>FR989907.1:6958007-8318215 GCA_905404115.1 Pheosia gnoma
ATAGGATGATAAGATTATTGTTATTCCTAGTATCTTCAAATTGACTAAGAAGTACTTTTTTAGGATTCTTTGAGAAAGTACCTAAATGTAGATAAGGAACGCTATGGGCCGTGGGGGTAAAAATAGCTTCTGTGATGTTATTCTGATAAGGAGTTCTTATTCTTTGGAGTCTATGCATCTAATATTCCTCCTTAGACGTCTATGCCTGTGCCTATCATGACCTCCTCTCGTGTGGAGGTAGTCGGGCAAGCGGAACAAAATATGAAATGAGCCTTGGATTGTAGGTCGGCACCGCCCTGGTAACGAATGTTTAGATCTTTTAGAAATCCCCATTGTCCCGACCTGAATCCAGAATCTGTTTAGAGAAGACCATAATGGTCTGTCAAGATAAGGTAAGGGGGTTATTTCTTGGATGTTGAAACTTACTCGGCCAGCGTTCTGGATCGCTCCGCTTTCCTGGGCGGCGATGCCGTTGCTGGTCTTGTAAATGTAATTGTACTGGTCGGGGAACACGTCAGCTTCCTGCTCCAGGATCTCGGCGTTGGCCTCCGCGCCATGGACGATGTGTGAGACGTCGGCGACGGCGACGGCCACTAAGGCGAGGACGACAATGAAGGATTTCTGAGGAAAAACCGCTTACTAAGTGAGAAAATAATGTGATTTTTTAAATTAGCGGTTGCATGTACTACTTGAAACTCTTTTTTCAATACCAGCAGTAATATAAGAGGTCATATTTTTTTATTTGATTGTAACAGCTGTAGCTGTGGTTATTTTATAAGTTAATAATATAGTACAAAATAAAAATAGTTGACTAGTTACGTAGAAAACATTAATGTGTGTACTTTGCGAAATCTCTCAAAAAAAGAAAACGGATTTAAGAAAATAGATCGAACACATTATATATTTTTTCAATTCCAAATTCCGAAAAAATATCACATTCACTTCAATATGAAATTCGACCGCGGCGTGAACTTTATATAATACTACATGGATTAGCTCAAATGGGTGCCGTCGAAATACCAGCATCGGTGATGCAACTAAATCTCCACTCACCATCTTGTGTGTGTCAAAGTTAACAGACGATGTGTAACTGTGATTATAAAATAAACGTTCCGCCATTATATACTCGTCGGCGTTGGCTCGTATAAGGTTCTAAGCTGAGCCATTTGCATTATTTTGCAACAAAGAAGCTCTGGTCTTCAATATGATTTTATTTGTTCACAAGGTGAACGCGATTCGGTGATTTTTCTGTAGTCCGATATATCCGTATTCGATATATACCTATATTTTTTATTACTGTATCGATCTTGTTCTGATAAGGACGTGTCAAGTTTTATTTAGCTTACCTATTAAAAAAATACTTTGAGCATATTTTTCTAGCGGATTTGAAATTAGTAGCTAACTTACTGAACAGTTGAGTTTTAAAAATAGAATACGTTATTATTTTAACTTTTTATTGCTGCAGCACGAATAGCACGGGAAGCGCGAAGGGTTTTTTGTCATTTTAAAAATAAATCTGGATTGGAATTAGATTAGGTTAGTTATTCGATTTTAAAAATTATCCCTAAAATCTACAAAATTGTTTAGTCCATTTGACTTAAGCAATTTAGTATCCTAAATCCATACGTATTCCAGTACATAAAGTGCTTCTTTAACTTTGTTACAACGACATTTTCTCACGATTATAAATTTTGTTACATACCTGCGTGTGATTTATTTAATTAGCGCAATATGGCTTCAATTGTTCGCTTAATTAGATGATTATAAGATTTGTGACGTTTAATCATTGATATACTTAAACAGTAGATCAATGCGTTAAGCCAAAAACATACAATTCAAAAATTAATTGATGAAATTGATGCGTGAACGCCGATCATATATTTTTGTCACATTAACTTAACAATTTGAAGAAGAACTAAGTTTTGTTAGATTATGAGCATCTCCCCATGGTAGCTTTTAATTATAATTTTTTTCACTACAGTAAATTTAGGAGTATGAACTGAGATACAATTCAAACTTTATTACTTACTACTTAACGTGCAACATCTTACAACATCTGTGTTTCGTAGAAAAATCTAAATTGTCGTCTGATGTCACTGAATGTAGTTACTTGATGTTTTTATGGATGTGACATGTACCGACATGTAGAGGGAAAAAAGCTCCTGTATGTTTATTAAAGATTTTCCTTTTCGTTTTTTGCAAGATAGCCATGATAGCAAAGGTTATTTGAGCAACAGCAAAGAGTATTCTACAATTGGTTGATATTATACTTGTAAAGGAACAGTGATAGCCAAGTTGGTAGAACGCTTGCCTCGGTAACGGACTATGCCTAATCCCCCTCGCATTGAGCGGAGGCCCGTGCCCAACAGTGGGACATTAAAAGGGCTGGTATTATTATTATATATACTTGTAAAATGATTACATCTATTTAACATTTTTTTATAACAGACTGATTGAATGACGGAAAACGCACAGCCTAAGCCAGCGAATCCAGAGCTTTGACATTTCGGTGGTTTTATGTTCCTTGAGTATCTTCTTGAAATTCGACCTTTAACGGGGTCAAATGGTGGTCAAAGTATGTAACTACATGGCTATTTTATTAATAAACTCGTAAAGAAATAATACTAAAAAAAAAGTGGTCATCACATCCTTTTCGTAAATCCTCGTATCTCTCTCCTCTCCTTTAGTACTTTCCTTCTCTTTCACTCATACCGTTCGGATATTCCTACAAACATTGATTCTCATTACTTAAAAATCTCAAATACATAAACACACTTGTTCGTCTTGGGACAGAGACATCTGGTTGCCATGACTAGGGATGAGACGTGTTACGCGACCAGGTTTTAAAACCAGGGCTTCGCTTGGAAGATGGACGCCCTGGTACGGGCGGGAAATACTTGAAACTATTTGCTAGTCGCGGGATCCGGCCTGAAGAAATCGATATGTAAATAAATACCACAAACGTATTTTGAAAAAAACAAACATATTCTTTGAACTTCCAAGTATGTTTTACCTAAATACGATTGTGATCCATATTTATAAGACGAGAAGGATCGATTTTCAATACAAATATTATTAACCCTAAACGTCGGGACTGGCCCGCGGCGTCGCCGACGCAAACCGCAATAAACTTTCCAGTATTTTCAAAACCTGGTTTTCGACCTTGGTATATTTAGATACTCGTACTTAGTAGCCCTGTTGTTATAGACAAGTTTCCACAGTCTTGCTTCTGTGGAAACTTGTCTACCAGAACTTTTTGTCTCCCGCTTTGCAATGGAGGGAAGTGGATAATTTTGTTCCAACTCCTCCTATTTTTGTCTTTCGATTAATTTCGTGCGGATTCCAAGACAATTAACTTTATACCGGGACTCGCCGAGGGTCAAACCTCGGTGTCTTCATTGGACACCACTGTAGATCCTGGCTTACAGGAGTAGCAGTGGTGGGGCTAGTCCAAAAAAAAGCCCTGTTGTTACGGATTATTTCATTTCTTTTGATCATCGAAGCACTCATCACTCACCTGTCTGTGAGGTGAGGTCCCAGCGCAGTCAGGTGAGGTGAGTGATGTAAAAGACGGATTCAAAACGAATATACCAGCACAAATGAGAATAGTTGAAGCAATACAGACCTTTACGTATTTCAATGGACTTAAAATATTACAGTGTTTGAGATTACAGTGAAGCAATGGCTACTGTCAGTCAACTTACCGCACAAAGTTCACTATGAGCTACCATCGATCATTATATTAGAAATCCGTTATATGGGTGTGTAATGTGTAATGAGCTTGAATATTGAAGGACGACAGTATTACGTCTATTATAGAGGCTGAAATTTTCAAATGGTCGTGAATAGTATAACAATTTGTAAGTGCCCCCGTAGGCCTATACGAAATAAACGATTTTACTTTGACTTTGGCCAAAACCGAAACTATGGGGAATAGGGAAAAATGCTGACAGGACTCTCGAGACCCATTTTGATGGACACTACAACTGTATTATTTGATCTGTGAAAAAATTATTTTGATGGACACTACAACTGTATTATTTGATCTGTGAAAAAATTATTTTGATGGACACTACAACTGTATTATTTGATCTGTGAAAAAATTATTTTGATGGACACTACAACTGTATTATTTGATCTGTGAAAAAATTATTTTGATGGACACTACAACTGTATTATTTGATCTGTGAAAAAATTATTTTGATGGACACTACAACTGTATTATTTGATCTGTGAAAAAATTATTTTCGTTCCGTTGATTATGAAATAAAAATACTAATAAGAATCAATTTCTGCGAAGTAATGACATACGACAAAATAAAGTCCGTGAGATAATAATTATATTTTGCTTATTGATTTCTTATATTTACGTGAATACTACACATTGGAAAAAAACTTATATTACAGATTTTATTGCGCTTATTTTATGTTTTTACGTTCCCGACGTTTCGGTTGCTTTACAGCAACCATTGTCACGGGGGGACTGAGGTGTTTGTCATTAGTGTCACAGTTTGAACTGCGGTAAAACATAAACGCGATACAATTTGTAAAATAAGTTTTATTTCAATATATTTTGCTTCATACAAGTCACCAGTAACGATTAAGATCGATGGGATCGGGAAATGAGATCAATGACCACTCCAACTTTTTTATAAAACATAAAAAAGCTCAATGAGCGATGGACTGATTTCTTGAAGGTCAATGTGAGAGCCAACAACCTCCTTGCTTTTTTCATATACTACGAGTGTGTGAGGATCACGTTTCATTTATATTTCAATGCTACTACAGCTCCCGTTAGATCCTTTAAGCAACAACAGCTTAGTTACAGGACAGCTTACCTACTGGACGGTCCCAAATTAAGCAACGATGTATTATGGGTACAGTACAATTGACTGGATCCTCTACCGGGATTCAAACCCAGGACCATTCGAACAGAAAGCGGGGTCACTACTACCAACTGTGCCAATGGGATCTTCATGTTTACTATTATTTTTGTAATGCACAGATTTATGGCAGAATACTCAAACGCTACTCTAATATTTAAGCCCTGTTTAAAAAAAAAACTCAAACTTGATATTTTATAAAATGCATTTAAATTAAGAGGCATAGTTTTGCCACGCCTTTATAATATTATACTGTATTACTCATTTGTGTAATATTTATTTTTTATTAAAAAATATACTCAATTACAAAAAAAAACAGTTGGTGAACTTTCATATATTTTTTTCGTTTAAGGATGACATAGGTAGCAACAGATCGTCCATTTAATTATGACTCTGACCTTATATTATCGAGCATAAAACTAGGTAAACTTGTATTCGTGACCTAGAATTATTTTAGGTAGACGTTGAATAAAAAAAATACGTTTTTATTGTTCATTTAATCTGCATAATGTATCAGTTGGCACCTTAAGACCGCGCGCAGATATTAAACTTTTTAGTGGTCTCCGTTCCGCGTTCTATATGTTGTAAAGGTTTGATAGCGCGTGCACAAATAGCAGGCAGTCAGCAACTCATACACTGAAAAAACGAATTAGTCGAACTTTATGGGTATTTTCAAAATAACTTTATTTTGTTATAATTAACTGTACATTATTAAATATATAAAACTGAGAATAACTAGGACCAAACCGAGTTTTGTTACACTACTAACAAAACTTCGTGTGTTACTAAACTCATAGTTCGCAAGTCACAATATTTGTGTAACTAGTAGTCAAAGTTTTGTTAAATATTTTTTTAATAGTACATTGACGACCTAAACGGCACATTTGGTAGTGACTCTCTGTACCGAGGGCCTTGGGCTCCACATCCCGGTCGAGACAATCTTTGTATGATGAACACGAATGTTTGTATCCCAGTCATAGATGATTATTAAGTATTTACATCATGGATTAACCTGCGGTTAATTTAACTGTGCCCATAATTAATAAATAGTTGCTTAGTTTGGGATTGTTCAGTTGGTGTGTTCATCTGGCAATATTATAATTATTTTAAAGAACGTGGAACGGAGGACGCTGAACGCTCTGCTGTCTGCGCTGGGTCTTAAACACTATGTTATAAGATCATTCAATATCTATGCAAATTAACGCAAAATGTCATTCTGCGTAATAAATTATAGCGTTTGTATGTTGTTCACAAATCATTTAAAATAATTTTCAACTAGTTCGGATTATATAAGATGTAACAATAATGATGTAAAATATTTTAACATGACCATATCCTTTGATAGGTTGTAAAGAAATAGATCAGGTTCTTGGAAATTTAAAAATATCTGGTAAAATGATACAGGTCGGTGAACAAAAAAAAGTCATTATTTACACATTTATTTTACACAAAAACCTGATTGGTATGACGTACTTAATCGTTTCCGTTACCTAATTTAACCCATTATATATTTTACACCTATTTTGTTACCTTATTACTATAACTTTCCATAATTAGTTATAGTTAGGGTTCTATAAAGCTCGCATAAGAGTTTTTTCAGACTTCCAAGAAAAAAAAAAATGAATACCATTTAAGCGATTAGGGGTTTTATTCACGTGGTTTTCAAGTAATGTGACCTAGTCTGCGGGTTAACGGTATCTCTACTGGTCCGTGTACCGATCCATTGCATTGTACTTAGAAAAGTTTGGCTACAAACTTTAAGCAATACTAATTTAGGAACATAGGATTCTTGGTCTGCCGATATTTATAAATATCACATATCATTAACTAAAAGTATTATGAATACATTGTAATGGTGATATCAAACAAATATTTACAATAATCGTTGTAAGTAGCTAAGCGGAGATATTTTTGTTTAATATTCGCATTTTTATTTTAGCTGTGCGAAAAGCTGTGCTAATTTGTTATACCGAGAACTATAAAAAAATAAGTGAGCATTATTTTCTGCCTTTAATAATTAATTTATCACTTGAGAATCAAATATTAAAAAGCATTCTATAATAATTGTAGTCTATGGTCATTTTCTGTGACAACTCTTTTGAAATAATTAAGAACATTAATTAAATGTAATGTCTAAACGTGTAGGTAGTATATTTAAATTGTCAGCCTACTTAATATACGTTACTCTATGATATGCATGGACAAATAAGGGTGAATCAATGCTTTTTCTTCCATCAATATAACATGATGGGTTGACATTTGCCAATAAGCCTGACCTTTGTAGAACCTTCATTAAAACATCTTCGTCCCGAACGCACTTAAATTGTATTTACACATATTCTTACAAAAAAATAATAATTCAAAAATAGAATAACAATCAACAGATTGCCATAATAAAAAAAAAACATTTTATTTCATAATAGCTGTCACGGCAGACGTTGTCCTGCCAAAAAATCACTCTAAGTTTTTCCCGAATCTCCAAGTTACCGGACAATTAAAAAAAAAATCTTTCTCTACAATCCTGATTTGGACTATTACGAACGTTTAAATAAATACATTTCTCAAGTGATGCGCTAACCAATGACAATCATTTTATTTTTAATATATCGATTTGAGGCCAGCCTTCAGCCTTGACTTTTAAATACTATTGTTTTCAAACATGCAGCAAGTAGGTACACATAACATAAGAGGAAAATTATGTTTTAGATGTATAAACAAAGGTTTGTAGGTTAGAGGTAAATATAGTAACTATGCATCTTTTTTACGCTTAAAGGCAATTATGAGTACCTATCATCAATTAACCGAACACATGTAATTTTCGAGCCAATAGGAACTCGCTATTGAGCTCAACAGCTGCAAGTCATCAATGAGGTATAGTGTGTGCTAACTCCCAAGAGCTATTATAGGTACCTTTATATCGCTTCAAATATTGGAAAGTCTACCAGGATTATGTGGGTACTGGTTTAGTTGCCTCAGCGTTATAAGAGTGCTTTAGGCTATAGATTATAACAGTTTTTTTATACCTACTTATATTACAAAAGCTTTAAATCACTTATGAATAAGGTCTATTGTAAACAACGTGAGATTTAAAATTAACTTACGCCATATTTCTTAAAAAATAGTGTCTGACAATAGAGGAAAAGTTTTGTAATGTTTTATTAAAGTGCAAAGTTGAGAGCAAGCGTGCGGTATAAAGTAAATTCACGAGTAAAAAATATAGTTCATCATTGTTACTTAACTATTTGTATCTCCAATTAGGTAGTAGCAATAAAAAAATATACATCACTAGCTGCGCCCCGCGGTGTTACCCGCGATTAAAAAGTTAAGTTTAAAAAAACACGGTTCCTGTATCCTATCCCATAGAAACCATGCATTTTACCGGGATAAAAATTAGCCTATGTCATTTTCTGACCCCTAAACTACTTCTACCTATGCAAAAAATCATGTTGATCCTTAGCTCTATTAAAAATTAAAACAAATCTATCCCACGGGAACCATACATTTTACCGGGATAAAAAGTAGCCTATGTGCTATTCCGGACTACAATCTATCTCTGTGCCAAATTTCAATGAGATCCGTTCAGCCGTTCTGGCGTGATTGAGTAAAAAACAGCTTGTTGTGTCCACGTTTTACGGGCAAAGGTGTCGAAGTTTGGATTCTCAAAATGCAATTTCACTACATTTACAAATTAAAATAGGCTCGTGTTTCGATACTTTTTGATTGCATGGTTTTTGATGTCTCAAGCAACACGCAATAGGCTGTTACATTAGTTTCGTTTTGGCAATAATGTGTCAATCAATTTATAAGTATTTGATGTGATCTTAATTCGACATTAGATCTGGATCTTGATTTATTCATCGCGTATGTTTGGAGTAAATTAAGTTGAAATTATCATAGCATATAAAAGGACTTCTTTATGCAAAATTTGTATTAAATTTAATGTTATTATTTAATGTTGTAATACGAATGGGATCTTTCCATAACATAATTCCCCCTCTACAATTGATAATCAAACTTACTTCACAATGTTTTATCAGTCCCCGAATTTATAGAAACCTTTAGTCAATTTACAACGGCATTAACAATCACGTTTATAATAAAACATATTTTTTTCATACTGTAAATTGATGAAAAACATATACGTTCCCAAACATTATATACATTAAACCCAAAAGAGGTTTACAGGGTCAGTCATGGCTTTCCCAAACATTATACATGTTTGGGAAAGCCATGACTGACCCTGTAAACCTCTTCTCAAATATTGTGAATAAATCCCATTTACTGCAATTGTTTTAAAAATTCAATTTCTAAAAAGTAATTAATGTGTTTATAAAAACAAAACTACATGATAAATTATTCAATAATTATTTATTCATTGACTACATAATGGCAGTTTTAGTTTGTACTAGCTTGGTCTGGTATTGCGATCTCCTTCTTAACCGTAGGCGGGGGTGGGGGGCTTGACGTAAGCGGGCTTGTCAGAGGGGGGGTGGGCAGCGATGTAGGCAAGACTGCGGACGATCGCCTCAGGAATCGCGGGGCCGACGGGGATGTGGCTGCCCTGGGGAATGAAAAATATGATTAGATCTTGTTTCATCATCTGCTGACATAAAAATCAATAGCTGCTTTGTGTATAAACCTGGTCTGAAGTCATTCCCTTTTCATGATCACTTTATCATATCTGACGTCCAATTGACTATTATAGCATTACATCATCGTTCTCGGTAGTAGACTAAAGATTTTGTTTTATAATTAGTTACTCTGTGGTTCATATACTTACGACTGGCTTGAAACCGTCCTCATCGGCGACGTAGCTCAGCTCAACGGGAGTACCATCAGGGGCGGTGTATTTGTATCCTCCCTTAACTTCCAGGGCTGGGTACTCCTGTAACAAATAGAAACAACACATTGTAACAGCTTTCTAACAACGTTTAGTATAAATGTTTAGTATAAATGTTTTAACTAGATCTTATTATTTTTGGCCATATGGCCTGGAACTAATTTAGCGCGAAATATTCGTGGTGACGTATAAAAACTTTAATGTGGCCCATTTATTTTTCAGAACCCGATATTCAATGAAATAATATTATGTTGGAAATTCTCAAATTGCAGGCTTGAATCATGCGTTGAAGTCTTTTAAACTGTATTTTTTCATCCATTTATAATTTATGTTTGCAATAAAATGGTCAAACTGGTCGTCAAATAATGAAGTAGTTTTATTACGGAAATATTCGCAACAGTAACAAAACTATATACAAGCAAGTTATCACCACTTCCAACTTCTACGAAATAAGATAACAGCCTTTTTCATACAAATCTTATTTTAATGAGATAATATTTAATATTAAATAGTCCCAATATGCCGTCATGTTTATTAATGTGGGGCACGTGGTCGCGGCGTGATATTTGCCTGCTCATCTACATATTTGCTTGTGGCAAGGTCTTTTACAATTTTATTGAATCCATACCATTAAGTATGTATATATACATTTTAATCATCAATATGTATTTTCAAATCAACTTTGATGGATGATACTGATAAACAGATACTAATGTAAAAGATATAATTCGTTATTAAATCTGTTTGTGTTTCCGTTTGTCAATAATCATATAGTATCTTGCTCAGTAATACCTTGATTTCACGTAAAGATTACAATGGCGAGACAGTGCCCTGGGCCGAGTAAACAAGGTTTATACCTACCGAGGACTGGGCCGAGTGCACTGACTCGCTATTTTACTCGATACATTTGATAAAAGCCTAATTAATATTTCCAAGAAAGTAAACCGATCACACTGATTCTAAGATTTGTTATTATTATCTATTATTCGATGGACAGTTAACCCCACAGGTTATGTAATCTTAGCGTGAACTGATTGCTCTCATCCTACCGAGGCGGTCTCGCGTTTTATGTGGCTGAGGTAGCCAAGAGGTTGTATGGTTGTACAACTAAAAGGAGGCAAAGTTGTATGAAGATTACTTATTTTGCATTTATAATAATATAATATGCTCAAAACCCTATGTACAACTTATTTAACTGAATTAGTAGGTATAGGGAAACCCTTTCCACTATTATCGGCACATTGTGAAAGAAGCCCAAAATCGAATGACCCAATTCACAAAACAAGTTCTTGTGTACAACAAGTACTATTCAGAAGATCAATTCCGACGAATGAAGCTACCTAGCAATTACCATTTGAATATTTAATTGGTAGGTGTTTCTTTTCGTTAGTATAATTTGGACCTTGACATCAGCGTAGACCATCGTCTAGACTGTTATTGTGGAATTCACTGATTTATCACTGGACCCCTCACATCGCAAGGTTGAGACAATGAACTTCGATTATTAATACGAATTGCAGAGATAACTGTGCGTGTCGAATTAATTATGAATTTGTCCTTTGCAACAAAATTATGTACGAGTCATTTATGTGTATCTATTTGGTTTTATTGATTATGATGAAGGAAAACAAGTTGATGTTTGTAGGTGAAAAAAAGTTTTTACCTGAGTGCCCAAAGTAAATAAGGGTATTGTGTTTATAAAAAGGCTAAAGTCTACATTTATCGTGATAGACTTTTCACTTGCATTTCCCTTTGTGTCTCGGAATGATATAACTAAATATCTGCTTATAAATGGTTGCTCGTCTATTTATATAAAACAAAGTCGTGTTAGTGATACCATTTAAAACTCATGAACGGGTAGGCCGATTTTTATGTTTTTTTTTAATTTCTCTCCGTCCCCAAGAGCATAATAATGAAACAAATAATAAAAAAGATAATTCATATTCTGATAGAGTTGATTCTGCGGCGGTACGAAGGTAGCCGAGACAGCTAGTTATTTATAAATATAATTCTTTATACAATTACATGCTGATTTACTGACGAATTATTCAATAGCGTTTTGTAAGGGAAGTCGTAAGACCGTCGAAAATAAATTATTGTGTAAAATGTCAGTATAAAGGTACGCCTACACTTATAAGGCGTGTGCGATTACGTAAAAACATTGTACTGTCATAACTTAAGCAAGCGTTAACGGCGATCGTGCTATTAAAATTAACTCAACATTTTACTCTGAGATCAGACGTGGCCAATTAAACGCAATAGAAATAAAAAAAATATTCATTAAAAAATAAACAACCAAATCTATTCAGACCTATGCCAAAATAAGCTCATTCACTCACGCACTCAAAAAAAATGTATTTTTTGCACAACACGTGGTTCATGGACGTCAAAGATTGCACAGATCCAATAATTATCTACATTATTATTACGGCCTTAGCTTTTATTAATGAGGTATTCAGAGATGGCTGTTTAAAGTGCATTCGAATTAAAATTACAATTGTATTTAGAGGAGAATCAGTTTGTATATAAATATTTTGTTCAAAGTAATATATTCTGAGTTATTTTGGTGTTATTTTTGACTTGTTTGAATTATTTGAAATTACATAATTATTAGTGATTATTAACTGATGAATTAGGCTTATTCAATAAATAAAATAAAACATATGGTTTCGGAATGTGAAGCAGAAAACTGGTTTTTAAGTATCAAATATATTCGCAGCACACAATAAAAATAAACTAATGCTACTTACAGAGTTGTAGTTCTTGACTAGACCGTCAGCCTGGGCGTAGATACCGTTGCCAGTCTCATAGGCGTACTGGAAGGAACCCTCGGGGGTGATGTCGTATGAGCTCCTGACTACGGGCGCCGCAGCCTCATCCCTGAGGTGGGCGACGTCAGCGTGGGCGCTGGCCAGAGCGACGGCGAGGACAATCAGGAATTTCTAACAAAAGAAAAAATAATTGAACACAAAACTGGCCAGTAGCAAATTTAAAAATAAGTTTAAAAAGTTGACGTATTATGGCCAGTATCATTGTTGAACTTTTTTCTTAAAATGTCAACGATACTTAAACTTTTGTTGACTGGGTATAAGTATACTTCAGTTTTAAAATGTGTACCATTGCTACTACTCCGTGATAGCTATGAATGATCACCCATTTTCATGTTTCATAAATTTTTGAAATCTGATAATGAATATTAAAACTTGTATAAAATTCCGATTGTTTTTATTAAAATTTATGCGACTCGTCAAAATCATGACCTTTGTCAACTATTTGATATTAATAATCAAATTCATCAAAATTATTTGAGATAATAGTGATTGAAAGAATTTTATGACTTGAACAACAATAAATCACGGCATTTTTTTTTTTTTACTCACTTATACTTCATCAAAGATCAATTATTCTTTGGGATATTGTAATATCAAAATCATGTTTTCCAAATGTTTAATACTAGCAGAAAACAATTCGGAAAATGAAACACTTAAGTGCTTTATAAGTATTACTAACAGCCACCAAGAGTTTCATAACATTTCAATAAACTAAAGTACTGTACTATTGATTAAGCTAATCAAATATATCTATTGATCTACATTCTAATGTTCACTATGAAAAGCAATGAGCAAATACTACCGTAAAATCGTAAAAGTATAAATTAATTATATGTTAGTCTCGAATATATAAGTGAAAAATATAGATCACATAAAAAATAAATTGGTTATTTTTTTTAAAGTGAATTTATATTTTTTTAAAGTAAAATGTCTCCTTACCATTGTGCTAGGTTGGTCTACTTTAGGAGAAGATGTGTTTGAAATATGTTGGCACCGTCTTTATATAGTATACGTGCAGAATTGAAATGAGGATGTTTTATTGGTTTTTTAGAATCTTGTCTCGTCTGGGCTGTATGTCAAAGATTATAAGACGGAAATGCAACTGATGATGCATATTACTGACCATCATCTCATGTACTAGGAGTATTAATTCATTATAGTACCTATTAATGTAAGTTAAAAAAAATGTAAAAAAGAAGATATGCCCGCTGAGTTTCTCTCTGGATCTTCTCGGTTTAGATCGCGTTCGGAACCGATTGTAGGGTTAAGAAAAAAAATATTAATGACATTTTGCAAGTTAGTTGCCCCCGTGGGCCTATACGAAATTAATGATTTGAATTTGACATCCTTTGTTTGGCTAAATCTGTTTAATTCATTTAACGACAAGCAAAAAGAGAGAAAGTTATAAGTTTATGTCGTAGAGCCGTAAGTAAGAGACAATTAACAAGAGCAGAGTAAGCTTAGCTTTTAAGTAGGTACATAGTAAACCATAAGCTTTAAAAAACAATTACTTATACATATAATCCTAAAATCCTAAAAAAATACAAATTATTTTCACCGTTTAGAAGGATATTTTTTCTTATATTTATTGAGTTCATCTCATATTAATATCTGTTAGTCACATAAAAATATATATTTTTGGTATTTCATAATAATATATAAAAAAAACTGCTTTTACCACTTAGAAGCAATGAAGAAGAAGAATGAATTATGTAAATTTCTTGGCAACTGTTAGATCTATCGATCACTATATCAGGGCCAATACCAAGAACATCTGGCGTAATATTACCTGATACAACATAAGGAAGTTAAACTAAAATACTAGTTATAATTAACATACATAGTACTTTTTTTGACCAGCTGCTAAAGTCTGCTTAGCCATTCCTACATTGTTCTCACATACTTATAACAACGTACTGCTCAAAAATGTAAAAGATCTTTTAAAAAAAAAGTGCAGCTATGGAGTTTCTTGCCCGTTCTTCTCCATAGGAACGGCATTCCGAACGGGTGGTAAAGTAGTAGCTTAGCATTTTGTAACATTTGACGATTCATAAGTACTGTACTTAATGGCCTACATGAATAAAAAAAATAAAAAAAATATTCTGGTTCATACATGCTTACATAAAAATAATAATGAAGTTAGGAATAAAACAAAATCGGAGAACTACCAAAAACATTGACTAGATGGACTAGGCGCTTCTAACGTTATTACATTTCAACATTAGGCAGCAAACTAGATCAGTTGAAAGGAACGACACATCTCCAACCGATGCGTTTTCTTTCATAATCATTGGCATCACCCAAAGCGATATTATTAACCCATGTGATATTTACTCAAATTTATGCTAGGCGAGTAGGTGAACGTATAATCAGGGTACCTACTATTTAAGATTCAAGGTCGCACAGACGCGTCTTCGAGTAAAATGTTAGTGTTTTTTTAATGTTGTCGCCAACTGCATAAAAACTTTAAATGTGTCTTGAAATAAAACTATTTTTAAGGATTTTATCGCGTTTATTTTTCGTTTTTACGTTCCCGACGTTTCGGCTGCTTTACAGCAGCCATAGTCACGGGAGGACTGAGGTGGTTGACGTCCTGGTGTCATAGTTAGAAACGGGCTACCCTCATATTTAATTGTTGATTGTGGTCCGATCTACGCAGAAAGTGCTCACAGTATCTTGAGGTCTTGCAATGGTACGCTTGGTTTTCGATTTAATAATATTAATCACTGGATCCCAAGTCGGTGGTAGCAACGCGATAAAATCCTTAAAAATAGTTTTATTTCAATGTGTAGTATTCGCGTAAATATAAGAAATCAATATTTAAATGTGTCATTAAATTTTACACATTCGTGTGATAACTGAGAATTTTAGGTTAAACTAAAATGTGAAAATGCAATTAATAGTCCTTAAACATCATATAAATCACGTTTGAAACGTTATAAGTACAAGTTAAAAGGGATTTTATAATAAAATATCACACAATGAATACAATAAGCTTTAAGTAATTCTTGTGAGTAATGAACGGCATACCGTCTCACAGATGAGTTGGCAGCAACTTTCGTGTATAGCAAAAAAAAAATTATGCCGTTTTGTTCTTCATTAAAATCGGCCTCGAGAGTCGATATCCTCGCTATTCCCTATTGTTTCGTATTTGGCTATCCACGCCCTCTTGAAAAATTCACCCGTATACAGTTTAAGGTGGAAGCTCAGGGTCAGGGCGCGAAATTCAAAATGTCAATGGTTTTTATTTTTTTACGAAAAATTTGGACATCTTTACGATGTAGTTTAGTGTTTTGCGATATTAGCATTCTGCATTGGATGTCTCGATGTATTAAGTCTGCTTAAAAAAGTACCTAAAGCGATACAACACCATTAAGTTAGTAAAAGTAGCGGTTTTTACAAACCTTATGGTATTGTATCGGATTAGGTTCTTTTTTAAGCAAACTTAATACATCGAGACATCCAATGCAGAATGCTAATATCGCAAAACACTAAATTACATCGTAAAGATGTCCAAATTTTTCGTAAAAAAATAAAAACCATTGACATTTTGAATTTCGCGCCCTGACCCTGAGCTTCCCCCTTAACATTTTCGTCCAATTTGATTACAGATTTAATGTTGCAATAGATTTACAATGTATTAGCTCATTACATAAAACGTATCTCAAGCAAACCCATAACAAATTGCTAGTAGTAAAGTTTTATTTTTTTTATGTAAACTATTTTATATATACCATTATTTATAGTACTTATGAATCGTCAAAAAAGCTACAACTTTACCACCCGATCGGAATGCCATTCCTATGGAGAAGATCGAGCAAAAATCTCCATGGTTGCTCTTTTTTAAAAGATCTTTGACATTTTTGAGCAGTACATTTTTATAGGTATGTGAGAACAATGTAGGAACGACTAGGCAGACTTTAGCAGCTGATCAAAAAAAAGTACAAACTCTAAGTATATAATTACGAGTTAATGGCTACATGGTTCCCACATTTACAAATTACTTTTGTAAATAAAAATAAGAAGGAAGAGGAAAAAACAAAATCTTAAAAGTCTGCTCGATTGTCTATGATTCTCAAGTCGGCTCTCACTGCTTACGTCACAAGACGCCCACGTGGGTATAAAATATAGCTATTATAATGATACGCCGATGACCTTTAGCCAAATATGTGAGTATTGTTATATTAATGAACTGGATCTTAGCTACATTTTTTGAGTAAACAAAGGTCGGAAGTCACAATACCTATATTATTAGATTTTTTCATAAAACTATTAATAATATCGTCAGACGAACACACCAACTATACGGTCCCACACTAAGCAACGCTTGTATTATGGGTACCGTACAATGTACTGATGGCGAACTCAGTATACGAGTAAGGATGTTTACTCAAATATCTATGTGATATCTATGATATAGATATTAAACAACCTTGATTTGGGTACAAACATTCGTGCTCATAACACAAAGATTGTCCCTACGAAGATTAGAACTCGGGACCATCGGCACAGAAAGCAGGGATTCATACCACTTTATGGCCCCGATTTTTTTTATTTATAAATCTAATCATCACTATATTTTTTTTTATAAAACATATTATATACCAATTACATAATATGTAGGTAATTGGTATATAATATGTATATAATAAGATGAAAAATAAATTAAAAATAGAAAAATATTACTTAATTTAGAGCCCCGGCTTTACTTGTTCACTCCGCATATTTTTCTACAGCGTTTTCATTTCTTTTGCCACGATGTTCGCGCAAAGGTGTCCATCTTCTCTGTACCGAAATTATGGAGAGCCGGGATTATTACAACCAAGACGAATGTCACCTTGTGTCTCCAAAGCGCCTGCTCAATCTGTAAATGATATCACCACCGCGAAACCCAGATGAGCAGACGTGCACAGATTTCCAATAATATTGGCACGTTAATATTACTATGGAGTGATTCAATTGTTTTTTTACAGACAAAAGTTTTTAAGAGCAACCGGTTTTAGGTTTTTGGGTCCCATTTGCAATCACACACAGATACGTTACTACACAAAACAATATCACAATTTTAAAGCTTCATCGGTGCTAGGATATTTATGTAAAATAATTTTGTAAATCCTTTTAATATAATTATTTACAGTTCGTGTCAAGTGGCGCTCTGAAAAGGGCTACTATTGTATACTTTGCGGATATTTTCAGTATATTTCAGAAGGGTATAATTATATGACGCGTACTTCTTCATTGGAACGTCATTCCGAACAGGCGGCAGCATAATAAAATACCCAAGACTGAAAGAAACTTAATATTAAAATTAAACGAGATAGAAACAATTTCTCACTGTGGATGCAGTCACATAAGATCATCCTAATGTATTCAAACTATTTTTGTAACTTATTGTCATGATATCCTTATACTGGCTTCTAGGGTGGTAAAACTTTTATTTAGCTGAGTATAAATTATTTTTTTAATCTTAAGTCGAGATCAGATCGGAATAAAACATATTCAATTGTTTCGGATCCCCTCGAAAGTGGATCAGAACTGATTGAAATTAAATAAAAAATAATACAACGGTTCCCCAGGGGATCCTTTGGTGAATCACTCAAAAGTTTAAATGAATTTCTTGATCCTCTGCATGGTGGATCGTTTCTGGATAGAAAAAAGATAAAATAGAATCGTTCCCCTAGGGTATCATGGTAGATCTGTTTGAAATAACTCCTTGACTAAACATTTTTTTTTAAGTACCCTAGATAAGTGTCTCGCATGAATACAACACTTTTGATTATGTAAACGGGACTCCTAGTAATGACTTTATCGTACATTCCTACTTTTTAGAAACAAAATTTAAAAAAAAGTTAATTCACCGTTTTTCTTTCATTGATGCATCGTGGGAATGTCCAGTGGTACCCAAATAGTAATGAAGCTGTTTGCAATGATTGCGGCGCCGTCTGCGCGTGAACAGAAAGATAAAAGCGTAGCATACGATTGATGAATGTATAATGTCGAAATCGTGGTATTAATCACACTTGAGTAGGGCTGACTCGTGTAGAATCTGAGAAATTGGCTAAAGTAAGTGGCAATATGTTCAAATCGTTAACTATAGACTATAGGCTTATGTTTTATTAGCCCTTTCTTTCAATGATCTACTGCTGGGCACAGGCCTCCCCTCAATGAGACGGGGATGTAGGCCACAGTCCTCCCTGCTGGCCTAGTGTGGGTTGGCGGAATTCGCACGTATTACGAGAACTAGGTTCTCTCAAACATGATGGTTTCCTCGCGATGTTTCCCTGCATCGTTTAGCAAGTGATAATTATGGCGATAACTACCATCATACGTAAATCTTGCTAAGAAAATGATGTTTGTATTGGTCCAACCATTCGGCCTGTTCGTTTTCCCTTAATAACACAGCCACTACCGCTGCATTCTGGATTTACTTGTATCAACTGTTCCCACATACAGTTGTGCTGGAATGCAAAGCAAATGGTGAGGTCAGTTCGGTGCTAAATAATAAAACTTAAAATAGGTATACCTCTAGATCTTTATTTCACATGGATTAAGTTTGGCTGAAAGATACGTCAGGTTAATTAATAATCTTTGCACATTTTACTACAATAATCCATTTATGATGGCGATACCCCTAGCATTCCGCTTGGATTTGCATCATTACAAACCTCATTTGTTGGTACGTTTCCTTGGCTTCGCCATATTTCTTTGATTAAAAATAAAAAAACACGCTCAAATTACTAACATTCTTATGTAAATAAGATTATTTTTATAATTAAAAGCAAATTAATTTATCTTCGGAAGATGCAATTTATTTGCATACGAATAATGAGAATACAATAAATATTTGCTACTGAATGAAAAAAAAAGTACAAAGAAATAAAATTGAAAAATAAAATTTTAATACCTCGTTATCTTACTATTATTATTATAATGCCTCCCACCACAATGACTATACCCGGATATTTGCAGGGCTTGCGCGGGGACTCGGGTCCAAGATGTAGAGGCTCTTTTTGAGAATTTTTATGTTGTGTTAGCCACGTGCTGGAGTCAACTGCTGAAAATGATAGCATAAACAGCGAATTGAGGTGGCGGAACTGTTGCAGGAATATGGAAAGATCATTGGGACTATGGATTAAGGTTTGGATGGACATGGGATGGGATTATTGGAAGTGTAGCCAAAACATGCCATAATAAGCTTTTATCAAATTACTATTGGCAGGTAGCGACTCGCCGCTCTTTAAGTGGGCCCATTAAAAAGGCCGTCATATAAGACGATAAGGGGCAACACTGGCGTGAGCGGCCTTTGTCCTGTGGCTACTCGCGGCGTTATGTTCTTTAACACTTTCACCCCTAGAGCATATAGTTCTAACGACCCCTCTCTGGACAGCCAACTAAGGTTAAGCTAAGCTAAGACAGAGCTGAGAGCCCTGCGGGCCCCCGTCGGTTTACGGTTTACTGTCAGCCGCACCAAAAATATTTTGAAGCTGATTGAATTGTCTATGTTAAATAATTTGGAAACCAGTAAAACCAATGTACGGACGGTCACAGCTTTGAGAACATTGTTCTTAGAGTGGAGTAGAGTTACCAATCATATATTTTGCGAATGATATTGAATTTATGCTGATATATATATTCATAGAAAAATACTATCAATTTGAACCGCACAGATTACTTAACGAATGTATGTAATGAACTGGGAATATAGAACGAATAAATTACATAACCGATTAATATTACACACTAATTATTCTACGAAATGCATGAATATCCTTGTGAATTAATTAATTAAAGTCGTATCACTTTTATATAAATTATTTATTGTAAAGAAAATCATAATAAGAATTTTCTAAATACGTAGAGTTGGTTAAGGTGGAAGCTCAGGGTCAGGGCGCGAAATTCAAAATGTCAATGGTTTAACGCAAACAAAGCAAACTTAATACATCGAGACATCCAATGCAGAATGCTAATATCGCAAAACACTAAATTACATCGTAAAGATGTCCAAATTTTTCGTAAAAAAATTAAAACCATTGACATTTTGAATTTCACGCCCTGACCATGAGCTTCCCCCTTAACGCATTTCAGTGATGCTCATTGTTTAAACCTAGCGTCAATTTTAATTTCATAATTCTAAAGAGCTAATCTGTAGGGCCGATTTGTAGGGTCTTTATCCCCATATATCCCTATTGATATGTCAGTTTATAGTGACCTTGCGAAACGGTACATATTGAGTGCCAAGTTGTGCTGTTTGTAAGAGCTTTAATTAAATCCTCATATTAAGTATAAGTGCAGGTGTAGTTTAGTAAATGTAGTGACTGTATACGAAAACTATTGTCAGCAACAACGAGAAAGCATGCTATCACTGTCATTCTTATTTACGAAAGCTGTGACTTTTCCGGGATGGAACACGCCTGCGCTAACGCTAAAATATTTATTTTGTGTAGACTGTTCTAATGTGTATAGTGATCTTAGACAAATAAGCCTGGACTTGGCTTCCCAAGACAGCCTCTGCTAGATGAGATAAAAGTAGTGATTGAGTGTAGGTTTGTCCCCGTGTGTGTTTATTGCCTCACGCTCAATATTTGACACAAAAAATAAACAGTATAATAACTAGCTCTTAACAACTCCATTGTTAAATGCTTTAAGATAGTAATGGGTACTAAAACAACAGCTTGGTAAACGTGTTTACATTATTTATTGCCTACAAAACAAAATATTAACAAAATTGTGTTAAAGCCATGTTACGCTTTATTCAAATGATGATGTTGTTTCTTTTGGTTATTTTCTTTGTATTAATATATTTACAGTTTCTTCTCTGTGTAGGGGTGGGCCGCGATGTACTCCAGAGAGCGGAGGATGTAGTCGGGGATGGGCTGAGGGGCGGGGGGAGTGGGGAGATGGGCACCCTGTAGAAAAAGAAAAAAAATATTAAAAATAGTCAATTTAAAAATTTGCATCCTGTACCCTAATTACTTAGAAAAAAGAACTGCCAAGGATTGGCTAGGCTAGGTTGGCCTATAATATTGTAATTTATGATATAATAAATCAATGGCTTTTATCAGCACAGAGCATGTAATAATTAAAGACAACTCAAGTGTTAATATTTTCTCAGTGTGCTTTTTAATTCTCATTTATTGGATTATCATATTCTATCGGATGGCCTACTGTCAGAACGTTGAGTAATTTCGAAGATGTTTTTAAATTATGATAGAGGTGACCTCGGCACATTCTATTATTATTTGACCCTTGACCTATCCTAACGATCATGTTAAGAAAATAGGAATCTTATAAACAGCATAATATGATGACATTTGATTATTCACTAAGCGGATCTCAATGAAGGTCACATCGTACTAAATTACTTAATTCAGTTTTTTTTTAGATTGTTATCGAGAACCTCCCGAGTTAAATCTCATTAAGTATTGGAGTCTAGTTTGTCTAATTTTGTCTGTATATTGATCGATAAAAAATCTTTACTCTATGTGTCACCTTTAAGCATTTTTTGTTACCTCAAAGGGTATTCACGAGACAATATAGTAACAGAATTATCTATGCTTGTATAGAATTTTAAGTACCCAGTACATAGCACAAAATTTAATATAATCTAGTAACGACAAGATGTTTGACTACTCGCGATTCTACAAATCATTACGTCAAAATGTATGGGAATGACATAGGCTGTTGATAGGGTGACCAAGCCCCAATGGCACTTCAATCATGCCTATAGTCTAGACAAACGACATATAGACGTCCTCTAGGCTCTAAAATAACTGGTTTCATAATAAGACAAAAAATATGGTAACACGAGTGTTACATGCGGTATTCTATTTTTAAACAACCAATTTTATGATTTTATGGCCAATAATAATGGGATACATACCTGGGGCTGGTATCCGTTCTCGTTGGCGATGTAGGTCAGTGCGATCACCTCACCCTCGGGGGTTTTGAACTGGTTGGAGCCAGTAACTTCAAGAGCGACCTCATCCTGTAACAAGTAAAAGATAAATAAAAAAGGTGAATAATAATATATAGATAGGCCATTTTTATACTATTTGTAAATATTAAGTAAGCTTTTCTATTATCTTTTAAATTTATATTAATTTGGTATAATAATGTAATTGTCATTGTTACGATTTCTTGTAAATACTAGCACTTATGGTAATATATTCAACTTCATTATTGTATATTAATTTAAAAAAATGTATACATAGAATAGATAGGTAAATAAAAAGATAAAAGTAAACAGAGAAAACAAATGAGTTATTCCTGATGGATCCATGATTTCTGGAAATGGCTTCTTACCTTGTTGAAAACCTTGACCCTGCCTTCAGCCTGGCCAGAGATGCCGTTGTCGGTCTCGTAGGCGTACTGGTAGTTGCCTTCAGGGGTCAGGTCGTAGCTGCTGCGGACGACGTTGGCGGCCTGGTCCACGCTGGTGGCGACGGCGCAGCCGAGGATGGCGAGGGCGACAATGGCGGAATTCTGGACACAATCAATACCATTGTAAAAAATTAAGCAGTACCCAGACATTATTGTTACGGCTGCAGATTATTGATGCTACCTAACAGTATTGCTATTTAGGCATCCATCCTGGGAATTGAATCTAGAGCTAAGATATATTAAGATGCGTATGGTTATTTTTAAAACAATTATATGTTTATTGAAACTTATAAAGAATATGTAAGAACACACGCGAATATGATTTTTTATAAATGCGATATTTTTTTTTTGTCAGTAATTTAAGAGCTAGTTTAAATTAAAACATAATAATATATTTATTACAATGATATAAAACCAAGCTTTATTTGCTCAACCAATATAACAATTCGTTCAATAATCAGATGAATTTAAGGAATGTAAATTCGTACTGACATAGAAATGGTAAATTGTTATCATAATTATGTCAGAGCATGTCATAATGTTACAAATATGCAAACCGACATTCTGACACGCTTTGCGCAACCGTCATAGTACCATTCACTAGCACATGCTAGGCTGCCTAAATCGAAATCGTTCGCAACTATAGTTTGTAAATTATCAAATCATTATATGCAAATAATTATGCGTAGTAAATCCCGCGAAAATTCCTCAACTAAAAACATTACCATTGCGTGATTATTATTTTATTCACTTTAATTTATTTTTATTTAAATAAGTATTTTTTTAAATACTGTAAATATTTAAAACACTTTTTTTATAGTAATTATAAATGTTTAATATTTTTTTTTTAATTTCAATGCGCACTCACCATTTTTGTGTTGCTTAAACGAACTACCAGCTCAATCTAATGATGACTACAGGATGTATGTGTCTTATATACATGCACAGGAACAAAAACACACATAGGTAAATTCACCGTGCCTCCGCCGTAGAAAAGGTCAACTTTTGCGTTTTTTTTTAAACGTGTTATCGGCTATGAGCTTGACATTTTCGCATTGAACTACGAAAAACGAGTTTTGAGGTAATCAAAAAAAAAACGAAATTCCCATCTCAAGCTTCGAATTTGCGCGTCTATGAATACCATTAATTTTTTTAATAAAAAATGCACGCTAAGATTATCATAATGTTTTAAATATTAAATTGGATAATGTTTTATTATTGACAGCCTTGTACTAATATTTGGCTTTTTGTTAGTTTTTGTATGTTACTGGCTGGTTATAGTTTACCGAAATAAAGAAAGTAAGAGTTGCTTTTTTTTCTATACTGAATTACGTATGACCTTTAGCAAGGTGTATTCAATTTAATTTCAACTAAGTATCCCCATCAAATCTTGCACAGATAAAATTAAAACATGTATAAGTTTAAAGTTTACTAAACTAATTTTATCGCGCTCATTTTGTTTGTTACGTTCCCGACATTTCGTCAGCTTTACAGCAACCATGGTCACGGGAGAACTGGGGTTTTAGACGTCCTAGTGTTATTGTTAGAACTGGGGCATCCTCATATTTAGTTATTGTTTGAGTTCCGATCTGTACAGAAAGTGCTCACAGTGTCTTAATGTCTTGCAATGTTGCGCTTGGTTCTTGGTTCGATTTAATTATATTGATTACTGGAACCCAAGTCAGCGGTAGCACCCAGCCATCTTCCCTATTGAAATTATGTTTTTTTTTTAATTCCAATAAAATTATAATTCGTAAAAATAGTTTAATTTCAATGACTAGTATTTGCGTATATATAAGAAATCAATAAATAAATCACACATTTAACAGGCAAATAATTGTCAGTCGGTAAAATATAAGGGGGTTTCATTTATAACTAGTCATAAGTACCTAAAGGTAATTTTACGGACATGTCTTCAAATTATGAAGAACACAAAAAAAAAATTACGGTTATTATTTATTCGTATTTAGTCCAAAACACATTTAAACATTACAACAGAATGTAAGATTGTTATTTTGTTATTACTTTATTTAGTATAAATAAATTAATAATTCGCATGTGGATAATTATAACGATGTTGTATAATTAATTGAATATTTTTATTTCTTAGTTTGCAAGTTCGTTACATGGTTTTTCATCATAGGTTAAGAATCAGAGACAATATTATTTTGTTTTTAAAATACATTCATAGACATTAGTTTGTTATAGCCAAGCAGACAATATCGACTAAATCAATTGGAACAGCATGTCTGCTAGATCCTACACATCCATAAGGGCATATCGTTTTAGCATTAGAATAAGTAGTCAGAGAGGATTAAGAAGTGGAAAAAAAAAACATGCAGGTATTACAATCTTGTTGTATTGTGAAAGCACATCAGTTAATCGCTAAGTGTGAGTGAAGCAATCTCTACACGCCTCCATTCTGACTTTACATGCGCCTGAGGCCTTGTCTGCGTAAATCACTATCCTTGGAAAACAAAGCTTACGACGTACATTGTACGCTTTCACTGTCAGAGCTATAATAAGTTTATTGTGGCTTGGTAATAGCCGTGTATTGATTGATCGTGATGCTTTGTACCACGAGCAAAATATCCCTACAGAGACCAAGCTACTTACAAACTATCGCTGGGAGTCAACTCACACATGCGACCTACGCCCTGTCCATCATACCACAACTAAGCCGGCACAAACAAGTTTGTACGCCGAAAGGAGCGTCCGTGACCCTGTTGGTGAGAAGTGACGTGCACATCGCTGCGCTATGAATGTGTGAGTGTACTGTCAGCGGGTGTTTGTATGTAAGTAGCTACGTCTCTATAGGGTTTTTTTACTCGTGTAGCTTTGCGGTACTGCCTCGGGCCCATGCCTCGAGCAGCCTCAGCTTTGGCAAGCGATCAGTTAAAAGCGAAGCTGTCATAAACTTTCCGGCTAACGAGTCCCAGCGCAGCAGGATTTGCCTATAGCAAGGCACGTACTCACTGAGCGGTCAGAAGAGCAGAAATATCCTCGCAAGCCCGATTGGTCAGTACACAGCTAACGACCCGTATAGCGTGGAGAATATGAAAATCATAAGAACTATAAAACAGAGAACTAACAACTTAATAACACGATTAGTCAGAATCAAAATTCCTGTTCTATCTGTCGATATATATTTCATATATTTTTATTTCATTTCAGTAATAATGACCCTTATATTAAAAAGTAAGCCAGAGAGACGACATTCTTTATGCATACTTACAAGTCATTACATTTTTTTTGCGAAGAATATAATTGGAATAAAACTTTAACAACATGTTTGCTTCCTTGACATATTATTTTTTTCATCTACACATTTACAGATGTTTTATTATATACAAGGTGAATCAGAAAGGGTATACTAAGCCTAGAACCTGTGCTTCTTTAGCGCATTTGTGATCATTATGTAAAGTCGGAACTTGGATATGTCCATCAAAAGAAAAAGGTTCGCATAAAATCACAATGTTATTTTTTTGGGAACAATCGTTTTTCTTTTAAAACGACATGTCGAAATTCTAACTTACTTAGTGTTGACAATAAGCTAAAGAATTCCAGGTTCCGGGATTAGTATATCCTATCTGAATCAGCCTGTATATATCTCAGTGAGCTTATAATAGCCACATTATTTATTGAAGACGTGAACGTCGCTGCGTCGTAAATCTTTTTCTGCCTGTTACATACCTACATAACTTAACAGCCTAAAATGATAATTTATCTTAAAGGTCACCAAGTCGACTATATCGTTAGTGATTATCATTTTCAGAAAACCCAAAGCTATGTTCCTATGAAGATAAAAATAACTACAGTCTGTCCACCGAGTCAGTTCACGACCGTCAGGTTGCGTACATAAAATTGACCGCCAATTATTAATGGTCAGTAATATTGTGTTGCCATGGTAACAGCATTGTTTGACCTTTTACGATTGCTGTGTTATAGGCATAGGTGTGGCGTGCATTATCGCGTGCGGTGCACGAGGTAGGCGGAAATCTATAATGATAACTTTTAATCGCACAATTATTCGGTCATCATGACCATAAGATTGTGTAACGCATTGTGCCATCGGTGGTCGCTATTGTTACACCCACTTAAAATAGAGGCGCCTATTCAGACTCCAATGGAATCCGCTTCGCTATACGGCATTTGTAGAATCGTGCTTATTTCACGGAGCGAGCATTTAATCATAACTAGGTAGAACTTGCGCTTTAATTCGCACACCACTGTTACTCGTGGGGGGCTTCGTACGAGTATTGCCAGTATCAAATACTTTAAATATTTGAATATATCCATACATGTTGCAGTGGAGTTGTAGTGACCTCTTCAACCTCAAGATAAACAGATGGCGCTGCAGACGACATTCAGAACAAATGACGATTCTCCATACGAACCTGTAACGCGCTATAAGAGTTTTTGGATAACGTAACATATATACTAGATAAAACTGCAATAACACTGTAGCACATACCTACGTTGCCAAATGTCGATTTTGTTAAATAAATTACTATTGCCAGACGAACACACCAATTGTACAATCCCAAACTAAGCTTGTATTATTGGTACGTAAACCTTATGGGCGATCGTAGAATATACTTATTTATAAAGATATTTAACGTCCATGACTCGGGTACATCCATCGCGCTCATCATACAAGTTTGCTCCTTCCGGGATTCAAACCCGGGACTCTCGGTAAAGAAAGCAGGATCACTGCCAACTGTGCCAATCGGATCGATGAGTTTTTAATTTCAATGTTGTATCACTGGCAACTTTTAAAGGAGAAATCAGGTAGGTATAAATTCAAAATGTATGTGAACAGAGCTTTAGTTTAGAATCTCGAACACTTTGACCCCCCGACCCAGCGCAGAGGAGCCTGGACCCGATCTATGAGCGTACCAGGTCACCTTGGAGAACACACTTTCATTATAACGATTCTATGCCAAAGGTAGCCAGAAAATTACCGGTTCTACGCATACGTCATCATTTTTATCGAATGTTATAGAATGATTTGAATAAAATATGTTATAACAAAACGTTGGATATATATCTAATTTCAAATGACTGAGTTATGTACCTACTTGAGCCTCTTAAAACTACTCGGTTGTATTTTTTTTATGTCATTTATGAACCGATTTGGTTTTTTTTACATTGCAATTGTTTGTCAATTGTTGATTTGCATGAAGGAAAGTGTATATATTTATTTAATTAACAAAATTAATATTTACAAAATAATTAATAACAATAATAATACAATAGTGGTGGGGATTTGCTGAGTGCTTTTTGATACCTACTGGTATTTCATTTTAATTGATTAATAAATAATATGAGTAATTTGTAAATATTTAAGTTCTTCTATTGTGATTATCGTACATATTATGAGATAGTCATGCAATATATTAATATTATAAATTGACTGTTCCATTCTAGCATAATGTTTAAAATAACTATGAATAGGAACATTTTTATTTGCATGGGCGTATCAAATACCACTTTTCAAGATGGAATATTCATTCTTAATTATTGAGTTTTTCCTTAGTTACAATAGTGGAACGAGTTTTTAAAACGACCAAAATATCGTATAAAATGTATAAAAAATCGTAATAAAACTAAGTATTTTATTGTTCATATTAGCATACTGTCCCCGTTGAAGACATATATGGGATCCAAATAATTATTAATGGACAAAACTTCAGAGACACGCTTTAAAGTAGCGTCAAGTATTTTTTTTTTTGAATGCATGAACTTCTATACCTTACGTTTCAAATTAAATGTAGCCTAATACTTATAGGGGTCGCCAGAGTATCTGAGAAGTTCCGGGTTCCATCCCCACTTTGACCATTAAACTATTGACTTACAACCTATAGCTTTGGCTTAATTGAAATAAAGGTAATTGAAATAAAACGAATTTTAAGGATTTTTTCGCGTTCATTTTATATTTTTACGTTCCCGTTGTTTCGGCTGCTTTACAGCAACCATGGTCATGGGAGGACTGAGGTGTTAGACGTCCAAGTGTCATAGTTAAAACTGGGGTACCCTCATATTTAGTTGTTCTTTGCGATCCGATCTCCGCATAAAGTGCTCACGTCTGGCAATCGTGCGCTTGGTTTTGCATTTAATTATATTAATTACTGGATCCCATGTCAGTAAAATCCTAAAATTCGATTAATTTCAATGAGTAGTATTCGCGTAAATATAAGAAAACAATAGACTAAAGGTATTTTTTTCTATGCGACCATATAATTTATTGCATAATGGTCTTAGTCCACCGATACAAAACCTCCCTATAGTATCCAGCGGTCAGTCGACTAAATAGCCATTGATAAACATAGTTTGACTCCGTGATTTCTCACTTTATCTGAAATATAGCCTCTTGGGCTTTCGAGCTAATGTTTAATCTATTATTCATGGAATCATAAGAGGCAATAGTGCCACTAGGCGCTAACCCCTCTCATTGCGACATTATTAGAACTTACAACATTTTAATGTATTCAAACTGTTGTAATATCGACTTTAAAGGTTTTTGATAGCGGGTATAGTACTTTATCATAATTGGTAACATATATTAATGGGAGAAACATGTCTTATAGTGTAGTCGACATCAAAAGTAACTGATTAAAACACATCCATCATTTAGCATTTTATAGAAGAACCAGCATTTACTTTATCATTAGGACACACATACCCACGCCTGTAATCCCTCGAAGGCGTAGGCAGAGGTGCACTGGAGTGTACTCACATTTCGACAATACTATTTGGTACCAATATATTAGGGGTTGAGTCTATTGCCAGCCTAATGCCATTATACCGGGCACACTTTTCCTATACATGAGGATTATTTGGGCCGATTTATTTAATAAGTTTTAAAACAAAGCAGGCATGATATACATATCATTCAGAAAGTATATACTAACCTTTAAAACTGCGTTTGTTGAGCGCATTTGTAATCGGTATGTGAAGTCGATTAAAAAAATATGTTTTTTTCCAACAAATTGTGATTATTTATGAGCATTCTATTTTTAAAACCACGTTTCGAAGAAGCGCAGGTTTAAGGGTTTAGTATACTCTGCTTGAATCATCCTGAACCAAGTTGCGCAGCTTTTTAGGTAATAATTAGTTTATATTATGGGAGGGAAGATGTCAAATGTCGAGTGAGAGATAGATACAAAAACTTTCCTCAAAAATCGGAGCATCATCAATTTTTATTACACAAAGCCGTATTGTAATTCAAGTTATGGTGGTGACGGCGCATACAAAACAATGGCTTCCCCACCGACCTCATTGTGCACCATGATTTATAATGTTTCCGCCATGAACCCAACCCTGCTACTTTTCTTTCGTTATGGCCTCTCGCTGGTGTTTTATGCAATTCCATGCTCAGATTTATCTTTTATGTAGTTGAATGGATTTTTTTTCTAGGGCGTGTACTATGAGGTCTTATGTACAGGCAGTTCACTTCTTATGGAAACGACATACGTTTTCGTTAGATAGTACTTTGTCTCAAGGTGTAGTTGTAATTATGAAGTTAGGAAGAAATATACCTAGTTTTTGTTATTAGGATTTTCCCTTTATTAACACTCCGGTGGCAACCCGGCAATAGCGGCGGGTGCGGCGGTGGCGACGCCGACGTTGGTGGAACCCCTTAAGTATACTCCAGAACCTGAGTAAAATGAAGATTGTTAATCAAACGAATAACGGGTATCAATTGCATATTTTTAACCGACTTCGGAAAGGAGGAGGTTCCCAAATCGGTAGTATTTTCTGTTAGAATCTAATCGAATTAATAGATTATTTTGACCGTTTGTCAGATTATAAACTAATAATTCGCAATAAAATAATATTGCGATTATAAATTGAGATCTAAACTATCCTATCTTTCAAGTTGGATAAAACTGCGCACAGTGTGCACAATTTTATTAAAAGCGGTTTAGTATTTTAGGGGTCCATAGCGGACACACACCGTGACACGTAATTTATATATATTAAGATTATTATATTACATAAGTGGGATAAAAGACGGTGTCGCAAGGTAACAGTATGTTCGTGGGAAGTTATGAAAAATCTTATAAAGCCAGCTTCGCAAGTTTATGTGCACTCCATGAGCGAATAATTCATGAAGAAAAGCATATAGGTCTTTCTTTTTTTCGTGTAAGTGATATAATTTATATAATGTTCTAGTCATTAAAATCTAACTATATATGTAAAACAAATTCGTGTTAGTTACACCATAGATAAGTTAAGAACGCGTGGGCCGATTATTATAATGTTTGATTTTATCTCCGTCCCGAATAGCAGAATAAATAAATAAAAATATGGGAAAAATTCACAAAAAAATAATAATAAAGATAATTCATTTTGTCATAAATTTTATTCTGTGGCGGTACCATATTCGCCGGGTTTAAGGGTTAAACATGTTGTAGGAAATATAAATATTCTTGTTGTTCTTTTTAGTGACCTGAGGATAGCTAAGTTGGTTGAAAGATCCCTTTAGTTTCAAAGTGTGTAGATTCAAATACCGGCTGGAATGTTTGGGACATTCAGATTTAATGTGTCTTAATTACTTTACTATTGTATGTATTAACTTGTTGTACGTTTAAGGCAAATATCGTGGGGAATCCTACACGTATTTTGAAAGAAGTGTCAAGTTCGCCAACCGGCACTGGACCAATGTGGTGCTGTCTTTGATAAGACTCTCCCACTATACATCAAGAAGAAGATATCATCTTTCGTTCCTTTAATGAGAGAACAACCATTAATTAAATAACTTCGATGGAATAATATCGACATTATTTATTTCATAATCCATCCCAATTTCCAAGACACTACCTATTCATTTTCATATTTCTAAGTAGGGCTTAAATTCTGGCTGTAGTAAATATATCCTTAGATGATAAATAAGCCAGATTATATCTTTAAATTATGATTTTCTTTTCTTCAAATATTTTTATAATGTAGGTAATTGATGAAGTCGCGAGGGAGGCTGCTGGTCTAGCCAAGGCGCTCGCCTAAATCTTCCATAGTAACTAACATTACCCAATATCTACCATTTAGAACAGAGAACAAAGAAAATTCAGTTGACAATATTGCCGCGACCTAAATGTGCGTACTCCTCATTCTTTGTTCCTAAATCAGGTTAAAAGGACAATATTTCTTTGTATCCGGAGGTCTGACAAGAAATAGAACCTTATTTTGGCTAGATTGGTTTTCGGAGCTTAATCAAGATTATGTGTGTCGGCGGTAAGTATGTGAGTAAGTGTGGTTTTTGTTTTATTTTCTCTTAACTCGAGATTAATCACAATGTTGGCGAATAGCAACCTAAACTGAAATATACACTAACTAATGACTGCTTATTGCAATATCAAATACTATGAAGGGGGGCCATGCCAACCCAGGCCTCAATATAATCATTTTTTTTAAACCAATTGATTAAAAACTTATACTCCTGCGATTAAAAAATCCCAACAGAGAGAGAAACAAATAAATATATTAAACAAAAAATAAAACTATGAAGGGTCTGAGTCCTAAGACGTTCGTACGTCTTAGATATGTTATAAGATACTTCTAAAATAGTATGAACTTATATCACGAGGAGGCAACTCTATAAATTTAAATTAACTATAGTGGCTGGTGTCGTCACAGACGCAACTCCAGATTAACTCGAGATCCCGCCACTAACTCTTGCGAAGCTTATATTGCAAATTTAGCCTCATGCCCCGCCAGCCTACGCGGACATTCCTAGATAGAAATATCAACTTAATTTAGGTTAGATGTATAATAGTATACATATTAATTAGATGGTGCATAGTGTATAGGTAATCTTCTTTTATAATAAGACGAAGCCCGATCGTGTGCTCAAAAAAAGTATTTCTTCATACAAACATTGATCCCCCATTAGCCCCGTTAGGGTCGAGTTTCTAAAAACCCTACCTTTGTGCACCTTTAGGGTAGTAGCAGCTTAGAATTTTGTAACTTTTGACGATTCATAAGTACTGTACTTAATGATTTACATGAATAAAAAATATTCTGGTTCTGGTTCTGAAAATCTGATATAATTTAAATAGCAATACATTTCGCTTATCAAAATGCTGTTATCGCTCTCTGTAAAGCACTTACCACGTAAAAATAAACACCCCAAAAATTACGTTGAGTAAAAGAGAAAATATCGAACTAAAGTGTTATAGTTAATAATTTACGTACAAAGGTTATATCTACTTGGAATAAATTAACATAAAATCGAAAAGATTCATATAAAATTCAATAAGATATGAATGGATAGCCGGTTATTTAATATTAACAAGATTGAGTATCTCCTCATTAAAAACGCATTCAAATTCTAATGGAGCCGGGCGAAAAAACCCAGACCGTCTAACCGATGATTGGCTATTCAATATAATTTTCGTACGATATCCGAGGATAGATGGATGTATCGATTAAGTATGTTTAATAATATCGATATTATCGCAGATGTGTTATTGTTAATTGATTGTATACTTACTAGCTGGCCCGACAGACGTTGTCCGAGCTCCCATAGAAAATAGTACTTTCAATGTTCCACATAAGGTTTTCAATCGTTCTGCCTCTAAATAATTTATATTGACTATGGGTCCACCGTTTTCAAGTAAAACAATGTATAAACTAACTTATAGTTTCCGTTCACCAACAAACAGTTCAGTTCATTTATATGTATTGATACTACAATTATAATATGTTGAAATATTTGATTTAAAACGTTCATAATTATCATCGTTTTTACCCAACTATTACATTTTCCAATTAATATTATCGATATTTATAAATGCATTGTTGATTCGCAGATTATGTCCGATATTTAATCGGTCAGCTGTGTCTTCTCGTGAATATCCAATGTCTGAATATCTCCAATCCATTTCAGCATACGCAGCTCGCAGCGGGATGCGGCTTAAGCCGCATCCCGCTGCGAGCTGCGTATGCTCTATTTGTGTTGCAGGACTATTTGTGTTGCAGATTTAATTCATGTAGGCTACGTACTCAATGATTTTCTATTCATAAATGCTAATGTACTAATTTGATACATAATAACTGGGTTATTATTGCTGACTATGAGTTAGTTAGTTGTATGACTGGGTACTGGGACTACGACCTCACGATGTTCAATTAAAACGCTTCACACCAAAGCGCTGTCATTTCTCAATAGCCGCATGATCGATCAAACCTCGTGCGACAGCGTTTCCTTGCTCAGGCAGTACGTAGCTCACAAGGCAACTGTTCTTGCTGCCTCACTCGAGCGCTGTCATCTGGCATTTGCCTTGTTGTGCGCCTCAGTAAATATATGTCAATATCGGAAAAAGCTATTCTAGCGGAAAATGAGGCTGCGTCTGCTGCACGTGGCCAAGTGATAATAGATAAGGAACATATTATAAAACTATCCATGGTGTGTGTTTTCTGTGTTAGTAAGTATACTTGTATTTACCTACTCTAAAATAATAGGCTGTACGAGTATCTAATGAGCCGCGTATTGATATGGGGAGCGGTCTCGCGAGACTGCGAGACCTCTCAGCGTATCAGTAGACTAGGCAAATATAAGTACACCTACAAACTCAGAAAACATAGACCATGGATAGTATTTATAACATGTTCATTATTCCCATTTATGCGAAGTAAACCAATATAACTTGAATGTACGGTTTGCGAAAATGTAATCATCTTAAGTGTTTTGAACTTAGTGTTGAACTTAAACACGTTTCGTGTGTAGCAACTTATACCATTACGATTTACGATTAGACCAATATAGGATAATATTATAGCGAAGTGAATAGGTATACATTTACTTTATGTAAAGACTAGCTGTTCGAGGAACTTCGTACCGCCTCAGAATCAAATGTATGAGAAAATTAATTAACGTTTTTTTATTATTTTTAAGTGATTTTTTCCCATGTTGTACTATTATAACATGGGAAAAATTCTGCTATTCAGGGTGGAGAAAATTTCAAAATATCCATGATCATCAAAATCGGCCCACCCATTCTTGAGGTATAAATTGTTTAGCGGAAATGGAAGATCTTCGAGCTTGACGGGTGGCATGCCTGGCGCAGCTGGCCACAAAGCCCCGACGGTTGCTGTCAGGGCCTTGTATGCATGCATGTCACGTGCTCCAAAAACTCTCATAGTGTGATTTAGAACTGTATGGAGAATCGTGAGCGCCATCTGTGTGTCTTATAGTGAGGCTGAAGAAGTTGCTACAAGTAACTAACACGTTATTGATGTGTGCGAAAGCCTTCCCGTGCGACTAAAATACCACCACCACCGTTGAGACTAAAATACCACCGCAGTGCATCTGCTTGCCCCTTGGGGGCAATAAAGGCGTGGTGGCTATTTCCATGTACAAACGTAAAAAGGTTTAATCTAGTCGTACAAAATTAAATGCTGATTTTTTTATACAATTTGCCACAAATATTACTATAACCACGCTTCCTGTATTCGTTAAAAATCACAAATTGATAAAAGGAACCGCGGAGCCGCACGATTTAGCATATCACCTTTATCGCGAAGCGGTAGAGTCGAAAATTTAAATGTAATTCTCAATGAAAGCCCCTATCTCATCACAAAGCCATTCGGGTTCATTAGCCAGGTTCGATGGGGCTTTGGAAAAACCTTCCCCCTTTTAGGGGCGCAATCCAAATTGCCTATTCAGAGAGTTGATACAACCGGTTACCGGTAAATGCTGGCACATTCATGATCGCTGATTGCTTTACTTATTTTGAAAAAAGTGTTTAATGGAAGCGTCACTGGAATATGCAAGTATAGCTTGCATCCCAGTAAAATATTGCCTGACGAACACAGCGACTGTGGCGTGGCGAAGGCTTCACATATTACAATCCCTGTCGGCTTTCTTTTCGAAACTTATGTTTGTTCGAAAACGTGCTTTCTTGAAAACTAATATCCTTTTTTTGTTTTGCAGAAACCGACTATATAGAATATTGGTTGTTTTCTGCAAAAAAAATGTTTATATATAAATGGAGATATAGACCACATTGAGTATATTGACATATTTATAGGCCGTATATGTTCCGTAATTCAATGGAATCACGTACTGAAAATTATCCGTTTTAAGCAGGATATACATAGATCTAAAATCTAGTTTACAATCGCGTAGCAAACTTATTTTTTTCTAAATTCGGCTCTGGTTGGTTCCGCATTACAATACAGTGCATTATAAGGGTGTCATTTTATTTGAATACATTTGTGTTTCATTCACGTACTCGTTGTGAAATGTGACAGTAGCATTTTATTATTATAGATTTAAGTGTGGATTTTCGTAGGTTTTTTGAGTTGATTGTTTCCTCACAGGTTAGGTATGTTTTTACTGGCTTCCCTTATATGAATATTCATCCTTAACGCAACGGATGGTGCCTCCAATCATTTAGTCACCTTGTGATACAACTGTTACTTACATCCGACCTCCACATATCCTTTTACTACGCAAATCATATGACATACATATTCATAGCATGCCGATGCAAATTCAATCTTCATCTTTCTCATAAAACATTATATTGCTCTTCGACCTTATATTTCGGTTTTTATACAAAAATAATTTTGTAATATGACATATTATTGAATTTCAGTAAGACCCTGACCTGACCCGTAAAGTTTGTACTTGGTTAGTAGTTTATGACTTTTCATTGAATAATGCGTTTAATCCCACTAATATTATAAATGTGAAAGTTTGGATGGATGGATGTTTGTTACTCAATCACGCTAGAACGGCTGAACAGAACTGGATGAAATTTGGCACAGAGATAGATTATAGTCTGGAATAGCACATAGGCTACTTTTGATCACGGTAAAAAGTATGGTTCCCGTGGGATAGATTTGTTTTAACTTTTCATACATTTTAATTGCGGACCTCGGGGCGCAGCTGGTCTACTATATATTACAAATTCAAAAATAAACTAAGTATACATATTTTTTACGAAACAAAAATTTTGTTACCTCGAAAATTCAAGAATGTACAATTTTACATAAAGTTATTTTTACAATATACTTACCTGTTTTGTGCTAAACACATACCCCCGAAATTGTAAACATTTTATAACTTGATCAAAAGTCATATAGTACTGCGCAAAGCAAAACTCTTGGGCGCAGTACTATATGTCGTTTGATCAAGTTATTCAATGTCTTGAAATTTTGAAGATAGCCTTTAATATATTGATTTCATATATGTACGCGAATACTATATATTGAAATAAAACTTATATTACAGATTCAATCGCGTTTATTTTATGTTCCTAGTTCAAACTATGACACTAGGACGTTAAACACCTTAGTCCTCCCGTGACCACGGTTGCTGTAAAGCCGCCGATGCCGACGGGAACGTAAAAACATAAAATAAACCACATTTGGGGTCGAGTCACCTTCGTCCGTAGGAGAATTAAGTACCCTCGAGATCCCTACACGTGACCCTGGGTGGTGCCAACTAGGTGACAACTCTACTGGTGGTAGGCTTCGGCCGTGGTTAGTCACCACCCACTGAACAAAGCCATGTCGCCAAGCGGCCTAGCCGTGTTCCGGCATGATGTTCGGTGTTGCCATTCATGGATGGCGGGTCAGATCAGTTGCGCTGCATGTGCCTAGTGAATGTAGCGTCTCGATCTACTGCCGCCTTCCTACCTAGGCAAGTATGCTCCATCGTAGATCTCATCGTCACTTGCCATCGGGTGAGTGAGATCGGGATCAAATGCTTGCCTATAATGTATAAAAAAAAATAAAAGAAATAAACGCTATAAATACTGTAACATAAGTTTTTTTTTAACATAGCGTTTAAATTTAAAAATATGTAATTTTATTATAATACCCGCGAATGCGCCCGGTGAGTACCCGGCATAAGGTTGCGCCAGTGACCTTTAGCTGTAGCAGTGATCATTATAGGCCATTGAGTGACTAAACGCTGTTATACCTCATCACTGGCCACCCACGTGCACAGATTCTTGCATATAAAGTGATTTCGATTTTACGGTTATGGTAATCGGACGTTAACTTTATTGGGACTTTAGGACTTATTACGTTATGTTGGTATAAAAGGGTTAGCGGGAACTCATCACAATGGCAGCTAAGCATTTTGATAACAAGCCATTAGGCAACCCTAGCATTGCTAAACTTCTTTGTCTGATAGAATAATATGCCTATCATAAGCTGGCGAGTACTGGCACTTATTATTATTGTAACCTTTTTTTTTAGCAAATGGCCTCACCCACCTTTGGGTAGGTATTTTGCCAACGTCAAGTGGAACGTTTTTATAATATCCAACATAGGAGATTATATGCAGGCCTAATCAAAAGACTAGGCCTAATAAACTCCTTCTCCCCCTAACCCTATCAGTAAAGTTGAGGATACTTTACTGACAAATTACCGGACTTCTTGGGAGATCTGGAAAAGTCTGGTAAAACTGAATGTTTTACTATTCAGTTTTGTTGTCCTACACTCGTGCACGTTTATGAACACATAATGGCTAATTTTCCACCAAAATTACACATTATATTTCAAAGAAACACATTTTTCACAAAATAAAACAAAATTGATAACCTTTGAAACCCTTTAACAATACCTCAACTGTTCACCAATTTTCTAAGGTTCTAATGAAAACATTTTATAGAAAAGTATTATCCTTACATACCTTACCTTAATTAGCTAGTTAAGATATTATTTTCATAGATATAATAATTTACCCTTGAGTTTTTAAGTAATAGGGTTGTCAACATGTTCTTGGAAACTGTAGCTGTAGGTAATGCCTACAGCTCAACCCAATTAAGGTAAAATAACTTGTTTATAAAATGTATATTGTCAATTGTAAGTATTATTTCTAATTTAATTTTTAATTCTATACTGTCATGTCAAGATGACGATATTTAATGTAAAACAACATACACTTAATACATAAATAAATTCTGAAGGTTAAACTTCAAAATGACGCGATTTGAAGTCACGTTCTGTAATCTATGTTTCTAGTAGTGTGATAAAGAATTTAAAATGTGAATTTGAGATTTTATATTAATCTAAAATAATTATGTTTTCAATAGAAACATAATATACCTGCAATTTTCAGGTTTCTTGTCGTTATAAATAGTAGCTAAAAAAAGTAATAATAATATTATGTATTTTAAGTCGTTTAGTGTCTACGCCCGTATTGGGTACCTTCATTAGCAGCGTTGAAAACACGCTAATTAGGAAAGGCTACACCTTTTCTTATCATGGTCAGGTATCTCGCCTAATTAGCCACGGCTAAATTAATATTTCAGGCCCGCTTATCTAATTTGGTGTTGATCCTTTCTGAGTTGCACCTAAGAACATTTTCGTTAGAACTGTACAAATACAGCACCGTAAGCAAACCCAGCCGTTAAGCCAACCTTTATTTATGAAGTAACGTCACAGAATAACTAATACTTCTTACGGTAATGACCCCGATGATTGATGTATAATTGATAGAACTAGGTGATACTTGGCGGAAATTCATTGTTAAACAAATGGGCGAAGAGGAACCCACCACTGACCCTCGGCTTGTCAATTTTGCAATTATAAACCAAACAAGTTTGATCGATAATTAAAGAAGCCAGCAACACCGAACTCCTCTAAGATGTTAGTCGGGAAACTATCTATCACGAATAGTGGGACCTCAAATAAAATGCAATTCTTCGCGAAACGAAGCGAATCTAAGAAATACTACTAAGACGACTAAGAGAAATACTTTCTTAGATTCGCTTCGTTTCGCGGAATCCGATTCGGTTACCTGTACAAGGCCTTAGAATGAGAGCAATCGCCGCCGCTAAGAGCGATTTCATGAAATGTATGAAAATATTCGCCCCCAGTTTCACATTCATAGTACAAATAGTTACATCACGTTGAATATTCAATATTGAATACACGATGATTAAATTTCTCGCAATACCGCTACGTAGATATAAACGAATTTGAGATACTCATAGTAGAATCCTGTAATTTCATGTATCGTACCTACATTACGACGGGTGCAAACGGCGTTATTTCGGGCACCTATTCTGTAAAAATGATTTATCTTTTTTTCATTAGACTACCCGAGTTGGTAGTGGGTCGGGTTTCCGTACCGAGGGTTCTAATCCCGGTAGGGGCAAACATTGTGTGATGAACACGAGCATGAATGTTTGTGCCCGAGCCACAAATTCAATGTAACCGTACATATGATTGGACCTTATACAAGTGATGCTTTGTTTGAGACCGTTGACAGTTGGTGGTTGGTTGGTTTTTTATAAAGTTAATTTGCAGATTGAGTATCGATAGATATCTACTCAACTTTACAATAAAATAGGAAGAGGTTATAGCCAAAAGTTACTTAAAACACATAGTGCATAGGCGCGTTACATTATCAGACCTTTAATGGGTGACTGTCTACTATCCGAAACCATGATCATACATAAAATCATGTCTAGGTATACTATATAACATTATGATTTAAATATGACGTCATAGATCTATTTTATACTTATATATTAATATATATATATATATGATAATGTTTGACATTTGTCTATTTGTGGCATCATAACTTCGGAATGGATGAACCAATGACGTGGAATCTTTGTTTAATATCTGGCGTCGGGAAGGTTATTTGACAAAAATTGGTTTTGATCGTTTCCATGATATGCGCTGCGGTTTCAATAGCTTCTATACAGCTTCTATTCGACAAGTACTCGTATAGAGGTCGGTTAAAAGTCCCAACACCTCCGAATAGGACCTCGGCTGCATATTTTAATGCGCAGCCGAATGCGACGAAGCGCGAAATGGAAATCTTTCTGCATCGTAACTGCCTTAACTGCAGCGCTATATCGAAATAATGTTTTGGAAAAAAAAGTGCTGTCAACGATATTACTACTGCTGCTGCGCTTTGGGACTAGGGGATTTAAAAATATGTTCAACGCTGAAACTTTCCGGAAAGAGGTACATTAATCACTTGACTAAGAAAATGAGATATCTAGTTCATCTCATGTTGTAACTGAAGTGTCTGTTATCTTCTATACATATAATAAAAATGTAAGTGATCGCTGTCGGTACATGGAATATATATCAGAAAAACTATTATTGGGGGCCTTTATCAACGCAATCGAACCCAAAACAATGATTGTTAGAACTTTTGTTTGTTTATCTGTTTGTCTCGAACCGATTTTGGTGTCGTTTACTTAATGTATTATGGTCAGCTTCACATAATATTTATCGTTTGTTTTATTTCAATCATTTCATAAATAAAAAAGTTATATCAATTCGAAGACGCGGATGAAGTCGCTGGCAACAGCTAGTATAAATAATAATAATATATACGACGATGTTGGTGTAATTTGTGTAGCTTGCACAAATAATAAACAATAGCATGTTTTCTTCTTTATTAATAAAAATGGTTTGTGTTTTTTAATCTATCTATCAGCCGATATGCACGTCCACTGCTGGACATAGGCCTCCCCCAACGACTTCCACACATCACGGTCCTCCGCCACTCGCATCCACCGGCTTCCTGCGACGCGTGTGATGTCATCAGTCCACCTTGTGGGGGGCCGTCCTACACTTCGTCTTCCGATTCGTGGTCGCCATTCTAGAACCTTTCTGCCCCAACGGCCATCGGTTCTGCAAGCTATGTGCCCTGCCCACTGCCACTTCAACTTGGCAATTCTTTGAGCTATGTCGGTTACTCCAGTTCGTCTACGGATCTCTTCATTTCTGATTCTATCGCGTAGCGAAACCCCGAGCATAGCTCTCTCCATTGTGCGTTGAGCGACCTTGAGCCTTCTTATGCGGCCCATAGTCAGCGACCACGTCTCGGCACCATATGTCATCACTGGCAGCACACATTGGTTGTAAACCTTTTCTTCAGACACTGAGGTAATTTGGACGAGAAGATATCATGCAGTTTCCCGAACGCTGCCCATCCGAGTTGGATTCGACGGTTGACCTCATTCTCGAAGTTATGTCTACCTAGCTGAACAATCTGGCCGTGGTTTGTGTTTTTTAATATAAGTATATAACTTTAGGCATTGCAATACTCTCTAACACCTAACTTCAGCGTCGGTCTGTAACATTCTTGTAATTTTTGTGGTAATAAATTGATTTATACCATAATAATATAGCTAAAATTCCACAGACAACGCACACACCAATTACCTTATTCGTGGCATTATTGAATCGCAGCACGTACACACAATTAGTGGCGAATGCACAGAGCGTGGAGCTGAAGCCGCTGCACAAGTTCAGATAACGAATTATTGCAAAAGGAATATAAATTTGAGGTAATAAACCTTAGCACGGAGTAGGTACTTTAGGTAAGGAAGAATATTATTACATCGGTACTTCACTAAACTTTAACCCTCAATTTGACGTGCGTAGGCGTGGAATTTCCAAAATTACCTCGTTACTACACCTCTAGGGTACTTAAGCTACATATCCTCCACGTTTTAAATACCGATCGAGTAATGAAATGTTATTATAGACTAGCTGTTACCCGCGACTTCGTTCGCGTGGTATTTAACAAAGACACAACCGTTGGCAACAGCCTGCTCGCGCGTTCTGAGCCTGCGGGACGCATTTCAGGTTGTTGCTATCAAAGTTAATCAGGCGCAACGCTGCAACATTGGTTTTAATTTGTTTTCGTGAGATCCTATGTTTTTTTCTAAAATAAAAGTAGCCTAAGTTACTCCTTGTTACATCAGCTATCTGCCAGTGAAAGTCCCGTCAAAATCGGTCCAGCCATTTCAGAGATTACCCGGAACAAACAGACAGACAGACAGACAAATTTGTAAAAAATGTTGTTTTGGTATAGGTACCGTGTATACATCCAAATGCACTTAGTAAAAATCGCTTATTTTAATATTACAAACAGACACTCCAATTTTATTTATATGTATAGATATTTATTTGTACATAAAGCGGCACGTTTTCGTTAGAGCTACCGTAAAACGTATGGGAACCTTGAAGGATTATTGTTAGTTTTTTTTCTCTGAAATGGAATACTCGACCGACACCTACTTTCAAAACTCGTTTAAGCCCCCTGATCACAGTGTAAGCGGCTCTTTATGTAATTTTAATAGGGAAGGAATGACGGCTAGCTTTTGCAATAAACTGTATGTGTCACTTAAGTGTTTTTTTCACTTAAGGGCTTTGCTTTGCCTCAACTGCACCAAGTTACTTATAGGTTATCTGCGTCACTTAGGTAAGTATCAGTGTGTACCTTGTGTCAGTACTACCTACCTACCTACCTTGTATCAGTGTGTACCTATGTACCTTCTTTATTAGCAAACCCCAAAGCCAAGTTCGAGTTAGTCATCTAAGACAATAAATATATAAAATTGTGTATAAGTAGGTACTATAATTAACAGTAGATATATACTCGTAGTATGGCAAACAAAGCTTTGACCAAAAGAAAAACATAAATACACTTAGTATACAATTTCATCCATCGTTCATTCCAAACAATATTTCGTTTAATGTTTATTATCGTTATCAATCACCGGGCTATTTCAAAATGTTTTAATAATGAAACAAAGTGCTTCTATATTTAGTCGTGTTATAACAAGTGCCGACCCACGCTATGATATTATATCCAATCAATCTTTCATTGCACTGTGATATTTTTCTAGTTCTTTATAGATTCCTGATGGAGGAGATACATCGGGTTGGAGATCAGCCGTGGCTTTGAATTATTAAAAACTTTGATGATATAAGGCAGAAAGATTCATAGCTTTCGAAAGCTCACAGATCCATAAGTAGGTAACTTTTAGTTTTGGAATTTTTCTATTGAGTCTAGGGTACCTACTTTATTACGCGTGGTCTTTAGTATCTATTTAAAAGTGTATAGTTTATGGTCTTTAATTATTTTTAGTAACCCGAGTAAGCTTTTACATTTTGCGAGATAATAAAATATCATATTCATTGACCCAGTAATAAGCTATCCCCCCAGTCATGATTCAGTAAAATCTGCTTAGTTAATTTCGAGATATTACTTTTTTTGCTTATCCTGCGGGACTTGTCTATTCATGGAATAATAAGACTTATCTTCAATGTTTATTCGTGTTATTTTAGCTATCACCATGTCAGGTTTTTATTTAAATATATCCAGTAGTGTTCCCGTGTAGTGCGCTTAGACACAAAAAAAATAAAAGTGTGGTGTTTTTCGATTATAATGTAAAATCGCCCAAGAAACTCCTTAACGTATAACCTTAAGGTTGAATATCGTTTGCAAATAGTAGAATCGCAAGGCCTATTTTTGTTATTTATTTGAACTTATAACGTGTCAAATATGAACCTTAGTAGATTTTTTATCAACAAGGAGTTTTTGCCAAAAACTAATAAACCACATTCATGACTGACCTTGCCCACCTACTCTAACACTGTTTTAACCGACTTCAAAAAGGAGGAGGTTCTCAGTCCGGTTGTTTTTTTTTATAAATATTCAAAACACACACATACACAACTAACACTCTAACTTACATAATAAGCTGCCTTATTCGTGATGGCGATGACCTATGTATTTAGGTGCTTTAAACCTATAAGTAGTTACAGATCTTATCACCGACACAACGTGACGTAATATCAATAAAATACTGATCAATAATGATAAAACTAATTGGATTTCAGAATGCGTTATCTGTTATAGCTGAAGCTCTTCCACTAAAGTAAGTAGGTACATAAATGGATCCATGAACTAAAATATAATGCGAATGATCACTACTTAAGTATGTCAAAGATTAATTATTTATTAATTCCTATGGTATATGCTATACAAGTGGTTTATATAATAACCCCAGAAAACTATGTAATTGAGTTGGTTGTGGGATAAACAAAGACACCTAAAAGTAGCTAAATCTATACTAATCTATACTAATATTATAAATGTGAAAGTTTGGATGGATGGATGGATAGATGGATGGATGGATGGATGTTTGTTACTCTTTCACGCCCGAACGGCTGAACGGATCTGGATGAAATTTGGCACAGAGATAGATTATAGTCTGGAATAGCACATAGGCTACTTTTTATCCCCGTAAAATGTATGGTTCCCGTGGGATAGATGTTTTAATTTTTCATACTTTTTATCGCGGGTAACACCGCCGGGCCCAGCTAGTAGATAATAAGTAAGTATATAATTGAATAGAAAATAACATAAATATTGATTCAAATAAAACTAATTTAAAGGATTTTATTGCGGTTATTTTATGTTTTAAATACATAAAATAAACGCGATAAAATCCGTTGAATTTGTTTTATTTCAATGTGTAGTATTCGCGAAAATATAATTAATCAATAAATATTGATGTAGCAATGGATATTACCGAAGTTATCAATATTCTTATATCTAAAAGTACTCGTATCGTTCGAGTACCCGCCAGTAGCGAATACAGGCGAGGTCGAGCTGACGACCCGGGGTCGCACATGCGCACTGCTGCTACCCACAAAACACGCCTCAAAATGACGCCGCCAGACGGCGACGCGTCACAAAATATTCACAACAAACCCGCAAAAGTGCAAAAATAACTAAATCAATTATTTGCAAGTACGAAAACTTACAATATCGGGCTGTACGCGAATAGAAACACACGCACGCCGTTCCATGTCAAAACAAACCAGTGATTTTGCTATGTAAACATGAACGAACGTAAGATCCTCGATCTTTTGATTCTTTTTGTTGTTGTGTACAGCGTTTACAGTATCAACGTATGGTTCGCGCATTATTATTCCCATGAGGATGCCGTACAACCTAAAAAAAGCACCGTCACCACACCAGAAATACCAAAAAATACGGCACAAGTGATTAAACCCAACGAAAAAACAAAACCCATTCCATTGTTTATTAAAGGCGGGTGTAGTGTTTTAGAAGTTTTCACAGATAAACCAATAATAAAACGCAAGCATAAGGAACCAGTGAAGATTGACGACAGTGTGATTACCATGATAGGTATCACTGTGTTTCTTATGATAATGTTGATCAATGCCGTGCTAGATGTGCTCAAAGTTAAAGAAGAAGAAAGAGCTAGGAGGAAATTGAATCCAGATGGAGAAAGAAGACAGTCATTAGCGGAGTTTGCTAATAAAAGGACTATCAGAAGAGAATCGAGCAAGTTTGGACTTCAACTGTTTCAGATTGCTGAATCGTTAGTTAGTCCCGATGAAGAGAAGAATCGTCGTAAAAGCAAGCCGTATACTAGAGGAGATTCTACCAACTCTTATTTGAGTGAGTTTAATAGGAAGCCTCAAGAGGGATCAGCTCCAGCGTCAATCAGCGAAACCCCAGCGGGGGACTCCCAACCAAGACTGGTGAAGAGGCAATCTATAGCAAAGCTATTCGGTATGTATTCAATTGATTTCCGAATCTATTCTTGACTAAGTGTACATTCAATTAAATTTATGAGTTCATTGCAAGTCTGCTGTTATATTGAGGATTGGATGTTTGAAAAAAGTGAATGTATATTGTACCTAAATGTTATATAATTTTTCAATGTTCTACTCTCCTATCACTGTTTAAATTCTCTGTTTCATTACAAGGTCTGTCTGACGACTGAAAAAGATTTTCAGGTAATTGGTGTTATCACTTGTAGTTAGACGTTTGGCTTTGATTTTCAGTAGTATTAGAATTTCTTACAGCACATCTTTGATTGGCCGTTTCTGATTTTAATTATTTATTTTTATTTTAAGTATCTCGATACTTACATTGAGCATTTTCCTAGATCAGCGCTAGTTATTGAGCAAGGTAGTAACCATTCCTATGTACGCTTGTAATCAATCCAGTTCACAGTCCATTGAACTGATAACATTCCAAATGGTTAATCAAAGGTTTCATATTCAAATTCAACAATTACGATAATACTGTCATGGGCGCATAACTAATAGTACCTCAGAGGCTTGTGGTAGATTAAGTTCCCAGTTAATTGGCTTTTAGCTGTAGCATATCGGTTTACCGGTGAAACCCTTTCATCCAATTTATAATCATCCTGTACCTGACAAATAACTGGATCGAGTTCCCATGACAATAATATATCAATCACGGTAGAATGAATTATACTATTTACCTAAATTGATTAAGAAGACACCTAACATTAACTTGATTATTAATTTTATCAGGATTAGGATTTTTTTGCATTAATGAAGCATTACAATTTTGCGAGGTTTAATAAAAATAGTGTGAAATATATTAAGAGGTGTCTTGAAACCTCACCAAAACTAAAGGGTGAATCTTGATATACTTTTAATTGGCAAATTGTAAAGATATACATATATACTTAACAAGACAATTTTTTTTAGTATAATTTAAATATAGTTGAATAAGGTGTAAATTGCAAGCTTAAAAAAACAATTTTCATGTAGGTACATATGACTCGTAAACTATTATTTATTAGATCGTATATAATTTCAGCAATTCTTTGGAGATTATATTTCCGGAATATAGCCAAGCTTTACGCTAAAACTACGCTAGTTATTTTTTTTAAGTACTCAGGTACATAAAACTTAACATTATATTTTTGTGTGTCAGGAGCACGACCTGTTCCGATGGTGCGTCGGTCGTCGTTCCCAGCATTACCTTTGAATCCTGACGTGCAAGCGCTGATGCTAGGACACCGTCAGATGTCGGTGGACAGCGACGACGAGGGAGACGGTAAGGGGCGGCGAGTCAGAATCATACGAAGATTTTAAACGGCAGTATACAAAAAAATACAATCGAATTGAGAACCTACTCCTCTTTTTTGAAGTCGGTTAAAAAGAAAATTGTTGTAGTTTTTTATTTTGAGATAGTTTTTTTATCATTATAGGTAGATGGACTATCATTGTTTCAGAAGAATACCAGTGTTTAGCTACAATATGTAGTAAATCCTTCGTTTTTTTAATAAATAGCTCAGGGAAATAAAATAGGGAAAAATTATTACGTATTATACATAAATATTACTAAATTCTGATCTTGTCCTAAAAAATACCCTTGTGCTACTTTTTTGTAAAATGTATGATCTATTATAGGATTAAGATTTTGGAAAACAATGAAAATTTACTTCGAAAAACATTTGAATATGAAAAATTATTACAACTTTAAAAACGTTCATGAAATAAGAAGCTTATTTATATCTAGTCAAGATTAAGAAAAAGTGTAATGTGAATGACTGAACGAATTTTTTTACTTGATGAGGAATACTGCTATTTTATACTTATTTGCAAAATGTGAATTCTAAATAGAATTGAAATAAAACTAATTTTATCGCGTTTTTATTATGTTTTTACGATCCCGACGTTTCGGCTGCTTTACAGCAACCTCCCGGGAGGTTTCTGTAAAGTAGCCGAAACGAAATAAACGCGACGATAAACGCGATAAAATCCTTAAAATTAGTTTTATTTCAATGTGTAGTATTCGCGTAAACATAAGAAATCAATATTTCTAAATAGAATAAAATATATTACCAGCGTAGGGTAGCAAAATTTTTATGAAGCATAAGTTTTATCATGAAAATTTATACTACCTACATAGACTACCTATAGACTACCTATGAATTATACTTACACATCATTATTTAGAGGATGAAGACCAAAAGATAGCATGTTGCGCCTTGTATGAGAAATAATTCGGCTAATGTGGTAAATGAGGTAAAATAAACATAGTCCTTACTATAAATAGGTAGGTACATGTTTACCGGGTCTAGCCCAGCAATAGATCCAGAGAGTGTTGGCCAAAATCATCTCGGCCTTGGTCTATCATTTTGCGTAAAACTAAGATAAATCTAATTATAGCAAGAATAAGACTGAATCTGCAAGATTCTGGCGGCTCAAAAGTATGTGCAATAAAACATAAGCTTATGACAATCGATAATAATAATGTCCCACTGTTGGGCAGAGGCCTCACTTCAATGATAGGGGGAATAGGCCAAACTCCGCCACGCTGGCCCAGTGACAGTCTATTATTGTCTATAATTAGGTGGTCTAGTCTTGGTATTGAAAAGCAAACGTTGAAAACGTTTAAGCAAAAGGTTTCTCGCGTAAATATGCCAAAAGACTCCGTTCTTCCAGAACAATCTTTTAGTTTTATGCATTAAAATTTTATATTTTAGAAGTATAACAATCCTTATTAGAAGAATGTGAAATCTTCTTTATCATTTACATCTTACTACCTATGTGTGAACGAACACTATTCGATGTGATGTATCAGTCTATAAGCCTGTGTGTACCCTCAAAGTCTGACCTAAAGTCTATTTTTACTGAATGTGTGTTACCTATGTTATGTAGGTATATATGTAAGTTTATAGCTGTAGAGATTTTTGTAGAGTGCCATTTGATTGTGAAAATCAAATATAATTGGATGCAGATTTCCTTGTAATGCATTGAATATACTTACGATAATATTATGGAGCATGTTTTATTAGCAAGTTAAACTGTTTGGATCTTAAATTTATATTTATCATACTAATTAAAGGTTCAAACAAAGCTTAATCCAAGCTACAAATCTATCAATGGCAGCAAATTATAAATAACAGTTGCTTTGCAATTATAATAAATTTAAAAAAACAACACCTGCATACCTAAGCCGACCATGCCAGATTTAAAGATTTGAGAAGTCCACCGCCGGGTCAAAGTGGTGAATATAGCCCAAATCCTTGCACTGAGGAGAGGCCTGTGCCCAGCAATGTGCTTTTAAACAGGCCGACCATAAGAATTACCTACCAATCTATTGCTTAAGAACATCGCGAGGTAACCTGCATGTCTTTCGACAGCCGTGTGTGACCCGCACTGGGCCATTGAGAGGGACTATGGCCGAATGCTGCGCATTAAGAGAAAATGTGGCCGCTATAATAATAAACTCGCACCCTATTATATTGTGATCAAATATCATCGACAAAATGTGAGTACTCCTCTGCCTACCCCTTCGGGGAATACATACAAGATGGTCTTTGATCAATCGATAATTTAACTAAAAAAAAGTTTTACCCATTAACTTACAATTAATCCATTATTATTGTTCATTGACCTAACATGATCTTAATCCAGGTGTTCTAAAATCTAAAAGCCCACTTACGTAGGTAGTATGCCAGACTCCGAAAGTCTAGTTCGTCGAATTATTTCAATGATCTGATGGAGTGTCTCTATATTTAGAGTGACCGAAATACCTAGCTGTTAAGCGAAGGCGAAGGATAGTCAATGAAGTTGATTAAACAATTTTAATGGATGCATCTTTTTTTATTTCATTGTAAACGTTAGTTGTTGCGTATTCCGTTCATATGAACACAATGTTGTTCTTTAAAAACAAAAATAAGACCAGAATATTCCCTTGCGATTGTTCTGGGAATCCATTTCACTTTTCATGCTTTTTAGCGTTTGCTGTCAGATTCGTTCTAATCAAATTCAGTTTTATGTACGTCTCAAATATAAAGTTATGTTATCTCCTAAAGATCTTAACACTAATATCGTCTTTTATCCGAGATAAAGTCTCGCTTTGGCCTTTCATTAATAACCAATTTGATAGACGGTATCAAATTGGTTATATAATGTTTGGAATTCCATTATGATTGGAATGTAGAGAATAAAATGCACACAAATTTGACGAAATTTCCCACAGTTTTACTTCATTTTCCTCAGTGAATTGACGAGCTGCTGATAACAAACATACATGTCTATTAATATTCCACAGTCAATGCGTATTCTTTATATTTGCTATTGCGGCTCGACTTATGTCCTCGACCTAACACTGCTACGCGGTTTTTGTTGGACCCGAGCCAAACGCACAAACAATATTGAACTTATCACTTCACATCATATAGGACCATGTTTATAATATAAACACAAAACAAAACAAATGCATGCAGCATAAAAAAAAAACTTCACTATTTTTATAGTTTGCATGCATAGCTTATTATAAACAAAATAGATAATCAACATGTAAAACCAACTTCAATATTATAAATTATTTATATAGAATTATGAAAGTTAGCAAATTTCACATTGACAAAAATGTTGGTGGTAGGTTTAAAAAAATGTACCAGGTAAGAACGCCAGTTAATACTTTATCTATTGTCTTAAAATAATCCGAACAATAACGCGAAAATTCAACATAACAGCAAACTAATTTTAACGCAAAACTTTATAGCAAAGACCTTGTTATAGTTTTAAAAATAAATTCACGTTCAGTCCCGCACAGAGTGGGATGCAGTCTTCTTCAAACGGGATAGAGGAGAGCGCGTTCACGTATAGACACACGGACATCTCGCAAAGATTTAAATTTCGTAACCTATAAGTAACACAAAACAACATAAAATTGTTTAGTAGGTAACTATAAAATAAATGTACTTAAAAAGTGAAGTGAGCATGTTATAGCTAAAGCACATACAGACACGAACATGGATTGCAATAAAGATATAATACCAGCAACAGTTCTGCATTGGAATTATAGAGGGTTTACAGAATTCCCATTGCATGAACTACAAGGAGATGAAACAGAAGTAACCGATTTATATTTGAAGGAGAACCTTATAACACGTCTGCCAAGTAATATTGGTGTTTTGGAACATTTGGAGAGTTTATATTTGAGCGGTAATGATATAACCGAGTTGCCGAAGCAGATATCGAAGTTGCGATGTTTGAAGTGCTTGGATGTGAGCGGGAATAGATTAAGGTGTGTTCCGGACGAGATCGGGGAGGCGAGGAGTTTGAAGTTCCTCATATTGGACGAGAATGAGTTGACAGAGCTTCCGTTGAGGATCGCGGAGCTAAGGTGCCTACGGTATCTATCGGTTTGTGGTAATTTCCATTTGTATTTTTTATTCTTATTGGGTACTGGCCTAAGAAAGGGTAGGCCTTTACCGAGTAGTGGGAGACACAACGGACTATTAAAAAAAAATTAACTTTAAGAAGATATTATTATGTTTTAACAAGACAACAATGATTTTTTAAAATTACAATGCAGGTTTTTCTTACATTAACCTAAAAGCTTCTGTACAAAATAATGATAGGAAGTTATTTTGGATGGTAGAATGAAAATAATTTAAATAATGTATGACGTCTCCTCCGGAATCGAAACGCCAATTACTAACTAAATTTTCAAACATTTCATATGGATCTGAAACGCTGCTGAAACAACCACTACAGCGGTTTACTAACACGCCCCAGTTACAGTTTTACATTTCCTCGTAAAGTTTCGGAAGACAGCGCCGTTTAGCGCCATAGATAACAAACTATCAGCGATAAATCAAGTTTAACGTTTCCTCATTGATTTTGCTGGCCCATTTACAGCGTGCATGGCGTAAACGTAAATGGTTCAACATAGGACCGACTTTGTACAATATATGTCACATATTAATAATATTCGTAACTTATAACAATTAATGATCATTCTACTTTATTAATCTTTACTGATGTAATATTACATATAGTGTTATTGTGAGTTCTAAAAAGAATGAGTAAATCGACGCTAACTATGTAGGTAGGTTCTAAAAAAAAAATTCCAAGCGAGATAAGAACAACAATAGTTAAGAAAAATAAGCGCCATAACAGAAAAATACTGAAAAACTAAGGTATTTCTTTGTAAAATAAGTTAAGATGAATTATATTAGACCGACCGACACGCAGTAAGTGGACAGACTATTTCTCACGTCACATCCCGTAGGCTTAATATTAATGTTGATCCTACTAAAGAAAGCGTTTATTTTTCTCTGAAAATTCTAAGAACCTAATTTGACCGTCCGTCTGGAAAAATGTAGATCATACTTTGAATGTTGAAAATAATAATAATAGATATGTTTTTTATAATCTAAGAATTTTCTTACAGATAATAAATTACAATGGCTCCCACAAAGACCGGTGTACAATTACCACCATTGCGAATTTAGATTCTGGAGGAACCCAAACCTTAAGACTTTGCCGTACTCGTTGTGGTACCACATGTTTCGGGGCCAGCAAACTAGGAGTCTCAATATTGGGTAAGTTTTGATGATGCTTGTATTTGCGAACTATTTCCAATAAACTCACTTAGGAAGACCATACCCAAAGCACAATATTACGGCTTTTTGGAACTTTTGGAAACTGGAACGTCGTGAAGATAGAAACAGAATGTTTGCTATATTAAAAATGAAAACGTAGGTAATTGAAGTTAAAAGAACAACAAGTAAGACAAGTTATTATAGAAAAACGAATAATGCAATGCCACAAAGAGATAAATGTTTCAAAGAAATTGTCATCGCTTCAGAGCTTATTTTCATTTAAGCTAAGGGTAGAAACTTGTTTCATATCAGAATTTAATCCAATGACTTGTCAAGCTTTTATATTGTTTGGCGTAATAACTATTTTATACTTAATCTAGACTGATTTTGAGAGCAGACCATCTACCTAAATTACACCATGTTCTGCTACATTTTTCAAGCATAACTATTAATTATTACTTACTAACTAGTTTTTATTGTTTTAGGTGTTTAAACGTAAACAACACAAACAACACTAACAGAAGAGGATGCAGATTAAAATTTAGTTATGACTCCAAAGAATGGGAGTTCATTGTTAAATGTCCATCCCATTATAGCACTATCGTAGAACCTGCATCGTATACACCACCAAGCCTTTTTGAGATTTCCAAAAGGTTGTTCTACCAAATGATAAGCGATTCAGTAAAGAGTCTGAATACAAAAATATACAATTACGACTACCATTCAGATGTAACAGAACATAATTATGAGAACACTAATGTTATAGATCTTGAAGAGGATTTCGAAGGATTTAATATTGGCGTCAATGCAGGAAGCACTTACGATGAGAATGGTAATAAATACGCAGTACCAATTATTGAAGAAACATTTAGGAGACCAAAGAAAAGTCATTTTGTACTAGCAGATATAATTGATGATTACTTTTCCTTTCTGCCATGTTTTCTAAAGTCAGGATTATGTAATGGACCTATTTCACGATGTGAGAATGTTACCTGTAAGAAACCTGTATTTGATCACGTTTATTATGAATTTTGTTTTGGGTGAGTGGCTATTTTTATTTGAGTAAGAGTAGTATCCGCTTATATACATAGGTACTAACCTATTTTAAAATGCAAGTAATGATAGTAGTTACTTCAAGTTTTGATAGGCTTTCCAAAAGTTCCTATATACGAGTATCTAGCGGCACAAAACCAAAGCTTAATGGGAGTTACACTTGATATTTAGGTAAGATTAAAATGGAGTTTATAATTTTCAGGGAAATAATCCTTATTGACAAAATTGAAGAAGTTCTTCTGAATGCGATATTTTGCTCAAAGACCTGTGCTGATACATGGAAGAGAGGCAAAACCACAATACCATGGAACCTGATATAGCCGAACAATGTTTGATAAAATACTGATAAGGTTTGTAAGGAAAATTAAAAGTTTGTTGATATATTTTTGATAATTAGTACAATGTTTTAATAGACGTGTAGTGATTTTATGTCCTCTAAAACTTTTATAAAACTAACAAAATACCAACTGAATTCAGAATATAACAGATTTTTTTAGGCTCTATCTCAGTCAGACTAGAACAAAAGCCTCCTGGGATGGCCGAAATCGTACATAGAGCAGATTCTCTCTTTTTGGGATAAATAGGTATTCAAAGAGAATAATAATAGTACCTATAAAACTATAAACGATCGAAGAAAGATCTTTATTTTCTTTGAAGATGACATCAAAATATAAGCAAAAGCTTTATTTACTCTATGACTTCAAGGAAGTATTGACAGGCAAAAATATATTCCTCCGAGAAAAAATACGTATTTTTACAAACATAAATAGATAAATATTTATACTTGTACGTGTCAATACAACAATAGCAAATCTAGGCAAATTGCACAAAAAAAGGTGGTAAATTTCATTATAAATATCAAATTTTTCGAAATGAAAACTGAGGAAGAGAAGAATGCAGACAAAGCTACATCCCATGAGTACTTCTTCGGGCACGACTGCCACATACCGGCGGAGAAGCTGTCCACTTATGAAATAAAATGTGGAAAATATAGGAGGATCCTTCTTGACTTGGTTACTGTACAAACTGGAGATATTAGGGCTCTTTATATGTATAAGTAAGTCCTCTACCTACACCCCATCTGATGTCAGCTACCCCAATAACTTCTGGTTCTTTCCAAGAGCTTTCCTTTGACAAGTTCCAATTTGACAGTCCAATTTGGTCTTTCAAAACACTGAGAGAAAAATGTTGCTGTTTATAGATATAGTTATGTTGTACTTGTAAGCCACAATATGGTCCCAATCTGATTATTGAATAATCATATTTAGGTCTACAATAATTAGATGTACCTTACTATATTCTATGTAGGTACTTGCTGTGCCCGCAACATGCGTATCCTTGTTTTTTTTTTTAATCCCATGACAATGAATCCATTTCCCGAGAAAAACTATCCGAGATACAAATACTCGACCGAGCAACAGTATCTCCGGAATGCGCCTGCAAGTAGACAAATAATCCGGAAATGACAAATTAGGTCACTAAAGATTTGATCATCACAAATAACACTATGGCTATAAAATAGGAGCTATAAGTGATGCAGTGGAGGGCTACTTAGGTTATAATACGTTAGCGTCATAGCGTGCTCTAACCATGCTTTACCGCCGGATTGGGCATTATATAAGCTGAGTCTGGAATAGGCGATATACGAAAGATTTGAATTTGTTTTACTACTGTTACAGAGCTTTTCTTATATTCCATAGGTCATACGCCGCTCTGTGCGCTGAAAAGTATCGGCACTACAAGATGTACCCAACATCTATACATCCATTTAGCAAATTGCGATTCATCTTAGAAGTTGTTTTCAGTATCCCTATATTTTTCTTTGGGATTATCTTAGCGATGCATTACGCGGAACAGAACCCTTATGACGCTGTAAGTACGTATCCTAGCGTTGACTAATGCAATATATATTGTTAGGTTAAAATTGGTTTATTTATGTCCATTACATCAATTTGGCATTTGTTATTTTATTTTGGAGCCGTGGGTTTGCACTCTATACAGGTCGTCCCTCACCACTGCCGCCAATTCCTAAGGTCCCGCTAGTGCCAATCTTGCACCCCTACCACAGAGTAAGAATTCTTTATACTGTTATACTTTATAACGTACGTACGTAGTATCACAGTATACTGTGATAGTATGTATGTACTGTACTCTGTGATAATATTAGTTTTGGGCGGATTGTATTCTGTTAATGATTATTCTCTCTTTATTATAGGATAACCACATGGCTGTAACGACTGCATTGCACCTTTTGCAAATCGCTAACATTATAACAAACTTCTTCACCGGTTACATCGTTGGCAAATCAGATAAATTCGCCGTTCTAGACTTGAAGAAAATCGCTTGTAGATACGCCAAAACTTGGTTGTTGGTCGACGTGCTGGCTTCAACCAGCTTCATTTTAGATATGTTACGTATTCGTGATGTGACGCTTACATTGTTACTGGCTTCGTTCAAAATTTTGCGATTACCAATTTTGCTTATCTATATAGATAACACTATGACTGTTATGAGAGCTTCGGTATGTTCTTCATTGTTAGTTAGATAAGTAAATTAATTAAAGTCGCAAGACGAACCTGCCAACAACCCGGTCCCATACTAAGCAATGCTTGAATTATGGGTACAAATGGACTGGGGGTGGTCCCAGTATATAATTACTTATATAGATATTAATCATCCATGACTCGGGTACTATAATTCTTGCTCATCACACAATGATGGGTCCTTCCAGGATTTGAACCCGGGACCCTCGGCATAGTACACTACCATTTCATCGCCAGATGTGACGAGCGCATCATTATAAAAAAAAAATATATTAAATAATTAAAAAAGTCTTGCCCAAAATAGGTCTTATTCTTGCGGAAAATTAAAGACCCAAGAGTACAACTGTCATTTTACATCATACCAGATATACGTAAAGACTGGAATGGAAATATTCGTGCTCCTAACATCGTACATAGCTTGGAACATTTACTTCCAATTCAGCGTGGAATACGCCATCGAGGGCACCTTCACGCCAACGAACCCAAGAAACTGCTCTCGGCTATCGATATCCAAGCTATGGGAGAAAGAATCCTATGAGCGATTGATTTATTCGTTCGATAGAGCTGGTAAGCGGAACAGTCATAATAAAACTCGTCTTCCTAGCCTTTTTTATTGGATCGACTGCCAGTATCCCCTAGTTCAGCTGATTACCGATATTTTAATATAAATATATATTTATATGTGTAATTTAATAGAACGATCGCAATTTACCCTCTGATGTCCAACTATAGTGGATCCATTGGATAAGACCATGTGTCAGAATCAGTTTTAGGCTTATTTAGCTGTTAAAGTTGTTAGCATATCATCCGGATCCGCCGGCTTAACGTGTCCTCCGAAGCACGGAGGTCAGATATTTTTTGTCAGTCACCCATCCTAGGGCCGTTAGAGGCAGGCGCCGCTACGGCCCCCTAACAACTTATAATACAGATTTATTATCTCATTCCGATACGGTTGAAAACTAAAAAGCATACGCGATTGGCCCCGCAGAAGATACTGATGATATGGCTTGGACTTTATTCTGCTTATAGAAGATAGATTTTCATTTAAATTGTTAAACAATATACAGTTACATGGGTCTGATTATAATGTTGACAATAACATTTCAGTTGGTTTGCTGAGACAAAATCCAAATATGAATATTACTGGACAAAGCGGATGTGTTGAATATTTTAATATTATATCATGGATTGTTTCTGAGGTATGTTTGCTTCACATTTGAACCAAAATATAATGGGCATCCGCTATAATTTGCGCTATTGTCTGCTAGATATCTACTTAGCAAATTTTCGCTCCAATACATTATTGCATGGTTTAAACGATCGCCAACTACTTCATAAACTTGTCTATATTATTGACAACCTTAATTCTTTATAAGTAAAACCATTAAGGTGGAAACTCAGGTCAGGGCGCGAAATTCAAAATGTCAATGGTTTTTATTTTTTTAGCAAATTTAATACATCGAGACATCCAATGCAAAATGTTAATATCGCAAAATACTAAATTACATCGTAAAGATGTCCAAATTTTTCGTAAAAAAATAAAAATAATTGACATTTTGAATTTCGCGCCCTGACCCTCAGGTCAGGGCGCGAAACTCACTTCCCCCTTAAGTTATTCCAGAGTTCCCTATCGCATAAAGAACGGTGTTAAGTTTGAAGCATTTTTCTGTGCCGTCATGGCGAGTCTACTTGACTTGAGGCGGACGTAGAGCTAACGATGGGATTACACATGTGCATATCGCGTCTAAGCGCAAGCCTACGTGACCATATTACCTACCTATATTTTAAACGTTAAGTATTTCTTGGTCAGGAGATTATAATTTTATAATTTGATAGCTATTGACCCGCCACTGTGTACTAAGATACATGATCTCATTATTTGGAGCGGAGTCGGCGCGATCAAAGTACTACGCCATGATCAAACAGGTGGAAACATACATGATGCAGAGGAAGTTCCCGCCGAGAATCATTAAGAAGATTAAGAAGTTCTATGCTATACGCTTTCAATTGAATTATTTTGCGGTATGACTTTCGAACATTCATCATTTCTAATAAAACTTTTTGGGATGATTGAAAAAATATACTAGGCAAAGAAAGGACTACAAAATGCCTCATGCGTTTCCATTAACGTCTGAAATTGGTTAAACATAGAATAGTAAATTTTGCCCAAATAACTACCATATGAGCTGACCGATAACCAAATAATTTTAAGACTAGGTCTTAAAAGGTCTACGAATTTATCCCGAATATTTTTTCAATACCCTTCAGGAGGGGCATATGATCGCATGTTTAACCGGACAGCTTCGCGAAGACATCCTCATGCACACGGGCAGACAGCTCGTAAGGGAGCTCGTGTTCCTCAAGCAGTTACCCAGACCACTGCTCATGCAGATCGCGTTCCAACTGCGCTTTGTCATTTACATTGCTGGCGATATCATCATCAAGATCAATAGTGTGGGTAGGTGCCATGATGCTTGATCATTTTACATCCTTAGTTTAACAAGTTTAGGTCATAAGTCATAATAAACCATGAAGGACATTAGTGCATTGACACCTCGCGTGGCAACACTTAGCTTTAGGGCCTGTACCATTACCTGTGCCTATACCATTCAAACGTTCATTTTGGAGTATGCCTATTGGGCATGAGGTAATGTACAATCAGGATAGGTATCAACTTATATAGTGTCTCATAGATACAGTGCTAGTTCAGTATGTTTGTAAGCTGATCCTTGGATTGTGCGGTGTATTCGATTCGACATAAATCCGAAGCTTTGGAATAGCCTTAATCACGTGATCGAATTCAAATTTTGAATCGCTTCTACAAGTAGCTAAAACAGGATCAGAAGTCTACCATACCAAAAGTCGATTGCCTGTCTGTACCCACCCTGCATTAATTTCTCAGGTGACTGTATGTACTTCATCGACAAAGGCACTGTGGCTATCTACTCCGAGTCCGGCAAGGAGATCTGTCATCTGGAGGATGGTGATTTCTTCGGAGAAATAGCGTTAGTCATGAAACGTCCCTTCAGGACCGCTTCAGTTGTCGCGGTAACTAATTGTGAACTGTTCATGCTCGGGAAAGCGGGTTTCAATAGTTCTATAGCGTATTACCCGACAGTGTACGAGGATATAAAGAGAGTAGCCACAAGTCGGTTTGAGAGAACCCGTGTATTGGACGATCATCACAAAACTGACGCGCAGAATGACTAAAGTAGGTGCAGAATAACCAGTCCCCTCCCCCTTCCCAGCGCCAATACAAGCTACTCACTCTCGAGTGCCCACATTCCGTATTATACGGTGTTGCCATTGGGTACCATGCCATATATCTACAGCGGGAAAACATTTGAGGTAGAGTACAAACGACATCTTGCGTTCATTGTGATAGGGCTTATTTGTGATACTCTTGACAGAGCAGTTCTGGTTATCATGATTCTTTATTTTTTTTGACAATTTCGTCTTTATTGGTCTTGAGCCGTTGTCTGACGGATGCTGTCATTATAACCTTAGCGGTTTTTTATTTGGTCACTTCAGTGCATTAGTCCCCATGCACTGAACTGACCAAATAAAGTCCTCTAGATCTATTTCTATTAATGTAGTAAACATAGCTGCCAAAATTCGTAAAATTATATCTCCTTTCAATGAAGCATATTAAGAATAGGTATATTTTATTTTTTTAAGCAAGTTCTCCTAATGCGGTAGTTTTAAGTTTGAGGATGTTTATTTTATGTTTGCTTGGGCATGATTTAATATATTCTGTGTTCGTGTGCCTAATCGATGTAAGTGAAAATAAAACACAATAATTTCATAAAACATTCATCTTTATTTATAAACCAGCCACCATAAAAGCGGAAATTTTGTAAAAAAAAATTGGTTGATATTGTTGTCATGTAGTGTGTTAAAAATTACCGCATTCTTAGAATAGTCTTTTTATAGCCACATTAACATTAGGCTAAGTTTAGGTGATCGCTTGGCAGCGAGCGATTCTACGCGCGCACAAAAGATTGATTGAATGGCATCCAATCGCCGCGTTCATTGCGCGCTATTACGCAAGACCACGCGAAGGTACCTGTACTGTTCAATAAATGTTCCCTAAGCGCGTAATCAACAGGTAAATTTAGCCTTATGTGCAGATTAATATATAAAATCAGAGAAATGTTGATAAATTCAGAATTCTGGACCGCAAAAACAAATCCAACTGGGGCTTACGATGAACTATTAATGCGACTCAAATCTGGACTCAATTGATCTGCATCGCAAATTTGTATCAACAACTTTATTAAGTTAACATAATGTTCCTATTAAGACCCTGTCTTTACTCGTATTAATAGTTCATGGTAAGCATTACCACAGGCTGTGGTGATACAATTATTGGCCGTAATTATTGCAGTTCATTAGACATATTTATTTATATAAAATGCGGCTCTAAGGTCACTCCAAAATCAATCGACACAACATTTTGCTTGCACATAGGTAACATCACAACCAAAATAAATTATTCTTACAACCTAATTCTCATTTCACGTCGAGTAAAAAAAGTTGTATACTTGTGAACAAACGCATACGACGTCTTTATTTTTTATTATAATTTAATATTGACTTTTCACCATTGATTGAAGGTAAGGTACAGAAGACAGGACGGCTTAAGGCAATGCTTTGCCATAATGCTATCAGTGACTCAGAATATATTTCCACACATTGACATGTTTATTAATGTAGCCAACAATTTATACCATCTGTTACACATTGCACGCCCAGTTTACTCTTACAGGGATTGAAACCCGGGACCAACGGCACAGAAAGCAGGGTAACTACCAACTGAGTTAATCAGGCCATTTAATTTGGGTAATTGACCTCTCAGACACGACCTCGATTATGGAAACACCATGGGCAGACAGACCTATGGGTCTAACAGGCACTAATGTCGCCGGCTAGGTTTAAGAATTCCATCTTCAGCCAGCAGGTGCGTTTCCACACCCGATCCCCTCACCCCTATTGGCAAAAGGCTAAGCTTAGGTCAGCCATTCCCAAAGTGGACGATAACGCTCCCTTGTGGGCGCTGCAGGCCTAAAGGGCGGTAAGAGACTCAGAAAAAAAATGGGGGCGTTGTGTAGAGGCTTACAATAATTAATTTAATTTGAAAATATAGTGGTTTTTAAGTAGGTGAAAAAATGGGGGCGCTAAAAATAATTCATTCTCAAAGTGGGCAGTAGACAAAATAAGTTTGGGAACCCCTGGCTTAGGTCGTGCCTCCGGAGACGATCTTAAGCTCTTGCTTGCCCCCCTCCCCCTGCCCTGCTAGCTGGAGGTCCTGTGATGTCGTCAAGGCATTTTCAACCCAAAAAAATCGTGTATAATATAACAATGCAATACTCTAATGTTGCCATGGTAACGCTTGTTGTTTATAAAATATTGCATTCATTCATTTGAAATTGGCCGTCGTTATTTATAATAACTAAATAGGCGTGCAATGGGGCTTAACAATTCGCATATGGTATTACCTTTACAAATATATTATTATTGCAATTCACATTCGACAAATTTATCAATACCGGTCGCCGAAATAAGAACTAACTATACCTATTATGAAAATATAGTTTTCCTTGGCAACTTTGCAAGGACCATGTGGTGTCAAAATTCAGGTAGGTACTCTTCTGTAACAGCTAGGTCACGTGATTGGTCCAAGTTTACGTCATCGGCCATCTTCGACCAATGAGCTGTGTTGATTCTATTGAAAATGGCAACACTAATCGTGACGTAATCTTAGGCCATCAACGGTAGAGAATACCTGGCGTAGCATATTATTATACCAAGGCAAGGACATAGATAAACTTGTTACACTACATGCTTAGATCAACTATATTGGGATAACATTTCATCATATATCTATGTCACAGATTGTAAGCTCATACAATCATAAAAAAAAACACTTTAAGTACTGCAAAAAGCCAAGCCCGCTAAGTTTCTAATCATCTAAGTTGAGGTCGCGTTCCGACCGGTTGCAGAGTTAAGAAAATCAAGTAAAATGACATTTCTTAGCGCATCCGTACGCCTTATGATATGAATGATCTGACTTTGACCTAGAACATGTATGTAACCATCGAAAACTATTGATTCCAGACAAAATCATGTATCTACTTAATAATATAAATACGTCGTCCTAGATACATGGTAATATGATAACCCCCTATATAGTTGAAATAAGACCATTTACGATTAGTACAGTTGATACTGTAGGAATATAAAACATTATGGTTGTTCCTTCACTGATTGAAAATAAGTGCGAAGTTGCATTAACAAGAGATCTTCACGAACCTTGAGATATATTATAAGTGTCGTGTCCGCGGTATGTTTCGTGTGGATTTAGTTATTTTAAGCTCGAGTACTCGTACACCATCTATGGTTAAATTTTACTACCGTCAAATAATATAATAATATCACCAGATGAACACACGAACTATACGGTTCCACACTAAGCAACGCTTGTATTATAGGTACCGTACAATGGACTGAGAGCGAACTTAGTATATAATCTATACATATAAATAAAATTGGAGTGTCTGTTTGTAATATTAAAATAACCACTTTTACTAAGTGCATTTGGATGTATACACGGTACCTACGGTACCAAAACAACATTTTTTACAATTTTTGTTTGTCTGTCTGTCTGTTTGTTCCGGCTAATCTCTGAAATGGCTGGACCGATTTTGACGGGACTTTCACTGGCAGATAGCTGATGTAACAAGGAGTAACTTAGGCTACTTTTATTTTAGAAAAAAACAGGATCTCACGAAAAAAAATTAAAACCAATGTTGCAGCGTTGTGCCTGATTAAGTTTGATAGCAACAACCTGAAATGCGTCCCGCGGGCTCAGAACGCGCGAGCAGGCTGTTGCCAACGGTTGTGTCTTTGTTAAATACCACGCGAACGAAGTCGCGGGTAACAGCTAGTACTTATATAAATATTAGACATACATAACTCGGGTACAAAACTTCATGTTCATCACATAAAGTTTAAAATCTCCAAAGATTCTCTATAGATTTGACACGAGTTAAATTTAACTGTGGATGGAGCGCTCGACCTTTACAATTCCACGGGAATCATTTTTTCAAAAAAAAAAAAAAAAGGCACGCATCATATGTTGACAAAGGTTTTAATAAACTGAAGCATGGTGATACAGTATTATTCTGTTAGCATACTAAGTTGCAATAAACTTGGTCACGTGATTTCCGTGTAAAGTGCCTTCGAAGAAACAGATAAATTACAGTTTTGGCCTTGGTACTTTTTAAAATATTGATGTGCGTCTAGCACAGTAACGACAATACTATGCAACCCATACATCTATTACAGACGCGTAGATTTGAATCAGAATAAAAAAACTATATCTAATGCGCCGGCGCCGACTTATATTGGAGCGTCGCTAATGGTACACATAGCAAAAGGTATATTTTATAATTCAACCGTCAAATGGAAGCAAACCTTAATACTGTATATACTTAGATTCGATAAAACTCCATATATTAACAGCTTTAATACTCTGTACGGATTCTATAAAACTCCACAAGTGGATGGCATCATTCAGTAAAGAAACAAACCACGTATATTACAAAAATATGTTTTTATTTGTACGCCGCACATTCGGTTGGAATTTCAAAAATACATCTCAGACTTAACTATCGCGTCACATCATTTACACAATAACATGCATTTGTTCACGCAATTTTGTGCCATATTAGCATGGAACATCACCTATTGAGCTATAAATAATGGAATTCATTGAACGTAGTTGTAGAGCGTTTCTCTCGGTACTTGATAGTACATTCCGTATGGGCCCATAGCTCTGTAAAGAAATTAAGAAAGATTTTAAGAAAAAAAGTTTTTTATTTAAATATTTTTCTAATATAAAGGTCTACATTTCGCCGATGCTACACTCCACCTCAATGCCGGAGGGATCAGTGCGTATTGGTAAACTTGATACGGCTTTAGAAAGTACTACAGTGGGGTAAGCATGTACTCCAAATGTAATGGTTACGTCATCGAGAAAACATGCTGTCACTGACATACTTCCTTATAAAATCTGTGGTGTGAGAGAGATGGACGATACTTACATACCGAAACGGTTTTTTTTTTTTTTATTACATTATAGTCAAGTATTTGATCTCGATCTCACCTGATGGTAAGTGACGATGAGATCTACGATGGAGCATACTTGCCTAGGTAGGAAGGCGGCAGTAGATAGAGACGCTACATTGCACATGCAGCGCAACTGATCTGACCCGCCATCCATGAATGGCAACACCGAACATCATGCCGGAACACGGCTAGGCCGCTTGGCGACATGGCTTTGTTCAGTGGGTGGTGACTAGCCACGGCCGAAGCCTACCACCACCAGCCGGTACGTAAAATGGATTGTGCTTGAAGTAATGGTTTCCTCATTATGTTTGCCTTCAACTTACAGTTTGTTATTATGAGTATCGTAAATATGCTCCGCATATAGATTTCCCGTGATGCGCAAACAGACCGAACAGAGTCGAAAAAAGGTTTCTATCCCCAAAAATAATTTGTTTACAGCCACGCACGACCAACGAACATTGCTATTATAAAGGCTGATTCAGAAAGTGTATACTTAGCCTCGAACATGCGTTTCTTTAGCGCATTTGTAATCATTGTATTAAGTCAGAATTTCTTGCATATTTAAAAAAATCTCCCGAACAACATGACATGTGATTTTTTGTGCGCATATATTTTTTTAAATTGACATATCAAATTTTTTACTGCACAGAATTAGTAGAATAACAAATGTCTCAGTATACCCTTTCTGAAACATTCTGTATGTGTAGATTTTTTTTGCCCGGGCGCTATCAGACCCGGCCCGCGAACACCTCTGACATGGGGGTCAGAGACTTTATTTAACTTAAAATTATCGACAGGGATTAAATGGGTGTATGTATGTGTAGATCTAGGACGATGTTACAATGTCACTCACCCGTCGCTATAGAGCCCATACATTAGCGTCGGCTATGATTGCACATCGCTCCCGGGGATCGGCGCCCGCGCACTACTCGACGTGTAGAACAGCACGCACGGCGACTTCCACCACGCACCGAATTGAACAACTTCCTCAGGACTCACGGGAACGATACTGGAAAATGATATTTGTTATCAGTTGTAGAAGGTTTGATTTACGTTTTTTACAAATTATGTGTAAAGGTATGGATGATGCTTACCTATTTAACTAATAATTTAAATCCACTCCTTCCCTCTATGTGTTATAATAATGTTCTTCAAAATTCATAGAAGCTTTCATCGATTTACAATTAAATTACAAAGCTTTATCAAAAGAAAAGTGTTTACTAATGTCATTGTAAATGCTGAAAAATTTATATGAATTTGAGGGAAAATTTATATTGCCCTTGTTAACGAGGTGACGGTCATTAAATATAATGCTAAATAAGGAATACCACTGCATAAGGGATATTGTTCTTGTCTGAATATGCTTTATTAGAGGACCTCAGAAAGAAAGAAAACCCCAAAAACCCCATATGGACTATACCTTCAGAGTAAAACTGTGTAGCACATAAATTATTATTTGTAAAGAAATAAAAATATCATAAATCTTATAGAAATCGTAAAACTAACAGCCTCCTTCTCCGCGTATTTAATGTCTCTCAAAATAAATCACTTACACAAAGCACTTAAAGTTCCTTATACAAGAACTTAATAACTCTCTCTGCTTCCAATAAGGACTCTTTTCCATGCATCGAGGACAATATTCCCTGAAAAGCCCTAAAAACATGATAATAATACCAGCCCTTTTTAATGTCCCACTGCTGGGCACGGGCCTCCCCTCAATGCGAGGGGGATTAGGCCATAGTCCACCACGCTGGCCCAGTGCGGGTTTGCGGACTTCACACGTCTTTCGAGGGGTTCTCTCAGACATGCTGGTTTCCTCACGATGTCTTCCTTCACCGTTTAGCAAGTGATAATCCTGGTTGAAAATGAGATTCGCACATGAAATCCAGAAATCCCAGCCGTGCAGTGCGAGCCGAGGGGTCTGATCCTGCGATCCTCGTTACCGAGGCAAGCGTTCTACCAACATGGCTATCACTGCTTACTTTGCTGCGTATTTATGTCTCCCAAAATAAATCACCATGCATTAAACGAAGGACTTAAACTTCCTTATACAAGACCTTAACAACTCTATCTGCTTCCAATAAGGACTCTTTTCCACGCATCGAGGATAATATTCCCTAAATAGGCCTTAAAACATGTTTCAAACTAATTACTACGAACCTTAAATCGTTAAAGAGATACCAGTGCGGTTCGACCTCCTTCCCGATCTGCGTCTGGATGTACGCCACCAGGTTCTTGGGGTTGTCTTCTACGCACACGACGGCTGCGGATAGAGCGTACTCCTCTGCCTGGGTCGTCACTTGTTTCTTCTTACTGTGCTTCTCCGCACGACTGTTGGGCGTATGAGGCTCTGTGGACGATTGCTCCACCTGAATATAGTATAAATAAATAATAAATAAATATCGCCATACGAACACACCAACTATACGGTCCCACTTTAAGCTTAACGCTTGTGTTATGGCTACCGTACAATGGACTGAGGACGAACTCAGTATATAATACTTATATACATATTAAACAACATTCGTGCTCATCACACAAAGCTTGTGTCCCTACCAGGTTACGAACCCGGGACCCTCGGCGCAGAAAGCAGAGTCACTACCACTGCGCTAATCAGGCCGTCAATATGCCGTCAGTATGGAGATATATGATACAGATATATCGCCATCACATCATTGATCCATCCAGCCATCCAGCCATCACGTCATCAGGGGATAGTATTGCGATAAAGTGTGGGTGCACTTTATCGCATTTGGTAATATCACCAACTTAATGGAATAAAACTTATTTCACAGATTTTATCGCGTCTATTACTCCATTCAATAATATAATTAAATCCAAAACCAAGCGAACCATTGCAAGACCTCAAGACACTGGGCTCTTTCTGCGTAGATCGGACATCAACAAGAACTAAATATGAGATACCCCAGTTCAAACTATGACACTCGGACGTCAAACACCTCAGTCCTTCCTTGACCATGGTTGCTGTGAATCAGCCGAAACGTTGAGTCAAAGTCAAGTCAAAGTCAAATCGTTTATTTCGTATAGGCCTACGGAGGCACTCACGAATTGTCATTACATATTTTTTTCTTAACTCTACAACCGAATCGGAACGCGACCTCAACTGAGAAGATCCGGCGAGAAACTCAGCGGGCTTGTCTTTTTGTTTTAAATCCATAATTTTTACAAAAATATATATTACATACACATTTGGTAATAATACCAACGAAATTGTTTGGTATAGTCCTCCAGACCAAATTTCCGTCACGGCAGTCAATTTCAACGGAGACTAGCCTAGACTAAGACTAGCACTTTATCCGTGAAATCGTTTTCGGAATCGGTTCAGTAGTTCCGGAGATCACCCCCTATATCCAAACTCACAAATTTAACCTCTATATAATATGGTATAGCAGTTAGATTTAATATTACTCAAATAAAATCAATAAAACTACTTGGTAGTAGTAGTAACGCTATCAAAGAGGCCGAAACCAAAAAAAAAAATGATTTTTTTTTCCGTGTACAGTGCGTTCCAGACGCAGAGGTAAGGGGCAACTAGCTCATAGGAAAATAATACAAGTGTGACCTTATCCTTAATAATGATGTCGCCGTCCGACTGCAGCCTTATAAGCAACTGATGTGGTATAACACAGTGCGAGTCCGGCGTATTATTCTTTGATGTACCGGCTTGAGAAGAATTTGGCCTGCAATAAAATATCATCGAGTTAAATCTATGTTACAACTAGCTGTCCCGGCGAACTTCGTACCGCCCAGAATCAAATGTTCTTGAGAAAATTCTAAAAATCAGCCTATGCGCTGTAAAAAGCCTATGTGCCATTCCGGACTATAATCTATCTCTGTGCCAAATTTCATCCGGATCCGTTCAGCCGTTCTGGCGTGATTGAGTAACAAACATCCATCCATCTATCCATGCATCCAAACTTTCACATTTATAATATTAGTAAATAGTAAATTAGTAATAATATTAGTAATTAGTAAAGATATACATTTTTCTGAATATACTCACACCTAAATTCATGGAAACCTTTCGTACATTTACAATGGCAATACATATCACTTAACTTCTGTAATTAATGCTATTAAAACTTATATAAATGTTAGGGTTAGAAATAAATAATACTCAAATACCGCCAGACGAACACACTTTTACACGGTCCCAAAATAAGCAACGCTTATATTATGGGTACCGTACGACGGACTGGGGACGAACCCAGGATACATTACTTGTATAGATATAAAACAACCATGACTTGGGAACCCACCACTGACCCTCGGCTTGTCAACTTTTCCAATTTGAAACCAAACAAGTTGAATGGTAATTAAAGAAGCCAGCAACACCGAACTTCTATAAGATGTTAGTCGACAAACTACATGTGAAGAGTGTCGGGACCTCAAATAAAATGCAATTTGAGGTCCCGACACTCGTGACAGATAGTTTCTTTGGTTTATAATTGGAAAAGTTGACAAGCCGAGGGTAAGTGGCGGGTTCCTCTTCCACCATTTGTTGAACAATGGTTTTCCGTCAAGTATGGCCTAGTTATCAATTATATAAGATTTATTCAGCAGTGGATTACAATTAATTACTCTCTTACCTGTCAGGATGTTTAAAATGGCAGCCGGGTCTCGCACAGTGCAAGCCGTACCGACACGGCTTCCCGGTCGCTCTCTTGGATTCCTGCTAAATTCAACAGATATATTAGCCGGTAACAGATATCGCGATACAATATGAATATACCTAATATTGAAATAAATTTGTTCACCATGTCTTTTTGTGGTCCTTTTGTCCAGTACGCCTTTTCGCGGACTGTCGCCCCACCGCAGTTTATTGCAAGGATCGGTGGTAATCTGTAAAAATATAAGTATTTTTTTTTTACAAAATATCCTCCCACCACCAATGAAAATATATTTGGGTCATACACCCTTACCGCCGCATAACATTTGGTAACTTTGTTGGTCGACATAGTTTTCACTTTGTTTTTGGGAAACTTGATAACGTATTCAAGTCAATATTCCGCAATGTCTCAGGACCAAGGTCTAGAGTGACACAGGATCAGAACGAATGGCGGAGACCTGTAGCGACTTCTTCAACCACATTACAAGATACACAGATAGCGCTGATCCGCTAGGCATACCACCGACAGTCTGGAAGATCCTTCTGCTAAAGTGGTCGCTACATACCTATACCTAGCAGTGGGTTGACACAGGCTTAATTAAATATTGTCACGGATGTGTGCGAAAGTGTTCCCGTGCCCCCTCCCCCTCCCCCCCAACAAGGCGGGAGAAGGACGACCGTGGGATTTTAGTCGGTAAGAGTCCGGCATAGCCCGCTTGTCTCCCTCGGGGCTTGCGGGTATCCATGAGGATTTCACCCAACGCAAAAAAAAGGCTTTTTTTTATTTTTTATTACAATATAGGCAAGTATTTGATCTCGATCTCACCTAATGGTAAGCGACGATAAGATCTACGATGTAGCATACTTGCCTAGAAGGTACCTGTTCACTCTCGACTTGAAAACATCCAGATTAAAGTCAACGGGGAACAAAGACGCCGGTAGCGTGCTCCATTCCTTGGCAGTTCGCACGATGAAGGTAGAAGCAAAACGCTTAGTACGAACCGAAGGAATGTCAACAGTGTACGGATGACACTTCTCCGTGCGTCTTGTCGACCGACGATAGAATGGAGATGGGGGAATAAATTCGTGTAATTAATGCTTAATGCATTAATGCTTAATGAAATATTGTTTAGGTCAATGCACCCACCTAACGATCCTGCCCCTCTGCACGGTGGGTGTGAACCTGGAGCAGTGGTCGCACCAGGCGGGCGTGCTGCGGCGCGCGGCCAGCGACGCGCGCACCAGCTCCACGAACCCGCCGCGCGCCTCCGCCTCGCGCGCCCCACCCGCGCCCCCACCGCCCCCGCCCACACCGCCCCCGCCCGACGGGTACTGCAGCGCGCACGCCAACACTACCGACTCCCGACCTTCCTGATGATGGGGAACTAGACTTGTATAGGATATTGGTAACAGTTCAGGGCCCCAAGTCTGCTAACACAATCGATTCATAATCGAACAGCAACCGCATAGTAACTGTCACTTTTGACAGATATCCCATACAATATCTGCCAAAAGTGACAGTTACTATGCGGTTGCTGTTCGACTATGAATCGATTGTGTTAGCAGACTTGAGGCCCTGATTGACGATCTGATTAGCTCAGTTGGTAGTGACCCTGCCTACAGCGCCGAGGGTCCCGGCCATACTAATACTGGTAGGGACAAACTTTGATGAGAATGAAGGTTGTTTAATATACTATACAAGTGTTATATACTGGGTTTGTCCTCAGTCCATTGTGCGGTACCACATGCGGATACAAGAGTTGCTTAGTGTAGGAACTTATAGTTGGTGTGTTTTATTATTATTATTATGAGTACCATCGAGTACACCGAGTAATCATACTTTTAATCTTCCATCCAAAGGATGGGTGGTAGATATCGCTATTATAGATAAGGCCGCCCAATGTGACACAGTAGAAATTCTGTGCAATTTTTATACACTACACTTAAGAGTAATCTTTGAAGATCATTACATACGGTGGTAGTCATATCCTTATATACAAGGTGTTACAATAATAGTGTTAAATATTTTAACAGGGCCAACAGTAGTTTGTAAAGAAAATATTCCCAAAGATTTAATCAATTTTTAAAAGATTAAAAAAATTACACCCATCATATTTATTCGTTGCTTGGTCCGTATCTATGCAGAAAGGGCTCACAGTGTCTTAAATAAGTTTTATTTCAACGTGTAGTAATCGCGAAATCAATAATGTCATCGATTTCTATGTTGAGTACCCAGCCTTTTGTCCGTGATAGGTCATACGTCAAAGTCCCAAAAGGGACAACGAAAAAAAAAAACAACGGCCCACTAACCTCCTTATTGCACTTAAGACACCTATTCAACTGGTGTCTGCCGATTGCGAAGAGTTGTGATATGTCAGACTCTTCTCTACTAGCTTGCTGGTTGTTGGACAGCTCGTGGTTGTCTATGGGACATGTTTCCGTGTCGCCCGCTCCTGACAAATACTCCTAATTAACACATATACAAAAATAAACCAAAAAAAGTTTTCTCAATTTACAAAGTTTAAATAAGTTTTATCAATTTACAAAGAACTTTTTCTTCTTCTTCTTCATTCTTAAAAAAAAAAATTTAATGCAAATTTTTTGATTTTTATAGAAGTTACCCGTCATTTATTTTCATCATCTCACATTCATCTTGTCCGACGTATAAAATTCAAAACCCTCTAATTATTTTAACTTTTTTAAACGTATTATAAAATGTATCAGGTGCTTTGTAGTGCCATTGTGATTAATGGACGGAAACTTTCTATAAATTTGGGGACTAGTCTTTTGCAAGTTAGTTTCCGAACAACCTCCATAATCAGACGTTCCTAATAAACCTGAGTGCAAAATAGAAAAAAAGCTGTATGTTACTTGTTTTCCTTTTTTCATAAAATCACAGTTCAACTGCAATCAATATCGAACCAGAAATTAATAATAATAATTCACAATAATGAAACCGGTGTGAGGTCGGCCCGAAGTTGGATTGGTGACCTCACACGAGTCGCACGTAGTCGGTGGATGCGAGTGACAAAGATTCATGAGGTGTAGAAGTCCTTGGGGATTCTCAAATTAAATCCTCACCTCAAATCAAACTCACCCTCAACCGTACCAGCTTGCCAGCCATCCTCCCTAACTCCCTCCTCCTGACACTCGAACTCCGTCGCCGGCCCCAAGAACTCCAACTCAGTATACTGATACTCCTCAGTATACTGCCCATTCATGGCCGGTGTACTCAGTGTCCTCACTTTGCCGTTGACAATTCGCGCAAGTTTAGGCGGACTGTTCGCTATGAGAGCCAGCTCTTTCTCCTTCTTTTTCGTTTCCAGGATTTCGTAATGCATTTGGTGCAGAATGAAGCGATTCCAACTCTGAAAGGAATTTGCGGGAGATTTTTAATTGTTTTTGGTATTATATCAAATTACTCTAATTTATATAAAGTTTAACAAAAATATGGTAAAATATTTTAAGGAGTTAACATGTAGGTGATAACGATCACGTTTATGTATACAATATATGTGTTCAGCATTCTGCGTTCTTTGTAATATATGGCATTCATATTGGCCGTAAAAATTAAAGGCAATCGGGACCATGGGATCTTAATCGCCTTTTGTTATTATTTTCGCGATCTTTGCAATGAAAGGTCCTTACTAAGATCGCGAAATGCAGAACGCGGAACACGAACGGTACACGCTCTCACATGTATTTGGGTTCGAAGACAAATAATAAAATGTACCTGTATCAACGCAACCAAATCGACCCTAGAATCGACTCCTCGGTCCGGTAGTATTAAACCCAGGGCTGCCGCTTCGGGAACTGTGCAAAACGCTCTAAGAAAATTGTTAGGCTGGCATGCCGCACCGCCCGATGTGTCCAACATTCTGAATAGGAACCCTAAAATATTTTTCACATTGTTTAAATAAACAATCTTTGAAAAGTCAATGATTCTTTGACTGGTGAGTTATAGTTCAGCGGGCTGTAATAGCTGGTTTATACAACAGTTTCACAATAAAGGGCAACAAAAGACAGCTACACGGTCGTAGTGAGAAAATGTAATAATATAGGATTGTTTAGTGTCCATTACGATTCCGACATCAAAAGTAATTCAAAAGGCCCCGATCGCCCCCCTACGAGTTTTTTCCTCGCCCTGCGGATACCCGACGCGTTTGCGTTCCGAGTTACGTGCCGTGACAAATCTCAAAACCAAAATTGCGTTGTTTATGTGTGCATTCTAGACCGACTTTACGGCCAAGAAATTATTTTATCATCTTAAAGTCGAATATCACTTGCACATTATTGGATGACGGTGGAGGAAGGTCTATTTTCGTCATTTGTTATTAATTTGAATATAGAACATTCCAAATTTCAACCTTTATAATTTGTTGAAGTTGACTTTACATTATGATATAAGTGACCAAGTTTATCATTACAGTCGAGCCTGGATTGCAGCCGAGAACCTAATTTGCAATCTTAAAATAGACTCGCCCTATTAGGTCTAACACCATACGTGAGAATAATAATACAACTCACCCAGTTCACAGCTAAGACAGAATTCTTTAGCACATGTATGCGCTAACAATTTCGTCTTTACTGGCAAAGTGTAATATAAAACCTGTAAATTATTAATTATATAAGTTTCAGTGACTTCCTCAGTTCTGATGATCTGATTATGTTGTTCTTTTAGTACACAAAATCGGGGTTAGGAAGACGGATTTAAAAAAAAAATACGCCTTTTGTTTATGCGTAAAAAAATGTCAGGAAACTTGTTTTTGGTTTACGCGTTCAAAAAGTATAAGCTGACACTGCTATTTATTCGTCAAAATTTAAGAGACGACCTAGTTTTGGCTTTGCAATAGCAATGTCAAAATCAAATCCAAAAAGCTGACGTTCACCACGAAAAATCAATATAAGGGTATTCAAAAATAATGTTTTATTCTATCCTCCAAATTTATAGACGTGTTATAACTTTATCAGACGTCATATAGTACTGCGCACAAGTGTTTTGCTTTGCGCAGTACTATTCGACGTTTATAAATTCTGGACTATTACTTTACCTGTAACATAGAATTGCAATAAGAATTGGGCAGCGTCGCTTCTAGTCCCGGGAGGCCTGTTTTATTCGACTCCTCCAAATCTACGTCGTTGGTACCGTGTTTGTTGAACCGTCCATCCATCTGTAATATACTTAAACGGCATTATTTAAACTTTCATATAATATTAGTAGTCACTTAACGGTGAAGGAAAACATCGTGAGGAAACCTGCATGTCTGAGAGAACCCCTCGACGGCTTGCGAAGTCCGCCAACCCGCACTGGGCAAGTGTGGTGGACTATGGTCTAATCCCCGTCGCATTGAGGGGAGGCCCGTGCCCAACAGTGGGACATAAAAGGGGGTAATATTTTTTTTTTATTGGCAAGCAAACTAAGGGCGGTCGCGGAATACAGGCAGGTTTGTGTAATTTTGATGTTGACCGTGTGGCATTAATTATGAGCGTTTGTCTATACTCGTATGACATGCGACGCTCATAAAAGTCATAATTGCTAGTCAGCCTGTATAAAGTAATAAGGCCTGCATGTAGTCAACTCATAGAAGTAATACAAAATGCATTAGTAATTCAGCCGATTTTTGGAACGAAGTTCCTTATCGCGCGTTGCGAAAGGGGGCTAGACGGAAAAAAATATCACGAAAAGTTCTAACGACACTTTTTGCTATCTTTGTCGTTTGCATTTACATAATGGTCAGTATTTTCGAGACATTGCACAAGTGCATCCGTGGCGTAATTGGCTAGCGCGTTCGGCTGTTAACCGAAAGGTTCGAGCCCACCCGGGGGCGATATATTTTTGTTTCCCAAAATTATTGATTTTTTGTACATAATAAATAATAAAAAATAATAAAGGAACTTCGTTCCATCCGGGTGTCCCTTGACACCTCTCAAGTTGATTTTTTTACTGACGGGGTGGAACATATTATACGCTGTACTACATGTCGTTTTAATTAAACAACCTTTTTAGACTATTAATTTTATTTTTATTTATTGATGACAACAAACAATTGTATAAAACACGTGGAATAGAAAAAAAATGTATTTTTATTTTAATAAAAGTGCTGGCCCAAAATATATTTTGTATATAAATTTATAGAATAAATAAAGCAAACTAAGGGCAGTCGCGGAATACAGGTAGGTTTGTGTAATTTTGATGTTGACCATGTGGCATTAATTATGAGCGATTGTCTATACTCGTATGACATGCGACGCTCATAAAAGTCATAATTGCTAGTCAGCCTGTATCAAGTTATTCGCTTATAGCACTCTCGTTAGTGCATTGTAATAAGGCCTGCATGTAGTCAACTCATACCTATAAGTAATACAAAATGCATTAGTAATTCAGCCGATTTTTTTTTACTGACGGGGTAGAACATATTATACGCTGTACTACATGTCGTTTTAATTAAACAACCTTTTTAGACTATTAATTTTATTTTTATTTATTGATGACAACAAACAATTGTAGAAAACACGTGGAATAGAAAAAAAATCTATTTTTATTTTAATAAAAGTCCTTGCCCAAAATATATTTTGTATATAAATTTATAGAATAAATAAAGATAAATGATTGTTACCTTTCTCCTTGTACACTTGAGCAATTTCTTCCATACTGTATTTGCGTGGACAACGGTCTGTTCTTTTCTCGAATCACTTGTAATTATGAATCAACATACCTTTTGATAATGCTTGGGTATTGGTTGTGTGGTCAGATTGTTATCGCTCTGTTTCGCCGCGTTCAAATCATCAAGAGTGTCCTCTACATACGGCATCTGTTGAGGCCAAATAATTTTTTTTTTGTTTTTTTTTTAATTGGGACATTTATGCTATTTTCGTATATTGTTTGCGACATTGGCATATTGCATTGACTGCAATGTTTTTGAATTAAAATTAATCTAAAGCGATGCGATAGCTTGTAAAAACCGCATTTTTTACACACTGGAGTTTTAAAGTAAATTTAATACATGATTGAGGTCACTGGAATATTGCACCCGTCGAAATAAAAAGTGCTCATGTTTTTTCGTAAAAAGTTAAAATAGTATTTGTTTTTATTTGGCGCCCTGACCGAGTTGTATAAGAAATTAACTAATTATGTTACGACCAGTAAACATTAACTTCACATAAATTAAATACCTGATTCCTTCTTAATGTTTTGGGGTTCGGAGCGTAGCCGATAGGCCCTTGCATTTTCATTGTCTTTAATACTTCAGGATCGATCGGTTTTGGTATTCTGAAAAAAATACTTATTAAAGAAATATGCCAGATGATTATTTAAAGCCATCACCATAATGGAAAATTATTATTTTTATATTATAATTAAGTAAGTAATTGTTAATGTTATAGTTTGATAACATCAAAATGTTACCCTCTAACCAAATTAGTCTCTTGTTTAAGAGTAAACATTATGCTTTTGCCCAGCAGTGGAACGTGCAATGAAATAGGAACATAATCCTCCTGTACACTTAAACACAAACCTGTACACTTTCTTATAGAACTGTACATACCTGTACACTTTCTTATAGAACTGTACATACCTGTACACTTTCTTATAGAATTCGTCTGGGAGGGAGTTAAACCATCTGCTGCCCGATGCCAGCGACGGGAGAGCCACACTCGAGTACTTAAATGTCGTATCGGTGAAGCTCGCGAACGGTAAGCTTGGAACTGGATCCGCGAACAGTGTTTCCCTGGCGGCAAAATGATTTATAAAACATAATGTGATTTTTTTTTTATTTATTAAACTCTTTATTATACAACAAGGAAAGACAACAGACAGATAGTACAAAAGGCGGTCTTATCACTAAACTGTGATCACATACGGGAAAAGGAGAAGGATAAAATAAAAGATGGGTAATAGTTGGCGTACGGCGTCAGAAAAGGTACTCTTGGGTACAGATTAATATAAAATACTCGCCAATATACATAAAAATGCGCATGCGCATTTGAAAAAATATGTGAAGTTAGAATTTTAATGAGTCATTGAAAAATAAATAAAAAAAAGACAATAGTGATAATTAAAGATATCAAAATTCTGACTTCACATGATAATTACATAATTGCGCTAAAGCAGTGCAGGTTCAAATAATAGTATGCCCATTCTGAATCCCCTGTATAAGTAATTATACTCTGAGATCCCCAGTCCATTGTACGGTACCCACAATACAAGCTTAGCTTAGTTACCGAGCTTAAAGCTAGTGATTTTGTCTACTTACCGTGCAAAATTATTGAACACTGGTTCTCGATTGTGCCGTGGACAGAACAGATTCAAATGGCCGGCTTGGTCGCCGAACACTAGGGCTTGGCTTGTAGCGGACACGTCCATTACTCTGCACAGGGAACTCTGGGTATCCACCTGAAATAACATTTATTAAACGATAACGAATTTATTTACCGTAGAAACTGCGATGCATCGGTGGACTCTTAAATGCAACATTTAAGAGTCCACCTTTGCATCGCAGCCCGAGTGAATTAATAAGAGATAGCGCGACTAACTACAGAGTTAGTGACGGAGAGTACCTGAGCTAACAAAATCTAGTTTTTTTTAATATCTTAGGGTTTTCGAGAGTTGCCCACAAAACGTATGATAAATAAGGTGTTTTCATTTATTTATTCATACATATATTTTTTTAAATTGAGTTTTCACATGCGAAGAGATTTATTGGTAAGTGTTATTCTTTAAAAAAAATACTTTCTAATATTGTTTTAAATTGATTAAAACTACTATAAATTTGGGGGTTAATCTTACGCGAAACACCGACTGCTCCTCGCTATTACTCGCGTTGACGTGTAACAACGCGACGTGTCCGTCCCCGGACACGGCTACCGCCCTGCCGGAGAACGCTGGCAGAAAGTGCAGGAGCAATGGCGGCGATGCAGTCTGTATGGTCCACGCCCCTTCGCCGGGCGGCTTGTTGCGGAGACACCGGACATCCCATATCACTACGTACGGCTCAGCCACCGCTACACTAGCACTGGGAGAGATAAAACCTAATGGTACATTAAAGAGACCAGCAACTCAATTCTCTTAATTTACAAACGCTTCAGTGGAGTGTCGATAGCGTGTCGATTGAATGATTTTAGACACTGGTAGTCTACTAGTTTTTCAAGACCAGCGGCTTTCCACTGACCAGCCATTCAACTGCCATTAAACTATTGCATATTCTGTACTTCAGTCATGTATCAATATAATGTACCTAAGTAATAGTATTCAACTCGTTATTTGACGTTTCTAGCAGTCGACACACAACCATTGACACTGAAATGACACTGCATCTAGACGACATTAAAGTTTTAGCAGAATAGCCAATCGGTCACAGTGGTAATGGAACCTCAATAGTGTGTCGCTGGATTGGCAATCGTATTTCATTTTATTTAAATTAGGAGAATTGGGCCCCTGTAGGTTCTATGTCCGCGAGAAATAGCTGGCCGCTTCACGGCCGGTCTCGCACGAATGTCAGCATGACTTTTTTTTAATGGCTTCTCTTGTTTTATTGCTGTTCATGTTCAATGCTTAGTGAAGATTAATATTATATATTTTCACAGCAAACCAAACTTATTATTATTTATTGAAACGATCTTCGCGACTCTGTATATGCTACAGAAGTAGGCGCCGACTACTTCTACAGACCCAAGCTGATTATTACACTCGAGGTTGGATTGTACCTCGAGCAGCCAGAGTCGAGGGTGAAATGGACCCGACCTTGTAAAGACCCTTTTGAGCAACCACTATAATATTTCTTGCATAGTTATCTAGAGTATATTGAGATTGGCCACTGGGTTGGAAATACGGTCATTATTATTTAAGTACCATAAGAAAGAGCTGTGTGGATGCGAGTGGCGGAGGCCCGTGATGTGTGGAAATCATTGGGGGAGGCCTATGTCCAGCAGTGGACGTCTATCGGCTGATGGATGAAGAAATAACTAACAATCATCACAATACTCACGACTGGGTGAACCCGCAGCTGATGAGCAGATCCCCCTGCATGTCTAAGTCGGAGAGGCAAGCGGTGTGTGCTCTGAACCTATGCTCCGCATTGTCGGGACTCCTCAAGTCTCGCAGGGCAACCATACCGCTGGCGCTGCCGCAAGCTACCAGCGATCCGCCTCCACTGCGAAGTACCGCACAGCCCTCTTCTTGGATGGGCTTCGGAAAGTTTTTTTTTAGTAGGAACTTATGAGAATCAGAATATTTTTTATTTATGCACGCATGAAGAAGGAAATGGTAGACTTTGCCTAGCAATGGGATACCCACAGTAGTGGGCTTTGAAAAATATAAAGTGAACCATTGTATCTTTTAAAATTTCGTGCTAGCTTACTCGTTTATTTGTTTAAAACAGGGGTTCCCAAACTTATTTTTTCCACCGCCCACTTTGAGCGCACACTACCATAGCACACTAGCACACTACCATATGCGAATTGTTAAGCCCCATTGCACGCCTATTTAGTTATTATTAATTACGACGGCCAATTTCAAATGAATGAATGCAATATTTTATAAACAACAAGCGTTACCATGGCAACATTAGAGTATTGCATTGTTATATTATACACGCTTTTTTTGGGTTGAAAATGCCTTGACGATATCACAGGACCTCCAGCTAGCAGGGCAGGGGGAGGGGGGCAAGCAAGAGCTTAAGATCGTCTCCGGAGGCACGACCTAAGCCAGGGGTTCCCAAACTTATTGTCTAATGCCCACTTTGAGAATGAATTATTTTTTAGCGCCCCCAGTTTTTCATCTACTTAAAAGCCACTATAACTTCAAATTAAATTAATTATAGTAAGTCTCTACACAAAGCCCCCATTTTTTTTCTGAGTCTCTTACTGCCCCCCCTTTTGGCCTGCAGCGCCCACAAGGGGGCGTTATCGCCCACTTTGGGAAAGGCTTAAAATAAAGGTCTAATGGACTCAGCTCGCAACCGCAATTATCTACTTTCTTGCTCCTATGCATATTATAAAATGACTCCGAAACATAATAAATGATGACTCAACAACTCAGTTGGCATTAACCCTGTGTTCTATGCTGAGGGTCCCGGGTTTGAATCCTGGTAGGGACAAACTTTGTTGTATAAGCACAAAGCTTGTACCCGAGTCATAGATGTTTCGTATCTATATAAGTATTGTATTCTGGTTCGACCCCGGTCCATTGTACGGTACTTTTCATGCAAGTGTTGCTTAGTGTGGATTGCGTATAGTTGGTGTGTTCATCTTGCGATGTATTATTATTGTTAATAATTAATTAAATTATGAAAGTGGAATAGGAACTTACAATTACAGTTTCAGCCATTTTAGTTAGATCCAAATCAATAAGTTTGTCCTGATGTCCACCCATCAGTAGTTTGGTGGGGCTCACTTGGAATACACATTGCATGTCTGCCATGTTGCTGGAGCTGCAATTTATATGAGTATACAAAAACAAACTCTTTTACGTTTACAATAAGGCTGCATGTCGGTTATCCCTACGTTTATGTTTTAGGAAAAAAATATTGTTAACTAAATTATTTCGATACAGAGGCCAAACAGTAGTGTTCGGAAATTTTATTATATCTGTTTGTTAACGCGCAACTGGAAAACTACTGGACAGATATTCATGAAACTTGGCCCGGTTATAGCTTATAAATTGGGTCAACATTAATATGTATATTTATTGATTTCTAGTATTTAAGCGAATACTACACATTGAAATAAAACAAATTTTACGGAACGTCAACCACATAAAATAAACGGGATAAAATCCGTAAAATTTGTTTTATTTCAATATATGTATTTTTTCATGATTATTTCCTAGAAAAAGGGATGGTATAGCCAAAATACCGTATTTACATAAAAATCCACTGGGCGCATTTTAACTAAACTTACCATGGTGATTGCTTATAACAAGATCAACAACATACAGAAAAAAATACTCATAAAAATGTGAGGTTCCCCAAATAGCAAAGAAAAACAGTAACTAGTGATCAATAAAACATTTAAACCTACCTGTATGTGTGCCTTGGTAATCCTCTACGTATCTGATGACGTAGTGTGGTCTTCGTAAGTACATAGATACCTTCATCAAAAGTGACTATGTCCCTCACTTCGTCAGACTCATGCACTTGGAATGATGTATACTTTTGCATATTGGGACCATAGTATGATGTGACATGACCCTGGAAAATAAATAGTTTTAATGACTGCATGCTCCAGTGGTCTGACTGCAGACTAAGCCAAGCAGTCTGAATTAGGTGGTCATAAGTTCAATTACTGTGCAGGGCATATATTTTAGTAATGGTGTTTTTGTTATTTTGACCTGATCATTGCATTACTGGGACAGCCCCAGTCCATCGTATAAATGGTATCATAATAAAAGTGCTGTTTAGAAGCATGATTCTTAAACATTTACTTCATTTTTGAACTAATATACAATGGGATTACAAAGCATTTTCCAGAAGTGGTTTGCAACCCATTTTAAATGGATAAAAAGTTCATACAAGTTTGTGGGTGGGCTATGATTTGAATTAAAAGTTAATTTATACTAACCCCTTGATTCCCCATCCATATCAGTTCTTCATATTTATCAAATGCCACAGCAGAAACTCCGAATCTGTCTCCATCATCAACCAGCACACTACTACGGACTTCATATTCAGCTTCCTGGCTCGGCATCAGGTACTGGGGTGCAAATTCCGGTGCATAGGGATCTAAAACATTATAACAAAATATTTTGTGAATTCTCCATTAAATATCTGACCATGCAGTCATTAAGTTAAGAGCTGGTTTCTGTATAGATTTCCTGTTATAACATTCGAAACATTAGCCTATCCTAATCAGCATTTGGCCACAAGTGTTTTGCATGTTGAAATTACCTTGCAGCCCTATGGTAGCGGGTAATTTCTATATATAAAATATCAGATTTTCCTTTGAGCAGTTTATCCATTAAAGAAGGGCTAATTGAAAGCTAGAAATAAGACGTCATTTAAGTAAGTATGTACCTATAGTTATTTCAATTATTAATGATACCTACTGTAATACTGAATCAGGTCTTTTGTTGGCACAGAATGTTGTATGAAAACATTGATGGAAGAAAGTAAGTACATATTGATATATCTTAACATTATACATATAGGTAAAAACTATAAGCAAACAGCGTTATTAGCAAATCAATTTCCATTGTTATCATCGCAAGAACACTGGTAAAATTCCAGAGAACAGTTATTCATGAGTTGACAAAAACATCTGTTTCTTGAACTGAAATAGCATTCACACCACACAAATGTTGACGCAATGCAATTGTTATGCAAAATGAGCGGAGTATTAACTAATAATATCCATAAATACCATATAATATATCGATTTGTAAGGCATGTATACCCACCAGGTAGAAGATGATCAGTCGGTACACAAATATCAGAATAATGATATTCCATATTACACTTAATAAAACAACGGAAATAATTCACGGCATCTACATTTGCTGGTTGCACACAATAGACAGAATAAATCTGACAATAATTTAAAAATAATGTTGTAAAAGATCCTGACTTCGACGACGGCAACCAAGATTTACAAGTCGATCAACAAGTTAAATATTTGAGACACTGTGTTATGTGTTAAGCCAACTTCATTTATGTTGCGACGAAACACAGACCATAATGACAATACACTGCTCTGTTGGAAAACAAACCTGTCTCGCGTCTTGTCATCAAACTGTACACGCGTTTCGTTTTACGGTATGAAAAATCCCCAAACAAAGTTTTTATTATTGTTGTAGAAATTAATTACGTACTTTTAAAATATTATTGAATTAATTATTATTTAAAATTGTTGTGTATTTTTTAATGTAGACTCACGTGATATGAATAATTGCATGACTTTCAAAGACGTATGAAGTTCGCCTACCTACGCTTGGCCGATGTGGTGGACTCCGGCCGTAACTTTAACTACCTACATAGTTTCTTACCTCCCGTGTCTACCTTATTCTAAGATAAAGGAGTTCATTCATCGTTCAATACCTAATTAGGTGGTAACTTTGTGCTAGGTTTCACAAAGTTACCTACTTACCTTACTTAGTAATTAATGCAATGCAACTTACTGATCAATAGTGAGGAGTTGAAAATTAAAACCAAACATGAAAATATGATTTATTTATTTAGTAATCTTATGTTAGTATAAAGGACTAGCCATGCCCGCGACTTTTTATGTATGGTCCTTAGTTCTATAACCATCCCAGAGGAACCCTTTCATTTTCTGGGGTAATATATATCATGTATGTTTAGCCGGTTTATAAGCTATAACCATACTAAGCTCTATAAAAACCATCCAGTGCTACTTGAACATAATTATTTATAGTATTCCATGTACAGACACAAATAAGTTATTATCCTTATAATTATGTACATATATAGATACGCTAAGTTTATAAAATATCAGCAACCATACATTTTTCATAATAAAAAATTGGAATAACTAATGCCGCATACACCTAATGTTGGTGCTGCTGGTCTAGTCTGTGCCAGCACAAACTTTGGGCCAATACACACCAGATGCTTTCAGTAAGTACAGGGCAAATGTGCAAGCTAAGACTGATGCAAGTGACATCTCTACATATTGGCTCACAGTAAGCTGTGTCTATGTGTTGGACACACATATGCTGCCCTAAACTGGACTAACATGTGTAAGCAGCATGACATCAAGATAATTTCAATTTGAAGATGTTGGTAAGAAGTGTTGATAGTAACTTTTAGTGAATTCAGTCATGAGGTCTGGCATAGCTTCTGGTAATGTAGTGATTAGTCGACCCGGACTGCCAGAATATCTGGCAAATGATGGTACAACTGTTTCAGCCGGAAGTACAGAGTTATCTTCAATCATACAACAGTCTTTCAGGACACATCTTCGACCCTGTATTAAAAATAAAATCAAGTTTACAATGCCAATTGTTTCTTTCCTAGTATGGCTTTTGCTGGTTCAGTAAGTTCTTTTGGAGTGGAGATTTATATTCCACAAGTACTAGCCAACACCAATGGTTGCATATAGGAAAATCAATTATGCCAGATGTGAAATTTATACCAGAATTCTGAATAATTTTGAAAAAAATATACAAAAAGTATGTTTGTCTATGAAACTTACAATAACCACATTCTTTCCAATGTACACATACGATCCAACAACGGCTGCAGTTACAACTGTGTTTTCACCGATAAACACATGATCACCCATTTGCAGAGGAAAGAATGCAACACTGAAAACAAAGTTGGGTTTATTCAAATATTATATTTTTAAGTATATACTCAAAAGTAGTAGAGCATGAGGTGCCCTTTCATGCATTCATTGGAGCCCTAGAAAACTTCAATCAAATTCAGACAACTCTAATTACAACATAAATAGTTTTACAAGTCATAATGTACTGATTTTAGATGCTTCGTGAACACACATGCACATTGCAAGTTCTTACCCTTTGCTAAATTTCTTGAATGGTGGCCTTATAACTGAACCTTTGCTTATGATACAAAACCTTCCTGTTTTCACGCTGGCCAAATCCCCTCGTATTATAGCATCACTCTGGACAATTACTTTGCCATGTAGCACAATGTTTTGTGAGCCACATAGTACTGTCTGTCTGCTTACTTTATTGCCTGAAGCCTGGAATAAAAATAAAAATGTTAGAGACGAAAATGTTAGTATTTATCGCGGCACAATTATTCGAAAATTACATACAGTTTCTACGTATTCGGATTTGTTATAATAGGTGTCTTGAAGCTCCATGTTTTATAATTTATTTAATTAGTTTGTAGTAATTATATAGTATTTACATACAACTAATTCGACACAAAATTGCACAAAACGGAATGAATCATTCATCAAACAAAACATCAATCTCAAACCGAACAACGTCAATGTTGTTGACGTTTGCGTTTAGCTATAAATTGGCGATCATCTTTCATCTACTGAAATCAGTTTTATACTTTGGATTTATCCAACGGTTTTATCTGGATAAATAATTTAACAATCAACAACAAATGAAAATAAAATATTTCTGGCTCACTGATACCTTACTATGTCTACTACGCTACACCATAGGTCTACCAGTTTACATGTCTGTGTCAAATACACAGAAAAAATCAATGGCACCGTTCACACCATCACGATTCGGGCTCGTGCGCGTAGCTCGAGCGTGATTCATACGACACCGTCAATACAGCTGTGATAATTCATTTGAATCATAATTCATGTGATAATACGGTAGTGCTTAAAAGTATCAGAGGTTCATGCTATTAAAATATTATTTTTCTACATACAATGTATTAATTGATACTGGCTAAATACCAATGAAAATGTTAAAAAAATATATTATTGGAACGCGAAGGTAGTTTTGGCGCTAATTTTGAAAAAGCACATAAACTGACATTGATGAAATAAAACTTTATTCAAATTAATTAGTTATTGTAACGACGAAATGGATAGATACGTAATTAGAGAGTCCAGAGTTGGAATAAGTGAGGGGATTATATTATTTATTTTCACAAAAAATAATATACCTAATCCCGTATCAAATAATGTAACAAGGATAGTTACACAATAAATATTTTTCCAGATTATCCACAGGGAAATCAAACCATAGCTTTCACCACGAACGCAGGAGGAAATAACATGATGTAAGTTCAAAGCGAGAAACTTATTTTATTTGTTACCGAATATTTACATGTCTTTGTTGATATAAAAGTAGCAGCTTTTATTTTGTTTTTCTTATTTTAGACCACATGAAAACGTATATTACGAAGGCTATCCAAATGATTATTCTAATGTGCCGCCCATGAGGCGCGTGCCTACCTCTGCTTATAATATGGGCTCTCCACAAATCAACCCATCATCTTTTGCTAATAATGTAAGTAACTTCTTTTGTACCTAAGTTTTAAGCCTAGGTTGCCTTTTTAACCGACTTCAAAAAAAAGGAGGAGGTTCTCAATTCGGTTGTATTTTTTTTTTATGTTTGTTACCTCAGATCTCCGTCATTTATGAACCGATTTGGAAAATTATTTTTTATATGAAAGGATATGCTTACAGATTGGTCCCATTTTTTTCAAAAAATATTTCTGACCATGGGATCCATGAGGAATTGAGAGGACTCCTCAAATTTTATAGGCATACCTATAGCAATTTTGGTATTTTCATCAAGAAGTCAAGCATTTGCATTCAGAAAGTATCATTTGCTGAAGTAAAAGTGATGAAGAAGACCACAAATGGCCACCGGAACTTGTCAGCGATACGTATTTCACGGGTTGCGCCAAGATAATCTCGATTATGATTGTTAAGCGACTATGACAAAGCAAATTTAAAGAAATGGTTCTGATGAATATGGTACCATCGAACTGATTTGATGATAAACCCAGGAGGAACCGGAACATTGTAATAAAACAATGTATCCAAGCCGTGTTTGGGCTTATTGAAATTGTTATGGGATGCACTTTGGCTATAAATAAAACTGATTGTTAAGCGACTATGACAAAGCAAATTTAAAGAAATGGTTCTGATGAATATGGTACCATCGAACTGATTTGATGATAAACCCAGGAGGAACCGGAACATTGTAATAAAACAATGTATCCAAGCCGTGTTTGGGCTTATTGAAATTGTTATGGGATGCACTTTGGCTATAAATAAAACTTTTTCGTGGATGTTCCGATTTGGATTTTTCTTTTTTTACAGAATAAGGTAGACCCTTTTAAAATTCAGCGAGATTGATTCAATGGTTTTTGTTTTATCTTGATTTCTTTGAATCTATATTTACCTCGCGATGATGTTGTATTTGGTATACCTATTATCCAGTAAAATTATTGATATAAAAATCTTTTTAGTGACAAATAATAGTAAATATATCCACTAAAAAGTGTAAAATAAAAAACTTTTTAACAAAATAAAAACCGTCTTCAAAAAACTAAAAAGCCAAAAATAATCTAATCTTGAAATCTACCTTGTTTAACTAAATCAAATATTTAACTAATCTGAAGTCGGTGCCATATAAACAACCGACGAAGAATAGCAAAAGTATACTCCAGTAACGAGATGCGCGGACCAATTTGTAGGTATAGTCTTTGGCGCAGACCGGCAATACTCGATTCAGTAATTTTTTTTGGCTCCGACTTCAGATAAGTTAAATATTTGATTTAGTTAAACAAGGTAGATTTCAAGATTAGATTATTTTTGGCTTTTTAGTTTTTTGAAGACGGTTTTTATTTTGTTAAAAAGTTTTTTTTATTGAATATTAGGTACCTAATTACTTAACTAAGTATATGACGCTGAAGTCAATCCAGCCGTAATCCCATAACTGGACATCTAACTACAGTAAAAGTTTTTATTATTTGCGATGTTTTAAGGCGGGGTGAGGTTGCAGATATAAAAAGTAATTAGTGTTTTTTTTACTAATTCCTTTTTTTTACTATACATTAGATAAAAATGACTGTTTTTCCCATTTGGCCAATTCAAATGCAGTAACGTGTGTAAATGTTTAAACTGTATACTACAGTGAAATATCTGTTGCAGTAAAAGGTCACTTTTTTTATTTGCCCCCCATTATTTAATAAATCGAATGATTTAGGTATCTAATGTTTATATGAAAGTATGTTCATTAGGAAATCCCATTCGCTTGTTTTTATAAGTAGGGACTTAGACAATTTTAGCGACTCGAATACGGCTTGGCTGTAATGGACCTAGGTAATAATTATATTCTGCCGAATATAGTTGGCCTATACTGATTATGGCAGGTGTCCAAATCCTTCCCAATAGCCCAATCCCTAGTCCATCCAAACTTCATCAATAGACCTAGTTTTTCCGATCACAATGCTTATGAATGAATGCCTATGGAAATAAACAATTATTATATTATTATTATCTCAGAGGGCCTCTACGTGTTGGAGCCATGTCCCCACGCAAGTCTTCCAAAGGTCCGGCTATAGCCCGTGTGGAAACCAAAGGGAATAATAATAATACTACATACCTAATTCAGATTTTTATTCTTTCAGTTTGTCCCTCAGGGCCAAGTGATGTCTGGCATCGATCCTAGGTATTTAGCCGGCTATAGTACTGATAACTCTGCTCATTTTATTGCTACAGGTAATAGGTATATTAATTTACCTAGCTTTCAAATAGTAGGTCGTTTAGTTCGCGAATTACATCTGTGTAAACGCTTACACAGCTATTACCAGATAGTAGGTACCTATTTCCAAAAGTTATTTTATGTAGGTATGTAAAATTAGTTATGGCCAAGTTGGTCGAAATCTTGCTTTGAAATAAGGTATGCAAGTTCAAACACCTATCTTCTTTTTCTCTACGTAACGTAATGTGATGACATAAAATGGATATGAATATGGCCTGTCCCACAAATTAGTGGGTATTTTGCCAATGTCAAGTAATTAATAGCAATAACACATTAATAAATAAAATTATGGACGTGACGTAAAGATATGAATATGGCGTCTCAAACATCCATTTTCATACATAAGTATGACAGTGACAGTATGTCTCAATGACTTTACGATTACGATTACGAAAAACGAGGTTTAGATGTGCCGAGGACGTAGGATCGCCATTTTCATATCATGTCACATCCATTATTTTATTTATGATGTGTATTTATTGAATGTGTTATTGCTATTAATTACTTGACATTGGCAAAATACCCGCTAAGTTGTGGGTGAGGCCATATTTATATCCATTTTAATTCATCGCATCTCATTTCGTAAAAAAAGAAGATGTGCCGAGCACTGTGTACACCTACCGAGCACTCGGCCGAGAGAACTGTCTCGCCATTTAACTCGTTACGTGTAGCTAAGTTATACCATTCTGACCAGTAGGATAAGCAGGAACTCCTAATATAATCGTAACGTCATCGAGACATGCTATCACTGTCATACTTATTTATGAAATCTGTGGTGTGAGAGGGATGATTGAGTTGTTTATATTATAATAGTCCTCTACTAGACACCTGCGCAGGAGATATCATAGTGCACAAGTGTGTGCGCAAGCACAGGTGCAGCTCTCTCACTCACTCTCATAGTCCAATAGGACGGCAATCCGACACGACCGTAGAAAGATCGGACCCAGGACCGATCGCTTACGTACTATCCGAGGCACGAATGTTTATACTACCTACAATGCGGAATGCAAAAATGCTTTTTTATATTGTAGGTCAATCCATTCAAAGGGAAATGAGCCCTGCACCGCTAAATACAAGATTTGGAAATGATTATCAAAATCGTATTCTCCACGGACCGGAGAAAAGTAACATGACTATTTACAGTCCCCAAACTGCCATTGCCATTGGTCGTGGTAAGATGATATGTCCTATAGTATATACATTTTAGAGTAAAACACTTCTTGCACACGATCGTTACACATGGTTTATTTTAACAACAATATAAGGTGTAGTAATTAAAGTGTAGATATCTTATTTTAAGATCTCTATCGATAGATTACTAGAACGCTTGCCTTGGTAACGAGGATCGCAGGTTCAAACCCCAGCTTGCACCGCTGGAATTACTCGATTTCATGTGCAAATCTCATTTTCAACCAAGATTATCACTTGCTAATCGGTGCAGGAAAACATCATGAGGAAACTATCATGTCAAAAAGAATCCCGCGAAAGACATGTGAAGTCCGCCAATCCGCACTGGGCCAGCGTGGAGACTAGCCTCGTGCCTTACAGTGGGACATAAAAAGGGCATTTTTATTTTCTTATCGGTTATCGTTATCGTAAATTATCGTTTTATTTATTGTGTTTAAGTTAGTAAGAAGAGCCCGCAAAAACAATTGATTTGAACCGTTTAAACGGGCTATATTGAAATGTTGTGTAAGTTGGCTATAATCTAGAATAGCACATAGGATACCTTTTCGCGGGTGCGTCCGCAGGTAAATGCTAGTTATAAATATTTCTCTAATTACCTATTTTAAATATGAATGAACCGGGCCGGTATTGGTATAAGAGCACGTCATTATTTATTCATAGCAGAAACTCATCGAAACGAAGCAACAATGAGAACCAATTTCAGCCCTTATGACGACCAAATGAAAATGATTGGTCATACTGATCAACGAGCTCAAAATGAGCAAGCTCAACAAATAACCGGTAAGATATATAATAGAATAATAATAATATAATAAAATATCGCCAGACGAACACACCAACTATACGTACTCACACTAAGCAACGCTTGTATTATGGGTGCCGTACAATAGAACGAGGGAGTACTTAGTATATAATACTTATATGTATAGATAGACTTGGGTACAAACATTAGTGGTCATCACACAAACACTATCCCTAACAGGATTCGAACCCGGGACCCTCGGCACAGAAAGCAGGAACATTACCGACTGCGCTAATAAGGTCGTCAGATGTTCCTATTAATTTGCCGCTGGTTTTTCGTCCTAATGTAATGGGGGCGAGGCTATTTCCAGTATACCAGGCTAAAGTATCTATTCACGACTAAAGCCAATTAGCTCATTCTAACAAGCTCATTACTCTGTATTTTCGAGGGCAGCGAGTTCTAAAGGGAAACATCGCAATACTTGTCGCTATACGGTCTCAAATTGCACCCCCAATAGGTTTGAGTTCAAAAGTCTATCAGTGTTAGTACGTGGATTAATTAAAGCCGAGTGAAAATTATGGGAAATAGATCTTATTCCAATGAGATACCGACTGAAGTTGTATTCGCCAATTCTAATGGACAACACAATGCGAGCTACATAAATGTAGCTAACTATCGCTTCTATTATGTGTGTTGTGCGATGAACTGGGGGCGATCTCTGTATTACCCAGACTACGGCAAATTACGCTACGTAGTCGCCTACGCCGCAAGTAGTCATCTACGCTACGTAGTCGCCTACGCCGCAAGTAGTCATCTACGCTACGTAGTCACCTACGCCGCAAGTAGTCAACTACACTACGTAGTCAAATACGTGGTCGTGGTCAGTATATTAGATAAATAATTAGTATTTTATCCACCTACCGTTTCGTAATAGTGCCTGTTAAGAAACCCATTGAAAAGAGTGCACCAAAAAAGGAGAACCAGATTCTAGTGATGACGCGTTCAGACAAGCTGAAGGTAATAATATAATTATCTAAACCTAAGAAATACTTCATTATCTATAATATCTATATTCATACAATTCATTTATACTGACGTATCTCAATAATAACTTGTATTATTTATTGTATTTTTTTTATGAAGTCTTATCTCTGAGACAGTTTCAGTCCTAATAGTTCTAAGACCGCGTTGAGGTGTTTTTAATAATACAATTTATTTGTAAGCTCATCTAACATACCTACTAATGGAATCGGCCACTGAATTATCTACCTAATTATAATCCCATCAAGGATTCGTTTATCATGAATACGTATATTGGAAAGAGCATTTTTCCCCCATTTCATCAATACACAAATATCTATCCCATGTACATGAGTACTCCTATCTATTGTGTACATGATATGAGCACTGTTACACCGTTGCGTAATTAACTATACATAATCAATTAGTAATAAAATAATACAATACTGAATTAAAAAATACCACGAAAAATAGTCGAGATTATGTTAAAATATAAATTCTATGTCGATATAATTCGATGCCCCAGACAAAAGTCAATTTATCATACGATGTGTCTGGTGCGAACATCAAAGTGCAATGCGATATCCAATAAAGTATGAAAACTGTCTTACGCTTTTTTACATCATAAATCCTTACCATGACAGGGAAGGGGGAGTGGGTATAGTGAGAAAACAAGGTTTTCGTTATGATATGATATGATACATGATGGTATCTCCAACGATGTAATATGAGATTTTAGTCGAGTAAATAATAAAGTATGCGTAAGTTAGCATCGACTCCTAACTTTCATCAAACTTTTTAATATTTTTTTTTAAACACGATATGTTAGTGAGCTTCTACAAAACATTGGATTAAAATAAATATTACAGTAGTTGAACCTGAGTATTTAATCTTGAATTTAATGTGTTTCCGAATCCGAATGTAAAATCGAGGGAAATTTTGAGCCGGTACCTTCCCTTCCAACGTCCTATTCATGATTACATTACCTTCCTTCACTTTTGAAAGGAAAACATTCCAACCACACTCGTACCTGGAAAGATCCACACAATTAATTTAATTACCATCAACCGTTCTCAATCAAACCCACCCACATCAAAAACGTCGGTCTGACAGACGGCCTGCGTCAAAAACCATATGATTTCACTCACAAAATCAGAAGTTAGAAGAAAAATATTCGCAATAGTAACAAAGACTGTCTAATTTACTCCATTTCAACATTGTTGGTATATCAGAGGTCAGGTGTTTGCCCGCAAAATCATAAGTCACGTTAATATATTAAATACGCAATAAAATATCACCAAACAAACAGACCAGTACACACACTAAGTAACGCTTGGTATTATGAGTACTGCACGTCAAGTGCGAGCTAACCATATACTTTATAGTCTACCTAGTATTTAGACATTTTGTATGGTGAATTGAAAATCGCCTCTAGCGGACGGTATTTAAAACTTTCAATTCTCCATACAGATCAAAATAGAATCGAACAAAATAAAAGTTTGATCCGTTCTATTGACCTCTTACATCGAAAATATATAAAATTGAGTAGAAGCTATGATTCGACATTACATATATTGACACTTTTAATCAACGCAATATATTCAAAAATCAATGCTTTCAAAAGCAGGAACTCGGAAAACTGATAACACATTTTAATCACACAGAGAGGTTTTATTGCAGTTTTAAACCCCATTTTATGAAGCCGTGGCCGCCATTGGTCTGAACCAAGCAAATAAAATCGAAGTTCATTGCGGGAAGTGTGCCGGTGCACTCGGCCGATGCAATATCCGCGGCTTTGTCTTAAAAAAAAAAAGATTTTCCAATGCTTCTGCAATTTGCTGCTTAGAGATAAGTAGGATGCACCATTCCGTCATACATCAAAATCAGTACAAAAATAATTAACAGGATGGTTAATGGAACCTCCAATGGTTTTGAGTGAAAACGGTACTCGGTCTTTGATTCATTGTCGCCTCAGATGGGTATATGTGTATACCATTGTCCTTAATATGACGCTCATTTCATTTATTCTTTTTATTATTTATATATGTTTATATTATTATTTAAACTCCAAAGTGCATTATTCACAAGTCCATTAGGCTCCACAATGCACCCTCTACTTTACGATGAAAATAAAATAGCAACATAAAAGCACCTCCACACGATCTTTACACCAGCACGTAAATAGCTTATGATCGCACAAAATCTACAAAATGTGGCGATCCTATAATAATAAACGGTCCCATTCAAGGCGCTACACAAAAGCGGTCCGAGGGCGTTTTCCGGTCCCGTGGAGAAGGTACTTAAGTGGCACAAGGCTTTGCAGGACATTGGCGTTTTTGTATTTTACGAAATAGTCGGTGAGTATGATTGATGTGAAGATGTATTTTTTATTCTCTCGGTAGGGATAATGCAATGGCAACATAAAAAAGATATTAGTAATGGTTTTGCCGTTAATCGTACTGAAATTTGGCGTTGCTACACATAGCAGGTTTTACTGTACCTTGATAATATGGTCGTAGCCATAATAGCGCAGAGGTGGGCAGCTGCCCCACCCTGGTTCATGGAGTCGAGTGAAAAATAAAACTATATCACTACTGATGTCCAGAAAGTATGTAGTGTCTTGGCAATTGAGAGCAGTGACATGTATGGTAAAAGCGACTTTCTATTGTTTTCTGATTTTTTACGATAATGCTTCACCCACCCTGAAGCAAGCCCTGACTACGCCCATGCTTGCTACTACTAATCATATTAGGATCTGGGATTCTATATTATAAATTAATCACTAGAAACATAAGGTGTTTGGACTATGACGAGTTTTTTAATGAGTACTTTCCTACAAATTTCAGCTAAGTGTGTAAGTATTAGATCAGGAGAATCTTGCGCCAAGAATCTAGTGGTGAGAGACGACAACGGTCCAGCTATGCAGGTTGTGTACTATGAGGTTGACTTTCTGCTACCCGAGTTGAAGCCACCTTGCGCAGTCAGGTTAGTAAAGAACTATTAGGTTCCCATGGATGATTTATGATTATTTTTATGATGCAATATAGCTAACTGTCATAAAAAAATGCAATTCAAGGTGTTTGTTGCAACAATATCATCCGAGATGTCATATCACATTTTATTTTAACTTTTATGTTGTATTCGCCATTTTCATAATTTCATGTCCATCCATTTCATTATTTATTAAATTTGATATCGTTATTAAATACTTGACACTGGCAAAATACCCACTAATTTGTGGGTGAGGCCATATTTCATCTTACTCCATTGTATTTCATCACATTTCATTTTGTAAAGAAAGAAGGACAACTTTTATTTTTTTCAATATTTCTCATTTCTCTACAGTGTAGTATTTGGGATTATGGTTACATTATGACCGGTGATAAAGATGCAGTAATTCAATTTTAATAATTCAGCGTCATAAGACAAAAATACTCTCGTCTAACATGGCACGGTAGACAAGACGTTGTAACCGGTCTTAGCTGTTTCAATATTTCTCAAAGGCTTATGTTTCACAGGATAATAGGTAGGATGATGGCCGGAACGTGCAGACTACAGGCTTTCAGCGTGCGTCCGGCGATGAGCGACGACGTCGCGACGTTGCCGCACCGCGCCGCTGTCGCCTCGCATCACGTCGCACGACTCTGCAAGGAATACGGAATATCCAATTAAAATGTTGTATTTTTCTCTTGATATAATAAATTTGTTATGAAATTTTGTTTTTATTTACCAAATGATAACTTGTATACAGGACTCTTAAGATGGGTATGAAGATGGTGTAAGTATCAAAATGTTGAAAAAAATTTAGTAGAAACAAACAATAAAACATTGTATTCTTATTCGGTGAAATTTGGCACATTTATTTTGTCAGCGCAACAAAGTTATGTAGGATAACAAACAGAATAGATGTTTTATGTGGCCGCTCATACTACACACAGATACACATAGACCTTGGCATGTTTAAAGAATCTAAAAGTATAATTCAATCCCTAAGATGAAATAACTTAATTCTGTGGAAAGGTTGGCACCTGTGAAGTTATATCTGGTTTACCACAAGTGTGCGCTTAGGATCGTAAAACATAGATTCTATGAATTTAGAATTAATCCCAGAGCTCCATTTTATGGTGCGATGTTGAAATACAAGGACTTACTATTTCACAAGCGCTCAAGTTACTTAGTAAATTAATAAAAAAAATGGAAATTGTAATTAGGTATTGATGAATATATTGAGTTTCTAACTAAAAATAAACTTTAACGTTTATTAACTGATTTGTCACCAACCAAGTGATTAATGGGTGTTCTTTTGTCTAATGACTGAAAGTAAAATATAAACTTTGTTAAGTTCTTGAAGAACTCTTAGTACTAGTAACACAGCCGGCTCTGGCAAGATGAAATGAGAGAGATAACTTGATTTTGCTCCTCGTATGAATTACGCAATAATCCGTGACATAGGTTTTGTCTTGACGTGCGTGCTTGCCTTTCTGGTTTTCAAGACCAACGATAAACAAGCAGTACAACTCCTTATAATAATATGTCCGTTATTTTTTATCCATATAATATGTATAATATAAATTCCCCATACCTCGGTAACAAATATTATCGAGCCTTATGAATTATTTTGAAACTTTTATTCGGCACGTTGTAAAATATGAACTTATTGTAATAAAACAAGGAAGTTTTACGACATTCAGTGTGTGAAGATAATTCCGCTGGCTTAGCGTAGTTACATTCTATTGACACCTGCGTCTTTCCTGGTACCATTGCAGCTATACTTATATATACCATTGTACTTAAATATACTTTATCGAGAGCTTGGAACATGTCTAGCGACCAATCTCGCCACAAAATACACAGATGGCGCTGCAGAAGGACATTCAGAACAAATAATCAATTCTCCATACAATACTGAAACGCGCTATAAGATATTTCAGAGAACGCAACATATATACAAGATCCCGACAATAACCGTCGGGGCATAGCGGCCGCCCCTCCAGGCATACCACCCGCCTGGCGGGAAGATCTTCCCTTATCCGCTAAACATGATTGGTAAATTGACACTTCTGTTAAGTACATTTCCATCAGTCGACATCTCTCCTATATTGAAGAAGTACAGAGATATGCTTTATAAAATTAACTTTCTGAACATAACTATATCGAGGAAGCGTGGTTATTTACAAATTATAGGTAAAAAAAAGTAATTTTAGATGTCCAGACCTACCTTTCATGTTTAATAATCATAGACATTTTAATCATGATAGAGATATCCGATTTTGCTTCAATACCAACCTCGTTGGGTATATAAGTACCGCTATTAATCGGGTACGGACCGACTGCACAGCCTCATCTCGTTCCCTAAAATATTTTTATAATGCCCAAAAGCACAGCCAGAATGTCGTTAAGAAAGCTCCGCAGATTGTGGTCTAGAATTGTTGAAATCTTGCCAACATTTGAATGTCTCGTAGGGAAACGAAATATTTCGATTTTGAATAAAACAATGTACCGTTTGATTTCCCCAGTCAGTTGAGTGAGAGCCAATCGCGTGCTGAATTAGGTTCTTATTGCTTGAATTCGGCATTTTATTGGCTCTTTATATCGTGTAGATCTACTAAAATTGGAATGAGCTGAAACAGTTTTGTTATAGCACCATTTTTGAAAATAAACTTTGATTTTATATAAAAGGATTGAATTCTTGGTAGTATTGAATTATTTATCATTCTAAAATCCAATGTTAATTACATGTTAATAAGCTTTTTTTTTACTTGATATCAAATCTCTCGGTAAAGTATAAGTAATAACTACGTAATGGAGACAAAATATTATCTTGGATGAATTTTCAAGTTACAAGAACTCTTTGAAAAAGTCAATCTAAGTTACCGTCGCGTCGTCGCAAAATTGATAATTTTGTAGCGTCCACGTAATCGTCCACTGGTTTAAAACTATTTATAAAAAATATAGTTATATGTAGGCATAAATAATTTATAGGAATGTGTACGAATAGAATCACTTAACTAGCTAAGTATATCAAAAATGCCTGGAAGTTTGTCACTATAATAAAGTGGAATAGGTCTTAAGTTATTGAATTGCTAAATGTTAACTCCCTAATAATTTATCGGCTATTCCTAAATGAAATTCCAAGCACCTACAAGTAGAAAATTTCATTATGTTTCTAAGAAACTTCATCTTGACGAAAATTAAGATTTTCCTTTTAACGGTCGATTAACATGCAAATTGCATAGTAATTTGAGAGAAACAGCCGGCCGCTTAGAGTTAAAAAGGATCAAAGGATCGCTTGTTAGAAAATTACAGGCCCTACGAGTGATTAACTAGGCTTTAAAAAAATATTGCTAAGTATTGCCTTACGTAATTATCACTCAGACTTAGCTGACAACTTATAAATGATTGATGGGAACTCTTTATTACGATCCTCTATACTGAAAATAATTATCACCCATTACTTTTTATATCTTGGAAGAATTTTCGAATAGGTAATAACTTTAGCCACATTTTCCTCAAGAAAGGTGATAATCGCTAAAGAACTGATGACAAGGAAGTGGATGAAAGGAGTTCTTGGGGACAGCTACCTTCCACATAGCGACCAGTAACGCAAGGTATAAAACACCACCTAATTGCACTCCTTACGGCCGAAGATAGAATAACACGGCGTGGTTTGTTAGGTAGAGAATATTTCATAGAGGCCGTCTCCAGGAGAATCCAATTATCTCATTAACGAGTCATTTAAGTAATATAACTATTAATAAAAGCACTACACATTTTTCTCAAGGAACATTGCGATAGATAATAATAAAAAGGAAACAGAATGACATTCCGAGCTTCCTAGTTTCATTGTAACAAGACAAGTTGGTTCGCCCGGAAGCGTAAGCTTTTTCACAATACTGCTAAATCCGACGCCGGGTGAGGCTTGCAAGTTGAATGCAAGTAAATTGTGCACTTTTCGCTCTGCAGCTGGATACATTTTTTTTTATATATTTCATAAGATAAGTAAGAAAATCAACATACGTTTTCAGAATTTTTAGGTAAAGGCATATGATTTATGCAATAAATATGGACTATAAGATCCAGGTAAAAAGAGGTAGGTTTGAACATTTTAGATACGAAGCCATAGATAATGGCATCAGACTCGGCCAATAGTTTTACAATTAACTGAGGATATTAGATCCTAGAAATTTTTGATCCTAACTTCAATCACATGATACCAAAGGCTGAGTATCGTGTTTTATAAATTTGGTACTCATGATCTTCATTTCTTATAATGTTAACTACACATTATTTTGCAAGATTACAAATGTTCGCACTTACGAACTTATCACGTATGGTGGCTAAATTCTTTCAAGATCACAATATTATATAATATTCACGATAATTGAGACGTGAAATTTTTAATTTCTTATTGTTTTGTTTATCAAATTAGTTTAGTTTAGCTCTATATAATCTGATCGTTAATAAGAAAAAAAAATGCATAGACTGAATTGCACTAACAATGCCTTTTCACACTAGACCAGAACTAACTATTCTATTACTAACTCGGTATTATTGGTCTGTTCCACAGCGCAAGCACTGACAACATAATGCTGTACATTTGGAGAGCTCTAATACCGTATATACGATACGTTGATTTTGATCCTTTCGAAATTAAACGTTTGTGCAATATTGCGAAGTGTGTGCACATTAATTTACGTGCAAGGTGTATGGTTAGTTTGTGAATTGCAATGCTTTATGTAGGTATACCTTACAAAGTAGTGATAGCGGAGTACTCGCTCGCACCGCTGGTATTTTTGGATTTCGTGTGCGGATCTAATTTTCAATAATTAATTATTTCATTTGCTGTACAGTGCAGGAGAGGTTGTGAGGAAAAATGCACGTATTTCAAACGCCGTGTGATTTACAGCAGCCCACAATATTAATATTTTATAAATCAACGTGATCCATATAAATTACTGATTCATCTGTTAGAATACTTTACACTTTTTTTTTGTTAAGCCTTCACTTACAATGTTAGTCGCATCTTGATGGATCGATCATTGGCTTAGGTCTCGACTCCCCACCGTTTAGCTTGACTGGTGGGGCCCAACAATGTTCAAGATTAACAATATTCGACTTCTGATGTCTAGACCTAATAAATAAAGTCACAAAAAGGCTTACTGTGGTTGGTTAAAAATGATGACTACCTATAAGATAATTGTGTCATCTATCACTGAATCCGCAGAATTAAAATCTATTCAGTATAGTTAGAGAACATTGCCTAGTCGGCAGGAACCTTAACCACAACGGCCTACCCTCGGGGTCGAGGACGACTGGGGCGTGGGCCCCGGACGTCCGGTGACTATGACGACTCCTGAGGAGAACAATGGCGGGCGTGGCTCCCCGCCGCTGTACGCAGCGAGGGCGCAGGGGGAGCGAACATCTGCTCCCCCGAGACGGGCCCGGTAAGGGGGCGAGGCACAAGAGAGGCACCGGTGCGTTCCGTTTGGAGATCCCGGAGCCCCTCCAACATGTATCAATGGCGGCCACCGGGGGGGTTTTAGTGGGTAAGAACCACATAACCCTGCCCTCTCCCACACAGAGGTCGGGTATCTTTCGAAGATTTCCCCCCCCGTCACAAAAAAAGGAACCTTATCCAGATATTAAATAGTCAACTCTATAACACTTGTTTGCATTGAAAACTAGCGGGCTGTTCACATCGCTCACTATACAGCTTCTCACATGTTCATGTGTAAACAGAGTCTTAACCGCTTTGTGAGGCTCGGCGTGCACGGCTCGCATTGACGATATTTACATTCATATTATAAGGAAAAGTATAGCTCTCTCAAATGAGTGAATGAAAGTTTTATGTGAATAAATATAGATAATAATACCAGCCCTCTTTTTAATGTCCCACTGCTGGGCACGGGCCTCCCTTCAATTCGTGGGGGATTAGGCCATAGTCCACCACGCTGGCCCAGTGCAGGTTGGAGGACTTCACACATCTTTCGAGGGGTTCTCTCAGATATGCAGGTTTCCTCACGATGTTTTCCTTCACCGTTAAATATAGATAGCAATATATGAGACTATAATCCCTAATAACATATTAATAAGCACATACTTTATTTGATCGCTTTTAAGGGCAACACACTGGTGCTAGAAATAATAAAGCTTTAATTATACGAGTATTTCATGTTATTATAATGACAATAATCAATATTGTTCAAAAAGACAAGCCCGCTGAGGTTCTTGCTAGATCTTCTCAGTTGAAGTCCCGTTCCAAAACGGTTGCAGATTAAAGGAAAAAAATAATGTCAAATGGAAATTTGAAAGTCTAGACAAAGTGAATGATTTAACATTCATCAGCCCACGTAAGAATGTTTCGACCTGATCGATAACTTTACGTGACTCTACTCCACGAGAAAATTACCTTAAGAGGTGTCCAGGTAGAAAATATTTTACGTGTGCATCCATCTAGTAATTTCTGACTAATCATCTGGATTTGATAATGGTTGTCGCTGAAGCATATCATTAAACTCCTCAACTGTAGCTATTTTAAGATAAATAAAAGCAGTGAGACTTTGAAAAATCAATCTGTTTTGTGGGATCACTAAACTAACATTGTCTTGAAACAAAATAGTACCTATAACTTAACTGAACTGATGTATATGATATTATTTGGGAGGATCTATTGTCTTGTTAGCTTTCCTTAACTTGGGATTACTATAACTTACCAACCAAGTTCACGCACAGTATTACCTCACCAAGACCCTAACACTTCATGTTTGAAAAATCTTGTGAGTGTTTAAACATACTCGCTGGTTCTTACGCTTCTGGCCAGTAATAGTCACTAAACAATCCATTTAAAACTACAAAGAGATCTACTAATACAACAGTCGTAATGAGTACCGACGCGGAGAACGCAATTAAACAGCTACAGACAAGTTTTGACCCTTGCGGTGGTCCCTTCGCGCCGAATAATCAGTGTAGCTATGTCCAAATAAGGCTAGGGTTCCCGAAAACAGAAGATTTATTTCACCTGCAAGAACCATACAGGAACAGAGCTCACATAAACAATCATTAGTACCTATCATAGTTGTAGCAACTATTCTTACTGCGTAATTTATTTATTCGAAAATTCGAAAACTTTCATTATTTTGTCAATGAGTTCATATAGAAACTGTTCGTGAAATGCCTGGGATTGAAAAAAAATACTTGTCGATGCTGCACACATAGAATGTAAATGGTAATAATAATGTAAGTGCCTATATGGGGAACATGTCCTACTGGTTTCCAGATTACAACCTAAACTTGTCTAGCAACTTTAATTAACGGAAACCTACGCAAACTGTGGAAATTCACTGACAGATTTAAGTTTGACCGTCGTCATGCGAATGTCCACTAGGAACTGGGGACTCGAGAAAATGGCATGTTAAAAGTTGTGAACGACTCTTTACATAACATTAGAACGTCTAGCTTGATAGGATAAGCGTAATTATGTGAAGTTTATTGTACAGCGGGCTTTGTCGTTTAATCCTCTTTTAGGTTCTTGTTTAGAGGAGGCGACAATTTTAGGATAAAAAATATTACCTATTTATATATTCAGCCGTCCAGACATAGCTGGGTGATGTCCAAATGACTGATAACAGTGCTCGGGTGAGGCAAACGCTCGCTCCGCCTCGAGTGACCAACTTTTTTTATGTCACTTTTTACGAAAAAGCCTAAGATTTTTAACATGGTACGGGGATTTATTACACAACTAGCTGCGCCCCGCAGTGTTACCCGCGATTAAAAAGAATTACCTTTTTACCGGGATAAAATAGCCTATATGCTATTCCAGACTATAATCTATCTCTGTGCCAAATTTCATCCAAACCCGTTTAGCCGTTCTGGCGTGATTGAGTAACAAACATCCATGCATTCAAACTTTCACATTTATAATATTAGTGGGATGTGTGATAGTCTATGATTTTTAACATGGTACGGGGATTTATTAGACAATACCTAGTCGAAATCAATACACAGCGAAACCGCAGACCAAATCATTTAATTATAGAAACTAATTACATAGCTCTAATAAGTTATCCCGTACTATGTAGATAATTAAACGTTCAAATCAATGTAACACGATGGGTTGTTGGTTGCGTCACTAGTAACTCCAACAATATGTAATAATTTTCATTAATTCCGCCAATTAGTGTCTCCGCGTTCGTTAAATTATAAATAAAACGGGTGCTTGGATTGTGAAAATATCTGCGTTGCCTACCTACATAACAGCACAATACTTATTCTTTGGTTTTGTATGGGACTAGGCCCGCCACACACTCCCACCACTGCTACTCCTGTAAGCCAGGATCTACAGTGGTGTCCAATGAAGACACCGAGGTTTGACCCTCGGCGAGTCCCGGGATAAAGTTAATTGTCTTGGAACCCGCACGAAATTAATCGAAAGATAAATAGGAGGAGTTGGAAGAAAATTATCCACTTCCCTCCATTGCAAAGCGGGAGACAAAAAGATCTGGTAGACAAATGTCCACAGAAGTAAGACTCTTACAGCTGGACTAATTCCAGGTGTAAGGCACCACGGACAGTTTAAATACTAATTGGTCCTAAATTAGTATTATTCTTTGGTTTGGGAATGTAATTAAATTTAATTTCAATGGCTCTGAAACAATAATAGCTATTGTAACCAAAACCAATTTAGATTAGTTACGGTTACTTATGTCTATTGATTTTCAATTAATTATTTCAGCGTTCAATATGTGCTTACAATTCAGTAATTGGGCGTATCCAGACCCACTTATCCTGGCACATGTACACGCCTCGCGTAAGCCGTACAGCATGGCAAATGATAGACGGAAACACTCGCCCGAGGCCAACGCCTGCGCTGCCTCAATCGAGCGCTGTCATTCTATTACCACTAAATACGTATTTTTATAATGTGTTATTCAGCCATTATGATCGGAATATTGCTGTCCACTCCTGGATATAGACCTACCTCAATACACGCTACTCTTCGAACTTCTGCATTCTGGGCTTCGGCCAGCCACTTACCACAGGTCCTGGCCGCGGGACACCCAATACGTAATGTTTCTCTCGTGGTCTAAAATTGAGTACTATTCTCCAGTGAGTGTCAGTTCTTCATGACTGTACTTACGTAGAAAAACCAAATCTGTAATATCAAAACTAAAGTCATATAAAAGTCTAAGTTAGACGGTAAAAGATATACGTCGAGTCCACCAAAACGATTGCTCGCAATAAAAGGATCCGTGCGCTATAAATCTGGTATCTTTTGACTTACATACTGTTTATACAACATCGACGGGTGCCGGGGAACGGTAGAGCGGACAGCGGACTCGCTTCTGATTTATGGTTGCATATATTCGAACTGGAACATGGTGTGTTTATGTCCCGCCCGGATTATTCTAATGTGTGCGACGAAGGATGTTGCAAGAACCGGAAGAACAAAGGAAAATCTTATTTAAAACAGAATAAATTCTAAACGAACTTGGTAAATATTAATAGTACTACTTATATGTCACCCAGATTGATTATCGACCTGGTGGCAAAGTGTCATAAATACCTCGACTCATATTTTTGGTCTCCATACATAAACCGCTAACAGAAATCCCCTGAGATTTTTTTTATGGAATGTTTGTATTATGTTGATATTATGGGCTGGGTATATGCATTGGACTTAAAAAATGGTGCCCTCGAAGATCTGTAGACAAGAAAATTCGAACACTTCATAGACGTTAATCTAGTACGAGTCACTATGCAATGTGCAGTGCGAGTCTATTTTATTTATCTTCTTAGATATATCTTAAATCTGGTCTTCTTTTATTCTTTCAGAGAACCGCTGACAGTTGAGGGAGATACCCATACCCATAACACACGTCGTAGGAAGCAAGTGGATGAGAGTGGCGAAAGACCACAATGTGTAAGTCTTTGGCAGTAGACATCCAGCTGTGGATGTCTGCCTGCTAATTGATGGATAGCTATTTCCTTTAGCTCTTCTCTAGTTCTACATTTCACATTGCCTCTCCTGTCCATGGTCATGATTCCAAATGTTATTAACGGAATCACTGCCAAAGTCCGCGCTGACAACGTTTGTTTAATTTAAACAAGGGTCAGATACTCGCACTTACTGCGGTTAGTTCATTACTGTCTGCGGTTCAATCTGCAACTGTTATTACTCTAACTATTAGTCGTTATTCCGTTCCCGGTATCTATTCTGTTAATGTAACTTATTAGGCTTTTATGTGATGCTTTGGAAAATGAGTACCTATTCTCGTATCTAAATTATGTTACTAGATTAATTAATGTTGAGTAGTTGTTTATAAAATATCCAAGCGCTTAATTTACCGCTAGATTTGTGTGGTCAGGCTCCACATATCTAGGTGAATAACTCTGGCCAGTATGCTCATCATGTATAGGTGGTTTATGGTTGCGTTTGTAGGCATTTTAGTGTGGTGTTAGCCACCATATTGGTCCGAAACCACTAGTGTTTTTCGGTTTCTGAGCACAGATCAAAGGGTCTTGGTAGAATAATTGTCATTACATCCTTATGATGGATTGCAAGACTAAAACTTCAACAGAAGCTTAGTACAGATATTGACCACAGTAAATTGTAGGCTTCAAAAATATTCATACGCTAGTTAGGTGCCAACTCAAATTCCAACATCGCATATATTTTTAGGTCCAAGGGATGTGTATAGTGACTATGGTAAAGCTTTTTTTTTAAATCTTAACGTTTCTCAATTATTATAATTCTTGCAACGTCACAACGCATACATTCAAAAGCATCCAATTTGTAATGGTTTAATTTTATTAACTTTTCGGCCCTAATAAAATATCCAAGACTTTTATTGCCACCATAATACGATGAAACATTACCAAAAAGAAATTGCTTTTAAGAAAATATCTTCACACTCGCGGCAATAAGACATCTGAAATATTATTACCAGTTCATACAGGAGAATAATGAAAAGAAGGTAATGTTCCAAGATATGGTTACAATAGGGAGGACAATGTAGATTGGGCTAAGTAGTAGGCTTGAGAAATTAAATAATGATTGGTTTATACATTTACAATAAGAGCTACTCCATCCCCCTCTTATTATAATTATGTCAAAAATACTAGACAAGAATGAAGAGGAGAACAGAAATTTTACCCAAGACATATTTTTTTTTATAAATCTTGCGTATTTTTTTTTGTATTTCCTCAACACTAGAAGCCCACAGCCGGAGCACTTACTAGTATTTTAGTTGAAAACTTCTTGTGCTCTCCCTCCGATTATACCTTTATGAAGCATAATATTGTTAGTTTTACTTAGTATTTTCAATAAAAAGTCTTTTCATACAGTTTAGCAGCAGCAGAAATATTCTGCCTATTCACGGATTCCATTCACATCGTATTTGATAAAACGTGTTTAATGAATTTGAACACACAACTTTTGATGATGTACATTTATGTTTATATGCTTCTTGATAATATCCAATCAACCCAAGTGAAGGTGTTCTCAAAATGTGATCGCGTAAATATCACAAAATCGTCGCGCAGTCAAACCAATCAGCCGTGAGAGATCGCGCTATTTCCTCCGCTTGCATCTATTGAGCGAGGTAATACGTTTCCGCGCCCTATTACCCATAACACATGAAGGAGCCCCCGACTGATTACCTGAATTTCTAAAGCGTACGAAAGAAAACTCTTCGTAATCATATAATACGTGTAATAGAATTATCACCAAACCTGATATTTGTTAGTTCAGTGGCATTTTTTACGTAGCGTCAAGCCACGGTGTGGCAGAGTGGTGCAACTGCCCCACCACACCACAACTGTCACGTAGTTAAGCCATAAATATAGAGCCCTATAGTGATAGAGTCTTATATATTTGGTTTTATTTTATTAATGACGTGCCTCTATAGTATCTTGGCTGATGATGCAAGTGACATTTATCAGGGAAAGAGCAACTTTTTTGGTGTCAGATTTTTAATGACGAAAATATTATGATTAATTTCCAGTTTCTTCTTAAAATTATGCATTTGGTTTCTGTATCAAAAAATAATGGCACCTACATTTTCTTATTTTTACCATAAACATTTTATTATACATAGATAGTGCTTTAAACAGCATTAATATCTTAACTATTAATCAATAATATAATGTTTTTTTTCTTTATTAAAATTACCACCCTTTTAACCAAACAAAACAATTTGTTTGAGATTAAAAACGGTACTCAGCTTCGTGGAAAGGAGCAACAACAACACAATAAAACGCTTATTAATCCAGTTTCAGCCCATTGCGCGTAAATTCTGAAGGAAAAGAATATTATTTCTACCCAAACTGCCGATGTAGATGTGGCTGTAAAGTAGCCCCAATCCTCCTTGCAGCGTTAATAAAAAGGCGATAATAGCACAATATTCTTCAGATAAGATATTCAAAGGCGAATTATCTCAAATTGTTTTAGCTATCCCGAAGAGGGAGCGTGAATTCCATAAAATTGAAAACTGGTCCGCGCAGCGTAATCTAATCTTGGGATATAAGTACTAAGTAGTCTTGTTCAAAATGATTGAAGCTTTTATTTCAATACGACTCAAAAAATGTGTTAAAAGTTATGAAAAATTGTATACAATATGATAAAGGGAATAAAGTCCCTTGATATAAGGCAATAAATTTATTATAATAGTTCAATTAAAATTCATCAGCAATATGTAGAGTATAATATAAATAAGTAAGTACAAAAGAAATTTCGATATGATACGAATCCACACAATTTTTCTCTCAACGTGTTATAGTCTCCATTAAATTCTCGTTAAGCTATCTAAACCACCAATCTGAATAATGGAAGTAACCTTCCCATGAGATAACATGCATTATACCCAAGGTGCAGAGCGAACTTATGCTTAAGTAAGAGTCAAACAAACATTCAACTCATTATTTATAAGTACTCATTATTTACCTATGTTCTTTGAGTAGCTTTCTAATGCTATATTTAATCTCATGTTGTTCTGCGCGAAAAAGTAGCAGTTTTGAGACTGTGCCAAAGAAGATGGCGTTCATTGAAGAACTTCGGGAACACTATATCATGGAATTTACCGAAGGCTAAAATCTATGTTACTCATTGAAATAAAATTTGCGGATTTTATCGCATTTATTTTATGTTTTTACGTTCCCGACGTTAATTAATTAAAATAATAAAATCCAAAAAAAGCGCACCATTGTAAGACCTCAAGACACCGTGAGCACATTGCGTAGATCGGACAGCAAGAAACAACTAAATATGAGTATACCCCAGTTCAAACTATGACACTAGGACCTCAAATACCTCAGTCCTCCCGCGACCATGGTTGCTGTAAAGCAGCCGAAACGTCGGGATCGTGTAAATATATGAAATCAACATCTTTATTACTGATGCAAACTAATTTAATGAAATGTTTATCAAGCACCCTAACAGACGGAGAATTATCGGCATTCGCATTTCACGATCTGCATTCAACTGAACTCTAATGAATGAATGCATGAATGATGAATGAGTGGTGGAATGATTGAATGTGACACTATTATGAGATATTATATGGTTTGTTGGGTATTGCTTGTAGTGGTGAAAAAAAAGGTAAATACCTAGTTGGCGTCTTAACCCTTAGTAGCCTGGTTTACGAAAGTGATTTATTTTTAATATTACTGTGTTTAATAATAATGACATTTGATTTTTTTTTTAATTTCGTTGGAAAGAATATTATACAACAGTAAAATACGTACAGCCAACCTATAAAAAAAACTAATAGTAATGTGAACATTCGGTTTAAAAGATTGGTATCAAAATTGAAACTCTAGGCTATTAAGGGTTAATAAATAATGATTATTGCCATTTGCAATTCTGATTGTCTTGTGAGAAATATAAATCTTGACTATGCTGTAGTTTTACTGGATGTTGCTCATGAATATACACAGTTTCGTCGCAATTTCAATGTTTTATCTTTTAGTGCGTTACATAATATCTTTATTATACATTGTAGAAGGAAAACAGATTAAGGATATTATACACTAAATAAACGGCACACATCTGCAATTGTTCATCAAATTGTGTGGAAAAACATTATTTAATAATAGCTGGACGTATAATAGTAGTCTGAGTTCTAATACCAAGTATTTTTTTTTCAATCCCTAACACGTCGGTAGGTAACTTTCAAACGAATATTGGATTCAAAAAGAAAAACCGCATTCGCGGAGCGTAGGCGCCTTCAAAAGCCGGCAAGCGCACATTATCTTAATTAAATGGATGGAACATTAGCGCTCATTACTGTAGAGCTGGTAGAGTCAGTGTTGCCAAGCTCAATTTGAAAAATATATATAGAGGCATTTTTAGTAAGTTTATTATGTATAATAAATTTACCTACTGTCACATTTTTCGTTTACATAGGTGAATTTTTAGTACCTAAGTGGCTGGTTATTTTAAGTTAGTTTTTAATTATTAAAGAGTATTAATAAGCGTTGATATATAGAGTCGGGTTGACACATTTGATTCAAAAATGTTTAACTGTCAACGTAGCTTGCCGAATTGAATGTGCCGACCCAACTAATTGTATATAAACTCTATTACCACAGAATATTATAGGTATATTTACATTTTTGCCGTTAAACGAAATAACTTGAGATAGGATAGTGATCAACTTTCGTGTTCAAAAATGGTTCATCATCATTTTTGAACAAGATATAAAGTATATTTTTTAAGCTTAAATAAATATACTTTTTAAACAGTAACAATTGCTTGCAACCCTACCGCAACATTTTGCAGATCATCCTTCGCAACACACCAACCCGTGTGTTTCATCTCGTGGTTCACCATTGTTTCGGATGCTGCATGATCTTAATGTGCCTAATCTGTTGTAAGCTTACTTACATACGAGATGATGAAGTCGTAATAAAGTGCTTGTTAGATAATTAAGTTTCCAAATAATTCAAGGAGAATTAATCTCAGATTCATATAATCTACATATTTTTTGGTTGGATTGCCGCTTTACGAGCATGTGTGTTGCAAAAAAACTTCAACTAAATCAAAAACACCATGATAATGAAGTTTGTGGAGTTGCGTGTCTCCAAGGATCAGAGTTTCATTTTTCTCAAAGCTTAATTGACTCGACGAACAAAGGGCGAAAACAGTGCTTTTTATTCCACACTGAAAGGGTCTTAATTAACTTCTTTTCAGTTTTGGTCTCTATCAGACTGCTAGGATCATTTGCATCTCTTCTCAATTGTTTTAGTATGATTATTTTTTAACACAATAAGCTTGAGATGACTTAAGTCCAAATAAAATTAACAGCGGGCGAATAGAGGATTAAAATAAAAGTCTTTGTTTTATTAAAAACTAAAAATCTTTAGTTTTTGTGGCTCTTCTTCTTTAGATAAATTAAACTTAGCATGAATATAGCTTATTAATCGTGTCAACATGATATTTTTTATTCCAGAAATTAGATGGGTTAAGCAATACAACTTTTTTAACAATTTTAACAAAACGTGTCAGTTTATAACAGCGATAGTTTATAACAAGACCAACGTTAAGGATTTCATATTCAAAAATGGAGGGTTCCTCCAGATAGCCAATGTATCAAAGTCTACAATATGTACGAAGTCACGGGCAGTGAAAAATTCAATTAAAACTTAAATTTGCAAGCACTTTCTCACGATCTGCGAACCTCATCCAGTATTAAAACGAATTTAGAATCTTATTAATTCCGACAAGATCAATTCAATCTTGCAACGATATTATAACATCTCGTTTCTAAAACCTAATCAAGTTGTTAACGGAATATTCCTATAAATAAGACTGAAACGGCGGGTCGTTGGTGCAATCTTCCTTTTAATCCTCCAGCTATGAGGTTCAAATTAAACTCGATGGCGAAACGGACGAGCGACAATGGTTCAAGAATTAAGCTGCTAGCGGTATAAAGGTAAATTAACGAGAGCTATTTTATTCATTATCTCATATTAATTTCTTATATTTAATAAATAATTAATATCGCCATACGAACACACCAACTATACGGTCCCACTTTAAGCAACGCTTGTGTTATGGGTACCGTACAATGGACTGAGGGCGAACTCAGTATATACTACTTATATACAGGGTACAAACATTGGTGCTCATCACACAAAGCTTGTTCCCTACCAGGATTCGAACCCGGGACCCTCGGCGCAGAAAGCAGAGTCACTACCACTGCGCTAATCAGGCCGTCAACATACATTGAAATAAAACAAATTTTACGGATTTTATCACGTTTTTTTACGTTCCCGACGTTTCGGCTGCTTTACAGCAACCATGGTCACGGGAGGACTGAGGTGTTAGATCATTATCTCATGTGAAGATGCGTTGGGCAGTTGGAATAAGCACAAAATTACAATTTGAAATGCAGCTTTCTGAGGCTGATTATTGTATTAAACATAGAGCGGTGATAGGCTAGTTCGATAAACTCTCGCCTTGGAAACAATAATCGCAAGTTCGAACCCTGGCTTGTACTCCTAGGATTTCTAGATTACATGTGCGAATCTCATATTCAGCCCAGATTATCACTTGTTAAACGGTGAAGGAAAACATCATGAAAGAAAAAAACATCCCTAACCTCGACAGACGTGCGCAATCCGCCAACCCATAGATAATAGACATCATTGAATAATATTCACCGTCATGTGACGATAGGTATAGTACAAAAGTTCAGTATAAAATATTTTATATAAAAATTATACTTACTCATTGCTCTCCTTTTTTCTTTACGAAATGAAATGCGATGAAATATAATGGAATAAGGCGAAATACGGCCTCACCCACAAATCAGCGGGTATTTGCCAGTGTCAAGTATTTAATAGCGATATCAAATTCAATAAATACAGATTCTTCTTCTTTATGTACGAAATGTGGGCCTAATCCACTGACCTCTATTATATATAGACGTCAGTGGCCTAATCTCAATAAAAAAAGGGCAAAAAGAAAAAAAAAACCATGAAATAAATACACACTATAAAGCAAAAATGAATGATGACTTGAAAAGATGAAAATGTCGAATACTCTTTGCTCGGTTCGAACTATGGAATTCGAAGCGTGACGTCGTCAAATTCGGAGCAATTAAAAAAGTCAACACTAAGTCAATTTTGCAATTTTATTCACTAAGTATGCATGATATACAAACTATAGTCGCTTACGAGACTCAGGCGCATCACCTGGACGAGGGATCCCATATAGAATTGAGCAGTGTGATATTTTTGCCATTCCACCCAGCCTTTAGGCTGTTCACGCTCTTTAGCGTTATCATCAAAAGCATGTTGGTGAGTATGTTACCTGAATTTTCAACGTTACTATTTGTATACTAGCTGTCCTAGACGTCTTCCTATGAGAGTACTTTCATTTTTCCCCAATTTCCCGAAATTCCAGGCAACTCTCAAAATGTTTTATTACCTACAAACCTGATTAGGGCTTTACAGACATTTTAAAATAAAAATCTGACAAACCTGTTTAGCGGTTTATTTACATACAAATACATTTTATTTGGTTTTCCGGAACAATACTTTGTCTCAATATCAATCTTGTTATTACACCATGCTGTCTCAGTAAAATCGACCAAGTGGACTTTGAGATAGTCTTTTAGCTATTCATTACATTTACCTGGTCAAAAAATATCATAATGTTAAGCTAAGTATAACTTATTACTATGGCAACTTAAGATCCAGTAGAACCGGTATCGTGGCAATGGCAGAGCCTTCTTTTACATTAGGACCAAAAGATAATATGGGTGCAATTGAAGCGTGATCACGTTCTTTTTATAGAGCTTATATTGTTTCCAGGGACCGATCCAAGCTGTTTACCCAATAGTTTATTGCTCCGACGCAATGGATCTCAATTGGTTATTGTCGTTCATAAAGTATTATTATTGGTACGGCTGCGATACTATTTATGGGATCGATACATTTCTTCACATAGTGCACAGGTGATGTAGCTACGCTTTGAGTAAATATAACTATACTAGCCATACTAGCCCAGACACTATACACTATAACGCTGGGACGTCAAATACCTCAATCCTCCCGTGGCCTTGGTTGCTGTTAAGAAGTCGAGGCGCGGCGTCGGGAACGTAAAAAACATAAAAAAACGCGATAAAATTAAATGTATTCTAGTCCCATCATATTGCAGCCTAGCCGAGTGACTTTCAGCCCCAGTAAATTTTGGATTTCAGGCAAGTAACCGATAAAGCGGTGCGGAGAGAGTATCTACCGAAGTCGGCGCTGTTGATTCTCCTTGATTTGTTATCATTAGTACCATTCTTTCGTCTGGTGGCCGTAGACAATTGTCCTCTTCCAAAAGTATGGCCTAACATACTGGCGTTCAATGAATTTTTGATGTAAGTACCTAAAGTTAATAAATACCTTAGACTAAGGTAGAAATCAAATTCACTCATTGAATCTCCATAACTATATAAGGTACGATAAAATTAGTGAAAAATATTTTAACCGATGAATCAGTAAGTTATTTGGGTCACGTTGAAGTATAAAATAATTGTGTAAATGATGTTTGATTTATTTATTTTGGAATGTTATCTTTATAACCTGCGGAAGTCCATAATAAAATTAATACAAAAAAATCGTTTCGAGCCTATCCTGTTGGAGACTTTTAAAACAATATATTAATTGAAATAAAACTAATTTTACAGATTTTGTCCCTTTTATTTTATGTTTTTATGTTTCGGTTGCAATACAGCAATCACGGGAGGACTCCGGAGGTATAAAATCCGTAAAATTAGTTTTATTTCAATGTGTAGTATTCGCGTAAATATAAGAAATCATGAATATATTAATTTCATTTACAGCATATATCGAGTCGTGGAATATTTCGCGCTGGTTAGAACACATTCTTATTGGAAAATGTGTGTTGGATATACAATTATACTGTCGATTTGCCTTAATTGCGTTACTTGCTACTGGCTACTGCTGACCTACCAAGGGCTTTGCAATAACTGTCAATCACGCATTTACGATTGGCGCAGTTATGTTGAATACAAGGTAAAAACTATAGACTATTTTTGTGTGTATAAAGCTCAGAATCAACCAGACGCTATTGAGATACGAGACATGACATACGAGACCGTCAGCAAAGAACGGAAGAGGTCTGATTAAATTTGATCACCCATTCGAGCTCCAACCGAAGCATGCGTCGTCATATCAGGCACCTTTACCAACCAGCATAAATGTAGGTTATACCTTCTCAAGAAAGTTTCTATTTAAAAAAATTACATGTTTCAGCTCAACGAAACTAATATAAAATACACCACGTATGTTTACGGAAGCACTTATATTATGACTTACCTAATTAATAAATGTTACGATACTATGAAACCCAATACGGTTTTGGAGTTTATAATGACTTGCTTGTTTATTGTCTGTGGCTATATGTTGTACTTGTTTATTGTACTCCCAAAGAGTTTCGCCGAAGCCACATTGAGACTTCGTTCGATTTGCGAACGGTATCCAAACGTGAAAAAATATATCAGCGAGACCCGCAGACGGAACCCTATACATAATGCCTATCAGCACGTTGAAAACTTCTACGTTTTGATGTGGATAAATCGGAGCGGAATCACTAGTATGCCAGAAGCGATAACTGGTTTACCCAGGTACATGCGGCTGGAGATCAAACAAGACCTTGTGTGGCACTTTTACTACCACAGTCCTACTCTTAGAAAAACCTCGAATCCGTTTAAAAGGTGGCTTTGTGAGAGCATTAAGTTTGAACACAAGTTGCCCGGCGAACGCTTCCATACAGGACATCATTGCCACATAAATTTATATTATATAAAAAATGGCGTCGTTCAGCTCATTTCGCAAGACGATGAAGTTACGCCAATACTCTCTCTGACTGGTGGAACCATTCTTGGAGATGTCAATTTCTTAGTCCCACCGCTGACTCGAAAGAAAATCACGATGCGATGCCTTACTTACTGTGAAATAATATATATAGACCGAAAGGATCTTTTAAGAGCTTTATATAGATATCCAGCAGATGGCGCTCTTATTAAGAAACTTACGAATGAAAGACTAGAACACGCCAGAACGCTGTACGCTTGTAAACAGCGCACAAAAGGCCTCGACAGAGTTGAAGACCAGGGAGTATCATGGATTATACGGCGCTGGTGGGAAATATCCACCTTTGTTGATACATGGAAGAAAAGATCTCGCAAATCTAAGGAAAACATGCAATTCGACATACCACCTGAAGAGACGATATACCATTGTGCAAAATACATTGGGCAGCTAGTTCTGAGTACTGAGGAGCAATTGCATACTAAATCAATGTTTGCAAATGTAAAGTTCCCGTGGATACTCACGCCTGACTCGGTGTTCGTTGACGTGTGGCATCGCATTGTCTTTGCAACCGTATTCATTGTACTGATTCTGTACCCACCTAATTTGACGAGCGCTAAAATTCCAAAATGGTTTTCAATTGTCCAATATTGGACTGATTTTGTCTACGCTGCCGATGTATGCATATCTCTGTTAACGTGTTTGCCAAGTCAAGAGCATGATGCCGTCATGTTTTCCACCGTTATGTTTGCGCGGTTCAAGTGTTTCCAATTCATTTTGGACGTTTTGTCGGCAATATGGACGGAACAAATAGCTGTAATCATCGGGATACCTGATTACTATTACGCTGTTCAATTCAATAGGCTACTGAAAACATACGTACTGTTTTATGGAAAATATTTACAACTGGATATACGAAGAAAGCCCATTCACAATGTCAACTACAAAATCGTTCTTAGCATTTTTATTGTTTTATACCTGGTTAGTTATATTATATACGAACTTGATAAACGTTTTCCTCAATTAACAACGAGCTACTTCTTTGGTGTAAGATATTGCGGAACAAAAGTTCTTCAAGTGGAATGCAATCAACATCTATATCACGGTGTTTTCGGCCCGTTTGTATCCTGGATATTTGAGATGGCATTCATAGAAAACTTACCGCACATATTACTTGATATATACATAGCTGTTACTGTTAGCTACATCGCTTATCTAATCTTCATATATTGTAAAGCGCAATATATTGTCTGTTTGTATTTGAAGTACCGAGATGTTGTCCGGTACCAAAACTTTGTGTCAAATCTTAAAAAATATTATGTGCATCATAAAATCCATCAAGATCTTCTGAAGAGACTGGAGAGATACGTGGAATGCCACTGGAAGTACTATAAAGGGAAAGATGTCATGAATCCAAATATGATTAGTGCAGAGCCGTACGAAGTGTATTGGAAAGTTCAGGGAGAAATAGCTGAAAAGATAATCGCTGAATCGAAAGCTTTTGTAGGTGCCGAACCTGCACTCGTCCGAGAGTTGGCTAACGCCGCACAGCTCATGATACTACCAAGCAATTCCTCGATATTAACGTTCAGTACTCAGTGTAAAAATGTGACGTGGATTGTTCAGGTATTTTTAGCTTGAAATTACCTATATCAATTTCGATGAATCCAATTATGTTCGGTTCAATAAATAACAACTGAATTTCAGGGTTGTATAAAATGCGAATATCACGACGATAATGGTGAATTGTTGAAAAGATATTATGGTCCTGGTCAGATGCTGTCCATGAGCTCAGTTTTTCTCGGTAAAGTGTCATTGAAAACCTACACATCTGAGACCGATTGTGAAGTGGGTACCTACTTATATATTACGTAGAATATTGCACGTAATGTGATTTTATCAGCCGATATCCAGCCCTGTGTCAAGTAGCTACATAAGTATAGTTGTTTTTGCATATTGACGACCTAATTAGCACAGTTTGTGAACGTTTAATAATAATAGTGAATGTTTAATATCTACATGTATAAAATTATTTACTGGTATCGCTCCCAGTGCACTGTACAGTACCCATAATACAAGCGTTGCTTAGTTTGGGACTGTACAAAAGTTGTGTTTTTCTGGTGATATATTATTGTGAGTCCCTTCCCTTTACGTCTCCACACCGAAGTTACCCAAATCGTCACACCATCTTTGCCTCGCCTGAGTCTTCCACCGTCATCAATTTGTAGGTCTACTCCTTCAACGTAGACGACCAAATCCCACTTCATCGTTACGGTACAGTACTACATGTATTCTTTATTTCAGATCTTATACATTAAAACAAAAGATTTTTTCGATATCATGAAACGATATGTCACTGAGTGGTCTTATTATGAGACGTGCATTCAGGAACTCAGACCTGGATATGAAGAAATGTTTCACGCCTATGTTCTTAAGCATAGAGATGTGAGTATGGATTTATTATCCGACTAGTCGTACTAAATAACGTAAATAGCTTAGTGGGTCTTTAAAACTCCTGTTTGATCCTTTCAGTCACCATCTGCTGTACCTCTTCCAATTATCTGTGGTCGGCTCAGTAGGTCTTTTTCTTCCATTCATCGCGCTTTTCCGTCATACTGACCTCCACTCCAACCTCCTTTATATTACTTTTATTACAATTCATCGGTGTTTTCTTGGGTCATCCTCTCGCTCCAATCCATCCACACATTTGATTCTTCCAGTATCAAAATAAATTACGGAACAGATTGCAAAGCACTAGAATGTCAGCACTGACCGCACCGGGAACGCGCATTACATCTGATATTATTGAAGATAAGTACCGCTCATCACCGCTTGAGGGCGATTTCTGGGGAAGACCAAACTCTGAGTGAGTACAGTAGTTAGGCAGCAAACTACACATCTAGATTTGGAAAAATCGCCCTTGTTTAGAACACATAAGGGTAAGTCTTTTGAAGGATTAAATAATAAAATGTGATCGCTTATGTAGTACGTACACTTAATGCTCTTACGAAATCGTCAAAATGGTTACAAAATGCTAAGCTACAACTTTGCCACCCGTTTGGAATGCCGTTTCTATGGAGAAGAACGGGCAAGAATTTCCATGGTTGCTCTTTTTAAAAAGATCGGTTACATTTTAGAGCAGTACATTGTTATGGGTATGTGAGAACAATCTAGGAACAGCTAGGCAGACTTAGCAGCTGGTGAAAAAAAAACGAAATCTTAGTATATCATCTGCATGGTAGTTACTAGAAAAAAAGTGACAATAAGACTAATGGTCATTTACTCTTTATTTCAGATTTATGCAGAAGTGGTTACTTTTCAGGGCTATAACTGTAGTTGTCTCCATCGTATGTTCAGCACTGCAAGGTTATTTTTTTATATATTTACTATTTTAACTTCCACGTAAAAGAGTACGATATGTGGATATCCTGAACAAAATCCTTTGCCCAGCAGTGTGCAATAGAGTACTGAACACTTGAACTGAACGAATTATAACAATTTGTATGACAGGAAAATGTACAGTTTCATCAAAAGGACATGCAATCTAGACCGGCTCGCGATTTCTGAATTTCACGTGCGAATCTCATTTTTAACCATGATTATCACTTGCTAAACGGTTAAAGAAAAAATCGTGAGGAAACCTACGTGTCTGAGAGAACCCCTCGAAAGACGTGTGAAGTCCGCCAACCCGCACAGGGCTAGCGAGGTGGACTATGGCCTAACCCCCCTCGCATTGAGGGGACATGACATTACAAGGGCTGGTATTATTATAACTGCTTTAATTGTCGTATTTTAGGTACCATCGGTGCGCCTCACAGGTGGTCTTTAGTCATGTTATGTGCATTCTGCGACTGTGTTGCTTTAACGGACATCACGTTGAAATTATTCGTAAGCCAATTAATGACATAAATGGGTCCTTACCTTTAGAGTACTGGTAGTTTTAATAATTAAGACTCAGCACGCGGCATGCCTGTCGAAAGTAGTGAGAGGTTCACCAAACCGTAGTTGGCCGGAGTGGCGAACATACGCCTAAATCCTACTCGTAGTGAGGAGGCATGTGTTTGGAAAAATCACAATAGGCTCACTCCCATTAAGTTGGGACCAAAAAACCATCGGCAATATGTACAGGCGTAATGGTATATTCTTACTATCTAATGTTATACATGTAGGTGTTTCCTTTCCAAAGCTTCATACTTTATATTTCAGTTGGGATATTACAACAAGCAAGGATTACTAGTAACAGATAAAAGGTTATGTTTAATGCATTACCTGTCCCGTGGGTTCGTCCTTGATGTGATCGGGGCACTGCCCCTGCGGCAGATGTTGTCGGCTGGCATCACAAGTGAAGTTGACATCAACATGGCGATGTTGTTCAGCACGTGCTGCAAATTCGCCCATTTGTACATTGTGTCCCAATATTTCAACTACATCAGCGACACACCGGTCGTCAACAAATCATTGATAATGGTATGTACTCTTTGAGTAAAGGACAAAGGCCAAATATATCTACCAACTTGTCTCAAGCTTCAAGATAAAAATAATATACTTACACCCGAATTTATAGACGTTTTGTAACTTTATCAAATGTCATATAGTACTGCGCAAAGCAACATTCTTGTGCGCAGTTCTATATGACGTTTGATAAAGTTATAACAAGTCTATAAATATGGGGGTTAGTTTTTTTTCCTATTTTTTACCTCTATTCGTAAATGGAACGCTGGTTTCGAATATGGAATTTTAGTTTTTAATGTTGATTAATCCTTTGTTATGTTTAAAGTCGTATTGCCAAAGCATTTAAGTTGGTTTTAATTTGGTTCGTAAATAACTGCTGTTCGCGGCAAAATAGCGGAACCTTGAGCTTGGACATTTTTGCGTAGTAGAAGTTTTTTTTAATAACTTTGTAACTAGGACGTTGTTTAGAAAAACGCTGAAGGCTAATAGGATAGGGTGTAGTATATAGAAAGCAATATTTATTTTGACACAACGTCGTACGAGGGTCCATAGTTGCATGGGCATTGTTCTTTAATTGCCCTCATAATATCACTCATTGGTTCTTACTCCACCATAGTCTTTATTTCTTTTGTAGATTATAAAATGGCAGTTTCTCAATATAATGTTTATGATTGGTGCAAGTCAGTTTCTGATGGTTTATTGCATCGATTTCACGTATGATAGTAAATGGAATGTGGCCACTATGGAGCGGCTGAACACTTGTTGGGTGCCAAATTTTCTTAAAATTGACCCAATACCTTCTGTAGACCAGATGCATTTGGTGAGTGCTATACTTACGAGTTCGTTGTTGTGTGAGATTTGTATATTGTGTGTGTCTACTGTCTTTATAACTATATCTAAAGCAACTATTGTAATTGACGACCTGTACGTAAAGTATACGGTTAGCTTTCGAATCATCTCGCACTGGTCATGCTGATTAGCTCAGTTCTTCGTGACTCTGCCTCGTACGCTGAGGGCCCCTGGTTCGACAAACTTTATGTAATGAGACAATGTAAATGTACAAACTTTATGTAATTGCTTAGTGGGGGACTTCTAATTATACCCTAGATTTGCATGTACAAGCTCAAAATGTACTAACACATTTTTTCAGGTATTCATTGAAAGTTTCAATTTGGTACAATCTGGATTCATGTTGACGAACACGGGACTGTTTTATATTGATAGGGAACATCTTGAAATTGGTGTTGCTCTGCTGTGTCTCGGCATATTTTGGTGGTAAGTAAGTTACAATTGATAAATATATTTGAATCCTAGATCTGACTTGGGAGTTACATAACAAGCCTAACAGTAGCCTGTAATGTTTTCCGTGTCACCTAGTAAAAAACGCATATAATAAGGGTTGTTATATTCGCTATAGGTACACCTATATCGTGGGATAAATCATCCTTAAATTGCAGGAGACGTGATGACGTGTTTATCTTATGATATTCGCCCCTCACAAAGAACAAAATCGTATTTCAAAATCACTATTTCACTCACTTCAGTACACAAAAAAAAAAATATTAAACTACAAATTCCATTAAACTGCTTGTATGTCCATAGAAATATGTTCTTCTAGCCAGAAACATAATATACGTAACTTTGGATTGATTAAAAATCGACAATATTTTAGGTATATTACGTGTTTCACACTAACATTATTGGTGTTGAGTATTCGCGAGAACACACTGTTCCAAAACGAAGTTAGACAGCTGAAGAGGTTTCTAGAACGTGAGAGAGTAGACAAGAAGTTGATATACCGAGCCGTGTCATATTTCAGATATGCCTGGTTAAGGTTCGTATGACAAAACTTATTTTAAGTAAATTTATAATTTTATAAGCAACACATTTATATTTTATAAAATATCATCTAGGTTGATTGCCTCCACAGGTGACAGGACGGCTGGCTCTTTCCACGCTCAAAAAAATAGTTTGATTATACAGCGAGGAAATGCAGCCAGCATTCTTGCCACCATTCCACGCGGACAAGATCTTTTTGATACATAGTTTGTTGTTTATTTTCCTATTTAGTTTAACTGTTTGTAAATATTTATATTAGTTTTTCAATAAAATATTCATTAATAAGAATAAAAAAAAGCAACACTAAATGTAGGCAGGTCATCGGCTGGGAAAGAAGATAGCATTTCACCTAAGTATTACTTGAGACACGAGAGATCACTAACATCTGGGCTTCCCCAGCACACAATATACAGTACAGTAGGATAGTTGTCAGGACTATTTTCTGAAACAGAGCTTAAGTATAATAAGGCATGTCCAAGTTTTTCATTCAATTAAAAAAATACACGTGTATTAACTGTCAATAATATTAGCATACTTTAAAGCTCTATGGCCGTAATGTCTTTGCTTGAGATACTTGTAAATAATTCCCTTACAGGACCAAGGGTCTAAGCATACATCCGCTTACCTACGATCGTATTGGCGTGGTGTTCAGACAAGATTTGAGTTTCTTCTTCTATAAAAGGTATGTAAGTAGGTATTATACGGAAGTTAATGGAGACAAATCATATATGGCCACGACCCTCATTAGTTAGGGAACGACAAGAAGAAGAAGGAGAAGAAGAAGTAGGTATTGGTAGAAAACTGAGAAAATCTCTTGAGCCGGGCACACATCTAGACGTATTATGTTTTTGCTGACTTAGATGGCAACCTTAAAGAATGTTCCTGCTTAATCTCTTCTATCTTCTATCACATCATTATATGTTATTTTGGACGATTCATAAGTACGAAATAGTCAAGAAAAATAATTAAATTCATAACACTTAAAGGATCTGAATATGCTGTTACAGAACGTTTAAGGCTTTAGATACAATATTAGACGGAGGAGAAGCACTAGTGGGACAACTGGCGAGCGCTTGCTCTCAGATTTACTTCATGCCGGGACAAGAGATCCTCAGGGAGATGGACGTGTCGCATGTAGTATCCATAGTGCACCGGGGCAAGATCACTATCACCAAGGACGGTGAAAGGATCGCGAATCTTTTTAAGGTGATGTTATTATTTTGCTAAAATCAAATCCTTCATTGCAGAAAGCTGATTTAAATATAAAAATTGATATTTTGTAACTATAGCCCCAAGTACTTGTATTATATATTAGTTTAACTTGTTTAAAATTGGCAGCTCTATTTCAAATACGGCTAGCACGCATAGTCAGCAACATGGGACCAATTTGGGGTTAGTAACCTCAGGCACCGCGTATTACGATATAAGTGCCTAACCGGTGCGTCTGTACTCCAGCGGCGCTTGACCTATAAATGAGTCAATACTTAATCAAATCAATGAGGAATCTCATTGATTAGAATTGTTTCGTTAACATATAAAATGTTATTATGATAGTATATATGAATCTTGATGGGCATGCATTATTTTCTGTAGGGATGCATATTCGGGCAATTACAAGGCACACAAACAAGACCGATTAAGATCACCGTCACGGCCGACGAGTACGTTGATTTACTGCAGATCCCAATCAAGCAGTTTCAGGAAATCATTAACGATGAGGTACAGTTAATCTCGTTTTAAGTAGAATTCTCAGTAGCAATATTAGTCGCCATTATTCTCCCAAAGATATTACCACAATTATACGAAACAAATGAAAATAGTATCTACAGCTACAACCTTAAGATCTACAATCAAATTGCCTAAAACCTAGAAGATCGTAGGGTGATTTAACAAACTGCACTAATTTTCTGTTAATCAAACATTATATCATATCATGTTCTATTACAGGTTAGACAAACTATAGCAAATAGTAGTCAAGCCAAGTTTGATTTTATGGCTGCCCGAGAAAATTTTCCTGAGAATCCTTACGATACTGTTCAATATATTCTTCGAGGACGCAAAACAATACAACTTCCCGTAAGTATCTCTGATAGGAGAGTGTCAGTCAATCACAATTTTCAGTCTTAAGGTCAGAAAGTTTACGGGTTATAATACGATACGATGGAATGGGAAATAGTTGGAATGTAGCCGACACTTGTCCACAGAACGATCGCGCTTCAAATCAATATACATCGCTAATCATTCATGTTCCTTGTGCAATACCAAACTTCCATTCCCACCAGTCTTCCAAAAACCCCGTTGAACCTCGCAATTTTAAACTGGATAGGAGTACTACCACCAGAAAATTTGAAACTTAGACCAGCAAAATTGGAATAGATTGGAAAATTTTCTTAGTCGGATGTTACAAGCTCAGTGCATCAGTTTGATCATTAAGGGACAGATGTAAATATTGAAACATTTAATAATCCGATATTCTGGGGTGTCTATATATCAGTCTCAGATAACGAGGTAGGTTTCAGTAGGTTAGACGGTCAGCCTGACATTACTTTAACTAGACTGATGCCAGACGACCGTCAGACGACGAGTAACCGTGTTATACCCGACACTTATCTTTAACATCAGACTTGACTTTTTGGTAATCAAACTCTTTTACTTGTTACCGTCTTTTTTTTTTCAGTGGCAGTCTAAACCATTACAAGCTCGCAGCGACACGTGGTACTTCAGATGGCTGATTGTGGCTTGGTTTTTGGAGCCATTTTGTTCCAGTTTCATCGTTATTTTTCTTGGCACCCTACCTCCAGATTACATGTACCAACTTTATGGTGTATTACTTGTATTAGACATTATTCATCTTTGCAATTTAGTATCGGAATTCTACACGGTACGTTTAAGAAATTATTGTTGATAGTTTTTAAAATATCTGTACAATTGTAATTGTTCATTCAGAGAGTAACTTTATCTTAATGTTACTTACTTGTCTTATATCTGTAAAATTAATGTTAGGTTTTGCATTGTATTACTTCTCTCTTTAAATTTAATGGTTGAGTCGAAAATACCATCAGCTACATTCTTAATACGAAAATAGTGCAATAGTTCCCTTGTGCTTTCTGTACTGTCGTTAAGAAAACGACGTACAACTTCATGATGATCCGTCAGCAGTTTTCCGAAAGCAAGCTCTCCTCGAAAACTTTTCTTATTATTCTATTTACACACTCGTTTTCAATCATATTCAGGAAGCACAGTTTTATATTATACAGAAATATAGACCTTATTGTCACAAAAAATATAAAGTATTCTGTGGTTAAGCTTGACTGGAATTTCGTTAGCTCAATCACAACAATTTCAGATGAAGCTCAACGTCGAAGGCGGTAAGTGTGTGAAGCGTGTGGTAGGGCACCGTCGCTTTAAGCACTGGGGCCTGTACGTGGACGCAGTTTCCCTGCTCAGTCCACTACTGACCATCTTAACTGACGATTGGAGATGGCAGCTCACACGTTTACTTAGACTCAGACTGTTGTACGACTTTCACGTCCACTTCTGTACTTGTTTCAAGGTAAGAACTATTAAAAGCTCGCTGTAAGAAACATGTTTACTACGCCAATACTCAGATGGCGCTGCATACGATATCCAAGAACAAATGACGATTCTCAATACAATTCTGAAACACACTATCACAGTTTTCACAGAACGTTACATATGTAAAAAAACCCCACAACAATTTTCGGGATATAGCGGTCAGCCACGCTAGGTATACCACCCGCATGGCTGGAAGACGTTCCTTTTCTCCTTAAAACTTGATGATGATTTTCTATGATTGTATCAGACAACACTGAACTTTAATGTGCCGTTACTGCATAAGACACGAATTATTTTTACTTGTACATCATAAAACTAGTTATTCGTATTCACAGATCAATGCGGCACCTATGTTGATGAAGGTTATGATATTGTGCTTGTTGTTTCACGGATTCACTTGCGGATGGATTTATGTTGCTTGCAGAAGTAAGTACTATCTAATTTTCTGTCATGATTGTATGTAAACCTAAAAATATGATTTTGGAATTTTTACCAATACCTATGATAGTAATGAAGCCTTCAACTAAGAAATTTGACATGCTTTGCCTACAGTAATTGCGTAGACATATAACATCTCCTCGTCACAGTTTTATGGTACTTTTCAATTTCCTTCTATTTCATTTTATGTTTGTTACCTCAGAACTCCGTCAATTATGAACCGATATGGAAAATTCGTTTTTTGTTTGAAAAAATATTTTTTTGCTTGAAAAGATATACTTGCAGATTGGTACCATTTTTTTACGTTTATTGGCATTGGTACTAGTTCTATTAACAGATACGTTTTATAATTGAAGGGTTGTAATTCTAAAGGGTCCAAGTGCCAAAAAAAATCTATATTATTACAAAAATACGATCTATGTGCCAAGCCAAGCAACTTTTTGTTGCTATATCTCTAAAAAAATAAAATTGGCACTTAGACCCTTTAGACTTACAACCCTTCAATTACAGACGATGAGTTCCCGATTGCGATCCCATATATCGATGATGAGGTCCGTTCAACGATCAATTATGATGAATGGGTCCAACCAACAATGAGGAAAGGGGGTAAGTAAAAACCAGGCACTACTTTCTTTTATTAAACTTCAATATCACTGGGGAAAAGAGAAAGAGCATGGACCGAATCCCTTCCCACTGGCAAGGAGTTATCGCACACATGCATACCTAAGGCGGTGTTACGTCATTTGACAATGTAATGTCTCTATTCTTTCCTTTTTTTTTTGATTGAAGTGTTTCAGCGTTTTTGTATTTCTTGAGTCAAGTAAAAGCTCTTTAAATATTTATTATTTGTTTATTGATTTCTTATATTTACGCGAATACAATACATTGAAATAAAACATTCCAAGCCAAAACGTCGGGAACCTAAAAACATAAAATAAACGTGATAAAATCTGTATATAATTGAAGTAATAATTGAAATTAATTCAATAATAATTGAAGTAAAACTTATTTAGTTTTACTTCAATTATTATTTGTTATTGAAAATGTATAATTATCAGGTTGCCCTAGGCTGTCGAAATTCGTTTTCCGGAGCGACGGGGCCACTATACCCACCTTCGTTGTGCCGAAACATTGGCAGAATGATTATATTGTCGCTTTGACGTACGTCTTGCTAGTCCATAGACAAATTTCCATGGATATCGTAAGTGCAATATTATATGATAGAGTGAAATAAAAAAATACTTTGTTATCGTTGATAGTACGTCCCGGGTACGAATCCTAGCAGGTTTAAACATTGTGTGCTGAGCACGAATGTTTGTATCCGAGTCATAGATGTTTAATATCTATTATCGGACTGTCGCCCCCAGTCCGATATACGGTACAACCGTTGCTTGGTTTGAGACCGAATAGTTGTTTTTTTTCCAGCGACATTGTTATTATTATATTATTATTATTCTAGGTGGTCTGTCTGTCCATCAAAGAGGTGTACTACAAAGTGATAATGAATTACTTTTTATTCCTGATTGATATTTGGGTGATGAGCATTGCCATAAACGCAATATACTCCAAGTTGCGTGGCCAGTACCATTACGACTACAACGTGATCAGCTTGGTGACGTATTTGAAACATAACGGACTCTCACCAGTTTTGTCGGAAGCAGCTACTAAATATAGTAAACAGCTTTGGAGGAGGCAGAGAGGTACATCACACGGGGTATAAGTGACTCCGTAACGAAAACGGATACCATAGATTCAACTCATGATTCTGGACCCCTAGAGTGCGAATTTCTCATCGATCTTTTTATGGATATATGCATATTTTTTCGGTATTTTTAAATTGATATTTGGAATTGGCGCGGAGCTTTGTGTTGTGATCGAAAGGTTTATGATACATTTCGTGCTCAAAATGTAAAAAAAAAACTAGAATTTTATTATAGCCATTCGGGGAAAGTTGGGTAAAATCGGGACGCTAAGGGAAAAGATAAATAAAAAGTACATTTTAATTATTACAAATCAGATTTATTAAAATTCGTTTAGTAAGACTAATCCTCTTTTAAGTTTAACAATGAGATCACTTGTTTAACAAATATGAATGTAAAAAAATATCACTTGGTCAATTCTTTTTTTGACCGCCGACCAATTCGTATTTCAAAATTCGAACACTGATAAGTCTTATGGAGACTACGAATAAAGATAACAGCTCAGTTATATGGAGACGGTAGGTACATACTGGAAAACTGGACAGCTATATAATTTTATTTCAGAATATTGCCAAAATAATATGGGCCCGTTTATTAAACAGTGTTTTTGTCCCAGGCAACTGGCTCCCTGAACTGGTGAACCTCGCCCCTGACTGCCTCCGGGAGGATCTGTTCGACTCCCTTTACATGTACCACCTGGATAAGCCCTCAATATATCGGAACATACCGAAATATTTCAAAAGACAAATGGCGGCCAGAATCAAGAGAGTCGTTATTTTTCCTGGTTTGTATATTGTTGTGGGAACATAGATACGTTTAGAAAAATACAATATTATTATATACGTTTAGGTATATTATGTAGATTAAACTTTTTATAGGATACCTACTGCTAACTTAACTACTACAATTACCAACTTTGTATAGGTCTTACTAAAATAGTGTATATTATTTGAGCGCTCAATAATAGCAATTATAGTAAAACCTCTCCATTTTACTTTGCAGGAAAGTGCATTGTTCGAGAAGGCGACAGATTCTCGTGCAGTTATTTTATACACGAGGGCGAAGTCGAGAAGTGGTTTACAGATGCCAAGTAAATCTATACATACATATAAATAAAATTGGAGTGTCTGTTTGTAATATGTAAATAACCGCTTTTTACTAAGTGCATTTGGATGTATACCCGTACACGTTACCTATACCGAAACAACATTTTTTACAATTTTTGTCTGTCTGTCTGTTTGTTCCGGCTAATCTCTGAAATGGCTGGACCGATTTTGACGGGACTTTCACTGTCAGATAGCTGATGTAACAAGGAGTAACTTAGGCTACATTTATTTTAGAAAAAAAAATAGGATCTCACGAAAAAAATTAAAACCAATGTTGCAGCGCAGTGCCTGATTAAGTTTGATAGCAACAACCTGCAATGCGTCCCGCGGACTCAGAACATGCGAGCAGGCTGTTGTCAACGGTTGTCTTTGATAAATACCACGCGGACGAAGTCGCGGGCAACAGCTAGTTACACATAAATATTCACGCTCATGCGATGTCCGATACGCTGCGATTGCTTTTGTCCCGTGTGGTCGTAACGTAATCATATAGTTATCGAGAAAGCACGCTGCCACTGTTCTATTTTTTTAAATACTCATTAAAATGTGTCGGGTGTGTTGTTATATTTTACAAAGGGGTTTTTGTTTCAGCGGTGAAAACAGATTCCACTCTTTGTTGTATACCAACGGATATTTTGGAATCGTTCCTGGATTGATACATTTGCCTTTCCAGTTTTCCTATTATACACGTACGGTACGTTTTATTATTATATTAGGTATAAAAAAAAACAACCGAATTGAGAACCTCCTCCTTTTTGAAGTCGGTTAATAAATCGAAACTCTTACTAAGGACTAAGGTACCCCGCCTAAAACAGTCTCCAAGGTCTTTAGCCTTGATGCGCGACTTCGAACGTGTGGTCTACGGCCTTATTAATATAACAATCATGATGTAAGCCTAAGCGTATATTGAAATTAAAAATAACCCTTATTGCAGGTCGTGGACTTGGTGTATTTGAGATTAATCGATTGGCAGGATTTGTTGGACAGTTACCCAGATATTAAGCGCGAACTGACCGCTGCTGCTAGAATATTCAAAAAACATTTAGAAAAACAAAAGTTAGTGTTATAATGTTACAAACTGTTATTGTTGTAATACCACTCTAAACATTGAAATATGAGTAAAACTGGTCACAACACTGTATAATAACTGTCTTTACATAGGTACTAACTTTAATTTAGGACCGACTTAAGGTTGAATATCGTACAGCAAACGCATACCTTAAAAGCTACTATTTTGACTGACGTTACTAGGAGCAACTGCTCTCAGGTATGACGACGTACCGATAAACAACCTTATTGCATTATAAGTGACATTGAAAATATTAAGGCAATGGGTCCCATATTAATGTTCGCGACCGTACCTGCGAAAGATTCCAAACTGAAACTAGTCTATAAAATAAGATAAATAAGATTCATTTTAACATTGTGTGAAACATTTTACAGAGAAAAGTAAATAAGCGACTGGCATTGATACCGTCTCGTTACCGTAAGCTTAGAGATGGCATATGGCAGAGCCACAAAATGCTTTACACCCAGACTAATCAACCCAAACCAACCAATATTTACTTAAGCATTGGTCGCCAACCCAATGTAACCCAACTGCTGAACATGAAATGCGCTGCTACGATTCCTCCAAAGGAAAAATACCTATTCTTAAAGCGACCATCAGTTACCAAGACAAGAATTTCTCAATTGGTCTTAACTATTGCTTTGGTATCCGCTGAAATCCAATTACAGCGCGCACGGTGTGCATGAGACATAATCAATACTCTTCCACGAATCTTAAAGGAACGAGAGCCATGCTCTGCGCAGTGACAATCGATAACGGATACTCAAACCTATTAAAAACCATAACTATTTGATTGAGCATTAGTTAATTCATCAACTTCCCAATGCGGCTACATATGTACGAGACACAACTTGTGTTCTTACAAGAATCATAAAGGAACGAGAACCATGCTTCGCGCAGTGACAATCGATAACGGATACTCAAACCTATTAAAAACCATAACTATTTGATTGAGCATTAGTTAATTCATCAACTTCCCAATGCGGCTACATATGTACGAGACACAACTTATGTTCTTACAAGAATCATAAAGGAACGAGAACCATGCTTTGCGCAGTGACAATCGATAACGGATACTCAAACCTATTAAAAACCATAACTATTAGCTTGAGCATTGGTTGATCGGTTAACTTCCCATTGCGACTACATATGTACGAAACACAACTAATGTTCTTAAAAGAATGATACAGGAACCAGAACCATGATTAGAGCAGTGACAATCGATAACGGATACTCAAACCTATTAAAACCGTAACTATTTGCTTGAGCATTAGTTAATTCGTCAACTCCCCATTGCGGCTACATATGTACGAGACACAACTAATGTTCTTACAAGAATCATACAGGAACCAGAACCATGATTAGACAAGCGACAACCGATAATTGAGACTCGGTTCTCAAAAAAAAGCCATATACTCGTATATTTACTTAAACATCGAATGACATCCGATGATTAGGAGTCTGAACCATTGAGTTAGGTTAGCAGGGCTGCTTTGAACGCACACGCTGCGCTCGAGATACTTCTAATTTATAATTTTAATTTTACGTTTAATATTAGCTTTTATTGTTTAGGATTTAGTTTCTTTTTTTATCAGATTTGAATACAGCATTGTTACTGTTTCTTCTTGTTTTATTGAAATCAATGTTTACAGATAACTACTATTTTGATTATTTTGTTTCTAGTAGTTCAAGCTTATATCCTTCTGGGTGAATTAACTACACCAATTTGTGGGCTTAAATCAGCTATTTGGATTTATATAGACTGTGGTCCCACGACTGGGCTTCGTCCAGTTCGAAGAGTCCTGGTAGGGACAAAACTTTGTGTGATTAACATGATTGTTTGTACCCGGGTCATGGATGTTAAATATCTATATAAGTTTTGTATACTGGGTTTCGCCCCCAGTATATTGTACAGTACCCATAATACAAGTGCTACTTAGTGGCGTATTTGTCTGGCAACATTATTTATTTTTTGTTTTGTTTTTTTCTCCCTGTTCAAGCGGTAAATTAACTATTATAATTTTGATTATTTTATGACTAAGGAATTTGTGAAGCAATGGGTCTGTTTGCTTCGAAAACGGTTAAAGTTCAAAGTCTGCAGTACTTAAGGTTAAACACAAGTGTGTCGCCCAACATTAAACAAGCCGGTGGCGTCTCGGGCGGAGTGCTTGAACTAAGATTGGGAGTGCAATCTACCACGAAGCATCTGTGCCCGAGCGTAGAGTGACATAACTGTGTTACGTAACAATGATGAATTTATATAAACTAGTATGATGCACTTGACTGTGTTTGCCTTAACGCGAACCGAAGTATAAAAACCTACCTATTTAAAATGTTTATAATTTGTGGCACGAAGCTGCCTAAATTATTATATTGGATCCTAATGAGTATACAACTTTACATGTCTTTTTATTGCTATTCTAAGTCTAACCTCACAAAAAAATTACAGCTTCGCTAAGGAAGCGTAAGATCAAAGGTTAGTTTACCTTTTCTGAATCATTATCTATATCCTCCCTAATATAGTCCTAATTTTACAAACTTGTATTTACATTATTCATTGCAATCCAAACTATAAAAAGATTGTACTAAAAGTCTTTCGAAAACATGATTATCTTAACATTTCTAGCAAAGAAATTTGTAAGTCATCTCCAGTCTAGACTTAGCTTAATTTCTACGCCATTACTCTGGATCCTAATCTTCTAAAACACGTCTCAAATAATCCATCCTACCCTCTTTATGCGACGAATGGTCTCGATTAGTCGCTATGTTGTTTTATAACGAAACCGCCAGACCCACAGATCATATATCTGTGGCCAGACCGAATCGCCAAGACTTACCTAAACACCGGGAAGTATACAAATTAAAAGTTACAGACAAGTTTCGTACGTAGCGGCTTTTAGATTAAAAAGTTTGTTTATGGATAAGTTGTGTAATACCAATTTTGGAAGGTATATTAATGGTTTCTGAATACATATTGATGCGTATGAGTAAGCGAGCAAGCGATAATCGTTTGGGAAAATTATATACTGAGTGACGTTTCTCGTAATGTGTTATTTACGTGTCATATAATGTTTCATTTCGTAATGCGCCTACTTATGTGCACGGAAGACATTTTGAAAAGGAAATAATCGTTTGGTAAAGTTGGGGCGTCATTTAGGCAGCACGCACTGTGACTTTTTTCAATAGTTGGAAACGCTACGAAAGGGACGGTACCGCTACGGATACATACACTGCTCTCGATAGATTTAAAGTCATCTCAGCGTGGCCACTCTCAAAGAACCCTGCGTTCAATCGCAGTGCGTGCTAAGTCTGAAAAGATTTACCTTTTTTCAACAAATACTTTTTTGGAATATTCTATGGTCACTCACATGAATCAGTAAGGGTGAATTCTTTCTATAATTATTGACACATAATAGCTGGTACAGGTACAGTTCTTTGAAGTTGGCTGGAAATGAACGTACTAGTCAGTATTACCTTATTTATACCTTTTCGATGTAGACTTTGAATATCTGATTCGTTCTTTAAACTAACATGTGTACAGGGGTGAATAAATTCAATTCAGAGCATTCATAGGTCCCCGAGAGCTAGGCAATAAAACATCATAAATCTATTCAGAACTAGAAAAATTGCGACAATTTTTAGCTGAACTATATTTGTGCGACATTCATTTTGCGCCGAAAGGCCTGTATGTAATAATGTTAGCCACGGCTCCCTGTATATTTGAAGCATTTCTTGGGGCGTACCTATATTTTTTTTAATCACACCAAGATTATTTTTAGCGCAGCAAGCGGCTTTCGTTACCTAGAGATGTAGTTGACAGTATTTAATCAAAATAGCGGTACTTATCGGTAATATATCGGAAAAAATACTAGGATAATATGAAATAGTAGAATATAGCGAATGCAACACCTTATTGCGTATACATGCAGTCAGTGTACTATTCTGATTTGCATACATTACCCTCTTCTCCGAACTATGTATACCCTGTTATTCATCTGATAATGCAAAGTTGTGACACATTTAATGTAATACCTCTTTTTTACTGTAGGTATCATACCTAGTACTTTTGCAGCCTAATAATTTTTAAGTGTATTACTTATCCTACTTTTATAAGTAACGCCCATCTTTAGACCCTAAAACCGTGTTGCATTAATTGGAATAGAAAATAGTTTTTGTACAATTTAAATCGGTGCGATCAGAGTGTTGCTCTCCGAGAACTGCTCCATATATTCTCCTCTACGGATTTCAAGCTAAACTTGATTGCAGACTAGCAGTTTTAAAACGGTTCAAAAGGCGAAAATTAAATGATTTTCGTTCAGATATCGAGAGCGCGTGATTTTTTTTACTTTTTTCAATATAAAATGCTTCGTTAATTGGAATGAGAGATCATAGTGCAATCGGTGCCGAGTCATTGGTTCAATTCCCGGATAGTGCTAACCGTTTAAATATAAACACAAAAACCAGTAATTGCAGATAAGTTTACTCAAAATCCAACGAAATAAACGTGCAACCGCCGGACGCAATAAACCAAAACAGAGCATGTATTGTTTCAACAGACTTTAAAAGCGGTGGTTGCAGTGAAACACCGCGTAACCGCTACATAAATTCCTCATCGTATACAACGTAACAATGACAAATAACATAGTAAATAAGTACGTGAGCGTACATGTAAGACAATTGTTTAGGAGGTCGCGTTGTAGATAAAAATAAAAAACGCCAATTACTGATTTATCATTATAATAACTTATTATTATACTCGTATCTCCCTCTACACGGGCTATACCCGGATCTTTGGAAGGCTTGCGCGGGGACATAGGTTCAACACGTAGAGGCCGCTTTTGATAATTTAAATGTTATGTTAGCCACCCGCTGGGGTCAACTGCTGCAAATGATAGCATAAACAGCGAATTGACCTCAGCAGGCGGGGGAACTATTACAGGAATATGGAAACATAATTGGGACTATGGATTGAGGTTTGGATGGAAATGAGATAGAACTATTGGAACGGTTGCGGACACCTGCCATTACCTCTATTTAATTATAGACTTACTAATTCAGTACCTCGTCAGATCCAGTAAGTATATCAGCATAGGGAGTGTATATGTGCGGAATAAATGTTATAACATATATTAAGCTTGTTATATTTCTTAATATGTAATAACAGATATGTGTTGTAGCTCTTAAACTACAACATAACGCGTTATGGAACGAGCGTTACTCTTCATTTGAGCGATGTTAATAGATGCTATATTTCTTTCAGTTTATTACGGGGATTATGCTTTATGAACACCGGAAAGGTATAGATATGCATTATTAAATCAAAGTGCTCGAATAAAGGTTTTTTTAAATGATATTAAATGCATTTCGAATTGTCAATGCCTCTCCGTATTAAAATTAGGAATGATAATAATTCGAATTTGCTGATTGAGACTGTACGAAGGTAAAAGCAAATACCTTTTTAGGGCTATACCTAAACGCAATATTATATTTATATAAGGTGTAACAATAATAGTGTAATATATTTTAACAGGGCCAACCTTGAATAATTATCTTAATACTTACCTCGTTGGGGCCAACAGTAGGTAATAATGAAAATATTCCCAAAGAGATAATTAAATTATAAGACATCTAAAAAATTACACCTCTACTGAGCGCCTGGCCAAACGCTACTGGTTCGCCTTGTTTAAAAAAAAATCAAGCACCATTTACATAATTACATACATCAACGTGATCCATATTACTTACTGATTCATCTGTTAATTTTTTTTACACAATTTCAAACCTTATATGTGTGGGTATATAAACGAGAACACCGTTGACAAAGAACTAAACAAATGAAAAGAGATGCACAGCTAAGCCCATTTAACTTAATCAAGTTAATGCTTGCTCCCGACTAAAAGTTGGTAGACGCTTTGTCGTAAGCATAAAAAACTAAGTGTTTAGTTTTATCTATTCGTTCTATGAAACTTTAATGTACCTATTTAACCTCGGATGATGTTACTTTTGCTTAAAGAAAGATAGACACTTTGTTTTAAATTTCCCCCCTACATTATTGAAGTAAAATCATAAAATCCTTTTTGATTTAAAAACCTTTTTGATTAGGTATAAAACTTTTTAATTTTAATGGACAAACGAGGTTGGTGCAAAATACTGCGATTGATGTATATTTTTTTACTCTATTATTCAAATTCCATTAAAATAAAAGCTAGTATCCAAATAAAAAAATACACTTAGTTCTTAGGTGTTCTTATTTCAACTGCTCAAAGCAATTTATGTTTCTAATACAATTTTTAGATACTCTCAACTAAAACAAAACAAATATCAAAGGACAAAATAAAAGACGATCTAACAATATCTCAACAAAAAAATAAAGCACTGCCATAAATCTCAGGTCAGAAAATAACTTTTTAGTTATATAGTACAGCCCAAGTTGTTACCAACCCAAATTGTTAACGATGAACTTACTTAACATGTATTTCGAGAAAGCCACAACTAACTAATTTACAATAAGATACAAAACACTTGTATTTATAAAGAATTCTGTGTTTAATGACGTCGTCTCAGTAGCCTTCAAAATTTACATCTAAGTTAATTAATAAAATTTTAGGAAAACGTTCTATAGTAGGTATATTTTTCACATTAACGATGACTTATAAAATAGGTGCCTTAATTTTTTTTTGTTCAAACTTGTACAGAAAACTTGTACAGAAGTGTGCACAAAGGGGGAGTATTTCAGGAATGATGAATGCGAGTTGCGAGATTAGCGGGAGTGTTAAAAACGTCTCATTGTTTTTGGCTTCCGTATTTTTTTCAGAACACGTGTAAATCTACGAACCTTATTTTTATATTTCATATGAAAATCCTTAAATGAACTCTGTTATTATTTAGTTAATAGCAACGGAAATATTTTAATGGAGCAACATGTTTTTTTTTTGCAAAGAAAGTAAAAACGTCTTTCTTTCTTTCTTCAAATGGCCTCACCTACCAAACGGTAAGTATTCTGCCACTGTCAAGTATAAATAGATTGTAGCAAAAATCAAGATCCTCTTATGTTATGAGTCAATATCTACTGTGCTAGGTGGTTTCCTATATAATTCATTTAATCTTATGAAACAATTATAAAAGATAAGAAAGAAATAATCTGGAGTTTGCTGTATTTAAATCATGGTAGGCGCCTCATTGCTTTTGCAGGCATGTTTAATTTGAGGTCAACTATCTACTAGTTTTCTAGGTATAGGCATGACAAATTCACATTCGCATCTTATTACATTTTGTTTACTAAATAGTAAACAAAATGTAATAAGATGCTTGAGAATGAAACGTTTAGAACTATGATAAAGTCTTGCATATTTCTTAATTGCTAAGCATCGGCATTATCTATGAAGCTAAAACATCCAGCGAATGCCTCAACCGACGATTATTATTCAAAACTAACAAGTTCTTCGACGTAGATCTAAAGTTTTACTATAAATATTATTATCAGAGTAAATTATAATTCCTTACAAAGTAAACCTATTTATTTTTACTGGATTGCGGGATAATATTAAATTAAAAAATCTAACTTTATTTGCACTTAAATACGTATTTCATGTAACAGAACGAAACATAAACAATATCATTAATATAAAAACTGTGTAAGCCCATAGGATAATACTTTTAACTATCTTAGAATAAGGATCTCATGTGAACACACACTCCGCCTATCTTACCGAAGTTGCGGCACAGCCTTTGAGGTCAGACTACAATCATATACTTACTCATTTCTATGTAATCAAATCCTTGTATTTCTAAAGTAAAACATCGGTATTTTATCGATAGATTAAATAACTAACTCAATCTCTACAGACTCTGGTGGTACGAAATAATTGGGTGTATGGCGTCCGGTGTAACCACATTAGATTCAGAATATATTTTTATTCATGTAAACCATTAAGTACAGTAGTTATGAATCGTCATAATTGTTACAAAATGCTAAGCTACATCTTAACCACCCGTTTGGAATACTGTTCCCTTGGAGAAGGGCGGGCAAGAAACTCCACGGTTGCTCTTTTTTTTAAAAAGATCTTTTGCATATTTGAGCAGTAAATTCTTATGGGTGAGAACAATGTAGGAACGGCGAGGCAGGCTTGAGAAGCTGGTCGAAAAAACACTAAGTATATATTTACAAGTTAATGGCTACATGTTTCCCATATTTACAAACTCCTTTGTGTAAATGAAATTGAGAAGGAAGAGGAACACAAAGGAACTCGACGTCATATAATATTTTTTTTACTCTTGACTGTTCTTGCGTCTCTATATCTTAATGCCGAGAGCGATGCAGAACTTGGACAACGATTGCGTCGGTCAGTTGCGAAACGCTGAGGGGAATACTCAGAAACATCAATTAACATCGCCACCCGACTCCGCACCGCTATCAATACCGTTCTTAATTAACTAACTTTCGCAAATCGTTGGGAATTGTATGCATTCATCATTGTTGTATTTTATAAAATTACTTGTACAGTTTGGCATTCAGTTCAGTTTCTGCTTCAGCGATCAGTGAGATTGAAATTCTATGCTGTTTTGTCTGAATGATTTTGAAGTTGCATTGTGAATTTAATCGCAAGAATGTCTATACCTACAATGATGAGTAGTATGTTATCTCTTAAAGCATAGAATACATGATAAGTACTATGTTCTGTTTAGTGTGCGAGGATCTATTAGTCATAGTTCCTCTAGCCACTGCAACGAAGCAAAAGCTTGCGCTAGAAGTCGGTTTACACCGGATTCATTAGATTCAATTGAAACAATACAAAACGCCTGTGATTCCCAAATGTGAAAAGTGAACTGTAATACACCCACTGTAGTGCCATTTTCCCGATGGCATTTGATTCCCATATAATATGGTACGGTAAAGATACCGGGCACACTCAAGATGTGGGAGATTGAGGCCATAGACCAAGCTGGCAGTGCGTTTAAGACGACATGTCCCAACAATTCCATCAGGTATTCCTTTTATGTCCAACTAGCTGTTGCCCGCGACTTCGTCCGCGTGGTATTTAACAAAGACAACCGTTGACAACAGCCTGCTCGCCCATTCTGAGCCCGCGGGACGCATTGCAGGTTGTTGCTATCAAACTTAATCAGGCGCTGCGCTGCAACATTGGTTTTAATTTTTTTCGTGAGATCCTATTTTTTTTTCTAAAATGAAAGTAGTTACTCCTTGTTACATCAGCTATCTGCCAGTGAAAGTCCTGTCAAAATCGGTCCAGCCATGTCAGAGATTAGCCGGAACAAACAGACAGACGGACAGACAGACAGACAGACAAAAATTTAAAAAAATGTTGTTTCGGTATAGGTAACGTGTATACATCCAAATGCACTTAGTAAAAAGCGGTTATTTTAATATTACAAACAGACACTCCAATTATATATGTATAGATAAAAATGCCTATATCAACAAAAGTCTAACATCAAGGCATGTTCGTTCGGATAGTTTCACTCAAAGTGTCACTTGTAATCCAATAAACAGAACACAAGAGGAATGAAAATCTGTACTGAAATGTGGCACCCACTCGATAATACACTTTTGCGTAAATGGATCACACTCTCATGCAAATGGAGTCTAGTTTTTTTTTTTTTTATACGGAAATAAGATAATGTTTATATAAATAAATAATAATGATACTATGGTAATACATATATTTGACGACCTGATTAGCGTAGTTGGTAGTGACCCTCTGTCCTCCTCTCCTGGTAGGGACAATCTTTGTGTGATGAGCATGAATGTTTGTACCCGAGCCATGGATGTTTAATATTTATATAAGTAGTATGTACTGATATTGATTTCTTATATTTACGCGAATACTACACATTGAAATAAAACAATTTTTTAAGGATTTTATCGCGTTTATTTTTCGTTTGTTATTTTTCATTGCAAGACCTCAAGATACTGTGAGCACTTTCTGCGTAGATCGGACCACAATCAACAATTAAATATGAGGGTAGCCCGTTTCTAACTATGACACCTGGACGTCCACCACCTCAGTCCTCCCGTGACCATGGTTGCTGTAAAGCAGCCGAAACGTCGGGAACGTAAAAACGAAAAATAAACGCGAAAAAATCCTTAAAAAATAGTTTTATTTCAAGTATGTACTGAGTTCGCCCTCAGTGCATTGTACGGTACCCATAATACAAGCGTTGCTTAGTGTGGGACCGTATAGTTGGTGTGTTCTTCTGATGTGTTCGAAACACATATATAATGTGTGACCTAAGTACTCCTTCAGACTGATCAGATGCACCGAAACTTGATAGATCTACTCAATTCCCTCATCGAATTTGAATGACCACCCTTCGGCTTTGTCATCAGAAGCATGAATAAACAAAGTCCTCGTATATAGCAATCAAACGAATCCAAACTCAATAGGTTAGGTTAGGCTATAAACTAAATCTGTAACGGAAGCAGTTTCAAATTCCATTACAACTGCAGCGCTTTAACTATTTGCTTTACAAGACAAAGGATAGGTTCCGAGTGACGATATAGCAGTGGGCCCTGAAGGCTCCAATACCCGGTTCAATTTGTCGGCTGAAATTATTGCTGAATAAGTGACAAGGCTATTGTGAACGACGCACGCCCCATAAGGATTGCTGAAATTGTTTTTTTTTTTTTGGACTTATAACATTTTTTCAGATTTTTGTATATATGTATTTTGCGTGAAGAATTTTATTAATTACTAGGTGTTCGGCAAACTTTGTACCGCCACGGAATCAAATGTATGAGAAAAGGAATTATCTTTATTATTGTTTAGTATTTTTTCCCACGTTATATTAGTTATTCTGCTATACGGGGCGGAGACAAATCAAAAAAAAAATCAAAGAAAATAACAATCGGCCCACCCACTCTTGAGTTATAAATGGTGTATCTAACACAACTTAGTTTAATATATATATATTTGTGTTATTTTATAAAGCACGAATTAAAATTGAGCCGGAACGAGCAGTCCAATCTCCAGTTGACATGGAAATGCGATTTCTATTGATTGTATTGTTTTTATACAACATCATAACACATTCTAGAATTCACAACCAACAATCTCAGAAGTTGAATTATGAATTCCTTCATCAAATATTATTTTTTTCTTGGCAACACCCTTTGTTTATATTTGCAACTAGCTGTTGCCCGCGACTTCGTCCGCGTGGTATTTAACAAAGACAACCGTTGACAACAGCCTGCCCGCCCATTCTGAGCCCGCGGGACGCATTGCAGGTTGTTGCTATCAAACAATCAGGCGCTGCGCTGCAACATTGTTTTTTTTTTTCGTGAGATCCTATTTTTTTTTTATATAAAAGTAGCCGAAGTTACTCCTTGTTACATCAGCTATCTGCCAGTGAAAGTCCCGTCAAAATCGGTCCAGCCATTTCAGAGATTAGCCGGAACAAACAGACAGACAGACAGACAGACAGACAGACGGACAGACAGACAAAAATTGTAAAAAATGTTGTTTCGGTATAGGTAACGTGTATACATCCAAATGCACTTAGTAAAAAGCGGTTATTTTAATATTACAAACAGACACTCCAATTTTATTTATATGTATAGATTTGGACTTCATCCCGGCTGCACCCCTAGGACGCGCGGTAAGTAATTCTTTGTATTACGACTCCTCCTAATGTACCCCGCTGGATACTCCGATGATTTATTAAGCTTATGGAATTATCTGAAGTGTTATTGAGGATTTCTTAAATTCGTCATGCAGGTAATTGGAGCATTTCCATTGGTAATCCTTGATAGCAGAGAGCTGGTTTTACTTAGACCAAGACGACAGTTTCATTACTAAAGACGTGATGAACACACGTGTCGGCACGGCGTAAAATTCTAACAGTGATCAAACCTATCCCACTAATATTACAAATGTGAATGTTTGGATCGATGGATGTTTGTTACTCAATCACGCCAGAACGGCTGAACGGATCTGGATGAAATTTGGCACAGAGATAGATTATAGTCTGGAATAGCACATTGGCTACTTTTTATCCCGTTAAAATGTATGGTTCCCGTGGGATATATTTGTTTTAATTTTTCACAGAACAAAGGATCGACATGATTTTTTGCATAGGTAGTGGTTGTTTAGGGGTCAGAAAATGACATAGGCTAATTTTGATCCCGGAAAAATGCACGGTTCTTGTGGGATAGCATACAAGAACCGTGTTTTTTTAAACTTAACTTTTTAATGGCGGGTAACACCGCGGGGCGCAGCTAGTTCTTTATACAATTCGCTACATTTCATTATATATACCAGTAGGGCCATATGGTTACTGATCAGAAGAATTTTTGACAGTAGTCGCCGTGCAAACATGCTAAAGCATGGCCCTAAGCTTGTATTTTGCGAGACGATCTCGGTAAATAATAACCAGAATCACCATCGAGACAATGCAGTCGTCAAGATAGCGCAAGTCCAAGCTTAAGGGTTGTAAATTTTAACTCAAAACTATGTTTATACTCATAATGTATAATAACCACATCAAATATAAGAGAAGCTTTCGAGAAGGTGGCTTGTTAATAAAGTATCAAGGTTGCAAAATAGTCGCACATTCTCAAAACGAATGCAGTTTTCTCGAAACAAAGCAATGAGTTATGGTTAGCTGTTATTAGACTACGCAAAACGTCGCCGCCCAGCGAGCGGATTTTATTTACATTTTAAGTTTTAGCTTTCAATTAATAAGGACCACAATGTATACGTTAGCAAATAGTTTTGTGTACCTACCACATGTTTCATTGGTTGAAATAAATAAAAAAGTTAAGAGAGAGTTCTAGTGAATGTAGCGTCTCTTATCTACTGCCGCCTTCCTACCTAGGCAAGTATGCTCCATCGTAGATCTCATCGTCACTTACTATCAGGTGAGATCGAGATCAAATACTTGCCTATAATGTAATAAAAAAAAATAAAAAAATATGTAGACGCTATGTTTAAAATGAAACAGATTTCAAATCCGTGTTGTATTTGAATAGAAATTAGCAGTTTATAGCAATTAATCATTACACTAAATGTAATGTAAATCTACCGTTCGTGCTTGTCGTGGTTCTGCCGGGATTAGTGAGTACCCCTGAATCTTTGGAGCTTTGGACACCCCTTATAATGGCGCTTCTCAAATCCGTGACTAGACATAGTGGAATAATTGACTACGAATAATTTTGTTATTTTTATTCGTAGTCAATATGCGTAAGCGTATAAATAATGCGGCGGCATATTAATTTTGTTATGCCAACTGGACCAGCGTGGTGGACTATGGCCTAAGCCCCTCGCATTAGGGGAGGCCTGTGCCCAACAGTAGGACATTAAAAAGGGCTGGTATTATTATTATTACAATTTTGTTATTCCACTATGTCTAGTTCCTACTACCTACTGTTACTGATTACGCTTGTTGCTATAAAAGAAATATCCAACTAGATAGGTATCTTAATATATTCAGTAATTCCATTTTAAATTCAAAGGTCAGTTTGTTTTTAAAACAACAAATAATACTAACGTTTTTTCGACCAGGGCTATTAGTATGAGTTTGAAACATGTTTGGATACCGATTGAGTGATCGAATATTTCCATTCGAATGATCGATTCTGTAAATCGTATACTAAGCCCACATACTGTGTTTGGTTCACGAATATACAGTAATATACTGAAAATGGCAACGCAGTGGATGAATCAATTGCTGGTGATAGAGTTATTTTACTACTTTAGGATAGTGATGAAATTATAACACTGTAGCCTGTAGACCTTTATCAAATACTGAGTTACAATTCTGAATAAACAAAATTATTTTGTTATAGGCAGGTAGGTACTCGACATGTAATACACAACACAAAATTACATTTAGCGCTCAGAATTACGAACGAGTAAACGATTCCAGTCGGGCATTGTTTAAATTTAACAAACCACCAATCAGCGACCGCGAAATTTAAACACAAATTGTTATTTACAAGAGTTAAACGATGTCGGTTAACAATAACACTTGGTATAGAGGGTGTGGTACACGGAGGCGAGGTGAACGCTGGTATAACAACTTGAAATTGAATCCAAAGAACTTGTTACCGGGAATGATATTTTATGAACTTCTTTCAGAATTATTCTCGGTGAATTTTAGCAAATACTCGTTGAAAACTCAGATAGCTATTCAATTACTTTTACATGATCTCAGTGATGTTTATGAAGTTCAAAATGTGGGTACCTACTTATAAAACTTCTAATGTGCGCTCAACATTTATTTTATACATATGTAAGTTTTCTTTTCAGTCTCTGTTTGTTATAATCAATACAATATACCTACATCTTTATCTTAATATACCCTATCGTTCATCTTCTTTTAACAGTGATTTTTAATATAGAGACAGACACACAAAGTTATTGTTGTATAATTATTTTATTACTAAAATTTAAGTAGGTACCTTATAGAATGACTTCATCAGAATGCCTACTCAATTAAAATTGTTAAACGATTTTATCTTGCTACATCACTGCACAAAAGCAAGAAATAGGGATATTCATCTTAATTAGCGGAGATCCGAGTTGAAACCGATTAATTTCTATCTTTAAGGTGACTTTGTTTGACTGTGGTACTTTCTTCTTAAATGATAAGACCGTGTGAATTCGAAGACGTTTTCTTTTCTTTTTTTTCGGTAGTAAGTGTAACGTGTGGCTGTAAAAAAAATCTTTAATGCTAATAAATATTATTTTGTATTTAATTCTATACCGAATATTTCTCAAAAAAATATTCATTCGAATTTGATTCCCGCGATGATAAATTATTATATGAATAGATAGCAATTCAGAAAAATACTTAAGCTGATACAACTCAACGGAATATTCGCGACACCTCACCGTAACTATGAACCTTGCTAATTGGGCCACTTGCATTGTTAGAAACACCCCCAGTTGCATTAAATTGAATATTATTTAACACACAATAAAGCATATTTTCATGTAGCTAGGTCATCTTGACGAACCTAGATAAATTTAATTGCAACTTTTTAATTAGTGTGACGTATTGTTTTCAAGCTCTGAATAGATTATGATTACAGAGCTACAGTTGACGATGAAATGAATATTTATTGAATCCATTTTCAGTAGAAAGATAATACACAAAAGGGTTTTATTTGTTTAAATTGAATCGGCCATGTTGATGATCATTTATCAATGTATTGCAATAGAATTGGGTAAAGTAATTCATGTCAAAAACAAGAGTCGTTGGTATCAATTACTATAATCAATTCTATGAATTGTGTTTGCGTTAGTATGTGCAGTCATATAAACGTTTAAGTAAATAAGCGATAAATAATTTGTAGAGACCTCTTCAACCGCGCCACAAGCTACACAGATGGCGCTGCAGACGACATTCAGAACAATTGACAATTCTCCATACAATCCTGCAACGCGCTATGAGAGTTTTTGGAGCACGTAACATATATATATACGAGATCCCGACAGTAACTTTTGGGGCATACCACCCGCTTGGCTGGCACCCTTTTGCGCTCAATTGAAATTTATTTTTATACGTATTGTTTCGGATAACACTGTTAATAGCAGTTGAGCTTGACCTATGTTAGTATTCAATATTTAATACAGATTTGTTCCAGTTATTTGACCACTGCCCCTAAATAAGTCGGCTATCCAGCCGAGCAGCTATAACAGGCAGCTTGGGCTGCCCCGCTCTCTGTTCAACAGCGAGGTAACCTTACGCCAAACGGCTTCGAAGCCGTCTGTGTAACCGACCGCTGTCCCGTGACCATGGTTGCTGTAAAGCAGCCGAAACATCGGGAACGTAAAAAACAAAAAATAAACGCGATAGAATCCGTAAAATTAGTTTTATTTAAATTTGTAGTATTCGCGTAAATATAAGAAATCAATAAGCCGTAATACACTTGACAGAGCAGTAATGGAAAGTTTATTGAAATTGTAGACGTCGATGCGTCAACTCCTTCAACATAACATTTCTAGCGCATCGATTTTATTGCGTTCTCGATTTAGAACTTTTCGATAAACAACCGAATCGATTTGATTATAAACTTTCTTATATCGTAGATATCTTTCTGAGCCATTCTTAATAACAAAATATGGGGAACGCTAAGACTGTTACTGGTCGGACTTGAAATAAGTAGGTATTGTAAAAAGGATAAAAAGCTACGGCAACAATTATGAATCAAGTACGCTTCGCACAATGCCAGCGCGGAGTGTTCGCTACTCGCCAACTTTAATTATGTTTAAAAGTCATTGTTTTTCGCATAAATCTCATTATGTATAGAGAGACCCCACTTTCTAATGAGATTTTATACGAGTGTGTGTATAGTGTATTGTGAGACGCTCTCTTTGTTATTTGTCTTTGTATAAAATCGTGTGAAGTTATGAATTCTGCCACGAATAAATTATAGCCGCGTACGGACTGACAGCGCAGTCGGAGATGCCAGAGTCTTCTCATTTAGTTTTTTAGTTCGGTGTATTTGGATATGTTTTCAGATATTGTGCTTTGCAAGTTGTGTGTATTAGGGATGGCAATGTGTATTAAATAGCCAGTTTTATTTGTCATGTTTATAAGTGTGATGTACGGTCTATTGTTGTGTATTGTTCGACCGGTGCATATAGCTCGGTTAGAGTAAAATTTTGTCGTACGGCCCTGCAATGCAGTTTCGAGGCTATATAAAATGGAATTTCAATTGTTTCAGACTGAACTGTGGCATATATAAAACCCAGACATGCTAGTAGATCCATAAATGACACTGTCCATGAACTAACGTATAAAATATGTATCATTTGAACCAGCTCCAAATGAAAGTTTATTAGTTGGTCTAAGAAACCCGGTGAATAATACAACACCGGTGGGGAACAGTTGAAATGCGTGGCAATTGTTCAGTTACGGGTGTCAAAGTCACACGCGAGCTTTCAGTTGGATTAGAGACCATTTTACGATGTCATAGGAGTGTCTCTAGAAAACATTTTGTAATCTTGAGCGTCAGGAAATTCGGATAGGCACTTACATGAAGACCGTTTTTGTTTCTAGAACAAAAAAAAATGCTTCGACAGTATTCAGGTGAATGCCTGATTCACTCGGTAAAGTACGCAAACGTAACGTAAACGCACCGATCGTCTTTTCCATGGTACACGTGGGTATACTATAGAAAAGTATTTTATACCTACGAAAAAACTTTTCCATAGGAGGTGGGTATACTGGTATGGAAAAGTCTTTTCCATAGTATACGTAGATATATATATATTATGGAAAAGACGAGCAGTGCGTACTCGTGTGATCTATTATTGAATTGATGCTGCTGGATTTTATAATCCTCTGTCTGAAATATTGATCTATTAAAGGTGTGAACTTTTTTTTCTGTTAGATGTTAGAAACAAATACACAGATGATGCTGCATACGACATCCAGAATAAATGACGATTCTACATACAATCCTGAAACGCGCAATGAAAGTTTTCGGTGCACGTAAGATATGTAAATACAAGACACCGACAATAGCCGTATAAGCATAGCGGCCAGCACCTACAGGCATACTACCCGCCTGGCTGAAATATCTTCCCAATTTAAAATTCACCAAAATATAACATTTTGAATAGTGTAAAAAAAACATTATTTTAACCATTAAATTAAAATTCAAACTCACTTAACTTCGATAGTAAATTCAAATTACAATGTGCCCTAACACAATCTCGTCTCCGTGCATACAGCAGCTGCCGAAGCGTTGATTAACATTTAATCAAGCTTGCGTCTTCGAAATATTACATTATATTTAAAACTAGGGTTATTTGGTGATAAAAAAATTGATATTATAGCGTATAGTGATAAGGAAACATTCCATTCAAATTTTTTTTAAAGAGTAAATATAGAACTGTGTTTACCACAAAATTGCGGTCACACTTGCGCAAGTTATATAATAATTTATTATTTAAAAGGAATATTACTAGGAATGTGAGCATATTATAAAACTAATAGACCCGTTATTAAGCTAAAATGCTTAGGAACTTATATGTCTCGCCGCGCTTGTCAGTAAGCTCGCATCTATGATTTTAATTCGTTAATACGGTGGTTTAAAATTTCACAACAGGACAAGGCGAAAAAGAATTCCTTTATTGATTTCTTATATTTACACGAATTCTACACATTGAAATAAAACGAATTTTATCGCGTTTATTTTATGTTATTTACGATCCCGACGTTTCGGCTGCTTTACAGCAACCATGGTCACGGGAGGACTGAGGTGTTTGACGTCCTAGTGTCATAGTTTGAACTAGGGTACCGTCATATTCAATTAACAAACATAAAATAATCGCGATAAAATGCATACAATTTGTTTTATTTCAACATAATATACCAATTGATTAACAGACAATACTACCTATTACTTCAGGTTTCTATTCAACACACTTTAAAACTAAATGAATATTTAAATTAATCACCAATTAACGTCTTATTCATTAACAAAGGATTCCAAGAGGCAAGGTTAGGAGGGCTACAGTTTTTGGCCTAATGAGTCAATTAAGCTGAATTGCAATACTGGGGCGTGTAGTGGCTGTTTTAAAAGGTCTCTTAAGATTGTACTGAATAAATAGCTATTTTAAAGACTAGCTGCGACCCGCGGTATTACCCGCGATTAAAAATTATGTCCTTTTTACCGGGATAAAAATTAGCCTATGTGCTATTCCAGACTATAATCTATCTCTGTGCCAAATTTCATGCAGATCCGTTCAGCCGTTCTGGCGTGATTGAGTAACAAACATCCATCCACACAAACTTTCACATTTATAATATTAGTGTGACTAATATTCTGCGTTTATAAGCATGAAATAACTTGATTTGACGGCCGTGCTCGTTTAAAAAAAATGTTTATTTTATTGTAATAAATAAAATATCGTACCGAACACGACAATAAAGTGCAGTCAAAAACAATATTATTCTTTGAATGCCAACGCAAGTCGCGGTGACCCTGCTTCCTGTACTGAGGGTCTTGGGCTCAAATCCCGGTCAGATACAGACTTTGCGTGATAAGCACGAATGTTTGTATCCGAGTCATGGATGTTTAATATTTATATAGCTATGTTAATTTGTATACTGGGATAACCACCAGTCAAATGTACAGTACCCATAATACAAGCATTATTTAGTTTGGGACTGTACAGTTGGTGTGTTCCTATATTATCATTATTATTAAATAACACACCAAGCTCAATATGAACACCGTATTTTATAACGAAACGCGATTACATGATTTTTTTTATAAAGTGTATAATACACAAGTAATCTCCGCATAAAGGCATTATCGACAGGATGAAGTTTCATAAAATCCCGTGGAACAACCCCCATCTCCCCCCTCCGCCGCTACCCCGCACCACTCACCCTTTCGCAGAGGCTATAGATTCTGATTAAAAATTAATTAAGAGGCCAACTTCACGTAAAGAGCCACATTTGACGCCTTTGATACCGTTGTAAAGTTCCCAAATAACTTTTGCATTGAAATGTGGAGTTTCTGTGTAGCCTACATTGGAATGAGATAGAAGATATAAAATGGAGATGATAAAATAACCGACAGTATAGGTTTTGTTTCGTTACAAAGTTTACTAGGACTAGGACTATAAAATTATTTCAGAAAGCTAGGAGCTTACTACAATATATGTACTCAAATTAAGTGTGAGTGAACTCTGTTGCTGGCTGACGTTACACCAAATGAAATCTTATTAAAACTCAGCCAGCTATGTAAATTGATGTAGCAGCGTTTTTCAAACACACAACGAATGTAATATTTAAAAAACAGAGATGGTAATTTTGTTCAAACAGCAAAATTGATTGTATTTTTAAATAGTTTTAAATTCTTTTTCATTACAATAATTTTACTTTTTTCACGCCTAAATCGCAGATAGGTACATATTTTCAATGTTAACTTCAAAAAATGTCAATGAGGTTATTTATCGCTTTCGAAAAAAAAAACTTAAGTGATAGTCGACCTATAATTTATATATTGAGTTCGCCCTCAGTCCATTGTACGGTAGCCATACTACATGCGTTGCTTAGCGTGCGACCGTAATAATAATATGTACCGTGTAATAATATAACCGTAAATAATAATATGTACCGACCGACATATTATTATTTATTACTTGCAGCTATTTACAGACTTATCGCTTGACAAAAAGCTACTCTAAACGTTAGCGAGGATCGTGCAACGAGTTACAACCTTGTTACAACACTGACATGTATTATACATGAGCTCCGAGTCCGCCAATAAATTCTGATTAAAACTTAATCAGCTGTGTAACTTGCGCTCAGCGTTTTTGCGACGGGTGCAGTCTTGACTTGCTCAAATATTGTTACATACAGTGGATTATGTGGTGTGGGGTGAGATGAATCTCGTTTGTGCTGCAGTCTAGGTTTTCATACAAAACGTTTTATTCAATAGAAAAAAAGTACTGATTTAGCATACCGAGTATAATGCATTAAAAATATACTATAGTCGTTTAAGTACTCACTTAAAGCAGTGATAGGGAAATTGGTAATAAGTTTACCTCGATAACGAGGATCGCAGATTCAAACCCCAGGTCGCACCTCTGGGATTTCTGGATTATATGAGCGAATCTCATTTTCAACCATGATTATCACTTGTTAAACGGTAAAGGCAAACATCGTGAGGGAACCTGCATGCCTGAAAGAACCCCGCGAAAGACGTGTGAAGTCCGCCAACCTGCATTTCTGGGAGGCCCGTGCCCTATAGTGGGACTTGAAAATGGCTGTTTTTCATAAGTATTTTCTCATTAATGTCTTTGAAAGACATTTGGTATTTTTTACTAATAGCTACGTCGTGCTGAGGTGTGGCCTGGGGTTTGAACCTGCGACCAGTTTCCATGGAAACTAAAAAAAACAATCTGCTGTAATTAAAACCTATCTACTAAAATGTGTACGGATCCCTTATTTTTAACGGATTTTGAACATCTAACTTTCCCATTTGCCTTTAACGATCTCGCATTTCATCTTTCCGTACCGAACATAAATTAGTACCGGGAAGGAATGTTCGTCAGATCACTACACATAAGGTACAAAAAAATATATTATATATATATTGGCCCTTACAAAGTGGCCCTGCAGGGCGGTCCCATGGGCCTAATGATCCGTGAACTTGGAACGCGCGACTAATCGAGGAATCTCGAGGGCCCTGTTATGATCAGAGAAATAGGTAAAGTATGGACTTGGAGAAATTTTAGTTCAAGTTTTAATTTATTTAAAAGAAAATATTTACTGAGAAATTCTCATATTTAACTTTCTCTAACTTCTATAACTTGTTTAAAAACTAGAGTTTTCACCCATTAAAAAATATACAAGGCTTATTAACGGACTAGCTGTTGCCCGCGACTTCGTCCGCGTGGTATTTAACAAAGACAACTGTTGACAACAGCCTGCTCGCCCATTCTGAGCCCGCGGGTCGCATTGCAGGTTGTTGCTATCAAACTTAATCAGGCGCTGCGCTGCAACATTGGTTTTAATTTTTTTTCGTGAGATCCTATTTTTTTTCTAAAATAAAAGCAGCCTAAGTTACTCCTTGTTACATCAGCTATCTGCCAGTGAAAGTCCCGTCAAAATCGGTCCAGCCATTTCAGAGATTAGAACAAGAGAACAAACAGACAGACAGACAGACAGACAGACAGACAGACAGACAGACGGACAGACAGACAGACAGAAAAAAATTGTAAAAAATGTTGTTTCGGTATAGGTAACGTGTATACATCCAAATGCACTTAGTAAAAAGCGGTTATTTTAATATTACATACAGACACTCCAATTTTATTTATATGTATAGATAAACAAAATATTTTCAATAAAGTACTACTTTATTGAAAATATTTATCTGCATACCCTTCAATCAGTGCATACAAAATGTATTCATGAAAATTACATAGTTTATCTTCTTTGCAATCTGCTCCGTAATTCTGAAGAAGACTTTAATTCTGAATTACTGAGTTTCTAATTTTATAGTTATAGTTATTTATCGTATAGCAGTAAATATAGGGTAAAGAAATATTACTAAGTATGTCCTGAGGATTTTATTAGTATAAAATTATTCAGCACATACTAAGTTATAATTCTCACACACTAACTAAAGTTACATTTTTATCCAAAAATGTCTCAAGTTCACTCCATACATAGGTTCACATTTTTCATCGCCGTAAAGTCAAGTTGGGAAAATTCATTGCTTAAGATATAGCTTTGAAGTCATAAAGTACGAGTTTAATTGGCAAAGCGATAGGCATGACTACTGGATTTGTATTAAAATTTGAGTCCTCAACGCCTACGTACGTACTCCCCGTCTTCCTACCCGTCAGATAAAGAATGGGATTATAAATGGCGTCGTCATTATTCACCTCTCGCTCGCACCTCTAGCCGTTGTCCTGACATCTCAAAACAAAAAAAGACGGAAAAGTCAGCACGGAAAAAAGGTCATCCTTGCACTGTCGCGCGATGATGATTATGTCTATGGCCATGTTCAGAATAACCGCGCACCCTCGCAAAGCCTCCTACAGATAAAGTGCTCGCCAGAGGCAAATACTTGTGCTGCCTCACCCAAGCGCTATCATCTGTCATTTGTCTCGTTGTGAGCCTGTTTCCTCCAAAGCAGATAGAGCGAAGTGAAGAGGAATAGACCAACCAGATTGTTTGAAATCGTCCGCTCGGTACCAAAGCAACTTTCTGATTGGTCTATTCCTCTCCGCTGTGGTGAAAATGTAATTTGAGGCCACACGCCGCTGATTCAGCTTCGTGAGACAAACTACAAGATGGCTAGGCCAATGTTGTTAATTCAAAAACATTTATTTTTTACCTTTTCAGGTTACAACGGAAGCTATTTACCATGATTAACATCTTTCCGTTCCGTTTACTTGCAAACGCTAAACTTTCTAACGAGCATAATAAAATATTGTAATCATGTTATAACTAGTAGTACAAGTTGGATCAACAAATCGTTAATATTTTGTGATAAGCCTAAACATACGTGAAATTACTTTTTTATATTACCACTATACTCGTAATTTGGTTTTCACATTACTACGTTGTCCTTTTAATCCAGAATTAGAATCAAAATATTTTTTACTCATTTAAACCATTAAGTACAGTACTTATGAATCGTGAAAATAGTTACAAAATACTCAGCTACTTTACCACTCGTGGAGAGTGCCGTTCCTATGAAGAAGAACAAGGCAGAAATTCCATGGGTAGGGCAAGAAACTCCATGGGTGCTCTTATTAAAAAGATCTTTTACATTTTTGAGCAGTACATTGTTAAGTGTATTTGAAAACAAAGTAGGAACGGCTAGGCAGACTTGATCAGCTGGTCAAAAAAAATACTAACACTAAGTATATAATTACCAGTTATTAACTACATGGTTCCCACATTTACAAATTACTTAATATTAATATTATAAGAACCTCATTTTGCACTGTCTATAAATCCGAATACGTTCATAGAGATATATTCCGAAGTAAAACAAAAACAAACCTGCTCTATATTAACATACAATACATCAATATAAACAAACTACGTTTTTATTGTTGCGATTCCATGGCAATTGCACGAAAACCACACGTTACATACGATTATAACATGATTCTGAAGTAGCCAAAAAGCCCAAACGAACATTAAATGGAAAATGTAAGTAAGGAGCCTTGGAGGTTATTTCCGTGACGTCACTGGAACTGTTGCCACCAGTGATGAACCAGTAAAACAATAAATTTAACTCTCAAATAGTTTGCGCATCAGAATAATAGAATACTAGAAACGCAACCGCAACCTGTTATATTATACGAGTCGCAACAGGAATCGTGGAACTACTTGTTGTGCAGATAACGAAGTGGTCTGCAGTTTGTTGCTGCTTTGTGCACGATAGCCACGGAGCTAGGTTTAGATGGACTGTCCTTTTATATTTAATAAAAACTACTTGAGCTTCAAAGGTATCGGAATGAAACCCCTCTTCACAAATATTAGGTACTTCACGCCGTCCGCATTTCATAGGTGCTGATTGTAGGTACGCGCAGCAGCTATCTCTTTCACGCTCAAAGCTCGAATCACATTCATGTCCTTCACGCAACCACTCACTTATGTACAGTACCTCAAGCACCATACTTTTTACGTACCGTTTCGGTAACGTTAAGTCTTCCGATCCCGCTCACAACCCATATTTCATAAATAAGTATGACAGTGTCAGCATACTTTCTCGATAACGTTACGATTACATGAAGGGTTCCTGCTTATCCTACTGACACCATATCACGCAAGTTAGGCAACAAGTTTCCACTAGGGACTGTATATTAGATAGTGGCGACTGGTGGCGACCCTAGTAAGTGACCGCCGTAAGGAAATAGGCTGGTAATGCTGGTTGGTTTATTTTCTAGAAAATGACCTAGACTCGACTGATCATAGATCATACTGATTTTTTAGTCTCGTTTTCAAAATTCAATTGACACTGTCCTACAATTATTTCTCATGTAACTGGTAGCCCTATTTGTGCCACCTCCGTTGGTTGAGTTTGTATATTTACATAGCACCGAGTTTGTTGTAGTTTCAATTGCATGCTCAACAATGACACATAGTTTTGTGGGCTGATAGCAGTAACTTGTTTTGAAGTCAATCAAAAATAATGGTCTTTTGTGCATATTATGGTCGTACCTACACAGGGCGAATCGGAAATAGTATACTAACCGTTATACCTGCGTTTCTGTAGCGCATTTGTAATCATTATCTCATGTCAGAATTACGATATGTAGTTTAAAAAAAAAAACATTTTTTCCCTAACAAAATGACAATCGTGATTTTTTGTGACCATTTTTTTTTCGTTGACGTATCGATATGATTAGCGCGCTAAAGCAATGCAGGTACCCGAAATCTTTGCTCTATATACATCAAAAATTGGGTTATATATATACCGATTTACAAACAGAATTTGCCCTCGCTGCAATATCGTCTCCCCAATTTGTCGACTCCAATTCACCATAGTAATTGGCAGGTCGGAATGACCCGATTAACTGGCGGTCAGTAAAACGCAGTTTGCGTCACACGATGCGAGATTTAATTGGGCAGTTATGTTCCCACGGCGCCGGAATGTGCGGCGTAGTGATATATCATCTAATTTATCGGGAAAATGTTCAGAAACGATTTGAATTTCCAGCTTGGATATGTTCTATTGTTTATGATGTGAGTCGGAATTTGAACCTGCTATCACTGCTGCACTAATAGCACAGCCGGCTGCGGTAAGGCAAAATGTGAGATAAATCGTTTTTGTCTCTTTTCCTCGTATGAATTACGGAAGGGAGAGAGTGGTGCGACATATTCCGTGATATAGATTGTGTCTTGACCCGCGTGCTAACCCTTCTGCTTTAGCATATATTTTGTATGAATCCTTGTGGCGCGGAGATTTTGAACTTCGTAATTCGTTAACCTAAATGGCTCTGCGTTCGTTTCGACCTTCATTTTCGTATCGCTACCATCACTCAGTTGTTTTAGGTCTTTAACGTGTTGTTATAACATTTGTATTTAATTATCTACCTTTTTCGTGTTTTTGATAGACATTTTAAAGGTCGGTGTTTTTACAGGGATAACATAAGCCCAGTAGGGGTTTTCACATTTTAAATTAATGTATATTTTAAAGTACTTATCTTTTTTGAATGCTGTTGGCGCTCTGCAAAAAAATAAATTATCTATAGGTTTTAAGTAATTTCAAACATATTAAAGTAGGCCCATAACATTTTAAATCATTTCTCAATAGACAATACCAAAATGATCCCAACAAATTGGGTACATAAAACAGAAACATTAATTTTGTTCGGCGCTAGCGCGTCCGTATTCGGGAGCTCATCGCGAATGGTATTGTAATCCTTTAATCGACGGTGGATGAGCGAAATACGACTTTGAGTAATACCCCATTATCTACTCCCTACTCACACCCATTCTTTAGGTTACAGCTACTGTAATTGCGATGGGCTTACGAATAATATTTTTTTGAACATTAGAAATACTTTACCTTAGGAATCTTTGACATGTTTCCCGGCGATCAGCAAAGCCATGCAAAGACTCAATGTCTAAGGTAGGTTATAAATAAAAACAAAGGATATAGATCTAAAAAAGGTAGATAGGTAGTATCTAGCTGAGGTAGGTTGCACTGTTGCTGTGTTAAAATATGTTGTGATCTGTAATCTCGGACTACGGCCCCACTCAATGAAAGCGTCTACTAGACGACGATTTGAGATCAATTTGAATGATTTATTAAGAATATAATTACTACAACTTTTTTTGTTAAGGGTAAAGTAGTAGCATATTTTGTAACTTTTGACGATTCATAAGTACTGTACATAATGGTCTACGTGAATAAAAAATATTCTGATTCTGATTCTATCACGACGAAGAAAACTTTAAGATATCCCTTATAATGAGTAAAGTAAAATATTTATGTAGATGCGTAATTTCAGCCGCTAAGAATCCCATTGTGACGGCTGTGAAAATCAATATCTAGCTGAACTATTTTTTTTCGAGTCCTAGGTACTTACAAGATTATCTTTGTTTTGTACTAACGCTTCAGATCATCAGTGTACATATGATTAAGTACCTACTAGAAATAATTTACAACCATAATGCAGTGCATGAAAGTACAGATTTCGTTAATTAAAACAATAACACGAAACTATTGACCCAGCATCAAGGAGCTGTATGTCAGAATATATTGGTCCATTTGTTTGCGCGTTTACGGCGCTACGCTTGATTGCGCTTCGATTGCGGCTGTCTAGCGCCCGCTAGCGTTCACTAGCGCCCCCTAGCGCACCACCGCTTTCCTTGTTCAGTGAGATTAATGAGTATCGGAACTTCTTTGTGATTATTTCGTCTGCTTATTTTCTTTTCTTGTGTGGATATCAAGACGAAAGACGGGGCTAATCGTTTTTATAAAACAAAATGAAAGTTGAGTAGATATCAGAGAATGCAATCAAATGAGTTAATGAGAATAACTCATGGATTCATGGATGGCGGGTCAGATCAGTTGTGCTGCATGTGCCTAGTGAATGTAGCGTCTCGATCTACTGCCGCCTTCCTACCTAGGCAAGTATGCTCCATCGTAGATCTCATCGTCACTTACCATCAGGTGAGATCGAGATCAAATACTTGCTTATAATGTAATAAAAAAAATAAAAAATAAAAAACTTTTGAGTTTATATATATATATATATATATATCTATATGTAAGAACGATATTTTATGCATGTTACTTCGCTTGTGTATGAAGAAGACAATGTTCATTTGACTCCTCTTTTAACCAAAAGCAGCTGATCTACTTAATATCCTAACTTAACCTGTGTATTGTATCTGTCATAGCTAGTTGAAATAGCCGAAACTTACAAACAATACTTCAATTAGTTTGCTTCCACCGAAATAAGTCGCATGCACCAGAATGGTTACAATTTTTCCTCAACATAAAACGTCTGCACAGATATGAGAAAACTTAGAATAGACTCGGTGAAGTAAATTCATAACAAAATTTGGGGACAACACGCCTCGTCATTGCGGAGAACTTCGTTGATTACTCGTACTGACTGAACTTTACTGGATTGCATTATTTGTGAAGTTATTTTATCTGAGAAGTATATTCATTACACATAGGTATTGCACATTCGTTAATTAGAAATGAAATAAGTTGAAATGGAATAAGGAAAGAACAATATTTAAATGTTTACCCAATAGGTACTACGATTTTTAATAGACCTAGAAACTTATGATCAAAATACACTATCACGCCTGTAATCTCCGAAGGTTCAGGCAGAGGTGCATTACATTGCACCTACAATTCGCCGATGGAATTTGTTCCCAATGTAATACGGGGTGGGCCTATTGCATTATGCCGGGCACGCTCCTCCTTAATACGAGAAGGATTTAGGCCATAAAGTCCTCGTATCGCTGGCCCAGTGCGGTTTGGAGAACTTTACACGACTTTTGACAAGCGTGCAAGCTTCCTCACGCTGTTCGCCTTCACCGTACAGCTGGTGATAATCGTATTTGAAAATGAGATTTGCACATGAAAAGTCAAAAATTTCAGACGTGGGTGGCTAGAACTTTATAACCTTGAAATGAATTTGAAGTTTTATTCTAGTGGTTGAAGGCCTCTCTCGTTTAGCTCAATATTCAGTGTTCTATATCTATTTCTTAAAATCAGCTATGCCCATCTTCAACTTACTACGTTTCCAACAGACTGCGTCCGTCCTTGTAGATACCATATCAAATCTATAACAAGTCTATTTATAGACTTGTTAAGTGTCCCCGGATAATCAAAGGACTAAAATCCAAGCATACGAAATCCTAAACACAGTGTCACCTTTGCCTACCACTTTGAGTAGGTATGCAAGCATAATGGTAATATTTTTATTTGAAAAATTTTATCAACCCAAATATTTCGTCCTTTTCAGCCCTCCATTCTAGTTCACATCAATAATTGATCGTTCCAACGCGGCGGGAAATACGATTCCACCTGCGGTATTATCTTTCAGACCCTTATAAACGAAAGGATTTAATATAAAGCCACCGGCTATTGTGTTGGCATTTAAGAGGTAGATGCCTTATTGTTTTGGGAATGCCGTAGCTCGCACGTCTGATAAATCGTAAGGGAAAGACCGCTTTGTGTAATTAAGGGGATTTAAATTAAAATTATTTTATATTATTTTGAGAATATTATTTCATGACTCATTTATTTGTTGCGTACAAACATTTACATTTATCTAAACCAAAATGTAGCCATATGAATAAATAGAGTATTGCATCTTTACAAAGAGAATATAATTTATACTACTTCAGTTAGTAGCGTTAAATGATGTTGAATCAGAAAATACTACGATGTATATTTTAATTCAACTTTATCTTGTATCTATTCTACCATTGTTGTATCATAAATATCAGTCAGACTTGTTTTCTGGTAACGAGCCACGGTGGTTCCATAAAATACCTTGACTTGTGGAGATGAAATATTAATGGACTCGGCGGGGGCCATTACTAATGTATTACTAAATTCTTAATGAAACGCTTCCCTTTTACTTATTTTAAGCTCGCTTTGCTGGTTGGGTAGACAGGAATTATATAGTCGTTAAGCACTAAAAACGACTTTTAATTAGCTTTTTATCATACCTATCTATCTATCTATCTGTAGCGGAGGTTCTATGTCCGCGAAATGTAGCTGGCCGCTTCACGGCCGGTTTCGATTTATGTCAGCATGACGTTTGTTGTTGAAGTTGCTTTTGTTTTATTTGCTGTTCATGAAAATGCTGAATGTTGAAGAGGATTATATATTTTTCCAGCAAGACAAAGTTATTATTATTTGTTAGCACTATCTTCGCATTCCTATATATACTGCAGAAGTAGAACCATGCTATTTCTACACTGGTGACCACGAAAAAGGATACGTATTAGTACTGCAGCCGGCGAGGGCAAAATGGATCAATTTGAGGACGCCAAGGCGACAGACGTGCACTTGGTTGGTGTTAAGGTGCCGCCGTTTTGGCAACAGGAGCCGGAGTTATGGTTTGCTCAATTGGAAGGTCAGTTCGCACTAGCTAATATTACTGTGGATTCGACAAAATTCTATCATGCATTATCAAAGCTAGATTGCAACATTGCTGCCCAAGTTAAAGATGTGATACAAACCCCGCCGGCTGTTGGCAAATATGAAAAATTCAAATGTGAGCTTGTCAGTCGCTTATCCCAATCGGCCAACAATAAAATGATGCAGTTGTTGGTACACGAAGAGCTGGGTGACCGAAAACCGTCGCAATTTTTACGCCATCTGAAATCACTGGCTGGAGAAAATGTGACTGACGAGTTTGTCAAAACTATTTGGTCGAGTCGGCTCCCTGCTAATATACAGGCAATAGTTGCTTCGCAGATGGATTTTTCACTCGCGCAGCTGGCCAACATAGCAGACCGGGTACATGAAGTTATGCCGTGCGCGTTTCCGCAACACGTCGCTGAGGCTGGCCCGTCATCGCTGCTGCACGCTACGCCATTGGAGAGGCAGGTAGCCGAGCTGACGCAGCAGGTAGCCGATTTAAATAAGAATTTTAATGATACGCGATCACGAGGTCGCAGTAACCGAGGTACGGTTGAACGCGGTCGATCTCGCACACGCTCTCGGGTACGGAGTGAAAGATATTGTTGGTATCATGATCGTTTTGGATTTAAAGCACGCAAATGCTTCGCCCCCTGTGCTTTTGAGTCGGAAAACCCCAGCGGCGGTCATTAATGGCGGTGAATGACTGTCCACCATCGTCAGGCCGCCTATTTGTGACTGACTTGCGTTCAAAAACGCAATTTTTGGTTGACACTGGATCAGATTTGTGTGTTTTCCCCAGATTGGCTATCAAGCGGCGCTGTAATAAAAGCAAGTATGAGCTGTTTGCTGCGAATGCATCCGTTATAGCCACGTACGGAGATGTCCAGCTGGAGTTAAACCTGGGACTCCGACGCGCCTTCACCTGGAATTTTGTCATTGCGGATGTTACTAAGCCGATCATTGGGGTAGATTTTCTAAGGCATTATAGTCTTCTGGTGGACTGTCGCAACCATCGTTTGGTAGATGGGCTTACCCACCTGGCCATAGAGGTGTCAAGCAAGAAGCCGGATGAGTCAATTTCTTCTGTGAAGGCGGTAATGGGTGATAGCCGGTTCCATGAGTTGCTGAAGGAGTATCCGGAGGTTACAAGGCCGGCTGGTAAATGTGATATACCAAAGCACAGTACGGTTCACTATATCAGAACAACCCCAGGACCGCCAGTCACTGCGCGTCCAAGGCGTTTAGCGCCTGATCGTTTGGAGATAGCAAAAAAGGAGTTCGAGGGTATGTTGCAAAGTGGAACAGCTCGACGGTCTGACAGTGCCTGGTCTTCGCCACTTCATTTAGTCCCTAAGAAAGGGGACGGATGGCGGCCTTGCGGCGACTATAGAGCCCTGAATGCTAGAACTATTCCGGATGAGTACCCTGTTAGGCATATACAAGACTTTGCTTACAAGCTCGATGGTACTACAATATATTCCAAAATAGATTTGGTAAAAGCATATAATCAGATTCCTGTTTTTCCTGAGGATATCTCTAAGACTGCAATAACGACTCCGTTCGGATTATTCGAGTTTCCGCATATGGGTTTTGGGCTTAGAAATGCTGCTCAAACTTTCCAGCGATTTATTGATGAGGTGCTGAGAGGTCTAGACTTTTGTTTCGGATTTTTGGATGACATTCTGGTATTCTCCGAGTCACCAGAGCTTCACCTGCAGCATCTCCACCTGCTGTTTCAGCGAATCCGCGAATACGGGATTCTCGTCAATTCGGCGAAGTGCAAGTTTGGAATGAGTGAGACAACCTTTCTAGGGCATCAGGTGTCATCGAGTGGAATCAGTCCGATGAGGGAAAAAGTAGAAGCAGTAGCTCAGTATCCAGTACCAAAGACGGTGAAAGAGCTTCGTCGATTTTTAGGTATGCTCAATTTTTACCGGCGGTTTGTTCCCGGTGCTGCGCAGTTGCAAGCTCCGCTAAACCATCTACTTTCTGGGGCTGGCATGAAAGGATCGCGTCCGGTACATCTTTCACCGGAAGAAATTGTAGCTTTTCAGCAATGTAAAGAAGGGCTTGCTAATGCCACATTGCTGGCGCACCCAGATATGAAGTCTCATTTAGCTATTTATACCGATGCGTCTGATAAAGGAGTGGGAGCAGTTCTGCAACAATTAAAGAATGGGTTATGGAAACCATTAGGTTTTTTTTCCCACAAGCTTAATCCTGCGCAGGCGAAATATAGCCCATATGATCGGGAGCTATTAGCGATCTATGAGGCTATTAAGTACTTTCGATACATGGTTGAGGCGAGAAAATTCACTGTGTATACCGATCATAAGCCATTAAGCTATGCTTTTTCTCACCCGCACAAGGTTTGCTCGCCGAGACAATATCGGTATCTTGATTTTATAGCGCAATTCACAACGGATGTCAAGTTTGTGTCGGGGAAGGACAACGTTGTGGCGGACTCTATGTCTCGTGTGGAAGAGGTCGCAGCAGCCATTGACTACCAGTTGCTCGCGGCAGCCCAGGTTGTTGATACCGAGTTGAAGAATTTGCTGCAAGGTATTACCTCTCTGAAATTGGAAAAGATCAGGATGACGGGTGGTGATCTAAAAGTATATTGTGACGTTTCCACCCGGCGACCGAGGCCTTTTGTTACAGAGGCGTTCCGCAGGCCGGTATTTGAAAGTTTGCATAGTTTGAGCCACCCTGGAGCTGCGGCATCGGTTCGGTTAGTTTCCGAGCGATTTGTGTGGCCGGGTGTGCGCAGAGATTGCCGTCGGTGGGCGCGAGAATGTTTAAGCTGTCAGCGTAGCAAGATTCATCGTCATACGGTTGCGCCGTTTTCAACATTCGATGTTCCTGAAGGAAGATTTCAGAATCTGCACATTGATCTTATTGGCCCGATGCCGTGTTCAAATGGCTATAGATACTGCCTTACCGCGATCGATCGCTTTACTCGATGGCCTGAAGCGTACCCGCTTGTCGATATAACCGCAGAGGCATGTGCAATGGCGCTCGTGTCCGGCTGGATCGCAAGATTTGGATGTCCGGTTAATATAACCACAGATCGGGGCAAGCAATTTGAATCACAACTGTTTAAGTCAGTTGCTAAGTTAACGGGTATGAAGCATCATTCGACTACAGCTTATCACCCTGCCGCTAACGGTCTCGTTGAAAGGTTTCACAGGCAACTTAAAGCAGCGATCATGTGCCATGAGCATTCCAATTGGGCAGAGGTTTTGCCAATGGTTCTGTTGGGCATACGCACCGCCTGGAAAGACGACTTGCAATCATCTGCGGCAGAGTTAGTATATGGCGAGCAGCTGCGTATACCCGGAGAGTTTTTCAATCCTGGAGTGGGGGATCCTAACTCCGGAGACGCGACGGACTTCGCTGCAAGATTACGCAGTCATATTGCAAAGCTGTCACCGCAACCGTCAAGGTGGCATACCTCTAAAACTTTTTATGTTCCCAGGGATCTCAACGAAGCCTCGCATGTATTTCTCCGCAAGGGGCAGGTGCTGAGAGCGCTAGAGGCCCCGTATTCTGGGCCGTACAAGGTCGTACGCCGCTCCGAGAAGACGTATGACGTAGAAGTATCAGGCAAGATCATCACGGTTTCTGTTGATCGGCTCAAGCCTGCTTTTGTCGCCCTGGAGGTTGATAATCCTGGGCCGCCTACAACGCGGGCTGCTGTCGTGCCTGTTTCACCACCTGCAACGCGGACTGCTGTCACGCCTGTTTCGCCACCGGTAACGACGAGAAGTGGACGTCGGGTCAGGTTTCCGGACTTCTACCGACCGTAGTGCCGGTCTCAGCAGGGGGGTGGTGTAGCGGAGGTTCTATGTCCGCGAAATGTAGCTGGCCGCTTCACGGCCGGTTTCGATTTATGTCAGCATGACGTTTGTTGTTGAAGTTGCTTTTGTTTTATTTGCTGTTCATGAAAATGCTGAATGTTGAAGAGGATTATATATTTTTCCAGCAAGACAAAGTTATTATTATTTGTTAGCACTATCTTCGCATTCCTATATATACTGCAGAAGTAGAACCATGCTATTTCTACATATCTATCAGCTGAAAGAAGTCTACTGCTGGACATAGGCCTGCCCCAATGATTTCCACATATCACGGTCCTCCGCCACTCGCATCCACAGGCTTCCTGCGACGCGTGTGATATCATCGGTCCAACTTGTGGGGGGCCGTCCTACACAACGTCTTCCGGTTCGTGGTTGCCATTCTAGAACCTTTCTGCCCCAATGGCCATCGGTTCTGCAAGCTAAGTGCCCACTGCCACTACGACTTTGAAATTCTTTGAGCTATGTCATTAGCATGTCTTTGAGTATACATATTATCATCCCTACTGTTGGAAACATTTACGAAGGGAATTTACACAAAAAATAAATCATTTGGGTTTTACAACTGTCTTTGTGATCCACAGTTTTTTAATTTAAGTAATTCGGACGAAAGTTAATGCATCCTACACAAGTGGGAAGCTGCGAAAGCTCAAACGTAAACTTTGTTTTACATAAAATACTAGCGGAATTCTGCATCTAATGGAAAATTACGTAAACTATATGTTCTCTAACGCTCTTATGATGTAAACGAGCACAAATATTGACGTGATCACTTAAAGCTCAGGGATTAGACGTGCACTGAACGAGACGTCACTAATTTATTGGAGCCATTAAATACATGTACTTAAAGTCTATAATATCTATGTAAAATCTATAACATCGTAGTAGAGTAGAGACATAAATTTACATAATTTCCTTAATTAACTACTTTTTTTTGAGGTACAGTATTCTGCTAGCCGATGCTGCCTTTGCAGCTTCACCCGGGTTTTTAGGCAAAGGTAGAGTGCGCTCCAGCCGTTGGGGCAGGGGGCAACTAGCTTAAGGGTGCCACAGGGGGCACGGCCTGTGCGTGGGCTTCCGCCGGGGCAGGAGTGGTCGGATTACGCGAAGGTGCGAAGACGCACCAGTTGGCTGCGGACGAAGGGACTTTTCCACCTCGCCGGCGAGAATGGTGGTGTTAGGATGTGTTTGCATGTCGGACTCCTCGATCTCCGCATCGAGATGGACGGTGAGTTGGTCGGGGGGTTAAATAACACGTGTTGTGGACGACGACAACTTGATCTTGTAATATCAGAAGGCCTCAGCACGTAATATTGTAATCAAAAAACCTTACTATATTTATATTATACCCGCGTATAAACTTTACTTGCGCGTTTCAGACGTGTATGGAGAATTGCAATCTTTGTACTGTGGCAACATCTACGACAAAATGTATAGCGCCATCTATTGCAGTGTGAAGTGTGAATTTTAGAATTACTACAGCTGTCCGCGTTTTTCCTAGCCCCGTCTAGTTAAGTTTTCTAGTATGTAACAGCCTGAAATTCAGACGGAGCGGTCTTGACTACATCCGTTAATCAAGATCGTGTAGCTAAGTTAGAGGATAAAATCGAGACGTACTGAGTGCGATGGCAAGTTGTGCACTCTAGTTATTGGTTTTCAAAGTGAACTGTTTTGTTAAAGACTCGTACTTTGGATATATAAATAGAATGATCGCAATACAGTCACGACACACAGAGTGATGCAGAAAGAGTATACTAACCTTCGAACCTGCGCTTCATTAGAGAAGTGAAGTCGCAATTTCAATATGAAAATTTAAAAATAAAAAAATGCTCTTAACAAAATTAAGGTTGTGTTTTTTTGCGAGAATTAAAAAAAATGATTCATGGAAATCGTGACCTCACATTATGATTATAAATGCGCTAAAGAAACACAGGTTCAAATAGTAGTATGCCCTTTCTGAATTACTCTGTATGGGGCGAATGAAAATTTTTGGCGTAAATTTTGACTCATATTTTGGATAAGAATACTATAGGTAAACTAATCGATAAAGGCAAGTGAATAATAAATATTATTAAATTTTGTAGGAATCAATCAGTCCAATTTTAACAGTATTTTTATTAGCTTAGGTACTATTTGCCCTTTGAAATATTTAATAAAATATTTAAGACTGGCTGTTGTCGATATACAAATATTGCCCCCCCCCCCCCGTCTTTCAGCTTCTTAGGGTTAAAATATAAATTCCCTAGGTCTCATGGTTTCGGTGATATCGTGATGAGTGAGTGATTATTCAGTCAGTCAGTGGGTTTCGCTTTTATGAATGTATATATTAATTTGTCAGTAATTAATGTGTTCAAGCATTGTAATCTGTGCAAACGTTATCGATAGATAGATTGATATAACTAGCCGATCATCGAGAAACTAAGACATCCTCACTATATTAACAATGAAACTGTTAACTTCTCAGAAGTCAGATAATGCGTCATTTTCTCGAACAAATTGTTTCGTCCCCAAACTATCAAACTATCAAGTTTACGCACTATATTTACCGTCAATTATTGGCAGGTTTACATGATATTAGTGTTACTTTCAATATATTATAGCTATATGATACCTTACCCTCAAATACATAAAACAGGCGTTATGTTCGTTTTCACATGCTAAAAATTTGAAAATTCTGATTTCTATCTTCTTTTATAAAATCTAATTAATGCCAATTACGTAAACATTAATTCAAATGAAATGCCAAAATCTGGTAACAATGCGTTTTTTATAACATGTCTTACTAAATTGCTTGAAAAGTCACTGTACCCGTGTGAACCCAAAAAAATGCAGCGGAGCAATAGGTATACCGTGACATGGGATCTCATAAAATATTAATAGGTAAATAACTTTATCACCGAAACTCCCGGAAACTTTGCTAAAGAACACCTAATAATGAAATTATGAGTAAATAACTTTTAAGACGGAGGATATGTACGCAACGTGAAAACAACATGAATATTTCCTGTTATTATTTGTTATGTATTTATAATATACTCAGCTTATGTAATATCGTAATGTATGCATGTAAGCTGAACAAAAATATTACTATATATACATATTGATTTCTTATATTTACGCAAATACTACACAATGAAATAAAACAATTTTTTCGGATTTTGTCGCGTTTATTTTATGTTTTTACGTTCCCGACGTTTTGGCTGCTTTACGGCAATCGTGGTCACGGGAGGACTGAGGTGGTTGACGTCTTAGAGTCATAGTTTGAACCGGGGTACCCTCAAATTTAGTGTAGTGTAGTGTATAGTAGTGTGCTCACAGTGTCTTGAGGTCTTGCAATGGTGCGTTGCAATGTCTTGCAATATATATTCATCAATAGAATAGTTACAGTCTTATTTGTGTTGCTTTCTTCATTACACTACATGAATTACATTCTCCGATATCTATGAATTTATTTGGTGCCCATGGTTTATTGTTTCGATCTATATTTTGACCAGCTGCTAAAGTGTGTCTAGCCGTTCCTACATTGTTCTCACATACCTATAACAATGTACTGCACAAAAATGTTACGGATCTTTTTAAAAAGAGCAACCTTGGAGTTTCTTGCCTGTACTTCTCCATAGGAACGGCATTCCGAACGGGTGGTAAAGTTGTAGCTTAGCATTTTGTAACTTTTTTGACGATTCATAAGTACTATACTTATTGGTTAACATGAATTAATAATATTCTGATTCTGATTGTGATTCTATCACCATGACTACCTATTACCACTGACCACTATCACAGATAATGATAAAAAAAAAAAAAAAAAACTTGAGGTGTCAAGGGACACCCGGATGGAACGAAGTTACTTTATTATTTTTTATTATTTATTATGTACAAAAAATCAATAATTTTGGGAAACAAAAATATATCGGCCCCGGGTGGGCTCGAACCACCAACATTTCGATTGACAGCCGAACGCGCTAGCCAATTGTGCCATGGATGCACTTGTGCAATGTCTCGAAAATACTGACCAATATTTGCAAACGACAACGCATATGCAAACGACAAAGATAACAATTATTTTTGTCAGCGATAGATGTCGCTAGCATGTTTTTGAACGAGGTATCGTTATGTTCATGGGTTTTATATAGTAAACTATACTTTCGTTTATTTATGTTTATTTTTGTCAGCGATAGATGTCGCTAGCATGTTTTTGAACGAGGTATCGTTGTGTTCATGGGTTTTATATAGTAAACTATACTTTCGTTTATTTATGTTTATTTTTGTCAGCGATAGATGTCGCTAGCATGTTTTTGAACGAGGTATCGTTGTGTTCATGGGTTTTATATAGTAAACTATACTTTCGTTTATACAAATGCTTACAATTGGTCGTTACAACTTTTCTGTTTAATTTCTCGTATGATTTTCTCGTATGATTTTTTTCCGTCTAGCCCCCTTTTGTAACGCGCGATAAGGAACTTCGTTCCAAAAACACTTTGAAGGCATACATCTATAGAGTACCTACATACATACATACATAGCTCCGCATCAACAATGGGCTACCACTCGTCTTCTACGTCCTTGTGTGAAATATATTATCAGGGATTCAGTTTGCGAGCACTGAACGTGTCCTGAAATATATTCTGTGCGCGCGTGCGAGCAGCCAGCAGAAATGGTGCGGATGCTATCATAGGCCGATCTCTACCTCTACCTCCTCTCTCCAACCTACCGACTCTACAAATATTTTCGGTATAACATTGTCAAGTTAAGATCCATGTACGTAAACATTCCTGTTGCTTCGGCAGTTCAATCGTGTGATACTGAGTTCGATTCCCATGTCATGCAGTGGTGTTTAAATTTTCTGGTATCACATTTGAAATGTTAGCAAATTAAATTTTAATCAGCTGATTTTGATTGACAACCTGATTAGCGTTGTTGGTAGTGACCTTGCTTGGGTGTCGGTTTTCAGTCTACACCGAGCATTTTTACTCCGAGGCCCACCACCAGACCAGTGTGTGACTACCAGAAACATTAATAAATATTAATATCGCCATACGAACACACCCACTATAGGGTCCCACTTTAAGCTTAACGTTTGTGTTATGGGTACCGTACAATGGGCTGAGGGCGAACTCAGTATATAATACTTTTATACATATTAAACATCCATGACTCATTCGTGCTCATCACACAAAGCTTGTGCCCCTACCAGGATTCGAACCCGGGACCCTCGGCGAAGAAAGCAGAGTCACTACCACTGCGCTAATCAGACCGTCAAACTATATGTCTTCATTTAGCAAGCTTCTAATTGCCCATACTGTCAAAGATCCTAGAATGACGACATGCACCGTTAAATTGAGGTACCCGATAATTAACAATAACGGTTAATAATCATAACTATATAAAGCGTGCGTTTGTTGACCCCAATTAGTGGCAAAAAATAACTCATTATCGGTGTACATAGGTCTGTGGTGCATGTGAAAAGGGTATTAATAGCCACAACAGTGGGTTTCCGGGTAGCAATTAAGCAGTTATGCGAAGGTAATGGCGTTCTTCACGATAATTTTCAATGAGCTGAAAAATACAGCCCTTTACTGAACAAAGAATCTGTATGTGCCTAGAATATGATAGTTGAATCTACTAAACGAACCGGCACGTTAAGTGCGAGCTAACTGTATACTTTATAGTCTACCGTATTTAGACATATTGTATGGAGAATTGAAAAGCGCCTCTAGCGGACGGTATTTAAAACTTTCAATTTTCCATACAAAATGTCTAAAATAATACTGTAGACTATAAAGTATACGGTTGGTTTACGAATAATCTCGCACTTGACGTACGGTTATGAAAAAGTATTAACTATTAGAGTTTACTTTCACAGTTTGTAAAATAGACAAATCATTAGTTAAACTTGTTTTTTTTATGTTTTATTCTGGTTCTTTGTTTCTAAAGGAAATGCCTGATCCACATCAAATGGCTGTTATTCAATTAAATTATTATCTCGCCACTATGAAATCTGTAAGTGAATCAGTTATATCTCAAAAACCCTGGTTTTATATCCAACTAAACGAAAAACAAAACGTTTTAAAAGCTCTAGCAAAAATACGAGGAATAACATTATAAACGAGAAACTGCAGAGATACGGCTTACATATTTAATGGTTCTAAACAAACTCACGTATATTGCAACAATGTTTGTGGAAAATATTATTTGTTTTCAAACCGCAAAATAATATCTAAAGCGAAGTCTCGTACGTATTTAGTTTGGTAGGTACACAAACATCGTAAAGTCTTTGCTTTGGTATTTGTTGTTTCTGATTGTTATATTGCGGGAAGGAAAGAAAAATTTACATGTTATATATAACTTCTCTATATGTTGGGATTATCTCTAAATTGTTACACAACATATTTCGACCTTTGCATTAAGAAAATATATTTCAAAGTCCCTTTTCTTCACCCGAAAAACTTTTTAACGGTTTTGCTAACTTATGAATACGCTTAATAAAACTCAAATCCATAATACTAATCTTATGTGTAACACAAAAGGTCTATAATGCTTTGGCCGTAGTTTTTGCGAGTGACAGTTAACGTTGTTCGCCTCCCAAAGGCACTGACGTGTGTATTTAGTTAGTGCGTGAATAGGTGATTGATGTTACCGATTCACTATGTTACCTGTCTTCGTATTTTGTTCGTGTAATAATCTTCAGCACGTATGAAAGGGTCTAATCGCCTTAATAAGTTCACCTTGATGACGTAATTATGTCTGTGGTCAAGGAAACTGTGACAACATAAGATGGTTATCAGTATCGTCATATTATTTTTGATGACCCGATTAGCGCAATAGTTATTCTACCTTCAGTGCTGAGGGTCCCAGTTTCTACTCCTAGAAGGGACAAAACTTTGTGTGACGAGCATGAAATATTCCCAAGTTATGGATGTTTAATATCTATATAAGTATTATATACTGCGTTCGCCTTCAGTTGATGTGATGAAGTGATGAAACCAATTGATATTTTTATTGCGTTTTACGCGTATCGATATTTTATTAAACTTTGTTAATATAAATTACACCTAAAATTTATTTCAAAACCTAATCAGGATCAACCTACAAACTGGATACCTAATTGTTATTTCCCAAGCCACAAAATGTTCAATATAACTTTCGTTAGAGCTTTGGCTGCGTAATTTCTATAAGTAGGTAGGTTTCCCGAGATTGTTCTTGCCTCCACCCATTCCGGATTTACAATAAATCTGTAAATCCATGAATAGAAAGCAAGGAGCAATTACTTTTATCCGCTTATTTCGGTAAATCGAGGTAACACTCTACTGAAGTCCCTAGGGAACCGTAAGTAGATACTTACCGAGATCGTTACCTTATTTACCGTTGAATTTGTAAAAAGGTTAATGATCAATCCCATTGGGTAGGGAAATTTGTTCCTAATTCTTGGCTCGAGATAAGCTTGCTTTGATTGCAATAAGCCAATCGATCCTTCTTTTACTTTCAATGAGGCCCAATAATATCGTTTCTTTCGCGTAACCATAATAATAATATAATACCAGCCCTTTTTTTTTAATGTCCCACTGCTGGGCACGGGCCTCCCCACAATTCGAGGGGGATTAGGCCATAGTCCACCACGCTGGCCCAGTGCGGGTTGGCGGACTTCACACATCTTTCGAGGGGTTCTCTCAGACATGCAGGTTTCCTCACGATGTTTTCCTTCACCGTTTAGCAAGTGATAATCATGGTTGAAAATAAGATTCGCACATGAAATCCAGAAATCCCAGAGATGGGAGCCGGGGGTTTGAACCTGCGATCCTCGTTACCGAGGCAAGCGTTCTACCCACCTGGCTATCACTGCTTCTCGCGTAACCTACATTTGCGTGTAAATAAAAATATTATGCCTATAAAAAGTAAAGGAAAGTTAATGTATTAGAAAACATTTGAGCCGTCAATCCGCCATTATTCGTCACACAAGCGACGGCACGTGTGAATACACATTTTGTCGTCGTAACGACGACGCTTCCTGGTAGGTCGTTAGCTGAAAAACGCTGAAAGGCGCTGAAAGTTTATTTTTGTGTTTAGGAGCGTAAAAACGTAGAAAATACACATTGGATCATTGCAGCTCATCAATTAATCTAATTAATTGTAACACCATTATATTTTGTAGGGTATAGTCTACATTTTCATTATTGTATTGGGCGACTCGTCTGCAAACTCGGCCTTTTATTGTTAATGTCAGCCCATTCCTTTTGTTTTAACGAGGAGATATCTTCAGTTCTCAAGTTCCAAGGAGGAAGCCTTGTCAGACTCCCTGCTTTTACCGACTAAAGACTGAAGACTGACTCCCGCTTCATGGCGGTGTTTGACACGAACGGACTCCTCCAGTTGGCCGCGTGGGCCGTACCACGTCATCACATTAGGGTCATTTAACTTACGCGCTGTGCTTTCGAACTGTGCATCCCCATTTTTTTATTATTATTAACTAGCTGCGCCCCGCGGTTTTACCCGCGATTAAAAAGTATGAAAAATTAAAACAAATCTATCCCACGGAAACCATACATTTTACCGGGATAAAAAGTAGCATATGTGCTATTGCAGACTATAATCTATCTCTGTGCCAAATTTCATCCAGATCCGATCAGCCGTTCTGGCGTGATTGAGTAACAAACATCCATCCATCCATCCATCCAAACTTTCAAATTTATAATATTAGTGGGATACCAGCCCTTTTTAATGTCCCACTCTTGGGCACGGGCCTCCCCTCATTGCGAGGGGGATTAAGCCATAGTCCACCACGCTGGTACAGTGCGGGCTGGTAGACTTCACACGTCTATCCAGGGGTTCTCTCAGACATGCAGGTTTCCTCGCGATGTTTTCCTTCGCCGTTTAGCAAGTGATAATCATGTTTGAAAATGAGGTTCGCACATGAAATCCAGAAATCCCAGAGGTGTGAACCGGGGTTTGAGGCAAGCGTTCTTGCTACCAACTTCTATCGCTGCTTCCACCCCAAATACCCAAATGATAATGCAAGGGAAATCTCGATGGGCGCGCTTGCGACGCGTCGCAAGGGTTCTAAACGTCGCGACGTTTAGAACGCGTCTCCTCCTCGAAGTATATCAGCACACTCTTACCAGAAGTGTTCTTCATCTTGATCATCTTCAAACTAAACCATTGAAGATTTTTTAAGGGAACATATAGATGATATAAGACTTAAGCGCAGTTGGTAGCGACCCTGCTTTCTTTGTCGAGGGTCCAGGGTTCGTATCCTTTTAGGGACAAGCTTTGTGTGATGGGCACGAATATGTGTGTTTAATATCTATATAAGTATTATACACTGAGTTCACCCCCACTTCATTGTACGGTATTCATAATACGAGTGTTGCTTAGTGTGGGATCGTATAGTTGGTGTGTTCGTCTGGCGATATTATTATATTATTAATAATTATAATAAAAGGATTGCATTGAGCGTAGGTAAGTAGTACTTAATTATCTATCAACTGGAATGTGCCTACAGATAAAAAAAAATCATACTTTCAAAGGTTCTCAACATTAAAAACTCTATTTTGTAAGGCTAATCTCAAGTCGAACAATTTACATAAATAACAACCTTAACTTAATTCATTGAACAACCAACATCACTCGTTAAATAGATTAGCGCCGCCATTTACCACTGAACTTTATAAAAGATTCAAAATTATTATCAGAGAGTTTCCGCGGTCTCGGTAAAGTTAGCCTTATATCTGGACTGCGCCAACGCAAAGGTCATTAGTATTAATAACGGGTACGTTTGGTCCTCATTAAAGCTAACATGACCCCCTTAGAGACTGGTTTTTTAAACTAAGCTAAGTACCTACGCAATGTTGAGCTGTGTTCACCTTAAGTGCGAAGGGATAATTTATATAAGGAAACATTCTATTTTAGGGTCGCATTATATTCAGGTCTATATTCAAGATGACTAAGTTTACTTACTAAGTTAACTTTTAAGGGATTCAATGAAGCCAGTTTCTGTAAAGGGGTGGACTAGACATGTCATTGTGTTATTGTTTTTTCTTCATATAGTAAATTAGCTTGATTCCAAAAATCCTTAAACTAAATTAGGTACTTAGTACAATAATAATTAAAGTAAGTAGTACTCTCTTCAAACCATTACCTACCATAAGTATACCATACATATGAAAGCATTTACTTTGTTGTATTGTCGTGTAAACACTCTTTACCAAGTCGAGCCACTTACATTCAGGGAACGTCAATTGAATTTGAAACATCCTCGGTCAAAAAGCACCCAACCAGCAAAAAACATGGACGGTATTTACTCTGTCCCTTCATGGTTAATTCCATGTGTGTCGTTATGACAACGGCTGGAGGTGTACGAAATCATAATTAACATACAGATGCGACACTCAACACTGGCCGGCCCCTTTTAGCGAAATTACAAAGACTAGCTTTTAACAAAGTCTTGTAAAAGTTCGGGTCACCCCTGTATAACTTACACAGATTAAAATACATCGTGTGGAAAATGAAGTGGAGGCCCCAGTGCGTCAATTCAACACGGGCGTAATTTTTCAGCTGTGCCACGGCGGTGTGCAAGGGTTGTCGAAATGGGAATAGAAAATGAGGTTGTCTGTGCTTTGACAATGGAATTCATTAGCATGGACTGGCTTTAGAGCGAGCGGACAATGATGCCTTGGGTACTTTTATAATTTTCAGTTTTAACGAGTGAATAGACTATCCTAGATTTACATTCCTTAAGTGGCTTAGGTATATAAGACTCTTTTGTAACATCATACTTCAAGGAATAATTAAGGCTTACGTTTGTTCCGAATTACATTTTCCGATCTCCTAAAGCAATTAGTTATAATTAATAACAATTGATTGCTACTCGATATTTCAATATAATACTTCCTCAGATCGATATACCTAATCACCCATCATGTCAAGGCTTTTGACAAGGGCAAAACGTTTTTAAACAAACTTGTTACTAAGAAGTAATTGGTCCTAATAATACTCAATCACGCCTGTACCTTGAAGGGGTAGGCTTGACTTGAGTATCATATTACGCACCTACCCATATTATTATATGTCTATCGTTTTATAAGTCTTTATAGTACTCACGTTGAATATGATTTAAGCCGTTATTCTGTTTGCTAGAAAACTCCATAATCTATGCCATCAATGTTTAATTAAGTCCAAAACCTTCATAATCTATTCCAAAGAAAAGTGACTTATCCGTTATTAAATATGAAAAAAAAATTACGACGTCAAGATTTTTTTCCATTCCATTTTTATATCTTCATGTCACATCCATTATTTTATTTATAATGTGTATTTATTGAATTTTTTTGTGCTATTAATTACTTGACATTGGCAAAATACCCGCTAAGTTGTGGATGAGGCCATTTGCATATTCATTTTATTTTATAGCATTTCATTTCGTAAAGAAAGAAGAAGTAAAGTTTTTCTATTCCCATTATAATTTATATTTGTATTGTACATATTATGTAAATAATAATACTATTTATACTTAGTAGTGATAATCAAGTCGTATACAGGATGTTAGAGGCATTAACTGATACTGTGGGTAGAGGTTACACTCAATGCCTAAAATAAAAGAAAATAAATAAAATTTTTATATCAACTAGCTTTACAAAAGCTCACTTCAACATGCTCTATCAATAAAACCAATTATTGTCGACATAAAACCACCAGCTTCCCATTGATAGTAAAACGGTAGTAATACCCATAAACGTATTGGGACTGGATTCCCAAGGATTATGGCTAACATATACGAATCAATCTGGCGGATCCGATTAGAGATCGGTATTGTGGCTTCATTGGACCTTTTCTCATACGAATGGCTAGGGGAATGGCTAGGGGATTGAGGTTCCAAACGTATTTTAGTGCTATTGTAAACCGCATTGTAGTGGGTGGATTTGTGCTAACTCCCTTTTTGTGATAGTTCAGGAATGTAATGTAGCATACAATATACATTGTCGAGTGTCTTCGTTTTGGAATGTTAAAATATTATAAATGTCTGTTTGAATGTAGATAGAGAAATTTTTGCTTTAAGTAAAGCGAAAGTTATATTTTTTTTTCTCAAAACATACTCAGACACGTGAGTGTGAAATGACTGCTATGCCAGTATATAATTAAAAACCCATGACTCGGGTCCAAACATTCGTGCTGATCATACAAAGTTTGCCCCTACCGGGATTTGAACCCAGGACCCTCAATACAGAAAGCAGAGTCACTACCAACTGAGCCAATCTGGTGGTATATATATCAGTACTTTTGATGATTGATCTTAAAGAAGGTTTGAGTCTTACGAAAAAACAAAAGACTGACCAATACAGGTGTTTATAAAACAGGAAACACATCGATCATCGTTTTTGCAGCGGCACGTCTTGTTAGAGTAAGACAAATGAAACCTGCGCTCAGGCAATCCATCTCGTTGAAGAGTAGTTTTATTCCCACAGTATACAAGTACTGTTGTACCTAGCTATGAGATTCATAGTGCCTACACATTGGGAGCTTAACCAGCTCTAGAGATTATATTAAATGAAAAAGATACTTAAAATCAAAAGACAAAAGACGACAACTGCTGGACAAAGATCTTCTCTATTCCAATGTAAATAGGGCGAGAATATATTATCACGCACTGAATTGTGTTCAATTAATGCTTTACATTCTGTGTTGACTCGTTTTCATGGTTTTCATTTTTCTGTGACCTCAATACACGATAAAGGTGACACAAATATGTTCATGATTATTGAAAGAAGGTTTATTCATACAGGTTGATTTAGGAAAGGTATAATAAACCTTAAGCCTGCGTTTCTTGAGCGTATTTTTAATCGTTACGTGAAGTCAGAATTACAATATGTAGATTTAAAAAAAATCCGCAACAAAATAACAATTCATAATTTTTTACAACTGACCCGTCCAATTCTGACTTCACATAGTGTTTATACAAATACGTTAAAGAAGCCCAGGTTCGAAGCTTAGTATGCCCTTTCTGATCACCTGTATTTTATACTAGCTGCGCCCGGCGGTGTTACCCGCGATAAAAAGTATGAAAAATTAAAACATCTATCCCACGGGAACCATACATTTTACCGGGATAAAAAGTAGCCTATGTGCTATTCCAGACTATAATCTATCTCTGTGCCAAATTTCATCCAGATCCGTTCAGCCGTTCGGGCGTGAAAGAGTAACAAACATCCATCCATCCATCTATCCATCCATCCAAACTTTCACATTTATAATATTAGTATAGATATAGATATTAGTATAGATAATTGACTCTTGCAAAAAGGATACTAAAGATTAGACTAGAGACTAGCAGGGGTTAGTTCCAACGAAACAATTTGCAACGTGAGCCGTGTCGAAAAGCCACCCCTAAATTTAAAGCGACTAGACAGCTTGTTTTCGCAAAGTGTTGTTTTTGTAACGTCCAACTGGGGTGTTATTTTTCTGTACCTAAATGAATTGCCCTTTCATGGTTCGGATGTTTTTATGTTATTTTAAACAATCTAACCAAAGTTCACAGTTATTTTTGTGTGCCACTTTTAGCAAAAGTCACCATTTCGTTCCCGCGACTTCAAAACTTGATAGTTACTACTCTAGTTGAGTTACTTATTCTAGGTAGGTACTCTAGTTGAGTAGGTACTTTAGGATGCTTAGCTAATTTATAGCGAGTGTTTGTTTGGGCTCCTAAGACCAGAGTGTGTTAACAGCAACGTGGCTTAATAAAAAATAATAAATTTCATAGTTCTGTCTACCTTAGATTATAATCCGGCTATTTATAGAAAATTTTATCAATTTACAATTGCATTAAAATGCATTTATTTTGTGAATAAAACTCGTGTGCATTATTCTGCCATTGTAAGTGGTCGAAATCTTTCTATAATTGAGGTAATTCTTCTTCCTTCCTTGCAGCCAATTCATCTCCTTCAATTCATGTATCTACGACGAATTTACCGCCGAAATACTTTGCTTGAATATTCAATTCAAATTGAACTAGGTAACTGTCGCTTTGTTGCCACATAAATCTCAGCAAAACTTTCTTCCAATGAACTCCACGCTGAAGGCTTGCATTCAGAAGTTTTATTAGATCTCTGGTGAAATGGAAAACAGGTGGGTGCGGTGGTCGAAATATTAAGCCAACTAGTTTGTGTAAACTAGTTTACTTTGGTTCGGAACGACGCATGGAGTTCGCCTGTATTTGAAATCGCGATGAAGCATAAGTTGAGAAATTACCTAGATGCTGTAACGACATACATTGCTGTGGTTGGCTATAACTGAATGCGTAATGACTGACGGAGCGTAGTAGTATTGCTTGAACTCATATTGTAACTGTCTAGTGGTGGTAAAAGAGACGTTTCAATAGATGTCGATAAAGTTTGACTTTCAATTAGGAACGGTAAGAAAAATTTATTTACCGTACGAATGATTTCAATTTGACATACTCGTAAACGCACCTCTAAAGATAGCGAGCACAAAACAATATTAACACGTAAGTACCGTTCTTTTAATGGTGCGGCCAGCAAACAAACATTCTCACGTACTACGGTAATGTTACGTGTAAACGCGACGCACACCGTTGGCGTGAACAAGTAATAATGTTAACGATACCTGTGGCTAATTCTGAATCCAGTTTATATTCACAAATCTGTGGGTTTTAGCTTTTTGTTTTCTGGTGTGTTTGCAGTTATAGTGAGGTTCCTCAATGTTTTTTTTAAGAAATAAAATTTGAAGGACACCTTTTCTGTGTCTGTTACGTGCGTTGTGTTATTAAATTGTATCCTCACTTTTCATAATAAAAAAATATTATAGACTCCAGTCACTATTGAGTTCTGTTCACTACTCACTGCCAACCTAATCAGTAAAATGCCCACGTGAATGGCTCTATAATTTTATAATTACTCAACTATCTTATCGGCAGTAGCTACTTTAAAATTACATGCCAGAAACTTGGCTACAACATTGTAAATAAAACGGCAATTCATTCAAATTGGAGTCGAGTTTATGGGCCATGTTAAGGGCAATACCTCTGTAATTCAAGGACAGTGCCCTATCAGACCGCACGTAATCCCAGTTGGGGGGATTTTACGCGGATGAGAACCGGGAGAATTCACTCGGCCAGATAAATGATGTTATGTGTAACAGAAAGAATTTTGCTGATAAGACCTCTTACAAAGATTATTCGAATTTAATTAATATCTTAATCACTGCTTTCAAGAAACCGGATTTTTACGATGCTATTGTATGCATGGTCTTTATCATCTTCAAGATGAATTATTGGTCCCCGAGTATAGAAGTTAAAGTTAAAAAGACAGAGCTGTGCATTGTTACTACTTGTATGACATTTTAATTCGCTCCAATTTTATAGATTTTTTTATAGAATTGAATTTCACTGTAAAACAACACAACATGTTACTGTTCAACACAATTTTATTGTTTTATTACAATTTCAGCCTTGCTTTTATAAATAGTTTTATACATTATTTACATCACAAACTTCATTTCACATTCGAGTACAAATTCCGTATAAAGTTTTTGAAATATTGATTTGATACTTTCATTACAATTCTTTTCGCAGATATGAGAAAATAATTTTCATTTATGATACATTAATAATGTGGATTAAAACTTTCCAATAAGTACAGAAATTGATCAAATGAAGAAACGAGACGCTTACAATAACGATCATAACATCCTAAGATGATTGTCCGTGGAGCTACACTCGCTCTTCTCGTACTGTCATTGACGAGAGAGGCCTAGGGTGTTAGCTAACTGCGAACACCGAGCTACTACTTCATCTTGTAGAAGACTAAACGACATAGCTATCAAAATAAGTCCAAAAACAAGGTAAGCACAACACGCGATCATTTGTACGTATTCACTTTTGGAGTTCTCTGTGCTCTGTTTTGATGTTAAGAAGCCCGTGGGGACAAAATCGCCGAAGCCTATTGTGGCTAAGGCTATGAAGCAGAAGTAAGCGGCGTCAAGGAAGCTCCAGTTCTCCCACGCGGAGAAGATAGCAGCTCCGACGCAAACGTAGGCGAGGAGGAGAAACAAGATGATGCCGACGGGAATGTGGCAGTGTTCAATGCCGTGATGGTTCTGATGTTGCACGCTGGTAGAGGCACTGCTGTTGGGAATAGGGCAGTTCTTCATTTTATGGTTTTCCTCGTTCCATATCAAAGGCACTCTTGATGGAGTGCCGTGAGGACATATTCTGGAATGAAAACGATTTTGAAATTTAAATTCGCTTAATACCTATTAGGGTAGATGGCAATATATATTCTTATACTCTATTCGTGATCATAAAAATGTTGGTACTAACGAATCATCAGGATCCTCTGAATCATCCAGGTCATCCTGACTTCTGTTCATCGATATCTCCCCGCATTCTTCAGCTATTAGTTGTTCTATAGCAGGCCCTCTCGGCCTCTGCAAAGTTCCTCTTCCTCTGCCTCGTCCAGGTCCGTGGACTGTCGCTAGGCATCTCATGTTGCCGATTGTCTTCTTCCGATCTAAGGTTTGTGTTTGAAGAGCTGATGATGTGTGTGGTTCTGAAAAATGGAATGTAAATGTTTGCAACTGCTATCTTAGGCGTAAAAGTGTCATTTGGTTACATTTTATAGGTTCTACAGTATTGAGTATTTCTCTCATATCAGTCTATGACTCAAAAATATTAAAGAAACTAGAGTCTTCCCAGCATCAAATTTATATCAACATCCAATATATTTTATAAGTTTTACGGGGTTTTCAAGAATCCTCTCTTCTCGTTCATTATTAGCAGCTAAGCAACTAATGAGACTCACCATCGACCAAGGCACTGCGTTTTATTCGACCTAATGTTGCCGCCCTAGGGCTTGCAGGTGCTCTCTCAAACACCTGTGAGTACTGTCCTCTGTCCCCGGCTCTTGCCTTCACGGTTCCCGGAGACCTGTGCGTCCTGGGCGGGAATGACGTGTATTGGTTGTGTTCTGTAGGTTGTGGCAGCAGCCGCTGTTGCTCGTGAAGTTGCAAGTAGTTCTCCGGCTAAGGAATAAATATTTAGAGATCATTATTCTATTTTAGCATCACAGTATGATCTATCCCTAGGACATCTAGGAATAGGTTCAGCAATATGATTTTCACGCATTATGGTAGAGTCGTAATTAACGTTCTTGTTAAAAGCACATCAATTAGTATTGAAAATCATTAATTTATGTAAACCCAATCAATAAGTTATAACCCTTTTATTGCTTGCTGCTTTGTTTCTTACTTTTCTGCTATATTTTATTGTTTGTACGAGTTTCTTGAATTTAATTCCTTTGATATTTAAATCTTCGAGCGCACACACTTATATTTACACTTATATTTTTATTCTATTTTTTACAAGCGTAATTAGCTGTTTCAAAGCCAGATGCGTATATGAGGCGTATTTTTCATTTTTAAATACAAAATGTTTCTGTGTAATGACAAACTGCTAGCGAGCACGGGGTGATTAGGCCAACTAGTCCCATTGTTAATGACAACGGCCGTGGACTTTGCTTACTAAGGGTTGGTAATATTCTGTTGCTATGCTTTCTAGAACGGAAAAGTTGTTCTATTTACTGTAAATGTTGCGTGGAAAGAAACTACAAGTTTATTTAATATTCAAATTATGACAAACAATGATTAAAATACTTGTACTTAAATAGATTTAATGTTACGAGGACTTCCCAAAAAAAAAATGCTGTGTTTATTTGAGTTATACTCGAGAACTTTTATAAATTTGTAATGTTGAGAGTAAAGATCTTATTATTAAATGTAAGTAGCAACATGAATATAATTAAATATCTTCATTAATAATTAGCCTTATTTAGTCAAGGCTTACAAATTAATATTCAAGACTAGACGGACGAATTAATTTTGTTTTATAAAGATGCTTGATATTACGTAAGACGAAAAAGGCAAGTTAATCCTGAAGGAAAACCAAATTTCAGTTCCATTTTATAGAATTGAAAGACTAAAGTGGACTGACCTCTCCATCTTTCCTCCAAGTATTTGACCCTTTTCTCTTGGTGGCCCTTAGCCAGGCCAGTCTGGCAAGCCTTGCCAGTGAGGCCCCGAGACCTGCTAGGCATGCCAACATGAGTGGCACGCCAGCAGCCGCATATGCCACTGTCGCCGCTCTGCCAGCAGCTGTTCTAGGTGACACATTACCATACCCTGTGGAGTTTAAATATACCTATTAAGTTAGTGAGAAATAAAGACGTATAAAATTCACAATTAGAGAAATGTAGCCTCTGATTTGTTTTCTAATATATATATACATTATCTGCTTTCAAGAATATTTATATCTTAATCCAGGCCAAGAAGTATATAAGTAGGTATGAAAAGATTCATAAATTACGAGAAGTGTCCACCATTCTGTACTCCACACCGGATACACTTCTGGGACAAACATGATGAAGATCATGTTGCTAAACTATCACCATGGCAATAACCATCAAAATCTGATCAGTAGATTTCCCGTGATGCGTAAGCCAACAGAAATACGGATAATGATCCCAACAATGGTTGATTCGGTTTTTGTATCAAAAATAAAGTCACCTACGATTTTTCCAAAAATATTCTATGTGCAGACATGATCAAATATTCATATATAATATATAAGAGGCTTTGTTCTTTATACATATAGATAACGCTAATCAAGAATGATGAGCCGTATTTTTTATGGTAGAACTAGCCAACGCAGTTTTAAATTTTTTCTGGTCAACTTTTTAAATTTTATTTCGCTGAAACCTGTCCACGAATATTTTAAAAAAGAATTAGTTAAATCGGTTCAGCCATTCCCGAGTGATGTGCTTACAGACGAACAGCCTTTCATTTTTATTTGTATAGAAGATTTATTATTCGCTGTATTGTTTGAGGCCGTACCAATTTCATCTCAGAGATGAATGTTTTATTATTGAAAAAATGAAAACAGAAAAGAAATGTACGTAAGCTGAAGAGATGCCCGTTGTGCCGATTTACGAATTATAATATCTTAAGATATCATGTTTTTGAGTTTTTCATTTTCATTACGTATAAGTAAAGTAGCGCAACAAAGTGGTTCGTCAATTTTCAAATTGATTCATTTGACGTTCGCGAGCACATGTTACCTTTTCAAACTATGTCACGGAACGGACTGTTGCATGAAAAATTATGTTTAACTGTTAGACGACAAAGTTCAAAATTACTCAAATCAAAGTTGTTTAATTGTTTTTGTTGCTTTAGACGTGCCATTTATATATTAAAATAAACAGTGATTATAATATCCTCTTTGTTTCTGATGATTAAAACGTATAGTACTGTCAATGTCACGATTGCATTCTTCTTAATTTCTTCAGTTTTTTTAGGTTGGCAATCGCCTACAAATCGAGCTATTTCTGCCAGTGTAGATCCATTCAATGTTATAAAATTGACAGGATGGATTATGTAAACCTTTATTCCATAGACTCTATAGAAAACGCTTAAAAAAATTGCTTGGAATTTATTAAAATGTTGGCAGCACCGTTTCTTGCATTGGAATGTTGGTATGGTTCTTGAACTCTTGCATGCAAAAGTCGAGTTTAAGGTGACGAGCCTAATCATTCCGCGACTGTACCTAAATGTAAACTGGTACCATCAAATAACTTCTCGGCGACTCAATTGAATCCCTGATATTAAGATGGATGATATAACTGATAGTAATTTAGAACCTACAAAGGTTTTCACTGCAAACTCATTTCGAAACGATTTTAGTCTGAAATTAAAGGAGCGATATTAAGATTTGGGTCATAAAGGAGTATTAAAAAGTAAAGTACTAAGCAAAGTGCGTGAATGTGGACCGAATAGGCAGAATATTTCATATTATACTTTATTAGTATTTGCGCGAAGAGCGGGAGATGATAGTAATTTATTAATTACGTCACATATACTTTGAAGGACCACATTCCAAATTTAAAAAAGGAGGTTGTTTATTTATTGTCTTTTGTTGACTTTTTTTGTTGGGCTTTCGTGACCTTATTTATTGGCTTTTCTTGAACTTATTTATCGGCTGTTCCTATTATAAATCAACAAACCAATGGTTCCTAACAATTGTTTTCGACTCACCTATAGTAGTAATAAGGGTGATGCAATATATGAGTGCCCCGGAGAAAGTCCACTTGGAGTCCATGGTCAGTTCGGGCGGTTGCGCGTCCGGCGACTGCCTCGCAGCGGCGACTATTGAGGACTCGAATTTTCTGAGCTGCTCGTGCACAAGGCGAGTCCAATTGCGCTCGTAGAGAACATTGAGACGTTCTGGAAAAAAAAAATTCTTTATAGGTGGTTCGATATTTCCTTAATATCTTCATCTGTACGAGTGGATAAGAAGCGAGCAAATTTGTGGGCATCGTGATATTAGCACGATTGGGCTATATACGCAAATTACCGATAAAAAATATGGATGTTATAAAGGAAGGCGGTCATTAAATTACGATTTTAATGTGCAACATCAGCTATCAGCTTAGATCGAAATCGCGGAAAGGGTAACTATTTTTTTATTAATTATTAATTAATTACTCTACTATGCTATGCTTCAATAGCTGTGTACCAGTGAACGGAACTGTGTTCTGACTGAGCGTACAGCCGCCTGAGGCAGCCTCTGCTTGCTTAGTTATTAAGTGGCTCACACGAGGCAAGCGCTTACGCTGCCTTGCTAGATCACTGTCATCTGTCATCCGCCTCGCTGTCAGTCAGACACGGACAATTTAAAAAAAAAATTAACTTCATAATAAAAAGAGTAGGTATTTTTGTCTATAAAGCATTGCATTCCGACCGAGAGTAGTTTGACATATTTTTTGATGATTCATAAAAACTGTCATATAAAATACCTAATAATAAATATTCTGACTGAAAATAGTTAAATTGGACCTTCATTATAAGGAGATAACGAATAAATTAATCACCTTAGGTCGAATAATAGGGGTGCTGTTAATCATTTCAATTTTAAAAAAGTTAGCTTTATTCTTTATTCTTAGCACTTATCATTTGTGTAACAATACAACAATTTCCATAATAATCAGGGTACATTTAAAACCATCGTAAAAGCCATCTCTAATCGTTGTCGAAGCAAGAATTGGCTATCAGCAAGTATTTGATAACATCTTCCAGCTGAAGAGACTATTATGATTTCGATGAGCCGACACTCGAATTAACGAGGGCCTCAATTATCCCTCTGTTTAGTTTAATCAAAAGTGAGAGGCGTAATTACGAAGCCATCCTTAGAATGATGCTGTAAGACCTTTGCTGTGAATTTATAAGCTTGAACTTATTTAAACATCCCGAATACAGTATCAAATTTTCATTCGTGCCAATTCGTCCACGGTCGGCACTTATTCTCTTTTTAAAATTGAAAAGAACTGGCCATTAATAATAAATTACCTAGCGCTTCAAGAATAATTAAAAAAAACATCGTCCAACCATTTCTATTATTTTCGTGTTGGAAATAGCTGGTGTGTTGTTGCGTACCGAAGACAGCCGATTGACATTTTTTATTTTATTTTTAACTAGCTGTTGCCCGCGACTTCGTCCACGTGGTATTTAACAAAGACAACCATTGGCAACAGCCTGCTCGCGCGTTCTGAGCCCGCGGGACGCATTGCAGGTTGTTGCTATCAAACTTAATCAGACGCAACGCTGCAACATTGGTTTTAATTTTTTTTCGTGAGATCCTATGTTTTTTTCTAAAATAAAAGTAGCCTAAATTACTCCTTGTTACATCAGGTATCTGCCAGTGAAAGTCCCGTCAAAATCAGTCCAGCCATTAGAGAGATTACCCGGAACAAACAGACAGACAGACAGACAAAAATTGTAAAAAATGTAGTTTTGGTATAGGTACCGTGTATACATCCAAATGCACTTAGTAAAAAGCGGTTATTTTAATATTACAAACAGACACTCCAATTTTATTTATATGTATGTATAGATAATGAAGCAACCTCCGAGCAAGTGGGAGAAAAGTACATTACAAAAAAAGAATTGATGAGGTATCTATCACTATTATATTTATAGAACTTTAGGTTCAGCCGCTGCCTTGGGATGTTGAATAGTACAAATGGATGAATGGAGAACTCTTTACATAGCCTATTAAGTTCGTTAGTTGTACCTAGCCTATTAAGTTATAGTCCACCAGGCTAGCCAAGTGCGGATTGGCGGACTTCACACGTCTTTCGAGGGGTTCTCTCAGACATGCAGGTTTCCTCGCGATGTTTTCCTTCACCGTTTAGCAAGTGATAATCATGGGTTGAAAATTAGATTTGCACATGAAATCCAGAAATCCCAGAGGTGCGAGCCGGGGCTTGAACCTACGATCCCTAATTAATCATAAAAAATATTTTATCGTATACGTTAAATTAGCAAACTTGTAACACATTTTATACAACTTATTGACAAATATTGTTCAATTCTTGTCTCATTAGAATTGTATCCAGTTACCAAAGTTATTTTCATTAGGCCTCCGAATCTTTTCTACGTGATCAGTTCTCGGGGCGCCTAATTAAAATTCCAACTGATTAATTTGTAAACAAACCGTCGACAAGCCCGTGTTTATTGAATTTGTTTTACTTTGTTTGAATATTTTATGTCTGAAAATTAAGTTTATTAATTGTTTGATTTTAGACGGCTATACCTACTTAATGTCATATAAAGTTTTTTTTTACATATAAAATCAGTGTGTTTTAATTAAATGTAAGTATATTTATCACTAGCTTTTACTCGCGGCTCAGCCCGTACAACCATCACGCCGCCCAATTTTTTTTTAAATATAACGGATCGGGGTTCAGAAATTAGAATCGATTGTAGCTAAATAGTTAGTATTTGAAACATTATTACGATTTAAAATGCATATCGATTCCTATTTAGAATTATAGAAGAAGTAATATCATCCGCGCTATTGCAGCTAGAAACATAAAAGCCAATAAAAAAGTTACTGAAAAATATGAATACAAAATAACGAACATTGTTGAGGGTTATTTATACCCCGCCTCAGTTTACCTTATACTCTTGAAGTAATACCACGTCAAGTCACTTTAAAATCCAATCAACTTGCTTGTTGACACTGCTCAGCAATTTGTGGGAAAAAAAAACCCGTATACGACAACGGTGAGGTGGAAACTGAACACTGGCAACCTTATCTCGATCTGTTAACGGCTTCCAACTGAATTGGGTTCGTGATCCCGCATCGTAGGGTTGGCATGTGATATTAACGTAAGGGTAATTGATATATTGAGATGTACCTTGGAGGATTTTATTGGATTTTGTATTACAACCGTTGTTGCTTAAGTACGGCGGCGTCTATTCATATTTAGAATCGTGTTTTATCTTTAACGCTTCCGCTACACCTACTGCTAAAATACTAATATTTTATGTCGATTAACGCGATAATGAACTGGTTTTAGGCGCAGGTGTGGCCGGGACTTTACAATAAAACAATACATTGTACATTGTAGAAGGTTCTTGCAGTTACATATTATATCTTGGCTCGAGCTTCAAGTATATATTGATGACTAGAGCATATCACTATGGCTTAAAATACAAATTGCTAGATCAGCCATATGTCGGGTTTTGGGGGGGGGGGGGGGGTGATCACTTTGACATAGTGTCAGACCCATTGTAATCTAATAATCACTGATAAAGTCAATAAATTAATCGTGACAGTACGGTCGCGAACATTAATATGAGACCCATTTCCTTAATATTTTCAATGACACTTATAATGCAATAAGGTCGTATATCTATATATTGTCATATTTGAGAGCACTTGCTCCTAGTAACGGCAGTCAAAATAGTACCTCTTATGGTACGTATACGATTGCTGTACGGACACGCCATGTTCATATCTTCATGTCACATCCATTATTTTCTTTATAATATGTATTTATTGAATGTGTTATTGCTATTAATTACTTGACATTGGCAAAATACCCACTATCTTGTGGATGAGGCTATATTCATATCCATTTTATTTCATCGCATTCTATATCGTAAAGAAAGAAGAAGAAGATTGCTGTACGATATTCAACCTTAAATGGGTCCCAAATTAAAGCCCGCAACTGTACCTACCTATTTACTTATTTTTATATAAGTACATAGGTTTTCTCTCTAGGGACACCCAACAAGGTAACGTATATTTTTGTCATTTTACGGTATCGAAACGTAAACTTAAGACGACAGTATTATTTCGGTCGTGAACTCGAACGACCGATAAACTTTACGATTTTGAATAATATTTGAAACTTGCGTAAAATAAGAGACGTAAGAATAAAACAACGGTTTTATTTTTACTTAAATTTAATGATATAACCGATACTAACGTGTTTAAAATAAAACTTATTCTATGAATTTCATCGCATTTATTCTATGTTTTTACGTTCACGACGTTTCGGCTGCTTTACAGCAACCATGGTCATGAGAGGACTGAGGTGTTTGACGTTCTAGTGTCATAGTTAGACTAGTGTTTGGTAATGCCAGGCCATGGACTATTAATGTTGCAATACACCACGATAAGGAAATATCGTACTATATTCAAACTTTTGAGCAACAGACTTCTTAGAAGTTCTGACGTAACCTTGCCACAAGCAAAATTAAGCCACTCTTTCAATGCATTTGAAGTAGTAAACGTTACTACATACAAAACTTTTTGTCTAGTAAATGGTGCGGGCATAGACTAAAAAATTCTGGACATAGCTTTTTTATATGTGTGCGTCAATGCGTTTGTTTACATGTTAGATCAAAGTTTTTAGGTTTCACTTGTAGCGCACGCCATGCGTTGTCTGAATATTCTAACAAGTATGCTAGTAATATTCGTAGATACCCAAAGTTTGTGCTATAAACTTTGGGTATCTACGAGTATTACTAGCGTATTTTTATGAAACCGGGCTTAACGTTAAGTTACTCAATCTGTGCAGCGTAAATTAAGTCAGTCTGTCCTATCCAATAGCTTTTATTATACTGGTATGATATTCAAATATTTGTACAGTTTGAAATGATGATACATTATACTCAGAGAGCAGTTAATTTACTCGCCGTAGACTCCCTGTTTAAAAAACATTCACACCATTCGCAACTGGCCAGTTACCTACACACAAAAAAAAAGAAAAGTGAATTCACCGATTCGAATTTCGAAATCGTATATTTATTCCCGTCGGATAGGTATTCCGATACACATCGGTGCAACTTACAGTCTCTCGTCCGGAGATTTATTCGCTTGCAATTTTTATTTCTGAACCAGTCGACTGTATCGGTGATACAGATATTTCATGTAATACCGATGCATTATTGTACAGTGGGATGAGTTCTCTTTCACTCTCAGTATTTGTTTTTTTTAAAGCTGCCTATCCGTTCCTATATTGTTCTCACATACCCATAACAATGTACTGCTCAAAAACGTAACGGATAATTTTTTTTTTAAAACCACGGAGTTTCTTGCCCGTTCTTCTCCATAGGAACGACATTTCGAACGGGATAGTAAAGTTGTATCTTAGCATTTTGTAACCATTTTGACGATTCATAAGTACTTGAAGGTTTACATGAATAAAAAGTATTCTGATTCTGTTATGAGTCGGCATGAACTTGTTGGGGAATTTGTAAACTAAATTTTACTATGTCAAGTTATGTTCGCGTCCGTATCGACGCATACATACATTATTGTTAATTGTTGCTCCTAATTATTTAATGATTGCTATTTGGTGTGACTAATTCTTGTGCTAGGATCCGAAATGAAAATAAAAAACACAACCTATATACGTTCATACAGCAACCATACAAAAATATTTCCGCAATACATAAATGCATTGCTCTCTAGCCATTTATTACTAAATGTTAGCATTCATCACTATAGCATTTTCTTTTGTTCATCGCAATGTGAGCATCGCATTCTTTATAAATATTTTCGCATTTCATTCGACTGCTCTATAATTTCACGGTCACGCGAAACGTCGTTCGATCTTTGTCCCTATCAGCAGCGGGGAAACTTTCCCCTTTTTATTCTAACATTAATATTGTATGTTGAGTTAACTTTCCACGGAGTTGGGCATACAATATTCCAATTAAATGATAGTTCATGCCAATGTTGCTATATTATGATTCAGTTAGTTCTGTTACGGTGATAAAAAAAATACTATCCGTCGAGTCCTTTCCTTTTTTTCGCTGGTTGAAATTATACGACCGGCTGCTTATAAAGTACATGAACTTAAATTTTACTACTAAGTTCGTATATCCGCCAAGTATAATAGATCGATAACTTGTACAGAACATCTAAAAGTTATTTGAAACCACGATTTTTTTACTGGCTTCTTTGAACTTTTGGATAGTTTTATGAATGTTGGAATTGGTAATATTTAATCTGCATCGTAATTTCGTACACTTATTTATTATTATCTTTAAAGTTCATAAAAATAATAATGGTTTGACAAATAAAAATACCAGCAATGTTTTTCGTATCAAAAAAGTCCTTTGATTCATTCTACTATTGTTTTATATTATTCGCAGATTATTTTACAAACACCGCCAAAAACAACGAAAGCCCTACAATTCTTTTGATATTGAATGCGTCCAATCGTATTGTTTTAATGAAACGTTGTGCCGAAAAATCTAATCTATGGAGGGCGAACAGTTTTGTTTCTTTTACGTATCCGCTCGCGGAGCTCACACAATGGTATACGGTTATTAAATTTTCGGAAACACATCAAACGCACTGTTAGCTCCACCTCGACTACCAATTAAAAGTTTGGCATATCGCGAACAGCAAGGATCAGCTTTGGTTGCCCTCGCGCCATAAATATTATTACTTTTTTATGCAAATATCGTTTTGGCGAAATGGTTTTGGCAGGCTGGATGGGTTCTGTGCTATTTGTTTGCCAACGCTTAAGTGTTTGTAATATTTAGGCGCCAAACAGGTATAAAGTGTAGGTATCAAGTTTCACGGTGAACCTTGTTGAGACTTGATTTTATATTAGCAACTCGGTTGTTGAACCTTTATCAGTGTATTACGTCAATTGTCGTGCTTACAGGGGATCCCACAGGTACTTTTAAGGTAAAGTAAAGCAATGTACCTACTTTAAATTGTAGCTAGAACAATTGGCATCATTCTATATTCAAAAGTAAGTAATACTGCGTTCACAAATTTTTAAAACGTTGCTGGCTTCATTTAGAATTCGGACTTTCGGAATCCCTGGTCTAGAATATATTGACGTAAACACAACAATTGACGCTATTTGTTATGTACAAATCTATTTAAAAATCTAAATTAATAAACACGCAGCACATTATAATAATATGATTACCGATTGTTTATAGCCATGCTACCCTCTGTCGTTCTAATTCCAACTTTACACTCTACCAACAATGAAGTATATTTTCGTGTAACAAAACATTATCGGACCTAGCGTATTTCATGTAAACACGTAAGCGGTTTCGACATGTAATGGGTAAATTTCCGGCAGCAGTGGCGGCGCCTGTTGCCCAGTTATAAAACCTTTATTAAGGTTCATGATGGGATAAAAAAGGGGAATACTTTGATCCCTGGAACACATTTTTTTAAAAGGACAATTTAGTTAATAACTTTGCCGTTGTGCGTGGAACTGCTGGGATTTTTTTTAATTTTCTTATAATAACCTTACGCTGGCCTGATCCCCTCACATTGAGGGGAGGCCCGTCGCTCACAGTTGGACATTAAAGGGCTAAACTTATTATTATAACCTTATGCTAAATTCTGGCGGGTAGTGCTCCACCAACGCAATGCCATGCACTTTCTATCAAGAACGATCTATTTATATAATTCTAGACTAAACGATTGTATTATGTACTATGCAATGGAATATTAACATTGCCAATAATACTTAGTCATAAGACAAATTGAAAAACCTTTTCTCAAAAGACTGCTTAGGGCATAGATTTATTAGTTATTTCATAGTTACTAGTGTTTTTGTCTAGTTGTCAACACACTCTAAAATTACTTAGTCTCAACTCTAAAATGTTAGATGTTAGTATCTACACAAAATATTAATCGACGTATAGAATAAAAATAGTCTTCGAAAGGCTTTTAGACGCGAATTTATTGATGCGCTGAAATATTCACAGCTATTAAGCGGGTTTCACTGTACCGAGCGGGAATATTAAATACGATGTTAGTCGATTGAGAGGCGTTTGCATATGCGTAGAACTTAGATACATTTAATATACACTATCACGACTGTAATTATCGATGGGGTAGGCAGAGGTGTACTACAGTGCCCACATTTCTCCGATGGTATTTGATCCCAATGTAATAGGGGGGAACCTATTGCCATTATACCGGGCACATTCCTACATAATATAAAGAGGACTTAGGCCATAGTTTACCAATCTGGACCAGTGCGATTTGGTAAACTTCACCAGATTTTGGACAGACGTGCATATTTCCTCTCGATGTTCGCTTTCACCTATAGTAAGTGATAATCACTATTGCAAAATAGATTCGCACGTAAAAATACGCAAATCCGCACCTCTGGGGGTGCGAGCCGGGTCTGAATCCTACACACCTTATTTCCACGGCGGGCTTTCTACCAACATGGCTATCAATGCTCTTTACCTACGCTAAATATGTATTTAAAATAAAACTAGCTATCCCAGCGAACTTTGTACCGCGACAGAGTCAAACGTGTGAGAAAATTAATTATCTTTATTATTTTTTTAAGATATTTTTTTCCACGTTTTAAAAGTTCAAAAATTGTAGTATTATAAAAATCGGCCCACCCGTTTGAGCTATAAATGGTGTAACAAACACGAATTTGTTTTATAGAATATATACAATGTAAAATTCTTCATAAGTAGTATTTTATTCAAAATATTTTGTGTTGACGACCTCTATATTTATCTGATTCAACATCAGCCCAGTGGAGATATTACGTTGAGATATAAAAACAATATTTTCATAAATGTTTCACTAAATAACCCAGTGCCGCGCGAGGCCTGACTAAACAAAATGAAAATTTGAACTTTTAATTAAAAAAATATAGTTGGCGTTCAAACGGAGAGATTTATCAGCGTAATTTTTCATGTAGTTATTTTGTAGGTTATTGACTTATATTTCAGGTAGATGAATCATGTTTCAGAAGTTGGTGCGCAGATGAGCATGTGCATGTGTTTGAGAAGTAGGTTTGTATTTTTCCCTCTCCAAGCCTTTGCTAGCGTTGCGAGCGGTTATAATATACCTAAACCTTAATTTACACTTGTACTCAGTTTTACTTAAGTTGTAAGTCATTCAGTCGCTAGACTCTCGATTCTATATGGGCATAACCTCAGACCCAGACTTATTTACAGGGTTTTTTTGATTAAATTGACTCGTAATCCCACATTTATACTTTGAGATAAATTACTTAAAATAATTCAAAATATATATATCAAGTATTTAATATATACAATAATTACAAAGAAAAAACGTAAATATTTACAAACTAAATATATAGAGAAAATAACATTATTATACTAAACTAATATAAATTAAAAAGAGTATAGAAAAGCTAATTAATATTAATACTAATTAAACAAGAAATTATATTATTAATATTTACAAAAAGTGTAAAAAATTTGGCCCATGCGGTAGCGTGCCCAACATGCTGGCCGCATTTCCTCGCTGAATAGCCAAAGCTACTCGCTGAGCGAGGAAATGCCCAGCCCTTAATCAAATTTTAATCTATAGTCTGAAACAAAGCCAATAAATACATTCAGGGAAATGCCTGGTGGCACCTTGGAACACAAACAGGCAGTCCTGGCCGCCCGCCAACTAATTAGTCATGTAAATGGAAACACCACAACGCACTGTTTGGCGACACCTACGTGGTTGTAGACATTTGATATTTGAATGGACGATGCAAGGATTACCAGGCTTTGCCTTTGAAGAAGAAGGATCGGAAGGAAAGATGGAACTGTTTGCTTTATTATGTATTATTTTTTACTAGCTGAACCGACGTTTTCCTGTCCAAATCCAATAAAAACGGCGCTCTCCGTTTTTACCCGATTTTTGCAAATTTCCGGACCACTTTTTGAATTTTTGTTACCCTAAATTAAAAAAAATGCCATATCGGTTCTGCCGTTCTCAAGTTATGAGCTTACCAACGAACATCATTAGATTTTTATTTATATAAGATAAGATATGTGTTTACTCTTGTTTTTCTCAGATGTTAATGTATATGATGTATTCCTTTGTACTGTGTCGAATATTCTTTTTCTTACTTTTTTCATTAAGTATATTGAGGAAATTAAATATAGACGGATCACTGCGGGAGCTATCTTCGACAAGTTTTATTGAAACACTAGGATTCCAATCGATGATAGAACCAAAATCCGTTCAACACATATTTTTGGGTGAGCGACGTGCCGACTAACATAATATAAAATAGCGTTATATTAGTTCACAGAACTTGCTCCCTAAGGATACGTTCAATGGAAATACCGCGAAACTTGTGAACAGGAACTATTTGGATTTGGTGAATTTACTAGTAAAATATTTGACTTTATCTTTGACTTGGTTGGTACTAAAATATATTAAGTTTAAACATTAGATTGATTTTATTATTAGATTGAATATCGACCTGATAAGCTCAGTGGGTAGTGGCCCTGCTTTCTGTGCTGCTGATCCTGGGTTCGAATCCTGGTAGAGACGATCTTTCTGTGATTAGCACGAATGTTTGTACCCGAGTCATGGATATTTATTATCTATATAAGTATTATATACTGGGTTCGCCCTCAGTCCATTGTACGGTACCCATAATACAAGCGTTGCTTAGTGTGGGACCGTATTGTTAGTGTGTTCGTCTGGCGATATTTATTTATTTATTCTTATGTCAATAATTTCGTCTTACTCCTAGCCTTTTCGCATTTTTTTGTATTGTGATGGCTTTCACTCTACTGGCTGATTATTGGTATTTAGAAGGAATTATTGTGATCTGCTCTCCAAGACCTAGTCGGACTAAAGGCAACCTAAGGGCAATCCTTTAGGTCGCGGTTACGCGCATAATTTTTTACTGGTGGTAGGCTTCGGCCGTGGCTAGTCACCACCCACTGAACAAAGCCATGTCGCCAAGCGGCCTAGCCGTGTTCCGGCATGATGTTCGGTGTTGCCATTCATGGAAGGCGGGTCAGATCAGTTGCGCTGCATGTGCCTCTATCTACTGCCGCCTTCCTACCTAGGCAAGTATGCTCCATCGTAGATCTCATCGTCACTAACCATCGGGTGAGATCGAGATCAAATACTTGCCTATAATGTAATAAAAAAAAATAAAAAAATAATAAATTTACAAATTTTCGACGATGTAACTAGTTTTACTGTTATTTCGTACATAAGATTACTTATCTACGTGCCCGAAAGTATAAGCAACATTTTCCAAACTCAGCACAGACAGTTGTAAAATTTTAATTTTGGGAAACACAAAACACTTTAGTATTTCACCTCAACGTGCAAAGTTTACAAATTCTCCGGCTGATTACTTGAATTATTTCCTCGGGAAGTTTCTCTTTGCCAAAATTAAATACATTTTTAACGAATCAAACGCGGCTGGATAATGAATTTGTCAATTGGACGCCCTGCAGACACTTTAATTGGGCTGTGTAAAACTCTACCAAGTTTTTATTTCGTCTCGCCTAATCAAAACCTTTGCCAAACGGAGCCCTCGAGTTATATTAGCGAGAATCTTGAGGTGTCGTTAAGACTTATGACTTTTTTTGTCTTAGTGTTACAATATTAAAAACTTGGGCTTTGATTTAAACTTTGTACAGTTTCGTTAATAAAGATGGAAGGAGTTTTAAGGACTTTTAGTTTTAAATCTGTCTGCTATAATCCGAAGCAGGTGCGGGCTTTTCACCTTTTGTCTTGGTTGTTTCAGTTTTCCTGAGTTCATATTTTATCTAGAATTAATCTCTTCTTTTCATCCTGGAAAATGCAGTAAAACTTAAAGTTATTTGTTCGCTGCTATGTAATACTACCCACCGTAGAGATATTAGTCATAGTGGTCATAAAAAATATGACTTGTAATTTATAATGCATGAAGCATACAATGTGTAGTTACTTAACCCTTAATAGCCTAGAGTTTCAATTTTGATACCAATCTTTTAAACCGAATGTTCACATTACTATTAGGTTTTTTTTATAGGTTGGCTGTACGTATTTTACTGTTGTATAATATTCGTTCCAACGAAATTAAAAAAAATATCAAATGTCATTATTATTAAACACAGTAACATTAAACACAGTAATATTAAAAATAAATCACTTTCGTAAATCAGGCTACTAAGGGTTAATTTATTTCAAAAAAAGATACAATGTACTTGATAATCCTTGAGGCTATGGTGGTGGTTACCTATAGGTACTTTGATAGAACACCGAAAATTACATGAAAAAATAATAAAAGTAAAATTGCGTAAAACATTTTTTTAGCTGTGGTACAGACTATAAAATAAGCCCCGCGGGGAATATTATCAGCAAACTGCATTTACTGGATAGTACAGAATATTTTTGTGTGAGCTGTTTTTATAATTATTATGTTTAAGGTATATATTTTTTAATATTTCTATGCAAACGCACGTGTCTAAATCATCAGCAATTTAAAATGCACTGTACCGATTGGAGCGTGGATATAAACATTGGAGCACGTCTTCTTGAATTGAACAAACAGTGCCTACTTAGTTTAATATTACTCGTTCAGTAGTTATTTATCTATGTATGTATGTACCTGAATAAACATATCTGCTCATTACCATCAAGGGACCAAGCAATAAGCATTGTAGGGCCATCCATTTACCGGTGATAATGAGATGCGTCCCGAAGGTCCCTGCGCACTAAACCTAGTTAATTTATGCGAATGAATAATTTCACATGTTGGCTGAAGAAATTATAACAGTTAAAATGTTGCTGTAAGAAGAATTATTTAGTACTAGCTTTTAGCGGAACCTCGATGCAAAATAGCCTATAGCACATCGGTATAATGGAGCTTTAAATAGTAGCTTTTAATAGTGAAAAAAATTTGAATCAAATCACTAGTTCTGGAGATTATCCTCTACGTCCAAAGTCTCAAAATTTACCACCTTATAATACGGAATAGATACTGTAGATTGTCTTCTATGTCATATTGCTCTTGTCAGGGCGATCGTCGTCATCATGTGGACCAGTCAGGGGCAGACGTGAGATTCATGTAAGGGTCCGCCCAAGCAAGATTTGATCTGGTCAGTGGAACGCATGGGTGAACGTCCGTGGTCTGCTGCCCTCGACTTTATGCAATCTCTGGAAAAACGAACGGAACATTATGCTTAATAGTTTGCAAGTAACTTCTGGAGTTGTATACTACACAGACCTTGTGGAAACCAGGGATAACTTCCGTGCGTTCAAGCGTTTTTGACATACCTACTACTGGAATCAAGTTTAATCAGCTCACAAGTTTAGGACCAATTAGTATTTAAACTGTCCGTGGTGCCTTACACCTGGAATTAGTCCAGCTGTAAGAGTCTTACTTCTGTGGACATTTGTCTACCAGATCTTTTTGTCTCCCGCTTTGCAATGGAGGGAAGTGGATAATTTTCTTCCAACTCCTCCTATTTATCTTTCGATTAATTTCGTGCGGGTTCCAAGACAATTAACTTTATCCCGGGACTCGCCGAGGGTCAAACCTCGGTGTCTTCATTGGACACCACTGTAGATCCTGGCTTACAGGAGTAGCAGTGGTGGGAGTGTGTGGCGGGCCTAGTCCCATTTAAATAATGCCCTCGACTTTTCCTTGCACAACAAGACGCTCAATGGATTGACGCTTTATGGATTGTAGATTATACCAAATAATGGAAACAGTACAGTGTTTGAACCCTCAAACCAAGTTTAAACTACAAGTAGATATAAACTTTTATTTAATATGTAAGTCAAAAAAATATCACAATTTCCTTAACAATGCAACTAATCGTAAATATCATTGTTAACATCGCATTCATTGGAATTACAAATGTCATTCACATTAATGGATGCTTACATTGAATATTTTTTGAAGCGAATTTCGTTACGGATTTAAATAAAAATTAGATTTTACCTTAATAAATTACATTTCCAAATCGATGACTACCCTCAATCCATTACCGGGATGGCGTTATTAGCTGGTATTGGAAAAGTGCGAGGTTGGGGTGTTGTGCTACTGCGGAAATATGATGATTTGCCGACTCTACAAATCTGTGGTATCTAAGGGTAGGTTTTTGATGATTCTGATTGCATTCGTTTGAGAAACCTCGTGTCTTAAAAATAAATTTGGACTGGACCAAATTAAGGACTTAGCCTGAACTTATATACATTGATCAGGATGATCAGAGATATTTTATTTAGTCACTCAGCAATTATACGATCACAATGGCGGATTCAAGATTTCATTATGGGGGGCAATGTTTGTGTGTTTTTACCTATCTTTCAGGAAAACAATGATTGTAATTGGCCGCAATAAAGTACTTAAGTCGTGGGCTGCAACGGCCATGAGTAGAAAAAGAAAATCATAGTTCAATACAATTAGATATGACAAAACGTATTGTCCGATGTACCCGAATGCTAGGGGACGCATGCTCATACCCGATGATGTCATCTAATATTAATATAAACACTAAGTTTTTCAATCAGCGGTCATGATCATGTAACCAAACCATTCGACCCAATAAGGCACCGGGTCCCAGACCCAATAAGGAATTACGACCACGCTACGCCCCATAAACGTTATTGGAGTAATTTCTAATAACGCTATACAACTCATATTAATTTGATGCACACGCTCAGATCACCCACTATATTATGATCGGATATAATAATGTAGTCATGGTTGTGTTAGTAGGTTTCATTAGTGTAACGAGATATCATTGAAATTGCTGAATATTAGAGCATATTTTATTAGTGGTGTGATTGCTTTTAGTCGTGACACTTTTTACAGAGCAGTTGTACCTAGTCATTTGTTTTTAAATTGTATTCTTGACTTTTCGCGCTTGATCTTTGATCATCGTTTGGACAATCTCATTAAGTGGAGTCTTAGCATAGAATTATGGCCTTGGTAAAAGATTTCGTTTGGTTGGTCCAGTACATATAGGTCTAGATCTATTTCCATTGACTCTACTCCGGACAAGTATTTCAATGGTACCTGCTGGTCGCTTTCACACGTATCCTAGGATCCTACGAGTGATAGAAATGATTACAATATTTATCCTAATAAATTTTCTTATTAACTAAGAATCATGATTACTTTTTAAGCCAGGTTCTATAATGGATATGTCCCTGGACTTGCCGAGGGAAATGCTTAAAATTTAACCGAATTCTAACTGACAGGTGTGTAGGTATTGAAAATGTGATCCTAAAAAAACTTAGGATTTAGATTGTTTTTTGATTATGTAATAATGCAGTTTTTTTTCAAATGATTTTACTAAAATAACATTTTGTTTATTTTAGTACCCTCCTACCCAACTTGGGCGCCTAAATTAATGGCTCCCAAATGATCAAATTTTCCTTCGTTTAAAATAATTCGACTTTTCCCTCGTAAGGGACTGCGTTGTCCCAAATAGTCCCTTGCGTCAGCCTACACAGGTCAGGCCGTTGAATTGGCCACAGAGGTCTAAGGGAATGAGCCAAAATTACAATTATTTATTGTCTTATAAGGGATTGTTGGGTTAAATGTATTTAAAAGCGCGCTTAAGAATTATTCCATTCGGTATTTATATTCATTGTTGTTCTGTTTTGAGAAAATAATGCAGTAGACAAGCTCTGTAAGATATTATAAGTCGTGTTCTCGATCGGAAGGAAATTGATAATAAGTTCTTTAATAAATTATTTTTAAATAACGCTTGCCAACAAAATATGTTATGTATACAAGTCAATAGCCGTGTCCAAATTAATCACAGCAAATGACAGATGACAACTCTCAAGATGAGGCAACACGTGCGTGTGCCTCGGGCGAGTAAGCCTCGTAAGTATTCGCGGTTTAATTGAACACAGTCAATTAGGTACTTAACTAGAAAAAAGTTTATAGAAATAACTCTTGTACAGCCATGAACAAAACTAACGACTGGAGTTGCAAATAAACAAAGTTGAAAAGCACTTTTCGTTCGCAACGAGTAAAAGTTTTACAATATTATCGCAATGACACTTGTGAGCGCAACTCTACTCTGTATAGCTTGCTGGATGTGAGGATTTTGCAGTGAGGTCTTCTGGTTCAAAAAAACCAAGGCTCTGAATATACTGAGTGTCTACCCAATCACAAACAGTGCAAGCAAGCGATTCATTATGACGTGATTAAGGATTTACAATGGTCTAATTTCAGTTTAATTTGGTTCAGCGTTGAGTTCTCCAAAATGCAGTGTTCTAGTAACTACATTGAAGATTATCTTTAACGTTTACCATTGACGCTTCTCTAATATAAAGAAATGAACATCGCACTGGCAAGGAAATCGAAACGGTTGCTATCTAAAGCTATCATTTTCAGTCGATTTCAGATCCGTGTTCCCGCGAATCCAGGTCACCAGTACTCGCAGGTACAGTCGAGTACAGAAGCGATTGGAGTGTGCTTAACTGATTATCGTGCACATTCCGTTGTGAATTTCCTTGCACCTATTCTTTTGCGTAGTGTTGATGCCAGACGCTTAGCTAAGAGCATATTGTTATTGGCGACCCGATTGGCACTATTGGAAGGGACCCTGATTTCTGTAGCGTGGATCCCGCATTCGAATCCCAATAGGGGTAAACATTGTTGGGCACGAATGTTTATACCCGAGTCATTGATATTTGATATCTATAAAGGTACTTAAATCAATATACTTACTGGATCGCCCCCAGACCATTGTTCGATATCAATAAGATACAAGCGTTGATTAGTTTGGGGGTTTTGGGGTCGAGTCACCTTCGTCCGTAGGAGAATTAAGTACCCTCGAGATACCCTACACGTCACCCTGGGTGGTGCCAACCAGGTGACAACTCTACTGGTGGTAGGCTTCGGCCGTGGCTAGTCACCACCCACTGAACAAAGCCATGTCGCCAAGCGGCCTAGCCATGTTCCGGCATGATGTTCGGTGTTGCCATTCATGGATGGCGGGTCCGATCAGTTGCGCTGCATGTGCCTAGTGAATGTAGCGTCTCTTATCTACTGCCGCCTTCCTACCTTGGCAAGTATGCTCCATCGTAGATCTCATCGTCACTTACCATCAGGTGAGATCGAGATCAAATACTTGCCTATAATGTAATAAAAAGTAATAAAAAAAAAAAAAAAAAAAGATCTACACAGTTATATGGAATGTTCATCTGTCGATATCATTTATTATAAACTATATGCAATTGAAGTCGTGTTCCTAATCCTAATTTTTGAGTTCATGAGTTCACTACTTTGTAATGCGATTTGATTGATTAAAACGGTCGGCTTACAATATTTTGTACAAGTATTAAATTCATACTAAACTCTAGAAAATATTTCACTTGTGTGCATGATAGTGCGATCCGGTGCATAAAAAAAGATACGATATAGGAATGTTATTGCAGTTTTTACTGAGATTTTAATATGCAGAATACATTCAGCCATTTTGCATCTGAAAACTTGGTAAAATAGACATGTTTTTATTCTATTTCCCGCGGGAATCCATCCATTTCCTGTATAAAAAGTATGCTTTATACATTTTCGCTCGGATTTTGAACTATTACCATGCCAAACTTTATGATATTCTGTTTTGTAGTTTCCTGGAGATGCGCGAACAGACAAACAGAAAAATATAACAAAAATGGCAGATGTTTTCCAAAATAATCAATCTAAAGACCATGCTACGCCCTTATTGTAATAATATATTATCAGGTTAAATTTTATAAAAACATATTGTATATTAAAAAGAAAAAGAAGCTATGTAAAGCAGTTGCTGTAAAGCAGCCGAAACGTCGGGGTCGTAAAAAACATAAAATAAACGCGATAAAATCCGTAAAATTAGTTTTATTTTAAAGCTATGTCAGCCAAACCAAAATAAAATTTCTGGAATGCTACGAAAACATCTCGACGCAGCCTCCATGCTCGGCAATAAATCGTAAGGTGTGGACGGCGACGCTTATCGCCAAGAGGGTGTGAAAGGTCACATGCCGACACCTCCATCACCACGGGTATAAACCACCTGTAAACTTACCCGCCGGTTTGAACTGGAACTTTTCAATGGGTAATCGATTTGATTCGATATTGTTTTTCCGCTTGTTCATTTCATAATGCAAGTTGAAATTAATCACTTAATACATCGATATGAGACTTGTGGTAAGGTTCAAAATGCTATTTCGCTATTAGGAATACGATTATAGAAATGTAACGTCATCACCATGGTATTAATTCGTTGACGAGATTATTGAAAATACATTAGTAGGCGACCTGCATTTGTCTCCCATACGAGTACTCACAAAACTTTATTTAAGGACATGATTTTATTAATAAAATGTAGATAGGTACCCTTTTATTATATTTCGATTGACAGTAGCAGTTAATTATGGGATTGTGTTTAAATTAACAAAGTCACGATATCATCAAACAAATTATTAAATTATTAAATTGTTCATTAAATCGGTGAAGTGTTAAATAAAACATAATTTGTTGATTGCCAATTAATAGTCAATTAACCGTTGAACGTGTGAGCAAGTAGCATTTAATTATCAAACCGAAACAAGTTAATCTCGTCGTTAAAAATGCGTGTATCATAAAATGGCAGTAACTATAATCAAACATAATTAAAAATCACCTCCACACCACACCAGCTAAAAAATAAACAAAACTGCGTTGATTGTCATTGGTTCATCCGTTCAGGCTACGATGCAGCTGACAGACGAAGACAAACCCACAGACAAGGTTATTAAAATTATAACATCCCTGTTATTGCTTCAGCGGCTTAAAAAGTAAAGCTATCGCGCAAGGCATACGCAGGAACCAGCCTCACGAAGCTGGCCACAGTCAGCCCACAGCTAATAACGACGATTACAAGTCATGTGTCCAGTCATTGATGAATAACTACGTAGATCTGTGATGCTAGTACTAACGCGTTGTCATTAATGTCCCGCTGACGCACACACGTGTACGTTATATAATATAACGTACTTTAGTTGCACACACTAAACGATACAATGGCAGTGTAAACGAGATAGCATTACAATTAGCAAGAGCAAAAGCAACACAGATATATGTTGCGCTGCGTCTTCTTAACGTAGGTAGACTAATTAGTCTGAGTAGCTGGTGCGCTGCGCAGCCCAGTGCTGTAGTGCTATTTACGAGCGCAAGAAACCTATCTACGTATTTCTTAATACATCGACATCGATGTGTCCAGTCAACACCGCTGGCTTAATTAAGAACTGAATTCGAGACGTGAATCGGTACAACCGCGTTCACAATCGAATCGGTGCATACATTAATTGGATTCCCAAAAACCGGATGTAATTCGCGTCCATTTTCGACGTCACTTCATGCCTCGTTTCAGAAGTGACGTGAATCGATGCCGATACCGACTAAAAAAAAATTATATTGTAACCAGATTTGTTACCTGTATAAGAACCGATGACGATATTCTTATGTTTCACTAGTGGGTCAGAACTACACAAAGGAATGTACTATATGGCCAATATATTTTAATATATTATTACATATTGAAATAAAACTATTTTTAAGGATTCTATCGCGTTTATTTTTGTTTTTACGTTCCTGACGTTTCGGCTGCTTTACAGCAACCATGGTCACGGGAAATAGTTTTATTTCAATGCGTAGTATTCGCGTAAATATAAGAAATCAATATATTATTACATAGTTTGAAGAACCGATGGCCGTTGGGCAGAAAGGTCCCAGAATGGCAACCATGAGACTGTAGACGTAGTGTAGGACGGCCCCTAACAAGGGGGACCGATAATATTCACACGCGTAGAAGGAAGCCGGTGGAGGCAAGTTGCGGAGGACCGCGATGTGTGGAAGTCATTGGAGGGGGGCGGGGATATGTCCAGCAGTGAACGCCTTTCTGCTGATGGATCGATGATGGAGAGCTTTCTAAGTCTCTCAATAGGTATCTTAAAATCATTTTGAGGCAACTTTGACAGTATTTCAAAATGAAGTCCCGTGTACGAACTTTTTAGCTCAAAAGTGGCCATTTAAAATGTGTAAGCATGATTCATCCTCCAACTCCTGAACCACATTGTAGCGAATCTAGAAATTCCTACGATACTAGCATATGGTAAGTTATTATAAGTAGAACTCAATGGTCATCTGTAGGTCAAGTACGAGATTATTCGTAAGCTCACCCACCGTATACTTCATAATTTACGTATTTAGACATCATCGTGTATGGAGTATTGAATAGCGCCTCAAGTGGGCGGTATTTAAAACTTTCAATTTTCCATACAAATGACAAAATACGTAGACTATAAAGTATACGGTTAGCTCATGAATGGGTAATCTTGCGCTTGACGCTCTGATAAGCTAAAGCTAAGCTTTAGCCGACCAAGTTCAAAAAAAACATTGCAGCCCTGATTTTGCTCAATATAAAGTATTTTCACAACAGGCTATAAACGGCCTCATTGCTCAACGTTGGACGAAGATCTCGTTGGCAGGGTTATCTCTCTAAATCTGCCACGTAACAGGGTGAGCCTTACACTTGATGGCCGAGCCTTTTATGAAATATTGTTATTCCCCCACTACTCGCCCGCGGCCAGTGCTTCGAACAACGAGTCGTGAACCCGCGGAAGTTAGCGCCAAGTGGCATATAGCGCGTCGCAATAGATATTTTGTACTAAAAAATCTATTGCGCAGCGTCTGGGACCAACTTCAGAGGGGCAAAGTTATTTTTTACAACCGTTTATGAGCTCGTTGACCCACTTTAAGCTTCTGGTTTAAGGTTTCATTATGACGTATCGTAGTTTTGTTGTTGGTATGCTGTGTCACTTAGCGTGAAAGCTATTGTGAGGTCATAGTACCATGTTTAGGTGTTTTGTATTTTGATAAACTTAAAGGTGACTTTTTTTTTATATTTACGCGAATATTACACATCGAAATAAAATTTTGCTGTTTTTTTTACTTTTTACGTTCCCAACGTTTCGGCTGCTTTACAGCAACCATGGTCACGGGAGGACGCGATAAAATCCGTAAGATTAGTTTTATTCAATGTGTAGTAATGACGTAAATATAAGAAATCAATATATGTTTATTAAATTTGGACACTTTAAATACCGGGTCATTCCGAAACGGTACACTAAGCTTTTAACTCACGCTTTTTAACATTTGCAATTATCGTGTGGTCAGAAATTGATTTGTCAGTTTAAAAAAAATCATTAATGTTAACAATTGTCATTTTATTGGGAACAAATTTTATTTTTATTGGTAATATTTAATAGAGTCGTTTAGTATTGATAAACACCTCACCTCATAAATAGATCTTCATTTTATTATGCCTTTACAAACATTTCACGGTCACTTAACACACGACGAAAAGCCAGCGAATTGAAAAATGTTATTTACTTGAAACGAAACGATTAAATTTTGAAAGTCATCGCCGAATGTAACCCACAAACATTTTCATTGAAAGTTAGCAAAGCGCGTTCATAATGTATTAGATTATTCACACTGCAATAGTTATTTGACTTTCAGAAGTCTGTCTGTCTGTACGTGAAGTGCGAGATTATTCGATAGCTAACCGTATACTTTCTATTCTAAGTCTTAAATGCCGTCCGCTAGAGGCGCTTTTCAATTCTCGATACAAAATGTCTAAATACTGTGGACTATAAAGTATACGGTTAGCTCGCACTTGACGTGCTGATCGTAAATAGTTACCATTGTAATCGTAGGTATAGGCTTTTTATAAACGGTTCAATAAGCAGTACTTGCCAAATTCGTTGCACACTTGCCTCGGTTACGACGATCGCAGATTCTTACCCCGGCTAGCATTTTTGGGATTTCTTGATTCCATGTGCAAATCTCATTTTCAACCATGATTATCACTTGTTAAACGGTGAAGGAAAACATCGTGAGGAAACCTGCATGTCTGAGAGAACCTTTCGGAAGACGTAAAGTCATCCAACCCGCACTGGGCCAGCGTGGTGGACTATGTTCTAATACCCTTACATTGAGGTGAGGCCTGTGTCTAACTTCTCAATGGAACCAACGTCCCAAAGTAATGCTCAATTTGAAATATTTATTGGCCAAATTTTGGCGTTAGTATATATAAAAATATCCTTACACTCTTGAACATTATCTGACAGCTCTAATGAATTAACTAACTACTGAATTTATAATAGGCCTAAGCGTACACTGTAAGTTTCGTTCACTTTCAAATATAATTTATAACTTACCTTGCAAAGTAGAATTTGTTTGTCTGGTCTATACATCAAGTATAAAATCCAGCCAAAGTCACGTAACACCAGGTAGGGACACAAAACAAGGTCATTGTTAAGCCGAGTGTACACGGCGTGTGATTTCATATCGAACGAACGGAGAGCTCGCACCGAACTGAGTCCGAACCATAAAGTACTGTCGTAATTGTATCGTAATCGAGAAAGCATGCTGCTACTATCATTAGTTATGTAATATGTGATGGGGGGGGATGGAAAACGCTTAATTATCGTAACGCTACATAAATAGTTTGTAATTAGGTCACTGCTTACTAACAAAACGTCGAAATAAATTAAAACCTGGTTTAATTTTTGGCTAACATTACCCATGGGTTTTGGAAGGCAATGGCGGTAGTTGGTTCATGTCATCTTTCATTGGTATCCAGTAACAAAATATGAATTGGGCAAACGTTAAAAAGTTTCAAGCTTTCATCACCTCTATCCTTGGAAGCCCAAATACAAGGGTTTTGATACTTTCAAAAACAGTATTCATCTTAGAATCGTTCATTCAAATCTGCTCAACGTTGACGCCGCTGATGCCGTGAGTGGCTGCCCTAATGCCGCATTATAAAAAAAATATCGAGCAATTCTCAATGGCATTTTTATTACCTCCGCAAAATAATGACGGTCCCCTTTTCATGGACTTTGCGATGCGAACTGGAATATTTTACTACAAACGTTTGCTAGGATCGCTTGTGGGTGATGTAATATTAATATTATTGGAAAACGGGTTGAAATATGGTTGCTTGTCATATTGCTTCCGCTTGAAAATGTGCCAACGTAAAATGAAATGTATGGGGTTTGTTTTAATAACTGTTATAGTATGGCGATTACTGAATTATATAATAATAATACCAGCCCTTTTAATGTCCCACTGTTGGGCACGGGCCTCCCCTCAATGCGAGGGGGATTAGGCCATAGTCCACCATGCTGGCCCAGTGCGGGTTGGCGGACTTAACACGTGTTTCGAGGGGTTGAAAATGAGATTCGCACATGAACTCCAGAAATCCCAGAGATGCGATCCTCGTTACCGAGGCAAGTATTCTACCAACTTGGCTTTCACTGCTTTCACATTTACATTACTGAATTAAGGGAATATATTTCAATAGATTTATAATATTATTATGTGATTGTTTTAAAAATCCAGATACGTAGATACCTTTAAATGTAGATTAGATAGTTTAAATTATATAGCTCGTTAAAATATCTCAGTCTCTCCCTACCTACACGAATCTTCAGTATAAAAGTTCCAAGGTAGAACGAAAATAGTACCCAAATATATTTGTAAATTTTCAACAATACAGCGAAGTCTAGACATTTGTGCACATACTAGGTACATATGTAAATACTTTTACAGACACAATGTATCTGTGGATTTCAACGATTTTATTTATCACGATATTGTTACTATGTAGAATGGGTAATGTATTTGAATTTGTATCGTGGTATCTTTATTAGGATTCACCAGTACGACAATATTTCAGATACAAAATATATCATTTTCTGAAACAAAAATATAAATTGTAAAACGATGTTTTAGAACTTTTGCTATCAAATAAATAGATCAATAGTTTGATAGAATTGTTTTGGAATTGGAATATGGAATGGAAGGAAGAAGTTGAAGTTCCTGAAATGTTATTGATAAATGGTAAGATGTTTATCCATCAACTGGAAAATATCCACTGCTGGACAAAGGCCTCCCCCAATGACCTGAACACATCATGATCGTCTACCACTTGTATACAACTTCTTCCTGCGACGCGAATGATACACACGAAAGCCCAAAACTCAGTGGCGTAGCATAAGTCATTACCTAACGGTGCGGATTTCAAATTTGCCGCCCTCTTAATTTTGCTACTCATTATAAAAAAATTGGGGCATGGTAACGACAAAAAAAAATTACGAAAAAAACACAGAAAGAAATTATAATTTTTGTTTTACTTAATTTTTTTTTTCATATCTTTATTATAATTTTTTTCTCTAACCGCCACCTGTGAAATGCCGCCCTCGGAAAAGTGCCGTCCAGTGCGAACCGCACCCTCCGCCCCCCCGCCCCCCCCCATGCTACGCCACTGCCAAAACTATCATGATGCGGTTAAAAGGTTAACATATTCCGCTTGTCTCAACTATACTTGAGATTAAAATATAAGTAATATTACATGGGGTTGAACGCAAAGGGTTTCCCTTTCGTGAGGATTAAATAGCTAACGTTTAGTTGGCTGATGTTTTATTCAGGTGACGTAAGGACGCATGTCCGTGACAACCTGGCTGGTACCTTGAATATGTTCGCATTGTAATACACCCGTATATTAGGAAGAGATTTGGGAAGACATATTTTAAATTTTTCTTTGGAAGGTGAATTTGCTTTAAGAACAAAAACTTAATTTCTTATATTTACGCGAATACTTACCCATTAAAATAAAACTAATCTTACGGTAATATCGCGTCTCTTGAATGTTTTTTACGTTACCGACGATTCGGCTGCTTTACAGCCAGTGTTGCCAGATGTGATTTTCTATTTATACCCAAATTTGAAATTATTTTTCTCCAAAATGATACAATTTGCTTGAGTTTTACCCAAAGGCAAAAAGTTAATAATATCGGCTTAGCTTTTTGCCTTTTCTTATTTTTTTCCTTGAAATACTGTTCTATTTTCCAAACTGAAGCAGCAGAATGACCTTTTTTTTTTTTTTTTTTTACGTTACGTATCCCCATTGTGCGAGATGGTTTAACGCGTGCGTTCGTAAAATGGGTTGTGGTCATCCTACAGGTAATCCCACTGAAACTAAAAATTACCCAAAATTCTCCATGGTATTTTTTTTTCTCCAAATTTTTCTTCAAGAATTTCATTTCTAAAAAATTTCTCCAGAGCCAAAATTTTTACCCAGAATTGCGAAAAAAATACCCAATCTGGCAACACTGTTTACAGCAACCATGGTGACGGGAGGACTGAGGTGTTTGACGTCCTAGTGTTAAAGTTTGAACTGGAGTACCCTTATTTTTAGGTGTTGTTAGCGGTCCGATCTATGCAGAAAGTGCTTACTGTGCCTTGAGGTCCTATTAAATTCAAAACCAAGCGCACCATTGCAAGACCTCAACACACAGTGAGCAGTTTCTGCATAGATCGGACCGCAAACAACAACTAAATATATCTTCAATTTTGGTTGACTAATCAAAAGATCAAAGTTTAACAAAGCTTATGTAAAGGTTTCAGAAATACATTATAATATAACACATGATCCTCCATTAAAAAGACCTTAAGCCTTTCAACACAGGCCACAGCTGTGTTCCTTAGCATTGAGCCCCAAAGGAAAGGAAAACAATGCTTTGTTTTGGACAAAACATGGCAGGGCCCGTAAACGGAAGCGATAGCAATTATTTAGCGATGGATAAATTGGGTCTGGCGCGTGACGTTTACGCCTACAACGAATTTATTGGAGGAAATACAGAGATGGAGTTGCGTCTTGAAATATAAATTAATAATATCATGTTTATCTTTTGTGTTAATTACCTATTTATAAAAGAATTATAAATTTATATTTAGAATGTATACAGGGTACGATTAAAAAAGGATATACGAAGGTTAAAACCAGGCTTTTAAAGCGCTTTTGTTAACTCTATGTGAAGTCAGAAATTCGATATGTAGTTTTTAAAGAATAAATTTTGTTCCCAGCAAAATAACAATTGTGTGTGCGAACAATATTTCTTTTTTAATTGACAAATACAAATTCTACCTTCACTATTGCTTATAAATGCTTTAAAGAATCTCAGGTTCAAGAGTTAGTATACCCTTTTTGAATCACCCTATATAAGAGTGGAGGCTCTACTTAGAAAAATGGTATAAATCGTATTTGTAAGTCTGATTTGAGCACGATAACATATAGAAAATGGCACCTTGTAAAAATAAAGGTAAGCTGTAAGTTTATCTATAAAAGTGGAAGTATTTATTGCATCCGGTGTAAAATGAGGTTTATTTTCCCGCCGCCTAGACATATTTATGGCGTGCCTATTTTTACGATTTATGGCTGTAAAGAGGAACCGTACAATGTAGGAATTTACAAGTCAGAACTTGTAAATTCCTACATTGTACGATTATAAGAAAAAGTATTAGATATTAGCTTTCTATTAGTGCCTGTTTACGTATTCCATATATTTTTATTGTTATTATAGTAACAGTTTTACATAGTAAATAAACTAACAATAATAAGTTCCAAACAATCCAACTCCCTAAGTATTCAAAAAATATAAATTGTTAAAATAAAACAAAGTATTTTGTTTTTTTTTATTTATTTATGGCCTAGTACGGCCCTTAATATTAAACTCAGATGCGTAGACTCGGTTTGTCACTCACCACTTGCCTTCTTAAATGTTTTTGCCGTGAAATTGTCGCAGAAATTTAAAAAACCCATCAAAAATATAAAAATCGCCAGACGAACACACCAACTACAGTACACCGGGACCGTCAGCACAGAGAGTACCCACTACCCTCTGAGCTAATCACGTCATCATTTATGACATATTAGTATGGCTAGGTAAGGTTATGAGGATTTCCCGACGTTGAAAAATCCGCAGGTTAGTAAGTACGAGAGCCATTATTCATGGCCGAATCGAATTTTCGATACGACTACGCAACTAAACGTTTGGGTTCGAACACTCACTATGTTTACATAGCACTATTCATAATACAAATTTCAATTAATAAAAGAATTCATGGATGGCGGGTCAGATCAGTTGCGCTGCATGTGCCTAGTGAATGTAGCGTCTCGATCTACTTCCGCCTTCCTACCTAGGCAAGTATGCTCCATCGTAGATCTCATCGTCACTTACCATCAGGTGAGATCGAGATCAAATACTTGCCTATAATGTATATAAAAAAAAAGAATGGGTCGATACAAGACTTGAGGTTGTGAATAAGGACGCTGATTCAATAACTATACATCACAACTCAGATTTTGAAACCTATTGATCATATTATTTCGTACAAATTCTAGTTCCTCTTTACCTATCTCACCGTGAAAGAAAGAAAGAAAGAAAGAAAGTATTTATTTGGCAAAGAAATAGCTACACACAATTAAATATATAACAACGCTGATATTTTGCCAAAAGGGTCAACAGCTCAGCTTATTGTTGAATGGCAATAACACGTGGCACCGTGCAAACATACGGGCGCAAAACGGCAAACACAAAATCTAGTTTGCTATACAATATTTGCATTTCCACTTCTCTGATGTGCCGCTTCGATATTCACGGGGATGGAATATCGGGTAAATAGTGTCGCGATGTGATCAGTTTTCTTTTAAGGTGAATCCTCAGGTGGGTTATTTTAAATCATTCGGAATCGACATCGGAAACGGATTTGAAAATTTCCGATGTTGATGTCGCTCCCGACGAGCTTTCCGACGGAAACTTATTGAAAAAACGATTTGGTATTGTCATCAAGATACATCGAAGTTTTCGATTCCGTCTCCGATATCGATTTCGAATGGTTTAAAATATCCCCGCTGGTGGTTCATCGAAATATAATTTCTAACAGGTTTTTTTCCTAAGAATATTAAATATAGGCATGACCAAGTTACTATGATGGTGACTGGCTGCTTTTGAGGTGTCTGAAATGCCATGTGGTGGTTGAAAGCTGATGCCGTACTCAGCAGGATTGAGCGCCGAATCAGCACGTCATGTAACTCACTTTTTTAACCGACTTCAAAAAGGAGGAGGTTCTCAATTCGGTTGTATTTTTTTTAATATATCTGGGCTAGGACTATGTCCAATGCTAATAAAGTTGTCATTTGAGGTAGCTGGATAGATTACCTTTCGTGAAAATAGTGTCAGCCAAATTAGTCTAACGACAGGCCCAAAGTTGTCGCGGTCCCAGGTTTTGGTACAAAGTTTGGTATCAATGGTAACTAAACAAACAAAAACAGGTTAACCCTCACCTGTCTAATGACTTTATTCGGCGGCGTCATTAATATTTAACCTCAAACTACGCAAGTTGGATACGTGCGTGTGAACTCGGGTACCTAATGTTCGCACATAATGACGATAAATATTATAATGTTCGCCGAAATTAGGACCTTATTTTGCTAAAACTGTGACGTTTTATGTAGCTTATAGTAATTGTATAGGTATATCATATCATGATATAAGTTCTAACAAATATAGATTAAAATATTCAATGAGGTGCATGAGCCTGCGTCTGAGAGAACCCCTCGAAAGATGTGTAAAGTCCGCCAACCCGCACTGGGCCAGCGTGGTGGAGTATGTCCTAATCCCTCTCGCATTGATGAGCGGCCCGTGCCCTACAGTGGAACATTAAAAAGGGCTAGTATTATCACTATGATTCATGGATATTATTTAATAATGTATAATATTAACAAAATTATATTTTTTACTAAAATAAAAAAAAATAAACACATTGTAAGATTTTGTTATATACATAAACGTGATTAATTGAGATTGAGATCAATTTTTTTCGAAGTTAATTTCCTGTGGAGCCTTTCTGCTCGACCTGTTTATAGTATAATCAAACATTATTGAAATCCTGTCGCACCCAAGAGCGGTTCTACAAATAATATTGATAATAATATTAGAAATAATATTGGAAATAAAACGGAAAATTATTTGTCAACAACACGTTGGTGATTATAAGATGTTAATGTTATCTAATATATTGATTGTAACTCTATAATCGACTACAATAATGGAGAGATGAAAGAATCTGATGCATGTTTTGAATGTGTAATTTGTACAATAAAATTGGTATTCTTTAGGAGAAAAATATTGAAATTCAACTAATTTTACAGATTTTATCGCGTGTATTTTATGTTTTTACATTCCCAACGTTTCGGCTGCTTAACAGCAACCATGTTCACGGGAGGACTGAGGTGTATGAAGTCCTAGTGTCATAGCTTGAACTGGGGTACCCTCATATTTAAAACCTCATAGTTCAAACTATGACACTTGGATGTGACCATGGTTGCTGTAAAGCAGCCGAAACGTTGGGGACGTAAAAACATACAATAAACGCGCTCAAATGTGTGAAATTCGTTTTATTTCAATGTATAGGTAGTATTTGTGTAAACATAAGAATTCAATAAGAGAAAAATATTTCTTCGTCAAAAACAGTTTTTTTTTAAATACATTCCGTCAAGACTTTTCAAATGTTGTTATAACTAAATTTCAGTAATTACTTAATCCTTGTCATAAGCCTGATAGTTAGTTATACTACACTAGATACATATATTCGGATTAACCTACAACACACAGACCTACATAATATAGGTAAGCGGTGAACGGACATTAGGTATGTTACATCAATTAAAAAAAAATACATGCAACGTTTCTAATAAAAAAAAACAATAATTATGTATGGATCTATAAAGGACAGCACTTATTAGTCGAAATCCACCTTATTTGTACATACACAAAGATCCAACATCGCATGATCTAAAGTGTCTAGATACTTCGTGGGTACTTCGCCCCGTGCGTATTACATAGTCTGCAAATTGAAATCTCCGAGCGACTAAGCCCCATAGACCCGGCTCTAATCTCTTAAATAATGGCGTTTGAAACAATAAACTGAGATTTGGGCTGTCATTTTGGTGAACATTACACGCGTAGTGGTCTACAAACTAAATTGTTATGGACTATCGTTGTATTTACGTTATTTTGGACTCAGTTTTGAAAAAAATATTTTTGAGGCGGTTAATATAATAAGTTTGATACATAGTAAAAGAAATGTCCCAATTTCGTAAATTCTAGTTCGAGCCCCAGTTACTTATGTTTATATATTTCCTTTTATGAATGTATATATTTTTTTTCTAATTAATTTTGTTTTACCTATATGGTTGTGCTACACTGGAATTCTCAAAAAAACATTGTTCAACCAATATCTTTGGGGTATTCGGTACATTTATTTCTATTATATTATAGAGTCTTATTTCTTCGTAACTAGTTCAGTATATCTAGTACCACAAAAATATACCGTTAATCATTCAAGATTAGGTACTTATAACAAATGTTTTATTTTAAAATATTTCAAGGAAAATAAATTATTTCTAAGACAAGTTTATAATGCCACTGTAAATTAAATGCCAATGGTTTTATAATGCAACTAAATATACTTAATTATAGGATCTCAATATAGAACAAACATCTTTCCAATTGCACGTATATTTTGCGAGAGTTCAAATAAAATATGTTTTTTTTTTTAAAACTCAAAAGAAAAAAGTTACGGCGAATAGATATAAGTACACAACATTTTTCATTTCCTATAGCTCTTTGCATAACGTGACATGGTGTGTGGTGCAAATTATTATTTTTGAGCGACAATAAACAAAAATAATATTTTTATAAACTCTTCATATTGGTCCTATTTAGATATTATTTAAAATCATAATGGACATTATTATTGATACGGAAGCCATGACATTTTTGATTTGTTAATCTGCCGCTTGGTAGGCGGTAGTTATTATCTACATCAGGATAACAAAAATATTTAATGGTCGAAAATATAAAATTTCCCGACCTATTTTTATTTATCGCCACCCGAACACTTAAATTATACGTCTCACACTAAGCAAGTTTGTATTATAGGTACCGTAAAATTGATTGTGGTTGAACCCAGTACATAATACTTATATAGAAATTAAACATCCATGACTCGGGTACAAACATTCGTGCTCATCGCACAAAGTTGGGTACAGAAACTAGTTTCACTTCCAATTGCGCTAATAATCAGGTCATCATAATTAATATAAACACAGTATAGTTTTAAAATAGTCCACACAAATTAAGTCCGGTGACTTAGCGTGGACTTTAATTGCATTGCCAGTGCACAGCCACAAGTATTATAAAATAGAAGACTTTAAACAATTTTCGATACTTGATATTATTCCGCTGTAACTTCTCATTTAAAGCACAAAACAATTCTGCTGCTAGGAACAATGGCGTGACGAAAGACCTCAGCCGTTTTACGGTGGATAACAATGGTATGCACGGTGCACCCTTCAATGCGAAGTTTTATAATAAAAGACGACCGAGGATCCGGCACGGTAAACGAATTAGCGTTCAAATATAAGCTACGGTGCGGTAATACAAAACAGTTTGACGTGACGACCTGATTAGCCCAGTAGGTAGTAACCCTGCTTTCTGTGCTCTGGGTCCCGGGTTTGAATCATGGCAGGGACAAACTTTGTGATCACACAATGTTTGTCCACCTCAGAGCACGAAAGTCTGTACCCGAGTTATGGATATTGTATATCTATATAAGTATTATATATATATATATATGGGTTTGGCCCCAGTCCCGGTACCCATAATACAAGCGTTGCTTAGTATAGGACTGTATAGTAGGTATATTCGTCTGGCGATATTATGTGTATATTATTATTATTATATTGCCGTAGTGTCTTTTATAAAAATATGTTAGATTCCTTGAGCTTTTGTTGGGATATCCACAAAAATGTTGAGTTGTGTGCCTGAAAATTTATGTACATTAATGCTTGCCATGTTTTAAAGCTCAAATTTCAATATGTATCGAACGGTTGAAATTATTCATGTAGACATATGAATCTAACTCAAAACTAGCACCTGAAAATACCAATCAATCAGCTTCCAACCCCAAACTCACATTTTCATTACCATACGTTTATTAAAATTTAATACAAACATCGACCTTACAGTAATTACGAGTTACCTAGCCCATTCCGAGCGTACTCTTAACACAATACATTGGAAGATGTGTCAGCTGCAAGCGGAAAATACCTGTGAACTCACGGACCCCGACCTCCGGTTTATAACAATTTGTTTGAACAGAATTCGATAAGGTCAGAAGAGGTCGGTAAAGGTGGGTGGTAAAAACTGCCGTTAGATTGGCGCGTAGAGTACATTGGAATACTCCCTTATTCCAAGGTACTCTACGCGGTTACCGAATTATAGGTCTGATTTATTTTGTGCTTCCAATGGCACGTTAGCCCGTCGGGTCTCTGTTGTTATTGTACTAACCTCTGGCAGTTGTTACGGGCAGTCAGAAGCCTGAAAAGCTCTCTTGAGACTTCTTAGAGTAGTTCGGTGGTGTTGGCTTCTTTTAGCTATCATCTTGTTATGTTTATAATTGAAAAAGATGACAAGCCGAATATGAAAGTAATTTGCATTTAATTTGAATTATAAGCTATATACATAATATCCAGCAATCGCTCTTCTAAGAAGTTGTTATATACTTCAAGGACCATGGTGACAACACAAAACGCAAGCAAATAACATCTGCGATAATGATGATGAAAACAGTGCCTACTGTAACTGAGACTCCATTTATACAGCGGTGTGTCAATTGCTGAAATTAAGGTGCGAACAGATAGAGTGAGGCATGATACTCAAATGCCATGCCTCTCTATGATAGAGGTATCTATCATAGCAGTAATGGAGTTGCAGCTCAAAGGCACCTGACTGATATACAAGCATCGGATTGGAAAATCGTATCTCAAGTACTAATCGAAACCTATTGCGCTTAGATAGATATAGATAGATAGAAGGATGAAAATAAACAGCGTAGTCGAGGCGTAAAAAAGTGCGTGCATTTCCAAAAATATTTTATACAAACTTTTTATAAAGTTGTTGTTTTCGTGATTATTTATTTTCAACCTCGTTGTGCTTAGATCGAGGCATAAAAGGTCATTCGGACACTTCGTGTGACCATGCCCTTAAATGTTTATTATCTGTGTTCTCGGTTCGGCGGTTCGGGAGTAAATTGGAGTTAGTTCAGTGCAACTAGAAGTTTGATATGACTCGGGTACACGATAACGCTTGCAGTAATTGCTGTAGATTCTAACGTGGTAACAGTCCCACGTGCCTCGTAACGAGTAAGGAATATACGTACCTAGCTGGTCTAGACAGTTTTTCTAATAGTTGCACTGAGTGTCTTGCATAAAGTCTACAGGACTATTAATACGACTCAAATCGGCGCTACAATATTGATCTAAATTGCAAATTTGTACCAGCGGCCTTAATTAAAGTCTCAAAATGTTCCAATTTTGAGTCATAATAGTTCATGGTAAGAAGGCAGGAATTGGATCATACCTTAAATGCTAAACTAAATAGAAAAAAAAAACTTAAAAATAGTATGACAACAAACTATGTATCAAAAAGACCTTGTCCTCGTGAAATGGTGGCAAGAATGCTGGCTGCATTTCCTCGCTGTATAATCAAACTAATTTTTTGAGCGAGGTACGTCGGGAACGTAAAAAATGTATAATAAACGCGATAAAATCCGTAAGATTAGTTTACTTCAATACATTTTTTTTTTTTTATTGGAATATCGTTTTTAAATATCACCTAGGTTGATTTCCTCCACAGGGGACAGGAGGGCTGGCTCTTTCCTACCTTAAATTGAATTGCATATTCTTGCACGATTGTCGTCCGCCAATAGTTATTGCATTATCATCGATATGAAGGCAGGCAATCTCGCGGCTCGCTGCAACCGCTCGCTGCACCTGACACCTGCATTATCGAAGAAACGACACACACTCCGGTACGGATTTTTTTATCTTACTAATACTATAAAATATAAAAGTTTGTTAGTGAAATTGGATGTAAGGCGGGCAATCTCCGGATTCACTGATGCGATTCTAAAACAAATATTTTTGATATGAGGGAGCTACATTATCACGGAGTGCTAGGTTATGTTTCATCAAGGTATCACGGGCAAAATCGCAGGCAGAAGCTATAACTAATAACACAATTTTTCAAAGCTATAGGAGGTGATTCAGGATAAGTGTGATACTATTTGAACTTAAGCGCATTTCCCGCTCGCATTGAGAGGAAGCCCGTGCCCAACAGTGGGACATTAAAAGGGCTGGTATTATTATCATTTTTAAGCACATGTGAAATCATTATGTTAAGTCACAATCACGATATTTTAATTTGTAATAAAAATTGCTCACAAAAAAATAGAATTTCGTTTGGAGTAATATAACTTTTTTTTTGGATTATCGAAATCTGTGACTTAACAACGGTTCCAATTTTCGCTGTATAGTTATTGCCTAAATGATCCTTCGTAGTAGGCTAAGTAGCTAAGTAATTACTTGCCAAAGGATCTGAGCTACTTCTGCCTGGATGGGAATTGGACTGCAGATAGTTAGATAACGTCTTTCTTGGAGACGACAACCACAAAAGCACTATAGCGAAACATTAGAGAGATAAACAAATACTGAGTATAAATAGCTTTATTTTCCATTTTAACGTCAAACGAACTATCTCAAACGCAACGTTGATTCCCGCAGGTGCTTCTCCATAACTGTGCAACTATATTTTATTATTCAAGAGCGGCAGTATTGAATTAGAACGCAGCGAAGCGATTGGCAGCGCATAAACTATTGTGTACGGACGAATCGAACACGACAACGTGCATTGTCGTCCAGACACAAGCTTGCTTCCCGCCGCCGCTGTGAATAACCGTCGATGTATTGTGCGCACCAGATGGGAACGTAGCGAGTCCTGCCATTGTTTCGCGAACGTCAACACTTCCCTGCTGTAAATGAATGCAGAACTGGGGCGTTTATTGTCGCTTAGAATGTCGGGGGATTTTGCGAGATGCAAATGTTACAAAAAAAATGCGGGTACGTTAAGGGTTTATAAGTGAGTCTTTAGGATAATACACGGTTTTGCTGCAAAATGTGATATTATGTGCAAGGGGTCGGTTTTTTTTTTTGTTTCTATCTGCTTTTGGTTTTTTTTAATGTATAATAGGTATGTGCCGAATATTTGGTAATTTTTCGTTAATCAGCAAAGTTTTATGTTTGCTATTCAGCCGAATAGTCGGTAGATGTGCTGAATATTAGCCGAAATTTACTTCTCATAAGATTGTTAAAACATGTAATTAATCAACATTATAGTTCTAAATACTTAACATTCAACTTGAATTAACACTAACACACACATACACCTTATTCATTACTAGCTGTTGCCCGCGACTTCGTCCGCGTGGTATTTAATAAAGACAACCTTTGACAACAGCCTGCTCGCCCATTCTGAGCCCGCGGGACGCATTGCAGGTTGTTGCTATCAAACTTAATCAGGCGCTGCGCTCCAACATTGGTTTTAATTTTTTTTCGTGAGATCCTATTTTTTTTCTAAAATAAAAGTAGCCTAAGTTACTCCTTGTTACATCAGCTATCTGCCAGTGAAAGTCCCGTCAAAATCGGTCCAGCCATTTCAGAGATTAGCCGGAACAAATAGACAGACAGACAGACAGACAGACGGACAGACAGACAAAAATTGTAAAAAATGTTGTTTAGGTATAGGTAACGTGTATACATCTAAATGCACTTAGTAAAAAGCGGTTATTTTAATATTACAAACAGACACTCCAATTTTATTTATATGTATAGATGTATAGATGAACGCTGTAGCGTCTCATTTAATGTGTCGCAAACAACGAATAATGTTTGGTATTCTATTCGGTTTAAAAAATCATGTTCGGCACATCTTTAATGTATAATGTATGTTAGAATATTATAATCTTATGTTAGACCCGTCTTACCGCTTCCTTTATACGCTGGGTCTCATAATTGTGTAAATGTTATATTCTGTAATTACCAAATATTATAAACATAATTTTAATAATAAGAATATTTTTTCTATACGTTCATATATCAAGGAAAATGTCACATTATACGTCATTTATATCGTATTAACAGTATATACCTATCTACATAGTTACTATTTACTTAAACCCTTATAAAATCGTAAAACAAAAATAGAGGTTAGGTTATAAAAACATAAGAAACAAATCTGCAGCATCAAGTGTTTATTTACACAAATGTTTCGCGGCTCGGATTTATGATATTCAGTTACATTTCACATTACATTGCAGGGGAGCCGCTGACGAAAGCAAACATCGATCTCGGCTGGTGTAACGTTCCCAGTTATCGGATATAACGAATAGTAAACCGAAATCTCGAGATAAAAGTGATTTTGATCTGTGTGCAAAATTTTTGATGGGATTTTCACGGTATTGAGAGCTCACTTGTTATATTTTCGATTATTTGGAGGAAGATACACCGTGTTGCCAGTATATAATAATAATATTGGTAGGTAAAAGGGTGGTGGAGTAAGGGCTAATCTCCATCCCATTTATGAAAAGCCCGTGCCCAATAATGAAACATTGAAAGGACAACTAAAAATATATAAACTAAGTACGTAATTGAAGCAACACAATATAATATAAATTATATACCTATAGCAAACCCATGTTTTAATTGTTTTGCTCAGATTACACATTCTGATTCCAGTATCCCTTCAAAGGGCAAAAGGCATAGATATAAGACGTCTCCGAGTGGGCTCCTGACACGCATTTACTAGTTAATTACGTCAAACAATGCGTAAAATTGCCTTCATTAGGTACTCCATGTGAGGGTACACGCCTCGTATACTCGGTACAAGTTGTATTTAATTAATCTTGTTAACGAAAGGTTGATATTTCAAACGACTTTAAATGTGAATAAATTTATTTGGGAGCTTTTTGATTTTGAAGATTCGCCCTTATCATCAATTTGTCAAATAAATAACTACTATACATAAACATTTAATATTAAATGAGGACGCCATTTTCATATCATCATGTCACATCCATTATTTTATTTATAATGTGTATTTATTAAATGTGTTATTGCTATTAATTACTTGACATTGGCAAAATACCCGCTAAGTTGTGGGTGAGGCCATATTCTTATCCATTTTATTTCATCGCATCTCATTTCGTAAAGAAAGAAGAAGAAGAATATTAAATGACACATATCCAATGTCACAAAGGTATTTTTTTTAATAACCCTTACTGTACAGCTGTGTGCCTAGTAGGAACTTGTAACGTTATCGTATCGTCAATAAGAACGCACAATCATCTCAATCTTTATATTGTTACGTGCGGGGGTAATTAAATGCCGATTACGTGAAATTACTTTAATCGCTCTCCACACAGAAGGCAAAAATAGTACACACCAGTACACTAACTAGTTAACACTCAAACAACAATACACCAAATCACTTGAATCACAGTAGTCCACAGTATTCGCTAGAGTCGCCGGTATAGTCTTCTTAGTTCGCTTCCGAGAGATGTGTTCACTATCGCTTTCAAATAGAAACTGTCTCGTCGCTGGTCCTGCACACTATTTATAATCCGAAAACAGCGAGGGTGGATCTTTCCAGAAAGGTGTCGATAAAAATCCACTAAACAGAAATGTTGCATTAGGAAAATGAACCTTATGTACACGTTAATAAGGAGGCGCTAGAATGTTCTAGTGTACGTAGCTGTATTCGTCTAATCGGTATTATTCCGAGAACTCGCAGTTCCAGGAATTGCATTGTCCTCGCCTTTTGTTTACTAATAATAATAATATGAGGTATATTCCGGAAGCCGGTTGCAACATTGTTGACGATTCTAGATCTTTCTTCACAGATCGATAGGGGACCTTGGACCCAACAATGCGTTTTTGTTTCTAGAAGCTTCGATGACTATTTCTCGAGTTATCGATACCTCTTTTATACGCATCGTAACATTACCCCCCTCTTAGTCATGCTCGTCCCGAGCATTATTCGAGCCATGATATCGCGCTAACCGGTCCACATGGACTACCTTTGGTTTTCCTCTAAGTCCCTTCTTGATGCGGAAGGTAACATCATTGATCCTTGTAATGACGGTGTACGGTCCTTCCCAGCGAGCTTGAAGTTTCGGAGACTTTCCCTTTTTGCGAAGCGGATTATGAAGCCACACTAGTGTTCCTTCCTCAAACCCGTTGGTGTTCGCATTCCGATCGTACCGGGTCTTCATCCTTGTACTAGTCTTAAGATTATTCTCCCGTACTCTTCTGTGTACTTCATCCAGCTGGTTTTGAAGTTCACTCACATAGTCCGTAACAGGCTTAGGACTATCGGGTGGCGTACCTGTTATCGCATCCACTGGGAGCCTTATTTCTCGACCGAAATTTACCTTGGCCGGAGTATGTCCCGTACTATCATGCACCGCAGATCGATAGGACATCAGAAACAGCGGAATGTATTGGTCCCAATCTCTCTGATGATCGTCCACGACTTTAGCCAAGTAGTTCTCTAAGGTTTGGTTGAACCTCTCGACCATTCCGTCTGACTGCGGATGCGCTGGCGTCGTACGGGTCTTATTGATTCCCAGCAGTTTGCACATTTCCTGAAATAGAGCAGACTCAAAATTCCGCCCTTGGTCTGAGTGAAGCTCAATGGGTACGCCATATCGACAGACCACTTCCTGGACCAGTTTCTTCGCCACAGTTATGGCTTCTTGATTGGGTGTCGCAAAGACTTCGGGCCACTTAGTGAAGTAATCTTGCACTACTATGATGTATTTGTTCCCATCATCCGTAATTGGAAAAGGTCCAGCAACATCAATGGCGATGCGCTCCCATGGCGCTCCAACATTGTACGACTTTAATTTTCCCCTGCTTCTAGTCTGCGGGCCTTTCACTGAAGCACAAGCGGTGCACTTACGGCACCAATCCTCGACATCTTCCCGACAACGAACCCAGTAGAACCGTTGTCGCACTTTAACCAGGGTCTTCTTGACTCCAAGATGCCCACCAGAAACACCGTCGTGAATGTGCCGCAGAAGAGGGGCCACCTTACTCCGAGGTACTACGACTTGCATGGTTACTTCCTTTCCATCGTTGGATTCCCATTTTCTACATAGTACACTGTCTTCCAGAGTCAAGCTGTCCCACTGAGCCCAATAGCTTTTGGTGGTCGAACTATGAGCAGACACATCACTCCATTGGGGTTTGTTCCCAAGTCGTTTCCAGTCCAGTATAGGTCGAAGGTCATCGTCCTCTTCTTGGGCCTTCTTCATATTAGTTCCAGTCCATTCGTCATCAAGTCCGTGTATCCTGATGACTTTAACCTCTTCTCGTACTTCATTCTTCTGACAGTGCTTGCAGTCTTCGGCACACGGTCGTCGTGACAAAGCATCGGCGTTGCTATGTCCTTTTCCACTTCGGTGTTCTATTACAAAATGAAATTCCTGTAGTTGCTCGAGCCATCTAGCTACTTGACCTTCCGGGTTCTTGAATTGTAACAACCATTTTAACGCAGCATGATCTGTTCTTATAGTAAACTCCCTTCCTATAAGATACTTCTGAAAATGTTGTAAGGTCTTCACCACAGCAAGTAGTTCACGCCGAGTAACACAATAATTTCTTTCTGGCTTTGAAAGTGACTTACTGAAATATGCTATTACAACTTGACGATCTCCCTGTATCTGAGATAAAACACCACCTATTCCTGTGTTACTAGCGTCTGTATCCACGACGAATCTTCCTTCTCTATTTGGGTAACCCAAAATAGGGGCTTCACATAACCGTTGCTTGAGCTCACTGAAGGCTTCCTCACAAGTCAGGTCCCAGATAAAATCGCGTTTCTCTTCTGTAAGTCGATGCAACGGTTTTGCAATGTCCGAGAAGCTCTTAATGAATCGTCTGTAATATGCGCATAATCCCAGAAAGGCGCGCACATCAGTTTTATTTCTTGGAACAGGCCATTCTTGAACAGCTTTTATCTTCTCAGAGTCGGTTTGGACTCCTTCCGTTGAGATGACGTGTCCAAGGTAACTGACTTCCTTTTTAAATAGAGCGCACTTCTTTGGACTAAGTTTTAGATTAGCCTCACGGATCCGGGTGAACACTCGTTCTAAATTCTTCAGGTTCTCCTTGAAGCTACGACCCATAACGATTACGTCGTCAAGGTAGACCAGGCATACGTCTCCGAGTAAACCCACCATCACTCTTTCCATAAGGCGCTCAAATGTGGCTGGAGCATTACATAACCCAAAAGGCATAACATTAAACTGCCACAATCCGTTTCCAATTCCAGTGCTGAAGGCCGTCTTCTCTTTGTCTTCTGGGCTTAGTTCAACCTGCCAATAGCCACTTTTTAAGTCGATAGTTGAGAACCATTTCATACCACTGAGCATGTCCAGTGTGTCGTCGATCCGAGGTAAGGGATAGCTGTCTTTCTTCGTGACGTTATTCAACATCCGGTAATCCACACAAAACCTTGTACTGCCATCCTTCTTTTTCACCAGCACCACAGGTGATGACCATGGACTCGTAGAAGGTTCAATTATTCCGTTATCAGCCATATCCTTTATCATATCTGTCACCTCCTTTTCTCTTGCCCATGGTATGCGTCGTGGTCTTTGTTTTATAGGCCTGGCGTCGCCTGTGTCGATCCGATGTTTTACGAGCCCTGTCCTTCCACAGTCATTTCCAGTGGCAAAAATGTCGTTGAATTTATGCAAGAGTTCTTTGGCTTGCTGTAGTTCTGTTGCGGATAAATTCTCCTTAGAAGATTCCAGTAGTTGCTGGATGTGATCCTCCTTCACGTGGGTACCATTTTGTTTAACTGTATCACTATTCAATCGTCTCAGGTACTTCACTTCCTCACATCTTCCAACCACACTATTCTTCTTGAGGTGAACGTCTTCATTACCAAGGTTAAGGATTCTCACCTTAGCAATTCCGTTCGACATGAGTAAGGTCCTTGCTGTAATTAAATGTGGGTAATTTCCAGCGTCTTCAACAATGAGGCATCTTCTTTGTTTAATATTACGAGGAAATTTCACTATCACCAAGTTTTCTGATTTCGGCGCCAGTGTAGTGTCCTTCAGGCAATAAATATTGCACGGGCGTGATCCTTGCAAACAAACTTCTTGGTCAGGAAACCTTAAAACTCCTCTCACAACATCCAAAACACACTGTTGATTCTTCAAGAAATCCAGTCCCAAAATGCAATCGTCGGTTATATTAGCAATCAAAACTGATTGAAGATATACTCTGTCACCAATTTTTAACTTAACATCTGTTTCGCCGAGGACGGAAACTGGCTGGCCAGTGGCTGTCTGAAGATGACATTTTGGCGATCGTCTATTCCACATTATGGTGCGTCTCAGTAGCTCTGGTCTCACAATGGTACGCGATGCTCCGGTGTCCACAGTTAAACTACATGATTTATTATCTATGGTGCCCTCGAGGATCAGACTATTCCCATTAAAAACTTGAGTTATGGTTACTGTTGGGGCTTTATGATGACCAGCCAGCGCCCGCCCCGCGGCCCTGGCGACCTTTAGTTTAACGACGTATCTTGAACGACCTGGGTCTCGGAGTCCTTGACCCTTCTCTTTTTCTTAGGGCATTCGAGCCGAATGTGCCCTTTTTCTCCACACTCATAGCACGTGGGGACAAACCGAGACTTTTTCTCTTCTGGTATTATCGCTCTAACTTTATGTAGCCTCGTGTCTTGTTGCACAGCTTCCACCTCAAGAGCATGAGCAAGTGCATTCTTCAAGCACTGGTGATGTCCCAATTTCACAGCGCCTCGAACCTCTGAGTTTCTTATGCCATCGACAAATGCCTGCAGCAGGGTCACTTCGATAACCTCTGGTGCCGATGAATAAGCTCGACGAACCAGCCTTTCAATTTCCTGAGCCCACTGCTGGAGGCTTTCACCAGCCTTCTGTGATCGCTCACGGAGTTGCACTCGGTAGACATGTTCCAGGTGCTTTTCACTGTAGCGCGTGTCTAACGCTTCCATTAGTGTCTCCAGCGTCCTTCTTTCAAGCGGCAGGTTTTCGAGGATTGATAAAGCATCCCCACGTAGAGCAAGTGTGAGAGCCATAAAAGATTGCTCTTTGCTCCAGCCATTACCACTTGCAAGTACCTCAAACTGGTACTTGAACGCTGACCACGACGAAGTTCCATCGAAGCGTGGTAGGTCAAGTTTCGAAGACGATGGTGAGGCCACTGTAATAGTCCCATGGGTTTTCAATTTTATGACCTCCTTATTTAGTTCTTGCACGCGGTCCTCGAGGTTCCCTGTCTTCATGGTAACTTCCTTGTCAAGTACTTGTACGCGGTCCCTTAAGGTATTCACTTCTTCTCCGAGAGCTGTGATACCTACGCTGATTTTTCCTAGGACAGCTTCCTGGCTGGCCTGCACCACTTCCTTAATTTCCCGCTGCGTAGCCTCTTGGTTAGCCTGCATCATTTGCTGCATACTGACCATTTTCTCACTGGCCTCTTTATTGGCCTGGATTATTTCTTTGAGCTCCTGCCGACTGGCTTCTTGGTTAGCCTGGAGCATTTTCTGATTGGCCTCTTGACTAGCCTGAATCGTTTTCTGATTGGCCTCTTGACTAGCCTGGATCATTTCTTTAAGCTCCTGCCGACTGGCTTCTTGGTTGGCTCTCATCATTTCCCGCATAGAAGCCAACAGTGCTGACATATTCATGTCTGGTGAGCTAACCCCTGGTGCTGCCACAGTGCCAGCTGGAATCTCAGCACCAGCCCGAGGCTCTTCCTCTTCACGGCTACGTTGACGTGCAGCATCCATTTCCACTTGCCGTCTGGTTCGTGGAGTACGCCCTTCGTCTTCACGTGGTAGTAACGGCATTCCGCTTCTGACACCAATTGTTACGTGCGGGGGTAATTAAATGCCGATTACGTGAAAATTACTTTAATCGCTCTCCACACAGAAGGCAAAAATAGTACACACCAGTACACTAACTAGTTAACACTCAAACAACAATACACCAAATCACTTGAATCACAGTAGTCCACAGTATTCGCTAGAGTCGCCGGTATAGTCTTCTTAGTTCGCTTCCGAGAGATGTGTTCACTATCGCTTTCAAATAGAAACTGTCTCGTCGCTGGTCCTGCACACTATTTATAATCCGAAAACAGCGAGGGTGGATCTTTCCAGAAAGGTGTCGATAAAAATCCACTAAACAGAAATGTTGCATTAGGAAAATGAACCTTATGTACACGTTAATAAGGAGGCGCTAGAATGTTCTAGTGTACGTAGCTGTATTCGTCTAATCGGTATTATTCCGAGAACTCGCAGTTCCAGGAATTGCATTGTCCTCGCCTTTTGTTTACTAATAATAATAATATGAGGTATATTCCGGAAGCCGGTTGCAACATTGTTGACGATTCTAGATCTTTCTTCACAGATCGATAGGGGACCTTGGACCCAACAATGCGTTTTTGTTTCTAGAAGCTTCGATGACTATTTCTCGAGTTATCGATACCTCTTTTATACGCATCGTAACAATATAATGAATTATGTGAGCGTTTTTAAGTAGGTAGCGTGTAGGGAATCTAGACACCTTGGGCATCCAATTGCCTTCAAATCAACACAAACATGCGTGCAACGATTCAACGCGTCTTTAACTAGTAATATTTAAACTGAAGACGCAAGCTTAAAAACTAGCCAACTGTTAAACAACACACAATCTGAATGTATAGTGCAAGCGAACCGTATTAATTAGTACAAAAGCTAGGAACTATTTGGTTGGCCATCCAGGAAACTTGGGGCTTGCTGTGCAGCCTCCAGCACAATTATTAGTTGTTGATTATACTTCTGAGACGATCTGTACTTAGTTCAATATTAGTTTGTTCAAGATCACTAAGTACAACTCTTTTATTCGCGATGTTTTCATTCACTGGGAATTACATAATATTTATTCTACTAACTACATAATTAATATATAATATGTCCCTACAAGTGAATCAAACGAAACTCGGTAACTGAGGAGCCGTGAACTATCTTTGTACCTCTGAAAAACTAAAAAGACATGTTTATTTTAGAATTCCCTTAAAATCGATGTTAAATAATAATTATAAAAAAAATTATGACTCTAAATTATTAAAAATCTAAATAGGAATACTCTGTGTACCTACTACGTATTACTTGCCCGTTTACAATTTTATTAAAAAATAATACAATAAATAAACCTCTTTGGAACATATTTCATCACAACCATTATCGCAGTTAAAAGCCATCAATTAAGGAGGCAATTCCTCCTGTATAATTCACGCGAATAACTTAATCAATGGTTAGAAATTTACATAATAACAGCCTTTTCAACGTTTTGTAAGTTATTTTTCACTGAATTTGAACACTTAATTTGACCACTTATGCACGGAATGTCGGGTTAATATGTGTGATTAAGGAGTTTGTGCTGAAAGGGGGTAATCTATACTATTATAAATCTGTATCTGAACTATATATGTACGTATATGAAGGCTATTTAAAATAAAATGGTGTCAGGCTATTTGGTTTATCTCAATACAAAATAAGTGTTTTATCTATAGCTGCTCTCTGTCTGTTTGTTCAAGTATTATGGAAATACTAAAAGATAATTTTTTGCTACTAGTTTATTTGAATGCAAAAAATGTTGATTTGTCTATGGTTACACTTAAAAGATAAGTCTACATTATCATCGTGTATCGGCGGCTTTGACTCCAATAATCATATTGATGCTCGAGTTGCAGCTGCATGATGATCCTTCATAAATGTGACACCACGCGACAGAGCACGCAAAAATCACCCTTATTGTATACATAATTAGCTTGTGGCATCAATTAATTAATGGGAAAGTCAACAGAGAGGGATTTATCACACCATCAGCAATTAAGTTATATAGCATAGCAGTGATAGCCATGTTGGTAGAACGCTTGCCTCGATAACGAGGATCACAGGTTCAAACCCCGGCTCACACTTCTGGGATTTCTAGATTTCATGTGCGAATCTCATTTTCAACCACGATTATCACTTGCTAAACGGTGAAGGAAAACATCGTGAGGAAACCTGCATGTCTGAGAGAACCCCTCGAAAAATGTGTGAAGTCCGCCAACCCGCACTGGGCCAGCGTGGTGGACTATGGCCTAATCCCCCTCGCATTGAGGGTAGGCCCGTGCCCAATAGTGGGACATTAAAATGGCTAGTATTATTATAAATTAAGTTATCTCACTCCTTTACTCTGTCAAATCGTTCCGTCAATTAAGTCCTAGATTGCCTTAGTCAGTGGTTAATTGAGCAGTTACGTCGAGTTAACGACTTCAAGTTGCCAATACTGCAGTTGTAACACAATCTCTGTAGTGCAGCTCCGTAATGGTGACTCGAGATTTCACTTAGCTTCTGTAATTGTTGTTGTAACAAACCAAATATCTTTGACTCGATTATATATATCTTCAGAACCATTTATTTTGGTATTTAGAGGTTTATTTGGAATTCGACTCTTAAGTGTATCTTTGATCTTAATGTATGGAAATGGGCGTGAAAGACTGTATGGGATTAGGATTCGCGCGGATATGTCTTTAATATAATAATGTTACTAGGTTATGGATGGCTATCTTCTCAACGCGAGGTGTATTGACCATGACACCATGGCCTGATGTGGCTTGGCGGACTTCACACGTCAAAGGTTCACAAAGACATGCAGGTTTCCTCACAATGTATTGCTTCACCACACGGCAAATGATAATCATGGTTGAAAATTAGATTCAGATATGACATCATATATTTCCAGGATGCAGTCCGAGATTCGAATCTACAAGTCTTTTTTCCAAGGCAAGCGCTTAGCTAACTTAGTTATGATATTGTTATAATGATTTGATTGTAGTAGTATATGTTTCCGTTAATAATGTTAATTCCGAATGCTCCCGTTTACAAAGCCGCAACTCTCATACATTAACGTTAACATTCACTATCAAAGGCCAATTTAACTTTGTGAAGCAGCAATATACATCGTGCGGTTTCATTTGATAGTACCATCATAATCTTATCGTCGACGAGTAGTTTATAAGCATGATGGTTTATATTTACTTTGTGCATATTTGTTCATATTTGCGATGACCGATTAGCGCAGTTTGTAGTGACCCTGCATTCTGTGCCGAGGGTCCCGGGCTCGAATCCTGGTAGGGATCAATCTTTGTGTGATGAGCACGAATATTTGCATCCGAGTCATATATGTTTCACATCTATATACGTATTATATACTGAGTTCGCCCTCAGTCCATTGTACGGTACCCATAATACAAGCGTTGCTTAGTGTGGGACCGTATAGTTGGTGTGTTCGTCTGGCGATATTTATTTATTTATATAGACTCTGTGCATAATACTGACGTAATTATTTCACGTAATATTTTAATATTGCCGCCATTTTCAGAATATTCGCCAAGGAATCCCATTAGGGCAGCGGCGTTCAACAACAATGGAAATTAATTGACTACCTCGGGAAACAACGGGTTCTTGGTAAAAAATTGCTGAGTTTTCAATAAACCTTCAAAGACGAAGTCATTTACCTGAGTTTTATAGGTAACTACTATAAGAAAAAATAACATATATTTATTATTTTTAAGTGAGTAATTTATTGAAGCAGTAGCACTTATTTTTTTAATAAAGCTTTGTGTTACTTTAGAAATTAATTACGTTTGAATTCTAGTAAAATCTTGCATTTTAATTTATGGTTATAAATAGGACTTAGTTTATTAGTACTATATGGATCGTTTTAGGAATAAATAATGTCTGCACCTTTATGAATTATCATATATTATGTACACTAAAACACAAAAATCATTAGAAATCTAAGCTGGTTATTTATTTATTGATTTCTTATATTTACGCGAATACTACACATTGAAATAAAACTAATCTTAAGGATTTTATCGCGGTTTATTTTTTATATTACGTTCCCGACGTTTCGGCTGCTTTACAGCAACCATGGTCACGGGAGGACTGAGGTGTTTGACGTCCTAGTGTCATAGTTAGAACTCGAGCACCCTCATATTTAGTTGTTGTTTGCGGTCCATAATATACACGCGATAAAATTTGTAATATTAGTTTTATTTTAGTGTGTAGTATTCGCGTAAATATAAGAAATCAATATAAAAGCAGTGATCAATCAGTATATTTTTAGACATTCGAAAACGTGGCAAGCTTAATAACTTCTTCAAAATAAAAGTCATACTCTTTACTCAGTTTACTTATTATATTAAACCTTCCGCACTTATAAATTACTCTTCTCAAAATGCTCCCTATAATGAGTACAAATATTTATTCAATATTAATTAAAAGTTATCTAATTACAATCAATTAACAAGATTACCCATCCCTTCGGCAGGATAGACTCATTTTCGAAGAGTCATAAAATAAAATGGCTGCCATAAATTCCGAAGGAAGTTTCTATAAGACCAAAAATAATTAATTGGTTTGTGTCTTAACAAAATAAATTTGGTTTACGCGGGTTAATTAAACCGTTCGAGTATCCGGTCCGGAGGCTAACCTTCCTGGAATTAATGATATTTTCAGGCACTCTCTATGGTCAAATTGAACTTGTTTTTGATAATGTAAGTACCTACCCACCTAATATAAGCGTTGCTTGTTTTTAACCGACGAAGAAAATGGAGGAAGCTCTCAATTCGGCACGTATATTTTGTAACCATTATGTGTTTTGTGTAGCGATATTTCAGAATCAGATTTTTGTTCATGTCAATTGTCAAAAATGTCGCTAGGTATTATGCTGTGACTTTACTTCGCATTCGGAATGCCGTTCCTATTATTATGATCTAAATAATCATATTTAAGTATACCTATTGAGACGCACTTATTATTAAAAAGATAATATGGAAAATCTGAATTAAGTAACTTATAAAATATTTTGTGATTAAATATTTAATAGAATTGCGACGAAATAGAAGCAAGAATCAATTTTTAATAATAATTTACCCATGAACAGTATAATGAATGAAGTCCGAAGTATCTATAAATAACAAACAATCCTAAAAGTTGGCGAAGTGTATAAGAAATAAATTCAAATTAAAAATACCAACAAAGTTTTGGGTCTAATAAATAAAAAAAAAAAAACATCTATTTTGCTGTCGGCTACCAGTTTACAAATCAGATGAGTTATAAACTTGCGTACCGAGCTCGAAGATACAGACATTCAAAGTCAAAGTCAAAGTCAAATCATTTATTTCGTATAGGCCTACGGGGGCACTTACAAATTGTCATTACATTTTTTTTTCTTAAGTCTACAAGTATTGTCTACTTTGATGCTCAGCAAATACTTTGTTGTTGTCGCTGTTACTGAGTAATAAACTATTCTTATTCTTCATATTCTTACTTAACAAAAGAAAATGATATTAATAGTGTCTGGTAAAAATGCACGTGTAAACTCACACCATCATATTTATAAAGGTTTTCATCAATATAATGTATGAAAACTTTTAAGAAATTAACATCGTAGATCTCATCGTCACTTACCATTAGGTGAGATCGAGATCAAATAGTTGCCTATATTGTAATAAAAAAAAAAAATTGAAGGTAAGCAATTTTTATATCAATGCATATTATCATACATCAATTAAGAAACTTATTGTCACCAATACATGGCTCACGTGAAGAGTATAATGGAGATAAAAGTGGGTATCTAACATTTTAGAGACTGATGTAATTTTTCTTTGGATTAATTTCATAAAAATAACGTTTCATACAAAAGAGCTTTTCATATTGCATAACGCGGTCCACCAGCGTTCAGCTTGCCCGAAGCATAAAAATGAACCATAGCTTCGTATCGGTTATTGCATAAACAGGACCGCAGCTCTAGAGATCGGGATGGCTCCTTGCAGTATGAAAAATTCATGAAGTACATATTTTATATCGCCCTTTACATGATGGAATATACTATAGTAACTTTGAATGGTGAATACTGCATGTATTCTTAGGTAGGTATTTATCAAGTTCCCATATTAATCAGTGGATCTTATTCCTTAGGCCATAGGAACTAAATTCAGAAAAATATAAAGCATAATTTTCGAGACCCAATTCAGCGAGTAAGCGATGTTATGGGTCAAATGCATCTTATTTAAATATATCTCATTTGCATCATTTATATGTACGCAGAATCTATCTTTTTAGTTTTGGTTTGAGCTATGTCCCGTTTCGTTAACAACTGAATTCCCCTTAGGCTGACCATACAAGAAACGCATATGTCGTTAGGCGTGTACTTACTGACAAAGCAGCTTCGCGAGGCTGCCTCTACTACTTATTCAGTGGCTCACGCGAGGCAGTTTCCCAAGGCTGCGCCACAAAAAGCGATAAAAATCCAAATGGTAAAAAAGTTGCCGTCTACAGAATAAAAAAAATCATATTCTTTCACCAATAAAGTAATCAATTCGCATGAAAGATATAACATTTTACAGACCATGCTTACAGAAGCGATCTACATTTTCTTACCTATAAAAAAATCCCTCGAACCAAATCCAATTACCTCTGCAAAATAACTCTAAGATACGATTCCGTCACGTTGAAATATCGAGTAGAAAGTCGCAAATTATATTACACGGGGGTATCCCACAAATTGCCGCGTTGCATTTTTCATGAGCCCTCGAGTACCGACCAGTATGAATCGTTGATTTAATTACAGATATAGACCCCAATGTAGGTGAGTAATGGGTCCGGGTGCGTTTTGAGTTAAGTCTGAATAATCGACAATTCGTAATGGGAATCATTAGAAAGGTTATTGAATACACGTGGACTTACGAATCAATTTACGTTGATAACCGCAAACAAGTATCCGTTGTATATGCTGCAATTCCTTTTGTATAAGTCCGCGCAATGTAGACCATCTGGACAATAATCTATGAAACTGCTCTATATAATGTACACTATGGTTTTCTCTCTCTTCTCTATGGCGGCTGCTTGACAATGGGTGGTCTAAAAAGTGTTCTCTGTATTTAAATAAAATTATGATTGTTTAACTATCAAGAAGTTTATATTTTCACCCCAGGACCCAGAAGGATATATTTTACACCATCTACGTAGCCTAGTGTACGCATGTAGAATTCTACCTAAAAATAACAAAAGAGTCTTCTTGTTGATACAACGATTTTGAAATTGGATTTTGAAAGAGTTATAATGTCCACGTGAACGAAGTCACCGATCAATTATAGCTTGATTATAATTGTATGAGTTCACAGAAAGTAGCGCTATTGAGTAGCGTAGTGTAAGCAGGTAGAGCGCTACAATTTTGAAGAAAAAAAGGATTCGATGACCTCGCTTATAAATACCGAAGTCAACATTTCAAAGTACACGCGAATTTAATAAGGTCACTGATACTGCAACTAGTCATACTTAGATAAATAATGTCGCTGATACTGCATCTAGTGATACCTACTTAGATACATAAGATTACTGATACTGCAACGAGTAATACTTCGATAAATAAGGTCACTGATACTGCAACTAGTAATACTTCGATAAATAAGGTGACTGATACTGCAACTAGTGATACTTAGCTAAATATGACATTCACAAAGGTTTTGGTGCCCATTGTATTTTCAGAATATTGTAGGTACTTTAATCAGGATTCTTACAATTTATTTTTATCTGTATCACAAAAAACAAATTTCCATATAAATAAATCCGGCATAATACATTACGTTACATTATCCACGTTGAAAACAACATAGCGGTATTCACGCGTAGCCTTTTATAACTAAATGTCCGCCATTTGTCGTCCATCACAGAGGGAAAATGTATTTACATGACGTGCTAGACGGTGCGATGGCAGGTTTTATTTAAGCAAATTTTACCATTATCATCTGAGCCAGACAGTACGTTATTGAGTTATTTAGACATTTTAAGCTCTTACTGTACGCATGAATAATAATAATAATACTCCCGACCGAATGTCGGTCATGTCGGCCAATCTCAACAATGACTAGCCAACTACGCAGGATATTATTATTATAGTGCACAAGTGTTTGCGCAAGCACAGATGCGCTCTCGTTTCCCTCGCTCACATAGTCCGATGGGACGGCAATCTGACACGACCGGAGAGAGATCAGGTGCAGGACCGATGACTTTACATGCTCTCTGAGATAAGATATAAATATATGTATATTTGCGAATGAGATATATATATAGTGGTAGTTAAGGGTGCTAGGATGAAGATATGACTGGCTAGTATTGGATGCAATAAGCTGAGGAGCGAGCTCAATGACGTGCATTGGGTGAGGCCTATAATTAGCCTATACTAAAATACCTTTCCAGTAATTACTTTTGAAGCTGTACTAGAACTTTATCCTAAGCCAAAAAGATACCAACGTATACCCTAATATACTGTTAAGGAATTCTAGGACTAATTATTGTGCGTTTACAAGAACTCAAATCTTATTTGCCCTCTCGAAAAGCTCGATGAAGCACTTAATGAGCAGTATTTATAACGACCCTTGTATGGTAAATTACATTTCGTGATATAATACCTATATTTTTACTAGGCTTTTATTACTATAACTGCCGGATACCGCTATTTGTACACCATTTTATGGGTTTAGTAACAGCTGTAAGATTTACAAGGGACTTACAATTATGAACTTTTTATTGGTACTCGTATCACATCGTAAAAATGCTACGTAACTAAATGTCCATAATACTTAAAAAAATATACAGATCTAAAGAAAACTTTGAAAGACAATCTTCTTCTTTCGTTACGAAATGAAATGGGATGAAATAAAATGGATATGAATATGGCCTCACCCGCAACTTAGCGGCTATTTTGCACAATGTCAAGTAATTAATAGCAATAAAACTTTCAATAAATACACATTATAAATAAAATAATGGATGTGACATGATGAAATGAAAATGGCGAATACTTGAAAGACAATTCTGACGGGATTCTTAAAAGGGATATGTCATACATTATATGACAGAGCTATCTTCTTAATATGTGATCATAGACGAAAATGTATGTATGTAACAAAAACCATGATCTATTCGATGTGATTATAGACGAAATATATAAAACTACTAGCTGACTCGGCAAACGTTGTTCTGCCATATAAAATAAATTGAGATATAAACTATCCTATCTCTCAAGTTGGATCGAACTGCACATGGTGTGCGAATTTTATTATAATCGGTTAAGTGGTTTAGGAGTCCATTGAGGACAAACATTGTGACACGAGATTTATATATATTAAGATAGCTGACTCGGCAAACGTTGTTCTGCCATATAAAATAAATTGAGATATAAACTATCCTATCTCTCAAGTTGGATCGAACTGCACATGGTGTGCGAATTTTATTATAATCGGTTAAGTGGTTTAGGAGTCCATTGAGGACAAACATTGTGACACGAGATTTATATATATTAAGATAGGAATCTATGAGCATAAATAAAATCCTAATAATGTTTAAACTACATTATCATGTAAATATTATGTATGTGTAAAGATACGACCGACACTGAATGGCATATGGATTTAAATACATAACACTGAACAAGCCCATTAACGGCCGTTCATCAAACGATAACTTAACTCAAGTGATGCCGCTGACAAGCTGACACTAAGTTTACAACGCTGTTAGCTGTACACTGAGTTCCCTTCGCGATCCAATTAAATGGTCGCCCTCCAATTAAATCTTGTTATTTTTATGTAAACGTCAAAGTGACAGAGAGCGGACTAGGGTTTTTATTGTTCTGTTTTTTTTGTTTGTTTAAACGATCGATTTCCTTTTAAGTGGCGGGTCAAACATTGGACAATCTGATAGTAGGTACTTTTTTGACCTTGCGTAACCTAATCGTTTAGTCTCGTGCCTGTTTTAGATTACGACGTCGACGTTGGGTGAATCATATAAGGCATAGACTCAAAAGAAAATGTTTTTTTTTTTACTTATTTGACATCGTGGTATCTGTCATCCCAGGAACGTAGAAACCTGATGTTATGGATGCTATTTAGCTTTGTCCGTGGACACGCCATTTTCATTTCATCATGTCACATCCATTATTTTATTTATAATGTGTATTTATTGAATTTAATATTGCTATTAATTACTTGACACTGGCAAAATACCCGGTAAGCGGGTGAGGCCATATTCATATCCATTTTATTTCATCGCATTTCATTTCGTAAAGAAAGTAGAATGTTATGGATCCTGGTTATCAGTTCCTATGTTATGCCATCACTGCTAATTAATATTTATATGTGTCATTTCTTAAATGAATTTCGGACCCATCCTACTAAATTTCCAGTGCCCTATTACGTAGAGATGTGTTTCAATCGTTTTCATAGCCTGTTCAAAGCTGAAAGTATTCAGAGGAACTTTTTCAATCTCTCTCAAGATCACAAAGTATGTACTCTGGAGCATTGTTACCCAGGTAATCTAGGAGCAGGGTGTAACGTGACGGAGTATTTTCAATTCGAATTCAATTTATTTAGAGTACCCTACGAGTGTTTATTCGACTCAGTAGGGAAACCTTAGTACGGGATATTTACCACTTATTTTAAGTATATTCTATGTTGAGTCCCTTTTCTTATGTTTTCCTTGTATAGACTTTGTTCACTATTAAGCAATATTTTTATGCAAATAAATTTAGACGTTTAATTTTAAAATGGTTGTAAGGCTTTCTAAATTAACTGTCACCGGATAGCACCAACTACTTGTATTAGTACCATACAATTGTAAGCAATTCCTGAATTCTATTTTAGTCAGTAAAAATAAATAAATAGACTTATTAGAAAAGAGTTCACAATGTCGTAAGAGACTGGCATCACCGAAGTTTGACACTGGCAGGTGGATGACAGGCGAAGAAAAAGAAGTTATTGGAAGAAAAAGCGGGATAAAGAAAAAACATGAAAAAGGGTGATAATTACTGATTGTTGGTTTTAATATAATATTGTGACATTATCAGTGTTTTCTTTCACAATGAACTAGGGGCAATCACAATACTAGGCTAGGTCCAATTACGACAAGATATTTAAATTATATTTTTTTATTCAATTTGGCTAAAACAGCAGCTTAGTCAAAAGTTACCAACGGTTCCGAATGTTGGTAATATTAGATAATTTCAAAAATGTACCCGCAACTGATCTCAGTCTGATCCAATTACTATACATTCAAATTACTAAACTAAGCTGTTTTCAAAACATTTGGATAATATTACTAGTACTTAAGTTACCACGCGTAATAAAGCTTAAGATTTACTTACACCTTAGTGATATTACCTGAAACATAAAACAACAAAATTAATACAATTATAATAAAGTTTGTATAATATTAACCTAGCAGCGGTAGCCAAGTTCGTGGAACGCGTGTCTCGGCATCGAGGATCGCATCTCTGGGATTTCTGGATTTCATGTGCGAATCTCATTTTCAACCAAAATTATCACCTACTAAACGGTAAAGGCAAACATCGCGGGGAAACTTGCATGAGAACCTGTCTAAGAAGACCCCTCGAAAGACGTGTGAAGTGCGCCAACCCGCACTGGGCCTCGCAGTGATAGGAGGTTCGTCCCCAACAATGGGACATTGAAAGAGCTGGTATTATTATTATTTATTACATAATAATAAGCTATTCAAGTGAAAAGTATTATTATTGCTGGCGCCGTTAATAAAAGATTTCATCGGATAAAACTCAACTATGTGGGTAGATTTCGTTATTGGAAACCATCACTACCATTCATCCTTGAAAGGGTGGTCAGTGACTTTTTAAATTCGAAACGCATTTTTTTTTCACTTAAATTGCATATTATAATCTTCAATTCAACGCTCATTGGTCTTAAGTGTGACATTTATGAGCAACGAAGATTTCTGACAGCGATAAAGTTAAAGCTCCGCTGTATAAAAATTTAACTTTATAAATGGTGGTCCAACAATACCGAGCGAGGTCAGTTGTCAGATAAACTGACCGCGGGTCGGCTTCCTTGATCCCGGATAGGATTAAAGTATGAAAAACCGGTGACAGTGGGAACTTTCTACCTTAAGTTCTTAATAAAGCGATTTATTTAAGTGCACATTTCAGTCTTTATATAGAGTTACAGCGTGATTCGGAAAACGTATTCTACCTGAACCTGCACATATTTTAATAATTGTATAAAGACACAATTTGGTTATTTATAAACACATGAAAACAACCATGATGCCTGTAATCTCCGAAGGGATGGTGGGGGTGCACTCCAGAGCACCTACATTTTGCTAATGGTATTTTGATCCCAATGAAAAAAAATGCAGATGTAAAAATAGCGAACCATTTTTATTTCAATTGAGTTTTCGAATTATACTATAAGGTTTTTCTTTAGGTTCTTATGTAATTTCCTGAGATTATTTTTTAAGTTCATCTCCTTAAGGCCGTACAGTATCATTACTACTTCCTTTTTAGACGTCGAAGGAACCATCGTGATCCAGAAATGAAGGTATTATGGAATATTACGGAATCAAATGCTCTAATTTCGAATCAAGATACATCAAAGTCAAGTCACATTAGTTTCCCATGTAATGCGTGTTGAGACAGACAAACCAACAGACCGACTAAATGCCAAAAATTACAGTATTGGCTTTTGTATCCTGTAAACGATAAAAAATTATAGATTCTCGTCCACCTAATAAAATGTACAAAGCACCCAATAAAAAATACTTTTCCATCGATGTCTTTCATAATTCGCGCTTAAATTGAATTCAATTTGCAGAGCGCTAGCGCGAAAATTAATTGTTTGATATCTGTCTCTTTGTAATAAACGGAGCGGGGTGTAAGAACTGTGATGTCATTTATCCTTGCTTCGTTTGGAGTTATCAAAACTACAAGACCCTTAACCGTGATGTCACTAACACACGTCAACGCGTGTAAATCAGAAAAAAAAGCCATTAGAGAGTAATAACAAAAAAAAAGAGCATAACTTCATTGTTATAATACGTGTATATTTAATATTTATTCTAATTTTAAAGTAAGTATACCCGTGTTTTGGCTGCTTTACAGCAACCATGGTCACGGGAGGACTGAGGTCTTTGACGTCCTAATGTCATAGTTTGAACTGGGGTACCCTCATATTTATTTTTTGTTTGCGATCCGATCTACGCAGAATGTCTTGATGTCTTGCAATGGTGCGCTTAATTTTGGATTTAATTATATAAATTACTGGATCCCAAGTCGGTGGTAGCGCCCAGTCATCTTCCCTATTGAAATTATAATGTTTTTAATTTGAATAAACGCGATAAAATCTGTAAAATTAGTTCTATTTCAAGTATACCAAATATTATACACAATTATGAGGATACTACCGAATTTTAAGACCGCGTGGCACTTCACAGCTCATTCGAATTTGGTCAATAACCGCTCGAAGCTAACTCATACAAATCGAACGATCCACCATTTATTCCACCATACACGTCGGGTTCAGTGATTTAGGACACTGCTGCACAAACGTTTTACACCATTAATCTTCCATGAATGTAGTCATAGCTTTGTACAAAATTCATACATATTTCTATATAAATATAAGGAATACAATGGTTTGTAAACGAGTCAATATGTGATTGTGATGTTATTCAAAATTAACTTTTGTAAACAATGCACTTATTTCATATTATTTCAGTTAAAATTAATACCTACACTCTTTTGCCACAAGTATTTGTTGTAGCAGTGTTTGATCACCATATACTAATATCGAATTAGTTTTCTAAATCTTCTATAGAATAAAATGAGTCATAGCGCTAAAGAATTTATAGAAAAACCACCACCTCCAACATTCCACGCGAACAAGGTCTTTTTGATACATAGTTTGTTGTCATACTATTTTTAAGTTTTTTTATTCTCCTATTTAATTTAACTGTAATTGTAAATTTTAATTATATTCTTATGTATTAAAAAAATGCATTATAAAAGATTTTTGATTATCTCATTACACTCATAAGCTGAATCGTAATGAAACCATAGTATCAGACCGTTAGATCTCCGCCAGGGGAAAAAATTGATCCGGGCAATGGCCGACAATGGAACTGGCTTATTTTGTTAAATTGTCAGAGATTGTACGCGTTTTAACGAAGGTCTAAAGAGATCCCGGGATCAAGTGCCGTTACAGTGTAAATGACCGAGTGAAACACTCGTAAAGTGACGGAGGATAGGCCGAAGGGAGGTGCGAGTTCTTTTTTTTATCTTAAAAGAGCGTGAAAAAGTTTAAGGTAGATCAAGTTTGTGCAAGATAGCTTGTACCAAAAGAACCTCTCTTTACACTATGTTGATAGCAAAATAAAAACATCCTGTAAGCCTATGCATTCAGCATATTCACAAAAAGTACCAAATACAGACACTTCTATTTTATTTTCGCCAAACGTTTCAGTACCAATATTCAACGGCACGGCCTCCGTGAATTCCCTTTTATTGAAACGTGCTCATAAAATCCTGTGAGATAGTCCACGGAATCCGGAGGGGTATATTTTATTTTTCTTCGGATAGAGCTTAGAATACATAATGAGGTTGGAGTCATCCCGTAGCGACGTTTTGAGCTTACTACGATGTGTTTATTCTCTAGTGCAAATTTTACTTAAAACAATAGAATGACATTTTTTTAAAATTTGGCATCACCATAGGTATTTTGCCAGTGTCAAGTAATATAAATTATTTCAGTTTTCGAGCATATGCACAAGCCCAAAAGCTAGGCCCAAGTAAAATATCCCTTCAATCAGTAAAGCGATGGATACTTTACTGAAAGATTTTTTATGGATTTTTTGTGAGAAACTGAAAAGCCAAGTTTCGTCACTCTGTTTCAATTACCTACACTCGTGCACTTTACCGAACCCATAATGGTTAATATTCCACTTATATCACTCACTATAACTCGCAGGAACACTAGTTTTACAAATTTAATCATAACTGACGCCATGACTATTCAGTTTCCCGCCAAAAAAACATAAAATGACTATGCCTGCCGTCTTCCGAGAGGTACCATAGATGCAATATTATTTGATAAGGAAAAATAAATAATGTTATGACAACTAACCATCAGCCATAGACCTGCAGGAACCTTTTTATGATATTTTGTAAGTGAATTTTATTATTAATTTAATTTAATAATATAAGTGTATACATTTAGTACTTTCGAATCACGAGAATCTAATGGACCCCTTATGATTTTCAAAGGAAAGCAACCTTTCGTCGTGTTCCGTTATATTAGTCTTATAAAACGCCAATCGATACCCATTTATATCGACTCAATGGAGGAAACTTTTTAATCAACCCTTAAATCCTGTCACCCTTCCCAAACGACCCACCAATTCTCGCCTTTGAAATATACCAAAGAATATTCCACATAATCAGTGAAGAATTTAATCAAAAGAAATTCCCGGTTTGATCATATCATGCACCCGTTGTCGTAAAACAAGTCGGAATGTCGTGTACAAAATGATATCAGACTCATTTAATTTTCCGCCAAAACAGAGTAATGACCAGGCGGGCTCGCTTTAATAAGACTGACGGGATTCTCTTGTGATTTTATTGCCCACTGCTGGGAGTAAATCGCTCGTTTAGATGTAACGACCGCCGATTTACAGATCTCCTCATAGCGTGTCCTAATTTTCTTTGAGTTGTAACGCCCTTTTTATTACATTTTAAATTGAGTTGTTACATGCTGAATATTCATTCATTTTCAAGTATCGCTTTGTGTCTAAGGAATGATCGAAATAAAACAATCTAACCAGATTTTCCTTGCGGTTTCATCAGAGCCAAGATCGATTTTTCTCTGCTGCTCGACCTAGTCCTAGCGTGTTGATACTAGCCTAGTATTTATATGTAATACATATAATATAAGGTGTAATAAAAATATCTGGTGTTGTAGAATATGTAGTATTTATATTTTAAGACTTTATAAGGACCGAATCTCCTAGAAACTTCGATAGCGGATTAGCGATGGAAAGATGGCATATGCTTGTACCTATATAAAGATGATGATATAAAGACATTATAAATAATTAAAAGCCACAGGTTTGATATATAATATCGCCAGACGAACACATAGGGTCCCACACTAAGCAACGCTTGTATTATAGGTACCCTAAAATGGACTGACGGCGAACCCAGTATACATATATTAAACGTCCATGATTTGGGTATAAACATTCATGCTCATCACACAAAGTTTGTCCTTACCAGGATTCGAACCTGGGACCCTCGACGCAGAAGGCAGGCTCACTATCAATGGTATATATTAGGTATCTACGTAACTTTATAACACCGTTTCCATTTCATAGCCTATCCAGGTCGGATCATGATATCTCCGCCATTACGGCTTTAATATTTAAAACTAGATGCGCCCGGCGGTGTTACCCGCGATAAAAAGTATGAAAAATTAAAACATCTATCCCACGGGAACCATACATTTTACCGGGATAAAAAGTAGCCTATGTGTTATTCCAGACTATAATCTATCTCTGTGCCAAATTTCATCCAGATCCGTTCAGCCGTTCGGTCGTGAAAGAGTAACAAACATCCATCCATCCATCCATCCAAACTTTCACATTTATAATATTAAGTATAGATTAAAAATATGCGGGCATTTTATCAACAAAAGCGCCTTTATGCAAAGCACTCCACAGTAGGAGGGTTACCGAAAACATTTACGTCCGGGATCGGAACTATCTGATTCGCGATCGTTCGTTTGTTTTAAAAAATAAAAGGACCCTTTGAGCTAATTTAATTATCATAATAATAAAATATCGCCAGACAAACACACCCACTGTACGGTCCCACAATAAGGAACGCTTGTATTATGAGTACCGTACAATGAATTGAGTGCAAACTCAGTGTATACTATATTGTATAATTATATTGATATTAAACATCCATGAATCAGGTACAAACATTCGTGCTCATCACACAAATATTGTCCCTACCAGGATTGGAACCCGGAACCCTCGGCAACAAAACACTTAATTAAGTGACAGCGACTGGCACATTTACCGACCCCCACTTCATTGATCTTAAATCGTTTTTCAAAGCGAAGAAAAAAATGTTTAGTCAAAGTCGTTTCACAACTTTGACATCGCACTAAAAAAAGTTTTAAAGAAATGGTGCCATCACTTTGTTGGAATCTTTCGCCGAACTAATAAACGTACCTTTCGAGGGGTCATTACAGGCTATGTTATTTTGGTATATAAGGAAGCAATCATTTGTTATCATAAAAATGCATGACTATCCATTTTGACCTGAAAACATACCTCCACTTTTCCATTTTTCCATTGACTTCCTTCCACTTCCACTTTTCCATTGAAACACATCCATTTATTTTCAATATAAAAAAGATTTTAAAACTAATTTAACGTAAAGTGTGAACAATGGCAGATAAAAGTTAGATCACAAAGCCAACATTACCAAACGAAAATCTAAAAAGCAAAGATTACAATCTTTCAATTTAAAAAGGTCCAATGCTAGTTTAGCTAAAAGGTGTTCATAGAAAGAGCAACAATGTTTTCTTTTGAACCGTATGGCCTTAACACGGGAAAGCAATTTCGTTTTCACAGTCCGTCTGCTTATTATACAACTTACTATTTCTATTGGATCTAAAACTAACACTAGAGAACCAAAGTTTGAAAAAAAAAAGATTCAATAAAAGAACGGCAAGGCAACCGGTGCGAAAGATGTTTACTTTTGCTTTTTCTGAACGCTGATGCTTGTTACAGAGGTGTTTCTGTAATAGGCTAATTCGGACAAACAACAAAAACAATATGTTTTGAAAATCAATTTGTTTTTTTTTTCATTTAAATCTTGTCGACACAGTCACAACAATAATACAGTCTCGTCGAAATCATCTACCCATGAAATCATATTTTTTTGTTTTGATATAATTACTTTTTGGTAATAAGTATGATTTTGGGGTCATGTCCTTCGTCCGTAGGAGAATTAAGTACCCTCGAGATACCCTACACGTGACCCTGGGTGGTGCCAACTAGGTGACAACTCTACTGGTGGTAGGCTTCGGCCGTGGTTAGTCACCACCCACTGAACAAAGCCATGTCGCCAAGCGGCCTAGCCGTGTTCCGGCATGATGTTCGGTGTTGCCATTCATGGATGGCGGGTCAGATCAGTTGCGCTGCATGTGCCTAGTGAGCGTCTCGATCTACTGCCGCCTTCCTACCTAGGCAAATATGCTCCATCGTAGATCTCATCGTCACTTACCATCAGGTGAGATCGAGATCAAATACTTGCCTATAAATGTATAAAAAAAATAATTTATTGGAAACCATGTAGCCATTAACTTGTAATTATATACTTAGAGTTAGTACTTTTTTTTTGACCAGCTCCTAAAGCCTGCCTAGCCGTTCCTACATTGTTCTCACATACCTATAACAATGTACTGCTCAAAAATGTAAAAGTAATTTTTAAAAAGAGGCACCATGGAGTTTCTTGCCCGTTCTTCTCCATAGGAACGGCATTCCGAACGGGTGGTAAAGTTCTAGCTTAGCATTTTGTAACTTTTTTGACGATTCATAAGTACTGTACTTAATGGTTTACATTAATAAAAAAATAAAAAAAAGCTGATTCTGAGACTCTCCTTGTCATAATGTATTTGTCATGTACTCTAATGTCATCAACCTACAAAAAAAATAAAAAATAATAATCCACAATTCCAAAATATATTCCTAAATTAAAGAGCTGGACAAATACACACACAAAAAAAATAACAAATATGACAATATGTAAAACTCGAAAAGTTTATTGCACACCATCATTTCGACGACAATTTCGAGACGCCGCGTCCTTTTTATAAGGGGCTGACCGGACGCGACAAATTCTAAACATTTGTCAGCCGACCTGCTGTGGGCAGACGGAATCATTAATTTACGACGCCCATTCATCTTGCCGATTCCGAAGTAAACAATGAAAAGGAGTGATAAATAAAAAACGACCTTTACAGATGGCGCTATTGTTATGTTGTCAAAAGCCCTTTAATAAATACCGTTGATGATTTGTCATTAGATATTTGGGAGACGGGCAATTTGGGTATAGATTCGACTTTATTAGGTAAGAAATATAAAACAGTTTCATTGTAGCCTTTTCAGCTTCTGGTATATCCTGATTTGGTTGACTATCGTCTGGTTTCTAGACGGCTTGAGAAACTAATGTCACGTTAAGGTTTCGTCATGATTGACCATATGTCATCACTGTAAAAGCTAACAGAATGAATCGAATCAGCAGCAATAAATTAACGTGAGATATTATGGTAATTGGAAGCACGTAAAAAGAAGTCTGAATTTCGGAATCAAAATTAGTTGGAGTTTCCAGTTTGTATGTTGTATTAAAACTCTCCCCAAAATATATCCAATTTTAATCATGCAAAACGATAGTACTGATCATTTTCAGAATAAAATTGTTTCTTGATTGGCCGAAAAGATTTGTATACATATGGGGATTAGACTTTGTAAACAGTACCTGTATAGTCTGTGACTAACATAGCTCCCTAAAATTAAGTTCCTATTAATTTTATAGCCTAACAAAGATTCCCCCTCAAATCTGGAGAGAATTTTTCACGTTTCGCCTTTGAAGGACAGGTCTAAATCTGTCAAAGTTCTGACATCCGCCGTGTCGTGGTAAATTAATGACGTCACGCCAGCCAGATATGATTCACAGCGTGTGACGTCACGTACCGACGGATTTATAGCACAGATATATCTTCGTTACGAAGAAAGTAAGATGTGTTAGAAATGATTTTTCAGACCGCAGAATTAAAAAGATTTTTGGTTCAGAATTAATTTCTTCAAAACTTTCTACTACAAATCCCAAATGGGATTATATTGTTTCTCATAATATAAATTCTCATAACTCGCCCCCTGTAATGATTCCATCATCGTACCTTGTATTTCCGATAGTAAGTACTAATCAACATAACAGTTAGACTTCATAAAATTCCATTATGTTTTCATGAATGAACATCACGATACTTATAACAAAAATTGTTGAAATATTATGACAAAAGACTACTACTAAAGATGGTATGAAATAAAAACAATATTCTTCAGATTTTTTATGACAAGCTATAGAGAACCGTCTCAACAACATACACAAATAATACAAAATATCATAGATTTGGTCAAATCACTTTATTTTTTTTTATAAATTTAATTTAATAAGTAATCAAAACTAGCATTTGTATCCTGAAACTTGTCATGGTTTTATCATCCACAATTTTTTCATGAGTATAAAATAAAAAAATATTGATTAACAAGCAAAATATGTACTTATCTAAACAGATTCAAGTACTTATACAGAAAATATTAAATGAAAGGAAATAAACAAAAGCTTTTACATTACGTTCAGAACAACGTCCGATACCTTTCTCAAGCCGAAAACATTCTGACGTTTTATTAGAAGTGATTGCAGCACAAACTGTACTACATCAAAGTGAGGGATAATTGTTTTTACGAGTTCCCAAAAACAAGTCGTGTTTATCTATAAACATCTCTTTATAAAGTATCTTTAATGAAGACACTTTACGTCAGTAGAAAAAGTCGTAACTGAGCGACCCAGAAATATTAATGTGACAAAAATAAACTTTAGTTTTATTTGAATATTTAACTTACTGACCGTGAGTTAAAGCACATACTTAAGGAAGCTCTTGACGTTGCAAATTTTTACAATTCAATTGTATTCATTGAACTTTTACTGCAGGTTCTATTCAAATGGAAATCTCTGTGAGAAACCTATTAGTGTAGTAAATTAACAACCAATATTACAGTAAAATATACATTATACCTTAGTATTTATCTAGCTTTAGTTAAGCTCTTCATTACATAAACACATAAAAATAACTCGACTTTTAAATTGTAAGATCCACCTACTAGTTATATACCAATAAAATATTTCTAAGTCGATTTAAATGAGTATTTATTTTCTCTTATAGCTTCGAGCAATTGGCCTTTTAAGCTACGACAATCCGGGTGGATTGTAAAGAATCGGATAAAGAAGTGAGATTAGATCTTTTCATTTGAAGAAAGGTCCGAATATTGGTCCACAGAGGCAGTTACCAAGAAATGGTGGATTGAGTTAGGGAAAGTCAACATTTGAAACGTTTAAAGTGGAGGAAAAACATTTACTGAATAGCTTCCAGTTTGATCTCAAGGGTCTAAATGAGCTTTGTGTTGAAAGAGTTTATTTTAGGCTATACTAAGAACAAAGGTTTACAACCGGTGTGTGCTGCCAGTGATGACATATGGCTCTGAGACGTGGTCAGCGCGCAATTGAGCGAGCTATTCTCGGGGTTTGGCTACGTGATAGAATCAGAAATGAGGAGATCCGTAGACGAGCTAGAGTAACTGACATAGCTCAAGGAATTTCAAAGTGGCGGGACGATAGCCGCTCGATCAGAAAGGTTCTAGAATGGCGACTACGAGCCGGAAGATGTTGTGTAGGGCGGCCCCCATAAGGTGGACCGATGATATCAAACGCATCGACGGAAACCGGTGGATGTGAGTGGCGGAGGACCGTGATGTGTAGAAATCATTAGGGAAGGCCAGCAGTGGGTCTTTCGGCTAATGGATAGAAAATCTTAATCTAATAAAATGTATCTCAGAGGCAGAATCCATACTATTTTGGCGAATAAGTAATGGTTGGCCGAGACATCTTGCAAGCAATTTATAAATCTAAACTTCACCCAGAAGCACAGATTTACGCCCTATAGATTCCGTGCGTTGAACACTTTTTTTCATTCCGATTTCTCCAGATTAGAGGATAGTCTGTACCTAGAAGGCAAGATGAAGGATATGCTACACGTTGGTAGGTTTCACATTTCTGGAGATTTTGAGATCGATGAATCAGACAGTAAGTATATTTCTGTTATCTAATCCATTCTGAAAACATACCCTTTGTACCAAATTATTCTACAAATTTCAAATGAATACACACAACATAAGACCGCTGAGTGTTTATATCAATACTCTAATAAAACTGGAACGTATATATGCCTTTCAGGCATTAACATATTATTTGTAATACATCGTAATATTTCAAAATTATCATGATGTATATTGCTGTGGTGCAAGTAATAAGCTTATAAAATTTGTTTTATCATCGATAAATGTACAACGAATTAGTTATTTTAATGAATGTTTTTTTTTTATTCATCATACACATATCTAAAAGGTGCTAATAAGTCAGCTGAGAGCTTTTTACACGTCCTGTCAGGGAGTATCGATATATGTATTACATACTTTATAACACTGTAATACTACTATCATTGCTGTTACTGGGACAAATGACGAGACATAGTGTGGCAAGATACATCTACCCCTAACAGCTCCACATGAAGACTGAGACTGCTCTAATAAGAGCGATACGACAATGAAGAATACTGCTATGCTTAAGATGTAGGTGCTCTGTTGTAAGCTTTATATTGAGTCGCTATGTCACCACTATAAGATTAAATGGGGAGGAAGGCATCCGGGCCCGTTATTAATACGACTCATGGTTCGAGATTTCCACTTTCAAATATATTTCAGTCGTTACAATATCAGCCCGTTAATAAGATATTAACAAAAGTTACCGGTTACAAATTATACATATATAAGTAAACATGTATATATATTCACTTGTATACTTAATTGAATGATAGATTTTGAACTTGAAGTACGATGGAACATGGTCGAATCTCGTGTATACGAGTGCTCTGCTAAAGCGCCAGTTTCTTATTTACTATTTACAATTTTATGTTACAATATTATAGCATTAACACTTTTTAATATCCATCTTCTGCATCGCTCGCCCTTACACCCCACTCGGCGTCTCAAGTTTCATCTACAGGCTGTTTGATAAATGAGCCACACGCCTGCTCATTTTCACGGTGGCCTTGATTGATTAGTTCCAATATTGAAATTTGCAACATGCTGTATCGAAAACGCTAAGCAAGCAACCTAGCCGTTCGGCGGCTAATGAAATTAATTTCATAGTCATCTTCTGAGATTAGTTGGAAACAAAAAGACACTATACCTGCGAGGTGACAAGCTTTTCGTCAGCATTATACTTATATAGAATATTTAATTCCAAAACCGTGCAAATTAATTTGCAAGAAAAAAAAAATATAATATACTATAGGTTATTTTTTTTGACTCACTTTTGAATGTTGTTTTTTGGATAATAATCCCACTAATATTGTAAATGTGAAAGTTTGGATGGATGGATGTTTGTTACTCAATCACGCCAGAACGGCTGTACGGATCTGGATGAAATTTAGCACAGAGATAGATTATAGTCTGGAATAGCACTATATGCTATTTACGCTACGTTTTATACCGGTAAAATTTATGGTTATTGCTATTAATTACTTGACATTGGCAAAATACCCGCTAAGTTCATCCATTCATCCATTTTATTTCGTCGCATCTCATTTCGTAGAGAAAGAAGAAGAAGAAGAAAATGTTCTTAACTTATTTATAGCACTTATAGCTGCGTAATTTCACGGTCTAATTAATGGTGGTTGGGCAAGTTTAAGATGGACCCAGATGTGGGCCGTGACGTCACTGATTGATTCGCACGAGATGTTCGGTCATGTAACATTAATCATGTTCACGACAACCTGCGTTATAATAGGTATTGTTAATGGGAACGGGTCATTTGTTGATCATTAATAGGTACGTGTATGTTTTACTGGTAGGCATTTGATGATGAGCATCAATATTGATTCCTTATATTTACGCGAATACTACACATTGAAATAAAACTAATATTACGGATTTTATCGCGTTTATTTTATGTTTTTTTTACGTGTATGTACGTATAGAGTAGATGCACCATTGTACAGTAATATAAAATCTACTTTTGCTCGCGAATAACACCGAAGTTTACGATCGTATGAAGGCAGCTTTCAACCTACATATTACTACAGAATGTTCCGTTTTATTTTCTGATGACTTCATATAAATAAAGCTTGGCATGACCCTAAAAATAATGAAACAAAGTAATTAAACTCTTCATCGTGGTGCACACTTTGCCCCTGCATTTGAACCCGGGACTCTCGTCGCAGAAAGCAGGGACACTACCAATGGTGTCCATCATGTCATTTAACATAACTCTAATATCAAGAATTGTGAAATAAAACTTATTTTACAGATTGTATCGCGTTTATTATATGTTTTTACGTTCCCGCAAGCAACGACTAAATATGAGGGTACCCCAGTACAACTATGGCACTAGAACGTCAATCACGGTTGCTGTAAAGCAGCCGAAACGTTGAGAACGTAAAAACATAAAATAAACGCGGTAAAATCTGTAAAATAAGTTTTATTTCAATGTGTAGTATTCGCGTAAATATAAGAAATCAATATCTAAAGTCTTGAAAACAGGAATACGACTTTTAGGTACCACTACACTTCCAAGTATAAGGTGATTCCTATTATGTCTAGAAGTCAACTGTTTTTCAGTTTGGTCTGTGTTCAACTGAACAATCACGTCATGCTCAGAGGTATTGGTCATATAAAAGCTTTATAAAGGCATAAAACGACATGTAGTCGGATAATCTCCGGTCTACAGCCAGCTTTACCGACCACGCGGACACGACAAACTGACATTCATGTATCTGAGCATCAGCCGTGCTATTAATATCTATGGCTATTCAGAATATACAATGCTGTTAAATTATAAACAAATTGGATAATACCACTCATAAAAATATGATGAACACATTTATCTACTCGTATATGAAAGCCACTTTTGGATCGCTTACAATATCTGAAATGGTTTAAAAAAAAATATAGGTATGGCGGCAAAGATTATTTTTTATTACAAATTTCATTACCTACCTCAGTGGGTAGTGATCCTGTTTTCTATTCTCCCTAGATCCCGGGTTTTAATCCTAGTAGGGATAAACTTTGTGTAATGAGCATATGAATGTTTGTACGCAAGTCATAAATGTCTAGTGTCTATATAGTATGTATTACTGGGCTCACCCCCAATCAATTGTACGCGGTACCCATAATACAAGCAATGCTTAGTGTGGGCTGTATAGTTGGTATGATTTTATATATTTAATATACATTTGATATATTTTTAAATTAATAAAGAGTTCATCTTCCAGTGGCCATTATTTTTATGACTTGCCTCGTAAGGAAAAAGTACCTATTTATTATATAACTGAGCAAATATAATAGATAATTTAATGTCACCTAGACCAGTTAATTATGAAATATTGATGAGTTTATCTCAAAGCAAATTGTCGGCTTGTAATTTACATAACAAAGGGCTTCGATTCCATTAACAATCAACTCGTTAAATTAATTTATTTATCAACAATTACAATGATTCTATTAATTTTCAAATTCGTTCAACAAATTTACTCTTTGCAGAGTTAATTTGAGTTTTGAAATTAAGTTATTAGAACCATTGAATTTAGAGTCTAGTGAAAAGCTTAGAATTATGTGGTAACTAAAGTACAAACTTAACAAACTTAAAATGTATGTCAGAAGTTCACGTCATGTACAAATATCTGAATATACTTAAATTAACACGAAACAGTAATAAGCGGATCCCCTGGCTGGATCCCCGGAGTTGGAATTTTTCGTCAGTCTTTTCATGTTTTCAATTATATGCATTTTACTGGTGGTGGGCTTCGGCCGTGGCTAGTCACCACCCACTGAACAAAGCCATGTCGCCAAGCGGCCTAGCCGTGTTCCGGCATGATGTTCGGTGTTGCCATTCATGGATGGCGGGTCAGATCAGTTGCGCTGCATGTGCCTAGTGAATGTAGCGTCTCTATCTACTGCCGCCTTCCTACCTAGGCAAGTATGCTCCATCGTAGATCTCATCGTCACTTACCATCATGTGAGATCGAGATCAAATACTTGCCTATAATGTAATAAAAAAAAAAATATATTTTTAAATTTATTTTACCACTAGCTGCGCCCGGCGGTGCTACCCGCGATAAAAGTATGAAAAATTAAAACATCTATCCCACGGGAACCATAAATTTTACCGGGATAAAAAGTAGTCTATGTGCTATTCCAGACTATAATCTATCTCTGTGCCAAATTTCATCCAGATCCGTTCTGCCGTTCGGGCGTGAAAGAGTAACAAACATCCATCCATCTATCCATCCATCCATCCAAACTTTCACATTTATAATATTAGTATAGATGAAATCAGAATAAAAGTCATTATCAACGTGATTTTAAATAAAAATAATCATAATTACAAATTTAGACCTAAAACTGCAATGTAAATTAAAACTCGATTCGCTCGAGAGCGCTCGTCACCTGCACGCCCCGGATATCGCTCAGAGCGTTGTGTTGTGATCGCGCTTTATGCGATACATTGCGTGCTCAAAAATAACAATATTTGCAACCCATGAATTTCGATATAAATGATTACTATCATTTTATTGAAGTCTTTTAGTAACCTTTACCCAAATTATTCGTTACCACCCTTATAGCCTGTATTTACCTAAAAAAACACCTCTCTTTCTATCGCGTAACTCTTATCCCTTCTAACCCATGGCAAACCATGGATTGGGCTTGCCAAGGCGGGCGCGCCGATATACTTGTAGCTTCACATCTAAAGTGTGTAGTTCGCCAGACCTGTCACGGCACAAATCTCGACGTTACTATCATCGGCCCAAGTGCTTTCGCGTTCCCGTTGACCCCGTTCTCTGCACTTTGACGATTGACTTCGCTGTGGTGGAGACCTATAAACCTAAACTGTGGCCTATTTAAGATTTCGTGTTTTAGATGTGAACTATTTAAGGAACATTAAAGTAATATATGAAAGGGCTTTTTAAGTAAATACATGAATTTCCATATCAGAGAATATTTATTATCCATACGCTTAGAACACATTTAAAGCTCACACACCCACTAAACCTTCGCGATAAAAGGATTAAAATATAAATTATATCATTTTTTTTTGGGGGGATTTTTTTTTTATTTATTAATTAAGGTAAGTAATCAAAATAATTGGGCAACGACCACCAAGATAAAATTAAGAAAGAAAAAAAAATGTTGTCTTTGATCTCCAGGGCCCCAAATCTGCTTACACAATTGATTCGTAATCGAACAGCAACCGCATAGTAACTGTCACTTTTAACAGATATCCCACACAATATCTATCAAAAGTGATAATTACTTTGCGGTTGTTATTCGATTATGAATCGATTGTTTTAGCAGACTTGGGGCCCAGGTCTCTTTGCCCATCAAAATATAAGCATTTACCTGTTTCAAATGCTAGACGAAAGCATAGCAGATCAGCAAGTTTAATATATCTCTCGCTCAGCTTACACTGGAGGGTTGCGTTTGTTATTCCTACGGTAATCTACAGCTCCCGAGGCCTGTGTGGCAAAGTTTTGAAATCCAAGATTTCTGACGAGGCATTTGAATACGAATTGTGTAATAGCAAAAACAACTGTTGTTGGGACCTGAATTTGTTATATTCAGAAGTTAAAGAGGAGATATTATAATTTATAGGTTTATTGATTATTTGTAGAATCTACTGCGATAAGAAAATTTTAGTATATCACTGATTCCGTGTTAAATATATTTTTTCCTGGTGAGTGGGTACTCACTAGTTTTAAAGTAAAACTAAAATTGAAATAAAACTTGTCAATCAATCAGCCGATAGACGCCCACTGCTGGACATAGGCCTCCCCCAACGACTTCCACACAACACGGTCCTCCGCCACTCGCATCCACCGGCTTCCTGCGACGCGTGTGATGTCATCAGTCCACCTTGTGGGGGGCCGTCCTACACTTCGTCTTCCGATTCGTGGCCGCCATTCTAGAACCTTTCTGCCCCAACGGCCATCGGTTCTGCGAGCTATGTGCCCTGCCCACTGCCACTTCAACTTGGAAATTCTTTGAGCTATGTCGGTTACTCCAGTTCGTCTACGGATCTCTTCATTTCTGATTCTATCGCGTAGCGAAACCCCGAGCATAGCTCTCTCCATTGCGCGTTGAGCGACCTTGAGCCTTCTTATGCGGCCCATAGTCAGCGACCACGTCTCGGCACCATATGTCATCACTGGCAGCACACATTGGTTGTAAACCTTTGTCTTCAGACACTGAGGTAATTTGGACGAGAAGATATCATGCAATTTCCCGAACGCTGCCCATCCGAGTTGGATTCGACGGTTGACCTCTTTCTCGAAGTTATGTCTACCTAGCTGAACAATCTGCCCTAGGTAAATGTACTTGTCCACAACTTCGAGAATAGAGCTCCCAACGGCTATTGTTCTGGGTTGAACATGAACGCTCGACATGATCTTTGTCTTGTCCATGTTCATTTTAAGACCCACCTGTTGGGAGACTCTATTGAGGTCTTCGAGCATTGAGCTTAGGTCCTCCAGCGACTCTGCTATGACTACGATATCGTCTGCAAATCGAAGGTGAGAGATATACTCGCCGTTAATATTGATGCCGGACCTTTTCCAGTCCAGAAGCTTGAAGACATCTTCCAGTGCAGCGGTGAACAGTTTCGGAGATATGACGTCTCCCTGTCTCACACCTTTCTGCAACTGGATGGGATTCGAGCTCTGATCCTGGATCCGGACCGACATAGTGGCGTTTCTGTACAAACATCTCAGCACTTCGATATATCTGTAGTCAATATGGCAACGCTGGAGGGACTGTAGTACTGCCCATGTCTCGATCGAATCAAAGGCTTTCTCATAGTCCACAAACGCTAAGCATAGTGGCCGGTTATACTCCTCGGTCTTCTGTATAACCTGCCGCAGCGTATGTATGTGGTCTATGGTACTGAAGCCTTTTCGGAACCCGGCTTGTTCGGGTGGCTGGGATTCGTCGAACCTGCGCGTGAGACGATTCGTGACGACTCTCGAAAACAACTTGTAAACATGGCTCAGAAGTGAGATGGGTCTATAGTTCTTCAATAGGGTGTTATCACCTTTTTTGAAGAACAGTACCACCACACTTCTATTCCATGCTTCTGGCGTCGTACCTTCGTGTATGACGGAGTCAAATAGCCTCTGAAGGATTTTCAGAACTGGTGTTCCACCCGCCCTCAGAAGCTCTGTTGTGACTCCGTCATCACCTGGTGCCTTGTTGTTTTTAAGCTGTTTGAGAGCCATCCTAATCTCATACAGGCTGACGTCCGGGATATCTTCGGTATAGTGTCGGGTAAGTTTAGCCCTTGGGTCTTCGGCTAAACTGTCAACAGGGGCTTGTGATGACGTGTATAACTGTCCATAGAACTTCTCGACCTCTCTCAAAATCTCCGGCTTGGACGAAACGATGTTGCCACAGTCGGTCTTCAACCTGGTCAGCTGTCGCTGCCCAACAGACAATTCTCTCTCAAATACTTTTGATCCCTTATTCTTCGCTATAGCCTCTTTAATACTTTCCGTATTAAATCGGCGGATGTCGCGGGTCAGGGATTTGGAGATCCGTCTGTTGAGCTGCCGATATTCTGACAAATGTGTTGAAGACTGCAACCCCATTTCGTTGCGTTCTTGGATGAGTTTGAGAGTTTGGTCCGAGAGTTTTTTGGTTCTATCTGTACGTCGGGGCCGAAAGAACTTTGACCCTACCGTATGGACAGTTTCCACGAACCTGTCATTGATGTCGTTCACAGTTTCGCATATTTCAAGGCCTTCGAAGCGGTTTTGTAGCTCGAGCTGAAAGATTTCGGGGTTTTGGATATGTGCTGATGTAGGGCGGAGCGTAGACCTCATCAGCCGACTTCTTTCCAGTTTGATGTTAAGATTCAGTGTGCCTCTTACCAACCGGTGATCACTGCCGGTTTTAACCGTGTTGATCACAGAGACATCACTGAATATCTGTCTTTTCGTCGACATGATGAAGTCAATCTCATTTCTCACGGAACCATCGGGACTTATCCAAGTCCATTTCCTGTTTGGCCTCTTCTTGAAGAAAGAGTTCATCATAAAGAGTCCCTCCTTTTCCAAGAAGTCGGCCAAGCGTTGTCCCCTAGGGTTCCGTTGCCCATATCCAAATTGCCCCACTCTCAGCTCTTCACCGCTTCGTACACCCATCTTTGCGTTGAAGTCCCCCATCACAATAGTGTAATATGTTTCGGAGGTTTGTATGGCTTTTGAGATGTCCTCATACATAACCTCAATTTCGTCGTCCGTGTGTGCCGAGGTAGGAGCGTATACCTGTATGACCTTCAGCGAATACCGGCTGGTAATTCTGAGTATAAGGTACGCTACCCTCGACGACACACTTTCGATCTTCACAATATTGTTGACGAGGGACTTGTGAACGACAAACCCGACACCACCCTGGGACAGTTGGTCGCCCTCCCTGTAGTATAGCAAGTTGCCGGATTTGAGGATTATCGTGTCCTCGCCCTCTCTTCGGACTTCAGATAATCCTATAATGTCCCAGCGTAACTTGACTATACTTTCTTCCAGCTCTGTGATCTTCTCGTCGGTCCTTAGTGTCCTCGTGTTGTATGTGGCCAGGTCCAAACGTCGTCGGTTTTGGTAGCCGGATCTCTGCCGGGGATTCTTCGCACCCCCTGCCCTCCCGTAACCATGGCCGCTACCGTGACCAGGAATAGAAGAGCTGCCGGGGACTAGGGGCCGTTTTTTTGTTGTGCTTATCATTGTGGGGTTTTTGCCATAGTCACCGCGCCTGGCAAGGACGAATTGGTGACCGCAGTGTGTTGTTGGTTATACACGGGGGGGGGGGACGCTGCTGCCCGTCCCCTGGTCTGTCCCTTAGTCGCCTCTTACGACATCCATGGGAAGAGATGGAGTGGTGCTATTCTAAGCCGGCACCACACGGCACTTGTACATAAAACTTGTACCTATTATAAAATAAGTAAGTACGTCTTTAGTAAATTAAATTATTTGTAACACCAGTGATAGCTATTTTGGTAGTACTCTTGCCTTGGTAACGAGGATTGCAGGTTCAGACCCAGACTAGCACCTCTGTAATTTCTGGATTATTGTGTGAATCTAATTTTCAACCATGATTATCACTTGCTAAACGGTGAAGGAAAACGTCATGAGGAAACCTGCATGTCTGTGAGAGCCCCTTGAAAGACGTGTGAAGTCCTCCAGCCCGCATCGGGCCAGCGTGATGGACTATGTCCTAATCCTACCCTCGCTTTGAAGAGAGGTATCTGTATCTGACACCCAAGAGTGTGACATTAAAGAGGCTGGTATATTATTATTAATTGTAGAATTTCATTGACAACCTAACTACATGCGAAATAATATATCATACCAAACGAAACCCAGATACAAATGAAACCTCTAAACCCCATATTCACTTGACATACAATTCCGACAGTAATCCAATAATGAGGGGCATCAAATCACCGGTCAAGGCGATGGCGGACGTAACACATTTGGGCCAAAATCGAATTTATTACACATGTGAAACGAACCAAACGGTGTCATAGCTTAATCGTAACGAAGGTCCGATATAGGAACTGAACTGAAATCGGTCCCAAATTATTTGTTGGTAATGTTCATTGTACAGTCCCGGAAGGAAAAGGGTTGCCACCTTATAGTCGATTTTCCCTTGCAAGAGTTCTAGAGCCGTAATGCCAACATTCCAGTGCAAGAAACAGTACTGCCAACATTATAATAAAGCTAAGCGTTTGGTCAAGGTTTTGACGGGTTTACTATAGAATCTTTGGAATAAAAGTTTTGCTTACTCCATCCTATCAATTATAAAATATTGAAAAAATGGACACTGGCAGAAATTACTCTATTTGTAGCCTAAAAAATACAATCGAATTGAGAATCTCGTCCTTATTTTTGAAGTCCATTAAAAATATCAAGGACCTTCATACCGCTAAACTAAACGCAATCATGAATTCTAGAATCTCCCCTTCAAATCCCCTGTCCAAACTAATCCCGCTGGTACAAATGTTATCTTCACTCGCTTACCTCAGATCCATATGTAAGGGGACAGACGAACCCTAAATGAAAAGATTAACGTGACCAGAACCGTCATTTGAATTCCAAATTTTAGTGAGATCACGTATTGTATGAGAACCTTAGGATATAGTTCTTAGATTGGCTTGAGAGCTACTCACTTAATTTGGAACCCTTTCACTTAGTAAGGTTGATAAGGTCCACAAGTTATTTCGTTACTGACTAACACTAAAAGTTAGTGGGTGAAGGTATTGTTTCCAAATTGGTATATCATGCTATGTATAAAACATTTAGTAAGGATGACGTGTATCGCACTCTATATTATACGAGAATTGAAGAGGCCAAGGCAAAAGCTAAACATTAAAGATTTTTAGGAGAAAAACAAAATTAATACCGATTAATATGCTGATACTTTATAGACCCATGTGTCGAGTATAAAGATTCGTATTGATTTTTTATTTGTCGTGAACGTAGAGAACATAAAATAATCACGTTAAATTCCGTATAATTAACTTTATTTCAATATAAACATTCGTGCTAATTACGCCCCTACCAAGATTTGAACCCGGGATCTCGGAACAAAACGCATGATAACTTCCAATTGAGTCATATTTTAATGACGAAAATTTTAAGCCAGCTACTATGAAGAAAGACGTTAATGAAAATAAAAACCCTTACATAAATAGCCAAGACACTACCCATTAGACACGAGACAAAACTAGATTACCTCTTAGAGACGCGAACCGTTTGTTCTGAAACAAATGCGAATTAAAGAATCGCACAAGGTCAAGTTTACCTTGATCACTAAATAAATTGTTCCCGAGGGACGCAGGAGACGTTAACCATTATGTAAGATTGGATACAACAAGGTCAGATACTCTTAGATGTGGAGAGTGATTTTAAGTATTATAGAAAAAAATCACACATTACCTTAGTATGGGGGGCCGGCCCAGATGGACAGATGATATCACACGCATCCCGTCAGACCGTCATGTTTGGAAGTCATTGGAGAAGGCCCATCAGTTGATGTCTATCGGCTGATAGATGGATGGATGCATGGAAGATACAATTTCTTTACTTACTACCGCTAAATTCACTGTTCGAACAAAATTTTGTTTAGAAAATTAAGGATATTCAATTATGTAGTCGCGCCTTTGTGATTGATGAACCTGTCGCTAGCTAGCATCCAGTGAAGTTTCTACATCGATCATTCGGTTACTGTATAAAAAGCTTTATTATGTTCGCACCAAAGCAATGATAGCCAAGTTGGTATAAAGCTCACCTTGAAAATGAGATTTGGAAGTACAAACCCTGGTTCGCACCTCTGGGATTTCTAGATTTCGTATGTGAATCTCATTTTCAACCACGATTAACACTTGATCGTGCTGGAGAGCACGTAAAACCGACGGTCCAGCGCCTGATCTCTCTCCAATCGTGTCAGATTACCGTCCCACCGGACTATGAGAGCGTAGGAAGGAAAAATAAATTTTACTCACAGAATACTTAATTGCAGCAACAACAAATAATATTTATTGGACAGTAACTATATATACTTTTGAGAACCACGCGAGTAAGAAAATAAGTTTATATCTCATAAGGATGAATACAGAAATACGTAAAGGTCCTTCAATTCCCTTGCCATATAAGGAACTTCAATAACAGGGTTCTTCGTAGGATTTTGACAGCATCATATACTTATAGAGCGAGTGAATCTTTCATACTTGTCACAGCGGCCCCCTAGCGGAAACATTCAGCTTAATTATTAAACTGATCGCGTCGCCAACGCGGAACAAAGTAGTTCATTATTGATCACATATCCGATTAATATTCATATCGAAAGCTAGAACAATTAATGGGATGGTTCAATCTTTGTTGGTATACTAGTACACTATCCCAAAGGTAATAAAACGTTAAAACAAACTACAAACTTACTTTAAGTAATTTGATCTTTCAAACTCATATCTAATCGAATCATTAAATAGGTACCTATTGAAACGAAAATACCTTATACAACGATAATTAAATTAGCATTCCAATGTTAAATATTCAAAATGGAACGTTTCAACAGTGCGCCACAGATAAAATATTGTTATGACCCAAATGCGGTTGTCAGATGCGGGGAGGTGAGGGTTCCTAGGCACAACATTAGATTGCATTAGAATGACTATTCGAATATGAAAACGTGTCTTCTTTTTGAACCATAATAATACAGCATCACGCCTGCTAGGTATGTCCAATGGGATAAGCAGAGGTGCACTGTGGTATTAAAAATAGAACCACTAACTCGAAGACGCATTTATGTTAAAATGAGATGACGTACCAAATTAATATTGAATGTTTATATTTGAAGTCATGTTATAAATAAATAAAAATAACCAAGCCAGACGAACACACCAACTGTATGGTCCATACTGGCATAAGATAAAAGTGAACCTTTACCACATCGGCCGCTTACGCTAATTTCTTAATTCATATGATCAAACATGGCAACACTAGAGGCTAACGCGACGCTCTATTCTCCAACTCTAACGTTGGCCGCATGCCAACGAACAACGAAACCCGGCTTGAAGAGCTTTTTCAGATATCGAATGTGCTCTAAATTCAAAATTGTATATAGTTGGAAATTATTTTTAACTAACTGCTTTTAAAGCACTATTAAGTGGCAATACTGATTTATTTATTGCGCTTATTCTTTTATTACATGTGCGGTACCTTAAGTTTCGCTTAAGAAATATTAACTTTTCTAAACTTGATGTATTTCCATTCAGTAAAAGTGGTTATTAGATAGAACGCAACATTAGTGGTTATTCCCTGAAATTCTGACTAACTTCGATGATAATCAAATAACAATTAATCACCATCATTAACGCAATACAAACCAAATCTTTCAGGTGACAAAGAACAATTTAAAAGAGTCGTAAACAGAACTTAAACTTTTATTTTTTCTTTTAACTCAGGTAGATCGAACTTTATATTACTTTACCAAGTTAAGCATAACCTCATCTTCTTTTTATTGTATTCCGGCCGGCCACGAAGCCTTTTAAATGGTTTTTTAATTATGTTTATGGAAGTAGACGTTGGCAAAATTATTCTCATTTTCTAAAGTCACAATCCAATAAGTGTACATGGAGCAAATAAATGTGGAATGATCCCGTCTAAAGTTTTTATAGTCAGAGAATATCGCACGAAGTCACGGCAGAATAGTTAAAAAGAAGAGGCAACATTTATTTTGATTACTTTTCCCTTACCTCCCCCATTTCTATTTATATGAAAGTACCTTCCAAATGTAAATGTATGATATCTTCCTTGTATGATATTAACGTCACTGGATCAATAGACCCAAATGACAGATCTCAGGCTAAGTTTGACGTGAATTTTAGAGCCATGACCTTTTACCGAAAACAAACATGGATCTGGTATTATATTAAAATCTTACTCAAGTGATACTGCAGTGACATCTTATTCTAGTTGCCGCAGTGTTTCCGTGTTCAGAATTAGCCGAGTCCAATTCGCGGCTTGTCTCCGGCTAGAGAGCTCTCCAGCCGGCGGCCGCGGCCTTGGCACGCTCCACATATACAAGGCAACCTTGACATGACCTTGTCTTCCAGTCCTTCTGTTGCTTTAATTAAAAGAAACTGGATGATGGTGGTCTTGGCCAATTTTTATTTTTTTATGCACGTTAACCATTAAGTACAGTTGTCAATAAGGAAGATGGCTGGGTGTTACCATCGACTTGGGATCCAGTAATTATTATTATTAAATACAAAATCAAGCGCACTGTGAGCACCTTCTGCGTAGATTGAACCGCAAGCAATAACTAAATATGAGGGTACCCCGGTTCCAACCATGACACTCAATGACAAGCCCGCTGAGTTTCTTGCCGGATCTTCTCAGTTGAGGTCGCGTTCCGATCCGGTTGTAGACTTAAGAAAAAAAAATGTAATGACAATTTGTAAGTGCCCCCGTAGGCCTATACGAAATAAATGATTTGACTTTGACTTGACTTTGACTTGACTAGGACGTTAACCAACTTAGTCGTCCCGTGACCATGGTTGCTGTAAAGCAGCCGAAACGTTGAGAACGTAAAACAAGTATATTTAACGCTATACAATCCGTAAGATTAGTTTTATTTCAATGTGCATTATTTGGGTAAATTTAAGAAATCAATATTCAGTACAGTTCTTATGAATCGTCGAAATCGTTAAAAAATGCTAAGCAACAACTTTACCAACCGTTCGGAATGCTGTTACTATGGAGAAGAGCGGACAAGAAACTGCATGGTTGATCTTTTTAATGGATGGATGGATGGATAATGGAATGGATATGTGAGATCAGTGTGGGAACGGCTAGGCAGACTTTAGCAGCTGGTCAAAAAAAGTACTAACTCGAAGTATATCATTACAAGTTAATGGCTACATAGTTCCCACATTAAAAATTTACTTTTGTAAATGAAATGGTTGTCTCGTAGCTACATCGTGATACCCAGATATATCTATACTAATCTATACTAATCTATACTAATCTATACTAATCTATACTAATCTATACTAATCTATACTAATCTATACTAATCTATACTAATCTATACTAATCTATACTAATATTATAAATGTGAAAGTTTGGATGGATGGATAGATGGATGGATGGATGGATGGATGTTTGTTACTCTTTCACGCCCGAACGGCTGAACGGATCTGGATGAAATTTGGCACAGAGATAGATTATAGTCTGGAATGGCACATAGGCTACTTTTTATCCCGGTAAAATGTATGGTTCCCGTGGGATAAATGTTTTAATTTTCATAATTTTTATCGCGGGTAACACCGCCGGGCGCAGCTAGTACTTAATAAGTATTAAACAAGTATTTAAGATAGTTAAAGGTATCAAGTATAATAACCATAATTTACTCAAATATGAGAGCTGCTATACGTTAATCCATCTTACAACTTATAATCCTCATAATGGTAAGGTTAACTAATTATAAGGCGTTAACAAGCGCCTTACGGGCAGCAACCCTAGCGAGGGATAATCGCTATGAATTAAATAGGCTTTTATTGAAATAGGGTTGTCACAGTACCGGAGAATTTAATTCATGGAGCATAGAGAATAGTGAAGGACCTCTAGATAAAATGTATTTAAATATACTATTATTTTGTATTTAAGCGATCTTTAGTCAACTTGCACACTCGCGCACTTTAAATATAATAATTGATTTTCGCAAATTAAGAATTCTGCTCGTATCGAGGAAAGCTGAATGCGTGAGGGAGCAGGCAACAATCCACCACGCTAGCTCAGCGCGAGTTGGGTTGGGTCGCTCTTGCAAAACATCTGGCACTCGAGGTTGAAGGGTGTGTGCTGTGTTCCCGGACGATCTTCCCTGGAGTAGTCTGGGGTACCTGCGTGTAGAAGGAAGTAGAGTCGGAGAGTCGTGGGTCGTGGAAGTATGTTTCGGCGGTCTCGTAGCCGTGGTGGAACTCCGTCAGGTTTTAGTCAGTAGGAGTCTGACAAAACCAGTTGCCCCCCCCCCCCCCCCCCCCGGCAGAATAGTACCAAAGATTATATAATTATACACGTGTAAGCCTGTTGCTACGAGAATAATTTTCACAAACGACAGCTATATTTCTCTCGGCTCCGGTAAAGTTACCTATACGTCAGTTAATCCTTTGAACACACGATCCGTGTTCATGATGAGCTGAATGTATATAAGTAAGCATTTGCTACTAATTAACCTAGATCAGCTAGACCTTAGAATATTTAGGCCAGAATTCCCAAAAATTATACGAAATTACTGTACTTAAATTAGCTTTATTAGGCACTGGCTTATGTCCGCGGTTCCGCGCGCAGTACTTCAATGATATATAGACTGTAGCTTTCTATTAGTGAGAGTTTTTCAGAATAGGATCATTGGTTCCGGAGATTATCCTATATCTCTACTCACAAAATAAGAAATGATCTCATTATATTCGTATAGATACTAGTAGACAAACCTTATGTAAAAATCTTCTATCTCTATCTTTTTGTATCGAAACGCATGAATAGATCGCTATAATATGCAAAAAGTTAATTACATAAACATCTGGTATTCACCAAATTTGCTTTCTTTCTAATGGTCTACGCTATTGTCCGATGCGGCCTTCTCAGCTTCACCAGATTTTAGGCCAAGCCGGAAAAACAAATCTTATACTACCTTTAAGTTATAGACATTTATTTAGGTCTATAAGCTATCACACCTTAGAACTAAGATGCAACTCCTAAATCTACCATAAAATAATTATTTAATGCAACTCTAATAAAATACTTGCCGGCTACTTCGTCTATAGTGGTTTGAGCAAAGACCTTGTTTGAACAAAGCATTACTGGGATTGCCTTCAGTCTATTGTAGGGTAGTTAATGAGATGGCCTATCATCTTCCCCCTTCTATTCCGTATGGTTTTCACGTTATTTCTTCATAATATTCGTATAGATGACACCGACCTTTCTTAGTTTTCCACCAGTGTTCATCCAGGCTTTCTGGCTTTAAGTATAGAATTACTTATCCACTATTCCACTCAACTAAGCACGTCTAAATGTCAATCAGACCTACAAAACATTGTAGCTATTACGTAGTACCTTCGCGAGAAATTCTAAATGTGTGTTTTCAATTATACTTAGTTCGCGGAACGTTAGCGTTGAACTTCGTATTACAGTAATCTTCAAAGAGAACAGACTGGAGTAATCAACGTAGTAAGTTATTATTGTTCGCTGAGAGGATTACAAAATTCACACGGAACACGTGCAATTTTTACTTTTTTTTTATCATGAATCAGTGTTCTGTTGAAATTTTATAAAAGTTAATTGAATTTTAATGATTATCATATAATTGATTACTTAATCTCAGGATCCATAAAATTTGATTACTAAATAAAATAAAACTAATTTTACGGATTCTATCGCGTTTATTTTTTGTTTTTTACGTTCCCGACGTTTCGGCTGCTTTACAGCAACCATGTTTTATTTAAATGTGTAGTATTCGCGTAAATATAAGAAATCAATATACTAAATGATATTTATTTTTTAATTATCCAAGGGATATATTATCTTTATCACGCCATATTAAATGTCAATACATACATCGAAGTACCTAATTGACTTAAAGACGAGAGCCTAAATGACTGACAGATGATCACAAAAAATATTATCAGAGCATTTTCTTTTCCAGCTCAAACTGGACCATTCTATTGAACTTATATCACTTCTAAATTACTAGAATGTAACAATGAAAGTAAATCTAAAGCTATCAGTCTCGGTAAAAGCTAATACGTATATTGTATAGGTGCTTATAAGATTCTCACGCTATCTAGTGGGAGTGAGGGAGATCGACCATGACTGGAAGGAAAAAGATTGAGGAAATTTATAATCATGACATCCGTTGACCTTCTGGTCTCTTCTTATTCCTTTTCTGTGCATTTCTTAATCGTAAGTTTTGATTTTGCTGTCTAAAATGTATTACTGTTTATATAAGGAATAGAATTCTGTTTTCTTATGAATAAAGGGTTTTATATACATATGTATAAGAACACTTTCTATAGTCTAATGCCGAAATATTAAAATTACGTTCAATAGTAATTCATGCGTGAGCGAGCCCAAGATGCTGGCCGCATTTCCTCGCTGAATAGCCAAAAAAGATTTTTATTTTTTTAAGAAAGTATATATTTGAATCATTTTATACCTAACCGTGTTTCTAAATCACTATTAAAATAAGCCCAGCGAAAATACATCATCAGAATAAGCTAGTACCTTCATCCAATATAACTTGGGACACGTTAAAGTAATCTCTCGGTGTCTATGATGAATGGTGGATGTCGTGCAAATCCACACAGGATTAGTCAATTGCGGCCTCCAAGCCCACTAAGTCATGGCCCTAGGACACGGCGGAAGGTATACGCTGACGGAGATTTGAAACGACAAACCTCAACAATGACGTCACATTGTAGGTATTCTATCTTCTGCATTGAACATGTTTTCGAAACAAAAACAATCCCTAACATTGTTTATTTTCTGGTTGTTAGTACATCACGCAAAAGCACTGGGCCGATTTCAACGGGTATTCCATTATTGGAATGTCTAAAGAAGACTGAGTTACAGAGTAAAGACAATGGTTTCGTATCTGAAGCCGCGGGCTAAAGTTAGTATATTAAAATTAGTAACCGCAATGTAAATAATCTCTGTAATCATTTTTTTGTTAATAAAATAAATAAATATATACCGATTTATTAAGATGACCCCAAGGTGTTGTTCTTATAAGAACATACATACATTACATAAGAACATATTAATAGAATTCTACATAAAAAACTTTTTAACAAAATAAAAACTGTCTTCAAAAAACAAAAAAGCAAAAAATAATCTAATCTTGAAATCTACCTTGTCTAACTAAATCTAATATTTAACGAATGTGAAGTCTCCTCCTTTTTGAAGTCGGTTAAAAAGGCGATTCTGTCAGATAGATCATAATGCTATAGACTTAGAACATAGTAGTTTTAATTACCGATAAAATAATATTTAGATTTTCTGCATTACAAACTGTAAAGCAACAGTATTCAAATCAACTAAAACAAAGTATTTATAAACTTGTATTGTAATAAACTAATTTCAATTATCGCTAAAGTTTATGTTACAGAGCCGAACCCTTTAAGGAAATTGCCTGGTAGGGTCGTGCCAACAACTGTCTACCCACACCGCCACCGGGTTCGGGGTAAGGTAAATACTCGTTCATTGTGTGGTAAAATTACGTCTAATCATTACAGACAATAAATTACTAGAGTATCGTAATCACGAGGTATACGTAACTTAATAGTGTGCATACTTAATGATAGGTCAGCGTTAGGTGTCTTACCATAAATAGTACGTCTTCTTATATTTTTTTTAAGTTTGCAATGGGCTACAAAATAGGGACTTTTTTCCAGTGTCATGTATTTCTTCATAATTATTATAAGATCCGCCAATCCGCACTGGGCCAGCGTGGTGGACTATGGCCTAATCCCCCCTCGCATTGAGGGGAAGACCGTGCCCAGCAGTGGGACATTAAAAAAAAGGGCTGGAATTATATATATTATAAGATTATAAGTATCGCTGGTGATAATGACGATGAAGTGAATCCCCTACCCCTATCAGTAAAACGGTGGACACTTTACTGAAAATTACCGGACATCTTGGGAGAAATTGAAAAGTCATGTTATGCTATTTTATTTCATATTCCTTCACTCGTGCACGTTTATGAACACACAATGGATTAACCATTGTCTATTCATAAATTCCACTAATCTTACACATTATTTGGACTTGCGTGACTTGCCGAATTGTAATAATAATTAAATCCAACCTCCTGTGTGCCTCGGAGGGTATTAGCTGTAGTGGTCTATACCTTGGGTTAGGGTAGTTAAGCTATCTGAGTCTTGGTGGGCAAAATGGAAATGAAACGTATTAACATGGAATCATTAGACCGACAGTAGGAGATCCGTAACCAGAGGACTGGTGAAATGACGCCAGGACATATAGGGAACTGAGACGAAGAAGATCTAGACACCCCATTACTCTATAAACACATAAAGAAGTTGCGACTCGATTGGGGATTAAGGCCGCTTTGTTAATGTTCACGAGGAAATTAAGGAAATACTAATCACATACTGCTGTTCAATACATAGAACATGACAAATACTTCTAATATTATACTTAAATAAATAAATAGTAATTCTAAATTTAAATAATTAAATAAAATACTTAAATCACTATCATAATAATACTTGAATAATTTAATTATAAAAACCATAGAGTTATATGTTTGGTTTAAAAAGTGGCAACACTGTTGTTGCTCCCTCTCCTCCTTTGACATGTAAGACCAGCGATTGCGGTCTCTGAATAACATTAATATTTTAATTATATTATCCACAGCATTTTTATTTGTACAACGGCGATTGGTGGACTTAAATATCATTCATACAAGCTCTATAACAAAAGCTATACAATACATATGAACATACATAACCAAGTAATAATTGATATTGTGTCTGCAGAAGTTCAAAGGTCATTCGGTAACATAAACATAATTCGCTAAGACCCACTTCGCGTATATCGAACATAATCACGAGTGTTTCAAACTGAACTCTGTAAGCTTCCTACTTGGCGAATAAATTACATAGGGCAGATAAAACTTGGCAATATGAAGGACGTACTTTGTCCTTAGAGGATTGTGACGACATACATTTTATGTTGGATTCAAATACAAACATTCACAGGATATAACAGTTTGAATACTAAGAAAATGTTTATGCTTCTTCTTTAATATAAATTATGTATAGTATATGGGACTTTTCTTGGTGATATGGGACTTAATCCTTGTAATAATATAACATTTTTTTTTTAGAAGGGCCCCTACGTGTTGGATCCATGTCCCCGCGCAATCCTTCTAAAGATCTAGGTATAGCCCGTGTGGAGAGAGACAACAATAATAAATAATACCAGCCCTTTTAATGTCCCACTGTTAGGCACGAGCCTCTTATCAATGCGAGGGGGATTGTGCACCACGCTGGCCCAGTGCGGGTTGGCGGACTTCAACCGTCTTTCGAGGGGTCCTCTCAGATATGCAGGTTTCCTCGCGATGTTTTCCTTCACCGTTTAGCGAGTGATAATCATGGTTGAAAATGAGACTTGCACATGAAATTCAGAAATCCCAGAGGTGTGAGCGAGGCAAGCGTTCTACTAACTTGGCTATCACTGCTATCAATCCAATCCTCGTACACTTGACCTAATTTCCACGGCTTGATTTTAGATACAGTGTTTGTAGATGTTAATGCACTGATACTTACACAGAGCAAATTTCGTATACTCTCCAAGACTTAAATATGATGATATTAATATATTACACTTTAAACCTAAATAAATATCGCCAGACGAATACACCAACTACTTATACGGCCCCACATTAAGCAACGCTTGAATAATGGGTACAGTACAATAGACTGGGGGCGAACCCAGTATATTGTACTTATAGAAATATTAAACATCCATGACTTGGGTACAACATTCGTGCTCATCACACAAAGTTCGAACCCGGGACCCTCGAAACAGAAAGCAGGGTCTCTACCAACTGCGCTAATCAGGCTGTCAAACAATAAGGCTACATGTGTCTAACATTAAGGCTCTTGATCGGGCAAGTGTGTTTTGTTATTGCCTACACAAAGATTGCCTTAGCAAGGCTCAAAAGACATACGTTTTTATCTTACGTCGGCCATGTTCGCCCAAGATTGATGATCCCTTGATCTATTTCCGGTTCACGCCAATTAGCCTTCTGACATCGGTGACGGTGGGGCGGGATTTCTGACATTGAATTATTTCGATACTTTTAGTTTTATATTTTGTCTGACATTCTTGTACTAATGAGTATACTTGTTGAGATTATTAATGTTTAGTCGGTAGGTACTTCACAAAATGAAAGTCTTTCTACGTAATTAATTTTGTACACGATAACTTGGCTTATAAAAAAAATTCAGGCCCTAAACTGTAAGCCCTCGGATGTATATACAAAAATATAAAATGGTCAATACCTGTAACTGAATTTTCCCTGGAAATCGAAATATTTGTGTAAATTGGAAATTGTGATTTTGGCAACATTAAGTATAACTTTGTGAACGGAAATGATTTCCGGGTATTTTGTGTTTGACATTTTGCGTTATGGCCTTTGATTTGAAAATGTTCCGTTTGCTAAAGAAATTTGGAGAAATGATGATCGTGTTCCTGGATAAATAAATATCGGGTTTGCATCCACAGTGATGGCCGAAATAGGAAAATTAATGAGCAACTAATTTTTAATAAAAAATAATTTTAAATTATAAAAATAAAATAAAAAAACTTGAGAGGTGTCAAGGGACACCCGGATGGAACGAAGTTCCTTTCGATTAATTAGTGAAGGAATTGTAATAAAATTTTGTTTTTTTTAAGTAATTTTTCATGTACAAAAAACCTGTATACACTCAACAAAAATAATCGTCGCGATACCACACTGTTCAATGCGAAATAGAAAGACGAAACGAAAATATCTGGCTTGCTTTCTATAAGAGAGAGAGAGACAGACAGAGAAACATGCGCACGCCGCACGGCTTACAAAATGTGTCGTTACAACTTTTCGTCTTAATTTTTTCCGTCTAGCCCCCTTTCGCAACGCGCGATAAGGAACTTCGTTCCAAAAACGCCCGACGAACACACCAACTATACGATCCTACACTAAGCATTATTGCAAGTTAGCGTATATAAGCGCTTGTATTATGGGTACCATATATAATACTTATATAGATATTAAACATCCATGACTTGGGTACAAAATTCGTGCTAATCACACTAATTTGAAGGCGGGGTAAGGCAATGATTAAGCTACGAACTAAGCTAATCAGGTACGTAGCTTAAAAAGTTCCTAACGCATAACCGCGTAACTCTTGTTTCTTTATAAAATCAATGTGAAAATGAATCTAAACCGCAGGCACTTATAGTCGCGTTTAAAAAAATAATCCGTACGCATACAGAAGCCTTGACCGGGAGGGTGGAAATAGCTTGAAGTGACTCTCGTGCCGAGAGCCAGCCAGCTTGTCCGCTAACTAAGGACTCATTTTATACTCTGTATTGTTATCCGTAAACTACTATTAAATTATAGCATTCATTAAACACTGCGTAATGTTAATGGGGAATGGAATAAAAAGTGAATATAGCGTGATCTGATATAATAAGTGGGTATAAATATGTATGTATATATAGAAACCCTTTCATGTTTAATGGTAAAAATGCCCAACGTCTTAATTTCAAATGGGTCACAGTCCTACCTTTCGCAAATTCAAGGCACTTTTTCTTCTCGTTTAAAGTAAAGCTAATCTAATCAAAAATCCCGACATCGCTTTGTATGGAGGGTGGGAGCCTAAGGGAATTTACACACAGGACCTTATTACACACAGATGGCGCTGCAGACGCATTCAGAACAATTGACAATTCCCAATACAATCCTGAAACGCGCTATGAGAGTTTTCGGAGCACGTAACATATATACATGATCCCGACAAGAACCGTGACCCGTAGTTTTGCTTTGCACCTCTCCAACCGGTGGTACAAGTCTACCCGGCGTGACCCAACTAAAACGTCCTTAAATGTCACGTAACACGCAGCATTGTTGCGTGCGCTCAGAATCGTTATTCCGAGACAGTGAGTAACCGCCTTAAATGAGCCTCCTTTATTCCACTTTAGAATTGATGTCAAGTGCAGACGAGCCGCGGAAACAAAAATCTCTGGAGGGCGATGTCATGTCGGACCAAAGTGTTTTTGCCGTATCCTCTAGCGCTCGTTGCGAGCGTGCCTCGTTGAGTTTCAGGTTTTAAATGGTCGAAAAGCGAGGGGAAAATTAGATGTCTGTGCTGAGGTATTCTTTGAGTGTTTTTTGTGGGGCACGGTTTCAAATTGAGATATTTAATTCGCGTTTCACAATACGCTTTGATGGGTCAAGCACTTTACGGGCTGGGTGGACAGATATAAATTGGCTTACTTAGACGAAACGGACTACATCAAGTTAAAGCGTGATACAAGAAGATGATGATAATAATAGAAGTTGAAGTATAAAGAACCACCTTCAAACGCAGGAGGGAGGTGAGTACATAGTGTTCCGAAAATTTTCAAGCAGTTCCCCAATAAACTTTTTTATGAGTCTAACGCGGCCATGATAAGGAATTTTCATGAAAATACTCCAAACTGAAAATGTAAATTTTATTGTAATTAATTATATTTACCTGTTTTAAGTGACCTTTTGGTTGGTGGGGGGCTGACCTAATTTTCCTATCATTACGAATATCCTATACAAATAAACGCAAAGTAAGGCCGTTTTAGCCTTTACAGCACAGATTATATTATGTCATTGCGACCCGATTGGCGCAGTTGTTGATGACCCTGTTTTCTGTACCAAGGGTCACGGGTTCCAATCCCGGTAGGGTTTTTTTTTGCAATGAGCGTGAATGAGATGTACCCGAGTCATGCATGTACAATATCGTTTGCCCCCAGTTCATTAATCGGTACCCATAATGTTAGTATTACAAAATTTGGGATCGTAAAGTTGACGTGGTCGTCTGGGGATGATATTATGATTACTTTAAAGGGATGTTATTTTTTTACCAAGCACACTCCAAACTCACATATAGAGTAGGTCATAGGTGGGATTTTATGTCCCTCGAAAATATTTGAAAAAGTATATGTTTCGCCGTATTTAAGTAAACACAACATAGCATGTCAATAAAGAGTTAACATTAAAAAAATAATGAAAGCCATTTTCTTTCAAAACTCATTTTCGGCCATTTAATTACTCTGAAATTAAAATCAAAGAGAATTAGCAATTAAGTCATTAATATCAACAACTTTATCAATTAGAAGTTAATTGGTTTTCGGTCGGCTAAACATTATGTTGTTATTTTATAATTCGTGTAAATCAAGGACTTCGAAATCGTTAAGAAAGCGTGCTATCGTTGTTACTCTTATATATAAAATCTGTTGAGTAAGCGGGATAGAAAAAATACTGTAAACTATTGTGCTCGAGTCACAGTAACTGAGCCTCCTTTTACGTTGCTAAGCAACTGCGTTATTTTAAAATTTAGTTTCAAAATGCCACATGCCAGTGGCGAAGGATGAATATTCGCCAAGAAAGCCGGAAAATAATACCTTATAGCATCCGGCCGTAAATATTGCACGTCGACCTTTAGAAAGGGACTATTGGCTGGAGGCAAGAGTGAAAGAGATGACGCTCTACAAAGCCGATTTTTTTTCTATTGCCGATGTGCAATATTTATGGTCGGATATTGTACTTGTGAGTGGATAAAAAGTTAAAAACCCATCATACTCAATGTGATACTCATGATACTAATGGAAGATGTAAACATCTTCCATTAAAATATAAGGTCTAACAAAAATAGTGTAAAACATTTTACCAGATGAATCAGTAAGTTATATAAATTTAATTTTTACTGGTGGTAGGCTTCGGCCGTGGCTAGTCACCACCCACTGAACAAAGCCATGTCGCCAAGCGGCCTAGCCGTGTTCCGGCATGATGTTCGGTGTTGCCATTCATGGATGGCGGGTCAGATCAGTGGCGCTGCATGTGCCTAGTGAATATAGCGTCTCTATCTACTGCCGCCTTCCTACCTAGGCAAGTATGCTACATCGTAGATCTCATCGTCACTTACCATCAGGTGAGATCGAGATCAAATACTTGCCTATAATGTAATAATAAAAAATAAAAAAATTGTAAATTATATAAATGTATCAAATTATTGTGTATGTGATGTCTAAATTGTTTTTATAAACGAGGCGAACTAGAAACGTTCAGTACGGCATGTCTTTAAAAAAAATGAATAATTACTCAGGGAATGTTATCTTTATAACCTACCGTTGGACCTGTTAAAATATTTTACACTATTATTGTTACACCTTATATATTATTTATTCTGCAGAAAATAACTAAGATTTTAGTCGTTTTCTGTGAAATAAAAATTAAAAGATTTTAAGCCATTAGGTCTCTTCTTCAGGCAATTTTTTTCAGGTAAAATCGCCGGAACTATCGCTGAAAAGTATCAGGAACTATATAACTATTGTGCATGTGTTAAGAACACGCATTTATTTTTTATTTACTGGAAAATGATCTGCTACGGGAAGTTGGCAGATCATTTTTTCAGTCGGTTTTTTTTCAGGTAAAATCGCTAGAACTATCGCTGAAAAGTATCAGGAACTATAGAACTCTCCTGCATGCGGCCAGAACTCCTTTTTTTTTTTGATCTGCTGGGAAATGATCTGCTAAGTTCACAGACATTCTCTTCGGTCGTTCCCTCATGACTGAGGATCGTGATCATCACGGCAGCGCTTTGGATCGGACGAACTGTCTCCATCGGCTCCGGTCTGTGGCCATCTTCACCGCAGCGTAGAAGCGGGACGTTGGTGTTCCTTTCAGTTGGTCAGACCACCTGGTCGGGGACCGGCCTCGTGAACGTTTCCCTTCCACGTTTCCCACCACAATGAGCTTTTCTAAGCTGCTGTCGCCACGTCTGGCGATGTGGCCAAAATAGCTCAGTATACGGCGATGACATAAGATCGAGATCAAATACTTGCCTATAATGTAATAAAAAATAAATTAAAAAAACGTAGATAAGCCATTAGGTACGTACCTCCATTTTAATTTAGATTTTAATTGTGTCAGGCAAGCCTGGTAGAATAGTGTTATATGGTTGCTTCGCCACAAGCACGTCATGCATATTCCCAACTGCAATACAATATCGCTAATTATTTTCCGCCCCAGTTTCTTAATTGCGAGCTCTCTCACGTAATGACTTCCCCAATTTCCAACGGGATTTGTTTTAAAATGACTGTTGGCAGCACCGTCGAATACCTATTGTCTACTAGAACACTGAATTAAAAAATAAAAAAGCTATATTATGGTGAAACGCGACGCAATAATGAATTTATTTATCACTAGCTGTTGCCCGCGACTTCGTCCGCGTGGTATTTAACAAAGACAACCGTTGACAACAGCCTGCTCGCCCATTCTGAGCCCGCGGGACGCATTGCAGGTTGTTGCTATCAAACTTAATCAGGCGCTGCGCTGCAACATTGGTTTTAATTTTTTTTCGTGAGATCCTATTTTTTTTTCTAAAGTAAAAGTAGCCTAAGTTACTCCTTGTTACATCAGCTATCTGCCAGTGAAAGTCCCGTCACAATCGGTCCAGCCATTTCAGAGATTAGCCGGAACAAACAGACAGACAGACAGACAGACAGACAGACAGACAGACAGACAGCAGACAGACAGACAGACAGACAGACAGACAGACAAAAATTGTAAAAAATGTTGTTTCGGTATAGGTAACGTGTATACATCCAAATGCACTTAGTAAAAAGCGGTTATTTTAATATTACAAACAGACACTCCAATTTTATTTATATGTATAGATAATAATAATAAATAAGATAATTCATTTTCTTTTAAATTCGATCCTGAGGCAGTACGAAGTTCGCCTATGCAGCTATAAATAGTGTTCGATTATCAACCAACCAAACTGATGGATACCTTGAAATATTTTAGTATGATATTGTTATGTCTACACGACACTAACCAACCTTTAAGCTCGACACTCAAATCGTTCAGCGGCTCTCCTAGAGCTCGCTTCTAGCACTCAAATCTAATCAGATTCATAACTCTAACTAGACCCGTGACATCTTGATTCAGGTCAATGCATTAATCCAAACGGATTAGTGCTAACATAACCTCTACTGTCGTTAATGCATCCGACAGGATCACCCCTGACTGATAGTGGTCCATTAACTAAGAAGCTCGACTTCCCTAAGTACAATCTATCTGGAGGGTCGATATTTATGTATCAATCACGCTTCATACTGAATGGGGCAGGCAGGAGTCCGGGTAGCTTTTGCAACAAGATTTATGAGTATATTTGTAACGTTTTCAATTTCGATTGGATAGCCTTGAGTTACTTCTATGATTAAAAACACCGGTGTTTAAGTTATAATTAATACTAGCATTGAAATAAAATAAATTATATCGCGTTAATTTTTAGTTTTTGACGGTTATTATTGGGATCTTGTACTAATGTTTTCTGCTCCGAAAACTCTCATAGCGCGTTGCAGGATCGTATGGCCAATTGTCAATTGTTCTGAATGTCGTCTGCAGCGCCATCTGTGTAGCTTGTGGCGCGGTTGAAGAGGTCGCTACAACTTCATTCATAGATAGAAAGAAGGAAATCCAATAATAGAAAGAAGTCTATGAGTGTTGTTTTACTTAATTCAAGCTCTTGTAACCATGTTTAGCAAGTTGTCTGTCTTCATTATACTCGAAAAGCCAGTGGTCGTCGTTTATATTTAATTACATTACGTAGCGTTCCGTCGAGTCGTAAATCGCTCCAGTCATGCCATGAGATTGCAAATAACAGCTGTATTATCATAATTTCACGCAAAATAGATGGCCGCTATTCGTGATTTACCATCACTAATATTGTTGAAAAATAACAACGCCATAGTGACGCGAATTTAGTTACGGTTTAGTTGAAAATCGAATGTTTAATTCGACTATCGATTGTTTAATTTTTATTTATTGTTAAATTATATACACTCTTCTGACTTGTCTTCCCAGCTTTTGTAGCCAGCCATTTGGCATAGATAAATTATTTTTTTTCATTTTTCAAAACCAACGAGCGACCATGGTTTTATTTCAATGTGTAGTATTCGCGTTAATATAAGGAATCAATTACCTCCGTTATTATCTTTTTACCAACAAGGTAGGACTTTCTCTCTTAGGTATCTAAACTACAAATTCTATGAATATCGATAATTTATGTCACAGAAGATTGTTCATGAGATAATGTCTCGCATTTTAAAAATAATGTTGTCACATCACTAGCACTGTAATCATATTCTGATTTATTATTCTTTATCCACTGTTGTTAAGTACATGTAGTTATCAAGGACCCTGTTCCGATTCCATTTTGATAGTAATAATAATACCAGCCCTTTTTAATGTCCCACTGCTGGGCACGGGTTTCCCCTCAATACGAGGGGATTAGGCCACCACGCTGGCCCAGCGCGGGTTAGCGTACTTCACACATCTTTCGAGGGGTTCTCTCAGACATGTAGGTTTCCTCACGATGTTTTCCTTCACCGTTTAGCAAGTGATAACCGTGGTTGAAAATGAGATTTTGATAGTGATTAGTAGAGATATAGATTACTGGAGAACGACGTGGCCCTAAGTGACAATGGTATTGTAATTTGTAAGGGATTTTTGGCTAATGAAACTGGTATGAATTGTCATATCGTAATCAAAGAAATGGGGAAAAGAGGAACCCACCACTGATCCTCGGCTTGTCAACTTTTCCAATTATGAACGAAACAAGTTGATCGATAATCAAAGGAGCCTATAACACTGAACTCCTCGAAGATGTTAGTCGAGATACTGTCCGTCACGAGTGTCGGGACCCCAATTAATATGCAATTCTCCGCGGAACGATGCGAATCCAAAAAAACAATTATCGCCTAGTTTTATAAATTATATCGTAATCATACTAACATCAATTATTTTCAACACTGATAACGCGCCAGCCGTATTAAATCACATCCATAAAGCTTCAAGTGATCATTTATCACACAGAATGCTTAATAGCGACATTTACGCTAAAAGGTATAAAATTCATTACAGTCTAAAGTCAAGCATCAAAGTAAAGAGAAATTCATCAGGTCTGTAATTTTAAGATACCTTAAAGGAAATCTTCTTTGATTTCAGGTAATGTATGACGATGGTATTCATCAAGCAATTTTGAACTTACTATATGTGAATGTAAAGTTTGAGTTGGAATGCTGGGGTGCCTTTTGTTTGAAGGTAGGTCGTTAGGTATGGTACTCACGAGCTCTCATTACGGTGTAGTTTTGAGAGCGTTGCGTGGTATTCTTTACGTATAGAGTCGGAAGTAAAACCGAGATTATTTTCATTGTATTTTCATGTCTATTGTTGGTGATCAAAGTGGTATGGAAATTTAATATATTTTGTAAAATTAGTAGATAAAATAGATTACTCCATTCTAAGAAGGATGGTTTATTACCTCACTCTAAACTTGAAGTCGTTAAAGTGACGAACATATAGCTTAAATTATACCTAAATAAAACAATTATAAAACTTACACCTAAAACTCGTTATCTCAAATTTACTCGTTTAATATTTATAATTTATTAATTATAATACCGTAAGCGCGAACGCATTTAAATTTATTTAAGTCGCATCAGAACTTTCGCAATAAATATAAAAAGTTTTTTCAACATTCCTACCTTGCATCCCAGTTTTAATTTATACAAGTCAAATAGGGATTAAACTGACGTATAATATTTTCTTAGTTGGCAACTCTGTTTGGAATTCGAGACAACATTAATCGCCTCGTTTATTTTGTAGACAGTTGTAAAGCAAACAACTTTATCCGTTTGAAGTTCCGTGAAATAAAGTATGTAAAAATTGTCTCGTTATTTGAAAATACAGTTTATTTATATATCCTTGATAAAGTCTGTTTTATATTACGTATTTTAAAAGTATTAAGAATTCAACGCCAATACTAGATATCATTGGTCTATAATTTATCTCCATTTGAAGTGTTCATTCTTCGAATTATACAGCTCTTGAAAAAGTAAGGTAAGGTTTTTATCAACTTAAAGTCTAACTAAAATGGAAAAAAATACCGCACAATAGAGCGGCGATCCAGGATAATACCTTACTCTAAGTCCGAAAAATAATTCGGATCGAGTTTTTCAGACTCGGAATTATGTAAAATCCTCTCGCTTTTTTTACGGACGGATATAATTTTCGCGGTCTGCCCTCTACCTTTTGTTTTTATGCAAATTCAGCTAGCACAAAAAAACAATAATTGGTGCGTTTACAGCAGTCAGTTGTGTTTGCTATGTATTTTAATTATTTTCGGAGGTAATTTTCGATTAAATACGCATAAGAAAAAAAACCTTTTTTTTCTGTATGTGTTATTATCGTACCACTACCTGCCACCTCGTACTTTCGGGAGTTGAATCGCCTTGAAATTTGCCATTGATACAGTCAAGGCTCTATCGAGACATATAATCGTGAGTACCTAGTTTTTCTTTTATATCTCCTTGTGTTTAGGACTATTCTTGGCGTAGTTACAAAGCAGTTAAACAATTATAAGATAAGAAATACTTTTGACCACAAATGTTTGCTTCTACTTTCATCGTGCGAACTGCCAAGGAATGGAACACGCTACCGGCGTCTTTGTTCCCCGTTGACTATAATCTGGGTGTTTTCAAGTCGAGAGTGAAGAGATACCTTCTAGGCAAGTATGCTCCATCGTAGATCTCATCGTCACTTACCATCAGGTGAGATCGAGATCAAATACTTGCCTATAATGTAATAATAAAAAATAATAAAAAAACATCCCATAGATTAACGAATAATATTAAATCGTCAATTATCGAACGAGTTACGTACACCGTACGTGGGCATCGTACAATGCAAATTCGTTCAGTCCCAGCGTTTGGAAGATTGGAAACTACATTTCCCAAGCCCCTTATTTGTCCGTCTGATTAAATTCGCGACGGATTCCAGAACGTGTCGACTTTCTATGGGACGATCAATGTGTCGCAGAACTTGGGGAGGCCGTTTTCTTTGGGATTAGCCGATACACACGTACAGCAACCTTTTGAAACAGAATGTTCGCGCCTTAAGTTAAGACCATATTTGTCGTGTCAAATAGTCACGCGCCAAATGCTGTGTCAAACCCTATACATTTATAAAGGCGTGCACATTATTGTGGCCCGCATCCCTACATAATAATGTGCACATATTCATAAGAAAAAAATAATTAAAAAAAAATACGACCGAATTGAGAACCTCCCCCTTTTTGAAGTCCATTAAATATGAATCTGATACCCTTTCTGGCACGTGACCACACAAGACAGTAATGTGTGGCTTTAAATAAACCCGCGACTAGATAGCATTTATAAATATCAAGATCAATTGCAACCACGTGATAGAATGTGTATATGGAAATGTACAGTAATGTTTTTGCATCGCAACTAAAGACAGAGGCTGCATCGCGGTTTATCCCGGCATAAATTCACCGTGTGTTAAGGCCCTTAGAGGATGGACCAGAAATTGGAAGAGCGTGCCCATGCTATAAGAAACCCTTTTTAGGGTTATGTTGTTTGGGATTATTCTATCTACTAAGTAGAGCTTTGTCTTCTCACTTTGTTGATCGAGTTTTATCCTTTCACAATGTTTTAATGAAAATCAGCTGACAGCCCTTAAATTGATTAGGTTTTTTGGAATGGATTAATAGTAATGATGATGAGCAAAGAAGACGGGGACATATTGCAAGTTATTGATCAATACTAGAAAAAAAAAAACAACAAAAGATAACAAGGAAGAATGCACTAATTTGAGTTACACCGACGATATTCTACTAAACGCACCAACGCTCATAAAATAACAAGAGTTAAGCGATATCTAGTAAAAATATCTATAGTACGATCAATTCACAATGAAAAAGTACTAGGATTACATGAAATAATAGGATCTTACTGACGATGAGGATGAGTCATAATATAAGTCGGTACGCAATGCTGTGCATATAACAATGTATTTTTCTCGGGAGAATATACCTTTCATATACTCGTATATATCATCTATAAACCTTCTTCCAGCTACCAGCCCTTTTAATGTCCCACTGCTGGGCACGGGCCTCCCCTTAATGCGAGGGGGATTAGGCCATACTCCACAACCCTGGCCCAGTGCGGGTCGGTGGACTTCACACGTCTTTCGAGGGGTTCTCTCAGACGTGCAGGTTTCCTTGCGATGTTTTTCGTCACCGTTTAGCAAGTGATAATCATGGTTGAAAATGAGATTCGCACATGAAATCCAGAAATCCAAGAGGTGCGAGCCGGGGTTTGAAACTGCGATCCTCGTTATCGAGGCAACCGTTCTGCCATCTTGGCTATCACTGCTAAACTGTAAGTATATCCTATAGAATTTCTCAGTCATATTTCTACTTGTACCATCGATGTATTTGTCTTCAACTAAAACGAAAACTATTCGAATCTCGACCTTATATACTACCAAAACATACCTGTTACGTTTATCGGAAACCACTACAAATCGACCTTGAGTGTCATATCTCACCATTCGTTACGCACTCGTTTACAAACGACTAAGCAGTTTCCTTAGAAAAAATCACTTGAAACAACTCGCATTACGCGAAATGTCTTCTACCTAAAGTCCCTTTGTAAATCGCAAAAGGATTATTCCTTCTCTATAGCAAACAAGAGTCAACTCTGTTACGTAAGAGTTAAGTAAAAAATTCCCATGTCTGCTCGCGTGTCTTTCGCAATGCCTCGTTAACAAGTTTTGAGGGACTCTTACGCCTTTTACGGCCAAAGGGATTTTTGGGGAGAGTTATAAAAACAGGTGGTTTACAACGAAATAACGGAACGTAGAGTTTCCGCGGTTGTATTTTGGTAATTACTGGTGATATTTTTGTTTCTGTAGCCGTGTTGGCATGGGAGCAAAAAGAAAGTTTTTTTTTTCAAAAGGTAAATACACATTACGCTATGCCGAATAAAATGTGTAATTGGGTGTACAAGGAAAAGAAATTCTTCCTTTAAGATTTAGGTAGAATAAAAAGTGTAGTGTACCTTTCACGTTGTACGTACAAAATAACAACTTCCAGAAATTCCGTGTCTTTAAAATATAATTACTTATTAGCTGTGCCCGCGACTACCCGGTCAAAGACACCGACACGGATGTAAACGCAAGTTGTTTTCCGGTTAGGATTACCATTTTCAAAGTTTTTGGTGTAGGATATTGAACTGTATTGAACCGGCGCTTCTTTCATCAGTATGTTAAGTCTGAACAACCAAATGATATAAATAATTTAGACGGCCTGATTAGCGCAGTGGTAGTGACTCTGCTTTCTGCGCCGAGGGTCCCGGGTTCGAATCCTGGTAGGGACACAAGCTTTGTGTGATGAGCACGAATGTTTGTACCCGAGTCATGGATGTTTAATATGTATATAAGTATTATCTGAGTTAGCCCTCAGTCCATTGTACGGTACCCATAACACAAGCGTTAAGCTTAAAGTGGGACCGTATAGTTGGTGTGTTCGTATGGCGATATTTATTTATAATTTTAGTGAGTTTTATTTTTAAATTGACATATTTAAGATCGAAATTCCATCTTCATAACAATGATTACGAAATCGCATCTTCGAAGGTTAGTATACCTTTTCTGAATCACGCTGTAGCGAAATAATGTTTGTGTATTTTTGTTTTCAATTGAATTCTTTCACCTCTCTCTCTCTCTCTCTCTCTATCATATTCATACATATTTCCTACGTTTTATCTACGTATCTAGACATGTATACCTACTAATATAATATCACTTGTTTTTTTTTACGATCATCCTACATTATTTTACTTTGAACAATAATAAACAAAGCCCTGTAGGCCGTTAGCTATTCAAAATATATAAGGTATCTAGTTTTTAATATTCTACCTGGCAACCACCAGTCCTGAAAATAGGACAGCCCTGTCCTGAAAATACACAACCACTGGTAACCTTTTTCGTATTTACATTTTAACTGTGTATGTTAGAGGGGCGTACATTTTTAACGTTGGCTAACCAGAGTTTTTTTTCTCGTTATTCAGTTAGGGGTGCTTTAGTTTATGTTTTTTTTTTTATTTAGGTGTGCCTGTGCGAGGACAGGCACATTGATAAGATTATCGGTTTAATTTATCGATCCAAGTCATCGTATCTATTTATATTTGAATCCATGACACATGAACTAATAAGCATAAAACAGATGGATAAAAATGTGATTAAAGAAAAAAATACGAGAAAAAAACCGAACACTGTTTGACATAAGTTTATGGTTGGTTTTTATTATTTTATTGATAGATAATATTTATTCTCGATTAAGGTTTTTATAGCAATATATTTATATTTGTTAAATTAAAAAAAAAACAATTATATGATTCATCGCTTCAATCTAAGCGTAAAAGTCCTTCCTTCGTCTTTTAAATTTGCTATTGCTACGATACACAGGTGGGTTCTTAAATTTGATAGTATGCTTATATCTTAGTTTTACTGAATAACACTAATACAGCTTACTGAAATATTGCTCAGAGATAGTATCAGCTATAACATATAATAAGCATAGTATTGTATTAGAGAACGTTGTCAAAATATTGATCACAAATATTTAGACTCTCTTTGTTATGTATGTATTATTAAATACAGTCTACAGAATATTCTAATTAACATAAATTGTGGAGTAAAGGTCGCGGCCATTCTCTGTTGTGATTTGCGAACAAAAGCCTTTCCCACCTGCCCATCCCATTTATCTTTCTGTGTATGAAAATTATTAATACGCTGTCTGGCTCCACACGAAGTTTTTGAGATAAAATACGAGTGTTTATAGCGTGAAAAATATAACTCAAGTACCATTACTATAACACAACTTACTGCTGTTTAGATAAGGGTGAGCAGTACGTCAAGTGCGAGATTATTCTCAAGCTAACTATATAGTTTATAGTCTACCGTATTTAGACATTTTGTATGGAGAATTGAACAGCGCCTCTAGCGGACGGTATTTAAAACTTTCAATTCTACATACAAAATGTCTAAATACGGTATACTATAAAGTATACGGTTAGCCTACGAATAATCTCGCACTTGACGTACAGGAGCTCCCAATGTAATCGTAACGTCATCGAGAAAACATGCTGTCACTGTCATGCTAATTTATAAAATCTGTGACGTGAGAAGGATGGACGACGCTAACGTACCAAAATGCTACGTAAAAACAGATTGTGTGTTGAGGTATTGCTTTACTATGATGTTCGCGAAAGTATGTTGTAAAATTAACGTATGTTCCTAGTGTCTCGTTTGTCCAGCTGTAGAAATCGACCCGAAGCATAAAGCGACGCCTTCTCACTAGGGGCACTATCGGCGATTCGTTCACTCGATCAGTATTATATGTTGTCAAAACTAGTACTAATCCCTCAGAATGTAGCATGATTGCGTGTTTTGTCTTTAAATCCGACGAATAGCATATTCCTGTTTGTAAATAAATTCACGAAGTTCTTTGAAATAAAACAAATTTTTCGGATTCTATCGCGTACAGTTTATGTTTTTAGGTTCCCGACGTTTCCGCTGCATTACGTAAAACATAAAATATACCTACGCGATAAAATCCGATTTTTTTAATTTCAATGTGTAGTATTCGCGAAAATATAAGAAATCAATTCACGAAGTTCTTTTTTCGGATATTTTTAAAACAATTCATGTTAAGTCATATTGTTTCAATATTACGGCTTATTTAAATTACCCGCAAACTATGTACTCACCATAATTAATAGCTGAACTCCACAGTATATTAGCACAAATGCTAAAACCCAGTACGACCACGCAAACCTAATAAAGCCATTCATAATCATAATGTAGTGTAATGTTAAAACAAAAACATTAAAATTATCATGTTAGCACGATACCCGTGCGAACTGTAATTACATTTAAATATTACATTTAAAATTTACATTTAAATAGTATGTACTACACATGAGTTTAGCGTTACACATTGAGTTAGCGTATGGGTAAGTGAATCAATATTGTAGATATTACTTTTCAGATTGTGAAGAGAAATAATTGAAAGGAAACGATTATCGGTACCTACTCAATACATGACACACTATTATAGTATTAATTTACTAGCTATGCGGTTCCAACCGCGTATTTTTCCTGTGCACCTGCATATTCCAGCCTAAAAAGTGTCCCAAATGTTGATATATATCACCGTGACCAGTTCATAATACATATTACAATAGTTCCCCGTGATGCGCGTTCAGGCAGACGGACAGAGGAAAAGGGTGGATTCTGTCTCTGGATCCATAATAATGGGATAGACGAGAGACGAGCTAGACGAGATTATTCTATCCCACTAATATTATAATCCCACTATAATATTATAAATGTAATAGTTATATAATGTAATAGTTTGGATGGATGGATGGATGTTTGTTACTCAACCACGCCAAAACGGCTGAACCGATCTTGATGAAATTTGGCACAGAGATAGATTATAGTCTGGAATAGCACATCGGCCGGTTTTATCCCGGTAAAATGTATGGTTAAATTTTTCATAGATAGACCAATAAATTCATTTTCTCATACATTTATTTGATTCTGAGGCGGTACGAAGTTCGCCGGGACAGCTAGTTGTTTGTAAGATCTAAATTTCAAATGCTCATTAAAATTTATTGGAATCAACACTCTAGCTCACAAAACAATGCGATTGTTTCTAAAATTATCATCGATCATCTCGACATCTCATCTCAATTCCATTCTAGCTCATAAACTAAAATACGAGCAGAAACTTTGCAAGGAACATACAACTTCTACATACAAGCTGTTTAGATATCCAGTGGAAGTTTGAAGAAAGCGGTACACTTAAGCGCACATCGTTAGAAAATAAAGAAATTTGGATGTGAACGTACGTATTAGCAAAAAAATTAAAACATAATGATTAATGAGGAACTGAAAGTTTGTGTCGATAAGCGTACTTGTCATGTCGTTAAAAAGTATAGTTGGTGCTAAAATCTATTCAACTTTTTGAACGGTCTGCGCCTGACATAATTTTATATGTACTTATGTAAACAAAACTTGTATATTGATGATAATTAAAACATCGCCAGACGAACACACCACCGTACGTTCCCACACTCAGCAACGCTTATTTTAAGGTTACCATATAATCGACTGAAGTCGTACCCAGTATAAATTAACTATATTGTAATATAAAACATCCACGACTCGGGTACAAACACTGGTGCTCATCACACAGTTTGTCCGAACCAGGATTCGGACCCGGGACCCTCGGCACAGATAGCAGGGTCACTTGCAACGGCGCTAATCATTTATGTAAACTAGACAAGAAAAGCAGTGATAACCAAGTTAGTAGAATGCTTGCATCGGTAACGAGGATCGCAGGTTCAAACCCCGGCTCGCACTCCTGGGATTTCTGGATTTCATGTGCGAATCTCATTTTCAAGCATGATTATCACTTGCTAAACGGTGAAGGAAAACATCGCGTGGAAACCTGCATGTCTGAGAGAACCCCTCGCAAGACGTGTTAAGTTCGCCTACCCGCACTGGGCCAGCGTGGTGGACTATGGTCTAATCCCCCACGCATTGAGGGGAGGCCCGTGCCGTGACATTAAAAGGCCTAGTATTATTATTACATTATTATAAACTTGACTTAATCAGTATTAACATCTTGTATCCCGCGGTGTTTTATCTATAATGTTTTCGATTGAAATAAGCAATAATTCCATTGGGTTCCGATAAAACTGGACGTATTTTCAATTATATTCTCAATGAACCCGGCGACCCTGCGATCCAAATGATAAATTGAACTTCGCCGTGAACCATGTAATTGTCTCTACGTGAACTGTGTTTAATCTCTCTGTATTTCGCACGTTTTGATTGGGTTTAAAAATATGTATATCATGAAAAATGTATGATGCTCAATTAATAATAATAATTAGCCATTTTGTGACCCACTGCCTGGCACGGGCCCCCACTCAATGCAAAGGGATTTGGGCCATAGTCCACCACGCTGGCCCAGTGCTGGTTTGCGGACTTCGCACGTCTTTCGATAACTACATACAAAGCATATAATTGCTTGATGATTCTTAAACTATTATAAACTTAATCGCTCTTATGAACATATAACAGGCTTTCTGGCGGGAAATTGAACCGTGAAGTTGTAATTTTTTTTTATATTCCAAAAAATGTGGTTCCTAGATAAATAATAGTAGTGGGATATTAACCATTGTGTGTTCATAAACGTGCACGAGTGAAAAAAAACTGAAATAAAATAGTTTATAACTTGACTTTTCAAGTTCTCCCAAGATGTCGGGAAAACTTTTATGATGTTGTCAGATGAGGAGGATTGTTTGTACTCGAGTCATGTATGTTTAATAAATCTATATATCTAAGTATTATATACTACGATTGCCCAGTCCATTGCATAGTAATACCCATAATACAAGCGTTGCTTATTTTGGGGCCGTACCGTTGGCGAGTTCGTCTGGCGATATCAGTACGAGTAAAAAATAAGTTAAGAAAATACGGTAAACGAAATAGAACAGCTTAGCAAATCTAACACCCAGGTAATGGAGTTGTTACCTTTTTTTTTTTTTTTTTGTTGACGGGGGGGAAATCTTCGATAGATACCCGGCCTCTGTGTGGGAGAGGGCCGGGTTATGTGGGATTCTTACCCACTAAAACCCCCCTGGTGGCCGCCTTCGACACATGTTGGAGGGGCTCCGGGATCTCCAAACGGAACGCACCGGTGCCCCTCTTGTGCCTCGCCCCCTTATGGGGGCCCGTCTCGGGGGAGCAGATGTTTGCTCCCCCTGCGCCCTCGCTGCGCACGGCGGCGGGGAGCCACGCCCGCCGCCGTCCTCCTCAGGAGTCGTCATCGTCACCGGACGTCCGGGGCCCACACCCCAGTCGTCCTCGACCCCGAGGGTAGCCCGTTATTTAAGGCCCTGGGCATCAGGGCCGGGGGGCCTCGACGAAGCGCGACTCGGCGTCTTTGTCGGCGGCGAGCGGGATCGGCTCTCTCGCGATCCCGCTCGGCTGACTCCTTCTGGGACATAACAGTCTCACAGAAGGCAGTCATAGCCCCCCACGCCGCTTGGGGAAGCTATGCTGTCCGGGGGGACAGCATACGACGACGCGTTTGCGCGCGTGTCGCTCCTCCGAGAGCCGCGCGCGCCACTCGTCGAACGCGCGTCTCTGCTCCTGCCGGCGTATGCCTTCGAGCGCTGGCACCTCCTCACCCCTCCGGCGGAATGGAGTTGTTACCTATCCCCGCCTACATTCTCTATTATAATAGCTGTGAAAAATTGCACGTCAAGCGTATAATTTATTACCTAGACTGTATTATTACCTACATACATTATACCTTCAATGGTTTGCAAATAAGCTGACTGGTCTGGGTGAAAGGGCGGCTGACTGGGCGTTTGTGTAGTAAGTAGGTACAGTCGACCAAGATCCTTTATCGGTTTTGACAACAACTCCTATTTGATAACAATATCAGTGAAGCTGAGATTTATAATACGCGTGAACCTACGTCGCTAGAAACCACGAAGATTCGAATCCAAAAATATTTTTTTATTTTCATAATAATCAAATGGGGGAAGAGGAACTCATCACTGACAACTGGCTTGTCAACTTTTCCAATTATAAACCAAACAAGTTGATCGATAATTAAAGAAGCCAGCAACACCGAACTCCTTTAAGATGTTAGTCGAAAACTGTCTGTTAAGTTCAATGGATCACGTTAAAAAAAATACTTTGATGTCGGCTCGATGTCCGAAGGTACAGCCCGATCGATGTAACCAGAATACGTGAGGGTCTTATGCACAAACCAGTTATTTTGGCAGCTACACCTAACTATATGAGCAGAATACCGAACATTCCCGCTCAAAGGTTATTATTCTACATCAAACAGCTTCGCAGTCGATATTGAGCCATGGTTGTTGTAAGTATATACCTACAATGACTAGGTAGTTATAAGGTTTTACGATCTGAATGGCGTAGTTGGTAGTGACCCTGCTTTCAGCGCCGAGGGTCCCGAGTTCGAATCCTGGTAGGGACAAGTTTTGTGTGATGAGCATGAATGTTTGTATCCGAGTCATATCGCTGTATTATATGCTGAGTTCGCCTTCAGTCCATCATGTGGTACCCATGATACAAGCGTTGCGTGGGACCGTATAGCTGGTATGTTCGTCTGGGGATATTATATTATATTATATCTTCGGAATTTGCGAAAAACTTACAGCTTACCTTATGATATTAATAAGTAAGTAGCTATCGTCACGTTAAGACTGTCAGTAAAAAAATTGACTTACTTACATGAAATATTAATTTCACGACAGAGACTGTGCCACATGCGAGTCACGTAGGAATTCTCAGAAAAGTACTCCACAACGAAAATATGCGGAGAACGCTTCATAAAATTACAAGTACTTGGGCTACACCAAACGCGCCCAGTAAACCATGTGATTTTAGGGATTTTAATATGCAAGAATTGGGACTCGGTTATGTATACAAAGTTTGCTACGTGGATTAATAAATTTCCCATGTGGAATATTGTGACCTAGGTAACTATGTAGACTCAAATACAGGAAAAAATAAACAAGAGTTTTGCGTAATTTAAAGTGGCGTGGGTGTAGCCGTAGCTGTGCGCCCCCTAAGCCGTGTACATACCAACCGCGCAGCCTCGCGAGGCCGCCTTCGGCGACGCGCTTTTTGACACCGAGGCAAATGGACTGTTCTTTTTTGCCAAAAACGAAATATCGTCATTTATTTTTCCTACCCAATGGCAAGTATTCGGCCTAAGTCAAGTGATTAAAGGCAATAGATACTTAACGAAATAAATTATATTTAAAAACACATTCTAGAAAAATTAATGACGATGATATTGAATGGTATGGTTCCATTATTATTTAATAATGATGTCAATACATCAATCCACCTCAGAATTTCAAAGCATGCACATACTGACATCAGTAGGCGGCCCTACGTTCTAAAGTCGGTCAAATTATAACCACTCTATATAAAGCACCTCTCTACAGAGCGATGTAAAGCGCCCAGTTTCTTTGTTGGTACCTACCTACCTACCTACACCGAGCACTTCCAACACAAAGGACAGTTCTACACTTGTATTGCGCTACAGCTATTAAGTGAGACCGTACACAAATTTTCGGAAACATGTCATATGCCTTATAAACTTAGGACGTAATTGGGTACATTTATTTCGTAATTTAGGTAAGCACTTAGGTACAATGTCATTTTCGTTTTCGTTCTTAAATGTCATCAAAATAGCTTTGACGCGAAGTGGCGCTCTTCGCTGACCTACAGGGCGCCAAGTCTGCTAACACAATCGATTAATAATCGAACTGCAACCGCATAGTAACTGTCACTTTTGACAGATATCCCATACATTATCTGTCAAAAGTGACAGTTACTATGCGATTGCTGTTCGATTATGAATCGATTGTGTTACCAGACTTGGGGCCCAGGTTAGCTGTTGACAGATTTTGACGACGTCGATTGTCATTATGTTAATTGAAAACTGGGAAATTAACGTAATTTTCAAGCCTATGCCTAGCAAGCATACACCTCCGAGCCAAACTACCATAGGTAACCTAACGTCGAATTAAACTGTATAAAACCTGTCTTTGGGATATTGTTCGATAAAAGTATATTTTTGATAGTCCAGCATTAAATCTTTGAGCAAAAAATCTCGCCAGGTAAGCGAACCGAACAATAACGAGATAATTGGAGTAAAGACGTTCATTCCACTCGCTTTGCATATTATAAAAGCCCGTTTGAGCATTGATCGTGACGTTGAGCTTTATAATAGGCATAAGACCGTGACGTTGAGCTTTATAAAGGTCGAACACGGGGACTGCAGTAGCGCTGAATAATGATCTTGAGAGGTTTAATGCGATGCACACTAATTGTATGTATTGCTTTTATATGTATTATACTAGAGATATAGCCAGCTGCTAGTCACGTGACCATTTTTTAATTTATTAAAAATGAGTTTCCTAATGCGGATATTGTAAAAATTATAATGTTCCTTATAATGTTCTTTTTCTATCATGTACTTACATACAATAACAGGAAAACCTTGATTATGACTAAAATTTAATCCTATCTTTACTTACAGTCAGACTTATAACCGTTTGTTTACTGAGCTTTATAGAACTAAAAACTTGAGAGGTGTCAAGGGACACCCGGATGGAACTTTCGATTAATTAGTGAAGGAATTGTAATCAAATTTTTTTTTTTTAAATTATTTATTATGTACAAAAACCTGTATACACTCAACAAAAATAATCGTCGCGACACCACACTGTTCAATGCGAAATAGAAAGACGAAACGAAAATATCTGGCTTGCTTTCTATAAGAGAGAGAGAGACAGACAGAGAAACATGCGCACGCCGCACGGCTTACAAAAAGTGTCGTTACAACTTTTCGTCTTAATTTTTTCCGTCTAGCCCCCTTTCGCAACGCGCGATAAGGAACTTCGTTCCAATAAAAAGTTAACGTCGATCATAACTCTTACTCTATAGGTACATACCTGTAATGGCCCAGAGTTCCTTCAAGCACTCCTCTCTCGACCTCTGGATCGCCGACCTCTTCTGAACCTCCGGTCCTGACTCCAGGTACTCAAACAGCACAGCACCAAAGAGTACGTACAAAACCACCAGGATCACTAATCCGACTTGCGAGAAGGCTGCGCGCGCGCACCCACCCCACATCCGCCGACATAGCCCCGGCCTCTGGTGCCCTTCCAATGACACTTCAGATGACATTCTTTTATAATTCAAATATTCGAATTAAGAACCAAATTTCTCACTCTTATTTTTAATTGGCATTGTTTTATTTTCATTGTTACATTTTGCTAAATTATATCTTACTTTCTAGTGACATCAATGATCTGAAAAAAAAAAATATTAATATTAAATAAGATAATAACAGGTATATTATTAAAAATATAATTTACGTATGTAACTATGATGGCACATTTTGTATATATATTGTGACTGCTAATACCACTTTGCAGCCTATATATATAAACAAATGAAACCTACCAACTTAAGAAATAATAATCTGATTGTAATCGCTTAGTTGAAGAACCGAATAATGCGCCGGTATTTAGGTGTGGTATTCTATTCAAGCTCTTTGGCTGCCTACGTAAATACTTAAAAAATTCTTAGCCGAAGTCTTCATAAAATGAGGTATTTTTAAGAGGAAAGCAGGATGATTGTACAGATTTTTGGAGAATATTTAAAGCTTAGATGATTCTGTTGGAAATTTCAACTGAATGTGCAGCGGGAGAAAATCGATAAAATCAAAGAGTCGCTTCATTTATAACGTGATAGGAAACTAACGATATTTTGAAGCAATACATATATGTAGAGCGAGTTTTATTTTTTTTACGTTGCTACACTGATGGACTCCCGGCCTCACTAAGAGGTGCTACTACACTTACCTACCATAGTTGGAAAGAAAAATATTAGACGATCTAAAAATAGTATAACTACGTACATATTATGGTAATTAGGTACTTATGTTTTATTTTCTTTAGTAGCTTGATTTGTATGGAGCAAAAAGATTTGAATTTAAATATGTGATTAATTCTTGTTGCCTACTTGTTTCATAGATAATGTTGTCGGAATCCTTATCGCAGGAATCATAAACATAAGGGAAGGAACTTCATGTTCATAATCCTTTCTAAATACCTAGGTAAAATGTCTTCATTTCATCCCTTGATACATAAATAGGCAACCCCCATGAGATACCCCATACTGAAATGGTTGAACCCATAAATCAAAGAGACAGACGACACTGAAACTATTCTGGGCGTTCGTGTCACGGCGGAATATCAAATAATATACCTACTTACCAAAATATTAGTAATTGAATGATACAACCCGCGGGATTTGGATTAGAATCCGGTGGAAATTTGGCAATTGTTATGGTGTATTTCGGTCTCATGGAAGTGGAATAATTTGTGAATAGAGAACTCTACCATATTGAAATAAAACTAATTTTACGGATTTTTTCGCGTTTATTTTATGTTTTTTACGTGTAGTATTCGCGTAAATATAAAACTCTACCATACTCTATTCCTTAGTAGCGCATAGATTAAGGACTCTATGCGCTAAGAAACGGTATTCGGTATAATTACTTATCAGTTTCAGCCCGTGTATTTTAATGCCATTACTAGCTGACTACCTTTCTACTTGCTTAAATCTTACCTTAACAATATCATTATAACTTCGTTAGAATACATGAATAAAATAATGCTTCTAATTCTGTGTTGTAGGTACCACGATAGAGCAAAGGTCTCTCCCTTTTTCCAATTCTTCCGGTATATAACTACTCGAGACCAATTCGTTAAGTCGGAATCCAGCTCATCCTAACGTCTCTTCATCTAACTCCTAGTTACATTATTTACCTAGCTAGATTGACAGCCTGATTAGCGCATTGGTAGTGACGCTGCTTTCTGTGCCGAGGGTCCCAGGTTCCAATCCTGGTTGGGACAAACTTTGTGTGATGAGCACGAATGTTTGTACCCAAGTTATGGATGTTTAATATCTATATATGTAATATATACTGGGTTCGCCCCTAATCCATTGTATACGGTACCCATAATACAAGCGTTGCTTAATGTGGGACCGTATAGTTGTGTTCGTCTGGCGACATTTATTTATTTTAGTTAAATATTTTCTAGAAAAACTAAGTTTTAGTAATCTCAAGTTCGGAGCGAGAGCATATCAACGCTATCCTGTCACTTGAGAAACTTTTACGAACCATCTCTTAAACTTTGTTCGTTTTTTTTTTCAATATAAGTTCCTAGCAAGTTAAGCTTGAATCTATATCCAATTTACCTACCTACACTTAGTTATCGCCCAACTTAAATAAGGTAGGTAGGTAAGTACCTAAGTAAATATTTCAGCATTAGGTAGGTATTCAAAATAACAAATATAAAATTTAACAAAAATAATGTAAAATATTTTAACTGATGGATCAGTAAGTTATATAGTTCACGTTGATGTATAATATATATATATTTTTTAATGTTTGATTTTTTTAAACAAGTCGAATCAGTAGCGTTTGGTCCGGCGCTGACTACAGGGTAAAAAATATTTTACACTATTTTTTATTACACCTTACATACATAGGTAGGGAGGGTCGCTTTAAACTGGCAATATTTTGAACGTGCGTGCCATAGGTAGTAAACCAAAAATAGTTAACGCACACCTTATAGCTTTGACACTTTTAGGTGCGATTAATTTACATTCCCAATGGTAAGTAGGTATATATCAATGGTCCCGTGGGACACCTTTAGTGCCCGGTTGGTGTACCAACATTATACCCGGGCTTGGATTAGCCAGTGCCATTAAATACAGTTAAATAAGTGAATAGGTAGTGATAAATAAATTATCGCGGGCGACTGGTCGTACCTAAAAGAAGTCTATGAAAGCTAAAAAGTTGAAAGATGGATATGACCTCTATGATCGTAAAGAACCAAAAAGATTAATAGCTAAGGACCTTATTAGTTTGATTTTTTTAATAACCTGCCTGCCCAGCTTCGGTTGGCACTTGTACATGAGCAATGATGAAACGAACTAGGTAACTATGCACGGGGACCGTGAAGATCTTTGAATTCAGAAAAAATAATAGGTCAGATATCACTCGCCCCGTGTAAATATTGGTAGTGAGCCAAATTAGAGTAGAATAGTAGCCGACCCCAATAGGTATACAAACAAATGAGAAAAAGCTAGGATAGGATAAGACTATACTTAAGTAACGATATGCATACGTGCTTTGTAATTAAAAAAGGAAGCATTGCCGTAAAAAAACAAATAATTAAAAAATATACCTACACCAAATAAATTTGCGAAAATTTTAAGGTAACGTCTCAAACCTGCATTCCTAGTACTCATTAATAATAATTAATCCTCATAAAAGTGGTTAGGAAATTAATAATTCATACCTATTTTTTGTAAGTATTAACCGCTGAGGAAGGTATGTGATATTGTGATTTTCATAGGTACCTTATTATTAATGTGATGAAGGAAATACAAATACAATTATTTATTTAAACTACTTTTTAAAAGTACAACGATGTATAATTTGATGTTCCTAAATTTTAAACAAGGCAACTTACGTCGTCTACTTATTATATACATTTACATATTTCTAATTAACTTTTACTCACATTTATGAACTTTGCTGACATAAATCTCCCTAACTACTCTTTACACATCACATCTAAAAATTAAAAATCATCACGAAAACGTTAGCGAATATTTTCCGAAAACAGTTTACTCTCGAAACTTGTATCAATTACAGCTCGCAAGCCATCGAGCCCTCTCAACGTTCCGACGTCCAAGGAGGCACTGACTGAGGTACGTACCCATCATCATTCACCCTGCAAACATTTTCTACTGTTCCTTTCCTTCAGTTGCGATGCGCAAACCTGCGGGGAGAAGCGGTTTCACGTGTTGATGGAATTCGTAAATAGCGTCATCTATTGGGTGGTTGGAGAACATCTTTGAATGCATGTCCATAAAAACCACAAATGAAAACAGTTTCCTTTTCTCTAAATGGCGCTGCCAGTGATGTCCTAGTGTTCTCATAAGGTTTTTTTCTGCAAAAAATCTATCCTTTGTTTTACTGATAGTAGTATAGAATTGACTCTTATCATAATTTTATTCTCATTAGATCTATGAAAATGTGAAAAAATACCATTGATATGCTTCAAAAAACTAGTATCCAAGGCCCTATAACAAATTAAAAATAAAAACTGTCACTGACAATCACTGCTGACAATAGTGACAATTGCCAAAGAGAATAGAATTTGCTTCACTCACTTCTCGATTTCTCGTTTGGTTTTTTTTCATTCTGGAAAATTGTACACGACACGAACGAAGATTGTCACGCTTTCAATCTATTTTTGTAATTATTGTAGTAACATTTAAGATTTTCTATCACTTATTTGTTATTCTTAACATAATAAGCTAAGTAACTAAAAGAAAAGCAGCGAAAATGAGTACGATATTGGAGAAAATTGCCGCTATAGAGGCCGAGGTTTGTAAAAGAGGTTATATTAAATATTGCGATAAATTTGTGATAAAATCTGTACGAATTACTTTTCGGACACCTCAGTTGTGTCTTAAATGTCGATTTGTTTCAAAAAACATCTATACTTGAGACCCCACCGTAAAATATGGTTTTGGTATACGTTACAGATGGCCCGAACTCAAAAAAACAAGGCGACCGCTCTCCATTTAGGAATACTTAAGGCTCGTTTAGCTAAATTGAGACGAGAACTCATCACTCCTAAGGGGGGTGGCAGTGCAACCGGCGAAGGTAAATACGGAGTGATAGTTTTTATTCCTTATATCTATAAACAGCCTGTTCTGATGTAAAACTTACACTCAAAGCAATGCAAATCGATGGTTTGGGTACACATTTAAATAATGGAGGGCTATATACACATTTATTATCAAGGTGAATTTTGATTTGTTATACTAGCTTAAATAAGTACTTAACAAAACAAAGAATATTTAATTAAATATTTGGTAAATAAAATATCAGGATCATGAGATCCTGGGTCTAAGTGTCTATTTAGTTGGAGTGAACCATAAACAATTACGTACAGGAAGATGTTGTTATAGTCATAAGTCATTTGATTGTTTGTATTCTTGTTATAATACAATAATTTTACAGGTTTCGATGTTGCCAAAACTGGTGACGCCCGCATTGGATTTGTAGGCTTCCCATCCGTGGGCAAGTCTACACTATTATCAAACCTGGCAGGGGTGTACTCTGAGGTAGCAGCATATGAGTTCACAACCCTGACCACTGTACCAGGCTGTATTAAATATAAGGGTGCTAAAATACAGGTAGAATAAATCTTTTTTGGCTTAAATTTTACATTTCTACTGGTGGTAGGCTTCGGCCGTGGTTAGTCACCACCCACTGAACAAAGCCATATCGCCAAGCGGCCTAGCCGTGTTCCGGCATGATGTTCGGTGTTGCCATTCATGGATGGCGGGTCAGATCAGTTGCGCTGCATGTGCCTTCACTAGGCACATGTAGCGTCTCGATCTACTGCCGCCTTCCCACCTGTTCACACTCACACAATATGTCAATTCGAGAGTGAACAGGTACCTTCTAGGCAAGTATGCTCCATCGTAGATCTCATCGTCACTTACCATCAGGTGAGATCGAGATCAAATACTTGCCTATAATGTAATAAAAAAAAATAAAAAAAATCCATAGTATACTAGATATAGGAAGAACTAGATATATTTTCTCCCTCACTTCAACGGATTTGAAAATAGTATAATATTTATTGGACCAATCAAATCTCCGTTTTGGAGTGGAGTTTTAAATCCAGGTTATTTCTTTCAGCTCCTTGATCTTCCCGGTATCATTGAAGGTGCGAAAGATGGCAAGGGTCGAGGTCGGCAGGTCATTGCAGTGGCAAGAACCTGCAGCCTCATTTTCATAGTCCTCGACGTCTTGAAGCCTTTGCAGCATAAGAAACTCATTGAACATGAATTGGAAGGCTTCGGATTGAGATTAAACAAACAACCACCAAACATACACTTTAAAAAAAAAGATAAGGGTGGAATCAACTTAAACACTACGGTAAGTTTGAATTGTGCCTATACTTTATTACAATCACCCAAGCAGCTTAAGTTTGACAGTTTATTTTCATCCCATACTAAATAATATATATTTGTAACATACAATAGCCTAGAGGTGATCCAAATAATACCTAGACCAGGGAAATTATATATAGATCATTCATTTTTGTAGAAAATATTGCTTAGAATAATTTTTCTTCTCCATTTTCCAGTGTATACAATCAGAACTGGACTCTGAAACAGTGAAAACAATCTTATCGGAGTATAAAATCCATAATGCCGATATAACGTTGCGGTACGACGCGAACAGCGACGATCTGATCGACGTCATCGAAGGCAACAGAGTCTACATGCCGTGCATCTACTTGCTCAATAAGATTGGTTAGTCTGCTTTTTGAAACATATTTAATTAAAACTTAATAATGTTGTAAGAAGCCAACATTAAATATGAGTACATAATATACTTTTCATGACCTTATTAGCTCAGTAGGTAGTGATCCTGCCTTCTGCCCCAAGGGTCCTGGGTTTGAATCTTGGTAGGAACAAACTTTGTGTGATGAATATGTATGAGTGTCATGCTTAATACCTATATACGTATTATATACTGGTTTCGCCCCCATTGCATTTTACGTTCGTACATACTGGTTTCGCCCGCATTCCATTTTACGGTACCCATAATACAAGTGTTGTTTAGTGTGGGATTGTATGGTTTCTGTGTATGTCTGGTGATATTATAAAAAAAATATATACATATTAATGGCTACCAATTTTAGAAAGTAATTTTGATAGGAATGTAATGAATTCCCCATTTCAGATCAAATCAGCATAGAAGAATTGGATGTGATTTACAAGATTCCGCACTGTGTTCCCATATCTGCTCACCACAAATGGAACTTTGATGACCTACTGGAAAAAATGTGGGAGTACCTCAAACTAATGAGGATATACACCAAACCGAAGGGCCAACTGCCCGATTACAACTCTCCTGTTGTGCTGCATATTGATAGAACGAGTGTCGAAGACTTCTGTAACAAGCTTCATAGATCTATTGTCAAGGAATTTAAATAGTGAGTATTATAAAACTTTTTAAGACGTAGCTAGTAAGTAAAACCCTCAATCAGTTCGCCTGTTAATTCTGACATTCAATCTTCCCATGCTTCAGACTGCACATTGAGCGTTGCAGTTACTATAGTCGTTCTTACATCTTAGAGTTTGTTTTTAAGGATGGCATAAGTAAAGTGCGATCACTATAATAGTGTCACGCCACTGCCACCTCCACCTCCGTCCATATTAAGATAGGACGACTGGGGTGTGGGCCCCGGACGTCCGGTGACGATAACGACTCCTGAGGAGGACGGCGGCGGGCGTGGCTCCCCGCCGCCGTGCGCAGCGAGGGCGCAGGGGGAGCAAACATCTGCTCCCCGAGACGGGCCCCCATAAGGGGGCGAGGCACAAGAGGGGCACCGGTGCGTTCCGTTTGGAGATCCCGGAGCCCCTCCAACATGTGTCGAAGGCGGCTACCGGGGGGGTTTTAGTGGGTAAGAATCCCACATAACCCGGCCCTCTCCCACACAGAGGCCGGGTATCTATCGAAGATTTCCCCCTGTCAACAAAAAAAAAAAAAAAAAAAAAGGGTTAAACTGGAAATTAGTCATTTTACATTGACATTTTCAATCCATGCTTATTTCAAAGTAGGAATTCTGTATTGCTATTAGACACACTGAACTTAATATACTGGATAGACTTTTGGCAATGGGTTATGTCTAATTCCCAAAATGAAATCAGGTACCTTGAAATAAGGTTAATTATAGCTTGGTAATATAGTACACAGGTTAATAATAATAACTGTATATCATTTATCTTTTACAGTGCTCTAGTGTGGGGTTCGTCTGTGAAGCATCAGCCTCAGAAAGTGGGCATAGAACACGTTTTATGCGATGAAGATGTCGTTCAGATCGTGAAGAAAGTGTAAACCTCGCTATCAAATTACATACACCTATATATTTTTACGAATCAAGACGTAGTGTAATTTAAATTACACATTATATTTTTTGGTATCTGTAATATAATCTGTTGATAATAATGTCATCGCTGGTTTTAAATTAAATAAGATTCAAGCGGGACTTATATTGAACCTACGCACATGATTTTAGACAACTATCAATACTATGGATCAGTAATAAGATCCATTTTACTTCAGGTAACATATGCAGGCTCAGTGTCGTTCTAGCTTTATTCTTATAGATATCTACAATTTCTGTTATCTAACTGAACCGAACTAAAGGAATGTTGTCAACGTACATTAACTCATTTCCATGAATGTTATGAAGGAGTATCGATTTTTATTAATTACTCCTATTTCTTATGATTTTGAACATAATTAGGAGACCGTATTATTAAAAATGTTTCCATTACTTACATGAATTAGATGTTCAATGTTTTAAAGATAGAAGAATCTTGTTAATTCTTCAGATATTCAAAAATTTTATTGTTACTTGTTGGTAAAGAAAAAGTAAGGTACTTGTGTCAAAATAACTTAAGTGGGGATCAGTGTGCAGACATAGACGAGTACCTACTTATATGGTAGAGTACACATTTCAGAATTAATTACTTATAGTAATTGTAATACCTTGCTCGATATACCTACCTTACCTATAAGTAATTGTTGCATTTGTGATGTCATTGTATATGTATTTCTAAATGTATTAATGTTAACAATTGTTGGTGAACCAATAAAAAAATAAATAAATAAATAAATAAATGTGCATTTTTACCCGACTGTGTCCAGCTCAGAGGGTAATGATTTGTGTACTACTGTAAGGTATAATAAGACATATTTATTTATGATTTTAGTTGGTATTTCATTAACGAGCATTGCAATTATTTGTAAGCAAAAACAGTTGGCACGATTCGGTACTACTTATAATAAATTGTTATAGCAAATATAATATCCAAGTAAAAAGTGTGTGCCGAGAACGATGGTATGTGTTTGTATACCGATTGATAAAGAAAATTTGTTGCTTATCCATGGCAATTGAAAGTGTATCGGTTCCATTTTTTTTTTTATCTTTTATAAGTACTAATGCTTTTCACTAATCTGGGAAGATTTTATTTGTGTTGTACAGAACGTTCATTATATAAATATTACTTAAGTGAAATAAGTGTTTCATTCCCTTGTCCCCCTTCCCTTACAATTTTCTGTAGGTACCTAGCGAGCGAAAATATATATTATATGGTATTTCGTAGTAGATACCCTCGTATCGTAAAGGCATGGCTAAATTATGTTATGCCTGTGTGTGACGCTAATACTAGCCACTCCAGCTAGTATTTATTCCACACTTGTAATCGACCTCCCAACAGATAATAGGACAGCTATCTCTTTTCCTTATAGCTCAGTCCCACTCTGTTGCATGATGATTTGACCGTGTAGAAGCAATTTAAGTACAGACAAAGTATCTCTTACAGTCTGTGAATACAGGCATAATGAATGAACCATAATGAGTATGTTGTATACCTACTTTAAAAAATGGGATACAAACCCAGATTCATGTTAGTTGTGCTTCGCATCCCATAGTCCGTTAGTTGGAAGTTTACACGTCTTGTTTGGTGGTTGGAGTATAGTTATGAAGTTCCAGCATTGAAATAAAGTAAGTACGTAAGTATTTAGTACATTGATATCGTCGAGTCGCAGATTCCCAAACACATCTCTAGCTGTCTACCTAGCGTTATTTTCTCTATGGTTATCCTAATCCGTCAACTGGTTTGGTTTGTTTACTATTTTCATTTGAGTGAGGAGTGCGATTATTAAATACAGCACAAAATAAAATACGTATATTATCTGTGTACCACCGGTGTTTGTACGCCTAGGCATGAAGCTACAAACTCATTTACTTATTAAGTTAGAAATATTAGCAGTAACAACGCTAAAGTGAATTGAACTTGGTAACAACCATTGAAGATTGAGACATGACAAGTTTTGACAATTTATCTTCAAAACAAGTAAGTTTGTTTTTTTTTCGAAAGAAGACGTGAATGTGAATAAATAGCTAAAAAAATAGAATTGTACTTTAACCTGTTGTACGAAATGATCTATGAATGAATTTGAGAAATTTAACGAAAGATTACTTATATTTTCTATTCTGTGGAACAAAGCAAACAAACTTCACACGGCTGAGATTAGCAGTGCCATCTGGTTGCATTTATATGTACGAACAGCTTAGCAAGCAGAAAGTGATGGATTTTAGTTTTTAGTATATCCACTAGATGTCATTGTATTACAATATTGCTATCAGGATTAATTTACTATTTAGTTTTTTATATGTCCCCTAGATGACGCCTATTTAAATTCTGATTTTCAGAAAATTCGTGCAGCATTGCATCGGGATGTACGATCTATTTGTACTGAAACATGCCATTTACTCGGATTAGAAATAACAAAAGCTGCAATGGAAATCGTTGCTGAGCTAGTTTATAAGAAACTTTCGCTGTACGGCACTGATTTGGAAGCTTTTGCGAAGTTAGTAGTATTTAATTTGGCTAATCTGTGGGTGGGTGGGAACTTTTATTATGACTATGTACCTAGTACCTATAAAGTCCTACCTTCTTAATTATATTTTAGTCTACAAAGCCAGTCTAGAATTGTCACTTTTCTACAGACACGCCAAACGAGCAACGATCAACCCGGACGATGTTAAACTTTTGGTTAGAAGAAATCCTTCATTGGTAAGAAAATATTGAAGTTTCATTTTGTATGTTAACCCATAAAAAATAAGGTCCATTTTGTGTGAATAACACGGTAGGGAAGAAAGTTACCTATCAGCCACATTTTAGTAATAGATGTAGGTTGGCAAGGTACTTAACGTTTGCTTATTTTTTAATATCCTATTTACTTTTCAAAATACTTTGATAGGTTCTAAATTTAAATTTAATTCACATACAGTACGTAACGCATTCCACCCGTGTTACTAACACCCGATTTTAAATTTAAATTCGATACTGAATCTTTAAATAGTCGTGTGATGGAGTTGTTTATTTATGCAATTCCTGTTTTCGACCCGAAATTATATGGCTAATTGGTCGAATTACATCACGCGCAGTGTTCGGCAAACTAATCGGCGGTGTGTCACGATTGTTGGAATGTTTCAGCAGCAGCGTGTGTAATACGATGTATAAGACGTCTGCTTTTAAATATAGGTACCTCTAGGTTAGTCATAATCGGTACATATACTAGGTGCAGATCGTAAATAGTATAATAGTTAAGTACCTACCTAGGCAATGATACCTATTAAAAACATACGACAGCAATAGACAATATAGCAATATATTCATATTCAGGTAAATGTTACGTTATTTAGTAGGTAGGTGCATACACAAACTAAACCTAACTAAAATAATTAAGTATATCGCGCCAACATAGATCTGAAAGAGACATTTTTAATAAATGATTAGTTTAAATAATTACCATAAAATTGTTTTGTATAAATAGAGACAGACTGATCTCAATTACTTGGTACTGATAATATTTTAGCTAAACACAACGTACTATACCTATTTCTCCTAAACGCGTGGAGCGTGCAGGCCTAGCACAGCCGGCTATGACAAGATATAATGTGAGATAAATCGTATTAGGCTCTTTCCCTATATGAGTCACGGGAGGGAGAGAACGACTCGGTACGACATAATCCGTGACATAGGTTTTGTGTTGACCCCCGTGCTAGGTCTGTTGGTGAACATTGAGGAAAATTTGTTTCAGAAGAGTCACATAACCGCCCTAGCTCCTGCCTCCGCAGGACCCAAAGATAAGCGTCGTAAAACTGTAGCACTACCCATCAACCACAATGAGACACCAGCTGTCCCGAAGCAGACGGAACCAGAAGAATCGCGGACCAAGGAGTGTGAGGTTAATGTTGAGGAACAAGTGACTGTCGCTGTGGAGAGCATGGCCGTTGACGATACTATCGATCTAACTTTTGATTAAAAATATGTACCTCATATTTATTTCTTATATTAACGCGAATACTACACATTGAATAAAAACTTATTTTAAGGATTTATTCGCGTTTATTTTCTGTTTTTACGTTCCCGACGTTTCGGCTGCGTTACAGCAACCATGGTTACGGGAGGACGTCGGGAACGTAAACACAGAAAATAAACGTGCCGCCTTAAAATAAGTTTTAAGTTTCATCCCTTCATGATGTCTCTCATCTGTGTTTAACATCTGACCTCTTGCACCGATCTTGCGCTGAAGTAAAATGAGCAAGCAAATGCGATACACAGGTTCGCGGCGCGGCGGGTCGCGCGCCGCCCGCGGTCGCAGCCAAAAAACTCGTTATGACAAAACACAATTACCATTGGACAGGGAACTGTGTGGAGTGGGCTCGATATTGCAAGATAAGATCAATCATATTAATATCAGATTAACTGCTCGGAGCTTGCGGTGCTCATATAATGTGGAATACAATGCTAGGTTAATGCTATCCTGTCAGGGAAGCGTCCCCGTGGCCCTCTACAAGAGGGGCGATGGACCACCATAGCGTTTTAGTCGGCAGAAGTCCGATATAACCTGCTCAGCCTCCAATGCCTCTGGGTTGTGTGTCCATGAGGAATTCCCAACATAAAAAAATATGCTAAAAATAGCATCAACCATTTTTTTATATACTTACAAGAGTATCTACTTAGCTCCAACACCATTTGACTTACTAAGATATAGGCAAATGAAGGTGTCACAAAATTGCTCTTCAAGCTTAAAATCTATTTTTGAAAATTAAAAACGACAAACTGATAACCTTTATAATAAAATTTAAGACAGGAGCATTATAAGTATTGATTGGAATTAATTTCCTAAAGATATCCATCTAATCAGCATACAAAATAAGCTCCACCAACGACTCCACCCCACGCTCTGTCGCCCGTAGTTAATTACTCCTATAACGACAGTTAGAGCATAATGAGATTTTTGCAATTCAACAGTAGCACATTACAGGGTGCTGTTTGTCAACCCCCCTTCGCCCCCCCGTTGACCTCCTCCCACCCGGAGGGGGAAGTTATTAGGCGGCTTTGTTAATGAATTTCATGTAGGGTAAGCTTATACATCAGTGTGGCAGGTATAAATGAGTTATGTGTCGCTGAATTAGCGATGTCTGATTGAGGTAGGGACATTTTTTTTACCCATTTTTTTTGCCGTTGCCTATAATTGGGTATTCTGTATTAGGGTCTAGTTGCTGAAAAAAGTCGCGGATTTTGAGTTATAATTATTAGATTACTGTGTTTATATGGGGATATTAAAAAAATAGTATATATTAGTTATTATAGTGTTTCGGTACCTAACTATACTACGAAACTAATGGTTAGAGGGGCCGCCCTCATAACCGAGAGGTTCCGGGTTGAATTCCCATCGTGGCCATTATAGTATTCCTAATTCCTAGCCTATTTTAGCTTATTATGAATTTAGCACATTATGAATCTAGAATAGGTTTTTACATTCCCGAATTTTATAAGCTTTCCTATTTGAAAAGATTCTTCCTTGCTTAGTAATATTCTATAGGTACTTATCCACTAGATTTACCATCAATTAGTGGTGTCTAATTATTCTGCGTGTCCTTACAGACGTCGCTATGAATATGCACGAGCCAGACGGTCCACGGTTCCCCTCAAAGACCGCTCAACTTTATGTTAACAGCTACTTTTTAATGGGATTAAGACAAATCTTCCCTACTTTTTAGTAACGAGTTAGAGATTTACGATACCTTATAAAAATAGGGTCGTCCACAAGTTATTGGAAATACGTTTTATGTACAATAATAATAATACCAGCCCTTTTTAATAATTTCCCACTGCTGGGCACAGGCCTCCCCTCAATACGAGGGGGATTAGGCCATAGTCCACCACGCTGGCCCAGTGCGGGTTGACGGACTTCACACATCTTCCGAAGGATTCTCTCAGACATGCAGGTTTCCTCACGATGTTTTCCTTCACCGTTTAGCAAGTGATAATCGTGGTTGAAAATAAGATTCGCACATGAAATCCAGAAATCCCAGAGGTGCGAGCCGGGGTTTGAACCTGCGATCCTCGTTACCGAGTCAAGCGTTCTACCGACTTGGCTATCGCTGCTATGTACAGCGAAATGTCCAATTAATATAAAATATGCATAAATACCTAGACAGGTATTTACTTAATTTAATTTGGAAGTTTGCGCTAAACCGAATTATACATACTCTTTGTGTTTCAAATAGCCCTGATAAACAATTAGATAGTTCGTGCTCTATGAAGTTGTAGATGGCTCTAGGCATGGTGCCATCTGTGCACCTACATTTCGCCAATAGTATTCAGTGCCAATATAATTAGGGAGCTAGCCTATTAAAACCGTAAACAGTGTCATCCGTACACTGGTGACATTCCTTCGGTTCGTTCTTTTTTTTTTTTTTTTTTATACATTATAGGCAAGTATTTGATCTCGATCTCACCTGATGGTAAGTGACGATGAGATCTACGATGGAGCATACTTGCCTAGGTAGGAAGGCGGCAGTAGATAGAGACGCTACATTCACTAGGCACATGCAGCGCAACTGATCTGACCCGCCATCCATGTATGGCAACACCGAACATCATGCCGGAACACGGCTAGGCCACTTGGCGACATGGCTTTGTTCAGTAGGTGGTGACTAGCCACGGCCGAAGCCTACCACCAGTAGAGTTGTCACCTGGTTGGCACCACCCAGGGTCACGTGTAGGGTATCTCGAGGGTACTTAATTCTCCTACGGACGAAGGTGACTCGACCCCAAAAGCGTTCTAAGCGTTTTGCTTCTACTTTCATCGTGCGAACTGCCAAGGAATGGAACACGTTGCCGGGGCGTCTTTGTTCCCCGTTGACTACAATCTGGGTGTTTCAAGTCGAGAGTGAACAGGTACCTTCTAGGTAAGTATGCTCCATCGTAGATCTCATCGTCACTTACCACCAGGTGAGATTCGAGATCAAATACGTGCCTGCGTGCCTATAATGTAATATAAAAAAAACTATACGAGGCACACTCCTCAATACGAGGAGGATTTACGCAATAGTCCTCCACGCTAGCCCAGTGGAGTTTAGTGCACTTCACACAAAAATGTATGGGTCGATCAGATAAATCCGGCTTATCATGCCCTATCACCATGACCTATTGGGCTACGCGCTGCCAACTACGATACCTTTATGATTCTTTGTCGAATAAAATATTAGATAGACTACTATAAATGAGCTATTCGCATCAGATTACTCACAAAATAAATACTAACGTCCATCAAAATAGTTTTGAACTATCGAGAGCGTGCGGATGTGGGCTAGGTGCGCTTGCGCCGCCGCGCCGCGCGCCGCCGCGCTGCTACCGCTAGGCAGCCGGGAGATAGGCGGGCGCTGCTCATTAAAATATGTAAATGTCGCCGAGACATTACGCAGATAGGTGCTTCTGACTTATTGACTGGTCCGCGACGTGCTGTAGTGCAGAATTTTTGAGAAATTGCATCGAGAAACTATTGAAGGCCACGTGGTCTGATATGCTAAACTGTGGAGAATAGGCTGGATCACTAGATCGAACGGTCAATGGTTCGAGTTGCTGTTTCACCGTGCGGTTCATTTGTTTATCTGGTCGGTAAAAGTGAGGTAAGTGTAGGTTAAATGAAATAAGTTAGCTTCACTTTAATATTCTTAATTTTATTTTTTAATAACCGTGGTTGAAAAATAAATAACATCCAAAACCTACCTGCCTAGTAGGTTAAATGAAAATACGGTAGCCAGTACTTTAATACTTTTTTTTTAGTATTTTTTATAGACAGAAACGATCTAGTCGTGTGGTTTGAAGAACAACATCCAAAATTGTCTTCTACACTACCTAGAGATCGCAAACATACCGCATAACACCATCCATTGAGTAGGTACATAGGTAGTTGTGAACACATTACTCGTTTGCGGGGCACCTACCGCGCGCAACTATTTAGTATCATTACAAATGTCGCTCGCCGTGGCCGTGTCCGCCCGTCTGTGTGCACGGGGACCTACCGTTCCTTATTAATAAGAAGAATTGGATGCTGTCATACTGTAGAGTACACTTTCTTTCAACCACCCTATTATCTTTGGGACAGGCTGAGGTTCGGAGCTATAAGCTAGGAAGGCTTAAGATTTGCCTTCTTACTCGTACCTTATAGGATTTGTAATGGTGAGAGTGAGGCTCCATGTTACTCTTTAGACTTCACCATAAAACCAAGCCGATTCGTGTTGTACGCGCGACTTCACGTGTTCTACACAAATTGGCTTGGTTTTTTGGGCTTCAATATGGTGTTCGCAGCAGACATTCTGTCTTATTTCTTCGTATTGATTTTACCCGTTGGTAATTTTCCACTTGGAGTTACAGTTGTATAAGCTGTTTGAAGGTATTAGCTGCAATGTTTACTATTTACCTAGACTAGATCTGAATTAGTAGTTTAGTTTAGTGAACAAAATCAAAAAAAAATAACACTTGAAAACCGAATTTGACTGCCGATTTTATAGTGAATTGACCTGAAACAGACGGATAATGAAACCTAGAACGATTGTATTTTTTGTCATTAGATAGAAAACCTTATTAGATATACCTTTAAGTATAATATGCCATAAAGCCGTCTCCTTATAATCAGTAGCCGTTCGTTACCCAACCGCGCTGAGGTAAGCAGAGTGTTGTTTTGTTCCTTCCCCGTCTCCATCATTACGAACCTTTCAGCTCATTACTGGCAACAGATCACTCGCTTAATTTGTGCATTTCCGATCAACTGATATTCAAATTTCAACCCTAATGACGCACGGGAAATGTTAATAAAATGTTAATGGCACGAAAGCGGTTGTCCCTCTCGCAATAAGTGACAGATTTGCTTGACAGGCAAAAGCTTGTTTGTTGCTTTGTATGAATAAGTCACGATTCAGCCTTTTTGTTTCGTGATAGATAGGTATATTTTAAATTAATGGTTTTAGAACCGGAATTATGGCATTTGCAGTATTTAATGAGGCAATAATGTTGAGAATTTACTAACTCAACGTTTGTTATCAGCTTAGATACCACCTCTTCTCTCTAAATGTAAGAGCTTGGGGTCTTCTCCTTCCAGCTACGATACTAGACAATATCAAAATCAGCGTCTATGGCCTAGCGGTTAGAGGGGCCGCCTTGGCATACCGAGGTTTTGGGCTCGACTCCTGCCATTAACCTATTAATGTGAGCCCACTCAAACTTTAGCTTATTTGAAGGGGCTCACGGGGCAACTGTAAAAATGTACAATAACAATACCATTGCCATTTGATTATGAGTCCATTATGGGAGCAGAATTGCGGCCCAGGGCGCTTGCAAATGCAGCGAGCGAGCTACAAAACGAAATTATAATTCACGGATTAATTAGCAATAGTTAGCCTAATATATTCAGAAGCAAAGATAAGTTTAATAAGACTGGATCGGAATAAGTCCCACGCAGGCATAAGTAGGCTGAGATACTCACTGCTTGAATTATTCATTATAATCAGTGCACCGATGCCGGTCCCGTTTTGTATTACTTTACAATTAATTGTATTTAGTTTGCAGTTACTGGCATGTGCGGAGAGAAGTTATGCTATTTTAATATTGAACTGAAGTTAGATAATGTCGTTACAAAACACGAAGGCGGCATTAAGGTTAAAAGCAGTTGCTTTCAATGCACATTGTTGTATTCGTTCCTGAATTTCAGGCCGCGAAATTGTATCGTACTTAAAAAAAACTACTAGAAGTGTAACTCCAAACAGAAGGAATCGATTGCTAACAAACATACCTACCTAGCTATAAGATACTAAATACAAAAGAAAAACCGCGTTGAAATCTTTTCCTCCTAACCGGAGCTAGGATGTCACAGACAAACTGTCAAATTCACTAATATAATAATGTATATTTTATTTTAAAAAAACATCTATAATCTCCAAAAATAAACTACCTATGACATTAGTAAGTATTAATCAAAATAAACAATATCACGTAGGTATTCCATAGAAATGCTAATGAATATTCAAAATTTGCTATAATTTCGGAATGAGTCAGTAAGAAACTCAATGGTTACTCTTTGTGGAAAAAGACCTAGGTAAATATTACTAGGAACAAAACGGCGTGTCACAGCACTAGACAACAGTACTCGAGCTGTGTACTAAAATAAATTAAATTTACTTCAGACTTATTTTAGCTAAGAAACCAGCATAATTAAGTTTACTAACATACACCCACTTACGATAGGTACATAGGAAATCATTGCTTTGACGCATCTTTAATGTGATTCCTATCACATTAAAGATGCGTCAAGTAGACTGCGTTTACGGTACTCAATTTGTGTAAAATTACACTGGGCAAACGCCAAACACCCGGTTCAGAGACTCCGCGAGGGGAAGAAATACTCCAAGATTTAAACTGCTCGGTTTACAGACGTCCGCTGGTATGAGATTTCCCCTGACAAGTGTTAATTTTACCGACTTCAAAAGGTCACTAAATTGTCAAATCGCGACTGGAGTTATTTGATAAGTATAACAATAGAATTTGACAGCTAGTATTGATCTATCACACCGGTCAGCGAGCCCCCATTAGTGTAATCTTTTACCTGGGGAATAATTACCCGGCTTACGTAAACGCACCTCAGATACATACATTATAAACATCATCGTCAGTACAAAGAGAGATAAATGTAATCAATCGTAGCCCACTTGACACCGAGCGCCGACTGGCATTGACATTTTTTGGTTTTATGCTTTATTATTTACACAATAATTAAAAAGCACGAGCGCCCTGTGGATCAGTAGCTGAACGGTCCAGCGTAACGAGGTTCGATTTTATCGGGGGACTATATTTTTTATGGCAGCAGTTGCAGGTTTGGTCAAGACGCTCTACATTAATGAAAAATATTAATATACTCAAAATAAATATTGAATGCTGTTCGTTTGTAAGCACATCTATACTCGAGAACAGCTGAACGGTTATTTGGGGAAAGGAAAGTTGTTTCCTTTTCTATAAAATTAGATAAATTGGGACTGCTCAGTTAGTGTGCAATAATGATCATGTTACAAGTGAAGCTACAGAGATAAATATGATTGTGAGCAAATGAATGATAGTTATTTTATTTTTCGATTGTTCGTTGCGGTTCGTCGGCTCGGACCGTCCAAGAATTAATAACAATCGGTGCAGGGTTCAAACCGCGACAATCTGCGCGCTCTTTTTGAGTGTGCACTGTTTTTTGCATTTTTTCTATTCAGCGCGCGATAGTTTTTTGCGGTCAATGACCATTGCCGCTTTTATAAATGCAATGGACTTTTTAATGGCCGCCGAGTGAGCTTTAGTTGTTTATGGATGTTTGCCGATTTCATATAGACTAGGTAGTTAACCAGACTATTTAATTTATGAAATTAGAAATTGTTAGACCGAATGTATCTTGGCAATATGTACATAATTAATTATAAATTAATATACATACCTAATGTTGATTGATTCTTATAGTAACTTGGAATTAGGTAAGAGTCGCTCCGGTAAAAATATCAGATTTAAATTATTTTATTGAATTAAAATAAAATTGCATGGCTGAAAGAACTTAAGCATTTTGAAAGTAATGGATATACAAAACATTGAACCTGCCGCTCGTCGTTTTTAAGAAATAAATTGTGTTCCCAACAAAGTAAATAATGTTATAGGTGTGCGAGCAAAACTTTTTTTTAAACCGACTTCAAAAAAGGATGTGGTTCTCAATTCTATTGTATTTTTTTTTAATTGACATCTATATTCTGACTTTACATAATGATTACAAATACGCTGAAGAAACGTAGGTTCAAGGCTCAGAATGTATAGTGTACCCTTTCTCCGTTAATGATAACTCATGCTTATTATTAAAAAAACATTCCTTGTTCTATCAAAACGCAATCCCAACAGCTTTCATTCCGATTTCAGATGTTCAATTTATTTCTGCAGCGTCGAACGACCGCTGGTTTGAGGTGTATTAATACAATAACCGCTAATATTTCAACTGAAATCGAATAGTTTCACAGCACATCCTACGGACAATTAGCGACGACACATTGAAGGGCTCTTTACGTGAATGTTGTTTTGTCAATTAATATTGTTACCGGAACATCGACCATTGAATTATGCTATCGTGCGGTTTTAAAAATAATGAAACAGTTCGAAGTTTAAGTTGTCCCGGAAATTTGATGGCACTTTCGGACTTTTGAAATTATGATAATATTTAAATTTACATGAGATTCAGTTTATGCTACTTAGGAACCAAGGAACCGAATTTAAGAAATCAGAATGTGGTGTACCTGTTAATGTTAATGTTGCGCGGCCGGAGCCGCATGCAAAAGCTAGTTGTTTGATAAAATAACACTAGGTTGTTGAATTTTGTTAAGTTAATTAAAGTGATCACAGCTCATGAATAACAAATTAACTTAGTTCGTAATTGCATTCGTTAATTCCAAGCAGATAATAAAACTATATTTAAGTACTAAACTAATAATAATTTATAATGACGCCATTACACTATCAAGGTATACAGGTAGGTACGTTTAATTATGCTAATTAACTAGACGCCTTTCTGTTTGTGTCTGTCTGTCTTACAAAGTAATATTTTGTAAGACAGTACCTCGCTATTCGTTGTAAGTACACTATACTGAGTGTAAATTTTCAGGTTCGTTTTTTGAATCCGATTTTTTTTTTGAAAAACCGTTTTTATTTGTATGCTAAGAGAATATAAATCATAGTTCACACTAGCCGAGTTTTGGTTGACTTTACACGTCATCAAAACTGGCTGAACATGTATTCTGACACATGCAGACTCCCAGACGATGTATAATATATCTTCACCGTTGAGCAAGTGATTATTCATTGTAAAATATCGTAGGTAATGGATACTGAAGAAATTAATTATTAAAAAAAATAGGTTCTCATCACGTATTGAACTGGTTTGTGGCAAAGTAATACAAAAATATTAACATTGCAATAAATACTTAAGAGCTCTACTTAGCGAAGTTGTTGCTATAAAGTAAGTTCTACTTAAGCTACACGCACAGACTACATAAACTTTTAATTTAATTATAATATATTGGTAATATCCAGTAATGCAAACAAGGTCCCGAGCGGCGGGCTACCAATAAGGTGTTCCATGTTTAAGCTATAAATAGTAAGGACAAGTCCGAATATTTTGCTCCTTTTATACACCGAGAACGAGTGTTGTCTTAGAGGGGCTCCTAGCACTACTAGTAATGTATAGTAATCTATAATAAATATTTTTCCATAATTAACTAGAAGGTCATACTGATGAAGTTTATTTATAAACAATGTTTTCATGGCATTTAAAAAAATCATACTAAAGTCACTTATTGAATAATGTGACAATTTTGAATACGTTTTATTGGACCCTTAAAATATTAACCATTATCGTTGATTGAAGTTATTTAAATAACTTAATTTATTTCCAGAAGTGCCAGGTAGAGATATTCTCTTGTGTTCTGCACTCATCACGGGACTATCCCGAAAATCTCAAATACACATACCCCCTACCCATTGCCGCTGTATCTTAGTACAAGTGCATCGAATTAAATTCGCGATTAGCATACGTAATTACAACTCTTATCGGGCCTTAATTGCAATGTAATGAATCAACTGACGTACTCTATATTCTCCGCACAGCAGCATCCGATATTTATCACTGGTATTATATGAGATGTAGTTCAGTGAGATGAGGAAAACTATCTTATATGTATAAGCTTTTTTTTTTTTATTACATTATAGGCAAGTATTTGATCTCGATCTCCTGATGTAAGTGACGATGAGATCTACGATGGAGCATACTTGCCTAGGTAGGAAGTCGGCAGTAGATAGAGACGCTACCTTCACTAGGCACATGCAGCACAACTGATCTGACCCGCCATCCATGAATGGCAGCACCGAACATCATGCCGGAACACGGCTAGGCCGCTTGGCAACATGGCTTTGTTCAGTGGGTGGTGACTAGCCACGGCCGAAGCCTACCACCAGTAAAGCTGTTCTGTCGGGACCTTTATATTTTACTACAGAGAGGTCAACGAATATAGATACTTTCCAGGCTCCGTATTAGATCGGGGTTCGGTGGTGCCGGTGGTTTGAGGGACTTTCTACGAGTTTCGGTTGGACTACCAAGCCAGTGTAGTAATCGAAAAATAAAAACAATATATGTTAGTAAGATAATTGTAATATATTCTTTGGCTTTAATATAATGGAGTTGGAACCGACAGATTCAAGCCGCGAATATTATTGTTCAAAATATTTTCAATAATGGCCGTAGTATTCATCATGTTTGAAGCGGCCAGATTTATGCTAGCTTGGAGCTGCCTAATACCGCAAGATTCCGCTAGGGGCGCTACTGGAACCTACATGAAAAGATTTGAAATCTTTTAACGTAATCGTAAAAACATAACATAAACGCGATAAAATCGCATGCGACAAAATGTGAAATAAGTTTTATTTCAAAATGTATATTAGTATAATTTAAAATGTTTATTAACTAATATAGGAACGCGATAACTTTGCAATGTCGTCTGATGAATAATGAATTGTATATAATGTTGTTACGACTACCGGTTCTTCTTAATGAGGTACCTCCAACCTAATTGATAGCTTAATTATACATATTTACTAATTTCTTGTACTTTAAAATAGAACCATACCTATAATACCTACTTAGTACTATATATAGGTACCTATGTTCCTGGTACTTACCTAGTTCTAATTTGGAAACTCCGACAGAATACACTTGATTATATTAGAAAGTAGTTTGTATTGTTTATGTCGACCCCTGAGAAACTGATATCGACCACTTTGAGCATCCCTGCCTTAAAATATAGCTAGACTAGGCCCACCACAGATTGGCGTGCTAAGGCTGCTAGTTCTTTGTTCACGTGGTGCAAACAAAGGATTCGCGGGCTATCGCACGTGAACGAGTAACCCGCTTAAAATTTTGACGTCACCGACGTGGTACCAACAGAGCTACGCTAGCTTTGCACGAACTAACTTTGTCGCGTCGCCTATTGGTTAATTTATTTCTAGGCTGTATATGCGGTGGTCTAATTGCTCGGGTGCCGTTCGCCCACTTATCATAATGTCTCGCAAATCACGACGCTGCGGGAATAAATCTAGCGGCGATAGACTTGGCCACTGGTACGGTAGGGCTGCCACATCTCCAAAATATTGTTGTACTAGCTGCGCCCCGCGCTGCTACCCGCGATTAAAAAGTATGTCCTTTTTACCGTGATAAAAAGTAGCCTATGTGCTTTTCCAGACTATAATCTATCTCTGTGCCAAATTTCATCCAGAACCGTTCAGCCGCTCTGGCGTGATTGAGTAACAAACATCCATCCATCCAAACTTTCACATTTATAATATTAGTGTGATTTTGTGAACGTCATGCATCCTTTTAATTGTAATATACAACAATAATCTAGGAGTGTGGAGCTTAGTGTTACAGAAAAAAAATAATGTCGTTGAACGTATAACATTTGTATGCTATGTATACCCAATATCAAATAATAAAAAAAAAATCTTGAGTTTAGCAGAGATCATTTCGGAATTCAAACTAGATGTCGCTAGCAGATTCTTTACGGACACGTCTTTGAATGAACTAATGGCGAAAAGTCTAGTGCAAAATTTTGCTCGATGGGATTGATAAAGTATCAGAATCAGAATATTTTTTATTCACGTAGACCATTAAGTACAGTACTTATGAATCGTCAAAAGTTACGAAATATTATGCTACTACTTTACCACCCGTTCGGAATGCCGTCCTATGGAGAAGAACGGGCATGAAACTCCATGGTTGCTCTTTTAAAAAAAAGATGTTTTACATTTTTGAGCAATACATTGACATTAGGTGTAATTGCAGCACATCCCTACAAGATCCAGTTACGCACAAAAATGGAGCTTAGCGAATGCGAATTTCATAGATAAATCCCGGCCGGACTCCCCATTGGCGCGCACGCAGCCACCGCGCGATTTTATTATGTATCAACACAAAATTATTGCGCAATTCGCGCTATTAGCGATAACATCCAATCTGCATCTCATCTCTGATCTTTATATATTTATCTGTGGCATCACCCATTATCAAAGGTAGAGCCGCTAACGTCTGTCTTCCATACGAGTCTAGTAGACCGTCAGAAACTTAACGTACCTACCTTAAAATCGAAGCACAGACATAAAATAATAATAAGAAACTGGGATATATCATATTAAGGAAACCGTTTCCAAGGTCTTGTCCAAAGCTGGCGAATGTACCGCGAATCATGTCGCGCGAACTTATATGCGCGTTTACTAGGTATATAATAATCATATAATATAATCTCATCCTTCTTTAATGGCCCACTGCTGGGCATGGACCTCCTCTCAATGCGAGGGGAATAGGCCATAGTCCACCACGCTGGCCCAATGCGGGTTGGCGGACTTCACACATCTTTCGAGGGGTTCTCTCAGACATGGAGGTTTCCTCACGATGTTTTCCTTCACCGTCCTTTATTAGGTATATTTGCCTGTAATACATAGCGTCTACCAGCATCGTTCAAGTTTACAATTCGCGCGTAGCTCGCGTGCATTTCGCTAGATTCTCCACTCGCGCGTTTCTTAGTCGGTTGTTTTACTAGAGACTCCTTGTTTGCGTCAAGTTTGGAGCGAATGCATGGATTTCGTTTTCAAATACTCAAACATTTTTCACGCCTTGTACGCGCCTTCTAAACTCAACACGTATTACGTTTCACATAACATTTGCTTTTTATGGATTAAAGGCAAATGTTCTACGATTTCTTCATACACTCAAGAACATAATTTTAATATACTTAAATGTTGTCTTAATAATATCATGAAGTAAACAGGTACCAAATGTAACCAAGTACCCAGGCCCGTCCAGCTTGAGCATCCAACCTTACACAGCTTATCGATCAGACTTCAGCAACACGCTATAACTGATCAAATATACACTCCATCCTGTATTTACGTACTAACTACATAGCCAACACAAAACACCCACCTTGTACGTTGAGACTAGAAATCTATGCCTACAGAGAGGCTAGGCCGAAAATTATTGAGGGTTGGGGGGGTGCGGTGGCTAGGGAAGGGGGGGGAGAGCCGTCGCCGCCGGCCTGATATGTGACCGGAGAGTCTTGTTCAACAAACGATGACGATGATTTAAGCTCAGGCGTTTTAAGTGTATTACTGGGAGAAATCCGGCTTTTGGGCTTAGGTTTAGATTTGAGTGAGCCCCCCATTATGGGAGGGAGGCTTCTGGATTTATGTGTGCCTGTCCATTTGACGGCGGACGTTAGAGTCACGAGTTGTGACGTCATTTAGTTACCGATTGCTTTGAGGAAAAAGGATTTCGTACTGGCACATTTTATGAGGTGAATTGTCTTAGTAGCCAGCTCCTTTATTAATCAAGAATCATGTAAAACTAGAGGATTACAAGATGCGATTTTCCTAAAGTCGACTTCATCGCTTTCATCGCAGAATAAACCAAAGTCAATGGCAATATCCAACCATGATGATTAAGATATTATTAGCTAAGACATAAGTAGATCAGCAAAAAGAAACGTTCCCCTACCACAGAAAATTTCACACATTTAGAATGTAAACACTACCTATCTGAAAATATTATATACATTTTATTACCTATATTAAACTATCTAATTAACAATTACATACTCTAAGTTATAAAGTTAATTTTCAGTCAGTCACGAATCAATCCATTCGAATTCGAACGAACGAATCCCGAAACAAACCAAATTCGATATTAAATTTTTCTCGAGTTAATCTTGTATTCAAATTTTAATTATATCATTCTGGCGTTTGAATAAAAACGAATTCATTTCGTCCCGTCGGTGAATAATAATGTTCGGACGGGCCGACTCTCGAATTACAGGGGGCGCATGTCACACCGTGCTGAGCTGATTAGATTAGCATGCGAACATATTGGTGCCCATATTGGAGCTTTTCGTTCAGACTTGGGTGTGAGATTGTCTATCCTTATTTGTTACATGATAAGGTTAAAATAAGTATAGCATGCATATAACTTGAAAACAGGGTTACTACCAACTGCGCTAATCGGGCCGTCAAAAATCTCAGCTAATACTAAATCAAATTATCCGAACAAAATATGGATTATTAAAAAAAAAACGCTCGCACTCCGGCGCATCGACATGGGTCTCACTTCAGTATCTCCGTGATCATGTCGGAAGCATCACAAAACCGAAATTCTGATTGAATTATCAAGAATACCTTGATATATAACATTATAAAAAAAAATACAACCGAATTGAGAACCTCCTCATTTTTGAAGTCAGTTAATAAATGCAAGCTGCTTAGGCATATAACTTTAAAGTGATTTCAAACTTTTTGAGGTATGTGTAGTAAGATATGAACGTGATACGCGACAGTTTAAAAAGACGATTCGATATACGCTTACGATCTATTGTGACGGGCAGCCAAATTTATGGAGATCAACAATTAATTCCTATCTCTGTATCCGGAAAAGCACTTTTCATGACCTCATATGCATACCAAAATTACGCTTAGAATATATTTAGGGATGCAATCAGGTCTGGCTGTCAGCCGGCATGACGTTACTGTCAGACAGACACGGCGTGATTCAGAAAGGGTATACTTCAATTCGACCCTATGCTTCCTTAGCGTATTTATACTCATTATGTGAAGTCACTATATCGAAATGTTGATTAAAAAAAAATGCACCCAACACAATGACAAATGAGTTTTTTTTTCAGCAATTGTTTTAAAGGAATATTTAATAATCAGTTGAATATTTACCTACTCATCACATTATTATGTATGTAATTATTTATTAAATTAATTATTACTTACGTGTAATATTAGTACTATTACTTTTACACGTAGATGGTAACTTGTATTGTAAACCAGGTAAATGAAGGAAACTTTTATCCCGCGAAATTTACTGGGTATATTTTGCTGAAACTTGGCATGGCCATAGTTAATAATAAGATCATCATCTACAAAAAGATAATATCCCGGAACATTATAGGGTTCAACTGGGAGAGCTCAAAAACTGAAGAGTGACGCGTACAAATCTGTGGGAACAGCACTTTCTAAAAGCGTTAAATTCAGCACAATGAGGGTAAACATTTATTAGCGAACAGTAGAAATCTATACCTATACAGATAGGGCGCTAACAAAATCTGTACAAAGGGCACAGAGTACTCCCATTTATATAATACTCGTCAATAATAATTTCATTAAAATGTAGATCTAGTTAAAAGCATTTTTTCTGATTAATTTTCAGTCGCGGGCCCGCTCTTCTTTTTTTAATTGAATATCAGGCCACTTTGATGGCGCGACGAGAAAGGGTTGAAAAAAAAGTTCGCCCTCATTTGAATAAAATAACAGCACTCGCACTTTGCATTTACGGAGATATTTCAAATTATATCTGGACTCTTTTTTGTTTTAATTTTTTTTTGTTCCTCGTATTTATTTTATTTTTCCATCAGCGCTCCCGTCTAATTGAGTTAGGCCTCCAAATCGAAAATGTCGATCGAGTTGTAATTCAATTTATTTTTGTTTCTAACGGAGTTCGGAGCTTTTTATTCTCTTTTTTCAACTGTAATTTTGAATCATTTGCCTATTGAAGGGTTGGTTGTGTTTACCGATGCGAAGAGTGGGCGGGTGGAATATCTTTTCAATTTGATTCGGTTTGTCTTCGGAATGTTACATGTCTGTCATATTGAATCGAGTCTACAGCATGTAGTTAGCATGATCTGTGCTTAAACTTTTTTGTTATATTGTTCTGTGATTCTTATCCAGAGATGTGTACTAGTTTAAATTTACTAATGTATAAAAAAATATATTCTTCAAATAGACATGATGGGCCCACAAGAAACTTGTTATGTTACACAGTATCGTTTTCTAGGGTTTGTTTTTAGTATTTAGAACCAAAACAAGGTCAGTGGATACCTGTCCACTCGACGCCGCGAACAAGGTGACGTAATGAAGATTATGTACATGTATAGCATTATTATATTAGCGCGGTAACAATGCCGCCGCGACGTGGACCGTGCCTACTCCACAGCCACTTGTCGCATCTACAGCGTGTCAGAAGTCTTGATACTTTTGCAAAAAAATATGGTTCAATATAATTTTTTTACAAATAAATAAAATTGAAACGCAAACTAAAAAATATCTTGAAATTAAATTAATCTTATGGATTTTATCGCGTTTATTGTATGTGATTTACGTTGAAATTAAAAAATCATCCTAATTTCAATAAATGGCTGGGTGCTACCACCGACTGGGGGTCCAGTCATTAATATAAACAAATCGCACCATTGCAAGACCTCAAGACACAGTGAGCACTTACTGCATAGATCGGACAGCAAGCAACAACTAAATATGAGGGTACCTCGTTTCAAACTATGACACTACGACGTCCGTCAAACACCCCAGTCCTCCTATGACCATAGTTGCTGTAAAGCAGCAAAAAAACATACAATAAACGCGATAATATCCATAACATTAGTTTTATTTCAATGTAGTATTCGCGTAAATATAAAAAAAAAACTCCATTATCAAGTATCAAGTGCCCATGGTCGTAGTAGATTGAATGAGAGCGTTTAAGAGAGTGAGAAAAGCTCGCCGCCCCGGCCTATTCGTTTCACAGAGGGCGCCCACCCTGTCTTTGCACCAGTAAACGAAAGCTCGGTAACTGAGGAATTAGAATTTACAACTGGCAGGTTTTACATTTCTTTTTTAAAGTATTTAGCTTGTTCCGTATTTTGTAGACAACAACATTTACTTGTTTATAGAAGGCATTGTTTTTGGCTGTTGTACAATAGTACCGATTTGGATTTGTCCCACTACACACTACTGGCTGAAGAGTCAAAATGATCTACAGTGATACCAATAGGTGAGAGAGTTAACATAAGTTTATCTTATCATAAGCTTTCATGTGTAAATTAAATTAGTAAATTAATTGCGATGTCCAAACAAGGCCAATGGGGTAATCATGGAGCCCTGGTTGATACATTTATTGTCGCTTGACACAAGAAAAATTAAAATAAAAACGTAATGACCATTTTAAAAACTAAAATTTCATCTATACATCTATACATATAAATAAAATTGGAGTGTCTGTTTGTAATATTAAAATAACCGCTTTTTATCAAGTGCATTTGGATGTATACACGGTACCTATACCAAAACAACATTTTTTACAATTTTTGTCTGTCTGTCTGTCTATCTGTCTGTCTGTCTGTCTGTCTGTCTGTCTATCTGTCTGTCTGTCTGTCTGTCTGTCTGTCTGTCTATCTGTCTGTCTGTCTGTCTATTTGTTCCGGGTAATCTCTGAAATGGCTGGACCGATTTTGACGGGACTTTCACTGGCAGATAGCTGATGTAACAAGGAGTAACTTAGGCTACTTTTATTTTAGAAAAAAAAATAGGATCTCACGAAAAAAAATTAAAACCAATGTTGCAGCGCAGCGCCTGATTAAGTTTGATAGCAACAACCTGCAATGCGTCCCGCGGGCTCAGAATGGGCGAGCAGGCTGTTGTCAACGGTTGTCTTTGTTAAATACCACGCGGACGAAGTCGCGGGCAACAGCTAGTAAAAAATAAACTTTACGAGCTATGAGTAAGCACATTTATATACACATTTATCTCATGTTGAAAAAAACCAATCATTTTTCTTCAATTCTGTACTTACCCGCCCTGCTCGCAAAGCTTACAATCTGAGAAGAATCTCGGGGTGAGGTGTGCAGAGAGTGGCCATTGGCGGCGGGAGACGCCCGGCACCGGCTTGACACTGTTAAGTAGCACATAATTCAGTTTATTTATACCAATCCAATCAGGGTTAGGGGGCATTAAACAAAAATGCTATGTAGTGAGAACTACACGGTCAAGTAATTTTGCCAATTTTATGACATTTATTTTATGTTTTGTACGTTCCCGACGTTTCAGCTGCTTTACATCAACCATGGTCACGAGAGGACTGAGGAGTTTGACGTCCTAGTGTCATAATTTGAACTAGGGTACCCTCATATTTAGTGGTTGTTTGCGGTCCGATCTACGCAGAAAATGCTCACAGTGTCTTGAGGTCTTGCAATGGTGCACTTCTTTTTTTTTCTTATAGGGAAAATGTATCAACCAAGTCTCCATGATAACACCCTTCTGCCATGATTGGACACGCAATTTGTTTTACACACTAACCCTAAGATAAGATAAACATATGTTAAACTTTATTAGAATAAATGTATCTTATATTAAACGATAAGATACATTTCTCACCTATTGGTATCCTTTCGTTCATTCTACACCGTCTCCTTCCAGATTTTGGATTTTTTTTCGAAAACGTTGGAATTTCTTATTAGATAGAATAGTATAATTTGAATGAGTATATATAAATACAGTATGGCTGATATTATATTTATATCATGGCTACAAAAATTGAAAAAAAGTGTAGCTAATTTTAAATAGCGGTCTTTCCTAGAACAGGGATGGCTCTCCCTATTTCAGTCATTTTAAATCTAGTTCTGAAATCTAAAATACTACCCGTGATTAAATAAACTATATAACTTATATATAATTATCCTTTTCCCATATTTCTTTTGTACTCTAATGTACTAACTGTCCCGGTCAAGTTCGTACCGGCTCAGAATCAAATTTGTGTGATAAAATGAATTATCTTTATTATTATTATTTTTAGTGATTTTTCCCCATGTTTTAATAGTTATCCCGCCATTAATGGCGGAGACAAATTAGAAAATTCAAAGATCATAACAATCGGCTCACCCGTTCACGAGTTATAAACGGTGTAACTAACACGACTTTGTTCATTTAAATTAAACTATAGAATGATAATTTGAGCATTAGAAGTATTATAAGCGTGTGTTTTATCGCAGCGACAATCAAAACGTACGTTCCCGACCGCAAGTTTAATTATGCAAACATCAAGCCGTCGCCAGATTTCTCATTAGAGCCAAGATAATGACGGTACACACTGTCGCAAAATTAGATAGCAAGCACGCACCCAAACAGATATATACGCGGCACATTAACATAAACCGAATTTGCATGTAAATTACATTTTACAGCATCTTAATTAAAACATTTTGGCATTATAAATGATCAAGCGGGAGAGGAGGGTGGGTGTACCCCTGACCTTACAAAGCGTCCCCCCCTCGTTCGGTTAATTCGATAGTTTGATATTTTGAATTACGAACTTGACGTTCGAATTTGATAGTGTTTTTTTTCTATGTAAATGCTTGTCGACAATCTATGATTGTGCCACATCAAATTATAGTCGATTCTATCCGTAAGTCTATTCCTTGAAATTCGAAAAAAAATATTTTGCAGATTTAGCAATCCTTAACATGCATTTTCATCAAAACCAGCCCAAGGTTTTTTTTAATTATGAAGGTTAAATACAATATTTGACGTTAAGTAATAAGAATTACATTCGTCGAATCGAAGGATCCATTTCTTACTTTTCAGTACGTGCGATAGAGTCAGAGTAAACAATCTTTTTAATGTTTTTTTTGGTCTCCCCTGTGTCCTTAAGGGTATTAACAGAAACTTCTTTAAATAAGTTTGCAATTAGGGGCGACATAAAATTTACATAATTGTGTAAGTTCGGTGGTGTTATGTTTTGACAATAACGATTTTGTCGGCTGCAGCCGCCGCGCCGACTCGCTGTAATGAGGGACGACCATTAATGTGCTGGATTTGTTTGAAGAAAAAAAAAAGTAGCCATTAGTAACTGGTTTTTTTTTCATTTTTTTTTCCACAGTCTGTCTAGGCTTTAAAAAACAATCTGTTATCAATTGTCTCCGACATTCTTCTGGAAAACATCACAAGGCTTTCGAAAGACTATTGACAACCCCTTTTGGGACAGTTAGCAGAGACTATGCTTTGTATACCGAGCGTCTTGGGTTCGAATCTCGGTAGGATCAAACTTTGTATGATGAGCACGAGTGTTTGTAGCCGAGTCATCGACGCTGAATATCTAACTACTACTACTCCTTATCTAGTAGGGTCATCTCGAGTCCATTGTACGGTAACCATAATACAAAGGTTGCTTAGTTTGGGACCGTACGGTTGGTATTTTTATCTGGCGATATTTATTTATACATAAAAAAACACCAACGTATCTTCAAAGGCTTGACACAAATGTAATGTCACACAATAGGGATGTTACTTCAAAGTATGGAATAAGTCAGGTATTGTAAAGCGAGTAAAAGTAACAGTGTTCGCCCCCGGGCGGGCCAGTCCACTTGCTTTGTCGCTACACTAATTTTAGCAACAGGCCACGGCCTCGAGGGAACTAACACTATTTTGTAAAGTAACATGTAACCGGTATACTATACGGACTAGTTTTTATTAGTTTAGTTGAAATAGCAGATTTTATTGGTAAAATCTATATAATATAATAGATACAATCTATATATATCTAATAGATAAAATTGTGTTAGTTCTACCATTTATAAATAAGATAAAATAAAAATAATGTGTAGGCCAATTTTTATGATCTTTGTTTTTTTTGGAATTCGTCTCCGCTCTGAACAGCTGAATAACTATTAAAACATAGTAAACAATAACAAAAAAAATAATAATAAAGATATTTAAATAAAACTAATTTTACGGATTCTATCGCGTTTATTTTTTGTTTTTTACGTTCCCGACGTTTCGGCTGCTTTACAGCAACAATAGTCACGGGAGGACTGAGTGTAGTATTCGCGTAAATATAAGAAATCAATATAATAAAGATAGTTCATTTTCTCATTCATTTAATTCTGGGGCGGTACGAAGTTTGCCGGGACTGCATTGTTATTAATAAAGTACGAGTATTTAAGATCACTAGGATTTTAAACATGTTTTCAGTTAGTATCGTAGTAATAAACTATCTAATGACTATTATGTTATTATTGAGTAAAAAAAATAGGCCAATAATTAAACTAATTTCAGCAACGGTAAGGCCATGGCCTCGAGAAGAACGATAGTAGAAGTGACGCGGATTAATGGTCTGATGTAAAACAGGCATTACAAGATTATAGGTACCTCAGTAATTACTGTCTATCGTCGCCTTATAATGAGTAGAATATTGTCCTTAATTTACACATATAAAATGCTGTGTTACTTGTAATAAAAAAAAAAGTATTCTTAATATAAAATGCATAAAAGTTGTACTAAAAAAATGTAGACAATGCTGCCTCTTGAAGTGTAAAAATAATAACTCCATCAACAACTCTTGGTGCGAAAAAAAAAGCAGGAAAATAATGATACGAAGCTCTTTATTTCACACAATTACAGCGATATGTGGAAGAGCTGAGCCGTTGAACATTCACAATTAGTCGCTTTCGCACCCGCCGCGCCGCAGCCTAGAAAATTTATTCGACATAAAAGTGCAAACAGACAGTGCAAAAAAAGTTCTTACGTAATATTATTTGTCTATGGTAATTACGATAACAGGTTTGCATTGTGTGAACGCGCACAAGGTACAGCGTCGTGGATTGTTGTAAACACAGTCGCCTTGTGTCAAGTGTAAATCGCCTTGTTAATTTCAGTAGCCCCGCGGCGAATTTCGCTGAGGACGTATTGTGTGCTGGCTTTATGTCGCGTCTTCCCGTTGTCTGTACACGGCTTTAATTGCTCGCGTCATTGGCGCGCTTTTTTGAAAAAAGAATGACGTGTAATTAACGCGCGAATATAGAACGTGACAACGCGCGTTCTGAGGGAACGATTTTTTAATATTTTTTTTAATTAGGCACGCGAAGGGTTGAGTAGGTACGGTGTTTTATTCTCATTGTGTTGTTATGGATACAGTTATGACGTGAGAATTAGAGTCTCCTATCTATACAGAGTGGTGCCGACAAACCGCTGGTGCTGGGGAAGTTGTAAAATAAACATTATATAATATAATTACATAAAATTTTGGTTTATACAGACACCTGTAGGCACCTATTCGGTATCAGAGGGGTGATGGTTTATATTGGATTGCACATAACAGACAATGAATCCACATTTGATATACACATATATGTGTATTTAAATCATGCTTTATAGACTTTACTCTTTCTATAGGGTGATGCCAGTCCGAGTTTGAAGTAGCAGCTAAAATGCCCTTTGGTGGTGTGGTGTGATTATTACAAAGCAATACTTTGGAAATCAAAAGAATATAAATAACTATACAGGATCCAAAACGATCGGTCAATTATAATTTACCGAGTAGGTAATTAATTTGATATATACTTTCACCGCTTCCCGCGAATTGTAAATAAATAAAAATAAAAAATATATTCGAGGACAATGACTGTCCGAAAAAAAAACGATGATACATGATCCTCGTTTGCTCGTTCGTATACATTTTTTTTTATTAAAAAAAAATCACATTAACGGCCTTCATTGGGGCGGCGATAAATAATGCCCTCCTTATTCAAATTTTTTGTTTTTGTTCATCCCCCGAGCGTTATAAATGAGGCTTATTTGGAAACGAAATGATAGGGAGCGATAAAAATTCTCGATTATGCGCATTGTGTGTGTGCATTGAAACGAGTTGGTGATCGTATAATTTATCAAACGAGGTAACTGTGCCGGTGTATACCGTGCCTAACATACCACGTGTTTTCCGGGTGGACATAATTAGGGCAGCTAGTGCGAATTTGGATTTCGAATCATTGTATGCTGCCTTCGAACTGCGCTCCGAGGGGGAACTTGCAGTGCTATTTGTAGTATTTAAGTACAAAGATTCGAAATATGATTTTTTTGAGCTGATAACCCATATTCTTAATTCAAAATCAGAACCGTTTTTTTTATTTATGTAGGTCATTGATCTACCACACATTATGTAGGCCAAAGAGTACTTACGAATAGTCAAAAGTGACCGGGTCGGAATGTTTGCTCCATTGAGAAGAGTCGGAAAGTTATTCGGTAGTTCAAGTCAAGTCATTTATTTGGTGTATCAAAGATACTGCATACATTTTTTTAAGACCTGCTATGCATCAAAAATTGCATTTAAATATTCAAGTATAAAAAAAACAATTGAATTAGGTATTTACCTAGATTTAAAAAACTATTATAGGCAACATGCAAACGCGGTTAAGAGTTCAAATATACGTCCTACTATGAAATAAAGAACAATTTACGCAATCAAAGGATCTCAAAGACCCTGATTCTGATGCACATTGACTTTGATTAACGTAACAGCGATTTTGCGACCTTGCGGTTACTATCTACCTAGCTCGTGATGTAGCGGTGTCGTCGTCGGGATGTTCTTTTTCCTGCATAGAGTTATATGGTCTATTCCTGATTCGAACTTTTCAATAGATGCTGTTAAATATACCTATAATAAAAATAATAGCAGCCCTTTTAATGTCCCACTGTTGGGAACGGGTCTCCTCTCAATGCGAGAGGGATACGGCTATAGTCCACTACGCTGGCCCAGTGCGGGTTGGCGGACTTCACACGTCTTTCGAGAGGTTCACTCAGAAATGCAGGTAAAACACTCTTTTTTTTACAAAAAAGGAATAATGAAAATGACCGAATAAGAAGAATACCGAAGTAGGAGTCCACCATACAACGACCCATACATAATGTATGAAACTTAAAGAAATGCAATGAAATCAAATAGCCCCATTGTAGATAAACGGCCCATTTCCACTGGCACAATTGAATGATCGCCATCCATTGTAACTATGTTTAGAGATCCTGCGAATAACGCTAGGCTAGGTGCCCCGGTGAGTCTATCTGGGCCACTTATTGCGGCATTACCGCTTTATTGGGTCACCGTATGCGAATGTTGATATGATAAGTGGATTATTAGGCAGTGGAAGATTTTGATTATGGATGTATTTGTTGCGATTGGAAGATACCAATCCTGTTGACCTACAACTTGCTTGTATTCAACGTAGTGGTAGTGGTGCATAGCAGTGAACACTTTTTCGATAGTGTTTAGTCCATATTCATGTTCAGAATATGATTAGTACATCCCGATTACCCTCTACATCTAAACATACAAATTCACAAACATGACCTTTTTATGATGTTAGTACAGATAAGGACCAAATATAATTTGGAAATTCGAGGTGCACGCACCTCTGCCTACTCCTTCCGATAATTCAAACGTGATAGTGTTTATTTTATAAGCAACACTATTGACTGGAAAACCGAAACATGCCTAATTTTAATTTTAATCTTAATTTATCTTTAATTTATGTAGGAAAACCATGAAATACCGATAACCATAACGCTTCTTCTTCTGATCAGCCTACATGCAAACAAGTTGCTAAGGGTTTTTATGAGAAGAAATTCAAAAGCCCGCTCAACTAAATCATGACGTAGTGTTGTACTATAGGAATTTATGAACTCTGTTCTGACATGATAATATAATGTCTATACAGTGCTATGTAGCTATGTTGTTCGGCGCTTAAAAATATGATACACTTTTGAGCAGCAAGTTTGGGATTGCATTTTATCGAAAGCTTTCATAGCATACTGTTATAGCTATTCATTCCTTTTAAGCTCTCTTTTCCAGAGTCGTTTGTTTTCAACTAGAGTGGAGTTAAAATCACGGTCGCGAGTATAAAGTCCCCGACGGAATTATTCCCACGTCTAGTGCGTGCACCGTACGAGTGGCAACACTGCACTGCAAATTATGTGGACTGAATCACGGCAGTGTTGCCAACCTTTTTTTACATTTTTGTGGGATTATTTAACTTTGTTGAATACATAAAAAAGTGTCGCATCTCCTTAAACGAACGGAGTTAAGTTAGAGCACAATATTGCGAGAAACATCAGTTGTGTACAGAATTATTCAGAAAGGTTATACTAAACCTTCTACTTGCGCTTCTTAGAGTACCAATTTGATATCATTGTTTGGAGTCAGAATTACGGTATGCCATTTTTTTTAATTCACTCAATACCGCTCCTGTAAGCCATATTACATCACTATAAATCTGAACTAGCTCACAAAAAATTGAATGCTCATCAATCTTGCATTAAGCGATCCAGTCGTATACCAATTAAAAATATGCTTTAAAATAACGTCGGTAATTATGAAAATTGTGAATATTTTTCAGATTTGTGCCATCGGTTATCGGCAACTGGGCACGTTTAAATTACGGGCGGAGCAAATTTTTTTATCTGTTTTTTTTGCCCGGCAAGCCTAGGGGTGGCGCGGCGATTTTTTTCGGCCTTATTTTTTTATCGAACGCCCCAAATGGACCACTTCAATGTGGGGTTAAACTGATGGCACAACGAAAACTAGCAAAGCGTACTTTTTTGTGTCATGTTTTATGCAAATATCGACCCTAATATTAACCTGCTTAGTCTGAAATCTTGATTCTAGTTAATTCTAGTTGAAACAACTTCATTCCTATAAAATAAATTATCTATCAATGTGGTTTTTTATTGTAATATACCAGTAACTGATGCTCCAAATATGTATTCTTATCGCATCGGAAGCCAATCAAAACACGCATTGTACATCGTTTTATTAGCAAACTCCAAGTTACAGCACGTAATCCGAGCACAATCTAACCCAGCGGCTTTTGTGCTTACTTTAATATTCCATACATTGACAGCTTGAAGGGCTAGTTAGGGTTAGCGGGAATTAATTAAAATAATAAATATTATGTTTATTTTTTTGGAATATTCCCGGTGAAATAACTAATTTTACTCACAACAAATCATAATTGCCATTTTATAATTAGAACAAAAAATATATTTTAATTGACATACCGCAATCTGACTTCACATAATAACTACAATGGCGGTAAAGAAGCGCAAGTTTATGTTTTAGTATACCCTTTCTGAACGCTGTATTTTTATGAAAACCACTGATCTGTTGGTGTGACATACATATGTAGGGCTGTAATTCATCATTTGGGAACTTCGTAACTGTTCAATCTTACCGCTACCTTTAACTATGATTTGAGTGAAATCTCTTAATATCTATAACTCGCAAAACATTTTACAACTAACAGATAAGTACTGAAGTTAGTTTCAAACTTCAAAATGCCGATATGAATCTAATTAAAAAATGTAATCAAAAATATTTTTTTTTTAAAGTCTCCATTATTCATGTCAATAGTCATGACATTGGCAGCCCTGATCACACACAAACACATGCACAGTAGCCGTCTGTACTGAGTGCCTTATTAATAAACACACGCTAACAATAAATAATTGTTTATAATGAACTTTATAATATATTAGTGCGGATAGTTCATTATCTCGCAGGCTGCAAGATCGCACACTAAGACGGACGTTCACGCGACGCGAGCAACCCATCGGGTGCTGTAGTGATGGGCGACATAACTAAATAAATATCGATAGATGAGCACACCAACTGTAAGGTCCCAAACTAAGCAACGCTCGAATTATCGGACCCGTACAATAGACTGGGGCGATCTTAGTATAGAGTTAATTATGTAGATATTAAAAGGACTATTACTCGGATAGATATTCGTGCTCATTACACTAAGTTGCTCCCTACTGGGATTTAAACTCGGATTCCTTGGTACAGAAAGTAGGGTCACTACCAACGATGTTAACTGGGTAACTATAGGAATAATATTGTATAGTTGATTGCACGGAGTTTAATAACTAGGTCGCTCTACCTTTGTCTATGATTAACTCAACAACCAATGGTTACAGCGTGATAAAATGTACCTTATTTTTAGCAAACATTCAATTTTTTTCTTTGGAATACACATAAATATTATAGCTATTATTATTACCACTATGGAAATACTTTTAAATGCTTGTAAAAGGTTGGATATGTGAAGTTACCTACAACTGTTAGCTGTCACTTATTTACAGCCACCGGATGGGTAAAAAGATATTTATCGATACTGTATTCTATCGACTAGTACCCAACTCTACGTTGCGCAGTAGCATCGCTGCCGTTGAATTTTCTTTTATCGACGCATTGATTAATGCTGCTTGATTTGAATAATAATTTTCTGATACAAACGTTATTGTGTGATAAATTTAGTGCAAATTGTAATGTGAAACCGACCCTGAGTTATAGTTAGTTCTGTTTTGTAAGCTATCTGTAACATTTGATTTAGTGGCTCGGCGTCAGGGAAGCGAGCCTTTGTTAGATTGTTAGACTCTATAATCCTCAATGATTTTTAAACCTTAGTATTATTGATACACTATTGTAGAATTAATAAAAGTGGAATTTATTATATTATACGAAATACGAATTATTTTTCTGCTACCAAAATCAAGTATGGATATTAAAAAAACAATCTCCATCCGGGCTCACAATACCGTTGTAGAATCTACGTGACATCAAATACACATTATTGGTTTTTCAATAGTTTATGGTGTTTTTTTCAATAATTTATTTGAATACAAAATCTAACATTATACTTTGAATATCGTTGTTATTTTTTTGGCTTTATTTTGGCTCTATAACAGTTATTGGTAGTTACTATATTTATTCAAAATGATGAGAAAGGATACAAATTTGGTTTTTTTTTCATATTTATTTTTTTAAATCGAGGTATTGCCATAAACGTGTGTACGATTGTTAAATTCGTCAATAAAAGGTCACTGAATTCATGTTCAATGTTAATATCATCACAGTTGAATTCTAAAGTTAACCTTGGCCACGAACTGAAGAACGCGATGTAAAGACGGCAAATCGCAGAGGTGAAGGTCGCGATACAAAGATCGAGGTATCACAGGAACGACAGCCCGACAGACAGCCAACAACGCTACTCAGTTACACCGAACAAATAAAAAGTGTTTTAGCGAAGATGGAAATATCATAGAGCGCCTGATCAGATACTATGAATTTTGTAAATATTTTATATTAAACAAATAAGAAGAGGAGTTAAAGAAGGCGACTTATGAAAGACGCCATTTGAGACATATTTTGTATGCTTACTCTTAGGTAAAGAATCATATTATAAGCGCAATAAAATAATATTTCGGGGTCAATATATTGTACAAATAGTTTAACGAGTAAGTTTTGGATGTAGACAATTAAATATTAATACTGACAAGGAACATAAGTATGTTTAATATTATTATTTTTATCCAAAGAGTATAGGATTAAAATGTATATCCCTATATTGCTCCAGTTGGCGATCAGCTGGCGATCCCAACTGTCATGGCTAGTATATAATATGCAAGTCATAAGCGGCAAAACAACCAGTTATGAGGTCGCGTTCCAATCCGATTTCAAAGCTTAGGCAGAAATAAATAAAATACTATCAATAAGGTCACTCCACACCGTTACCTATACATTTTAAATTCCACGCAAGGTTTTTTACAAGATATTTTTTTCGGCCAGAAAAAATATTGTCACACCAGTATTTAAGTTGGTCACACTTCATCCATTCTATATAAATGCAAGTGCTAGGGCGGGCGCCGAAGTCCGGTGGTCCCATATTTCACGGCGCGCTGTGGGTGCCGCCTCCGCCAGTGTTTTATAGTTAAACAAGTTGCGATGATAGCCCTTATAGTACTTATTTTAGTTAATTTCCTAGTTTATTTGCCGTTAAAATGTTTTATGAATGTTAATATTTTTATTAAGTCACGACCAGTGAAATTCATGGAAAGCTCGCCTGTTTATTTAATCAGGAATAAGAGAACGATATTCGGCTTGTCTGGCTTTGTCATAGGCTGAAAAGTATGATCAAAGAATTCTGACTATAACAGACTACAATATGTTGTTAAAATTGCATTATAGTACATATAATTTTATTCCGACATCCACTGATCTAACTCTTAGTTATCGTCGGCAAACATCAATCGCTGCCTGTATGTTTCAGTAATTATAATCTGCTGAATCATAGTAGACGAAAGCTGACTATAAATAAATTAAAAAAAACGTATAAAGACGTAGAGCTAATTCCCTTGACTGACAAGCATTTAGAAAAGCAAAGGAACACCTTGTTCGATAAGCAAAATTTGTTACCAAAACCAGAATATTAAATGTTGGCTTCAGAAACAAGTTATGACAATTTTATGAAAGTTATGACATATTGATTGCTTACATTTACGCGAAAACTACACATTGAAATAAAACTAAGTATACTGATTTTGTCGCGTTCATTTTATGCGTGAAGCGCGCTTCATGAAGTTTGCAATCTGTGAACATGTACAGGATCGCACCCGCCATTATATAAGATACTAGATGCACCCGGCGGTGTTACCCGCGATAAAAAGTATGAAAAATTAAAACATCTATCCCACGGGAACCATACATTTTACCGGGATAAAAAGTAGCCTATGTGCTATTCCAGACTATAATCTATCTCTGTGCCAAATTTCATCCAGATCCGTTCAGCCGTTCGGGCGTGAAAGAGTAACAAACATCCATCCATCTATCCATCCAAACTTTCACATTTATAATATTAATATATAGTATAGTATAGATGATCAACCACAGATCTTCGCTAAAGAACAACGATTCCGACCAACGATTATTTCAAAATTATGACAATTCTATGAGCATAATTATGTTCATGAATGCCTAACAAGAAGTCTAGACTTATCGTTGCATATCGCAAGCAACACGGACCTTATTAAAGGCGAGATACGTAATAAACCGACACATTACTCTCGTACAGGCACATGTAGCCTCGCCGTAAATTACTTACTGTCCCTGAATGTGGCATTAGCGAATAGTTTGTGTGTACCCATTGCTTACGACGCAGTTCAAGACAGACATAGTAATAATAATATACCCATACGATCTCACCAACTGTACGGTCCCAAACTCGTGTTATGAAACGCTTAAATAAAAGAATTCGCGTAAATATAAGAAATCAACAAATTATATTGTTTAAGGTGGAAGCTCAGGGTCAGGGCGCGAAATTCAAAATGTCAATGGTTTTTATTTTTTTAATGATGAATGAAAAATTTGGACATCTTTACGATGTAATTTAGTTTTTTGCGATATTAGCATTCTGCATTGGATGTCTCGATGTATTAAGTTTGCTTAAAAAAATACCTAAAGCGATACAACACCATAAAGTTAGTAAAAACCGCTACTTTTACTAACTTTATGTAAAAACCATTGACATTTTGAATTTCGCGCCCTGACCTGAGCTTCCCCCTTAAATTACGTATCTCGTTAACATAATTTTGTGTTGACGACATGTGGAACGATGACGTAGACGGGCGCGAACTTGCATCCCATCCTATTGTGTGGACTTGAAACAATAATCTGGAGCCGTAGTAATTGAGTCTACGTACGAGTTAGGACCCACTTTACAATGCCCAACAAGTATGCTTAGTTTTTTTTTAAATGTCTCTGTTTTTAATACCTATGCATTGAAATGTCTAAAAAAATCTATTATAGCATGAAAGAAATGCATAGCACAGCAATAATTTTGAGGTAATTTCAAATCAATACACTAATTATGTTCCCAAAATGTAAAGAACAGTGTAGGTACTAAATCTCTTTTGGTTATTAATAAAAATAATTATTAAATTAATGTTAAACTGGAATAAAGAAAAAAAGACATAAAATGTTTGTCATTTTCATTGACAACCAAAAAATAATTTCCCTTCTCGAATATAAAATTGTACGACCATTGTGGAACTGAATATCACAAGCCGCCCGCCTCGAGGCTGGCATCTTATGCAGATTTTATGAGAGGTTATTGCTGTAAGCAGCACTCGAATTGCTTAATTGTTCGAATCAGACATTTCCGCGAACAAAACTAAGATTTCGATGCTTTTGGCAACAAAGCAATATGATCACGGTTGTTTTATTATTATTGTTTATAAAATCAGTGATAGCCAAGTTGGTAGAACGCTTGCCTCGGTAACGAGGATCGCAGGTTCAAACACCGGCTCGAACCTCTGGGATTTCTGGATTTCATGTGCGGCAATCTTATTTTTATTCACAATTATCACTTGCTAAACGGCGAAGGAAAACAACGTGAAGAAACTTGCATGTCTGAGAGAACCCCTCGAAAGATGTGTGAAGTCCGCCAACCCGCACTGGGCCAGCGTGGTGGACTATGGCCTAAACTCCTTCGCATTGAGGGGAGGCCCGTGCCCAGTAGTGGAACATTAAAAAGGGCTGGTATTGTTATATACGCTTTGATTTTGTATAGTGTAGAATCAAGTGTAGAGTAGCTAAAAAAGCTACTCTAAAGCTACTCTATAGATTCGAAAGACAAGCTCTAAATTGTTGGATTATACTTTACATAGGTATGACATAGTTATGATATAGTTGAGTCATACTTCAACACCTTTCAATCATACCAGCATCGTCACCATCCTTAAAGAGAACTCTACTTAATAGCTCGCAGTCACAGCCACATTTAGGCGCCGCCATAAAAGTATTAATTGCACACGAATGGTGCCATTGTGTTTCTATTGCAGTATACTCATAGAGTCAGATACTTCTAATCTCGATCTTATTTTAAGCAGAATAATGTCAGGGGTAGGGAGATTGAATTTGATACCTATAAGGAATAGTGTGGATAAATAACGAATTAAACCGTATGGGTACTTACAGATAATTTTTAGATCCCAAATTATCCCGTAGTATGTATGCCGTAGTTTGAATAACAAATAATGACTGATGACGTCATCTCTACATTTTACATTGTGAGTATCCAAATCACAGAAAACCTGTGTAATAATTGAAATAAACGTTATTTTAAGCATATTTCAAGATGAAAACGTAAAATTATAGCACCAAAAGTTACATAATATAGCTGCAGGCATCACTTTTATGAAAACATTGTCGCAAAATTTATAAAAAAAAATAAAAATAAGAAAAGTTCTGTTTCCTTACTCTGTCTTCTATTGTGTCAGTTTGTTCTGATAAGCCGTCATAACGATTAATTGGCATAAGTACTAGGCGAGGCCCGATAATTGCGAGCTGTAATAATATCGCCGAGTGAGTCATCTTATCCATCTCGCTTATACGACCATACGGAATTATATTTTATTAATGATGTCATAGAATCTATAGTTGGATGTAGGTAGGTCTGGCTGTCTGGCTGATTTTAATAAAAAAAAAACAATGACTTTTTTAAGCGTCAAATCATAGACAGCCAGATTTATAGCCATCTCAACATTCGTTACTAATTAGAATTATTTAAACTAGGTAGATTTTTTTAGAGGTCGATTATTCAGAAAAAAAAATCTGGTGGAAGCTTGTGAATGCGAGTGGTGGAGGAATGTGTTGTGTGGAAAACATTGAAGGAGTCCAATGTCCAGCATCCAGATTTATGGATGGATTATTCTCGATATATAAATTCAAACAATATTGAGTATATGTTGAAAGTACCAACAACTGACGACAGATAACTAAGTACATGTTTCACAATGTCCTCATAATGCCTATCCACAACTTATTTGATAGATGCCTCATACAATTTTTTTGAAATAAGTTGCGGATCAGCTTTTTCAGCACCTATTAAAAAGGTTCCAAATCAAATACAAGCAAATCTGTGGGCAAATAAAGTAGTTTTTTGCGAGACAATATTTATTTAGAACCCTGTATACTCAGTATCTGAGATTCCTGACTTACTTTCCAGTTCTAAATTAACTACTTTCTAGGATTTGAAATCAACTTCAGATAATTTAGGCGGTTTTACAACTTATTTCAATATGAATGCAAGTGAACCAGCAATATTAAACTAGTAAATAATCATATTGTTCATTTAATCAGATTGTTGATAAATCATTTTTAATGTCTCCTCGGTATCATGTTTCAGAGGATCAGTTTCAGAGTAATTGCTATAAGTCATGTTAAATTCAGTTGATGTCACTAAGTAAATAGAAGAACATGGTCGTGCCCAAGATTCGAGTTTGGAGATTTTTAAGATAATAAGAATCATAATTATAATATAATAATATCGTCAGATGAACACTCCAACTATACGGCCCACACTACTTGAAATGTGGTTCTAAATATAATTCATAATATAACAGCCTATAGCTACTTTCAAGTACCTACATATCCAGGATGTGGACAGTGTACTTAACATTTCTGGCCAGTGACCTCTAAACCAAACGCAACCTTAGACAAATTAAAACAGCGACGAAAAAAAAAAAACAAAGTTTTAAACTATACTGAATTTAAAATTACGTCGGAGGCTTCATGCGGTGTTTTTTTTAATTTTTTTTCCGATCAAGAAGAATAACACGCGATTGTGTATGTGTGAAATTTCTAATTATTCGCACGAGTGCAGAGTGTGGGCGAAACCTTTGCATGACTGACATTCCTACACCAGCTGTGCTGTGATACGGGCTAATTTAGAATGTGCTTAATCGATGAAAACATGGCTAAGTGTATACTGACCCGATTACACGAACTTTTGAATTTTCAAAATAAAGGACTTAAATCAGACCATCTGTTTGGGGGCTACGATGGCATGGACAAAGGCACCATACTTAAAACAACGCTTAGAAATAATAAAGAGCTAATATATATGATAACGGCATCTCAAATTGTATGAGACGTCAACATTTTTAATTTTTCCTCAATTATTGTTTTTAAACCACAACGTAAAGTAACCACAGTTTCTCGCTGGCTCTACCCAGTGGAACTTCGTACCAGCTTCATAATCCAATGTACGAGAAAATGAATTATCATTATTATTGTTTTTAGTGAAATTTCCAATGTATTAACAGTTATAGATAGCGGAACCAATTTCAAAAATCGAAGATCATAAAAACCGGCCCGCCTTATCTTGAGTTTTATAGTGTAGCTACCACGACTTTGTTTTATATATAGCGCTTTCGAAACCTTCAAAGAACTAATACGAAAGTATCGATACTTACGCTAGCTCGCGATGGCAAATGTTAACAAATATCGTAGTTACCTATCACGTTATAAAGTTTCATCGGTTCCCACGTATTATCGTCAACAGTTGTATGTATCGACATTAAGCGATTCGTCACGTCACCACTATGACACCGACCTTTTACACGCGGCCATTTCGTTTTATATACCAACAAATTGATTAAACAAATGATAGGCTACGAACTTCGTTTAATAGCTCTCCGTGGTTTTACTCAAAATGTCAAATTAGCTGTTCGAGTAAAGCGCAGAAAGAGTTGTACCAAGTTTTGTGGGTTGTTTTTTTACGTAAATGATGTGAAATAATGTTATTAATATAGTGGGTGTACGCAGGCAAGGCAGTATACATTAAATTGTTATTATTTGACAGATTTAATCGCGTTTATTTACTTTACAGCAACCATGGTCTCGGGAGGACTGAGGTGTTTGACGTCCTAGTTTCATAGTTTGAACTGGGGTACCCTCATATTTAGTTGTTGCTTGCGGTTAATATTCGTCAATTTTTGCCTCAACGCTGGGCAAAGTTCTTCATCCACTTTCTCCATTCCATTCTGTTATGAGCTATTCAGGACCAGTCCTTCGTAAATATGTCCTGTTCATTCCGCCATTCCTATTATCCAGGCCTACAACTTGGCCGTCTTGCCTTGGTAGTGGTTTGAGATCGTATATTATTGCAAACTCATTAGAAAAAACAATATCAAACGGCATTAAAGGAACAATAATAGTAATATGTCTAAGAAGCTAGTCACTATTTAAATTTGGAAGAAGCCTTTAAGAAAAAAACATACATATGGTGCTATTAGGTTGTCTATGGTATAAACAAACGTATATAACCAAGTGCTATCTATTAACAAAGTAATTGTTACGTTTACCATAAACAAGCGTCCATGCAACAATGCATCAATCTATTTACACGAAGCATTCGCAGCATCGAAAATGAACTAGCGCCGAACAGACGTTTCAGGATATGCTAATTAATCTCACAAAACAATCCACGAAATAAGCTTTAAGTGTAAGCGGTTGCATTTAAACGTACATAGCCGACTATCCCCGACTGACCCACCCTTATAAATAATAGTGGCAACGCGCCCATCCTACCCCCAATCCCCCTCAAGGGTAAACTACCCTCCGGATCTCATTTCCAAATTGCATTCCGAAACCGAATCTCAACCTTACCATTGCCGCGTACCAACGCAATTGACACCTTAAACTGTACATTGTAGAATTTGGTTTTCAGTGGGCTTGATAGTGTTATTAAGTGTTTAGTCGGAAGGTCAGGATGTAAGAAGGTGCCTCCACGGGAGTGTAGAAGCACTAACTTGTATAATGAGATATGATAATAAACGCTTTAGCTGAATATTGATGTCGACGAGTTAGGAATGCACTGGCCATGTTTACCGCACCAAGGATGTTGTAATTTATTATAAATTTTAGTGGATCGCTTTTGGGATGCTGTTATGGTTATACAGGTTGATTCATTAAGGGTATACTAACCATTGAACCTAAGCTTCTTTAGCGCACTCTCTCTCCACACCGGCTATGTCCGGATCTTTGGAAGGCTTGCGCGGGGACATGGGCCCAACACGTAGAGGCCCTTTTTGAGAATGTTAATGTTATGTTAGCCAGCTTTGAATATTTAAATATACTTAATCAAAAAGTTTCATTTTTTATATATGCCTTGTTATTCGTTGCCAGTCTGCCTTTACATCATTCGATGAGTGTTGCCACCTTAATTACCAATCTTTACCTTAAAATGTATTAAAATAAAGCATAAAAAAAATCAATTAACAATATCCATATAATTTTATAATCACTGAGCTTTTGTCGGCGCGGCGAACTCTTAATTTAGATACTTTTGTACAATTATACGTTAGTTAAGAAAAATAATTATAGCGGGTTTAACGACTTAGGTAGTAATTTCACGGCTATCTAATTACAGAAGTTAATGTCTCATTAGGTATGTTTCCATTACAAGCGTGACGATTTGTGGCGGCAAACGTAACTTAGATTTATTGTCTTGAGTTACATCTTAGTTAGTTCGTTCATCGGTCAAGTCTTTAAAGTTAGTCTAAAAGTCGCCCCTAGAAGAGTACTGCACTATTTTTTTTGCTAAGTTAGATGTATGTTTATGATGTATGTACTGTTTTTTTTTATTTACGCGAACACTACACATTGAAATAAAATTACTCTTGCGGATTTTATTGTGTTTATTTTATGTTGTTTACGTTCCCGGCGTTTCGGTTGCTTTACAGCAACCAAGGTCACGAGAGGAATGAGGGGTTTGACATCCTAGTATCATGGTTTGAACTCGGTACCCTCATATTTAGTTGTTGTTTGCGGTCCGATATACGCAGAAAGCGCTCACAGTGTCTCGAGGTCTTGCAATGGTGCGCTTGGTTTTGGATTTAAACATAAAATTAACGTGATAAAATCCGCAAATTGAATTTCATTTCAATTGGATGTATGTGTTGCCAGCGTGGCTGTTTTACGAATAAACTTCTTTTTATTCTACTTATTTTTCTTCTTCACTGACGACATAAAACATAACCTATTGAACCACCTTACGAGACCGTCCGCCCTCCGTTTGACCCATAGTGTAAGTCATTGAGGTAAACCTATGGTCAGGAATAAGGAGTGATCCAACTTGTAACAATAAACGCCTTCATTGAAATAGGTACTAGAGAGAATTATAATCTCCAGCTTATATGCGCAAGTCTCTTGACGAGGGGACTATAATGGGTGTATGTAGGTACATATGAACCGAAACGATTTGTCGCCTTCGTAGGTGAGTAAATCACGCCAGCCTGCTATCCGTCAGCGCAGCAAGGCATCCTGTTGACTGCAATTCATCCGATTTATCGGATACAAGCGATATTAAGTTTTAAGAGCACCCAAATACACCATTGTCGGGTCAGAATAGCATTACTCTGAGTACTTCCAGTTCTGGAACGCCAACCGCGAGCTGGAAGACGCAGTGTAGGACGACTCCGCACAAGCTGGACCGATGGTCTCACACGCGTCGCAGAAAGCCGGTGGATGCGATTGGCAGAGGGCGTGATGTGTGGAAGTCATTGGGGTAGGGCTGTAGCGACTTCTTCAATCTCACCACAAGATACGCAGATGGCGCTGCAGAAGAACATTCAGAACAATTGGCGATTCTCCACACAATCCTGAAACGCGCTATAAGAGTTTTCAGAGAACGTAACATATATATAAGATCCGGACAATAACCGTCGGGGCATAGTGGCCGCCCCGCCTGGCTGGAAGATCTTCCCTTTTCCGCAAAAGGGCCTATGTCCAGCAGTAGACATATTTCGTCTGATGGATGGATGGAGTGCTTCTGAGGACAGCCTGATGGTGACTTTGTTTCCAGTGAACGCTCGAACAACTACATAATATGTCAACATTATCCCCAATATAGACACATTATTAATAATAATAATTATATCGCCAGACAAACACCCAATATACGGTCCCACACTAAGCAACGCTTGTTTAATGGGTACCGTACAATAGACTAAGGGCGAAATCAGTTTATATTACTTATATAGATATTAAACATCCATGATTCGTGTTTGCATTCATGCTCATCACACAAAGTTTTGTCCCTACCAGGATTTGAACCCGGGACCTTCAGCGCAGAACGCAGGATCACTACCAACTGAACTAATCAGGTCGTCAGTCAATAAATTTGTTGCATTAAAAAATATTATTTAACTTTAGTTTACTGTACTTCCCAGTTGCAAGTTACAATCCATTGTCCTATTTCTGATGTGTAAAAATCGATTGTCGAGCACGGCAGGCTTAGATTGTGATTGACGTAACAAATTGCTCGAGTGATTGTTCCTTGTTGGATGAAAAGAATTTGTACAGGGCACTTCATGGTTTTATGAGATTGCAGTTCAAACATATAGTAGTTAGGCAGCAATGGATTAATATTAAAAATGTTACAACTGATTGTGGATTGCTGGCAAAGTTTATTCTTCAAATCAGTCGTTAAGAGAATACATAATTGGCACCGCAACCCCAAGCAAGGTTTACACGCAAAAATATGTTCTAAATGAAAGTAAATGTAGAGCAAAATCATTTACACTAGAAACAAACAAAATAACAGTGTTTAAGTTTGAGTGAGAATTTTCCCAGACGGGAATCAAACCAGCTATCTAGTGAAGCTGGCGCCGACGCTCAAATTACTGCACCAAGTTGACGTCCTATCTGTTCCATTATATGTAACTATCGTAAGTGGGAGACCTAGTAAGTATAAAGAGTTTTAAAAAGCTCATACTTAACTATTTTTTTTTATTATTAAGACGATACTAGTTAATAAAAAAAAGATGTGACGTGACATAGCAGGTCGACTGTGACAAAAAAAAACATTAAACAGCATGCGCGTATCGTACAAACTCCAGTGTGTCAACATTGGTGTTTCAAACTAAGTACTTACATATTTTTTTCAAAGTTAAATGTTGACACCAGTCGGGGGTGTTACGGTCGATAGTTAATTCCGTCGGTACTTGGGGAGGGGGTTAATTAATAATAACGGCGTATGGGTGATTAATGAAACTGTACCCTTCCTAATTTATAGTTGGACTTAAGCACCTCGCCCCGCGCGCCCCCCCGGCCCAAAGCAAACTAAATATCCAATACCTCGATGTTGAGTGCGGACCGATATGGCTTGATACTTGCTCTCTGATTTATAATAATGTTTAATTTAATTATATTTAATTTAATTATAAGGTTTAATTTAATTTCGTTTCGAGTATTTTTTTTCATTAATTCGTAAATAATCGTTTAATTGATTCTTCAGGATTCAATTCAACAAGTTTATTTTAAGAAATATTTGTTTAGCTATTTATGTTTCGAAGCTCGTGACATACATACAAACAATATTTAGTGTAAGAGGTAATTCTAAAATAAAATGTACGTTACGCGTCGTATGGATAGATAGATTGTATTCGTTAGACGTTTTCGGAGGTTCGAAAACTCATTATTAACCGACTTCAAAAAGGAGGAGGTTCTCAATTCGATTGTATTTTTTTAATATGATCGTATAAACAAAAAGAAAAATTAAAAACAAGTATCAAGATCACTCATTCCCTTCACATTATTATGAAGACAAGTACGAGCAGTGTATTCGGACTTTGAAAATCTAATTACGTAGCCAGTACCCTTACCTCGATCGCTCCTTCGCGCCCGCCCAACGCCGCCGCCCGCCCAAAACGCTGGGCGCGCTCCTTACCACACCGACATAATTATAATCATTGTCGATGTTATAAGAAAAAATATGTTTTTGTTTTTGGTTTTTAAATTTATGCATGATTTTGAAGGCTGGTTGTTCAGAGGCATGTGCTTTTATACTTTACCGATTTCATAAATCATTAGTTTTGGTACCTAACTCAAGGTGATAATTCAAGGTCTCTTGACTGTAGCCTAAAAACAAAAACTATATTACCCTTTGAAACCTAAATGCTGTCTATCTAGTCGGGAGATTCATCTATCTCGCTCACATTAAACGAGTTGTCGTGAAAGGTGACTTAAAGTTCTAAGATGAATCTCATAATATGTATTACCATCTGAAGAGTAGGAAATTAACAACACATCCGGAATAGTACCCATAATGAGCGTAGCTTATACTTGCAATTGAAACTACGAAATTTAATGTCTCTTCATTCCTGAGGATCCTGCTGGGGACGTCGAGAGCGCGCGCCGCAGCAACTCTGGGCACCCGTGCATTGCTCCAAATCGTCTCAGGCGATACAGCCTCTTTGAAAACAACAGGCACTTACTATGATCCTGATTAAATCATCTTCCTAAGATGGTACACGCCAAATCGAGATATTATATAATTTTTGCTATACAGTACAGTAATTATAAAAAAAAAACAGTATTTAAAAAAAAGTCTTTAAGAAAGCAAATGAGTCGACACCAATGGGGAACGGCTAAGTTGGTCCGGGCGCACGAATTATACATGGTGTATTAATACGCTGTTCAACTCTACTATTGCTAGTGAAGTTTTAATTCGATAACCCACCGGCCGCCGAGCCCCCTCCCTGCCCCGTTGCCTCGCCATGCCCCTCGGTGCCCCTCCGTGGCCGGTGCCTATGCCCCTTGCCTTGTCTGCTCTATAATGTATTTATGGATGATACCGCGGCCTTAATGAGCGAACGTATGCCTCTTTACGCGAACCTTGTACTTAGATTTGGTTGGGATACGTTAGATAATATATCGTTATTGGGCGGTTTTTGGGTTAGGGACGTTACTAACTAAATATTTTTTTTATTTACACATAATAATTTTACTGAAATGTAGGTAATCTGTATTATGGATTAAAACATAATTGATGTGCTACCGGCTCGCCTGAAGCACCCAATTGGACGATATTCGAACATGTTTAGACATCTTTTCGGTAGAAGTAGTACTAAGTGATGACTGAGTAAGTAAATAGAAGTATACTCGTTATATTATGTTAGAGTCAGCGTCACGTTATATAAATTAGCATTTCGCGACAATAATAATAATACTGTATCTTGAAAGTGTCTAAGGGTAATTTTTTTTATAATCCTGATGTCCCCTTTATTGTTCAGCCATTACATTGTGTCAGTACATTTTACACTGAAATAGTGGGAGTGGTAGGACAAGGAGTAGTCAGTGACCGGGCTATACTAGTGACTCCAACATGGCACCACCAAGGGTACAAAGATTGGTCCAATATCGCCAATTGCCAATATTGGTACAAATCGCATCCAACTGCCACTCGATAGCAACAAAGGGCAGCTTTACTGCGAAGGACAATAGATATTTCCATCTAAATTTTAATTATAAGTAATAATGATTAAAGCCATCAGTGGCGCGACAACGGCCTGACCTCCCGTCTCACACCCTTTCGAGTACTTGAAGGTATGAAGGCGGATGAGCTATCGTAGATACGGCATTTTGAGCTAGATTTCACGATCAGATTGTTACATTTGACGACGACGACCTGATTTGCGCGTTCCCGGGTTCGAATTCGGTACACATAATGCAAGCGTTGCTTAGCATGGGAGCGTATAGTTGGGAGTTCGTCTGGCAATATTATTTTCGGAATTCTGAGTGTTACTTGCTTATGTCTGTACATTGATTAATGTCCCCTACTCTCCGTAGGGGACATTATTTTTTGGATTTTTGTCCCTCTTTCTAACAGTCTTTCTATCTGTTTGTGCATCTTGGGCAACTAATGGAAAGATTTTGATAAAAATTTCCATGGTCCTTATAATTTGTATGATAATAAATAATAATAATACCAGCCCTTTTAATGTCTCACTGTTAGGCACAGACCTCCCATGAATGCGCGGGGTATTTGACCATAGTCCACCACGCTGGCCCAGTGCGGGCTGGCGGACTTCACGTCTTTCGAGGGGTTCTCTCGAGAGGTTTCCTCGCGAAGTTTTTCTTCAGCGCTCAGCAAATGATAATCTTAGTTGAAAATTATGTGTCGTGATAAAGAATACTTTTTAAACCAAAAAATTGCCTGGCGACAGCTTGTAAAGATAAATATCTAGGATATATCTAGAACAAATATTAATCTATGAGTCGCCTAGGATAGCCAAAAATTCCACAGCAAGAAAGTTCACGATCACGATCGCGAGCTCTGTTAGTCAATAATAAAACTTGGAGTGGTACATGTACACACAGCACTATACGGCTCTATATGCCTTCTCAAAATTCCACCGAAACTAGCTTTGCAAATCCCTACCACCCCCTTCGCAGCCCCGCGGTACGTACGTCTTGAACCAACTTCCTATAATTAATTACAATAATTATCATTATTGTTCGAAGGCAGTTTTGCTTCGATAATGAATTGTTCGGCCCCATCATTAATTAGTTTATTATAATAAGAATCCGGAAACTTTGTTGGCGGATTAATAAAGGTTTATCTGATGCCGGTTATGTTTCAAAGTGTTCTATGTTTTGTGATTATTTAATATGTTTATTCAGAAAGTAGAGTTTCGACAAACGGTTTTCTAAGAACTCTTCACATGTGTCTCTAGATCAAGAAGTGTCATAGCGCAGGGTTGGTTGACATTAGATTCGTATTTGAAGAATATAGCTCTACATTTTCTTCATAACACCTTCGAATGCTCAATACATGTTATTGTATTCATATTAGTTACAAACCTTCGTCCACAGTACCTAGATGTAGCCTGTAGCCTCAAGGGTGTGTAGCCTTCTATCAGTGAAAGATATTCAGAATCGGATCAGTAGTTTCGGAGATTACGTCCTACAACCATACTCACAAACTAAAAAACTTTACATCTCTATAATCTATATATATATAAAACAAAGTCGTGTTACTTACACCAGCTACATAGTATTAGTATAAAAAAAAAAGTAATTTGTCATCATAGATAGCTAGGTTGTCTTGAATAATTTCCTAGCTATTCTTAACATTTAGTTTAATCTACTTAATTCTCATTACAAACGTCATTTTTATTTTAACGTCGTTTATAACTCTTCCGCGGAAAATATTCCCATAATTATTTTAACGGTCGGTTTCTGTGAAAATTAGTGCCCAGTGAACAGTGCTCCCCTGACTCGCCAGGATACATGGAGGCAAGTCTGTGAGTGAAGTGGCTCCGGAGATACCGATCCGGAATTTTGGACCACGATTGTGACTGCTACACGTAACGCGCCTATCCGGGGTAAGCGCACTCTTACAGCGCAGGCGCAGATCCACCAGTCGCCACCGGAAATCCGGAGATCCGACCATTTTGAGTCCGGATCCCGGATCAAACCGGCGTAAACAAGCGTCATAATCGTGACGTCACAGGTACCCGAGCCCTCACGAACGTCAACCGACCAGCACCGAGCGTCATCTTGCTTCGTCTGACGTCACTGGTCGGACTCCGGGCTTGCTCCGAATCTTCTCGAAGGTTTTCGAGAAATCCTGAGGGGGACCAGAACAACACGCCCCACCAGCACAGCTCCAGATTCGTGCGAGCGCCACCTGGCGGCACTAGCGGAAAGTGCGAGCTCTCTAAAGTAGTTATCCCTTCCGCACCCTACCCCTTCCACTTTACCTCCCCTACAAATTCCCCCTCCCCCCGCCCCCCGCCCCCCTCCTTCACCCCCTCTCCGAAAAACAGATTTTTGGACCCCTCCTCCCGACCCCCCTCGTTAGGATTTCCCCTCGGCCCATATTTTTTGAGCCGCAGGTAGTGGAATAGCAAGAGTGGTCTTGGCAGGTTGCTAACATCTGGGCGCAACTTCTGGCCCCAAAAAATCTGCCCCAAAAATTTGTGACCCCAAATCCCAAAAAGTCCCAAATCCCAAAATCTCCAAAAAATTCCCCCTACACCGTAGAGAGTGGGACACAGCGAGTGAGGCCTAAAGTGATCGTGGAACAGAGCTCGCCGGTGTTTACAACCGCGAGCTCACACCGCAACCACCACACCCCAAGCGCCAACTATTGTTGCTGCTCTTGGGGCACCACGACACCAGAGCAGAGTCCTCACACCCCGCTGCCCTCCAAAAAATCTCCAGCTGACCCCCGGTGCCACAAACTTTTGTGTGTACCCAAGCATCGCTGCGTTCCGGAGCCACGCACCTGCACCAGACCTGGTACGACCGTCGAGCCCGTCTTCGAGTTCGACAATAGATTTAAGTTAGCTTAAGACTGTCTCTTGGTTTTTGCCAAGAGACACTTAGTAGTATAAACATTTTTAATAACTTTTAAAAAACTTATCTGTTTGACAGGGATTCCCCTTTTGGGAAAACCGTTTTAAAATTATTTTTTTTACTTTTACTCTGTAAAACTTTAAATTTTAAAATTTTACGACCCCGCTAAACGGGTATATACACATTGACTGTGATATTATTTCTAATATTTTAACACATTTGACACCTCAAAATTTAACATTTTTATTATTTTTAAATTTTAAATTTTAAATTCAATTAGCATCTAAGTTTTAATAATATTTATTTTACACTTGTCAATCCGCCTTTATAACTTTTACAAACTTAGGATTGACATTACCGCGACCCTCACACAAAAATGTTTGCGACTCACCGAACACCTGCGAAAAGGCAAAGGGGACCCGCTTCACCGAACGGAAGCCAACACGAACAACCCACTGGGTTGCCAAGTGTAAGGCGGAGTATCGGGGAGTGGGAATCCGCCAAGCCGGAACCGCAACCGAAACCCTCAACCCCACCCCAAACAAGAAACCCAAATCTGACGGCGACCAAACCACGTCCCAAGGCGGCTTCCACCCAGGAGGCCAGGCAAGCCACTGCCCACTCACCACCTGGCACCGTCAGTAGCCCACCGAAAAGCCCCGTCTATCCGTCCAGAACTGCCGAGGCAAGAGCGTGCCTAAACAGGGCAAAGCACCACCTCGGCAACGCTAGAAACACAAAGACGGAGATAAAGACGGAGGTCACGGCGGCCATTGACCGCCTCTACCAGCTAGTCAAGGAGTCGGAAATGGCCAAGGGTGGGGTATCATCACCAAATAAACCCACAAAAAAGGGATCGAGGGGAAATGAAGAAGACGCAAGAGGATCGGCCAAAATTACCGAACTCTGCAAAAAGATAGAGGAGAACTCCAAACTCTCGAGGGAGAATACCGAGAGGATGCAGGCTCTTCAAGCCGCAATCGACAGCCATCACAAAAAGATGGCTGAGGCTGTACCGGCGCCAGGTGTCGCCGAAGGACGCGACCACGAGGAACTCATGGCTGAGGTCCTATCTCTGAAGCGTACAGCCGAAGAGATGAGTGGACGGCTCTCCGCGATGAAGGAGAATGCTCCTACATACGCAGAGACACTATCAAAACCGCGACCCACTCTGATAGAGGGGCCCAAACACTCCGTGATAGTGTCCTCCGACGACGTCATGAACACCGGCGCCGATGTACTAGACAGAGTTCGGCAGGCATTGGATGCCAAAAAGTGCGGTCTACAAATTGAGCGGGTCCGCAAGACAAAGGACCAGAAGGTCGTTCTGAGCTGTGCCACCAAAGTAGAGATCGAGAGAACGGTGACACAGCTGAGAAAGGACAAGAAGCTCAAAATTGAAGAGGCCAAGAATAAGAACCCCTTGGTCATCATCAAAGATGTCCAAAAATATATCACAGACGAGGACATCAAGGCCGCACTGAAGGCTCAAAACATGCGGCTGCTGGGAGATCTCTCGCCCGACGATTCAGCCGTCACAGTTAAGTACAGGAGAAGGGCGCGGAACCCGCTACAAAACCACGTGGTTCTGCAGGTTCCCCCCAAAATGTGGCAACGGCTGACGTCGGTCGAGATGATTTTCATCGACATTCAATACGTCCATATCCACGATCAGACGCCGCTGATACAGTGCACGCGGTGTCTGGCGTATGGACACGGCCGAAAAACATGTAAGGAGTCGGCCGACTTCTGCGCGCACTGCGGTGGGTCGCACCATAGGACAGACTGTCCAAAATGGGCATCAGGGGAAAAACCCGTATGTCGAAACTGCGTGACTGCAAAAGTCTCGAACGCAGACCATACTGCCTTCAGTACAGATTGCCCGATCAGGAAGAAGTGGGATGACCTAGCAAGAAGCGCTATAGCCTATTGCTAAGGTGGTAACGGGGACCCCACTCGGTACTAGCACCCACGCATATAAGATAGCCCAGGCGAACCTCCAGAGGAAAGGACTAGCGACCAACGAGCTCATGATAGAAGCCGTCAAAAGAAACATAGCCGTCGCGATGATCCAGGAACCGTACGTGGGGGGGAGAAAGGAGATGAAGAACTACGGAGCGGCGAGGGTATACCAGAATGTGGATCGCGGGGACGGTACTGTCAAGGCGGCGATAGTCGTCTTTGACCAAACTGTTGACGTCTTGCAGTACCCGAACCTTACCACAAATAACATCGTTGTGGTAAAGGTGCGAACCGTCGCCTGGGAGATCCTCGTCGTATCGTACTACTTTGAACCTGACCAACCCATAGGGCCATACTTGGAGCATCTGAATACCATAGTTCTAACCAACAATAACTGCAAAGTGGTTATAGGAGGTGACGCGAACGCCAAATGCACGTGGTGGGGCAGCGCCACAAACGACAGCAGGGGGGACGATATGCTGGGTGCGATAATAGAGATGGACCTGCACGTGCTGAACGACGGCGATACCCCGACGTTCGACACAATCAGGGGAGGACGACGACTTACCAGCTTTGTCGACGTCACGGCCTGCACAGGGGACCTTTTAGCGCTGGTGGAAGACTGGAGAGTAGCTGAAGACCTCACGAGCTCAGACCATAACGGTATTATTTTCAAAATTAAATTGTGTAAAGCGAGTGGTACTAGTAGAAGCAGAACGACCCGGAAATTTAATACAAAAAAGGCCAACTGGATCCAGTTTCATGAGAAACTGGATCAGTTAAAAATATCACATAATTTAAACAAACTTGCCATACAGGAAATTAATAGTAAACAGGAATTAGAAAGACATGTAAATAACTTTACACAAGTAGTCACAGAAACATGCATCCAAACCATAGTCAAAAATAGACCAAATTCTAAAATCACCATGCCGTGGTGGTCAAAGGAGCTGGAGGAGATGAAGCGAAGTGTCACCACATTTAAGCGCAGGGTCCGATGTGCAGCCCCTTCCCGAAGACCGGGAGTCGTCGAGCAGTACCTGCGGGCGAAAGAAGAGTACGAGGCGGAAGCCAAGAAGGCACAGATCAAGAGTTGGAAGGGATTCTGTGAAAAACAAGATAGAGAAGGAGTATGGGAAGGGATATACAGGGTTATCAAAAATACAGCAAAAAGGCAGGAGGACCTTCCATTGACAAGAGACGGAACACAAATAGGACAACAAGAGTCTGCCCAATTGTTGGCGGACACGTTCTTCCCGGAAGACCTGGAGACGGAGGACAACTCAGACCACCGGCGGATAAGAGCCCTAGCAAGCCGCGTAAATGACCGCGTCGATGATGAATACCATGACCCGGCATTCACTGCGGAGGAGCTCAAAACCGCGGCGGAGAGTTTCAATCCGAGGAAGGCACCCGGAGGGGACGGGTTCACTGCAGATATATGTTGCCAGATGATTAAAAAGGACCCTGACCTACATCTGGCCATGATGAACAAATGCCTTGAATTAGGTCTCTTTCCCGAACAATGGAAGGAAGCAGTGGTGGTCGTGCTGAGAAAGCCTGGCAAAGCGGACTACACAAGTCCCAAGTCCTACCGACCGATCGGCCTTTTGCCGGTCATGGGTAAGATTCTGGAGAAGCTGGTCGTCAATAGAGTCAAGTGGCACCTGGTACCCAGACTGAGTCCTCGCCAATATGGCTTCATGCCCCAAAGGAGTACTGAAGACTCCCTCTATGACCTGATACAGTACATACGCGGCAAACTACTTCAGCGAAAGATCGTGACCGTGGTATCATTGGACATAGAGGGAGCCTTCGACAGCGCCTGGTGGCCGGCCATAAGGGTGAGACTAGCCGAGGAGGAGTGCCCGGTCAACCTCCGACGAATCGTCGACAGCTACCTGCAGGACCGAAAGGTCCGGGTCAGGTATGCTGGTGAGGAGTACACAAAGGGCACTCAGAAAGGGTGCGTACAGGGATCTATTGGCGGGCCGATTCTCTGGAATCTACTCCTAGACCCACTGCTCAAAGGACTAGAAACGCGCAAACAATATGTACAGGCTTTCGCAGACGACGTAGTACTCGTCTTCGATGGCGACACGGCACTGGAGATACAAAGCCAGGCCAATGCCACTCTGGCCTATGTCCGGGAGTGGGGAGTTAGAAACAAGCTGAAATTTGCACCTCACAAAACAAACGCGATGGTTGTGACCCGAAAGCGCGTTTACGACACCCCGCTCCTGTCCATGGGGGGGATTGACATTGGCATGACGGATGAAATTAAGATCTTGGGGCTCACCATAGACAATAAATTGACATTCAACAGCCACACTGCGAACATCTGCAGAAAGGCGTTGAATGTCTACAAGCAGCTGGCAAAGGCAGCCAAAACCAGCTGGGGCCTCCACCCGGAAGTCATCCGGGTGATTTACACGGCCACCGTAGAGCCCATCATCATGTATGCATCCAGTGCTTGGTCGCCTTCGACCACGAAGATCACTATTCAGAAGCAGTTGTATACAGTACAGAGAGGCTTTGCACTAAAGATGTGCAGAGCATATAGAACGGTCTCCTTGAATGCGTCGCTGGCCCTGACCGGGCTACTACCTCTAGATATCCGAGTGCGAGAAGCGGCCTCCCTTTACAAGGCCAGGAGAGGAGTACCCCGGCCCGAGCTAGGCGACAGGGAAATGGAGAAAAAACTGCCATATACGAGTACTCCGCATCCGGCGAAGCATATGAGGCTCGAGTTTCTACACTTGACGGACCAACAAGACGTTGTTACCAACGTAAGTAGCGCAGTTAAAATATACACGGACGGCAGTAAGATTGAGGGCAAGGTCGGAGCTTCATTATCCGTTTGGCATAGTGAAACCGAGACCAAGTCAGTCAAGCTCAAACTGTCGCCCCACTGCACGGTCTATCAAGCGGAACTCTTGGCCATATGCCGAGCCACACGCCATGCGTTAGAGAGTAAACATGACAGTTATGCCATCATTAGCGACTCGCGTTCTGCGTTAGAGACAGTGGCTAACGCACTCCCTCTTCACCCGCTAGCTACTGAAGCAAGAACCAACATTGCCCACTGTAAACTCCAGGGCAAGGACGTTTCCTTGTTTTGGATAAAAGCGCACGCAGGGCTTGAAGGGAACGAGAGGGCAGACGTACTGGCCAAAGAGGCTGCACTGCGTATGAAGACCAAACCGACGTACGACAAATGTCCGATATCATTTGTCAAGCGACAGATCCGTAAGGACTCGCTTGACGAGTGGAATCGTAAGTACAAAACTGACACCACTGCGTCTACAACAAAGATGTTTTTCCCTGACCTTTTAGAAGCACACAACACGATCAGGAGGATACAACCCACCGGCGTACTCACTCAGGTGCTGACGGGGCACGGTGGGTTTTCCGAGTACTTGAATCGCTTCAAGTGCAAGGAAGATCCATCGTGCATCTGCGAACCGGGCGTGAGTGAGTCGGTGGCACACATACTGCTTAGTTGTCCAATTTACGCTCTCCAGAGACTGGAATTGGAAATGTCTTTAGACATCCAGCTTAAGTTGGACAATCTAGGCAGTCTCATTAGGGACAAGAGGACACGGGAGGCCTTTCTGTCCTACTGTGCGAAGCTAGCGACCGGTGTAATAAACAGGAATAAGACCTAACTGGAAAGAAGATGTCTGTATAAATATTATGTTAATATTTAAATCCAGCATCTTAACACTACCACGATCCTGATTACACTGGCTAGCGGTCTTGTGCAGTGGGCAGAGGGAATTTCCCCTGTCCCAAAAGATGTCTCAAGTTGTACCCTAAAATGTTAGATTATTTGCTTTATAAAAGATGCTTTAAGTTGTTATTTGCTATAAGATTTCATTGCCTTTTAAAATGTACAATAAAGATTACTTTTACTTTATTTAAATAAACAAATCCTATGTACTTATATTTTAATATTAGTTTAAATAAGGTCTCTGACCCCCATGTCAGAGGGATTCGCGGGCCGGGCCAGGACAGCGCCCGGACTAAAAAAAAAAAAAAAAAAAAAACATTTAGTTTATTTAATTAAACTAACCCATTTCTTCAAATTTAAAACAATAACTGTACATAAAAAGATTACGATGCGAAGTTGTTTTAAAGATTTTTCTCTTTGGGGCGTCTCTCATAATTTATTCATGTCGGGGCACCCCTATCTGCAAGTTTTGGGTTGGCGGCTGCCAAATTTTTGTTCTGAATTTGTGATTTTGTTTTATTTTAATATCATCGCCATAATTACTGAGGAATTGAATTGAATATTATGAGCGATAATGTCGAGAATATTTATTATTTGAATATTATGTTATTTAGGTATATGTTGAGGAGGACGATGTTTAAATAACTGCTAGTTGTAACTGAGAATATAAGTTTTAGCAAATATATTGTAAAATATTTTAAGGGGTTAACAAGTAGGTGCTAACGATCACGTTTATGTATAAAATATATGTGTAAATAGTGTATATTTTGTTCAGTGAGTAAGCCAGCCAGTTCAGGTTCACCACGCACATAGTAAGTAGTGTTATTTTTAAAAATTCGAAAGAATTTTTTTTCGCGTATGACCTGCCGTGACCTTTATAGACGATATACGAATGGACCCCTTAAAATATTTTACACTGTTATTAAGCCTTATAATGCCATTTACTGATTGAAAGCAGTTAATGCAATACGCACTCAACGCCTTAGGTTTTAGAGTATAAAATACCAGTATAACATACCAATAAACATTACCGCAGACGGTTCAAAATAACTAACAAATAGGATCAAAATATTCTCAACAGATACAAAATAGTGAACGGCAAACATCAATCCATTACATCTGTATCGGATTAGTTAATTTTTAGACCCGACCTAGACTCCAAAATATACTAGACATTGATCTCAATCTACGACCTATTACGTAAACAAGACAATGTTTAAAAGTTTTGACTATTCTATTGTCTACGTAGTTTTTCCAATGCCCTTTGGCCATTAAATGTACGACGATATCGATTTTTTGCTTGAGAATTAAGAACCAAGTATGTTAATATAGTAGATAGGACAGATTAGCGCCTATATTTATAGAAGTTTGAATCAATTTACAAAACTTTATTAATAAGTAAAGTTGCTTTGTGATGCTATTGTTAATAGATGAAAACATTTAATATACGTAGTGTAATATACTGGGTTTAAATTGCTGATAGCTTCTCCATTTCAGAGAAGGTCGCAGCTCATCCTCACATTAGATTGATTAGATCATACCCCATTTCGGATATAAAATGGTATTGGAATTACGTACGTATAGAATTTGAATTTGGAACGGTTATGATCCTGGTCTCTGCTTTAGACGACACGCGTTCAGCACATAATTTCCATCAATAGCAACTCTCTATCAATTCATATAAGGATACGTAATAGGATCTCGATATCAATTATGAACGGGATCGGCAACTTTCGTCCGCTGCAAGTTGGTTCGGAAGTTGTGACGTCATTTAGCTATTTACGTAAAGTGAAGAGCTACGTACCTTTAACATCGATGTGATCGCGTCTCGGCTATTGGAGATGATTTATCTATGTCATTGTTTATTAACGTTTGATACGCTGGAGCACTGTTTAAAGGTATTTTAACGTGGTATAATTAGATAGTGATTTAGTATTTACGGATTGTGTAAATAAGGGATTCCCAAAGTGGACCCTAGGGGTCGACATATATGAACGAGATGTGGGTAGAAACAATTAGTCAATTCCTTTTTGTTCTTAAGTATTTAAATAAATTAACCCTTAGTAGCCTGATTTACGAAAGTGATTTATTTTTAATATTACTGTGTTTAATAATAATGACATTTGATTTTATTTTTAATTTCGTTGAAAAGAATATTATACAACAGTAAAATACGTACAGCCAACCTATAAAAAAAAACTAATAGTAATGTGAACATTCGGTTTAAAAGATTGGTATCAAAATTGAAACTCTAGGCTAATAAGGGTTAAAAATGTTAACACTAATATGGGCATTTTTGCTGCATTATTTTACACTTTCATTACATTTTTTTTTATTATATTTGATACATCCCCATAACATAGCCGAATCATTATAGCATACTTTTGGTAATTTTGGTATTTAATACTATAATTATAAGGAATATTTTAATAATAGTGCAACAGATTAACTAATACTGCTTACGAACTAGTGCATATAACATTGGTGACCTGTGTGACATTCAGTCTACCTTAGTATCGAGTTGATATTATTAGGAAGCTCTGGACGAGACCGATCGTAATTGAGTTATGTCTATAATGTGTGTAAAATACACTCGGTTACGACGTTAGATATTAGTTTATGTGGAGTGGAATTCAGTAAAGTTTCTGGAAAACATTGGGTTTAAAAATGATAGGTCAGAAAAATATTTTTATAGGAAATCCATGTTTTTTCCATTATCGCGTTTATTTTATATTTTTACGTTCCAGACGTTTTGGCTGCTTTACAGCAACCATGGTCACGGGAGGACTGAGGTGTTTGACGTCCTAGTGTCATAGTTTGAATTGGGGTACCCTCATATTTAGTTGATTTTTGCGGTCCGATCTACGCACAAAGTGCTCACCGTGTCTTGAGGTCTTGCAATGGTGCGCTTGGTTTTAGTTTCAATTATATTAATTACTGCATTGCGAAATTAGTTTTTTTTCGATGTGTATTCGCGGAAATATAAGAAATGTATATTACAAAATGTCTCTACGATTTACATAGGTATTGAAATAGTCAAAGGAGGCATCTTCGTATCAACTTGATGTTATTAGGATGCACGGGCACTGGCCGAGGCCGATCGTTGATCGAGTTACGACGATAATATGAGTATAATATATTAAGTGGTCGCGTTAGAGGCCGGGACGTCAAGACGGGACGTCAAGAGTCTACGTAATGTATTAAAAATCGTCCATCAAAACCAAAAGAAATCCAGGCCACAAATTAATTATGATATTTTACACATTATACTTACCTACATAATATGATTTTCATATCTCCAAATGAACCGAAGTTTAAAAAAAATCGACTAAAACTGACGACGAAAATTGCTGTAACTCAAAATAGTTAACCCACAAATAACTTGTACCTACGTCAAGTGCGAGATTATTCGCGGGCCAACCGTATACTTCGTAGTCTACGTATTTAGACGCATTATATGGATAATTTAATGTTTTAAATACTGCCCCCTAGAGGCGCTGTTCAATTTGCCATACAATGTGTCTACATAACTATAAACTAGTCAGTTAGCTTACGAATAATCTCGCACTTGACGTAGGTACAAGTTATTTGTGGGTTAACTATTTTGAGTTACAGCAATTTTCGTCGTCAGTTTTAGTCGACTTTTTTTAAACTTCGGTTCATTTGAAGATATGAAAATCATATTATGTAGGTAAGTATAATGTGTAAAATATCATAATTAATTTGTGGCCTGGATTTCTTTTGGTTTTGATGGTCGATTTTTAATACATTACGTAGACTAGGAATTAAGGTAAATGTGGTTTTTATAGGTCCATTGCACCTTTAATTTTCCTAGAACCATTCTTCATACTTCATCACCTACGACTTCAAAGACCAAGAAATCAATTTGTATACACTCAAATCATTTTATAGCATATTTATCGACGGCAACTCATTTGAGATACTTAAATTTGAAGTGCGTGAAATTTTTAATTGCGTTTAAGTAATGTTTTTTTGATATTACTTTATTATAACGAAAAATATATATATTCAGTAACGTTTAGGGATATTATCCAAACTGCGTAAGCCATTATATTGGTGCATTTGCTATATATCCCATTCGAATCCTGTTGTTTTCGAGATCAAATGGGCCACTAAGGCGATGTGTCCAAATCGCCGGCTATGCTCGATAATGCATTGTCCAGTTACGCGAGCACCCCCGAAAATACAGCATGCGAAAAAAGCCATCCTCACCACCTCCCGCCAGCATTAATGTCCCCCACCTCGCACTAAGCTTCTTTTTTTAATACATAACTTTTTTTCAAGATGCATTTTTACATGTTTCGGCCTAAAACTTTACACACCCAGAAGCGTGAGTTGAGATAATCGGTAACGCCTATCGGTGCTCGGATTTCTCGCTCGCGCGCGCTCCGAAATGCCGCCGGACGATAGTGGCGCGAGCGAAACGGACGTATCCGTGGCCACTGCTACGTCTTTGACCAAGATAAAGGCTCTATTCCGCTTTTTCGGACGCAGACTCTTAGTTCAAACGCATCTAATGTCAACATTTTGTCGCACAGACACATTATCTTAGTTGCATTAGTTAGAATTGCGTCAATGGCAACAATTTTAAATCGGATTTAATGAAACACAGCTTCTGAATTGAGGCAAAAGCTGTATGTCTCACTCTAGCGTCCAGTGTGAAGGCATTTGCGCCACGACAATTGAGTTGAGTTGAATTGAATTGAGTCGGTTAAACCGTAAAAATGGTCGGGCGGGTATAGCCGCGCGAGAGAGAGACGAACGAAAGGCGTGTTGGCCGAGACCGCTGCCTTCTTCTCCTCGACTTACGCCGAGTCGCGACTAGTGAACGTCAGCGTACTGACGTGGACGGCCGTTATTGTGTTCGTTCGTGTCACGTTTGACAGTTGGGAGAAAAAAAATCGTTTCGCGCGTCTTCTGTCATTCTAAATTTGAAACTTTCAAGTGCGTTCGGATATTGAACTAAGTGTTGTTGTACGATTTGATACGTTTTGTTGGCGATTTTCGCGCGTTATAGTGTTTGCAGTGTAATTAACTATCGACTTGGACTAGCCGCTGAGACGCTATAAAGTGATGAATCAGCGAGCGCCGGCTAATTAACAACGTTACTGCTACGAAAACAATCTAAAGCTCTAACTATAAATTAACTTCTCGGATACTGTAAGTTGACTTGTACTATTATACCATTTTAGTTTTGTTGGAAAAGTTAATTATTTATTGTTCAAGTTTAATTATTCTGTTGTTAAATTATATATATATCGTAAGGTGATATAATAGTTAGTTTTACCTGTTTAGTTAAATTTGTGTAGATTCGCCCCTGCCCTCGATGAGTTTAAAACTATTTTGTTTATATTCGAATGTTACTTTTAAACACGTTTTTGTTAACTTCGATAGTTTCTGAATGGAAAGTTTAAAACAAAAAAATTTTGTTACGTATTTCATATGACCGCTCACTTATAATAATATTAATACTTTTTCATGCATGTGTATATATCAGGAAAATAATGGAATGGTTATATTTTCAACGTGCTAAAGAGGAAAAGTTAAAGCTGGGCGGGGCTACCGGAGCCAACAAACAGCTGATTGGTTCGAATACATGTGTCGCGTTTTTCTGTAGGTATTTTTTTACTTATTTTTTTTTATACTCTATTTGTTTTTTATTATTCACATTTATCGGGCTCAACATATCGATGATTTTATATTACTTATCCAACACTATGATATTGTTGGTAAGTATGACCTAAATATTATTTAAATGTTGAACTCTGTCACTTAATTTGAAAATAATTAGTTGGTCTTGATAAAACGGGTGCGGTACCATTAGACTATATCATTATTGTTGTGTCATTAATTTTCTCATTATTAACATATTAATGTGGGTAAGTTACTACATAATTTTGAGTGAGCTCTTAATTTTTGATAAGATAATGAATGGAACGCATTATGATTGATTTCGGTTCCGACTTTATTGTGCTATCCATGTTATTGGTATTTTATTTATAGAATTCAATATTACATTTGACGACATAAAAAAAAGCTGAAATACCTGCAATAACGTGTTTAAAAAAAAATTACGGTGCGAAAACATTTTTCCAGGAAGCGTTTAGTACCCAACTAGGTGCTCTTGCGCAGGATAAGTTTTATATATTAAAAAAAACTAAGTTATGTTAAATTGGCAAGCACAAAATGAATGGATCATTTTGCGCCTCTTTTAAAGATATAAAAACCAAAAAAAAACTTTATACATATTTTATTCTGTAGTGACGATCTACTCATCTCGTTTATAGAAAATGAAACATCTTTCGTGCAATTACTGAAAAAATAAAAAAATTGTAATTTTACAAGATCAACGATTTTCATTAAACACCGAAAAACATAATGTAATTCACGTTAAGTCATGCAATGGTTGTTTGTGATTGATTTTATTAGCCAATTATTCAGTTAGCCGTAAGAACATCTATACTTATGTCTTGGTAAAATAAATAACTCATTTGATATGACCCAAATGTGTTAAAAGTACACAATATATAGTAATGAATGTAGTACTTTATTTAAATAAACAATTATCAAAAAAAAACAAATGGGGGAAGAGGAACCCACCACTCACCCTCGGCTTTGTCAACTTTTCCAATTATAAACCAAATAAGTTGATCGATAATTAAAGAAGCCAGCAACACCGAACTCCTCCTAGATGTTAGTCGAGAAACTATTTGTCACTAGTGTTGGGACCCCAAATAACATGCAATTCTCCGCGAAACGCGATCGCGATAATTATCGATCAACTTGGATCAACTTGGATCAACTTGTTTGGTTTATAATTGGAAAAGTTGACAAGCCGAGGGTCAGTGGTGGGTTCCTCTTCCCCCATTTGTTTAGCAATGGATTTCCGCCACGTATCGCCTAGTTCTATCAATTTCAAAATAAATATAGTAAGTGTTTATTTACACTATTGTCATTAATTTTCTATTGAATTTAAAAAGTAAACTTGCATAAAAATATCAAAACGATGTAGGCAATATGTAGTAAATAATATCTTAATTGTTGTGACCGTAGTACTAAGTTCCCAACGGTACCTACCAGACCAACTACGTTCCTATACTAATCTTTGTTCTATTTTCAAGTGATCACATCACAACATTTAATTCATCTGAATTCTTAGTCCATTGTACCTAATTAGTGCGAGTCACGTGACTCATTTGTGTCCCAACTTCTATGCCAATGAATCAGTCATATTAATTGTACTGAGTGGTCATTAAAATTCTGTGGTTTTGATTAATATTCAGATTGTACAATTGGTACGAGTTAGAACGCAATCGAGCACGCTGCCCGCTGTAGGCACGTCCATATTTTTTTAATTTCGTGACATTAAAACACTGGAAATGTTTCCATCTCGCCATTTTACGACAAACAGAACACCGTCTCTGACATCAACTTTTATAACCGTTCAAACAATTAGGTACATCAGATCTGTCCCTCTCGCGACTAACACGCGATCTATCGGGAGGGACAGAGACGAATACAAACTACTCCGCTACGCCCATCAATGTCTAATTGCTTTTATTATTTTAAGGCATCGTAATCATTATGGCCGCAATAAAAATTGTAATTACTTCTCATTAGTTCAATTAAGAATTTTCTTGACACGGTTTGGTTGATATGTTGATTGCAAAACGGTTCGATCTAGTGATGCATTGTGTTAGGAAAGCGGCATTTTATTGCTGTTACGTTATTATCAATTCCCTTGTCTGTGGATGAAATCTGATGCCGATAATCTATAAATGTTATGTGTGTTAGACACGGCTCGTATCAATCAATATTAATGATCATTCTGAAATTTGGAACCAATCGATGTATTAATTTTTTAATATCCATAAGTTCCAATCTTTTCGAATAGATACTTAAACTGCCACAATTCGATTTTCAAAACGGTTTTGTTTAAACCGACAAAATGTTTTCGAACATATTCATCGATTACTCGCATTATGCGTCAATAAAAAAAGTCGTAAGTCATAACATCAAAGGATGTATCCCGAAAATAGAATCGATTTGATTTGAAAATGGAAGGCGTCAAGAAGTGAAACCGCGAAGCAGGAGGCGGGTTGAAGTTGAGCGTTGAAAGGAACGCCGCACGCAGGCACGCGAGAAAAACTTCACCAAAAAGTTTTCATGCACGTGGCTAACACGTGGTCTTGGGTGAAAAATCGCGCAGGTCCCGCGCGTTCCTTGCATACCACCCCCTCCCACCCCCCGGGACACCCCGGGCCCGGGAGGGCCGCCTGAGGAGCCCTTTCTAAACGAAACGCTACAGGCGGGAAGATGCGGGCTGCCGACCCATTCAATAGTCGTGTTCCCTTATCACTGCTATTTTGAGCTCTAGATTTTTAGAGTTGTTGATTTTGCTATATCATTTTTTTTTGTTTCAGTTACGAGAGTGGTCCCAAGGACGACGGCAAGCTGTTTTACCCCTACTTGAAGACGTCATCCCTACAAAGGGACTTCCTATTTGCCAGTGGCTCCGGTAAGTTTAATAGAAACCTTTTTTTTTTAATGTTTATGTTAAGTCATAGCCGTGTACTGATTGACTGCGCTACCTCGCTAGGCTGCCTCGGGTACATGTTACATACACTGACTGTTTTGTCCCAAAAAAATAACATTAGTTGAGCATGAGTACATCAAGACACGTGGTGATCCCACTATGATCCAGACTAGAAATGATTACATAAAAAATATTTCCGAAATTTGCCCTAGCTAGCACTGAACCTGCAACCACTTGCTGCAGTATATGAGTATGGTTAGACCAAGTTGTCATCAACCGTCGTTTTGACCTGAGAATCAGTTCACGTGAAGTCACTATAATATGCATACAGTAGGCAACCAAATGGCAGCGCCCAAATGAAGCAACGTGATTATTTTCCTCGGATGAGGCCGCGAAGCTATGCCGAGGCACATGTTAACTGAGCGAGCAAAGGCAGCCTCGCATGGCTGTTCGGTTAGTCAGTACATCGCCATTGAGACATGGGCTGTGGATATTTTAAATACAGGTTAGCAGGTCCAGAGTTCAAAGCTCTTTTAAGAATACTGGTGTGATGGTATACTTAGTTATTAAGTTATAGATGGATTAGGAGCATGAATAACTTAGTCGTTAAGAAACTGCCATTGTAAACGAGAAGTTCCAGGTTCGATCCCAAACCAGGCCATTAAACTGTTGACTTGAGCAAACGCCGAGCACATGGTTTAACTTAGCTTAAAAATAAAATAGTAGTTCTAAATTATTCTTAGCTCTGAATTTTAAGTGAGATACTTAAAGAAAAAATCACATTAAACAAGTTATAATAATTATAGTGAGAGTTAACTCATTTCATTACAAAAACCAACTCACATAAGGCCGAAGTAATTATAATTGTCAATGCATAAATTATGGGCTGATAATAACAGCTTTTCATGTACCTACACATCTGTGAACTATATCTTAAGTGTGATCTACGCAACTGCGTCGAGGGTCGGTAAAAACTATTAACAGAGTAGTAAGGATGTTTGTTTTAAAATCGAGAAGCGTTTTTATTCGACGCATATAATGTTGTTTCTCGATTATAAATCGATTGTGGGGATAAAGCGAATTAGTTATTACACGATGAGTGATGTGTTCATGTCGTGCTTGACATATGGAATCGATTAAATTTTATAGACATCGATATGAGCTATATGTCAAAATCAATTATGAGATTACTAGTCGACCACACGGTAGCTTGTTTCTTTGAATCCGTTTTACTATTATGATGTGTTTGTAAATTTAAGCTGTTTAAATAAATGGTTTGGTAGGCTATTTGGACGTCTCTCAGTTCAAAAACCTACGTATGTTTAGACTTATTGCCTGTGTCCTGTTTGTCTGTTTGTCCAGTATCACGGAAAAACTACTAGACAGAATTGACCGGTTTTTTTAATATAACCTATGGGTACTCAAGATAAAATGAAATATGGAATGAAAATAAGAATCATATTTTTTTATTAAAAATTCACCTGTTTCGTTTTTTGTAGGCATACTTAGGCAGTAACTAAGAAAATTCATGAATATTCATGAATTTTCTTAGTTACTATCTATCTATGCTATCTATCTATCTATATATAAGATAGATAGATAATCTAGCTTCGATGCATTTAAATACATTATATACGTAACAATCTTACGGTAGCCAGTGTATGTACGGTCAGCAGCAAAAGTTCATTAGCAAATACAATGTTCAATAGCAAGCGTTTCGAGGAAATGTTAATATTTCGAATACCTAAGCTTTCCAAAATTAAAAAATAAACCCAGTAAAATCTGTCTAGTAGATTTCCCGCGATGCTCGACAAACAGGACACAGGAAAGAAGTCTAAAAACACATAGGCAGCATTTTAAGGCTTCTAAATTCCGAATATAAAACCTACCTTATCGTAATACATATAAAAACGACATATTATAACAAATTGTATAATACTAATTTCTTATATTAACGCAAGTACTACACATTGAACAAAAACTTCTTTTACAGATTTTATCGCGTTTATTTTATAACAGTTCAAACTATGACACTAGGACGTCAAACACCTCAGTCATCCCGTGACCGTGGTTGATGTAAAACAGCCAAAACGTCGGGAACGTAAAAACATAAAATAAACGCGATAAAATCTGTAAAATAAGTTTTATAACAATTGTATAATACTGCTATTATAAACAACCTCTTCCCTTCTCAATCAATCAAATATCCTACTGCTATTCTTGTTATCATGTATTTTGACGAGTACCTACAGCATGACGTCAAAATTGAGTTATCATTATTGTAGCTCCAAGTATCGGCTTAACCCGTCCGCTGCAGCGGGATCTATATTGATAGGTATGTTCACCGTCGTAGTTTTATAGCGCCCACTCTCCGGCGCCCGTATTACATCGCAAACAAGCACGATTAGATCTACTCCGAGAACTGCCCATAAATTCAACCCTAAAACAACTACTCTGTTTAGTTTGGAAGCACCCATCCCAGTAATTATACAATAATTCATACTTTAATAAATACTAATAAATCGTTCCCTCAGCCGGCCGCGCGCGGCATTATCGACCATTATTACAAGATGTAATTACAGCCAATAAATTACCAAATAATACATCAATCAGATGTGTTATAATTTTCTTATTATTACATTATTTTTTTGTACTTTTTATCGGGCGGCGGGCAATTTTATTTAAAAATAATAATGCAGCGGCCGGCTCCAAATTGGGGCAGCTGGAGGCTAAGCCTGCCTTTAATTATATATGTAATGTTTAATGATATATTCTTATAATAAGCTACCTGATCTCCACGGTGGGCATAAATCAAATATTTCATTAAAATTCGAAGAGCTCACAACCCTTCATTTGGGTGGTTATTGGGTTCTCAGGATGCGATTGTTCGCGAATTCGTCCGAAGTATAGGTGCTCATCTAATTTTGTGTGGAACTAGCATTTTTGTTGTGACGTTGATTAATGGAATCGATTTAAGCCGTTCGTTATGTGCATTTAGTTTGGAAATTTCATTGTTTACATCGACCTGAAGCTTCGTGAGTCAATCAACTAGAACAATGGGAACTTGAGTTAAGGAGTCGCACTGTTCAGCGCCTCGAGTACGAGTTTTTTCTTGAGAAATTCGTGTAGGTATTGCATAGTCTGCGTCTTTGTCATATCTTACGTTGAACAGTGCCCCTAGCGGACCGTATCTAAAACATTTTTTTAATCTACATACGTGAACAATAAAGTATTCGGCTAACTTAGAAAAAACTTTTTCATTGCGATCTTTTGTGTGTGACTATTTTGACACACAAACTTGTACTTATATTGAATATTGATTGACTTAAAACAAATAAGATACATTACAAGATTTACGATGTCAAGTATCAAACGGTGATTCACAAATAAAAAAAGTAATTATATATTTCCGAGATCCACTTATGCGATGTTATTTATAAACTATTATATCATACAGCACTGTTGAGTTAAATAATAGTACATGCAAAGACACAGATGAATCATACTAATTGTTCTAAAAATACGACGAAATTCATCGTCTCTAAGATCTATTATTGAATGATATTAACGTAGATATCCTTTCATCGAATCGCATTTGGTTAATATTTCCAACTTGGATTATGAAATGTGCAAGCGCAGAAAGAGTTATCGAGTTGATCCTTTCGATGTCGTAACAAATCTTTCATCCATTGGAGATAGTTTTTTATTATCTATTCAAATAAATAAAATTGGAGTGTCTGTTTGTAATCGCTAAACCCGCTTTTTACTAAGTACATTTATTTTGATGTTTACACGGTATATATACCAAAATATTATTTTTTACAGTTTCCTGCTGTCTGTCTGTTTGTTTCGGCTAACCTCTGGAATGGGTGGACCGATTTTAACGGGATTTTTACTGGCAGATAGCTGATGTAACAAGGAGTAACTTACTTACAACTTTTATGTTAGAAAAACTTTTTTATAAATACCACATGGACGATGTCGCGGGTAACAGCTAGTGAATTATAAAATGTAATCTGCAAACATAAAGAGTGGTCAAGTCCGTTACCGTTCGATTGCGAAGTCGTATCGAATCCTCGATTCGTCAAAGATCGCTACGACACGAGAAAAATATATAAACGAATCCATTCTGTCGCCACAGCCGGGAGGGGGAGGGGGAAAGGCTGAAAAACACTGAAGCATTATGACTAAGACTATTAGTAGCCTAGTCCGGTAGCTGTAAAGGTCATCTGCGACTAACAGCAGTTATAATAATAATATAAAAACCAGCCCTTTATAAAGTCCCACTGCTGGCTACGGGCCTCCCCTCAATGCGAGGTAGATTAGGCTATAGTCCACCACGCTGGCCCAGTGCGGGTTGGCGAACTTCACACATGTTTCGAGGGTTTATCTCAGAAATGCAGGTTTCCTCACGATGTTTTCCTTCACCGTTCCGTCCTTCAACAGCAGTTATTATTTCGGAAAAAAAAACAATTAGTAGCCACGTTGAATTAAAAAAAAGCAAGCAACTTGACACAACTGTGTTGTTAAACTAATTCGTAAATGACATTAAACATTGGTTATAGAGGGATATGGCTACTTTATAATGGTTGTTAAGCCGCACTCGTCATATTGTTAGTCTAATAAGCTTGTTTAAACCAAGTGCCGTCTTCCGAGAGGGGGACGTGAAACATTGAAATATTTTGCATAGCAGCAAACGGAGGTGCCTATTGGATGTGATGGTCAGTACTTCCTCGTAGACTTCCTCTATGGTCTCAATGATATATCCATATAAAGGATGATCGGGACTTTTTGGCGGGAGTTGAGCCGTGAAGTTTTCAATTCTGAGGCTGATCATTGAGTATATCTTAGTCCATTACGTACTGCACAAGGCTAAACATGCTTTATACTCGTAATTTTATCGCACATCCAAAAAACATAGACCCATTATTTGACTAGGTTGCTCTAAGCAAGTTTGTTGTGTGGCATACCGTAGAGTCAAGCGGGTGTTTCTATAAAAAAATACCTCTACTTATAAAATTACTGAATAAGTTTATTGCCATAATATGGAAGTTATAACAATATGACCTCACTATATGTGAGGAACAACTCAACAAAACGTCGCATAGGTAGAATAGTATAGGTATATTCCACTTCCCGTTGTAACTAAATAGTTTACACACGACTATATATTAATTAGCTAATAATGAACTCATTAATACAAGGAAACTGTACGCACCTATGTAATCAATAGAACATTGTTATCGGCTCTATTGCGCGGGCGCAACTCAGTTACACATTATTAACGGCGTTGTTTTTTCCAGTGCGTAAGTTAATTAAGAAAATAATATTATTACGCATCATTAATGAATTTTAATTCGAGAATTTTTAAATTTGTAGAGATGACAGCGATCTAAATTAACTTCTTATATGAGTATGGTAGAACCTAAATGTTGTTTAACTTTTGGACCAGGCAATAAAGTACTACCTACCTACTTAATATTACCAAAACACACACGGTTGTCAGTAATTGTTGTACGAATTAAATAGGTATTGTTGTGAAGAGGATTAGAAGAAAAAAATAACGCCACAACCTTGTTACGTCATATATTAATTCTTCATCTCTGATGTATACTTTTTAATAAGGCGGTGTTTCACGATAAGACGGATAATTATGTCCGAATTAATAGCTCATTTCGTGACGATCGAATGATACAAAAAGCGTTAAATAATACCAAGTCGAAGACTTCATATGCGGCGCGGTCTGTAGTGTTAATTATCAAGCCATTTACATAATTACTAACTTGCGTTTTGTTTTTATGACGTACTCGCTTTATGTCTCTGCCGATACAAAAAAAAGAAGGAATTATATTTTATGAGTTCAATGAATGTTAGTTAGTTCTATGAAAAAGATTGTAAGTATAATAAATAAATTATTTCAACGTGGGCGTGTCGAGTCTGCACCGCTTGAATTATTCTATGGTTTTACACTGAGTGGTACGAAGCAGGAATTATATTAGGTAGGTAAATAATACAAATAAATTTGTTAATTATAAAGCCTTGACGGCCTGATTAGCATAGTTGGTAGTGACCCTGCTTTCTGTGCCGAGGGTCCCGGGTTCGAATCCCGGTAGGGACAAACTTTGTGTGATGAGCACGAATGTTTGTACCTGAGTCATGGATGTTTAATATCTAGTCTACAAGTATTACACATTAGTTCGCTCCCAGTCCATTGTACGGTACCCATAATACAAGCGTTGCTTAGTGTGGGACCGTATAGTTGGTGTGTTCGTCTGGCGATATTTATTTATAAAGTATTTCATTTAAAACGAATTGTAAATATATAAACAAACTCCTCACTCGCGCTATATAACAAGATAGTATTATTTAACGCATTCAAACACTCGTAAAACCTTTAATATCGCGATGCCAATCGTTAAAGGCGGTATTTTATAAAAGAATCGAAAAAAAATATATATAGATGATACAGAATTTAAGTCCCTCATTACTAAAACGATAAAGTTAATCATTTTAATTAAAACTCGGTGTTTCAGTGTTTGTTTCGTGTTAAAGAGAACATTTAATAGAGATCATTTCAATTTATACACTACCATTTAACTCAACGAGAGGAGAGAGAGAGAGAGGAGAGAGAGGTAGGTAGAGAGGTGGTGCAATCTCACAGCGTAAAGAGGTATTTTAAAAAAGTCACAGTACACACACAGTATACAGAACACAGAACAAAAAGTTTTAAAATGAGCGAAAATATTTAGTTTTCAAAGGTGAAATGTACTCCAACTCTAAACACACATTTGTGTCAAAACAGTGAATCATTTCATTTATAGGATAAAAAAAAGAAATTCTAATTTTGAATTTAGAATTTTCGCTTATCACTGCAATGGCCAAACTGCCAGCTATACAATCATGTGTTTTTTCATGGAATGAAAACTCTTTAGTGTTAAATTAGGACAGAAACCATAAAAAGGGAAGTGTTGCGATTTTTCTGATGAGAAGTGTAGCTTTATGTTATTCTTGCCTACCTTTATCAGGATTCAGGAGTCATGGCTGTGCTTCTACAAACTCAAATTACTACACTAACATCAAGAAAATAGCCGAAAATTATAGACTTTTCTGAGACTTTTCTCGTAGTACAGTCCCTTATCAGGTAAAGATATGTAGAGCAGTCTGCCACGTGAAAAAGTAACAAGACTACTGTAACTAGAGTAACTATAGATTTACGAATAATAATACAAATAAGCTCTCTCTGCTCTACTGCTCTACATTCGCAAAAACCGTTAGGCGTTAGGTAAGAGGAAAACGGAAGACTAAACTGAAGGGGTCACATACATAAATGTAGGTGATTACGTAAAGTTTAATGTTTATAATCTAGGAGATATAGCGATTTTTATACATAATTTGACCTCTGGCCTATTATAGGGAGCATGGACTAGGTAGAGATGGACAAAATATAAAAAGCAAGACATCCACTTGCGTGGTCGCGAAAGCTACGCCCCGCATTGATTTTGGTCGCTTCACAGACCACTTAAGGTCGCTTTGAAAAAACATACAATGACAATATGTAATTATATCGCCAGACGAACACACCAACTGTACAGTCCCAAACTAAGAAACGCTTGTATTAGGGCTACCGTGCAAAACCTGGGTGCGATCGCAGTATATATTTAGTTACTTATAAAAAATAAAACGTCTATGCCTCTGGTACAAACATTCGGGCTCATACATTAAGTTTACTCATACCGGGATTCGAACCCAAAACCCTCGGTACAGATAGTACAAACTGTGCTAATCGACTCGTCAAACACACAAAACAGACCATGTTCTGTGATAATAATACTAATGATGAAATTGAATTATATAAATTAATTCAGTAGCCAAATAGCTCTTACTAAAATCTATCAAACTTGGCAAACACATGACCGAGTATGTCAAATAGGTAATAAAATTATAGTTCAAAAAATAAACCGCGATAAAATTCTTAAAATCAGTTTTATTTCAAAATTATATTTTTCGCGCGAGTTAATTGAATTTATTATGAACTAGCTGTTGCCCGCGACTTCGTCCGCTTCTTTATTTTGATATAACTTTTTTATTTATTAACTGATTGAAATAAAACAAGCACTTAATTTTTAGTGATCACAATACATTTGTGAAAACGGCAGCCAAATCGGTTATGCCGTTTCTGATATCTGATCTGATACGCGCACAAATAAACAGACAAAATTCTAACAATCATTGTTTTGGGTTCCATTGCATCGACAAAGGCCTCTAATAATAGTTTTTCTCATATATCTTCCATTTACAGACAGCGATCAGTTACATTTTTATTATATATATATATATATATAGATTCTGTTCGTGCTAATAATGTGGCAATGAAGTCGAAATCGAGACGGAATAGGTAGACGATTGATCCAAATAACATTAACAAATTGGGTTGCTGCATTTATTTTGCCATTATTAGGTATTCAATTATGTTTTGATTTCTTATATTTACGCGAATACTACACATTGAAAGATAACCAATTTTTCGGGTATTATCGCGTTTATTTTCAAACTATACCACTAGGACGTCAACCACCTCAGTCCTCCCGTCACCATGGTTGCTGTAAAGCAGCCGACACGTCGGGAACGTAAAAACATAAAATAAATGCGATAAAGTCCGAAAAATTAGTTTTATTTCAATTCATTTATGTTTTACGATTTTCTAACAGTGATACCATTTTCGTAATAAAACTAACAATTTACAAAAGTACAGATATAGGTATTATAAGTTTTCGATCAGAAAAAAATCTGAAACAACGTGTGCTATATCTACCAGTTACCTATTTCCAGTCAAAATCTATAAAACTACGAAATGTTTTAACAAATCCTACAAAATAAAGTACATGTAACCACGTCTCGTCGGATGATATTCCAACTTTTTAAATCACCCCAAAACTGTTTCGACCGTGAGATTCACAATTCAATACTGATTAACTCAAGGCATCTATATCCATAGGAATTACCATTTCACTGAATTAAAAAAACCCTTTTATTTAGCCTCTGTCTTCGTCAGTCGTGATTTCGCGAAGGCTGCGTTATAGAGCTACGAAATATTATTTCTTCCTCTATTGGAGGTGGCTTAAAAAGATAATGTATATTATGTAAATTTAAATCGTATCTGTAATTTTAAATTAAGTACTAAATTTAAATATTTAATTAAAAAGGTAATATTACAAAAATATTGTTACTGAACAAGTAGTCTTTTTTGGTGTGGCTTTTTCGATACAAAACTTTAACAGACCAATACAAAAAAAAATATAGTTTGAACGTTTTGTTGACGTATTTACGATTAATAGATAGAAATCCATTGTTAAACAAATGGGGGAAGAGGGCTCCCTTCCTCCATTTGTATTTAAGATTGATTAGAAATATTTATGGTCTCAAAGCATCTTCAATAAGTATTTTTTTTGTATTCCGAATAACACGTATAAAGAGTAATTATGAGATGACACCAATAAACCTTGTCCTGTAATATTAAAAATAATTGTAAAATAGGCAGAAGAAATTATTAAAATGAAATAAAATGCCGCATCCGATAGTGCGGCGCTCGATGTGTCGACGAGATCCAGACGGACATCTGAATAGCGTCTCATTATCTTTAATTATATACCGATTCCTCGGAAGGGTGGCCGTTTCACTTGTAGCAACGCAATTATAAACGAAAATACATTTAATTTATAGCATCTGTAAAATATTTTGAGATTTACCTTTGCCTACCAAACGAATCTATCTCAGCAAAAGCAAGCAGATATGTTGAAGAAACCGATAGGAGTGCTATGAATGTGATGATAGCCCATCATCATTACCTAGGTCTCTTTTTTAACCGACTTCAAAAACGAGGGGGTTCTTAATTCGGCTTTTTGAAATCAAAATTGTTTTCAAGGTTGGTCGTAAAATAAAGTCCGCGGGAAACTAAAGTCGTGGGCATAATAAGTGTGGATATTTCTGCCTTCTGTTTATTAATTAGTCTGCTCTACATTAAAATTAAAATACACTTGACATTAGTTTTATGCTTCAGTTTGGACTATAATTTATTAGCTACTTATAATATAATTTATGTCGCGGATAAAACTCGAATCAATCACTATTGATTTTATGGTTGTCTCAAATATTGAAAAGTAATCACGTTAATTGATCGAAATAAATTATTCGAAACGAGTTCAATGACACCGCGCACCCCTTAAATTAATGACACCTTGCTTAAAACTGGCAACCCGTTGAATACGACTTGCGGTTATCATTAAAACTAAAATGTGTCATTATAAAAAAAAAACTGAAACTGCGCATTAACTATCATTTTCATTAAAAGAGCCCGATATAAATAGAGAATCTTTTCAACGGCACTTATTAGAGGGTGAAAAGGGGATGCCAAGGTAAAAAGTGTAATTATGTTGATTATTTAGGCCTTAATGCGCCGACTATCCCGCGCCTCCCCACGCCGTCATTAATCGCCCCCCTCGCCCCCTCCCCTACAGCCTTTATTATTTCGTTTCAATTATTTTTGTGATTATCTTTTTATGGCGGCCGCGCATTAAAACTCGAAAAAATAACAGTGGACATTAAACGTAATCAGAATCGAAATTACGAGATGTCACCACTGGTGTTTGTGTTTTTAATATTATTAGGGTTCGGTGTTTAAAAGCTCGCGTTTTTGTATTGCGTGTTGAAAAACGGTGTACTTAAGAACATTAGTTTGTTTGTTTTTATACTGTAATGCAATTTTCAAAATACTCAGTACATATTTAAAGGAAAACTTTATATTAGTACTTATTACTTGTGTTGTATACAGGTTGTAAGTGGTTAATTCATGATTCTCAACGCCTTAAAGTTGGAATTTTCCGTGGATGTTTTCATGAATTTTAAATTTTTTTTCCAATTCTTTTTAATTCGATTTAAGTATGAAATATAAATAAAAGTCTATCTCAACGTGATAATAAATAAAAAAAACCATTGTTACTAATTTAGACTTAAAACTGCAATGTAAATTAAAAGTCGATTCGCTCGAGCGCGCTCGTCACTTACACGCGTCGGGTATCGCGCGAGGCATTGTGTTGTAATCCCGTTGTTTACGATACATTGCGCGCAAAACTAATACATTTGTAACCCATGTGTTTCGACATAAATTATTTCTATAATTTTATTATAGGCATAACGTGTAAAGTTTTCGTTATTATGCCCCTTAGACCCTGTATATTAAAAAAAAATATGTACTGTAATATGTACAATAACCTAGCACTATTACGCAATTAAGAAATATAAATTTTGGTACTAAGTTTAACCCCATGTAAGTAAATCAAACATAACGTACAATATCCGTAAACATTGAAGTTAATGCCTTATTATAAAAGTTAATACGAATTTCTATAGCAACGGAAATATAAAAACACGTATATTTTATACTAAGTCGACGCGTGACCGTTCACAATACAACTTGGATTTGCCAACCCTTTGATTCGGGTTACCTACTAATGAATACAATCCATCATCACACGAATTTGAACTTTAACGCTCGTATTTTATAATTCCTTTTCATTTTTCAGGTATCCGTTAATGTATATTATTATTAAGAGTATTTTATGGATGAGTAATTTTTATGATTGCGCCAGTATTGTTCAGTGGGTAGGCAAGTACAGATGTTTAGTTATTAAGTTGATCGTTAAAGCCCGCGACCAATGTCACGATTGGGCCGTGCATGGAATTATTATTAACTAGCTGCGCCCCGCGGTGTTACCCGCGATTAAAAAGTATGTCGATGCCTATGTCATTTTCTGACTCCCAAACTACCACTACCTATGCAAAAAATCATGTCGATCCTTTGCTCTATGAAAACTTAAAACAAATCTATCCCACGGGAACCATTCATGTTACCGGGATAAATAGAAGCCTACGTGCTATTCCAGACTATAATCCATCTCTGTGCCAAATTTCATCCAGATCCGTTCAGCCGTTCTGGCGGGATTGAGTAACAAACATCCATCCATCCAAACTTTCAGCTTTATAATATTAGTGGGATGCTATTACTAAGTCGGTTTTGCATGTGATGTTTACTACGTCAACATGTTTATTAGAATCCGTTCAGTAGTCTTCCCGAGACGCGCGTTTAGATAGACACAGACAAAAAAAGCGGATTAAGCGATTGTATCATGATCATGATGCAAATTATACAAATATATTTGAAATAGACTGAGTTTTTTTTTAATCATAGTAGATTTTTTTTTAATAAAATAAGTGATGGGGTATCCCATCACCTATTATTAGATATTTTTAACGGTTTAACGGTAACATTTTTTTTTCAATCAATCCTTTTTTCTTTAAAGTAGGTACTATAATAGTTATAGTTTTAAATAAACTGGCATTATTTAAAACTATAACTATTATAGTACTTTAAAGATTTCCATTTTATTCTGTAGATCAATATAATACTTTCTACACATATATAAAACATGAAGTATTTGTTTTTATTAAGGGCGTGTTTCATAATGTTCTGGTAAACCCTAGCCAAATAATTTTTGCCAGATGGTCAAAAACTAATTCTGGCAAATAAGTTTATGACATTGAGATGCATGGTGTTAATGTTCTATGATATATCAAACATAATGTATATATATCCTATACTATAGATTATATATTTTCCTCGTGCAATATTTAAAATTGGAATACATAGGTTCAACCTTCACATAGTATTGTTCGTAGGTAGCGCATAAAATAGACGCTTAACAATAATATTAATTACGTATTTTAATTAACCTTTAACGGTCATTATTAACCGCGTGGTAATGAAATAATGGTATGTTTATTCAACACAATTTATAATAAGATGATACATTAATTAAGTACTGAAACAACTTTTCAAATAAAAAAAACAACATTTTAATTGTTTACGTCATTTGTGACATATTTGACGATTCATTAGTGATAGTGACGATCGTAAATTTCTACCGCCAAAAAAAGTATATGGTTCTAATTCGCTTTGTTTTGTTTTTATTTATTTTTTAGTTTTTTTTTTTACACTAACATTATATCGATGTAGAGCTTCAAACCAGTGATAATTAAAATCCGTATAGTCTTTATTGTGTTACCTAGTTTGATAATACGTGTATATTTGTATGTGAAAAGTTTTTTGTTGTTAAATAATTTAACACCACTGAAATAATTATCAGCGTTTTGCAATCTGCTGGCGGGCCGTGCGATCACGCGGGATCGGCAGGAAACGCACACAAATGGGGTTACCACGACGGACTGGTCCGATTGTGGGATATATCAAATTAATTCACGTGGTACCATAAATAATAGAAAATATACACAGTTCGTAATTATGATCGGTTCGAAACGAAAATGTTTGACGGAGGTTTGTTACATTTATTGAAGACCGAACTTAATTGCTTACCATTTAAAGATACAGAGAGAGCGATAAGATCAGTTACCTACCTACCTAATTTAAAAGTTAACGTTACGACTAACAATTGTGTACACAAATTACAATAGTTTTGCATTTTTTTTAACACACCGAATAATTATGACTACACTAACAGTAAATAATAAAATTCAAGTGCTTAGTTTTTTAATTTTAATTCTTCTCATATAAGTCGTTGTCGACTTATTCCACGATGATCGACAGCACCACATTGTAGCTAATAAGATATCTAACTGTATCTGCGGGTATCCGCGAATCGAATCGCGTGGTGACCACGCGACGCGTATGTGTTCGAAATCGAAAGTGGCAGTCCGAAAACTCGGTGGACATTCATTGATGTATCTCTTCATCTATTATTATATTTACCGAATGCGTTTATGTCGGGCCTCGTTGAAAGCGAAACCGGTTTTCAATTGTTATCCCTCTCGTAGGTTAATTGACCGATATTTGTAAATGCTGCGGTTAATTTGTGTTTTCAGTGTAGTTGCGAATTCGGTGCGTTAAATGAGATGGGCTTTTGGTGGGAATGTGGTGGAATAACTGTTTTGACAGACCATTTTGTGTATGTCACTTTTGTATTTACTTTAGTAGGTCTATCTGTCTATCTGCTGTCTACAGCAGTATTTGAAATCTCTAAACAAAACAACAATAGTGACTAATAAAGTAACTATTATCCGACTTTACTATTCCTGCTTCGAGCTTGCTTAGAATCATAACTGGACTTTCCCGAATAACGAGCACATTATTGTCACCATTGTACTTTTACAACTTATGCACTCATATGATATTCTAGTCGGAAACGATCGCCTTATAGTATTGGACATCATTTCTAGAATGTACTAGTAATAAAGACCTTTACATTCTAAATAATGTGGAACGTAGAACGCGGACGCAGAACGTCCTCGGTCTGTTTAGAGTCTAATGACTTATCCAACATATTTTATAGTATTATGGTCAGACTATTTTATAGGACATCAGTTATATTATGTACGTTCCCACGAACTTGAAAAGATGCTGCCTGACCCGCAGAAGATTGTATTAGCATTATTGGGGTCCAGCTCACACCACTCGTAGGCGACCCTAAGCGAGTTATAAAGCAGTCTATGACATACAAACGAATATACCCAAAGACTATATAAGTATAGTCCGCCAACCCGCACTGGGCCAGCGTGGTAGACTATGGCCTTATCCCCCTCGCATTGAGGGGCGGTCCGTGTCCAATAGTGGGACATTAAAAAAGGGCTGTTATTATTATTATATATTATTAAAGACTATATTGCCAGTAAAACGTCGCGTCCGAAGACCCACCGTGCTTAATAACATAACATCTTAATGTTATTTACGCGCGATCCCTAAATAACACATTAGAGGGAATTTTACGCGTTCAGTGCATTTCCTAGACCATTACGATTGTTCGCGTGTGATGTGTTCGCAATAAACTCATGTTTCTGTGCCGCTATTAATGTTTCAGTTCAAAGGACCTTTGTCGACGCTGTTTATTATTTTGTCGCGAGCGATTGTGACAGTTTTTGTGTGTGTGTGTGTGTGTGTGTGTGAGATGTATTTATGCGTATATTGTAAAAATTTACTAGTAATGCCATTTGAAGAAATATGCTGAAAAGTGTGACGGCGGAATTGTGGCAAAGTTATATTAAAAAAAGTGTTGTTAAAATTTATTGATTCGTTTAGCTCTTGATATTAAGTTGACGATCGCCAGTTATAGTCACTCTATGCTCAATAATCTAAGATAAAGTTGAGAACAATGATATATCGAAGCTCTATTCTTTTGTATACTTAAGTTGTTCTGGCGAATCTTTATAGTATTTCTTTAGTGATTTTTTTCCTATGTTTTAATAATTAGTCTGCTATTTGGAGCGGAGACAAATTGAAAAATCAAAGATTATAAAAATTGGCCATCCCATTCTTGAGTTATAAATGGTGTAACTAACACTACTTTGTTTTAGATAAGGATAATGTTAGTGATGTAAGACTCAACAAATATATAACCTTGAAGTGAGTTTACGCCCGGAGGTGCGTACGTCTGAGGTGGGGCCTCAAGAGGTCCTCGTGCGCCCTCGTCGGCACGATGACACTCGTTGCCTCGCGGTCCCGATCACTTATTATTTCCGCATCCCTCGCTATTGTTCTAATTTCAAAAATGATTTCTTTTTTACGTATTAATTCAAGCAGCTGCTATTAAAATTAAAAAAAAGTATGTATTAAAAATTGCATTGTTTTTTTTAAATTCAACATTTACCTGAGCTAATCTTTTTTTATGAACACGCATCCCCGGAATTCACTGGATAGTTTTACAGAAAAAAAAGACATAGACTCTACCACAGAATTGTTTTTTTTTTCTGTATTTGGTACATACCAACATAATAGAATAACATGTTCCATATTCATGACACCGAAACCAAATCAAAAGTGACTTTCCGAAACCCTCGTTAGAATTAGAAATCAACCGTCGCTGCGCAAAAAAAAAAACAATAATTATAAAGCGCGCGTAATTCTAATTCCGAATTCAAATTAAAGCCGCTTAATGCGCGGGAGCGACCCCGTTAAAAAAAAACGTTGAAAAAAGAGTTGACGAGTGCTCCGAGGGTGGTAATTTTTCATTAATTTAAGTTCACCATTCCCTGTTTTGTTTGCTTTTAATCGCATTTCTAATTAATCCCGTCGAGAATAACGTGACAACTGTCGACTATGGCCGCCATTTTTTCGGGCCGAGTATAGCAGATGTCGGCCGATTTCCATTTGTTTCTGAGATTAATGATTCGGTGCGATTGTGAATTTTTCCGGTCGGCTTTTGTTGTTTTAGAAGCAATTTGTCCGCATACTTTTGTTGGAGACCAGTCGTTAAAACCCTCACAAATGATATTGGAAAAACATCTTGGTAAAAGCGTTCCGCTGTAACTAAATTCGGATACGAAACAACGGAACAGCGATTGATGTAACAGCTAAAGTATACACATCACAAAAAGTTTCAGAACACTTAACAACACGAAGGTAAGTATCTTAAACTTTTTGTGATGTTTAGTGATTGCATTGGGTACTGACAATGTGTAGAAAGCCATACATCGTCATCTTCTCAGAAATCTGTACACATTATGGTCTATAGCCCCGTGTCCCAATGGCGTAGGCAGAGTAGCACAACAGTGAAACGCGGGTACACGTTAAGCTGATGGTGTTTTGATACCAATCAGATAAATTGGGATGAGCTAAGTGCCACTATGCTGGGCAGACTCCCAATCAATATACAATAAGTATACAAACTTCACACGCATTTTAAAACTCTAACAGGTTTCTCCGCAATGTTTGCCTTCATCAATTCGCGCATGAGATCCGAAAATCTCTGAGAAAATCGCAACGAACATTCTCTACAAAACAGCTCTACATAAGTAACCAATATACATTTAAACACCAAAACGCAGTAAGTAAAGTCGTTGCAAGTGCCTTTATCGTGTGTACAGCTATAATGTAGAGCTATAAGTGTCTGGTGTCTGTAAATTTTCGCTATGGCGATCTGTGGCCGGTCTTTGTGCTATTAATTTGTAATGTCCTCCCCCCAGCCGCCTAGATGCATGGGAGGGGTGCACTAGAGGTACGGAACTGAGGATAAGTCCGACATTTTGATAAGGACATGTGTACGGAAAATGAAAATGTATTCGGGAATAAGGTGTGAGAATGACGCCAGTGATTTGTTTTTATCTCTATAATTGTATGGGTTGCTTGGATAAGCTACATTTACAGGGTGGAATGCGAACATAATGTTGAGGTAAAGCCTTAGGTAAACAAAAGATACGAAAGATAAATATAAAATAGAGACAAATAGATTTTGAGAACTTACAGCCCATACTGTACGATTAGTGTTCGTCTCACTCTACCCGACGTACCTTCCAATTAAAATGAGGTTTAACAATTCATGCCTATTCACTCTTTCGTACTTCTCCACCTCGATATTATCACATAAGAGAAGATTCGAAAATCTTTAGACGCGTCCGCACTTCGCACATCGTGGCGAGGTTTGCCGATCTTCAATGGAGGCCCGCGTTTCCGATAGGATTAAGCCAGACTTACTGCTCGGTCAGGAACACGGCGCGACGCAGTAACCCCCACACCCCTCCCCCACCACACCCTGCAGGCTCGCCGCACCCCCCCGATGGCCCGGCGCATTAGGAGCAATCATATTCGACGGGCGGTAGGTTTTGGCAGCAGCCCGTGTTGCTTAGCTTCGGCCAGCTATTTGGGGAACAATGATCGGTTGTGTCTTAGTTTGTAGCGTGGTTTAGGCGCAGTTTTGCTTGCGCAATATGGATGGTGTGAAGAATGTTGATATAGATAAGTGGACTACGATTATCTGGAGCGTGTAGAGCTTAGAGTCCAAAAGCAATTTTCTATGGTTTTTCATTGAGTCAAAGATATATTTCGTTCCTCAATTGTGCAGTAAATCATCGAGCGCAAGTTATACTGGCAAAAATCTTAGCACTTCAATGTTTTTGATCTTTTCCATTACCTTAGATAATGTTTACTGAAAGTCATGAATTAAAGTTGTTTTCTTTTGTTTCCAGATAAACATGGAAACAATCATTATGGTAATTAACTTTAACTTAAATTGTAGTTTGTTTTTTCGTGTTCCTTTTGTATCACGTTGCGCAAACGCACCACGAATGACAACATCTACACACCGTCTTCAAATAATACGTCTGTGTTGATTTTATAAACAATGAATTAGGACATCATCTGAGGTTAAAACGCTAACTCCGAATATGAACCCTATTAAAGATATTTGTAAGTCGAAAATACCATTTGAGCTTAAACGTGGTCGTTGCTTAGACAACATAGGCTTCATCCAAGATGGGGCTAGTAAGCTTGATCTTCATGCTTGGTGGCTACTGAGGTAGGCCAGTCTTTGATACAATGCATTTACCGTGACGTGGTATCTCCGCATAACTACTGGCATCTAGATTAGGAAGTAGATGGGTAGCAATGCAGGGAACCATAGGTAGGGGGATGCTTAAGGATATTATAGTACTTTTACTATTAACACTATTATTTAGGTTTATTAGTATAACCTAAGGCGATGAGTTTGAAGACTCTTTACTGTTGGATAAGTGAGGCTATTTAAAGGAAGAAAGTACGTCGTTTTTTCGTTGTGAACTAACTGTCCCGGCAGTTGTCCTGTCAAAAAGGTACTATTAATTTTTTTACAATTTTCCGGACAACTACATAAATTTTTCTTTCTCTACAAACCTGATTCGGACTACTGCGAACATTTTAAAATAAAAATTTGCCAGATCGATTCAGCCGTTCTCAAGTGATGCGATTACCAACAAACACCATTTTATTTTTATTGTACAGATTCAGAAAGAGTCTTATAGTTCTGTCTAAGCCTTGAACGCGCGAAGTACTGCGAAGTCAGAATTTGGATAACTTAAATATAAAAAAGAGATTTTTTTCCCAAAAAAACACAATTGTCATTTTGTTGGGAAGATTTTTTTTTATTTATATATTAACAGAAAAATCAACGTATTGATTCCATTTCCAAACAAATCTCGTACGAACCTATTCAAACAGATTAACTACCGTAAGGATTCCCTTTTATAACGGGTCGTGCCCCGAAAAACACACATATTTGGGCGGATAGAAGCGCCCCTCGGTGGAGGCGGGCGGGACTCCCTCAGATACGCGTCTTGACCTATTTGTGTCGTCACGTTGAGGTAGGTCGCCGCATGTTTACTTGATACAGGCAGCGGATGTTATATTGAATATTGTGGATGTTTAATATCTCTATTCTTAGTAATGATACATTAATTTCTAGCTTTGTTATTATTTTTTGGAAATTACAGCGAAGTAGTTGTCTGAAATAGTTTTGGAATCGCTTTTCCAAGTGTCTGATTTGGATTATATTGAATAGGTCATAATACTGGAGAAAATACCGATGATGCTGGATAGATGTTATGTATTTACATCACTGTATAGGATCGCAGATGAAAGGGCAACATTGTTGGAAGACCTGCTTTATTCATTAGTAACAGTATAACAAAAAAAATACTTTTAAGTCATTTTTGACGATTTATAGGCACCTACTTCACCCAGACTATTCGCTTTGATATCGCACTGGTCTGGCCTAAGCGTGTTATTTCCTACATAATCTTTAAATTCGACCTCCTCAAATTGAATTTGATAATGGCAAATATGCTCATCCCCAAATTTATAGCATGTTTTCGTCCAGTTACAATGGTATTACCGAACACTTCGCACCAACATAACTAAGCAATTATTTTTTTAAATATACTACAACTACTTGATATGGTACCATCTTCTTCTCGCAGACGAGTCGGGATGCGAGGCTGATATGTTGGAGGGCGCGGAGGTGGGTCGGCACTCGCCGCCCCGGCCGCAACAGGAACCCATCAACCTCAAGAATGAGGTAAGCACCACTCCACAATCTTTATACAGCGTGATTCAAAAAGGTTATACTAACCATTGATTTATAAAAAAAAAATTGCTAAAAAAAAATCACAATTGGGAACATTTATTTTATTTTAAAAATGGACATATTGAATATCTGACTTAACATAATGATGACAATTGACCTAAAGAAGCGCAGGTTCTAGGTTTAGTATAACCTTTCCGAATCATTCTGTATATAATCCTCCTGACGCAATTTCGATTACGGTGGTTAATCTCAACGCTGAATAGCCAACTATGCAGAAGATATTGTAAAGCAAAATGTGTGCGCAAACGCTGGTGCACTCTCTCTCTTCCCTCACACTCATAGTCCGATGGGACGACAATCGTCACGATCGGAGAGAGATCGCATCACCAACGGCAACGGCTCCGAGCCACGAGCAAAAAACAAACGAAAATATTTCTATTTTTAAAACCATTGACAGACGTCAAGTTATATGTGACATTCCACCAAATAGTTTTAAACTCAAGTTCGGAAACTTACTTAAATAATAACAATATATTTTAGCGTCGCTAACAATTAGTAGTCATGTTTGAAAATGAGATTTGCACATGAAATCCTGTAATCCTGTAATGTCAGCCGTGGTTTGAAGCTGCAACTGTCGTTTCCAAGGCGAGTATTCTACCAATATGGCTATCACTGCTTTATAAATAGCGTTTATACCTACCTATTTCTCACCACTCGGATTGAAAACTGTGTATCATAATAGGAAGAAAATTATCTAAGATGAGTTTATAGAGAAATGTCCCTACTAGAGAATCGTCATAAGATTACATTTGCATTATTTTCAATCTCATCATCTAACAATTGATCCATAAAGCAAATGTTGGATTATAACATGTAAATCTCATATTATATCGTGTAGATGTAAATGAAAAATGTGTTTCCTAAATAACTTTAAATCTATTTCACCTACATTTATACCAGCAAGACCCTTTCGCCCCACTCGGCAATCTAAAAGCGAAACAAATAACCCTCATCGCGCTACTTAACTAACACGTGGCCGTTTCGCAAAAAATGCAGACGAAGTTGAGTGCGAATAAATGCGGCTATCCTCAAGTGCGAGCCAACCCGAGCGCCAAAAAGACGACACCCACTTGCCTCACTCGAAAGGTCCTGCAACGACTAAACATTCGCTTCGTTAGCGAACCCGCGAAAAAATCGCCGCGTGATGCCAGCGACCGATCGCTCCCGCACTAGCGCAACCTACTTGCCACAGAATCTATAGTATCGATTAGCGAGAGCTTTTTTAACCGTACGCACTCACACAACGCCACCCCGGGGGCCAGCCTTTTTAACAATCTTTTTTTCGTCCACCCCTCTCTCCCGAAACCGCCATGTCCATTGCGCGGATGCAAAGACCACCCGCCCGCCCCACCCCTCATATAGCGGCACTGAAAATGGAATTTCCATGAGTGATGGAGTGTCAAACGGGAAGTGAAAAAACGGAGAAAAAGTATATTATGTTAATTATTGAGTGCGCGCTCCGTCCGAGTTTAAATTGAATGTCATGTCGTACGCGTCTGTCGCGTCGTGTCGTGGATACGCGCGCTCTCGTTTCTATCCCGTGCCGTGTTTAATTTTAATTTTTCGTGTTTTCGTGCGGAATTAATAATCGCGCATGTCGAAATTTCGACATTCAGTACATTTTGTACGTGACGAATTTTGATCAAAAGTTACTTATTAACTTTTGTCCCGCATACGCACGTCCGTAGAAACCGCACTAGATACGATACAAATCGAAATTGAGCTTTATTAGTTAAGCTTAAGGTAGTTGTTTCTTGTTAGCGTATTGAGCTAAGCCCCGGTAGCTGGAATGACTCTTATTTTCATTCCCTAAGCACGGACAGTGTGTTCTCTCGTAATGTTTTCCAGTTACTTAAGCCGCTAGATCCTTTATACTTTTTTTGTTAAGTAATATACAGTCTCTTTGCATTTATTGAAGTTCGAAGATGATATTCTCCGAATTGTATTAAAATTAATATAGGTAAATAAAATGCGTCAGTACGTATAGGTGCTAAGGTTTATTTTGGCTCAAATAAAAGCTTGCAAGAAGTAGATATGATTTGCATTTCAAAATAAATAAATTGATAATACCGACTTCTGTTTTACTTTTAATAAAATCTGCTATCTAAACGGCCACCGTACAAAATGATCGGACAAAGCTCATTCGCCGGCCAACGCGAACTATCCCTGCAGTCGCAATGCTAATGGAAAATCCCGAAAAAATATTGGCAATGAAAAAAATAGTTTAAAAAGTCGTCGACCACATTTGTATGAAAATTGGGTGGGGGAGGCGGGCCCTCCCGCGGCCGCCGATCGGCTATTATTATTATTATTACTTGCATTATATCTGCATTTTTTCCACGCACACACTGGCGGGTGGGCACGCCATTTTTATTTTCTTCCTTTTTTCTTTTTTTGGCGAAATCGGCGGGACCGCCCCCCCTCCCCTCACACACACGCGCGGCCCCGCGCCGCCAGAATCGAACTATGCGATGTCTACAAGTGGACGAACATTTAAATTGGCTCTCATCAAATATTGACTGCGTGTAGTTTTTTTCATTAACCATTCGGCTTTATGTGAGGTACCTTCGCTATCGGTGGCCTTTCAATTTGTATCGACTTCCTTTGAACGGGTTGGCCGAGTGTGTAATATTTTGTGTTTAATTAATTTTTTTTTCAAGTATCTGCACCAGCCCTGATTGAAGGGGTAGGCTGGTTTTCAACTAGATTATTAGTCGGGAAACTAAAATTAACCCGTTTTAAGCTAACTTTAATATCGTCACTTGAATGCATAAGCTGCCCTATGTGCTAAAAATATCACGCAGATACTTAGGTGAAGTCCAGCACAACTTAGGCTAACTTTCAGGCTAATCTAGTCTGAGGACAAACTACAAAATATTTACGTGGCAATAGGTGCGTTGATTGTATGTTTTTTACATTCATGTCGTTCCGGCTGCTTTACACCAACCTTTGACACTAGGACGTCAAACACCTCAGCCCTCCCGTGACCATATTAATTGTTAAGCAGCCGAAACATCGGGAACGTAAAAATACATATAATAAACGCGAAAAAATCCGTAAGATTCGTTTTATTTCAATGTGTAGTATTCGCGTAAATATATAAAAAAATGTATAACGACCTACATACCTCCCACAATTTTCTATTAATAAAGCCATTTAATTAATTAGTATCGTGAAATGTAACAAGAAGCAAATGATCTCATCTTCACACACAGTTTAATAACAAGTCCGAACGCTCGCTGCAGTCAAGCGAATTTATTATCATTAAAAAATGCAAAAAATCATAATGAAAGGGGTGAGAAGAGGTGGGGCGGGGGTGCGTCCCATTTTTTATTTTAATTGGCTTGTAAATTACAAAAGTTATAGTGAAAACGTTGCTACCGCTTTTTTCGGTGTCATTATGCGGTGTTTAATTTTGTCGCTCGCCCAAGGTAGAATGTTACTATTTACCTGATTATAGAAATAGCCCCGAATTTATAGACGCTTTATAACTTTATCAAAAGTCGTATAGTACTGGGCGAAACTAAACTCTTTTGCGCAGTACTATATGTCGTTAGACTACATATTTTTTTATATAATAACTAGCTGACCCGGCAAACGTTGTTTTGCCATATACATAATTTCTAGGAAATATTTTTATAGTTCAATATTTGCGGTTACAAATTGAGATATAAAGTATCCAATCTTTCCAGTTGGATAAAACTGCACACAGTGTGCAAAATTTTATTTAAATCGGTTTAGTAGTTTAGGAGTCCATAGCGGACAAACACCGTGACACGTAATTTATATACATTTAGACATTGTTTTATTAAATAAAAAAATATATTAAAGAGCTTTAAAAAAACAAAAGCAAGTGTTACATTCGAATGCGCAATGCCAACACGTTTGTTTTCTAGATGCTTTTACATGCCCAATTAAAAAGCTACAAGAAAAAAGATAAGCTCGTGTTGCGATCGCGTATTTGAACGCAACACATGCTTATGTTTTTCCTTAAAGCTCTATAATAGGGCTGTCACAATTTGATTAGAAAAAGATAATGTTTTATGACGTCAATCTAAAAATTGTAATTAATATAACCTCTTGCCAATGTTTTCACCAAATCATTATAGTAAATGTATTAATAATATATGTGGCCTTAGCATTATGCTCCGGCCACATCTGTTACTTAGTGCACTAATTAGTGCCTTCATAATATCACTAAGCAGATGTGGCCAACAGTTTAACACATTAATTTATTAGTGTCATTACCAATGGCGTTAGACATTAAGCTATAAGAGCAGAACTACAATAATGTATTGGATACAGGAAATTGAAATAAAATAGTATAACTTGACTTTTCAAGTTCTCCCAAGATTCCGGTAAATCCGGTTTCCGGTAAAAAAAACAGACAAAGAATCTAGAAATCATTATTTAAGGTTCTACTGCGTTGATTTAGGTTCCCAATTATAGTTTTTCTCATATATCTTCCACATACAGATAGCGATCACTTACATTTTATTATATGTATAGATATAAGTTTAACCTATATTTTTATATTATTTGCTGAGTAAACATTAAATATTAGATTATATGCAGCACTTATCACGTCATAAAATAATCTCCTACGCCTAAACCCACCGGCTTCTCACCAAATGGTTATCCAAGGATCGAGCAAAAATAACCCAAGCGTGCGCTTACTTAGCAAACAAACTTTAACACTATCGTTGTAAAGTTCAAAATTGGTCGAAATTTGATATTGACAGTGGCAAATACGGTGTGGCGCCTCCGAAGCTAGGGTTGCTACAAATATAAATCTCGTGCGTCGCAGCCGCGGCCAGGGCTGCCCGCGGAGAACGGCCGTGATTGATCAAAGTCGTTTGTCAGGCTCGCGTCGCGACTGTTGGTAGCCCTGCGCAATTAGCACATGATTCTGCCCGTCTATAATACGCTAGAATTTGGTTTTAATTATGGAATATTATCGTACGTACCATTATAAAAAAATCGAATTATAAAAATAATGTTATCCCATTTTTCACAATACTGCTGAAAAATATTTAAAAATAATGTATACAATAAAAAAAAATATTATGTGAAATATCGATTTCTTATATTTATGCGATTACTATACATTAAAATAAAACTAATATACGGATTTTATCGCGTCTATTTTTATGTTTTTACGTTCCCGACATTTGGGCTGCTTTACAACAACCAAAATAAACCGCGATAAAATACGTATAATTAGTTTTATTTCAAAATATAATGGGAAATTTACCTGTAGTAGGTAAGCAGTGATAACCAAGAGGGTAGAATGCTTGCCTCAATAGCGAGGATTGCAGGTTCAAACCCCGGCTTGCACCACTGAGATTTCTGGATTTCATGTGCAAATCTCATTTTCAACCATGATTATAGCATGCTAAAAACGGTGAAGGAAAACATCGTGAAGAAACCTGCATGTCTGGGAGAACACCTTGAAAGACGTGTGAAGTTCTCCAACCCGCATCCCGTGCCCAACAGTGGGATATTAAAAAGGGCTAGCATTATTATTTATTTTTATTACGTACTAGCTGTTGCCCGCGACTTCGTCCGCGTGGTATTTAATAAAGACAACCGTTGACAACAGCCTGCTCGCCCATTCTGAGCCCGCGGGACGCATTGCAGGTTGTTGCTATCAAACTTAATCAGGCGCTGCGCTGCAACATTGGTTTTATTTTTTTTTAGTGAGATCCTATTTTTTTTTCTAAAATAAAAGTAGCCGAAGTTACTCCTTGTTACATCAGCTAACTGCCAGTGAAATTCCCGTCAAAATCGGTCCAGCCATTTCAGAGATTACCCGGAACAAACAGACAGACAGACAGACAGACAGACTGACGGACAGACAGACAGACAGACAAAAATTGTAAAAAATGTTGTTTCGGTATAGGTAACGTGTATACATCCAAATGCACTTAGTAAAAAGCGGTTATTTTAATATTACAAACAGACACTCCAATTTTATTTATATGTATAGATTGTCATTTATTGAGCACCTTTTCATTCCTATAAACGGTTATTAAAACCAGCGTCAACGCATTCAAGCAAACATGCTTATTTATCTTAACTTAATTCAACGTCAACACATAATTTTCACATCACTTTTACGATCATAAGAACAGAAATCCAATTAAGTAAGAATGAATATTCAAAATGGTTTACGACAGAGGGCGCTACGCATCGACGATTTAATAATATGTGAAATAATAGAATAGCTTAATTTAATGTCTATCAGCAAGTGTCGATGCAAAACGTGCGTGTGTATGCAAGCCGACGAACGCGCCTGCGCCGCGGCACTTATAATAAACCGCGAAAAAAAAACAACGAAACGCAATAAACATTTAAAAAGGGAGATGTCCCGGCATTACAGACGAATTAAAATGCGGAATCACGTACATTACAACCCGTTTTGTTTTTTTTTTCAATACACTTAAAAATGCGCACTGCGATACCAGTGGAGCCTCTGTTCGATTCTGTAGAATTTTATTGCTTTTTGATTTTGTTTGCAGAATGACTGTTCCTGATTTCTTTTATCTTTGTAACGGGGTTTGATGTGTGTTTAATTAAATTATGATGTAATATTTCATATTTTTTTGGTTTCCGTGGATCTTGCGGTTTATAGAGGCCCATTGAAATAATAATATAATTTTTTCATTCCAATGGGATGCTCCACAGTTTTTTGTCGCGTAATATTGGCGGGCCACATTAAAATTAATGGAAACACTGCTCAATGGTCGGTTCTAACCTGTATTTATTTACAATTTTCATTTTTATTGAATGTATTGCTATCGCTGTTTGTTGTTAAAAACGTTACGTTAACGTTTCGTTCGAACTTTGCAACGAGCCTCTGACAAAAAAAAGGAAAGAAAAAAAAAATGGAGACTCAATCAGATGAAAATAATTTGCCAATCAAAACATTATAAAAGAATCGCAGTCATCAATTCGCCCGCCTATGGGACATCTCCCATCGCGTCCGAGGCACATGCTATAGGTATGCCATCTATCGCTCGACACAAAGAACCTATTAACAATTCAGTAATAGACAACTTAGATATCGAGTGTCTAGCTGATATAAAAGAAGGTTTGTTGCAGACGAGCGGGTTTTAATCGATCATTAACGATCAAAGTAGGTACGAGGGATTCAGAAAGGGTACACTAAACCACAAACCTGCGCTTCTTTATCGCATCTGTAATCATTACGTGAATACAGAAGTATGCTACATCGTAGATCTCATCGTCACTTACCATCAGGTGAGATCGAGATCAAATACTTGCCTATATTGTAATAAAAAAAAAGTAAATAAAAAAAAAATATGTTAAAAACATTGTTTACAAAAAATCATAATTATCATTTTGTGAATTCAGAACCTCCTCCTTTTTGAAGTCGGCTAAAAATAAGTCAACTTGGACCGCGGCCTGTCCCAGTTAATAGGACTCCTAGTTAACTGTAGAGACCTGGAGATGTGATGGTTGGTTTTTCGTAGCCCAGCCGTCTTCAGTATGCCTCGTTTAGAGGCGAAACACGTGTCGTATACTTTTTTTAGATTCGCTTCGTTCCGCGGAGAATTACATATTAATTAGGGTCCCGAGTTGAAACTTCCGACAATCTTGACTCATGACAGACCGACTCTTGGTTATATCTTAGAGGAATTCGGCTGGTTTTGTTTAAAGATAAACAAAAAAAAATTACAAGCTCGCTGAGTTTCTCGCCGAATCATCTCAGTTGTGGTCGCGTTCCGATCCGGTTGTAGGTTTAAGAAAAAAGTATGTAAATGACAATTTGTTAGTGATTTGACTTTGACTTTGACAATGCGTTTCCATTAATGGTCTTTCTATGGTTACCGACGTCACTATACGGCTTTCGGCACTCGCTAACGGGTTTCGGATACTACAGCCAGAAAACTAAAACAAAACTAATTTCCGATTTGGTTAATTGATACCGTGAATCGTAAATGTTCGTTAGGAAAGATCTTTACAGGCTGTCCATTAATTAATAATTTGTGTTTGATGTTTCATTTGGACGTAATAAAAAGTGACTGTGAAATCGTTTTAGAGCGTAATTGTGTGAGATATTTTGATTATGATTATCCAAAAATAAAATAGGGAATAATTGCATAGTGATATTTTAAAAAAACCCATCAAATTATTTGAAATTTAAAAAATAACACTAAATACTTAAGTTCGAGATGATTATGGTACTGTCTCGCTTTCTCACATTAAAATCGAACGAATAAACGTGATCGTTATCACCTACTTGTGTACCTCTTAATATATTTTACACTATTTTTTTTTTTTTTTTTTTTTTATTATGACTACTTATGTAATACCATCGCCAGATAAACATACCAACTGTACAGTCCACGACTAAGCTAAACTTGCATTATCAATACCGTACAAAAGACTGGCCTGGACTCATAAGTTGCTTCCTAATTAGATATTAAACATCTATGACTGGGATACAACATTCGCGCTTATCACACAAAGTTTGCCACTACCAGTATTAGGACCCTCTGAACAGAGTACCAGTAGGGTCAATACCAACTGAGCTACGGTCTAGGGAGCTAGGGTTGTCGAGTTTTCGTTCGACCATTAGAAAAAGGCACTGGCTTTGCACTTTTATTATTATTTTTATTATGTTAAAAACGGCGTGTTCTGACGGCTCGTGTGCCACCGCGCCTCTCTGCCCATCCTCTGAAAATGGAGCGGCCGATAAAAAAGGTAACGAATTATAAAAAAGCGAAGGCACAATCGCGAGCGCGGACGTGTGGGCGGTGGGCGAAATGAAATGAAATAATGAAAAAAATGGGCAAAAAGTAGTACAAACATGCATTGTCCTCGCCACCCCACACCCTTAATGAGTGGGCGCGGGGGGAGCGGCCGCCCCCGGTGTATGCGCAACGTGTGTCTGAAGTGGCTGATTATCACCTGATTTCATCTGCGTGCGCGGTTTGCCGCGAAATATCTCTGAACAGATTCAGTTCGCTTATACGGAATCAGATCACTGATCCAGATAAATTTGTGTTAGTTGGTACTGTATCTGACGGGTTTTATTGTCTGTTGTCGTTAGGTACGTCCAATAATATTAAAACAACTTTTTCTTTCATACTATTACCCGGTGCCTATCACCTGTCACTTCGGAATATCCATAGCCAAAGTAAAATTTGTCATAGAGCAAACAACACTTAAAAGTATAAATCGCCCTGATTATATTAGATTAGCCCTATAAGGTGGACTGATGATATCACACGCGTCGCAGGAAGCCGGTGGATGCGAGTGGCGGAGGACCGTGATGTGTGGAAGTCGTTGGGGGCCAGCAGTGGACGTCTATCGGCTGATTGATAGATTGATTATATTTTGTTTCTCAAAAAATTCTACCAGATCTAACCAATAAATACTTCCGAACAAAGAGTGTGAAGTTCGAACCCTCGATCTTACATACATGATTAATCCTTAGCACACATTGAATGCGGCAAACGAAAAAGAGCCCAATTTTCGAACGTATTAACCATCAAAAACAGCGTCCGAAATTAATTTGTTTATGCGAAACAAAGGTGGGTGCCGGGTGCATGCACCCGTGCCTCCCCACCTCCCGAAAAAAAAGGGAAAAATAGGAAAAATGGGGGGGCAAGCGGGGTTCCCACACCCTCCCGCGGCGCGATCGGCATCAGACTTCTTTTTTTAATCGCGTCGCACTCACTATGCTCGTTTTTGGTAAGCACACACTGCGCATTGCCTATTTTCCAATTTAGATTGCTTTGTATTACCGGTTGAGGGATGCGCAATAGTTTTTGAGGCCCGTGACACGCGAGTACAGGAAATTAAATTTGTGTGCAAGATAAAAACAGAAGAGGTGGGGGATTATAAGGGATTCCCGTGTGCAATTTTGGCACAACGCAACTCCGGGCGAGACGGTGAGGCACCAATATTTCTTAATCATAGTCCAATACCGCATTGGTTTGACCTTTAAATGTGATATACGATACAAGATATGTGTGTTTACGCAGACATCCTATCTTACTGAAAAAGCAAGATGGGTTACTTTTCATTGCAGAGTGCATATACCGGCAATTTTTACACATGTATGAGAAAATAGATTATCTTAATTATTATTTTAGTGAATTGTGTTGAATAACTTAAACCATGGCTGGTTTAAGTTATTCTTCTATTCGGGGCGGATACATTTATAAAATATCAAAGAAAATAAAAATCGGCCTACCCGTTCTTGAGTTATAAATGGTGTAACGAACACGAATTTGTTTTAATATATATAGATTAGATTTAAGATATAACCTTTAACAGTAAACTTGAACACTCAGTTTTAAATTTTAAATAAACTAAACCAAGTAACTACGCTCAATCAGCCAATTATTAATTGATGCAAAATTGGGCAACGTACCTAATAACTTCAATTTCATTTGGAAACTACAGATCAATTAATAATAGTGTATTAAAATTAAAATAATTAACAGCCCGCGCTGTAGGGCCATAACTCAAGTATCAAAATTCCCTAATAATTAGCGGGGAACGCAATAAATATCGCCAAGACGATTATTACCCGGCGACTGCTAATCACAAGACGTTTATAAGTGAAACCCTATATACTAGAGACTTCGTTTAAATACAGTGCAGAAAATGTGATCTATATATAAATAAATAAAAATGTAGTAAGTGCATCACTTGAGAACGGCGGACCCGATTTGGCATATTTTTTTAAGTGTTCGTAATTCAAATTTAAATCAGCGGTCCGATTCGATTCGTTTCGACGACGACTTTCGGAGCAATTCTTCGTGACCGAATCAAAGATTCGATACGACTACTCGCTGTGTTTACATAGTACATTTCATAATGCAAGTTACAATTAATAACCGAATCGGTCGATACAAGACTTGTCGTAAGGTTGTGAACACAGATATATTAGAGGAGATATGTTATGAAAGCGGTGGGCTTGAGCTCACTTTTAGCCAAAATTACGCTAACATAGAGTTTTCGCCGTCAGTCGACTGCAACTGCACGTCGGTATCGGAACTCTAACTTTTTTTTTAAATGCCGTGTTATTCCGTGGTTGTGTGCTAAAATACTAGCAGCAAAGTGAACTACGCGAAAGATGGAATCTCATTTCACCAGCCAGTATTAAGTATTTTATTTATTCGTCTTTAAAATCATTAAAAACAACAAATCAAAAAATATTTAATGCCTTTATTATGTTATTTTAGTTTTCATGTAGCACAACGACTTTTTTATTTTTGTACACAATACATGGCTCTTTAAGTACCACCTATGTTCGCTACTGAGTGAATGTACGAGGCAATGGATAGATCGTCTAACGATACTTTGAATAAACTGGTGCGTCGCGTGGTACGGCCGCTGCATGCGGCGACGACGCAGCACGCACCGAATTATTGGCACGCGTGTGTGTGTGAGACTTCGTATTGGTTGGTTTTATGTAATTGCATGTGTTTTGTGGCGAGTGGTGGGGACAAAACGGAGGCAGCGAGTTCCCATACATTTTGAACCGCACGGCATATCTCTCGTGATCTGTGGTTGTGAATCAGAAGCCAGATTTTTTTCGAAAAATTTTCCCAGTTGGAAAATTCGAGAAAAACTGAATATGTATTAAAATTTTGACTCGACAATGTCTTTTCGGTCAGCTAGTACATCATTCTAATCGTTTAAAAACCCTATTTAAAAGTTATAAGACGAATTTTGACGTAGTAAATTTATATTTCATCTAGAAGATTCCATCGAATTCAGCCTTTAAGAATTAGGGCTCTAAGATTATATTTTTAACTAGCTACCCCGCGAACTTCGTACCGCCTCAGAATCAAATTTATCAGGAAATGAAAATCTTTTTTATTTTATTTTTTCCCATGTTTTAATAATTATTCTACCATTCACGCGGAGTAAAATTCAAAACATCAATTAACACAAAAATCGGCCTGTTCTTGAGTTATAAATGGTGTAACTAACACGACTTTGTTTTATATAGTTATGTATAATATATATGTAACTATATAGATGACCATTAATTTTATCCCTTTTTTAATACTACGCAATTATAGTATTATAATTTATCTAACACTTTAATTACAAACCCTAAGTTCGAAGCATTCTTACCGGTGGTACACACCGCCGCGGGCCATTCCACTTTTCTGCACCCTTCCATATAATTATAATGCACGTTTGTATAATTAGTGAGTTCCGTACAATGAAATCCGTTTCGAAACAGATAATATCACTTAAAACGAAGTAGCATGAAGTCATAAATAACGGCGATCTGTAATAAGAATAGGTTGTTATAATTATTATGAGTGTACAAAAAGTTAAGAGATTGTAGAGTAAGATCCTCTGATAGTATTGTGGGATAACACATGATGTTGGATTTGCTAACGTATTTTTATATCCTAAAAATACCAGTATCCAATCAACAATCAAACAAATTTAAAAAAGCAACGATTAGTTACAAGTCATATAATAATACTAGCTGTTGCCCGCGACTTCGTCCGCGTGGTATTCAACAAAGACAACCGTTGACAACAGCCTGCTCGCCCATTCTGAGCCCGCGGGACGCATTGCAGGTTGTTGCTATCAAACTTAATCAGGCGCTGCGCTGCAACATTGGTTTTAATTTTTTTCGTGAGATCCTATTTTTTTTTCTAAAATAAAAGTAACCTAAGTTACTCCTTGTTACATCAGCTATCTGCCAGTGAAAGTCCCGTCAAAATCGGTCCAGCCATTTCAGAGATTAGCCGGAACAAACAGACAGACAGACAGACAGACGGACAAACAGACAGACAAAAATTGTAAAAAATGTTGTTTCGGTATAGGTAACGTGTATACATCCAAATGCACTTAGTAAAAAGCGGTTATTTTAATATTACAAACAGACACTCGAATTTTATTTATATGTATAGATTAATACTAGGGACCTTTTGGCGGGAAGTTGAACCGTGAAGTTATCATTTTCGTTTTATTTTCCAAAAATGTGTTTCTTTGCTAAATAATGTGTAATATTAGTGCGATATTAACCATTGCGTGTTCATAAACGTGCACGAGTTAAGGGAATTGAAATAAAATTGTATGACTTGACTTTTCAAGTCCTACCAAGATGTCCGGTAAATGTTCAGTCAAGTATCCAGTGTTACTGATAGGGGTAGCGGATTAATTTCATCATCTACACTACATCATCATTGTGATCAGGGGCACTTCTAATTCAATAACAATCATCAAGATATACTTGACACTGGCAAAAACGGCACTATTTTGTACCGTGCAATGAACTGAGACCGAACTCAGTATATAATACTTATATACGAGTAGATGTAAAACATCCATGACTCGGATACAGACATTCGTGCTCATCACACAAAGAATGTTCCCTACCAGGATTTGAACCCGAGACCCTCGGCACAGAAAGCAGGGTCGCTACCAACTGCGCTAATCAGGTCGAAACATAAATACATACGTCATATAAAAGCAAGCATTTTTTTAATAGAGCAGAAAACTAAAATCCCGCAATTTCTTCTCATCAGACTGTATGAGGGATTCTTAAGCCCGAACCCGGATGGAGTATTCATTTACGGGTAATATAAATGTGTATCATTAATCAACGTAATTAGATCATTGCCGGGATCGCGTTGCCAGCTCCCGGGTAAACGGGAACTATCTCGGGAACCGGTTATTTTTTTTATCAAACCGAGTTTGATGTTGTGTGTGTAAGGCGTAATGTACATAATCAAAGGAGTTATCTACTGGCACATCGCTTGTATTTACGTTAAGTACCCAAGGTCGTGATAATACTTTATTTTCACTACAAAAATAAACAAAAAGTAATCATGATTTCTTATATTTACGCGAATACTACACAATGAAATAAAACTCATTTTACGGAATTATGCATAAAATAAACGCGATAAAATCCGTTTATTTAAACTAATCATGACTTGCGAGATTTGTAGGAGGCTATATGCTGACATAGTAAAATTTAGTTTAGGCTAAATAAATATAAAACAATACGTATCTATTTATTGTTTAGGATAATTGTAGAACAATTCAAAATATATAAGAATTAGATATATACACAAAGTTCAGGGCGACTGAGTAATTTTGGCTGTATATAATTTCCAATGACGTCGAAGATTAGGCTTTTTATCAAAACCTTACATACTTGTATGCGTCAATTTCTATACTGAAAACGTCAACCTATTTAGAATTATGATCATCATATAGCTATCTTGACTGTGCATGTTTGAACGGGCTCATTATTACCGGGCGTTTTTTGTTTTCGCGTTCCCAACTATTTCACACCACCCGATCTCCTCGACTAATTGGAACACCTATGATTTATTATCAGTTAATTTTATGATAATGAGGCTATGAATAATCTGCGCGGGGGGCATATTCGCCTGTCGATCGATAATTTATCGAGTTATTCATTCCACGGTTATAAATAATTGTATGTCGTTACCGTATCCGCCTCATGTTATCAAGGAGCGATTTAAAGATCACTCAATTTTCTTGTTATGTATATTCTTGTAAAATACAATTTAATTAATTATACGATACTTATACTATTCATGTAGATATACATGTATTTCGTATTTCCGAGAAACATAAGTATTTACCAAAATCCCAAAATCTAAGAGTACAAGGTGTATTTTAACAGGGCCACCAGTGTGTTATAATGATAACATTCCCAAAGAAATCAAATTATTAAATATTTAAAAACCGACACCCGTACTGAGCGCACGGCAGATGCTTCTCAACGTTTAAAAATAAAAATCAAACATAATTTACACATTATTTTATACATCAACGTCATCCATATAACTTAATGATTAATCTGTTAAAATATTTTATACCTACCTATATAGGATAAGTGGCTTCGTAACGAAAACTGATCCCATGGATTCAGCTCATCATTACGGACCCTCAACCCCGAGTTGAAATTGTTTGGCGATCTTTTCAGGAACGTTTTTTCATTGTTTTCAGTATTTTTTAAATTTATTTTAGCATGAAATGACCCACGTCCATGACCCATGACTTTCGACTTCTATAATTTTATTATAGGCACCCAAAGTATTTGTTACCATACCACTGACACCCTGTATAAAGTGAAACCTTATTCAATCAACGATACAGAAATGTTGCATATGCAACTGGTGTATTTTCCTATATTATTATTTAAGAGAAAGTATATCGCCGTATACAACTAATTCTGCTTGGCGTATTGATAAGCTATTTGCATTTACCCCTCAAGGGATTTGCAATGGAAAGCGGTGTGATAAGTGGAAGCATAGAGTTTCAACTGCGACACAGTTTTTGACAACTTTGCAGATGTCAACGTTTTTACGTTAATAAATACGAGTATTATGTCTTGTTTTTATTTCTTTTTTTTTTCGAAAATTTAAAACCAGAACTGTTTTCCTCACAGTAGGGTTTTTATAAACATATTAGCATTTGCATGTTAACCCGTTTTGCTATATTTATTTAAACATTTAAAAATAAATCTGTTGGAAAACCGACATACCGACCGAGTTTCTTCCCGGTTGTTCTCAGTTGCGATAGAATTCTAACCCGAAAGTAGAGTTAAGAAAAAAAATAGAATGTCAATTTGTAAGCGCCTCCGTAGGGCTATACGAAATTATTTATTTAAATTTGACCGTGGTCGATTCTGCTCGAATGACTTCTCTATCAACATCGATAAGTATTTTTTTTCATTCGTCACAAAGTCCTACAATTCCATATTATCTATACAAATAAATAAAATTGGAGTGTCTGTTTGTAATATTAAAATAACCGCTTTTTACTAAGTGCATTTGGATGTATACACGGTACATATACCAAAACAACATTTTTTACAATTTTTGTCTGTCTGTCTGTCTGTTTGTTCTGGGTAATCTCTGAAATGGCTGGCCCGATTTTGACGGGACTTTCACTGGCAGATAGCTGATGTAACAAGGAGTAACTTAGGCTACTTTTATTTTAGAAAAAACATAGGATCTCACGAAAAAAAATTAAAAACCAATGTTGCAGCGTTGCGCCTGATTAAGTTTGATAGCAACAACCTGCAATGCGTCCCGCGGGCTCAGAACGCGCGAGCAGGCTGTTGCCAACGGTTGTGTCTTTGTTAAATACCACGCGGACGAAGACGCGGGTAACAGCTATCTAACATAAGCTTATAACACCGGTGATATAAGTCAGCACATCAGAATACAGTCCGCAACATAATAATATCACCTGCGGGCAGCGTGCATCGGAACGGGAGCGGATTGTAATAAGTCCCCATAATTTATGTTACACGCAATTAAAGTAAGATTGTTGCGCCCGCGCTGCCTCAGACGGCGAGCGTAGAGCGAGAGTTGGCTGGCCGCTTTTGATTATGTCGTTATTGCCTTAACGGGCACAATGTTGATGTTAAAAAGAAGTATTGTCGTTTATAATAGAGTATTAGTGATTTATTGGTTTTGCTAGCAACAAATGTTTGATTTCCTACCGCTTTGGCTCTACATTATGCCTTAGACCGACGAAATTTGGACGACCCGACAGACCTGTCCAAATTTCCAAAACTTTTTCAATATTCTTTCCCTTATTCGGACTCTAAATAAAAAAGACTAACACGAATTGCAAAATCGGTCCAGCCATACTCAAGTGATGCGCTTATCATCGAATGGCATTATGTTTATATCTATAAGTATGAAACAAAGTCGTGTTAGTTACGTACACCATTTATAACTCAAGAACTATTAGGCCGATTTTTATGATTTTTTTTATTTGTCTCCGCCCCGAATGACTATAAGAACATGGTCAAAATTCTAAAAGAAAAATATTAAAGATAATTAATAATTTTCTTATATATTTGATTCTGAGGCGGTACAAAGATCACCGGGACAGCTAATATAGATTTAGACTACAGTCAGGCGGTCGTTTCTAAAATCAAGAGTATTCAATAATTATGAGAAAGTAAATACACAATCTTTTGGCTCCTATTCTAGTCCCACGCTGCCTACCAGTAATTGCAACCGTATAGCTGGGTCCGCTGTCACTAAATGAGATTAAATGCGCCGCGGTAAATGTTACTCAATAACATAAGAACGGCTAATGAAGCAAGTACACTTTACGATCGCATTAAAGCTATAACACACACAAATCGTACGATTACGAAGTAGAATGGTTTTATTTGCGCGGCCGTTGACCTTCTGTTTGATATTGAGAACTGAAAAACCTATGATTTTTTCTCAATTATATGATATTTTGTAATAAAACCACCACCAAAGCTGTATGGGCTACCCACCACTTGTATGGGTTGCAGGAGGTATATGATATTTCGTAGCAAATATAAGTCTAATAAAATATGTTTCTTGAGGATTATGAGAGGTGCGAGAAACAGGCTGCGTTCTTCGTTCCCCGTTCTATTAAAAGTTCGCTATCGCTGAATGCTGTTCTGTGTTTGGCCTCGACACAGCCGTACAGTAGCTGAGATATCTTCAATTCACTATGTTAATGATTTAAAATGAAAAAATAGTTTTATGATATCTATCCGTTTATCAATTACTAACTCGAGGAAACATAGCCTATAGTACTCAGGAATAATGTAGCTTTGAATGAATGAATTTTCAAAATCAGATCAGTATTTCCGGAGATTACCAGACTCATAAACTCGAGAACTAGATTTTTATAATATTTGATTTCTCGCATTTGTCTCCGCCCAGAATAGCAGAATAACTATTAAAACATGGTAAAAATCACAAAATCATAATAATAAAGATAATTCTGAGGCGGTACGAAGTTTGCCGGGACAGCTAGTATAGATTATAGACAAGAAACCCCAGATCTAAACACGCGATTTATTCCAAGATAAAAGGTTTAACCAACTCTGCTATTATTGCCACTTCATAACACTTATAATGTTATTATTACGAATAATGGTTTTATTTACTCGACCGCGATTACTTCCTTAATATGTGAATATTTATGTACTGTTGAATGCATAAAGAATAAAAATCCAGTTTACGTCTTAAGGCTGTGTATTCACTTATTGACAAAATATCTGCAATACAAGTCTGGTGCACGAAGAATGGACGCTGGCAATTGTTTTGGCCAACACATAAATAAGCATTGCCATACAAAATGGCAATTTTATAGCATTCTGGACTCCCTTCTGTCCGATAGTGATGGGAATTTTTGGGTACCTTTTAAATTTTGTTTTTTTTTCCTTTACTTTGTTACTAATTAAGGAAGATACTCTTCTTCTTTCTTTACAAAATGAGATGCGATGAAATAAAATGGATATGAATATGGCCTCACCCACAACATAGCGGGTAGGAAGGTACTCATTTTCTGATAATAAGAACTATATTTGAAACCGTTCAATATACTGCAACCTAGTGTGTTCATGTAGAGATGATGTAGGGACACCTAGGCAGTGAACACTCACCTTAATATTGGACGAGTTTCAGACGTGCCCAATGTTGGTGTTCTCAGAAATTAATTGCGAGTTTAATTCTAATTGGATTATCGCTTTAAAATAATAAAAAGTGCTATAGCTATATGAAACATTAAATTTAAGATCATTTAAATAACTGATACATAATTCAATTGCATGTTTTAGATTTCTTGAAAATGACATTATATCACGATCCAAACATATTTCTTTCTCCTGAATGAATGACCAACTTAATGATTATATTGAAATAAAACTAGTTTTACGGATTTTATCGCGTTTATTTTATGTTTTTACGTTCCCGACGTTTCAGCTGCTTTACAGCAACCATAGTCACGGGAGTACTGAGGTGTTTGACGTTCTAGCGCCATAGTTAGAACTGGGGTACCATCATATTTAGTTGTTGTTTGCGGTCCGATCTACGTAGAAATTACTTACAGTGTCTTGCAATGGTGCGCTTGGTTTTGAATATAATTATATTAATTACTAGATCCCAAGTTGGTGGTAGCACCCAGCCATCTTCGCTATTAAAATTAGGTTTTTTTTTTAAATTTCAATGGCCTTACATCCTTAGTCGGAATCCGGGTTTTTTTGCGAGGATCTGTGGTTGATCAAATCTGATATAAAAATGTATATAAAGATAGTTTTACTTCAATGTGTATTATTCGCGTAAATATAAAGAATCAATTAATGATTACACATTTCAAGTGCATAAGTATTCTAGTGTCACCTCATTGCCTCAATGATAAAATCTGTTTCGATAAGATGCTGACCATAGAGTTAAGACTATAGACGAAGGAGAACGAACAGAACTCAAGCAAAATTATTAATCACAAAGCTGTCTATACCTAATACCAAAAAAGGCATGTAGCCTATCTACACGAAGTACTAAAGTAAATTAATTACATAACTAGGTATAATTGCGCTTATCGACAATGTTGCGCGGCATTAGCAATTTAATCTTATTATGCCAAAAGACTAGAATGTAATCTCATAAAACAACTATCAAGTTTTAACCGTATCTCCCTTCTGCTAACGTCAATTCTGTGTGTGCGAAAGGGAACGGGCACTCTTAGATAGAAATGGTATGTGTCTGGCATACATTCTTTGGGAACAACACAGCTACAACTTTACGCGAAGCAGACATAATGCGCGCGCAATAGCGTTTAACCTAAGATAATTAACTTAAAGTGTGTAACACTTCATTTATTTTGTTCATGTTACCGCGTTGTTTGTTTTACTTAGTTTTTTTTTATTAGGTTTTATCCAATTTCCTGGAAACGTTTAGATTAGATCTTAAATACTGAATTTAAACCTACGTACTTATTTAAACATAGTACATTCTCATAAATATACTTACTCATATCTGTAAGTAAGCAGGGATCAGTGATTACATAATGATAACAAAATAAAGAACACAACATTCGTGTTCATCACACAAAGTTTTCCCCTGCTGAGAGTTACACCCAGGACCTTTAGAAGAGAGTTCACTATAAGGCGTCGGGACGGTCACAATAAGCCTTCGGGACGCTCACTATAGGGAATTGCGACGCTCACTATAAGGTGTTGGACGCTCCCTATAAGACATCGCGACGCTCACTATAAGGCGTCGCGACGCTCACAATAAGGCTTTGCGACACTCAATATTTGGCGTCGCGACGATCAATATTAGGCGACACGACGCTTACTATAAGGCGTCGCGACACAGATTATAATGCGTCGCGACGCTGACCATAAGACGTCGTAACGCTCACTATTAACAGCATCATTGGCAATCAGATCGACAAAATCCATATTTTGGAAATCATATCCAAGTCCTATTTTCCTTTTTAAGTAATTACCTACGCCCTATTATACGGTTGTTCATCTAGCCATTATTTATGTTTATGCATTATTGTTAAAGACACTTGCAGGTCTGATATTTTTTGTGCCGATTTCAGAATGCTGATTCACCCGTTCAACAAATAATTAAATGGAATTTGTACGGAAAGATCTGTCAAATAAATTGTGGATAGGGTTTATCAGTATATATTTGAACAGGCCCTAAATATTCTACGCGAGTACAATAACTATAATTATGCTCATATATAAAAAAGGTGCAAAAGATTATACAGATTCTTAACAAACTGATCGCATGTATTGCGCATATTCATGTAGGTACTTACCTTCTGTATTTGTTACCATGTAATTATATCAAGTAACGACGTTGCATGACTACTTAAGCTGATTTAAGAACGGGTTCTCTTAAATTATTTTCGTCATTAAATAAAGTTAAAATTGTGTTGATTTGCGAGACCGGTCGGAACTTGCAAAAAAATGCATTTAATTGGTTTACATATTTAAATGTTAAAGTAACTATATATTTTGATGGGTGTACTGTACTACGCGTTGCAATGCCACTTAAAACATGATGGCTGTGCGCACAATAAATAAAATAAATATCGCCAGACGAACACACCAACTATACGGTCCCACACTAAGCAACGCTTGTATTATGGGTACCGTACAATGGACTGGGGGTGAACCCAGTATATATTACTTATATAGATATTAAACATCCATGACTTGGGCACAAACATTCGTGCTCATCACACAAAGTTTGTCCCTAGCAGGATTCAAACCCGGGACCTTCGGCACACAAAGCAGGGTCACTACTAACTGTGCTAATCCGGCTACAGCCGGTATTGTACCCTTGTACTTCTTTTTTGTTATTGCGACAATAATATTTAAACACAATTATAATAATTCCAGCCCTTTTTTTAATGTCCCACTGCTGGGCACGGGCCTCCCCTCAATGCGAGGGGGATTAGGCCATAGTCCACCACGCTGGCCCAGTGCGGATTGGCGGACTTCACACATCTTTAGAGGGGCTATCTCAGACATGCAGGTTTCCTCACGATGTTTTCCTTCACCGTTTTTTAGCAAGTGATAATCATGTTGAAAATGAGATTCGCACTTGAAAAACACAATTAAATATTTATATTTCATAATATTAATATTTTATAGGCGTATAGTTCGTATCTACGATGAAAAAGCCTAAATACCTGCATAGGTACTTGATTAGTGGCAACATTTCTTTCAAATGGCAACACCTCTCGTCGATCATCGATCCCAATCAATATGCAGAGTGGGTACAAGCGTGCGTGCGCGCACACATCGCGCCGCGAAATATTCGCTCTTTGTTTAATTAACGCGCAATTAATGTTGCATTACAAACGTTATTTATTCTGTAAGCTTCGCAGTAAGTTTTGTAGCTGATAGTGTAATAAAATGAGTTTTATCATGGTTTCGATTGTGAGAAATTGAGTCGATTAGAATTGCTTTCGGGAACAATAAAGAGAAGATTAGAAATGTAGTAGGTACTTGAAAACGTTCGCTTTTCATTTGTTTTACAACCAGCACATGCTGAGTTGGGGCCAATTTGTGTCAAACATTTGGATATTACCCAAACTTGTAGTCCCTTATGGGACCTATGTTCAAATGTATTTGCACAAATAAATATATTTCTATTCTATTTTATTGATTTTGGGAAAGGTCAACTATATTTTGACGTAACAATATATGTGCCAGCGTTCTGGTCACCTGATGTCTCCACCAGACGTTTGGAAAGCTCCCGGTAGATCCGATGGGCACCCGGTCCCCACGACATTTTGACGTAACTATGTTTCAGGAATATAGACTGTTATTTTTTTTTAATAGGCTCAGCAAAACTAAAGTTTTCTGGAGTTTAAGAATCTTTTAAAGATGGAAGAATGATAAGATGAAATCGTTAATTTTGGTTACAACCGGGTTATGCTCCAAACATCACCACCGATACTAAATGAATAATTCAGTTCATTTAGAAACACCCAAGATTAATGATTAAAGAAAATAAAACTCGCGCACCCAATCAAGGAGCTAAAACTCGCGGTACATTCTTTTTGACTGGCCCGTATCACGCTTGAACACTCATGGTTGCAATTTTATTAATTAATTTCGAGATGCATTTATCTTCCTCGCATGATGCAAGCGTTTAATAAGGAGCGGACGCCATTATGGGGATTGCGTTTGTGGGAAGCTGGGGAGATTCGGACCGCTGAGTGTGCGGTAATTCATCGCGTAGGAAATTAGCGTTGGCTTTTTCATGGTCACAATTTTGGGGTGTATTTTATAAGAGCAGCGTCAATTCCTGGATAGTACTCGTATGTGCGGAGTATGATCAGTGAATCGGAAACATTTGAGGTTGGAACTCGTGATTGGAATGTAAGAATCCAGGATTTAACAAATCGATGAATCAATTATTTTTCACTTTTAATTGAAATTTGTGAGGATAGTATATGTAATAAAACAACTTGAACCTTCGCACTTTTTGTAAATACTGTTTTAATTTTTGTAGTAGGTAACACTCGCGAGAAAACGAAAAAGTGAATACGACCAACAGACATGATTTAATTTAACAATTATAACCAATGAAAGCCGCGGTTACCGATGCTCATTATAATAATCAGAATCATAATATTTTTTATTGCCTGTAAACCATTAAGTACAGTACTTATAAATCGTCAAAATTGCTACAACTTTTCCACCCGTTCGGAATGCCGTTCCTGTATAGAGGAACAGGCAAGAAACTCCATGGTCGCTCTTTTAAAAAAATATAATTTACGCAGTACATTGTATATTTTTTTGTATCACACAAATAATCTAATTATATCCAAAATGACGCCAATCGCATGGAATATACATAGTGATTCAGAAAGGGTATACAAACCTTTGAACATGCGATTCGTTAGCGCGTTTATAATCGTTAAGTGGAGTCAGAAATTCGACATGTCAATTTAAACAAAAAACATTTGCATACAAAGACACTTTTGGGATTTTTTAGGAACATTTTTCTTTAAATTTTCTATTTGAAATTCTGGCTTCACATAATGATTATAAATGCGCTATTACGAATTAGTTATAACTATGATTTTAAGGGCGGCCCATCTTCCCCTAATTTGCATAATAATCTCGCCATCAATCGGTTTGACGTGATCCTTGATTAAAACAAGGCCTCATTTAGATAATGCTTGGTACATTAATACAGCGTATAGCAGTGATAGCCAAGTTGGTAGAACGCTTGCCTTGGTAACGAGGTTCGCAAGTTCGAACCCCGACTCACACCTCTGGGATTTCTGGATTTCATGTGCGAATCTGATTTTCAACCACGATTATCACTTGCTAAACGGTGAAGGAAAACGTCGTGAGGAAACCTGTATGTCTGAGAGAACCCCTCGAAAGATTTTAAATCCCCCAACCCGCACGGGGCAAGCGTGGTGGACTATGACCTAATCCCCCTCGCATTGACGGGAGACCCGTGCCCAACAGTGAGAAATTAAAAAGGGCTTGTATTATTATTATACATTCATACGATTTCGCATTTCTGGTCCTGTCCGTTATGTAACGTTTGCTTATATTGGAATTATCGCCACTAAAGATTAACGATCTTGGAATCAGGAAGTTTCTCTAGATAATTCAAATACAAATTAGAAATCTTATTGCTACTAGCATAACGCTTAAAATATCAATGCATATTATGTTCGTTAATTATATCGCACAGAGTATAATAATGTGATAGGTATATTGACGAACTAATTAGAACAGTTAGCAGTGAACCCGTTTTCGGTACCGACGGTCCCGGGTTCGAATTATGGTAGTGCCAAACTTTGCGTGATGAGCATGAATGCTTGTACCCGAGTCGTGGATGTTTATTATCATTTATAAATATGACATACTGGGATCGCTCCCAGTCCATTCATAATACAGCTTTGCTTATTTTGAGATCGTACAGTTGGTGTGTTTGTTCCACACTAAGTAACGCTTGTATTATGGGTACCGTACGATAGGCTGGGAGTGAACTCAGTATATAATACTTATATAGATATTAAATATCAATGACTCCGGTACAAACATTCATACTCATCACATAAAGCTGGTGCCTACTAGGATTCTATCTCGGGACCCTCGGCGCAGAAAGCAGGGTCAATACGCAAATCAGGGTCGTCAACATGCAGCTGATATTTTTTATATAATTTTAGTATTGGTAAAGATATACCTATCCAAAGTGTCTAGACCAGGGATTCCCAAACTATTTTCACTGAGACCCCCATAGCCAAAGTACTTTAATAATCCCATCTCTAGTTTTTTTTTTCTAATTACAAAATAACAATTTCATCTTGTAGGATCTTGTGCACGCCTATCAACTTGGTTTGTTTTTTAAAAGTATCTTGAGTGTCAAATAAGAACTTGTGTTAATTATTAGGGGTCGATTTTAGACCTCGTCGACCTCCAAAATTAGTTTTCGTTTATGTCGACCCCTGGGACACCGATATACCGATATACTTTGGAAATCCCTGGTCTAAAGGATATTAATACCGCAGATATGCAGAAACATTTTTCTTAAATTATAGGTAATTGAATCGTTCTGTTTGTATGGGTTGCAAATTACAATTTTAAGTAGCGAGAAGCAGGTGATACTGCCATTGTTTATCTTTAGTGAACAAAAGTACTGTATGTTAATAGCCTTCATCACTTTATACCTACTTTAAAATTCAATAATTATACACGAATATATTCAATTTATACAGTTTAAAAAGACTTAACACAGAAAGAACACAAAGTTTTTCTTATTGCAAATTGAATTTGTTAAAATAAACGTCTGATAACCAACCCAAAAAGTTGTAAGAAGTATACCTATATAATAAAAAAATATTAAAAGGGTTGAAACAACTTTGACAATAGCAGCAATCAGAAAAACTTTTGTGAAGTCGTTTTGTTGAGGGAATTTCGTAATTTTCAGCAACACCGGTTTCGACACACCATTCAGTAGGAAGAAAATTAACAGACTTTCCAATTATTAACAAAAAGTAAGATAGTTTAATTAAAATAAGCCATTATTGCTAATAAATTGAAGATACTCGTACATCTTATGTAGTAGGAAATATATTATGTCTTGCAGAATAGCACTCGTGTAAGAAAGAAAGTACAGACGTTTTTAGTGTATAATGAAACTGTGGAATTTAGGAATCAGAATCAGAATCAGAATATTTTTATTCATGCAAACCATTTAGTACGGTACTTATGAATCGTCAAAATAGTTACAGAATGCTAAGCTAAAACTTTACCACCCGTTCGGAATGCCGTTCCTATGGAGAAGAACGGGCGAGAAGCTCCATAGTTGCTCTTTTTAAAAAGATCCGTTATGTTTTTGAGCAGTATATCGTTATGGGTATGTGAGAACAACGTAGAAACGGCTAGGCGCAGACTTTAGCAGCTGGGCAAAAAAAAGTACTAACTAAGTATATCATTACAAGTTAATGGCTACAACACATTACATTTGTAAATGAAAATACAGAAGGAACTTAACATATTCGTAACGATTAAGCTACACTCCATATATTTATCGAAATAAAAATGTATCAGGAAGCCAATTGAGTTCGTGTCAGTGAGGTTATCTATGGTGTCTGCTATCACATTACACAAACCTATAACGTAGATTGTAAAGTATTTGTAAACATTAAATGTTCAAATTTATAGTTGACATTTAGTGTAACTATAGATAAATACTCATAGACTTTTTGTAATGGCAATTATACAGATAGTAAACTTAAGTGTCTATTTATAAACACCTCAATTGAAGGTATCATGCTTCTCAAACCTTTATAAGCGCATAAGGCTTACTATCTACTAGTTTTTTCTTCTTCTTTCAGCCTGTATCATCCCACTGCTGAGTATAGGCCTCATCTCCTCTCTCGTAATTCGTTCCGGTCCTGTGCCACTCTTGTTCAACATGTACCAGCTACCTTCCTGATGTAATTCGACCATCTGGCTGATGGTCTGCCTCTCAACGTCAACCTCTAGGCCAACTCTGTTACCGTCCTGGTCCACCTGCCATCTTCTTGCTACAGCAAGTGCCTTGCCCATTACCAATTTAGTTTCGCGATCCGCAAATCTACAGAAATCTAAAGAATATCTTTATTTGTAAATGTTCAAAGGGATACTTTTGGAAAAAATGTTGGCTGGGCTTTGGAAAATATGTGGTAACACGATCGGCTTCGCAGTCGAATAGTTCTGACATCGTAATCGTAAACGGTGACATTTACTAGTTCCAATTGATTATGAGACGATTGTGCTAAAAGTCTTGAGGCTCTATGCAATTCACATTTAAAAAGTAAGCAGATGTCACCCTCGTACAACAGTCTATAATTTTATCCACGATATTAACCTGAGTTCACACTCGCGGTTCGTACTCAGTACTTGTATATCGAGTATATAAATACTGCTTTCTTAATTCCCTAGGGTATTAACATACTTATTAATTGCTACCTCGGGGCTACTGGTGGCTTTATAATATTTCTCCAATGGTTTACGAGTGCATGGCTCCGCCCAGCGCGTCGGACTCGTGGACATTAATGCGTTGCCATCGTCGTCAGACAAATGAGTATGCTGATTAAACTCGTATGCACTGTTTATTTTTGTTTCTGTACTGTATTAGTTTTATTATGTTGGCTACTTATTTTTGTCTCGGAATTGTATAATTGTTACTCGCGTAGTATAATAATATGCTGGGCCAAGTATTCTCTTTCGACGATGATGATGGTGTTGCCATTGTATTGACATCTTCGATAGAATCAACACCGCTCGAAAATGGCCGATGACGTATTCTTGAGCCAATCACGTGACCTACCGATAATGGGATGTAGTAGAAGCTTTTAATTATACCATGGTTTCTTGTATGTTTCCAATTATATATCTTTGTAAAGGTTTGATTCATAAAACAATGCTGACTGAGTTGTGACAGTTTTTAAAACCAGCAATTTCTAGGAAGCCAATGATGCTTCGGAGCTTTAGATTTTTAATGCTACTTATTTAAGTTGAGTATTTTAAAATAATATTCTTTAATTAGTGTATTTACGGTTTTACGGTACATATGTTTCAATCTGAACAGTGGTATATGTTGTGTTCTTTATATTTGTATTTCATAATGATGTTAATGTTTTTTTCGCAAATCTGAATATAACTGTTTTCTGTTTAACATTAGACTAATATTAGTTATTTATTTTCAGGTACGTACCAATCACCCAGCGCAACTGCCGTAAGTTCATTTCACAAAATACACAATACATCACTTCACCAACATATGTTTAGCACACAAAATTTATGCTAACACAAACAAACTATTAACGTACATTACAGTCACCCACACAGACGCGTCCAATCAAGGCAAGTCGCATTTCGAAAGCAAATTATCAACCTAGAAGAGGAGAGGGGGGGGGGGCGGTATAATTAAAATACGTTGATTAATATGTAAATGTAATAAGATTACCCTCTCCTGAATAATTTAACTGGAAGCCCGGGAGATGAGTTATATACGACGGACTCTCATTATACTATAGTTGTATCGGCCACTATAATGTATGTGGTCTCGTGTTTGATAAACGCTCGCAGTGCAACGTTGCGACTGATTTTCGCTAGTATACCCCCGGGTCTACACCTCGGTGTGTAATTTTGTATGACTCTGAGTAAATTCTTGTTTGATAATAGAGATGGGCAAGCGTTTATTTGCTATCGATGGGCGTGTCCAATCAAGTCTGCACGCAAGGTCTCAACACTTTGAGCAAGTAATTCTTTCCAACCGGCTTTCTAATTACACCATATTCAAGTTTTTTATGTATTTTAAACACCCTAGTAGTAATGAACGTGAAAATAGTTGTAACAATTATCCGCACGATGGGAATTATGCCCGCAACTAATTGATTATACTGTGTTATGTATCTATCCCGCAGTTTTAGTCGCAAATTAGTTTAGGACTACTCGCATAGGCAACTCGGTCGTGTTTCCGCCATCTTTATTAAGATCGCATGGCCACCCGCCTCCTGGCGTTGGTCAACAGCCAGCAAGGCGTTAAAGGCATCAGCTACAACCACCCAACAGTCACGATAGACCTCCCTCGCCTCCCCCGACTTTAACAAGTCGCGGCCAAGGAAGGACCCTCCAGACGTTGTCGAAAGGTCAAAGTATACCGGTCCATGGTACTTGGCTCACTTGTCTAATGGCTTTGATTAAACTGCCAGTTTATTTGACGGTACGATGGGTGCGTGCGACCATGTATGAATTTATGTTTAGACGGCGTCCGAATATGGAATCTAATGGAAGATTTAGGGACTGAAAATCTGTAGGTAGCTAAGAGAATGTCCGAGTTCTGTTATTGCTATATTTTGGAGTAAGATTTGGCATAATGCTTAAGAGAATTTTCGATAACTTACCTCTACGTGTTGCTGTAAGTTAGATACATTTACAAGCTGTGACACTTGGTCGTCAAACACCTCAGTCCTCCCGTGACCGTTGCTGTAAAAACAGCAGAAACGTCGGGAACGTAAAAACATAAAATAAACGCGATAAAATCCGCTAGTTTTTTCGATACATTTACAAAGTTACCTTTTCAATGTATTCTATTATTCGGCTAAATGAAATAGGTATTGATAGATCTAATTAATAAATTGGATAGATGCATCCCTACATCTAAACACGGTACGTCAATAAAGTCAGCACAACAAATCATATAAACCTAATCTGCTCTGCGTTGCCCTAAACATAATAGCTTTGCTGTGTAAGCACAGGCGTTAAGTTCAATCAAAGATCTAGATGTTATCGACTTAGAAAACGCTCTTAGAAATTAATGAAAAATGAGTTTTTCTTACAGTTTGATTGTGAGTATGCATGATTTGCAGATAAGCCCTCGAATTTATAGGGTAAACCGTTTTATAAGTATAAAACGTCTATAAATTTGGGGAAAGACTATTGACAATTGGGAGTTTACAATACTAATAATGTGCAGATTTTAAATAATGATTCCAGAATTTAAAATATTTCCTCCTTATATTAATTATCCTCCTTGCTAGGCTAATGATTACCCGCACCAATCATTTCACCCTCAGATTTCCTCATTATTTTACTGAGATTTTGAGTTTTTTTCTATGATTCCAGCGTTAATTAATACTTTGGAATATTGTCTACGAAAGACCAAAAATCCTATATACGACGTCCGTCAGTATTATATAAGGTGGCTTCATACTCCAATACGTGTGTCAACAACTACATTCGGTCCTTGCGTGTGAGCTCTCAATAATTAGGATAGTGCATCTCCGTTTACCGAATGAGAATAAAGCCTACCCTTTATGCTAGTGTGCGAGAAGACCCCTTGTGTGTGTATGTGTGCACGTTTGTGCATGCATCTTGATTCTGTGTATTTATGTGTGCCGCAGTACGTGCCCCCACGTCCTCCGCATGCCACTCTACGATAGTAATGTCGTATATTTCGGTCGGTGCGTGCACTACCCCTGCCTTATTATGTTTTAGCTTGAAGCACTGGACTGACAACTACACTGGCCGCTTCCTCGCCATATAAACCCGCCGCGATCTGTATTTCGAAGTGCCAAAAAGTTTTCGAGGACTCTACAATTTCGATTCATATCTGATCGTTCAAATCAACGGCGATATTAAGAATATTCCGAGCTCGCTTTAATTTTTGCCGGCCGAACGTTTTGTAATCAGAAATCCTGTGGAGACTTCAATATTTTTTTTATTGAAATTGGCGTCTCGTTAATTAAAACCAAATCGAATTAATTACAGAGCGAAAATTATTCCACCCCTTCCTTTGACCTATAGAACATTTTTGTAAGACACAGACAGTAGGGTGAACGCACCTGAAATCGGCACGTATTGTTGAAAACATCGCATGCCATAAACTAATATTCGCTCGGGCACTACTTGGAGTTATTGGACAATGTAAATGAACGCTATCTCCTATAATGCCTGCCTTATTTCCCCCTTCGCCGGGCCAGTGCCCGGGGCGACCCCACCCGCAGTGGGAGGCGCCCCCACCCCGACCGATGTCTCATCAGTAAGGATTGAACCCTTTAATGTATTCACCGTAACTTCGGGATGAGTCTTGTATTAGTGTTATAATGAGACGTGGCCCTAAGGAATTATGGGTATACTTGTGGGTCTCTGGGGTCGGGATTACCCAAACCTTGCGTCGATTTCTATATATTAGAGGCTTCGTTGGATACGGCTGATGGTATCATATTTCCACACACGTATTGTTTTGTTGACGACAGTTTCCAAAACTCCATTTCATTAGATCATTAAGTTTCGCATCCACTGAGCATAAAACACATTAATCGAACAAGTTATCATCATCACAATAAGTACCCTAGCAACAAAATAACTTTCGTTACGGTTCAAATTATATTAAGAAACAAATCTTAAAGCACTTTAAAGAGTGCTCTCTATTAAAACTTCTTTGATTAGAGTCCATTAACGTAGACAGAGCACGAAATGTTGGCTTTAATCGTTCGCCAATAACCGAATTGGTTTCGCTAAAAATGTTATTTGCCCGGCTACTTGAGTCGCCGGCAGATCGATAATGCTGCCAATTAGCTGCTACCAATTTTCCAATAAAACTTCAAACTGTTTTCCATTCCATTATCAGTCGCCACCCTTTATTACTGGCGAAGTTAAGCTCCGACTCCTCGTCCCACTCCGCACCAAAATTATTACAATAATAATATTATTATATTAATAATTGTATTGATAAGGAGACTCTCGTAATAAGGGTAAACCGTCCCCTTTCTGCCAGCCATCCTCAATAGGAGAATTTATGTAACTAATGAAATAAGCGAAGTGCCGCACCCCCGCGCCCCGCGACCCGCCCCAACCCGCTCCCATCCACCCTTCATTATCGGAAAGTTTGAAATATAATTTGAAATTATGCTCAATGTTATATTGAAGATAAGAGAAACACAAATTCCTTTAATTGGACTTGTTAAAGTGAGTCAAATTAAGTTAACACCGAGTTGATGGTATTACTTTTGAAGTTGAAAATTATGACGGACTGTCCGTAGGTTTCTGTGGAATTCATGGGGTGATTAGCGGTCCAAGGAACAGTTATCGGTTCCTCCGCCCGTGTGTTTTATTTAACGACCCGACGTTTATGAGAACGTAGTGCATTGTAATATTAACCCAAAACTACGGGATGTAGAGCAGATAAATATCGACACGTTTGTGCTGTATCAATGCAGTTTCTCATTGTATTACTCCCAATTTATTTGATGTGAAAAATAAACTTGCCTTTGATAAATTAAAAACCAAAGAAAACAGGTGCTAATGAAGCACCTATTTAGGATAATGAGGCGGCGAAGCCAGTGGTCGGCACAACATTTATTTGGAGACCATCATACTCATAATAAAATATAATGTTAAATACGACACGCGTTCTTAATTTAAAATTTGATTTTGAGGTCGCATATGTATAGACAACTGAATTAAATATTAATCATATTTGTGTTACAAAATGCTTGGGGGTTGTACGGTCAACTATTGATTTTGCCGTGCGCGCGTCCCGCACCTAGGGGCTCGCAACTTGAGACCATCACAATTAGGCGCCGGTCTCAATCTAATTATATTTCTGATTGGGCCAGTGACGACGTACTGCTTGTCTGCTTGTCTGATGCTGTGATTTACAACGCTGTTACCACATTATACGTGATGTTCCGGGAATCTGAAACTGAATGCCTGGCAACGAATAATATTCTTGTAATTAGTTATCTTTGCGTCTCATTTAATTAATTGGAATATTGTACTCGTAGATCTGTAGGCGTGCCGTCGTCACGATAATTTGCTAAACAATTTCAGTCTTATTTAGCCAGAGAATGTCTTATAAATTGATTCTATTTCACCGTCTTCTGATGTCATCAACGAATTTTTTTTTATTATTAATTCTACGACACACAAACGAAACAGATTATATATTGTAATAAACAGTAGGTACTTACGGATAATATAAGGACTTCCAGTCTTACCAATTAGCTGCAGATCGAGATCGAATTATTCGGATTCGGCTCGTAGCTAGCGCAGCACTATTCTGATTGTCGACAAGCGATTTCGGAAATTACTAAGGCGTCGACGCCACCCGCTCATTCCGACCGCCCCTGTTCCTTGCGTCTCGGTTAGACGGTCACTCACTAGTGCCCTCACCCTATAAATTTTAATGGAGTTGCAAATCTCGTATATATTTTAGTCGGAATATGATTGCTATAATTTATTTTGTACAAAGCTTTTTTATAGACGTTACATATACATGTTATGACGAAATAAATAATAGTAAATGTTCATTTTTTAAAAAACCTTAGGCACTTAAATTAGAGCTTTCAGCTCTATGATTATCAGAATTACATAACATAGAGAATATAGTATCTTCAATAAACTTAAGCTACAAGAAATTTGATCTTAAATAACAAATACAGAGCATCTTGAGTTGTTAGCGATTTTCGTAGACGCCCGTCGTAAGTAGAACATGGTCATATCGACCAAAAATCCCCGCCCAACATTAGCATAACAATTTAATTAATCAAGTCTCACCCGACATTACGGTACGTAGTTAAGTAACAAACATCATAGTTAGAAGGTTCCAAGTTACAGCATTATTTTCGTGGTTTATTTTATTTTTTATTATTAATCTTTGATCACGCAAATGCGAATTATCGCTATCTGAAAAGTATTGCCTCACTGTCATTCAAAGTCAGCATTTCTTTAGTATAATTTTGAAAATACCCGTGAAGTGTATTTAAATTACAAAAAAAAAGCTGAGCAACATTTTCAATATTACAACATTTCTCTCTACACCCGAGGTTTCAATGCAGTCGTAAATGAAGTAGCTAGAAACTAAAGTAGAGTAAAACTCTACTATAACTTAATTTTACACTACCTGCTCGAAAAATCTACTTATAGTAGAGTCGCATAAGTAAAGTACGATTTTACCTGCCGCAAGGCTTATAAATGCATATGCATTTCAAAAAAATAATATATCGTTCAGATAAGCTGCTTTTTTAATTGACAAAAACAGGAGGAGGCTCTCGATTTGACTCGTATTTTTTTTTCATAGGATCAGATTACATATATTGAAGAGTGATGTCCATCGAACACCACGCATGAGTTGTCTAATGTCTAATGAACGAGGCACGTGCGGTGTATGCAAGAACAGGCAATAACGCTGCCTTTTTTTCCCTCTTTTGTGATCCTGCCGAGAATCATGGCGTGAAGATATCTGTCTGTTGTGGAAATTTAATCGATTCCCAATCACACGTGTTATTTTTTTTGTAAATAGGATGGATTTTGTTTATCAATGTTTTTTGGAACGAAGTTCCTTATCGCGCGTTACGAAAGGGGGCTAGACGGAAAAAATATCATACGAGAAATTCATACGAGAAATTAAGCAGAAAAATTAAGCAGAAAAGTTATAACGAAACGACCAATCGTAAGTATTTTTATAATCGAAAGTATAGTTTACTATATAAAACCCATGAACACAACGATACCTCGTTCAAAAACATGCTAGCGACATCTATCGCTGACAAAAATAATTGTTATCTTTGTCGTTTGCATATGCGTCGTCGTTTGCACATATTGGTCAGTATTTTCGAGACATTGCACAAGTGCATCCGTGGCACAATTGGCTAGCGCGTTCGGCTGTCAATCGAAATGTTGGTGGTTCGAGCCCACCCGGGGCCGACATATTTTTGTTTCCCAAAATTATTGATTTTTTGTACATAATAAATAATAATAAATAATAAAGTAACTTCGTTCCATCCGGGTGTCCCTTGACACCTCTCAAGTTTTTTTTTTTATTACTTATGGTTACAATAGTAACTATTTAGGTATTTTCTTTTCTATTTTTGTCACTTTCAGCACTTCTGAATCGATATAAATAAAAAATGTTATAATACATTTTATTGAAATATACAGCAATTAAACAACATTTTTACATTACTACGTATTTATATTATCAGGGTCTGGTTTCCACATATTTTCTCTGAACCATTTAAAGGTACTCGTGAGAATATTTTTCTTATATAACTATTAAGCATACAAGAGTTCTCAAATATCCGACACAAGTTATTGTCGGTCAACAATCGCGGCGTGCGAGTCGCCGCGTTTTCTCGAGGCTCGCACGCTTCCCCGAAGACCTCCCCCTCCCCCAGCCCCACCCCGGCTGTACATCATCTCATTTGAATTTCTAACTAGGAAACCTCCATGCAATTATTGGATTAATGTAAATTACGCAGTCTACAGCTCCACGGTGCACTATCAGGGACAGGGTTTAATTAGAATCCGGTTAAGTCTAATAATTCTGTAGTGTTTCGCAAAGTCACCCTTATGGCAAGGAAAGAATGGTTGAATTTAGAAAATATGGCAACAACTGATTAGAATAATAATTATTTTCGCGTGTAGACGGTATTTGGATGCTCACCCTAAGTTAATGCTTCTTTTGAATACCTATGAAAATAAATTAGTTTTAACGAACGATGCGAATAGAGCACATAATAGGCTTTATGTTCTTTATTATTTTTTTGCCTGCCTATTAAAGTCCTGATCATGTCACCTTGAATCTGCTAATCTTAGAAAATCAGCACATATTTTGTTGCGCTTTAGACCTATCTTAAGTAATTTTGTTGGATGTCTTACCAGAGAGCCCAGTTTGAATCGCATCATTATCTGTAACAACTAACTAATATACATTTTTAAGAAAAATTAAACTCATTGATTTCTTATATTTACGCGAATACTACACATTGAAATAAAGGACAACCTTTATTTCAATGTGTAGTATTCGCGTAACGTCCTAGTGTCATAGTTTGAACCGGGGTACTCTCATATTTAGTTGTTGCTTGCAGTCCGATCTACGCAGAAAGTGCTCACAGTGTCTTAAGGACTTGCAATAAACACGATAAAATCCGTAAGATTAGTTTAATTTTAAATTAAACTTAGTAATACAGTTATTTCCTAGACCACTAATTTAAAAAATGTCACTCAAACCGATCATATTATTATTTATATGCACATAGCAAAAAAAACAACACGTCAAACTTGTCACTCGAAGCGCGCGAAAACTCCACAACATAACCTCAAAACATTCCCGGCGTGACCTCGAAAATGCACGTAGGTGAAAGCCCTCGGGAGTTCACGTAGGGGAACAAAAAAACCCCTAACCCCCGCGTAAGGAGCGGGGGGCGGGCCGCCCGTGAATGAACGAAGGAGGACTGCGTCCTTGGAGCAAAAAAGTCACGTGACCCCGCTCAACAGGTGGCGCCGTGAATGTGTCCTTGCCGCCGGATTAGAAAAAAAAAAGTGTGCGTTCGAAATTTAAATTCTTCGGCTCGTTTTTTCTATGTGATTCAAATTGCTGCTTGTTTTAAAGATTGTATTGATTGGTTGTTTATTCGTGTCGTGTGATTCGGGTGTTTGTTTATTCCATTTTTTTTTCTTTGTTCTTAAAGATTAACAATAACATAATTACTACATACACTTACTACTTACATTATCCATAGCAAATGTGTATATATTTTGAGTATGGTTAGATACTTACTTACCAGAAAAATTATAAGAATATTATAATCATTATAATGCCATCGGAAATAGATTAAAACCTCTTAAATGTTGGCTGCTAATTGCCTTCTTATTGGTTTAATTTGTAAACGCCACACTTTCTTAAAATATATTATTCTTCAAAAACACAATGTCACCACAAACAAAAGCGTTAGACCACCATCTAAAAAACAAAACACCACATAAGCGACAAAGGAAAGTAGTAAACACTCACCGAACAAAAACGTAACAAAGTAAGTTCGGTTCGGCCAAAAAGCGTATATCCAAAAAGTTTACTTCGAAACAAGTAGGTTGCTCCTTTATGAATGGCGGGCTCCCTCGGCCCCGCTTAACACAAATGTCACGGCGCCCCGACCAGCCGGAAAACTCTCTTTTCTTCCTGAATTACCGCATGTATACACCGCGTGAAAACATACCTTACCACATCGTAAACAAAGTCGGAATTTGTGTGGGTAAGCCCGGAAAATTTAAGGAATTTTCTGCACAATACAGTCGTCGGATTCCGTGACGTATTTTGTCGCGCTTAAGGTGTGGTTTTGAACGTGTATTTGAACTTGGAAGGCATGAAATCTTGCGTCTCTCGCGGCAAATTGTTTCCTCGCTCGGTGTCTGTATTTTATTAAACATTTTTATTTCTCGATAACATTAGCTTAACCGACTTTTCATTGCCTCGGCTAGGGTTGGCTCGCCTCTTAACTCACTTTGGTGCCGGAGGTTTTTTATGGATGTTTTTCTGTTAGAAGCTTTTTATTTTCCTTGTTAGGTTGACTTTTATTTTATAATACTGGTATGTTTTGTTTTATAATGCTAATAGGGTTGTGATAAATTGTTTTCAATCGATTTTTTTAATTAAGTACCCGTTAGGACTCGAGTTTTTTTTGTGGCTCCTCCGAATACTAATAAAAGTGGCCTCTCTTAACCAAAGCCTTGACAAGGTTAGCTTTTAAATCTCCTCTGTAAGCCTTTGTCTACAATATAGAAGTAATTATATTCTATAATTCGAGTCGCTCTTGTTTTTCTTTATAAATATATTTTTTTTTTAAATGTGTATTCAAGGCTGCTCATGTAATCAACATTCATACAATAATACCATATCATTTCAGATATTGACTACTATTTCATTCGCCCAAAAAAAAACTCAACGCTATACTCCCCGTAAAAATAATCGCCTGCCAACCCTGAACACATGCAAAACAGCGTAGTACAAGCGTAACAACCCTAAGGAAAGTCGGAGGTGAGCCAGGAATGTCAAAAACGTCGGGGCGCGAACAAATATGTGCTTTGCCGGCGGCGGCGCGGGCTGGTCACACCAGAATAGAGATTTAACCTTGGTTTACGTGATCAATGATTGTGATACTGGCTCTAATTCTTTAGATACATAAACTGAGCTTTACTGTATAGCGATTGGCCGTACTTATCATGGTGGCAATGTATTAGCAAAACATCATTAATTTTAGCTTTGTCAAATTCTGTATAGTATAGTAATTTGTATACGCCAAAATTAGCAACAATATGTATGTTTATTTAGAATTGGGTATTCTTTACTTTGATCTTGAAGTAATTCGGGGATTTCTTATTACCCCTAGACTGGATTAGTGTTAAATGTAAAGACGTATTATATCCTACAATTTGCAAATGGTGCATGCGAGTCAAGTAGACTTCTGCTTAAAAAAAATTTACTGAGTATAATGTATGTCATATATCTATATCTCGATACAATTACACCATAAACGCAAATAATATCCACTACTCAATTACACATTCAAAATTCACTAATCCAAAGTTAAACACATCACAGTGCAACCCAACTCTCCGTGTCGGGACCCTCCATTTGAATCCTTTGCGTTAACTCCACTTGGAGTTTTTATTTTATTTACTTTTGGCGCGAACGTTAGACGCCCGGGGCGCCGCCACTTACTACGCTTTATTCAAACCTCGAACGGGTCAGTTCTCTTTTGTTTTTATCCTTACTCTGAACAGATCGCGATATCACTTTTGCATACGTTATTATGACTTCTGTTAAGTTAATAATTAATCGACTCAGACGTCCTTAGTCGTCAATTTAAAGAAATATCACATTGCACGACCCGGGAATCAATCATATGGTTATATATAATATGTACATATATAACATATTACACGCTTTTGTTGCTTAGCTACATTAATAAAATATTTCGCAGTAACCTAAGTACCATCTAATACAAATGAAAGAATTCTGTTCTGCTAACTGTTTCAGACATAATTACCTATATAACATTGTTTTTATAACGCCTTTAAATTTAATTTATACTGGATGTTTATTTTAACACACAGTAATCAATGCATCTAACTCCTTTTAAATCCGCAACGCAAGGTTGCCGGGCATTGTTATTAAGCCTTGCATGTCTCCAGTCCAGTTTCTCATCCAAAATCGATAGCTACCCCCGTGGGGTGCAACCCCCTGTTGTTATATGTAGTGGAGAAGGCCGGCCGGTCCTAATTCGTACCCCCACGTATGTCGATCTTTCTCATGTGGCCTGAGCCCTAATCTAAGTCTCCTAACACAATCGAGGCATAATTAAATTGTAATAGCATCGTTATTGTGTCTTGAGCCGGTTTAACGTATGAGCGTCACAGTAAACCCGCCGATTTAATTCACTAACGAGACCATGCACCTTTATTTATATTGTTTTTTTTTTATTTACCGAAATCGATTTCTTTGTTACTGGCATCACTTTTTTTCAAATAAGTTCGAGATTTTTCTATAAGTAAGCAAGTGAATTTTTAAGAACCTATATCACAATGTACTTATTGATTTCTTATATTTACGCGAATACTACACATTGAAATAAAACAACTCTTACGGGTTTTTTTTATCATTTTTTTATCACCATTGCAAGACCTCAAGACACTAAGCACTTTCTGCGTAGTGAGGACCGCAAGCAACAACTAAATATGGGGGTACCCCGGATCAAACTCAGACACTAGGACGTCAACCACCTCAGTCCTCCCGTGACCATGGTTGCTGTAAAGCAGTAGAAACGTCGGGAACGTAAAAAACGTAGAATAAACGCGAAAAAACCCGTAAGAGTAGCTTTATTTCACAATGTACTGATAAATCCAATTCACAATTCAGATAAGTAAATTGTAATACAGGCCCAAATTCTTTCTAGAATTCAATTCATTAATCTAAGACTATCATTTTGAATAGATATAAATTTCTAGAACTCACCTAATTATTAAGTATAATTATATTGATCTAAGATAGTATCATAAAGCTGTCGCAAAACTCCACCTTCCGACTGCCAAATTTACATCGAAAAAACTATTAATGTATAAAATTCATTAATATTATGCTATAACAAACGACCACTAATGGTATCAATCTGGCAAAAAATATAACCCGACCAAACTTAAAATACTCGTGTGTATACGAACAATAGATTAGAACGCTCTCCGCTATAATCTAGGCGGATAGTCTTAACTAGGTATATCGACCTCAAAAACTTATTACAATCCGCCCTACCCAGCTCATTATCTCTGGCCCATAGTTTCAATCGATACGAACTACAAACACACACAAACTATTAACTCACACAAATGCAATGTAAATGAAAGTCTACGCGTACCCGTAACCGGCGCGTCAACTTAAAACTTAATTATAATTAATTAATTCCAATTGGACGTTATCTCTTTCTAACTAACTAAATCTTGTGTACATCCATCTCTTTCCATCGTAAAGGCGAGGGTAGACGCGGTATTGTGTTTTCGAAGACCTTTTATCACGAGGCATTTCACGAAGTAGAGTAGTCGTTAGTTCGATTCCAATACGATTTTATTAGTACTCTGATTTTAATTGGCATCCCTTTTTAATTACTTATTTTTTTAAGTATGCTACTTATTGATGATTGATTTTCATGAATATTTATGGTGTGATGAACTGTGTTACGGGCATCTACGAACCTAATAAAAATACCACCAAATTACTTTCATTGTTTAGCGAAGTGTGACTGGAAAATAATTGTTTCCTTGAACATGTTGACTTGTGCTTTCCGTTTATATGAAGAAGTACGCCCAGATAATAATAATGTAAAAATATAGCAACACTATAAATATGTACACATTACATTTCAGTTATCTGTATACAACATTGTACATTATTTTCAAAATCAAACACGCAATGGTTTTTAATGTCACGTCAACCGTCTTGTCTCACTTATACCGAGAGATAGTAAGAACGTATAAAATATAAATAAAACTTCTTATTAATACTGTGACAGAAACCTAGTAGAGTTTATAGCGTATTTATGAACATATTTTGCCAAATAATACTAAATCAATTCTCTCTATATCTCTCTTATCACCATGCTATACAAATATGACACTATATAAAAATAGTAGTAGCCCTCTTTTCTAAGATATTTTCAGACATACAGACGAGAAACATCGTACCGAGAGGAACCGTACTAAGATGAGAGGGACATAAAAGCATTAAATCAGAACAAAATGGCCGTAGCGCCATGAATGGCGTATAATTTAATTGTAATCATCACTACATCGGGCTGTGACGAGTATCACGAGATGCGACTGGAAGGGACCACCCCGCCACCCGTCGGGACGACTTCCACCCCCCCTCCCCCTCAAGAAGGGGTTAACACCCCCCCTCATTACCATATTTCATTTACTCAACGAAATTATGCTAATTACTTATATTGCTTTGTGTAAAAAGGAAAATTTATAAGGATTAAACTTACACCCCCTGCCACTTGGAACCGGTTGGATCCAGTCATAACTAGTTCGGTAGAGTTCAGCGGATGAATTATTTAGGAGATGATTCTTTGAATTAAAAAATCGGGCGGTCCGAAGGGCTCCCGAAATTCGCGTTCGACTTGATTATAATCGCATGCAATTAAAATTCAAATTGGGGAATTTTTAATTTTGTTATTGATGACCCTCTCTCGCGGATGGATTGAATTGTGTGTTGTTAAAAAGTTTTTTTTTTCGTACGGAATCGACGGGTTTGCTTATCGACGGAAGAGTGCTTGTTTATTTTATAAATTAATGAAATATAGTGATAAACTACGTTTTTACCAAAATAATTTCTGGGCACGAACCTCCTCACAAGCGAAAGGGATTCACGCTAAAAGTCTTCCACGCTAGCCCAGTGCGTGTAGGCAAACTTTGCACTAGGTAGGTATGTTTTTTGTAGAGGGACGCCTCTCAAACATCCAGGTTACACAACGAAATTTGAAATCCGTAAATCCTAGAGGTGCCAGCCGGGATTGGAGCCAGTGAAAATGAATGTGCCAGATGCGGTCACAGTTATAATGTTACCTACACTATTAAGTCCAAGCAAAGAATATATACTTAGATCAACAATTTATAATCGAAGCACAATCATTAAAAGTACTATCCTATAAATCTGAAAAATCAAAAGTGAGGAGAGATGACTATTGATGAGTTTGCTTTCAGTAGTGAAATGAATGCAATAATAATAATACCAGCCCTTTTAATGTCCCATTGTTGGCCACAGGCCTCCCCTCAATTCGAGGGGGATTAGGCCATAGTCCACCACGCTGGCCCAGTGCGGGTTGGCGGACTTCACACGTCTTGCGAGGGGTTCTCTCAGACATGCAAAGCCTTCATAAATAATACTAATTACATCAGCCCTTTTAATGTCACACTGTTGGGCATGGACTTCCACTCAATACGAGGGGGAGTAGGCAATAGTCTGGCCCTCTGCTTCCGAGCGACCTGCAAGCATTTATTGTAGACCGTAAAAGTTCCACGAAAACCTCAATCTTCTGAATGGTTACGTTCCTTATGAGTCTGTACTAATCCTTCATGTGAATCCCAAAAACATACCGTGTATATACCAACGATAATGATTGTATATACGTTCGAATTGAATTATAATAACAAAATACTCCGGTTGCATTGAGCACACCGCCTCCGGCCACTAGTTTCCCAACTTATCCCGGCTAAGGCGAGTCCTTATTTAAATGTAAATTAGGTTCATTTCACGAAATTAATGTCGTGAAGACCCCACCCCTTGGTACTGTGGCCATCCCGCCGGCCGTTCGCGGTACAAGTCCCGATCGCTAACTCATTAAGTTTTATCAATGTGTCATGTATAATGGGTGTTTATGATCGCCGTTTTAATTTCATCGTGTTTAAGACGCGATCTTAAGATCTTGTTGCTACTTTGTATTGAATATTTTTCATGCTAATTTAATGCGGACAGTAGAATTTATTTAAGATGATTTTCGACAGTCTTAATACGCCTTATTTGATCAATCATCGAGTCAGTATCACCAATTGTTGTCAATAAGATAACACAGAGACTGAATGTTGTATTTTTGTATTAAAATGTTGTCATTGTTCTCATTATAATATTAAAACTATGTATTACATTTAGGCCAAGAAACTTAAATGCAGCTTAAATTTTAAGCCGTAGGCACTTAATTATTCAACACATCGTTCTTTATATATCTTTATATATAACTAGCTGACCCGGCAAACGTTGTTTTGCCATATAAAATAAATTGATATATAAATCTATCCTATATTTCAAGTTGGTTCAAATCAACAAAACTGCACACAGTGTGCAAAAATTTATTAAAATCTGTTTAGTAGTTTACGAGTCCATAGCGGACAAACACCGTGACACGTAATTTATATATATTAATAACACATTTAAATTTACGTTTTAGAAAAAAAAAAACAGATATCTACACGTACGTGTAAGTTACGAGTTACGTGTAAGTAACAATAGTAAACGCAAAATTTTCAGAGAAAAGTTTGGTTCAATTATGTGCTTTTAAGTTACAGTCCTTCAAGAGCCGTGTCGCGTGGTCCCATTACGCGCAGGGAGTATTGCCTGCTCTATGATTATATGGACAGACGAGTCATTACTCCCGTGTAAGTGTTGTTGCGAATTGCTAATGTTGTGCTTTCACAGTTTTACACACACAAATTAATCGTTACTTTAACTTCAATTACTGTTTTGGGGCGCTCGGCTAATGGCTGCGTTATATACGTGTTTATATACACATAAATACATACACAAAGTGAGTAGTTTATGTGGCTGTAAAGCTTCTTACGTTTATAGTAGAGTTTATTTAGTTCTTCTTATCGTATTATTTATTTACTTATTAAAGAATTGTATTCTCAAGAATATAGAGTTTGTAGCTTAAAGCGAGAACTTTTATAAAATTGTTTCAATAAAATGTTATATTAATTGTTGAGGTCAGTTGTACTTGTTATCATAATCATTTTGACAAGTTATACAACACCAATTTCATTGTAGTTAGATTCGTTATATGATACTAATTGGCGAGCAAGTATTACCAGGCGGCTCAGTCATCGAGCTAGACTATCTCAAAGAATTCGGGTTTTCGTTGTAGACGGACTCGTTATACGATACTATAATTGGGGAGCAAATTAACCAGGTAGCTCAGTGCTCGAGTCAGATAACTCAAGTTACGGCTCATATTAAAAATAACATATTTCTCGATGCACACATCAACTGTCAACTCTCGCAAACGCCCGTATTGTAATCAAAAAAATAAAAATGCACATTTTTCAAATTAGTCCCGACTGCAATAGAACCCGCAACAACCGAACGTTCGTGAAAGTGGTCGTCAGGCGATATCAACATAACATTATAAAGATTCAAACAGTACTAAGCGACAACACAAACCTCGAAAACGATCTTCAATAAAACAACACCGAAACTATAACACATTTAATCGCGGCATTACGATCGCGATCGCTTCGCGACGCGTCCGATACAAAAGGGTTGCCCACCCTCGCCGCACATAATTACAGACACACACACATGCACACACAAACATTAACACAACGATAAAACAAGGCAACTACTTAGCATTTTCAAATTAAATACACTAATCACTTGTATAAACGCGCTGTGTGCGGATAGGGCGCGGGGATCGATACTGCGCGTGTGTGGGTGTGATTATAATGAAGGGTAGAAGGGTGATATTAAGTGGCTCTATTCGTGTACCCCTCGCCACTACTTACTGTAGTCATGCTTTCGACACTTGCTTGGATACCGATTGCTGAATAAGTTCTATCACCGTTCATCTAGGGCTAGACCTCTAAGTTTACTCTATGTTTTTGTCGATGGTTAAAAGAAAATATATACTCTTTGGTCTTCTTCCATGAAGTGCGTGTGTAAAATAAAACGGCATTTTCATTTATAAAAGCAATCAGCGACCTCGAGCCGGATGTGAACCAGCGACCTATTGATAGTTAGGTTGCTGGATAAAAAATATATATAGATATATAGGTACTTAACTATACCAGGAAAGGTATAGTTAGGTAACTTCGATTGTAAAGAAAGAGGTTTCCTATTTTTAATGCTGTGTATAGTCATAATTTGACTCTAGGTTTACTGATGTGATGTATGCCTCGGAATTCATTAAGTAACTAACTATTATATTTCCTAGTTATAAAATAAACGCACCTACAGACACCTCGACACACGAACGCACTTATAAACTCACTTACACACGCACGCACACACATGTATTTCACAAGACTTTGGAAAACTGTTGATAGGAACCATGAGCTCAATTTTGAACAATAGTGTCATTTCAAAAATCCGAGGGAATTATACTTGAGCCTCATAACGAGAAGCTGTTCTTGTTACCTTGCCTGAATTCCATATAGTCCCGCTTCCTAATGCCTTAGGACCAAATACCAGCCGTGAAATGTGGGTGCACTGCAGTATATCTCTGCATACCCCATCGGGTGTTACAAACGTAATGGTATTCACAATTATACATTCGAAATTCAAATTTCAAAAAATGCTATAATTAATGCATATCGGGTGAGCCCGCGTCGACTCTCGAAGTTCTAAAAAAAGTCCTCTCCACCCGGCGATCGATTAATTAGCGTTATTACATACAACCATCCATCTGTCGTAATTAGGCCCACCGATCCCTACCCTCGCGCAAAAATAATGACGCACCCCTAAAACACTTTCTTTTTTTTCATCATTTTTTAATCCAATTTGGTGGGGATTATGTACGTAATTATATATTTCCAATTGGCCCAGAAAATTCGTCCGGCTGATTGCGAAACGCGAAAAATCCGACTTTGATTAGGCTTTTTAGGCTTTGATTGCGTGTGTGTGTGTGTTTAGTATGTTACGTCACTGTACAGTATCTATAGGAAGCTTATTCAAGAGGTTTCCATTATCCGCTCTCGGTAAAGGCATGTATTTGTAACTGCACTAAAGTTGGTTGGTAAATAAAGATTCTAATAGTGCATAATATAACTATAAATATATCTGCCGGCAAATAACCATAAACACGAATTAAAACGTGCTTTATGAAGCTATGAAAATATATATTACCTAAGAATTCTAATGTCATGACTAATTTGATCACCGCGATGACATTGCCGTCACATCAACACAGTGAAGTTTTTGTAATGTAATCCTAATTAGTCATTATGTGACATAATGACTTGACTACTATTCTTCGGCACCGATGACTCCGTCATTATCGCATTCACTTCGAGACAGGCCGACCCACGCATGTCCAAACCCCGGCCCGCGGAGTTCAAGAATCCTCTGTTGCTGTATTATTCCGCGACCGTCTATGCCTCGAGGTGGCATTGAGCTGGCTGCATCCTCCTTGCTGCCCTTAAATCACAGGCTCAAGATTTAAGGCTGTAAAGATCATTTGGTCTCGCCCGGCAACGTCTCAGTTCGATGTGTTGTCAACAACACTCAAAGTCAAAATAGAGAGTTGCTTTGTTAGGAATAAAGCAACTACATATAACTGAGTACATTTAAGCGTCTACGTTTTTGTATACAAAAACCAGGAGGCACAGTAGTTCGTACTCCCTTTATTATAGGATTCTGAATGGACGTGGTTGCTTACGATGGGCCTCAAAAGAAAGCTCAAGGTCGCTCATCGCGCAATGGAGAGAGCTATGCTCGGGGTTTCGCTACGGGATAGAATCAGAAGTGAGGAGATCCGTAGACGAACGTAACCGACATAACTCAAAGAATTTCAAAGTTGAAGAGGCAGTGGGCGGTGCACATAGCTCGCAGAACCGATGGTTGGGGCAGAAAGGTTCTAGAATGGCGACTACGAACCAGAAGACGTAGTGTAGGAAGGCCCCCCAGCAAGGTGGACCGATGATATCACACGCGTAGCAGGAAGCCTGTATAGATGTAAAGAAATATTGATATCTTATTATTATTTCAATGATGTAAAGAAAACCCTTTGATGCAAACTCCACTTATTTATGACAGTTACCTTCATTGTTCATCGTTTAAAATATGTAACGTTTAAACGGACGAAGTTAAAGAGGTTATGGAACGTAATTTGTCATTATGTCGCATAACTACAAATTGTTAATAAGCGGTGTAAGCCAACGGAATTGAATGGTAGTGAGTAGAGTCGGGAGCCAGGCGGCGCCGGGGGCGTCTACGCTTTGGCCGGTTAACGGCGAGTTATTGTCATTAACGCCGCGCTACCGAGGTGCCCCGATGCCTGGCACCTTCGAATTAATGTTGGTGCTCACTGTACCCTACAGTACGATGTCTTGGACATAGAGTTAGGGTCGCGATCGGTTGCAACGGCGGCTCTATTTCCCGAACCAGGTAAGCAGAGGTGCTTTGCTCTACACTCTTCATATCTACAGAATGATTCAGAAAGGGTATACTAAGCCTGCTGCGTTAGCAACTGCACTTTTTGACGCATATGTAATAACAAGCTGCGCCCCGCGGTGTTACCCGCGATTAAAAAGATTCTTTTTCTCTTTGTCCTTTTGCAAATGCACGGTTCCTGTATACTATCCCATAGGAACCGTGCATGTTTGCGGGATAAAAATTAGCCTATGTCATTTTCTGACCCCTAAACTACCACTGCCTATGCAAAAAATCATGTCGGTCCTTTGCTCTATGAAAAATTAAAACAAATCTATCCCACGGGAACCATACATTTTACCGGGATAAAAAGAAGCCTATATGCTATTCCAGACTATAATCTATCTCTGTGCCAAATTTCATCCGTTCAGCCGTTCTAGCGTGATTGAATAACAAACATCCATCCATCCAAACTTTTACATTTTCACATGCTAAGCTACAACTTTACCATGCGTTTGTAATGCCGCTCGTATGGAGAATAAGTTTGTGCAGAATGTTTGTGCCCAACTCATGGATGTTTAATATCTATATTATCGATCGTCCCCAGTCCGGGACGATCGATAATACGAGCGTTGCTTTGTTTGGTACCGTACAGTTGTGTGGGCCTGGCGATATTTTTATAAATTCTCGTACCGTATGTATCCTTGGACGCAATCCACCAATACCACCATCTCTGACGTGGTGGTCTCGCCCGCATACTTAGGACCATTAAGCGTTCGCTTAATGAGAGCTGGTGACGTAGGCACACACACAGACACGAAAGTTGTCTCGACGATGGGGTTTAACGTTCTTCGCAAATGTAATAACACTATTGTTTTATGTTTGTTTAAAAGGAAGCTATAATTTGGGAACGAACACTTTTTACCAATATTTATTTGCATCCCCGCCAATACTATACTATGAATTCCATAAAAATATATTACGTGCGCAAGAGCGACATAACATGATTTTTTTTTAATACATTGTGGGCACGTATTTGATCTCGATCTCTGATGGTAAGTGACGATGAGATCTACGATGGAGCATACTTGCCTAGAAGGTACCTGTTCTCTCTCGACTTGAAAACTCCCAGATTGTAGTCATCGGGGAACAAAGACAGCGTGTTCCATTCCTTGGCAGTTCGCACGATAAAAGTAGAAGCAATACGCTTAGTACGAACCGAAGGAATGTCAACAGTGTACGGATGACACTTGTCCGTGCGTCTTGTCGACCGACGATAGAATGGAGATGGGGGAATTAATTCATGTAATTCCATCGATAATTAATATAATATCTTGACGTTATAGACAACAATGAGTCAAATCATGTTGCTTTAATAGTCATTTTCCAAGGAGTCCGAGTTCGAATCCTGATAGGGACAAACTTTGTGTTACGATCGCGAATGTTTGTACCCGAGTCATGGGTGTTTAATATGTATATAAGTATTATATACTGAGTTCGCCCTCAGTCCATTGTGCCGTACCCATAATACAAGCGTTGCTTAGTGTGGCTATAGTTTGTTCATCTGGCGTCACTACAAACTGACATAATCAGGTCGTCAAATATTATAATATTATTATTAAATTCTTACTTTTTAGCTATAACACATAAACCCAACTCAACCTGAACCTGGACTTAGTCCAGCTGTAAGTCTTGCTTCTGTGGAAATTTATCTACCAGATCTTTTTTGTCTCCCGCTTTGCAATGGAGGGAAGTGGATGATTTTCTTCCAACTCCTCCTATTTTTATCTATCGATTAAATTCGTGCGGGTTCCAAGACAATTAACTTTATCCCGGGACTCGCCGAGGGTCAAACCTCGGTGTCATTATTGGACACTAGATCCTGGCTTACAGGAGTAGCAGTGATGGGAGTGTGTGGCGGGCCTAGTCCCATTAAAAAAAACCCAACTCAATAAAATAACATTAAGCACTAAGCAAGACTGCTAATCGTACAATCACACACACAAACAAACACAATCGCCTTGAACCGTTAGTGTGCGTGCACCCTAATTGCTTTTGTCATTAATAGTCGCGAATACTTCTTAGCTGTGTGTACAATTAGTTATAATGATGTATAATTAGCCGGTCGCCGCCGCCTGGTGTGTGTGTGTGTTAGCATACACAAAGTATGAGGTGAATGGTTGAAGGTATATTGTTATAGTTATATTCTGCGACCAGCAGTGCTATTCTGTAACCATAATCTCATTTATTAATTTCTTATATTCATGCGAAAGCTATATATTGAACTAAAACTAATTATACGGATTTTATCGCGTTTATTTTATGGTCGGGCCGCAAACAACTAAATATGAGGGTACCCCAGTTGTAACTATGACACTAGGTAACACCTCAGTCCTCTGGTGACCATGGTTGTTGTAATGGAGCCGAAACGTTGTGAACGTAAAATCATAAAGCGATGAAATTTGTATAATTAGTTTTATTTCAAGGATACTCTCATATTGAAATAAAAAAAAAAGATTTGTTTTGATGTGTTACACTTCACTTTCGGACTGACGCGTGGGCCATAAGAGATTGTCGTTACAGAATAGCACTACTGGTAATTTTCAAGGAAACTTATAGGATATAGGTTTAATATCGCAAAACTAAATAAGAAAAAGTAGAGTTCCGCGAATTGTATGTGACGCAGATCATGTGCCGATCCAATGACGAAACATATATTTATATATCTCTATGTGTGATCAACAGTTGCAATGACATCACAATGTCACGCACACAGCTTTAAAAAGTATGATTCATATAGTATGCCAATGCAAATATTATATTAGCTTCTGTGACCTAAGACTCTATATGGAAGTATTTTTTATCCATAGTAACTTTCTTCAACTATTGATTAGACAATGGAGTTTCAAAGGGATGGTAAGGAAATGTTAGGGATTCATCATTATCAAGTAAGAAATATAGAGATAAGGGGAAGAACAAAGTTAATTAACATAGCTCTAGTAATAGAGAGAGGAAAATGAAGTAGGCTGTCAAAACATATGCCCATAATTTTACCACCAGATGTGGTAGGAAAGTACTCGAGTGTAGACCCAAAATTGGTTGAAAAAGATGGTAGACGTCGAACTAAATGTACCTACCAGTGATGTGGTGAAGATGTCGGAGACAAATTGGATTTGAAGACGGTTTGAAGAAGAGAGATAGAGACGAGAGATCAACATTGCTTTGAGACAGTCTTTCGGAATGCAGCAAAATAGCATGTTCTCGCTTCTAAATCAGCATACAAGATACTCTACAGCCTAGAAAGAGACGACGAGAATTACTCAGTTATAACCGGATTAGAAATACTGTGATTTAAATCGTAAACATATTTATTCTGTTATATCATTCTTACATAAGCTTACTATTCATCGAACCGTTTACTGTAATCATATAGTTAGTAACTTCCCTCACAAGTCTCGTAAAGAAATGTTGTCCACATTACTTCATGGTGCATAAAGGCGTTAAACACTGCGAGCTAACAATACACGCCGCGATTATAAATGCAACACCTCGCTGCCGTGATTGTAAACGAAACCTGATTAGCTGATAATGCATGCAATGCGATGGAAGCTAAAACTATGTGACGGGCTGTTTATAGCTGCCGGTGGTTTGAGAGCTTACCGCAATAGACGCTTATTATAATATTGACTATTGCTCACCGGCACTTAATTAAGTGAAGTTTTAGTGTAAAAGTCAGTGTTGGGTCTTTCCCCATAAGCTTTAAGGTTCTCATAAAAATTGCTACATCATTGTATTTACTCTCTGCTTCTTATTCTCAACGTCAGTTTAAGTTCATAGAGCCGTAAATTACTCGAATATTTTAATCTGTAGTAATATTTAACAAGTCTAATGTTTATGAGTGAATATCTGATTAGATATTTGTCAATAGCTAGACGTGACCTTATTAAATTTAAGTGCTAATCTACCTATTAAGAATATAGTTACATGAATAATGGACTCTATTTCTGAACTCACAGTCTAGTATAGTCGAAGAATGTCAGTAGAGAGCCATACTTCATAAATTGAACTTTAAGTCGTTTTTCGTTTGATCGGTGCAGTTTTAGAGCCGTAGCAAACCTTTGCGGCTACCGCAAAGGTTTGCTACGGCTCTAAAACTGCATAATATTGCCATGCGAAAATGACGTTAAAGTGAACACGCAATAAATTACAAAATACATATTTCAGAATATTTGTGTAAAGGAAACCGCTGTTTGCGTGTACCTTGCGACACAAGAACTATATAATAAGCTTATTTATAGGCTTCTTAGTAAACCACTACATTATAATATTCATTGGAAAATATCTCAATGGGCATTTTAATAACCACACTTAATTGCTTTAATGCTGCGAAACAATAATTATTATTTTATTATGGAAATTTGAATTTTATTACATATCGACATAGTGTTCAATGTCGGGTTTTGTTGAACGCTTACTTAATACATTACTTGAATTTAAAATAAATACCTTTACCTATACTAGAGCGGAGCTTATTACAGGTACTGTCATATCGCAAAAGAGTGGTCCAACAATGATGTAATAATTATTATGTTTAGATAAAAGACAAAAAAATCATGTATATTTATTTATTAACCATAATACGGTTGGTTCTTTTTTAATGTTTGTCACCTCAGATCTCCAACTTGATTTAGTTAGACAAGGTAGATTACAAGATTAGATATTTTTTTTGCTTTTCTAGTTTTTTGAAGACGGTTTTTATTTTTTTGTTAAAATATTTATTTTATTTAGCTAAATATGAAATCTTTGAGATTAGTTTGACCTTATTGTACGTGACTTTCCTTTCTTGTTGATTTATTGACAGGAACATTCGTTTTTAAACCTATTATGCGGTTATTTTCCTATACAAACATATATATTTAAAGCAGTTTGCTGTAGTATATATTAAACAACACGATTTATACATAAATCATAGCTACACCTGAGTCAATGCACATGTTCAAGTAGACTACTATGCAGTTGCATGTTTTATGATAACTGGGCCTTAAGTCTTCTACATAAAATTCATAATCGAGTAACAATATCGTTGTATTTTGTTTTACATTTTTCTGAAACGGAAACTTTCAAAAGTTAACATTGCGATGCCATTACATTGCGATTACGAGTCGATTGCGTCAGCATACTGAGGCTCTCATATGGGGATAGTTTATTCAGTAGCCCGAGCGAGAATAACGCTCCTAATTTTTACCTTTTACCGCGTTTATTTTATGTTTTCACGGGAACGTCAAATATAAAATAAACGTAATAAAATCTGTAAAATAAGTTTTATTTCAAATGTGTAGTATTCGCGTAAATATAAGAAATCAATATAAAGAATAACTTTTTTATTTTTATCTGTTCTGATTATTTTCTATGATTTAGGTGTGAAAACGGTTCTGTGAATAAATATTACATCTGTATCATGTTATACAAGATGACCGAATATATCATTCTCATTCGGTAAACCTACTTAGATTCCTAAAAAAGGATATTTTTTCCAATCGTTAAATTTAATTACATATACCTACCCACACGCGTCGAGATTGAGAACTCTTAATTGCAAGCAACTTCCCACATACTCATTATGAGTCTAATTAGCTCACTTCCATAATTAGACGTATAATTGCAGAACGATTATATAAAAAAAACCACACATAATTCGCAATTTGAATGCCATAATCGTGAATTGTTAAATAATTAATAGTCGACCGAAGGTCGCACGTAAAATAAATTACATATTGATTTCATATTCCGAATGTTGATTATAATTTATTATAACGTTACAAATGTCTTGTATAATTTCAATAATTATCGTTGATTATGTTTTCCTTAGCAGCGTGGCGGTGAATAGGCGAAGTTAGCGAGCGCTTATAAATATAATTGTGCAATGTGTTGATTTCATAAACATAGTGTCAAATAAATTGATTCGCATTAAATCGGCTCTCGCAATTAATTATGGTACTCACCGATTTAATTGACTGGACTATACAGAATGATTCAGAAAAAAAAAAGTTGGTCCCAACAAAACGTAAGTTTTAAATTGACGTAAGTCCTTTGCAAGACCTCAAGACACTGAGAGCTCTTTCTGCGTAGATCGGAGCGCAAGCAACAACTAAATATGAGGGTATACCCCGGTCAAACTAGGACAGGCACTAGGACGTCAACCACCTCAGTCCTCCCGTAACCATGGGTGCTGTAAACGTAAAAATCATAATATAAACGCGATAAAATATTTTTTTGAGCAATTTTTATGCTTATATGGTCTTTATAACCTAACGATGAACTCTTCAAAATTAGTTCATTCATTTTCATGTGGAACTCTTCCCTTTTCTTAGAACATAACATAACTACAATCACGGTTAAAAGATAACCGGGGTTCAACAATCAACAACGAACTGGCAATCTTTAAAGTAACATAACCACATAAAAAATGCCCGATCGGTGCAAAATAGATGCAGACCTATTGACCCATCAAATCAGCAGTTACAAAATACCATCATGACTGGCATAATATCGTATCAATCAAATCATTATCATCAAGTGTTGTGACATTTCAAATTAAATTAACATCTCTTGAGATAATCTCCGCTATCATCTCTGATTATGCTAATTTGATAATCTTAATAGCTACTACGAGTACACGATGTATAAGTTGTAAGCGTTTGTCGAATTCGAATAGTCTTGGAATGGGGTCATCCCTTATTTAGATAATACTAATTATCTAAAGAACAACATGTGATTTCTATTATGGGGACGATATGAATCTCGTAATCTTATTATCTATAGCTCAATAGCTCTGTACAGACTTATCGCTCAGCCTTGCATCACGACTCGGCTAATTATAATAAATAAAAAAATACAAGCCCGCTAAGTTTGTCGTCTCGTTTCTCGCCGGATCTTCTCAGTTGAGGTCGCATTCCGATCCGGTTGTAGTATTATGAAAAAAAAATGTAAATGACAATTTGTAAGTGCCCCCGTAGGCCTATATGAAATAAACGATTTGGCTTTGACTTTGACAAGGACTTTAAAAAATAAAATTATTTTTGAATTCATCATCTCGACCCATGGAACGACTTGATAGTTGTTTGTGATTACGAATGACCCTAATATGTCTTAAGCACTTTTATTCGCATTCCTGGCAGTATCTACTTGTCCACGTATAATGTTTAAAGCGCACTTTAATTATGCTTATCAACAATTAAAGGCAATACACGAATGTAGGTCAAGACGGTTAAAAGGAATAAATCAAGTACCCCTATGATGTCATCAGCCACAACCTTTGCAGATCTAATGACACTTAACACTGTGCAATAAAGCTAGTTATCGCGCGATTGAGATGTAAAGCTATGTTGGTCATAAGTTAAGGCCGGCTATATCATTACGCTTATTTGAGATCATTAATCGCTGCATTGTGCGAATACGCGATTGATATAAGTAGGTGTTATTTATATCCTTATAAGGATATGCTTAGATTACATAAAAAATATCTGTGTTTATATGACTATAATGACTAGTTTCTGCTCGCGGCTCCGCTCGCGGAAAATATAGCTTCCTATTAGTGCAAGAGTTTTTGGAATGTGATCAGTGGTTTCAAAGATTAACACCTACATCCAAATTCACTAACTAACTAACCTTTCCTCTTAATAATATCTGGGACCAAATAAGATAGGACATACAATAGCCGTACCAAATTTCGTAGCTTATTTTTCAGTCGTAATTGCCCGTATAGCATAAAAAATAATTATCTTTATTGCTATTTTTTAATTTTTCCCATGTTTTAATATATATCCTACTCATTGAAATAAAACTAATCTTACGGATTTTATCGCGTTTATTATACGTTTGTTACGTTCCCGACGTTTCGGCTGCTTTGCAGCAACCATGGTCACGGGAGGACTGAGGTGGTTGACGTCCTGGTGTCATAGTTTGAAACGGGGTACCCTCATATTTAGTAGTTGTTCGCGGTCCGATCTACGCAGAAAGTGCTCACAGTGTCTTGAAGTCTTGCAATGGTGCGTTAATAGTTATCCTACTATTCGTGGCGGAGACAAATTAAAAACATCAAAGATCATAAAAATCGGCCCGCCCGTTCATGAGTTATAAACGGTGTAACTAACATGAGATTGTTAAATATAATATAGATAGGTTATGTGGTTATTTACCTACGTATAATAAACAGATACTAAGTACTTAGTACCGAATCATTACACAAAAAAAAACAACAATAATAAACCTTAGACAATTTTAGTTCGTTATTCATTCATTCATTCATTCATTCATAATTATGGAAATATTTACAATAGGTAAAACTCACTTTGATGCTTCTCAATCAAAATTTTTTAATGTTTAATTATAAAATCACGATATTTTGTTAAGTTACAATCATTTTATACAAAAATAAAACATATGTATGTACTGAAACAAATAATCAAAATACTTATACCATCATTTACGTGGTACCTATGAAATCATTTATTTTTATTCGTTTTGTTAAAAACTACTTTGTGCCTTGAAATATAGAGTTAGTTTTAAATTATAAATGATGAAATCATTGCAATTATTATAATAATTCAGGTAAAATATTCAATCGAAAGACATTTCACGTGAGCTACATTGTCCATATTAATGTTCAATTATCCATTGAAGATACAGATGATACTATGTGCAGTTTATACTGTGTTCATACAAGAACGAAGCTAACTACACTGAATTACTTATCATGCGATACCATAGGACTCCACCGATCCTTGGTTTTAACTGCGAAATTATTAATAATCCCAACCGGCAGTTTTCCACACAATTGTAATATGATATACTTGAGTAATATTTAAGCGCTATGCCTGAGGCTAAGACCATTTATATTTCAATCTCCGATAGTGCATTAAACTCTTATGTAGATTCCGTGTATGCTCGGCCAAATGTCAAATTTACAAATGAGTATGAATAACTATTAACTATGTTTTTACCTACCGACGCCTAACGAGAGGTGTTATTATAGAAGTAAGAACACATTGTTTGTCTGTGTCATCGTAACTCCTAAATGGATGGACTGAATTCAATGCATTATTTTTATTCGAAGGCTGGTTTTATTATGGTCCTTAGCTTACTTAAATAAAAATTGGGGACCTATTTTTGTGACGGGGTTTTCTGATTTTTTTTTTAATTATGCAGAACCATCCATTAAATTCAGTCTTTTGCTGAAAAGCTTCGGGGTAAGTGTCTCTTTAGCCTTGCTATCTTCGCTGCCTACACAGAGAGACACCCATCTATAATTGTAGAGCAAACTATTTCTCAGTTTTGACCTAACATTTTTTTTTTTTATTACATTATAGGCAAGTATTTGATTAATGAGTAATAGAGCAAGCCTTTGTTTGCTGATTTTAAATTAAACGCGATCACATAATAGGAAAGACAAGTAATTAGCCGATAACCTAGTTCAGTTAGTGATTAATCGCTTCCACTTAGCGAAAGGTCAGCATTCGTAAATAACGACTAGATATATATTATATTCTCGATACTTTTTTCTGGGGGTCGAGTCACCTTCGTCCGTAGGAGAATTAAGTACCCTCGAGATACCCTACACGTGACCCTGGGTGGTGCCAACCAGGTGACAACTCTACTGGTGGTAGGCTTCGGCCGTGGTTAGTCATCACCCACTGAACAAAGCCATGTCGCCAAGCGGCCTAGCCGTGTTCCGGCATGATGTTCGGTATTGCCATTCATGGATGGCGGGTCAGATCAGTTGCGCTGCATGTGCCTAGTGAATGTAGCGTCTCGATCTACTGCCGCCTTCCTACCTAGGCAAGTATGCTCCATCGTAGATCTCATCGTCACTTACCATCAGGTGAGATCGAGATCAAATACTTGCCTATAATGTATAAAAAAAAAAGACAATCGTAAAAAATAGCTACATAGATACCTTATAGTCAATTATTAAGTATGTCGGTCCCGTAATCGTAAGTCTTAAATGGGAAATTAGGCTCTATATATACTTCATAAAAGGTTGGAAAAACAAGTATAACAATGATATTATAAAGCACCTTTTTTTAAATCTTTATAATGCTATTGTAAACTTCTATGAATTTTCAGCTAAATATCTTAGTAAATACGGTGTAACAAAAATAGTGTAAAATATTTTAAGGGGTTAACAAGCAGGTGATAACGATCACGTTTATGTATAACATATATTTGTATCCAGTGTTTGATTTTTCTGTGAGAAAGAGAGACCGCTTCATCGCGGACATCGTTTAACGTTATTTTTTAAATCTATACAAATAAATAAAATTGGAGTGTCTGTTTGTAATATTAAAATAACCGCTTTCTACTAAGTGCATTTGGATGTATACACGGTACCTATACCAAAACAACGTTTTTTACAATTTTTGTCTGTCTGTCTGTCTGTTTGTTCCGGGTAATCTCTGAAATGGCAGCTACGTGGTGTAACAAGGAGTAACTTAGGCTACTTTTATTTTAGAAAAAATAATAGGATCTCACGAAAAAAAATTAAAACCAATGTTGCAGCGCTGCGCCTTATTAAGTTTGATAGCAACAACCTGCAATGCGTCCCGCGGGCTCAGAACGCGCGAGTAGGCTGTTGCCAACGGTTGTATCTTTGTTAAATACCACGCGGACGAAGTCGCGGGTAACAGCTAGTTTCAAATAATATATGTTTTTCTTTCTGGAATGCGACCTTAACAGCCTACCGATGGACCCCTTAAATTATTTTACACTATTATTATTAAACCTTACATATTCATATGATTTGTATACTATGCAATTAGTTATATGACATTGATTATATTTTTGTTCGATGTTAAAACATGTTGATCGCGTTCACGAATCATGTATTTATATTTCACATTTAATTTACAGCAATCATATAAAATTCTGAAGCTAATATCAATAAACTAAAAGCTCTACAAAATAGCCGTTTACTAATTACACGTTACAACGTAACACACAAATGTTATGCTTTGATTACACACCGCTAAACTATAATCAGAAGCAAAATAGTATGTAACCTACTCCCTAAACTAACCTACTTTTAATAACAATTCATAATTATAAAGAACACGATAAGTTTTATAAACGTTCATAGAAAAAACCTCTTAATTGGTGAAATCGGGTGAAATAACATGTTAACAATCAATTTAACTAACTATTATGATGAAAACTAATCGGGCGGCTATAAAGAACTCGATAAAATTACAAAAGAAATCTATAAAATGATTAAAATTCTCTAATGGTGCCAATTAGGTGAATTTATGGTTTCAACTGTAACAACCGAGTCGGGTTCCAAGCTTAGAACACTATGATTGTGTGTGAGTTAACTGTATTATAAATCATTTGCTGGTGTGAAGTCAAAAAATTGTGCGCGATATGATATATTTATCAGATTATGTAAGCACTTACAATATTTTACTGAACCGTGCCGATTTCGCTAAAATCGTCTACCAAATATGTTTTCGTAATATTTACTTACAGATGGAATTCAATCGACAATGATGAGCGATTGATTCCACGTCTATCATGCACATCATTCAATTCCATAAATAAAAATATTTTATTTGAAGTATTAACTTGAGCACTCATAAATATAGAGGTGAGTGCTCCTGTTTAGTGCAGTCATGATTTAAGAAAAAAAAATAAAAATTCGTTCATTTTTCAAATTAATTCTATTCGAATTTTAAAGTTCGTGCGCGAACGCGACGCGACGGCGCGCACACAAGTGCCCCTACACACGGCCCGGCACAAAGACCCGCACACACCCCAATGCTCATAATTTGCTGACAAGAAAACAAAAAAAAGAAAAAAAAACTCGGCACCCGTTCTAATTAGGTCGTCGAGTGAGAACAGGGCGTTCGTCAGCACAATAATAATTAACACTGGCTGTAATGAAGCATACCATAAAAACTAATTGGAGATCCTACGATCGTGTGTTGTGTCGCGAGGGTGAGCCTACAACCGGTACGTTCCGATTTTGGATACCTACGATCGATATACTTTTGTTGATGTACAATTAGAATAATCATATAAATTAAACAAATAATTCATTTCAAATATTCATAAAAATAATAATATGGTTAGCAATTAATAAATTGATTTTATATTTTGGACGTAACTGCCTACAACTACCCTAATAATGTACGTCACTACAATATCTTCAAGTAATATATTCTACTAGAAAAAATCGTACAACAATTATAACATAAAGCTTAGTCATATCGACAAAAAAAAACTAAGTAACCAAAAGCATATTCGATGAAACTAGTGCAGTAAACGTTCACTGAGCGAGTGTTTTAAATCGAAAAGCTGGCGCGAACTGCCGTCTATCAGCTAGTTGAAAAGGGAAATCAGTCAATAATGCACTAATTTCCCCTCCTTAATGGCGCAGACCGGCCCTCTACTCAGACACTATTACGACACGACAAGTTTGTATTTAATGTAATAACTTGGTACAGGCCGCGTTCGCGCGTAATTTTAAAGCTTCTAGTTCAGAACTTAGTTTAAGATTCTTTTTAGATTCATTACTAATAATAGTATGTGCCAATATATAAAAAAATATTTCTACATAGGTAAATAGTGTACAAAAGTCAGTGTAAGTATTATAGTGTTATTAAATCCGCTAATAAAATGAAAGTTACAAATATATGTATACATATAAAATATAGTCTATATGATAGTTACACCATTTACAACTCAAGAACGGGTGGGTCTGTATTTACGAATCTTTATTTTTAGATTTTTTCTCAAAAAATATACACAGTTGTGTATGCATTTAAAATTTCCCTGCACTAAAGATTCTCAATTTTAAGTATAACTCAAGCACGTATTTCTTCCATTTTATTATAAAACATAATATGCACTTACCCCTTCTGGTTTATATTTGAGAAAAAAAATCACCACTAATTAGTATAGCCATTGCATTAATTAAGTACGCTTCCCGATAAAAAAAATCCTTATCACAACGTGATCGCGGCATATTCAGCGCCTTACACACAGCCGGCTAATACCCCACATAAGTGGAAAGCCCAATTATTTCCCCATTAGAACATTTGCTCCAAAGAAATTGCCTATTTGGATTATTAAGAGAAATTTCGTGGGGCTCGGTAACGATATTAGTGGTAAGTATTTTTTTTGTATTTGGCAACACTGTTAAAAAAATCTCAGCTCGTTTGGAGGAACATGAAGAAAAAGGTGGTCGATTCGGTTATATTTTCTATTTTCTAGTAATTTAGGAAATTAAAACGAAATTATGAAAGTTGACTTTTTAATTTCTTCCAAAATGTTCGATAATTTTCACAAAAGCATCCACGCGATTTCATCCCTCTTACACCGCAGGTATCATATATAAGTATGACAGTGACGTTACCGATGTAACGTCATCAATATTATGAGTACGACAGTGACGTCACAATGGTAACGTCATAACATTACAAGATCCTGCTTACCATACTACTCTTATCTAATTACATATATCAAATTTGTGTGTAAGTTTCCATAATATTACCACCAACGTCGGGCTATATTTAAAACTTTTGTACTATTGATTCATAGTTTCTCGTTCTACCTGTCTAATCATAGCCGAAGGAATACTACCCACATAATACTTAATCATTAAAAACCGGTCAAGCGCGAGTAAGACTGTTGCAATGAGGGTTCTGTACCGTCGCGTTTTTTTTCAGATATACTTATACGACTGACGCAAAAGTTTGCCTAGTAACACTGACTATATTTATGTATATCCTTCGATACAAGGTGTCATATTGTTTGGCTCGAAAATAGAAAAGATATACATTATAATGTATGAAGTTGACTCCTTCTTAAAAGATTGTAGCTTTTTAAGAGTCAACGTTTTAATGGTTCAGTACTCGAGTTCAGTAAGTCGAGAGTGAAAAGGTACCTTCTAGGCAAGTATGCTACATCATAGATATCATCGTCACTTACCATCAGGTGAGATCGAGATCAAATACTTGCCCATATTGTAATAAAAAAAAAAAAAAAAAAGTACTTTTTATCTTTTGTGGTACGGAACTCTAACGAACATACAGAAAGAAACGTCAGGCTGCAATTAAAGCCACTGTTTGCAATTATAATAATGGCTGTCACACCTATAATACAATTAATAGTAGGAAATTCTATGTTTCGGTCACATCATACTTAATTAGGGCTAATCAAAAACACTGAATACATAGTAATGCTATTTAATGGCTGTTGTTATAGCGCGGTCTCCTGATACTAATAATGTGTGCTAATTAATAAGAAATTCGTTTTGAGTTATACTTGTTTATTTGTTTGATAGCAGACCGAGGGAAACTCATCTTTAGTTCACAAAAAATAGGGGTGATATTATTTTTGACGAGCTTTAGTTACCGTCGTGTTTAACATAACTTAAAGCATAGTGGACAATAGGCCTTTAAATTTAGTGATTTTGAAAACAGAAAAAGTAAACAATGCGAAATATAAATTTAAGTTAGTATTTAATAAAAAAAGCGACATTTTTTTTTATTGTGTCTCTTTTAAATTGAGCTTGCAATTCTAATGACATGTATCATAAAGTAAAAAATAATAAAATAATTACAATACAAATAATAAAATATTAAAAATATTGATGAGGATCCAATAAAAGTTGTAATTTATTGGATCCTCATCAATATTTAGAATAAGGATCCCTAACATAGTGGAATAACGCAATAAACAAAAGAAGGCCTGGAACCGCCTAAAATAAACGCAATTAATCGACAACACAATCGAACCGCGATTAGCGAGCAGACGATTATAATCGATTAGAAAGAGATGCACATAATTATATTGCCGTCTCACGCCTCCGTTGAATAGCAAAAGTTCATTGCACACCCCCTGAACTTAAAAAGAGTTTCATTTGCTTACCGACGACTCTGTATATCGTATAACTAGCTTGGCAATTACGGCTAATGATAATAGCGGGTGTATTACTTATGCCCATTATGTTAGTATTGTGAACATTATACGGACGACGTTCAGAAGCTTTGTGTTGGACATTTGTTTCCAACGTTTTTTTTTTTTATTTTCTTATTTCTGTGTGAATATATTGTATCAATCATTATGTATACCCGTTTGGTTTAACGTAGATAGGGTTTCGTACCGATAGACACGTCAAGGCATATAAGAAATAGTCTAACATATTTTGACAAATGAATCAGTAAGTTATTGGATCACGTTGATGTATAAAATAATGGTGTAAATGATGTTTGATTTAAAAAAAAAGTCTATTAGTAGCGTTTGGCCGTGCGCGCAGTATAGGGTGTCATTTTTTAAATGCCTAATAATGTTATTTATTTCTTTGGGAATGTTATCTTTATAACCTACTGTTGGCGCTGTTAAAATATTTTTAATCATTATGTGAAGTCAGAATTTAGATATGTGAATTAAAAAAAAATACTCACAAAATAGTTTTATTATTAACATTTACATTTTATTGGCAACAAAATTAATTTTAAAATTAACATACGGAAATTCTGTCTCACATAATGATTACAGATGCGCTAGCGCAGAGCAGATTGAAGGCTTAGTATACGGTTTCTGAATCATTCTGTATAAGGAAGAATTGGGCATAGATGGTTTGGACTTATGGACTCGGACAGTACACGTTCGCGTTTACATTCTGCTTTCTGCGGAATCTAGCGGTTCCTTACTACTTGCTGTTTGCGCAGGCGCTATGAAACCAATAATATCCCAGTTTTTGTTCTTGTTTCTTTACGAAGTAAGATGTGATGAAATAAAATGGATATGAATATGGCCTCACCCACAAGTTAGTGGGTATTTTGCCAATGTCAAGTAATTAATAGCAATAACATATTCAATAAATACACATTATTTTTAATTTCCAAGCAGTAGAATCCCAAATACACAGAAGCGGCCTGTCTTATGTCATTCCCTGACAAATAAATAAAAAACAAAAAAAGAAAGAACTTCGTCTTTTTTTCCTTCAAATGACCTCACTCATCCAATGGTAGGTGTTCTGCCAATGTCAAGTAATTAATAGTAAAAACAAAGTCTATGAATTAAAAAAAAAACATTATAATAAAATTTATGACGATGATAATGACTGATCATCAAAGTTCATTTTATTTGTCGTACAAACAATTGTTTGAAGTAGGTAAACACTGAACTCTACCTACCATACTCAAAATTACCTACAAAGCATATATGTCAATAACACCATTCCTGCCTAAAGTAACAAATTAGTATGGGAGGGTGGACATTGGACTCTATTTACCGTACGTAAGCCTATTTTCTGGGTATTTTTTGTCGCGTTTGTACGCCATTTCCCTGGCCCCGCGGGCGCCCGGCCCGGCCCGAAAGATCTTCTTTTTTTAAATCAGTAAATTGCATATATGAAAAACTACTCCACCAAAGGGGAGTCGCATGTGTGTATACTTACGAATTTCGGATACTGGCTTTATGTATTTCGCTCCAACGCATGTGAGCAAAAGTGACCAGTACATATTTATTCATTTTTTAAATAAAAAAGGAAAACGATTCTGGGATTTTTTTGTTTGTTTATAAAATTATAGCGGTGAATTAATGAGCATTATTAACTCTTAAATGCAGCTGCATTTAATTGTACACTATATATATATTTTACAACCTACCATTTCCTTTGTCTTAACTACAAAAGACTCATTATCGCGTACGTGTGCACTAATTATGCATTCGATCACTATTTAAAATAGCACAACAATGGTGGAATCGAATTGGTAACGATTATGATCGAACAATCGAGTGAATGGAGTCAAGTCGAGTGCCCACGCGCCACTCGGCGGGGGTCGCTGTGACGTAACGCGAGGGCTGAAAGAACAATAAATAAAAAAGCTTTATAATGGTCTTATAACTTAGTTATAGGTAAGTTGTAAATTATTATGCTTCAGTCTTGGATAGACTTTACACAACCTATCTTCTCTGACCGGCATAGGTTGGTTCAACATATGCCCATTTCTGTCTCATTCTAACATTATTCAATTGTATATTAGGGTCATTTATTTTTATGAATTTGGTTCAGCTTCCAGTCTACTCAGACTTAACTGAATACCAATATTTACATGGAGTGAATACCATCTACCCTCAAAGGCCTTACTAGGGACTACCACTAGTCAAAAGTAAAACAATTTATGAGGTTTTACACTGTAAAACATGATACTTTTTTTTTTAGTTTTAACTCAAGGCTCACGCACTGGCCCATTCAATGTCCTTAAATTTTTTTTAGTTCAAATATGAAAATCTTTTTCTTCAAATGAACACCACATAAATGAGCTTTAATACGGTTATATAAAACCATCTCTCTATAACTCGGACATCTAAAAGAGTATCCACAAGCACGCTACTAACACTACCCAAACACCGCGGCACCGACGATCACGTCCATAATCCACTTACAGAACGATAAATGAAAGGTAATCGAAAGGAAATTACGCAATAAATGGGAAGTTATTATTGAATTTAATGTTAAATTAATCGTGAGGGCCCCCCTCCTAACCATCTGGCGTGTGTACCCCCCACTGTACGGACGTTTTTCGAGATGTGCTCTCGATGTTACAATGAATTTCATTATTTTATCGAGTGCTTTCGTGGTTTATTAATAGGTTAGATTTGTATTGAAATTGTTTTGAAGTACGCTCTACTACCCAATCTGCTGGAGATTGGATAGTACAGCCCTGATAGATCAGTTCGTAGAATGGATAGCAGCAAAGTGTAGGTTCTGTTCCCGGGTATAAATTAAGCAAATGTTAAAAGCGATTATTTTGTAGAGGCTTTGAAGTGAGGATATTTTTTTAAGGAAATCGAAAATAAAATACGTGTTTTTATCTTTCTGCCATTCAGTCATAAGTCAAACTAATAAGATGCTTAAAGAGTACACCTACAAATTGTACTGGATTGGTACATTTTACATGTATGGAATATCCCAACATGACCTAAGATAATAACAATAATATCGCTTCATGATCACACTAACTACATGCTCAAACCAAGTAACGGTTGTATTATGGGTACCATAAAAAGTCACTGGGAGCGATCACAGATCTTTAATATTTATATATAGATATTAAAAATCCATGACTCGGGCACAAATACGAGCCCAGCTGGGAGTCGAACCCGCGACTCTTTGTACAGAAAGCAGGATCACGACCAACTTGTGCCAATCGGATTATCAATAAAAATGTTGACCAACCATTATTACGTCTCATTATCAAAACAACAAAAATCCGCTATGCCGACAGTCGGAGTCTGTAGTTCTGTACATTACTGTGTCCACGGTGTCTGACACTACATAGCGAGTGTATCGTGTCACGCGACACTCGAGGACGAGGCTGCATAATACATCGGTATACGCTGTTACTGTACGTTGGGCTTTAATTATATATCTGCTACAATTTCGCCTTTTTTCGAGTATTTTTCACATTTCCACCCCCTACCTACCCTTTACCCCTGTTCACCCACTGCCGAACGACCGCGGAAAAAATCGCTCTACGTGTGTGTGTTGTGACAATGTATTCTGTGCCCACTAACAAAAGAAATTAAACACGTTTATTGCTTAACAAAACTTAAGGAACAGGACAATTATAGCCTTTCAAATGACAAATAGAGAAAATGTAGTAAAAATACACTTTGGATGCAATTAAGCTTGTAGAACACGGGCCCGAGAGGCCGATAAGCCGCGCTCAACTTTTCCTGTAACAGGCTGTTATTTCACGATTTAAAATCGGTTCTCAACCCGTTAATGACGCGAGGTACAAGTGCAGATCGGCGGCTCCGTTCGGCCGCGGACCAATCTATTTAATAACCCCCGTCGGTGACACCCCACCCGGCGGCCATCGCCAATTTTCACCCCCTCGCCCCTTGCTGGCCCCCTAGCACCCGCCCTGAAAAAAATCCAGAGCGTTTTAAAATTAATGAGTAAAAATCCACACACACATGCGAACGGACAATGCGACGCGTGTGTGCGCGCACGCCCGATAATGACCGCGCTTTGCCGCCCAAATGAGGACGTCACTCGTTGTCTTCTACCGATCACTGGACCGCGGCTTTACATACTCTATTCTATGAGCCAAAAGACGTCCACTGCTGGACATAGGCCTCTCCCAATGACTTCCACACATCACGGTCCTCCGCCACTCACATCCACGTATACCTTGAAGGTAGCTGATGTCACATAGCACCCTGATTCCGTTGCCCGCTTTACACGGAGCTCGTGATCGCCTAGCCTTTTCCATTAGGACGAACTATCCGAGAAAAAAATGGAGCACAAATTGAAATTTCGCCGGTTCGAGCGCTAATTCGGAGCGAAACGGCGCCGCGGCGCAAAGCGAACGCAGTTAGATAACATTTGTTGAGCCGAGGGGGAGCGGGTGTCACCCCTACGCAGCGCCGTTTTTATTTTGGCCGGCCCTTGCCCCCGTACCCCCTTCGCTCGTCCAACTTCATCTGAATAATTACTGATTTTTTCCGTGTACCGCTGATTATTCCGAATGTTACCTTGTTGATGATAATTTTTTTTTCCAACTTTTTTCATTAGTCAGCGGCCATCGGAGTTTTGATTGTGCTTTTAAGCTTTTTTGTACCTATTCAATTTGCTGACAATGTTTATGTGAATCGATATACAATATAAAAGTTTATGCATCCATGTTATGTTATTACGTTTATTTATGCATTGTATGTGAATGTGATTGATTAGATCATTTATCTGATCGCAAAATTCATTTAGTCTTATTTATAATCGCCATGTTCAATTCCTTTTATTTTATAAGCAATATGAGATTGCTTAGAAGATATTTACTAATGCTCTGACAATCTATTTTTTCTGATGTTTGTTAGTTATTAAAAAAAAACAATGACTGATGATTACATAGAGGATAATCAAAGTCATATTTTTTTGATCATACCTATATAACATTATTTAATCATATACACATACATATCAAGAGTACAAACATAGTTAAAGAGTAGATAAACTTAATACAAATATTTAAAAAATCTCGAATTATACCTACAACCAGCAGCGACTAATCAATAAAGACAATGATTAAAACTGCGAGCTAATTAATTGGACGGGAGGGAATTTATTCAAGACGCGCGCAGAACACTGACTGAAAAAAAAACTAATCGAAAACTTTAATTATCATGCTTATTCGACAAGTGACAAGTCGGGCCGATGCCGATCGCTTTGCCAAAGGATTTCGGTGGGACCGCCCGACTCCCCGCGGGGCCGCATTTTTTTCCACCCACCACCGAAGGGGTTGATTTTTTAAACTGATGACGCGCTTTCATTCCGCGCTGTGCAACTTGGCCGCGCGGCTGTATGTGTTACCGGCTGTTGATAAATACATTTAAAAAAAAGAAAAGAATAAATCGTGAACGCTTTGTCGATAGTGCTCTGCGTTTCTATTCCGCGAGCGTTATCTAAGTTCTACCTCGTTCTAAATACAACTTTTTTGTGTAGTGAAAACTTTTCGCGCGGCGATAATAAACTTATGTGTGGTACGTTCTGAGTTACGCGACATTGTGACACATTTTCATTGGACGTTCAAAGTATATACAAGAACTTTTTGAGAAAGTTGACAAGCAGTTGGAGGCTTTTGGGTATTTTCGTGATTTTTCTTAGTGTGCCGAAACTATGTTTTAAGTGTAGAGACAGTGCTCGTGAAACTGTTAAACGTGGAGAGAATGACATTGTCCTTCGTAAGTACACATTAAATAAATATTTATCTAAACACTTAATAATATGTATCTAATTGGTGAGATCATAATTAAGATATGAAGAGAGATCTGTTAGCGTTAGTTAGTTAGTAGAGTTTATAATCACGTAAATATGTAGCGAAAGAATTACTTAACTCTTATAATATTGTAATAATAAAAATATGAATTATATTTTTTCTTTAAACATTCTAGATACTTTTTGCCAACGAAAACAAACATTTAATAGATATTATATTATACCCAAAAAATTATATTTAACCTTAATATTGTAAAACAAAAATAATTATTTTATATTTATATAACACGTATATAGGTACTTACTGACTATATAGGAAATATAAGTCAGTAAATACCTGTACTGTACCAATTCTAACCCTTTTGCAACCGTACCATTTTTAATCTGATCATGTGAATTATTAACGAATAAAATAACACATATAACTGCGGCACGCCAGAACCGAGTATAATTATTACAAATTAACAATTCAAGGCGTTTCCTCGCACTTATGTTTTAATAGGGCTTAATAATTAAAAGTCAAGTAGACTGACCTTCTGCACTTACGATTATTGTTAATATAAATAGTTTATTGCACTGGTTTGCGACTCTATATATATATAGATATAAAAAAGATGATAAAAAAATTCAGTCGATGAATGTATTTTAATATGTTTTATTCACTTAATCATTGACGCGAGTTTAATAATAACATGCCCCTTATTTCTCTTTTTTTAGGTTGGCAATCTGCTACAAAATAGTGTTATTTTTGCCAGTATTGAGTATTTCTTGATAATTGGTATAATATATATATATATATATATATATACCCCTGATGATAATGATGATATCGATTAGAAAAGCTCGAGAATACTGTACTGAAATTTTACTGGACATCTTGGGAGAACTTGAAAAGTAAAGTTATACTATTTTCTTTCGATTTTCATCGCTCGTGCACGTTTATGATCACACAATGGTTAATATCCAACTACAAATAGTACACATTATTTATCAAAGAAACACATTTTCTGAAGAAAAAAAATATGAACAAAATTGACAACTTCACAGTTCAACGTCCCGCCAAAAAGTCGTCCCTTATTTAGTACACAAGTGTTATTTATTACTGCGTTCGTAATAAATAAGTTTTGTATACAAAGTGTAACAAAAATATTGAACAATAATTTAAGGACTTAACAAGTAGGTGATATTGATGACGTTTATGTATAAAATTATGTGTATAGTGTGTGATTTTTCTATGAAAAGGCGACACAGTACCGTTTTATCGCGGAGTATATACCTGGTGTTATTTTTAAACTTACAAATATTTTTTTATATTTTTTCGAGAATGTGACCTTTATAACCTACCAATGGACCTCTTAAAATATGTTACACTATTGTCTTTAAACCTTATACAAAGTATAACAAATATAGTGTTAAATATTTTAACAAGTTAACCAGACAAAACACTCTCTTTTCTTTATCATATGTTACATAGCTGTGTACAGGCTGGCCGCATTACCTCACGAGACTGCGAGTCATGGACGTTTAATATCCATATAAGTATATACTGGGATCGCCGATTCGATTCGATCGAACTATTGTACGGTACCTATAATACGTGTATTACATGGTTTGGGACACTACATTTAGTTTGTTCGTCTGGCGATATTCATTTATTTATTATTTTGTCAGCAGGCGGAATCGGACCGGGAAAGCGGCGCGAGCTCGCCGGAGGGCGGGGCGGCGCGCGCGCAGATAGCCGAGCAGCGCACCCCCTCCCCGCGCTCCCGCACCCCGCAGCACCAGCAGCCGCACTTGAATGGCTCCAGTGAGTTCGTACTAACAATCATTTTGTTCTTATAGCATGTAGATATAGTTACTATAGTATAAAATAATTCTTATTCCAAAATCTTGGAATATTTGGATAATCTAGCAGCTTGGGATTGAATGCTCAAATAATCAAATTTCCGCCTCACAAGGCATCAATCCCCCTCGCATTGAGGGGAGGCCCGCCCAGCAGTGGGACGTTACAAAAGGCTAGTATTATTATCATAAGAAAATCTATAATTCAATAGATTACTTTCACTACGCTGCTATATTTTGAGTGACTTCGGTGGGATAATAATTCTATGACCATGATAAATGTAAAATAAAATTTTATATTCTGAGCATTTTCTTTAACATCTCAAATCGCTCGAACTGCACGTTAACTCACATATTTAACTGTAACATGCCCAGATCAATGGACCACACATAAACTCTACCATTAAAAGACTTAACAGCCATTAAATTTTAAACACCTACACTTGAAGTTACGAAAATCATTTACCTATCCAAGACCGATCTATTCTAAATGACTCTCATAATATTTTATGATAAATTTTATTGATATGTGAATAAGCTCTACTATGTACCCCAGTGTTTGTTTATCCAATTAAAATCAAATTGTAAGCGAATAACGAAGTTTGAGACAGCAAAGAATTGTATGACATACTTACATTTTTTATGTTCTCATGTTCGCTTCTCTCTCAAATATCTTCTACGTTATTGAATAATTTCATCCATTCAAATTTTTAAACCATGACTCCAAACCATAGATCATACAAAAATATCTCAAAAAAACCCCGTGATAAATATCTTTGCAAAAATACTTGTACAAGTAATCTATTATCTTCTTATAACTTACAAATTACAAGTCTACTTAAGCATAAAAATAAGCCATCAAGAGTTGAAAATATGGTATTGTCATGTTTTAGATGGCATCTTAGTCACTAAACCATTACAGAAGCTATTAATAGTCAATCATACCCCTTTTTTGGTCGACGGCTAAAAATATATCTTAAAACTCCCCCGCATAACCAGTTACATACCGATGTGTAGACACCCTTTATCCTAAACACACTCTCATTGTTCACAGTGGCGTCGATGTTCCAAAATCTGCAGAACCTGGCGAACATGCAACAGAACATGCCGCCGATGTCGCAACAGCTACAGCAACAGATGTCGCAGCAAATGTCGCAACTCGCTGCGAACCTCCAGGGCCTCACGTCCATGCCCTCGAACCCTGTCATCAATTCGCCGCTCAATTTGAGCGTTAGCGCGCCAGGTGAGAACTCGTTGCGGACTGTGTTACAGTAACGTTTATGCGACGCAAAAGATAAAATTATCACTGTTCTGTCATTACGTTATGTAATAAAAAAAAATTACGTTACTCAGGCCTACACTCACGAAGAAGGCGCGAAAGGCGAAGAAAACCTGATGTTAAAGTTCTAGCAATGAATTCTTGCCTAGATTCGTAGTATAGTTGTAGATAAACTGCTGTGATATGCAATTAATAATATCAAAGGAGTACTATAACTAGAGCCAAAAAAAAAACAGCAGGCGATTAGCTACAAAATAGTGCTATTTTTGCCAGTGTCGAGCAATTTTTTTGATAATTCTTATTTAATTATATGTACCTGATGATAATGTTGATGACGATGATGAAATGAATCCCCTACCCCTATCAGTAAAGCTGTGAATATCTTGGGAGAACTCGAAAGTCAAGTTATACTGTTTTATTTCAACGACTTCACTGGTGCACGTTTATAAACACACAATGGTTAATATCCCACTAAAATTACACATTATTTATCAAAGAAACACATTTTTTGGAAAATAAAACAAAATTTACAACATCAAAGTTCAGCTTCCCGCCAAAATGTTATAAAAAACGGATCTATTTGAGTCAAATTTTTTATACTTTGTTTTTAAGCAGATTGTGAGTAAGCATATAATCAGAGCATCGAGATAAAATATACATTGGGCTCGACTCCACACAACTTTGACAGGAAAATAATTTAAGCCGGCGCTAATTCGCGGCCACTGAATACAGAAATGCTTTTTCTAGTTAGCCAATTTTCTGCAACACCTCCACGTGCCCGGCCCCCAGATTACGTATCTTTTCAAGCTTAGCGACAGCAATAATCTCGCAATAATTGCTTTCAAATCGCAGATTTGTATGACGTCGCAGCGCTACGTAATACGAATTAGCAATTTAAAAGCAAATATTGCGCTATTACTGCTATCGCTAGGCTATTGCAAGTTACGTAATCAGGGGGCTGGCTTATTCATATTTTTCGGTGCATTACCGATTCAAAACTGTCGGATTCTTCCGCCAGAGGGTTAACCACTAATTAGAGTGAATTAGACAGATTGGGACACTCAAGAGTACACGGTTCGCGCATTAAAACTCTTAACTTTGAAATCACGTGAGCCGTAATTAGGTGATTACCGAATCCAATCGATTTAATGAATTCAAGATAGCGGCTCCGCTCGCCCGCCCATTAAAGCTATGCTGTAATGGACGAAAAAACCTATTTAAATAATGAGTATAATTACATTTTTTTTTTTCACGAACGCACGGATATTACGAGTGTTGCGGTATCATTAAGAGTTTTATTGTCTTAATAGAGCTAATTATAAATTTTTTTCGGTTCTTAATTGATGCGCCGTAGGAAAGAGCATTTATTAACAAAATGTGAAATGTCATGGTTTAAATGAATACGTTATGTTAATGCAGAGTTTAACGGGCTTGTAAGGCGTGCAGATAAACTTTTAGACTTTTGAGGCCGTTTTGTTCGCAGTGAATTAGTTTTGGTCGGTTGCGTATGAGTTGTTTTTTTTTTTCGTGTAATTTCCTATCGTTACTTTATCTTCGGATCTGCGTAGCGATGCGTTTGCATTCGGTTGTAATTACAATACAATTTTATTGTTTAATTATGGAAATAGAAAGTCGTGAGATGCGGTTGTATGTCATTGGATGACAGCATGACCGGCGAGTTAACGTAACTGCAGTTTAGTCATCGATTAACACATGTTTTTTTATACGGCGATACCAATTTGTAAAATATGAGATGATAAAAAAGAACTGAACGTTTACGAGTTTTACATGTTTACCGATTTAGTACGAATTGCCGTGGCTTTATTAGGTGCTTACAAAAACGTCGTGTCTAATTACTTGTACGGATTATATATAGTCAATTTTCTCAGTATTATTTATGTATAAATACGTTATTAATATGATATTAATATTCCACGAGTCGAAAATACGTGACTAAAGGAATATGCGAAAAGAAACAATACCTAATTGTTAATTACTTAATAACTTGCTTAACGATATACTGAATTAACTGCAAACTTATTTATAAAATAATACATACTTCAATGTCCAATACAATGCTGGTTTTGTGTTACCATGTTTGGTGTCAGTACATAAATGTATACCATATTTTAATGGCTACTCTAGTACACATTTATGCTCTCAAACTAGCGAATGTAGAGGTCCAATTTAAAGTGACATTTCCCCTCCTACTCATAGACAAAAATATCTATGCATACAGAAAACCAAACAAGCGATTATTTTAGGAGATGTTTGCAAAAATTGATCATCAGCGAACGATTAGTCTGACATACTATTCAATAGATTCAAAGACCTATAGGCTCGCCCCTTATTACATTGAGACCAAATAAATACCTTTGGCGAAATGTGGGTGCACTGCAATGCACCTCTGCCTATTCCTGCGGGGATAACAGGCTTTATGGTGATGGTAATGTGTCTCTTTCTAACTCTTCTGGTATATTGTATCCCTACAAGGTATGGGATCACCGAACCCTGTGCCGAACAACAGCATGCTGCCGCCAGCCATGCCCTCCCCGATGCCACAGCTCATCCTGGCCTCCGGTCAACTGGTGCAGGGCATCCAGGGTGCTCAGTTGCTCATACCGACCTCGCAAGGTGAGAAACATTAAGAACCTTATTTGTATTAATTTTTAACAAAAAAAAAATGCAATAAAAAAAATATATTCTGAACTATTTAAATAAAATTAACCTTACGAATTTTATCGCGTTTATTTTATGTTTGGAACGTTCCCGACGTTACGGCTGCTTTACAGCAACCATGGTCACGGGAGGAATGAGGTGTTGGACGTCCTAGTGTCATAGTCTTTTTTAGTCGTAAAAAACATAAAATAAACGCGATAAAATTAGTTTTATTTCAATGTGTAGTATTCGCGTAAATATATGAAATCCATATGATTCTGAAATAGTTATAGGTACTATAATAATTTTCTTCGGTCCTTTTTTGACGTATATTTGATCTAATTTTGATGATAAAAAACAATGCTTAGTAAATGGGTGATAGAACAGAAGAAAAAAAATAATTATAAATAACTTATTAACTTGATAGGTAGCTGATACAACGGAATAGGAATACTTGGTCATTTTATAAGTAAGTTTGACTTAAGTTTATTTTTGTTTCTCAAAGGAATAGCAACACAGACGATCCTAACGATACCAGTCAACCACGTCAACTCCAACGACCAAATGGTGAACCTAGCGCTAAACAACGGCCAAGTCGTCTCTACATCGCTAGCCAATCTCCAAGCGATGGCCCAACCCCACCAGCTCCTAAACTCGAATCCCCAACAATCTTCCAACATTCGGCCAAACATGATGAACCCAACATTATCGAATGCGCTCCTAAACCCGGGCTTGCCAAACTTTTTATCGAATGGAGCGGCCAATGCGCAAGAGTTGCTTCAGGCGTTACAACAGCAACCGCAAGGGAATCATAATCTGCTACAAACGGTTCAGCAGAATAATATGTCACAGCAGATGCAGGGAAGACGGTCTTCGTCTCCAAGACCTGATAGGCATTATAAGGAAAGAGAAAACTTTGAGAGGTACGTCGGAGGATCGAGAGAGAGGAGTGAAAGGGACAACGTTGGATCCGCAGCGCTGAACAGCATTAATAGGTGAGTGTTTTCTCCCTTTCTTGTTTGTTTGACATTCTGAGGTATATTATTCTTTGCATTAGGAGTTGATTTACGACGTGTTGTTAAGTTTAAAAAATGCAGTTTCCAAAGTTTTTTTATATAACGTTTTTTTTTTTAATATTTATGCACTATAATGTAAGTAATTTTGTTATGCCTATGTATTACACTGTAAAAATAAATACACACTATCACGCTTGAAATCCTTAAAGTGTACCATTTTTGCCCGACATTTGTACGGATTTTGATGTAATTTCATACGTCTGTTAATTGTAAAGCAATTAAATTTTGTTTCGACCACCTTTTTTTCTCTACAGCTTACATCGGGTCCTCTACTTAGAACTATCTTTATAGCGGTTTCAATTTAAACATAATCGCATCAGAACCGAGTCATAACAATTCAAATTCTCCACAAGCCATCGACTCATGGAAAGTCGTCGATTATCTTTCGCAACTATCGGCTTTAAAAATCAATTACATCATTGTCTAAGTCTAAACGATGGATCTACAAATTTAATGGGGTGTCCATTTAATAGAATTCCATCCCTATGACGTGAGCAATTAGGTTTATATCGAGCGTAGATGATGTGCGGGCGAGCGTGGGTGCACCGACAAGTGTTGGGTGTAATTATGTGACAATAAGCGTAATTACGCTGTGACGTCATTACACACACATCTTATGTGTGTGTGTGTACGTGTGTGAATTAGTAATTAACGTTTTATTTGTAGATATAATATGTGCGAGCGAAGGGGGGGTTACTTTTTGTTTGATTAGTGATAAATTTCATTATTTTTATGGTTTTCTACAATTACTTGGACTGAAGTATGCATGTAGATGTAATGGACTGTAATTATTTTGCTATTAATGTTTTAGCCACTTAGTAGAGTTTGAAAAAACACACAAGTTCTAAGTAAATTCCGCTATTAAAATGGTTGATCAGTTTTGGCAACAATACGAACATTTTACTAAGGCTACATAAACAAATTATATTCGATCTTGAGGTGGTAGTGTAATTTCTTGACAGACTACCTAAAAAAAATAAAAAAAAATTATACTCAATGACTAACAAAGAATATTATTAGAAACCTATGGTGATAGATTTCAATAAATCTACCACATAAGCACAATGCGCAGGCGAATAGGGACCTTATAAATATAACCACAAAAGTCACAACATAATATAAATAATTCCTGTACCTCAAGCACAGTCTTTTTTACGTACCGTTTCAATAACGTAACGTGTCCCATCCCTCTCACACCACAGATTTCATAAATAAGTGTAACAGTGATAGCATGCTTTCTCGATGACATTGTGACTACATTAGAAGTTACCTACTTATTGAAATAAAACTATTTTTAAGGATTTTAGGAGGACAGTCCTCCCGTGACCATGGTTGCTGTAAAGCAGCCGAAACGTCGGGAACGTAAAAACGAAAAATAAACGCGATAAAATCCTTAAAAAATTGTTTTATTTCAATGTGTAGTATTCGCGTAAATATAAGAAATCAATTACCTACTTATCTTACTGAAACCTAAACCTAAAGAATTACCTAATTATTAAATTGAATATGTTTTCCTTAAAGGTATTTCCCCTGTGCATATATAAGAGTTTCCTTAAGCAGCTGATGTAATGCGGTGACGAATATTCATTTAAATGAGAAGAATGATCCATTCATAATATATTTTTGTGCAAGTACCTATCGTCGAAACCAAAGAAGTTTCTGGAAATAAATAACGACAAAAGACGGATAACTTATCAATAAGGAAAGGATAGAGAAGTCAAGTAGTGATACGACACCACAGTTTATATTATTTATTGGCTACTATAAAAGCTGTAAATTTTAGCCATTCACAACATTCAGCTTTGTAGCAGCACCAGTCATGCTATTTTAAGCTGGTCAAACTTGGCGAAAAAAACATATTCTTGCGACGACTCAGTAGATCTTTTCCCATGTAGTACATACTATAGGCGCCCGTACCGCCCACGGTACCTCCATGAAACATAGCCTATATCGCTCAGGGATAACATACCTTCCGATTAGTGAAATAATTTTTCTAATCGAGTCCGACTTCAAAAAAAGGTGGAGGTTCTTAATTCGGTAGTATTTTTTTGTTTGTTACCCAGACCTTTGTCATTTAGGAACCGATTTGATAAATATTTTTTTCTTTGAAACGATATACTTCCAGATCGATCCCATTTTTTTAAAATTTAAGTATAGATATCACACTAAGTAAGGTATCAAGATCAAATGAAGCTATACATTTTATAATGATTTTCATTAAATTTTAAGTCGGACAATCATACCAACAATGCAAATGCGCTATGGCAAAACGTAGGTAATTTTAATGTTAAAGTCATTTCAAGTCGATTCGTTTTAATTAGTACCTATGTTAATTAATATGATGACTAATACACCACACGTGAGCTTATCACGCGAATATAATCGTTTTCAACGCAAACGTTACTACAACGAGATCGTATCTTTTTGGGGTAATGTCCTTTATTACACGTCATTATGCAGCTATATTTGTGTGTATACATGACGAATATAATGTGTAGGGGAATAACATACGATATCATTATACACAAAAAAAAAATATAGCGACACCATTCTATGTTTAGAAAAATAACTTAGTAAGCAAAATCTTGGCTTAGGTTAGCTAAGTAGTAAAATCAAAATATAAACGCGTTAAAATCCTTAAAATTGGTTTTATTTCAACTTAGTAAGCCTTTAAAAGAGCCGACAGTTAAAAGGGTTCCACCTGGAGTCGACATAACTTCGGACGTGTTCTGGAAAGAGTAAAAAGGGCCTAGGCCCTTCACAAAAGGTGGGGTCCGTATGGCGGACAGGGCCCTGCCGGAGAATGCGCAAGTGATCCCTGCCCTCTGCGCTCTCAATGGGGGGGACATGCGTTAGGTATTTTCCTCTGCAAAAAAGGGTGTTCGTCATAATTTGGCCAGATGATAATCACGAGAGAAGGTACTATTGTTTGCTACATAGTACGAATTTTCGAATTTATGCCACCTCTACATTCATACACCTTCTCTTGCATGACTATAAGTTGGGGGGCACTTAAAACTCGACCTTACTGATAGTCAAAAATTTACACTATTTGCATACTTATCTTATATAAGTATAGGTACCTGAATGTGGTGGTTAGGTACCAACGAAGACATAATAAGGAAAACTGGCACCTACCAGACCATTATATCTGCTTTAATGAGGTATTTAATGCTAATTGTATACAGGATGTAAGGTACCTTGTAGTCGCCGATATAATTATATTTATAACGTCACGTTCGCGTACTTTTTAAAAGATGTTATGGTGTTGGTAGTGCGGAAAAACAATGGTAATTTAAAAATAACGATTTTGTTGGTTAAAAGGAACTATTACATCTCTTTTTATGGAACTAAGATTGTTCCAACTCTTCGAAATTTTCTTCCATCTCCTCCTATTTTTATCTTTCGATTAATTTCGTGCGGGTTCCAAGACAATTAACTTTATCCCGGAACTCGCCGAGGGTCAAACCTCGGTGTCTTCATTGGACACCATTGTAGATCCTGGCTTACAGGAGTAGCAGTGGTGGGAGTGTGTGGCGGGCCTAGTCCCAAAAAAAAGGAACTAAGATTGTAAAGGGCCTTCTGTTTTTTTCTTATTTATATATTTTTCTTAGGTAGTAAACAATTACTAATACACAATCTAACATCCTATTTGTAACGTCTAAAGCCTGAGGCGCAGTAGTGAAAGACATTTGGGTAATGCGATCGCTATAATTAGCTCCGCTACAGGCATTAAGTATTCCACTGCCTATAATTACGCGAACAGCCCGTGACGCGTCTAATCCAGCGAGTAATGGTGATAAATAGATCTAATACAAAGATAATATCGCCTTGGAATATATTAGCATTCGCCAGATTACGCTACTTGGATCTGAGGTCTGCGCGAATAAGACTAGGTCTGAGCGGGTAATGCGCTTGTCTATTACTGTAAGAGGGAGAGGTACCTAATGTTAGCGTTTGTAAGATTGTATAAACAGTCTACTCTGAGGTCTACGCACGTAAGTCTAGGTTTGCGTGCGTCATAATGAGGTCCCGTATAAAAGTGAGAGTGAGAGAAAATATTTTGTATTTTCAGATACAAATATCTGACGTCAGCTCTACTAATCGTGAGTCATTCGTAGGGGCCTAAATTTACGTAGATTTTTAAGCGGATCCATCGATCTAATATTTTTTTTACAGTCCACGAGTCTGTAACACGCAAATTAATGCGCAATTTTAAACCATCCTAAAAAACTTTGTGACATAATCTATCTATATTACGGCCTGATTAGTGCAGTTGGTAGTGACCACAGATCACGAGAGATATGCCGTGCGGTTCAAAATGCATGGGAACTCGCTGTCTCCGTTTTGTCCCCACCACTCGCCACAAAACACATGCAATTACATAAAACCAACCAATACGAAGTCTCACACACACACGCGTGCCAATAATTCGGTGCGTGCTGCGTCGTCGCCGCATACAGCGGCCGTACCACGCGACGCACCAGTTTATTCAAAGTATCGTTAGACGATCTATCCATTGCCTCGTACATTCACTCAGTAGCGAACATAGGTGGTACTTAAAGAGCCACGTATTTTGTACAAAAATAAAAAAGTCGTTGTGCTACATGTAAACTAAAATAACATAATAAAGGCATTAAATATTTTTTGATTTGTTGTTTTTAATTATTTTAAAGACTTTTTACTTAATACTGGCTGGTGAAATGAGATTCCATCTTTCGCGTAGTTCACTTTGCTGCTAGTATTTTTGCACACAACCACGGAATAACACGGCATTTAAAAAAAAAGTTAGAGCTCCGATACCGACGTGCAGTTGCAGTCGACTGACGGCGAAAACTCTATGTTAGCCTAATTTTGGCTAAAGGTGAGCGCAAGCCCACCGCTTTCATAACATATCTCCTCTAATATATCTGTGGTAGTGACCCTGCTTTCTGTGCCGAGGGTCCCGGGCTTAAATCCTGGCAGGGAAAAACTTTGAGTGATGAGCACGAATGTTTGTATCCAAGTCATGGATGTTTAATATCTATATAAGTAATATATACAGGGACCCCAGTCTATTGTACGGTACCCATAATACAAGCGTTACTTAGTATAAGTCCGTATAGTTGGGGTATTTTCGTTCGACGGTTTTAAGATTTCTTGTATAATGTTATTTGCGGATTGAGTAAATAGGATGCTCCCAATGTATACATATATAAGACAAAGTCGTGTTAGTTACACCATTTATAACTCAATAACGGGTGGGCCGATTTTTATGATCTTTGATTTTTTGATTTTATCTTCGCCCGAATAACTATTAAAACATGGGCAGAATATTCTAGATTGAACATATACGAGGTAGTTAATTCTCGTAGTTACTATAGTCATAACTTAGATGGTACTACACATTAGCCCGCTTTAGCGGTTACTACAATAATGTTAAGAGTTGTAACTATCTACTTAATATATCTGAATACGACGGGTGCGTACAACTATTATGGTACAGTCGTATGTGTGTGTATTCATAGACATTAAGTTAATGCCACCTCATAATTACTGGCCGGGTACATTAATTCCCGCGTCCATAATTAAGTTTAATACCTCATTTCTGTTGGCCTACAATCTAGATAAATAATGTGTGCGGTTTGACGGCTATTATAGTTACATTAAAATTGTAAATCATTGTATGGATGGCTTGTAAGGAGCTTTATAATGTATCTGGTTATCAAGACTCGCTGTTCAGTGAGACGTGTTTTATTAGTGTATATATTAGTGTAAAATATTTTAACAAGAACATCGACAAAGATAACATTCGTAAAGGAATAAATAAAATTATTAGGAATTTTAAAATAGCACCGTATTCTAAGTGCGTTGTTAAGGCTACTGGTTGCATTCTTTAAAAAAAAAAAACTTCATCTACACATTCATTTTATACAGCGACGTGATTGGTATGGTACTCATTCAACCCTTAAAATATTTTACACTACTTTTGTTACACCTTATATTTCTGTGTCGGAATATTTTGATTTTTTCGGAAACATACAAAATAACGCACATATATAAATAATAATATTCTTGCTTAAATCTATTACAGAGCACAGAGAAAGAATTGAATCGTTCATTAGATAATTATGTTATGCAAGGATGAATGAAATCCTTCTGTTTTTATGTTTAACAGTACCTTATTGCAGTGTCCATTAGTAGGTTATAATGATAACATTCCCAAATATATAAATCAAATTATTGAGAATTTAAAAATAAGACCCTATACTAAGCGCATGACCAAGGCCTACCGGTGCGCCTTGTTAAAAAAAATTAAACATTATTTTATTCATCAACGTGAACCATATGATGACTGATTCTAGACTATTTTTGTTAAAGCTTATATATTAGGAATAAAGTTTCCAGACGTCTATATTTAAATAAATGATATAATGTTTCTACTTACTAAAAATTCGTCTACTGCTAATATAAATTTAGGTGAGTAATTTTTCATGTAAAACATATGACTGTAGCTTGCGTAACTTTTAACATTTTGAGTTTATAAATATTTGGCTACCTATTAGTTGAATTATGAGTCCATAAATGTCACCAGCACTTAAAGTTATTAAGTAATTTCTTGATTATATAAATAAACTATCAAAATGAAAAAAAAAAAAAAAACATTGTGGATACTCCACAGTTTTCCGTAGTATTTTTTTCTACAGTTTCACCGAGTACACAACTTTATAGCCGCGTTATTTTCTTTGTTGCTTAACACTTCCAACGCACAGATTTTAATATTTAATCCTGTCCTTATTTCAAAATGGTTCATTTATTTATTTGTTTAAATACACTCAGGCGTTTCAGAAAATTTTCAATTATTGAATTCTCAGCTAATAATTAAATTTAAAATATCTATTATAGCCATGTTGGTAGAACGCTCGCCTTGAAAACAAAGGTCACAGGTTTAAGCCACTGCTCGTTCCTCCGGGTTTTCTAGATTCACGTGTGAATCTTATTTTCAACCATGATTATCATTGACTAAACGGTGAAGAAAAAATTTTGTGAGGAAACCTGCATACCTGAGGGAAGCTGACCGTAGTTCTCAATAGACGTGCAATTCCTACTAATGCGCACTGGACTATGGCTCCTGCCTAGCAGTGGGACATAAAACGGCTAAAAGCGCATTTTGTTCAGTGTTTGATAATGTATCGTGTTCTATAAGCAGTATTATATAATTACTTCTATAGCCGTAATAGCGAACAATTAGTAAAACTCCGGTGGGACCCACCGGTCCTCGGTCCTCGGTAAAGTCGATCGTCGGCTGCATTATGTTAGCCATATCTCGCCATAACCGTATATTCAACCAATAATTTTCACCATAACCATAACTAAATCTTGACCATGAAGGTACATGGCAATAAAAAAGACGATTTAAGTGTATTGAAAGACAATTATTGGCAGCCCAATTCTGCCTACCCCTTCGGGGGTTGCGAGCGTCATGGTGTTTTCTTTTTAATAATTATCTCGAGCGCATAGTTTTCATACAGCGGAACCTCAGATAAATTTGAAGGAACAATTAATAACTAATGAACGTGTGTGTGTTCCGTGTGCATGCACACGATGTGAGTGTGTGAAGGCGTGTTCGTTTTCCTGTGTACGTTATTATCGGATCGCGAAACATGCGTGCGGTATTTTATTATGGCGTGAAAGGGTACATTTTTTTTATTTCTTAAGTAGTAACCGACTCGACGGACGTTGTCATGTCTTGAATCACAATTTTACTGAACACTTTTTTTCGTTCCCTAAAAACCATATTCGGGCTATAACGAACACTAAAAAAATGCCAAATCAATCCAGCCGTATCCAAGGGAGGCACTTACGAATAAACACCATTTATTTTTTATTTATAAATAACGAATGTTAAATAAAGATTTATAAATAACGAATGTTTACCTTTACGATAGGTATTGTGTATAAGTACTATTTAAAAGTATTAATTTCCAAATAATTAGCACAAACACTGTTTTAACATTCGGACATAGAAAAAAAACCGCTTTCAAAGACCGCACACCAATTTTCCGCATAAACTATACGCGTACCTACACATTGTGTGCGTGTGAGTTTGTTGCAACGGATGAGGCCCTAATTAGCCGGTAATTACCGCTAATGCAGCGGCGCACTTAATGAAGCGCGCACCTCATTTGTGCACCGCGCCACTTGGCAGACAGACGGACATACTATTGTTGTCCTGCGCAACGACAAATAGACCGGCAAGATTTATATTACAGCGCGAATCAGAAAGGTTATAAGCCTCGAGCCTGCGTTTCTTTTGCGCATTTGAAATTATCAAGTCAGAATTTCGATGTCGATGTTAAAAAATACATTTTTTCGCAAAAAATCACTATTGACATTGTAGCGACCACTTCAACCACGACATTTAGAACAATAGAAAATTCTCAACACAATCCTGAATCGCGCTATAAAAGTTTTCGGAGCACGTGACATATACGAGTATACAAGATCCCGACAATAACTGTCGGGATTGTAGGCATAATAATAGAATAAAAACAGAATTAGGACCAAAACACCCATTCAAATTGCGTCCGTATCTATTTGAAATTAAGACAAAAATACCAGCATCTAATTGACTTTGGGCAACATTCATTTGTATAAGATTACATTTTACGCTAAGATGACCGTCTCATTACGCCGAATAACAAATCGTGGCATGTGTAACGCTACGTCACCAGTTTATTTTTTTTAAAGAACTTCTCATTAAAAAGCTGGTGACATAAAAAAACTAAACCTATGCTGGAAGTGCCTGTCTCACTCTCTCTAAGCAATCAAAATAAAATATAAGAAAGACCGCAGTTACCTCTTTTCTTGTTATAGCTTTCTCCTTTTCTTTCATAGGGTTAATTGATTTTTTAAAGGTTGATTCAATCCAGGATTCTGTTTTTTTATACCTACCCTACATCCTACATTACCACTAGTCGGGTTAGTGATCTCTAATAATCCTTCATTAACCTTGACTGCTTCTGTCCCCCAGGCTCGCAGCATCGAACGGGGAGATCACCATCACCACGTCCCACAGCGGCCCCAACGCCGGCCCCGCCAGCAGCGCCGGCAGCGCAGGATCCGGACCAATACAGTCACCGCATGCGGTCAAAATGTCACCAGGATCCGTAAAATCCCCATCGCACGATGACAGCGACTTGCTTGCTGATTCACCAAGTGAGTAACAAGCTATTTTCTTAAAAAGCCATTAGTTCTCTATTACAAGATCTATGTGTAGTCTCCAGATAATGTTTGAGAGGTCTTCTATCTTATATCGCCTTAAAAAAGTGACAGCCAAGTTACTGGAATGCTTGCCTCGGTAATGAGAATCGCAATTTCAAACACCGGCTTGGACCACTGGGATTTTTTTGTTTTCATGCGTTAATCTAATTTTCAACCATGATTATCACTTGCTAAACGGTGAAGGAGAACATCATGGGGAAGTCTGACCGATCCCCTCGAAAGACGAGTGAGTCTGACAACTCGCACTGGGCCAGCTTGGTGAACTATGGCCTAATCCCCCTCGCATCGATGGGAGGATGGGAGGCACAACAGTGGGACATTAACAGGGCTGGTATTTTATTACATGCTATCTTAAATAAAAATACGTAAGGAAAATATCTATATACTATTGGAGCCCACGTCAATATCTGTCCAGACTGACTACAACGTTCCTACGATGGCAAATTATTCCACACTATTTGAACTCAACAAAAGCTGAACTGACATGCAACTTAAACGCTATTTTCGACAAAACTCCTAACTCTATTCTACTTATCCATAAAAGTTTCGCGTTCTAAGCATAGAGGCGACCCATTAGTTCCGTGGAAGTCTAACAGTGTCCTGGGAGTTATTTCACCTAATACTATAAAGAGCTGTTGTAGACTGGCCGTTCGCGCATTGTTTAGTTCGGAGTTGAAGTTCGGAGTGCGTTCAGTAGCTCAGTTAAGTTGATTAAAACAAAGTAGGCCCGCGTTCGCCGTTGACGGGCGGGCACGGTCCGATCTTATCAAGAGCATAGTAAAGTTAATTTGGTTGCGTTACAAAAATGGTTTGTTTAATTTGATTTTTAACTTTAACAAATCTAATAACACGTTCAGCGGAGCGTTTAAGCATTATTCTCTGTAATGTTAATCATTTGTTTTTTTTTGTGTTAGCAATATTTTAGTTTTATAAGTTTAAGCTGAATAAGCTCATTATTTTTTTATATATTTTTTCTTTCATTTGGAGTTCGATCTTGTGGTGATTTTAAAGTTTTTAATTAAATAAATAAATATCGCAAGAAAAACACGCCAACTATACGGTCCCACACTAAGCAACGCTTGTATTATGGGTACCGTACATTGGACTGGGGGCGAACCCAGTATATTATACTAATATAGATATTAAACATCCGTGACTCTAATAAATAATAAGATACTTTAGCCTATAGATAGTAGTTTTGAGCATCAATGGAATATAGTATCCTGTTATTAAGTGCAATCGTTTATAACACAATAAACTTTAACGCAATAGTATCCAACGAACGGCTTACACATACAAGTTAATTGAAACTAATTCAGCTATCCGCCCAAGCAGACGGTACCAATTTATTTAAGACGCGAGTTATTTATATTGGCCCATTTCATTCACTTTTAGAACGATAGGGAACGATTTTTATTTGGCCAACTTAGGTACCAACTCTTTTATACCTACAATAGACAGGCCAGGTCTATCTAGGATCTAGACCATATATTTATAAACCCAATTGTGTAACTAAGTGGACATAGCGGCCTGGTTTCATTGGCGCTGAGAAGGGAAAGTATGTAACCTTATTGGTGACCGTTTTGCATTTTCATTCCCATTTCGTTACCTAAACCAACCAATAAGAATCACATATCTCGTGATCGAGTAACGAAAAAGCAAATGAAATTGAATGGATCCAAGTCCGTCTCGGAGTAGACTGCGACCTCCTTAGACGCTTAGGACTAAAATGATACGTCACAATTAAGAAGGTCTCAAGCTGTATCGGATCAGATATAATCTTTACTGTCGTCAAATTTAGCCTCCTTAACATTTCAATTTGGGTCAAGGTTCTTCCTATACAACTTCGGCGCACCCACACTGTGGCACCTACTCAGCTAATTGTTTGATAATGAGGTTATTATCGATTCGCGGCCATTTTTGTGCGATAATCGCGATCCATTGCGAACTAGTTATTGTTAATTGAGCGTTAGATGGTAGCGACCCTCGTGATGCAGAGTGGGAGATATGTTATTTAGATTAATATTACTGTCGAATATAGCTGTTGCGTTATTGGAGGACAAAAATCAGTTTTCCAAGTTAACATAAATATCTTTAATTCTTTTCGTGGTAATGACGTATGGGGCCCCCAAAATTGACTAATTTCCGCGTCATCTACGCACTTATATAAACATAAAGCGGCAGCGCCTCTGCCAAGTCATTTTCAAAGAACATTCCAAGTAGAGTCTTACCTTAATATAATTTTGTGACATTTTCCGCGATTCATAAGTATCTACTGTAATAATTTATATAAACAAAATTATACGGTACCCATAACACAAGCGTTGCTAAGTGTGGGACCGTATAGTAAGTGTATTCGTCTGGCGATATTATTATTTGGATATTTGGAAGTGTTGCCTAACACGGACTAAAATACCGAAAGCGATTTTGGCCAACACTTTTATATTATATTTAAACTTTTTAAATACATCCGTGAGCCCGCATTATAATTATTTAGTGGTTTTAGTTGAGAGGTACTTATATCCTTCATTTGAAGGCACTCCTATCATAGGCAATGAAATGATATGTATGTAGGCTAATCCCTATATAATGAGCGTTCATTATCCGGTTCAAGTATCGTACAGTATAAAACATGTATAACAAGAGGCCGACGTTTAGCATATTCGCTGGAATGATAATTGTTAATATATAGGCATAGATAGAAATATAAGTAACTGAATTAGTTAATCTATGAATATAAAACAAAGTCGTGTTAGTTACACCATTTATAACTCAAGAACGGATGGGCCGTTGTTTAGTGTTGGAGCGTATAGTTGGAGCTATACGGCTATTGTACAGAACCGCCCAATGAAAACATTTTAAAATATCGTATTTTTAAGTTTATCGCCGCATTGTTACGTAAAGACATTACAACTATACATTAATTTAGGCAAAAATAAACCGAAACACTCGAAATTAGGCCTCAAACTTAAAGCGTGATTACCCATTTAAAACAATAGCTTCGCAAGTACGCGCGAGCCTTTTACATCGTACGATATGTTTTGTCATAATATGATAGGTAATACGATTTGCGACATATTAGCCACGTAAAATACTAGAAAACAACAAAAGCCTTTTATTTCTAACTTTTTAGGACGCATTGCAAATACATATTTGTTTTTTTTAAAACTAAAATGACGTAAGATTAACAATTGAATATTAAAATTAAAAAATATTTATATTCAAGATGTCACTTATGGCTATTGATGACGTTGAAAAAAATGTTTTTCTTATACGTCACGGAAAGGTCGTGTCGTCCACGTTCCGTGCTGCATAAAAGTGTCGCCGGGTTCGTGTTTGGGGCCCCAGTTCTATTGATTACTATTTAATTCGTTGTTAGTGGATACAATTAGTAAATTACTCTGTTCCTCCTCTGTGCTCGCTTGCTACTACAAACTATTAATAATACAATCTATTATTTTAACTTTACTATGTGATAAGTTCATTGAAACATTAAGATACAGAAAAAATATATGATAGCCATATATTATGCCTTGCTAATGGTTGGACTCGAAACAAAAATACAGCTAGAACTTTTTGAAATAAAGACTTGGCTTTCCCCACTTTTCATCTTTTTGACGATCATCAGGATAGTCGTATTGAATAAAGAGCTCAATGTGCAGCTTATTTTGACGTACTCAAAGATATTTCAGGAATGGTATGAAACAGCATAAACTTAAAAACAAAATTATAGTCCGAAGATATGATTATAATATTAAAAAATCATGAACCAGGAATCAATAAATACAGTTTGATGCAGAATTGGTATACTTAGCCTAACGAAGAAATTCTAACTTCTAATAATTATTACAAATGCTCTATCGAAGCGCAGGTTCAAAGCTTAGGTAGTATATCCTCTCTCAATCATCCTGTATTGCCTTTGTAAGGATAGTATAAAATTCCACATAGTATTGTAAGTCTTCAAACTTACAAACACAACTAATTAGTTGAATAATTTCACACTCACTGACATGTTAAGCTCTCTTTGAGAACTTCGAGAAGTCCGTAAGAGATTAAAACGGGAGTTCCAGTCGGAATTGTGCTGCTTTAAAACTAATTAGTTCCCAACAAAGACTGGCCGAGTTTTAGGATTTGAACTTAACTAGATTGACGATAAAAGTGGAATTTGAATGCTATTGATTATTATAAAGCTTTCACTAGGCTGTCTCAACATTGGAGATATAAAAAAAATGGTGCAGTAGGCTTTTTAGCAGTGTCTGAATCTAAATAAGTGGGTTTAGAATTCTTGTCTGTAGTCGTCGTCGTTGCCGGGTTTGATGATATTATGTAGGTACCTACCCTATATTTTAAGCCCAACTATAACATTGAAATAGGACTATTTTTCAGATTTTATCGCGTTTACTTTATGTTTTTACGTTCCCGACGTTTCGGCTGTTTTACAGCAACCATGGTCACGGGCGGACTGAGGTGATTGACGTCTTAGTGTCATAGTTTGAACGATAAAATCCGAAAAAAAAAGTATTATTATAATGTTTCAAGGTTTGTTAGAAGAGCAGGTTCAAAGGTTAGGATACCCTTTCTGTTTCAGCCTGTATATATAGTTCGGATTTGAAAGGATATTAAAACCGTGCAGAGCATTACAATGAGCCCGCATGGTCAAATCGCTCCACTAAATATATCAACAGGTGTTTCGCCAATGCACTATCGCGACCAGACCGGTTATAATTCGATTTCCATCATCGTATACATTGCTCGTTAGCATTAACGCCGCAATGAAAATGAACATACTTATCACTATGCTATGGGTGTAAGGCGTAGAGCAGAAATCCTGATTACAACTTACCACCGCATTAATAGAAAGTTTTCGTCCATTCACAATGTAATACAATGCACTATATGTCCGTAAAATGATTTATTGATTAAAACTCCTGTAAATGTGCAGTCTGGGCCCCAAGTCTGCTAACACAATCGATTCATAATCGAACAGCAGCCGCATAGTAACTGTCACTTTTGACAGATATCTCATACAATATCCCAGAGGTGAACCTGCGATCCTCGTTACCGAGGAAAGCGTTCTACCAACTTGGCTATCACTGCTTGTGCTGCAATTTTAATAATATTACCTTGTATGTATTTTCTAATGAATGATTGTGAGTACATTATACATAGTTAGGTACCCATGCATGTATGAATGCGAATGAAGCTAAAACATGTCGTATCGTAGCGTGTGGCAATCAACAATCTATGTCTACTCCCCCGTGGGACACAAGCGTGAATATACTATGAATAAATAACCCTGATAAAAGATTAGGCGTAAACCGTTACAGCGTTTCAAGTATTCCGACATTATTCTGTTAGTGGACCGACAGACGTCGGCAGCTACCCACCCAACCGCAGGGCATTGAGCTATGATAATTATAGAGGCCTCTACAATTCCTACAGCTACGGCGCTGTTAATTCATAATTATACATAATTCCCCGTAAACATAGTACTAATGACACCAAAATGTACATTACAAAGAGCTTCGAGCCGAAATAAAGGAAGCTCGCTCCGGCATCAAAGAAACCGGCTAACGACCGTGCCAGCCGTTCTCGAACCGAACTAAATTAATTAATTAACTAATTAAAATCCATTACAAATAATTAACGTCGACGATAAAATTGAACGCAATCGATAACAGTGGCAAACAAAGAGTTGGGCCGCAGCCGCTTCGATATAGTTAAGATTAAAGTCCAATGTAATTGTTATCGTCGCTTTGATGATGGCAAGTAAACCACTTGGAACGCCACAGACCACAGTATGTACTCGATGACTGTTAGTTGCTAATAAAATGTGAAGTCAAATATATCAACAGGTATATAATTTAGCTATACGTAAATAATATCTGAAGCACACCTGCATTTACTTAACAAAATATGAATGATGTATCTTGTATGTAGTACTAAATCCAATATTCATTCATCGTTCGCATGCCTTTTCATCCAATTTTATTGCAAATAATTACTCTTCTATTAGTAACAGACTAGAGTAAACGGTGAAGGAAAATATAGTGAGGAAACTTGCATGTCCGAGGGAAGCCCGTGAATAAACGTGTGAAGTCCGCCAACCCGCACTGGGCCAGTGTTGTGGACTATGGCTTAATTGCCCCTCGCATTGAAGGCAGGCCCGTGCCCAACAGTGGGACATTAAAAAAGGGCTATTTTTATTATTTAATAGCTGTCCCGGCGAACTCTGTACCGCTTCACAATCAAATTTGTTTTTTTCTATGTAATATTTACGAGTACTATTAAATAGTTAACGATTCTGCTATTCGGAGCGGAGACAAATTAAAAAAGTAAAGCCCACCTGCTTTTGAGTTATAAATGGTGTAACTAACACGACTTTGTTTTATATATATAATATTATAGAGTAGAGTACTGATAGAGTCTGTGTTTTCCCCCAAAAATGCATTAGTAAGGTATATCAATTGAATAAATTTTAATTTGAAACGACTGGTTTCAAATTAAAATTTATTCAATTGATAAGTTCGTAAATAATGTAGAAGTATTAAAACTTTTATTAGTCTACCAGTAATGCAATAATAAACCAATAAAATTACTTGACAGGTATTACGAGTTAAAAATGTATGCTCATCAAATTCACGATATCTGTTTCTATAATTGTCTGCCTACTCTTCATGTCAGGTCTTTCACGAAATTGGCTTTTAATAACAGGACACGCAAATGAAAAGCCCTCGTCGATATTAAAGAAAAGCTCCAACTTCTACCGAACAACGCTTAAATTCTTCACGAAACTTGTTCAAAAGTACTTATAACAGTTACTTTAATAATACGCGTTAATTATAATCGATAACGTATTCGATTCTACATCGTAATCGTAACATGAATCGAGACGATTCGGCGCGCGTAATTTCACCCATTACGTGTGCTCACAAATTTATAATTTGCGTGTCCCGACATGGTATTTATACGATTCTGTTTCTTATGTCATTGACACTAGTATCGTTGTTGGGAACGACGTTAGAATAATAACTTTCAATGTATACATGATACACTTAATCACTCGAGAACTTTAATTAAGAATAATGTGGCGTTGAATATGAAATGTTTGAAATTGCTGTCCGATTCGATTATTAGCTATGTCGAATTTTTCATGTGTTGCCATATTAGAGATTTTCTTCACCAATTTCGATCGCTTCTTTTATGGAGACATCTTCTTAGAGGTCATTGCTCACGTTAGGTGGTTTATTACATACATCTAATAGGTACAAGACAATTCTTTATTTTTTTTTAATATTTTTTTCAGATTTGATTTTAATTTGAATAGGCTCAGTTGGCATGTGAGGCTGGCATTAGGTAAGTCCTTGTGTAAACGCAAATCTGATATTAGCGGAGCATTCTCGGTACGAAGCGATTATTTCGGTGTACTTACGATAAGAGAAAATTTGGTAAACAACGTAATAAACAGCTCGTGAATAACGTAGTAAATTAATATTTAAAGCAGCGATAGCCAAGTTGGTAGAACGCTCGCCTCGGTCACGAGGGTCGCAGGTTCAAACCCTAGCTCGCACATCTGGGATGTCTGGATTTCGTGTGCGAATTTAATTCTCAACCATAATTATCAATTATCATCAGAGAACGGCATAATGATGACGTCACACACATGTGAGGAGATCCCGAAGTAAATAAATAGGCTGATGTTCCACAACTGTGGTCCTGGGTTCAAAACACGGTAGGGGCAAACACTATGTGATGAGCGCGAATGTTTGTACCCGAGTCATGGACGTTTAAATTCATACAAGTGTTTTATACTCGGATCGCTCCCAGTCCATTGTATGGTACCTACAATACAGGGCAGCTTAGTTTTGAGGCTGTATGTTGGTTTATTTATCTAGTGATATTTATTTATTTATTAAATTAAAGCCTAGGTACTATATCCTGACCGGAGGTACTATATGATGACTCTAAAAAGTTTAATTGACGTTTAAAATGCAGGATCGCTACAGTTCAGACCTCAACGTCGATCACGGCTCGTAGTGTTGTTGGTGCCCGTCTTGCTTAGCACCGTTGCGGCCTATTAATACCACTGCCACTTGTTGGCGATGTCAACGCGACTGCACTGTCGCCAATTTGTTTCCGTTTAGGCTTCGACAGGTCCCTCTTGGACATCACCTTTGGGCTTGACGCAGGCCTGAACAACACACCCATCAATAACCCTACATGAAAGCCACCAAACCATTACTGGAATAGAAAGTTGATGCCAACAACCGAAGGCACATAATCGCCAAAACAAATTTGATAAAAGCAAATTCTAAAATACAGTCAAACACGTAGCGCAGGGTTACACACACGCAGGCTTTAAGTGCTCCTAATTAATTTATTACATGTATTAAACAATTAACCGAGCTGTATCTTGATGTATTGTTATCGAATTCGGGAAGCCATAGTTAGAAATGACTCTTTGCCCAATTGACTTATATTTGAGCTGATTAATTGGTGGCTCATCACGCGATGTGCTCTAATTGGATGTCGAAAGTCATTTACGATATTACTTTCCATTTACTTATACAAAAAATAACATCTAAATTTGATTGACGATAACATTGTTGGCAACCCAACAATAATGTTTGTAGTAGATTTTGATTTTGTATTGCAACACTAAATAAACCCCTTCCGCCTTGGACGCCGTTGAGACAACACCTGCTCTGTGTTTTCATTTTAAATCCAGCGACCTAAAACCCCTACACCACCTATCCATTACATTTACACAATTCTACAAACATACGGGAACGATGATCATTGTTTATTTACTTTTACAATGGCGTTCATTTGTGGGATTCATTCATTCATTTCGTTCATTCTGGTACAGGAACATACTTAGACGATAAAATAATTGATGGAATGTGCATAGCCTATCCCTAAGAGGAAACGCAGGCGGCGTTTAGCTCATACAAATATATTACTCTGTTTTATGCCTGATCTAGAGTGAAAGTGTGGAAATGGATTTTTCTGGAAATCAAATAATTTATTGAATTCGTTTAGTTATTAGTTTAGCATTTCAGGAAATTGAAATATGGCCTTTATCTGTTCCATCTGTAGCAAAACCAATGACCACATCTTAATTAAAATGGCGGAAAAACTACTTTATCTTTGCTTACAAATATTTATCCACAAAGAAAAACAATCACGACATCAGATATGAATCATATTACATTGACTCCCCCAAAAATTGCTCAGTAAACTCATTACCGCAGCAATATTGTTAACCGAACAAACACTATCTTCCGAACATAACAAAACGAAATTAGAAATCATCTGAGTTACGAACACCGGTAAATGGTGAAACGATTGCCAATTTACCAACCCTACCCCGTCTTAATTGACGCAGACTACTCCTTAAACTAGCGAGGGTAGATAGCGAAAGTAATTTGTCATCGGTTAGCTAAGCATGGTGGGGGGGGGCGCATTCGCGGGCCAACCTCCGCGGCGGCACCACGTCTCCGCGCTAATGACATCCCGCATAATTAGGAGCCGCCACCATCTACTAATTACATAAATTGCCCACTAAACTCGGCTATAATTTTCCTTTGCGCTTAAACCGGCTAAATCCTTAATACCGACAGCCTTGTGTTATTACAATGGATGTAATGATTTATACCTACTTTCAATGTATGTCAAAATTATTGGACTTTTAGTTGATCTATTACGCAAGTTTACTGAAAATGACCAACAATCATGACAAACACACGAAAGGAGGCAAAGAACCTCATTGTTACTTGAATCTAACACTTCAACAGATCAACCAACAATCAGCCAATCATCCAGCAACGTCGTCGATGGCATCAACTTAGAAGACATCAAGGAGTTCGCTAAGGCCTTCAAATTGCGGCGGCTTGGCCTTGGCCTCACTCAGACCCAAGTAGGCCAGGCCCTGTCGGTGACCGAGGGCCCGGCGTATAGTCAGAGCGCCATTTGCAGGTAATTTTTATTTGTTAAAACACGCTGTTGAGATCTACTTTGCTGAAGTTCTCATTTAGGGTGGTACTTTTAGTGAATATGTTAAACAATATTTGGATGTTTTTTTCTCCACTGAATAAGTCCAGGGACGTTATATTTTATTACATTTGGAAGAAAATACATTAGCGTAATTTGTTAGTTTTAAATTTAAATGTTCCACGAATTTCAAGATTCCAACATTAATTTTCAAGAGACCGACACTCATTTGAGTTCTCACTCAGATTTAAACAACAGCTTCAATATTAATGTTGTTACCTTATTGTTGTTGTTAATACAGTGCTAATCTGTCAAACGAAGAATAAAAAAAAATCTAACAATTTCTCACTTGTGCCCGAGGGAGACAAAGTCGCACGCTTGTCAAAATAATATTACGTTTGCAACACCGTGACAAAAAAAAGGTTAAAGAATCGTTTTTTTAACGTCGTCACGCAGGTCGGAGCTCAGTTATCATTCTACCAACTTTTTAATATCGTTAATTGAAGTGATTTGTAAAACAGCATGACTCCTTTCATTGCTTACAATTCGTTTAATTAATTACCATTCGGGCTTCCGTTCCGGTCACTGTGTCGTGGCTTACGCCATTTTTTACTTGGCTAGGCGCGAGTGCGCGTGTTCTCAAATTATCTTCTACATTATTTCGAATTGATTTATGTTTTACCTTTTTTCACTTTTTCAGTAACTTATGACGTATTTTATTCGATGTGAAATCTTTGTGCGGCGCGTTGTGATCACAGGTCAATGTGATATCATGTTTTAAAAAAACATTATTAATTAAAAACTGTTTGCGTGTAATATGAAAGTTTTGAATTTCACAGCCCATTAAGTTATTATTGCATTTCCTAGTAATCGATGTTTTCGAATCGAATGCTGAATTAAACTCGATTACCAAGAACCGATATTTAAAATTTCCGACGTTTTAATCGATATTCTTCTTTTTTTTCGGTTGGCAAGCGGCTACAAAATAGTGTAGTTTTATTTGATAATTGTTATAAAATTATAATTACCCCTGACACTGAACAGGATGTCGCTAACGATGATAATGATGATGATGATGATGAAATAAATCCCTTATCCCTATCAGTAAACTTGTGGATTCTTTGCTGAAAATTTACCGGACATCTTGGGAGAACTTGAAAGTCAAGTTATGCTATTTTATATGAATTTCCTTCACTCGTGCACGTTCACGACACACGATGGTTAATATTATTTATCAAAGAAAACATTTTTTTTTCTTTTGAAATAAAACAAAACTGATAACTTCACGGTCCAACTTCCCGCCAAAAAGTCATCGCTATTCTCACTCGTGCAATTCATGTCTCACAAGCGATGAGATTTTTCTTTCGGAGCAATAATTATACTTACAGGTTTGACGGCCGTTCTGACTTGAAAATCATTTATTTTTCTTGCGTTACCCACATCTACAATACGTAAATGGACAAATTAATCACGCTACAACATAGCTTTACGCTCATAATGTTTAATTGAATCAAATCACTTGAAACAACGTTGCCCGTGAACAAATCGTATTTCGATGCAAAACGGAATGCGACCGGCACAAGCCCAAGGAAATTTCAATTCCAACCCCCCGACGACCTCCTTCGTATAATAAAATCATTAATCGTTACTTCTGTTCCAGTTAATTAATTATCTTGCCGTAATTACTTTTTTCGTGTAATTAAAAAGAGTAGAACTCCCCTGTCTTTGTTCTGTCGTGATTTCATTTCCCATTAATTTTTCTTTCGTCTCCCTCCAATTTGGTGTCGTGACGTCGCTACATGGTAGTTACCCCTTTCATTGTGCTGGACTTAATTAATTTGCATTCTAATTAAAACATATTATTGTTAGCCGATAACAGACTTTGATTCAGTCGACTATGTACTGTGAACGAGTCTCGTTCCAAGAACCTGACTGAACCTAGATTTAATTTAGTTTTTAACGACTGAAATAATAATTCGTAATAATTTCGTTATATAACTATAGGTTCGTGAAGAAATCAACCATGATGATACTTTTATCTAACTAAAATATATCACGTGTCAATATGAAATAAAAAGAACATCCATTGATGATCTTAAAATAGATGTAACAGAAATCTGCGGAGCGAACGACAATTTATTTTAACACAATCCGGCGCATGGTCATTGCCATTTGAAACGATGTCAATAACAAAATATTGAATTAACCATTACCGGCGGGCGGGGTGCATTATAATTTCATATGAGGCACAGTGCGTCAGGGGTCTCGCAAACGCATAAAATAAAGCTTAAGTACATGGTACGTCAAACTTTTAAACAGATCTTTGAACCAATATTTTATGGATTTTTTGTAAAATCCAGATATAACTTTACCTTTTACGTATACTATAAAACTGATTAGAATAGGATCGCCGTTCAAGAAAAAAAAGGGGTTTTTACAAGACCCTAATACATAAAATGCAATAAATGCTCCTTGACCTATTATGCCACAAAAAACTTAATCGAATTAGGATATTTATATCCAAGCGTGCGACTTTGTTTATGCCCTCTATATTTTCTGATATTAATATGATGTGATGGCGTTCCAATACCATTGAAGTTCCGTCACCCATCACTGGATGGAACAAAATGATCTAACATAATTATTTGTTACGTCCCCAGTGCCCTGGCTTCGCAGATGCTAGCAGCTCAGCTGTCTTCACAACAACAAAACATGTATGTGTTTTGTTTTTTATCCCTACACACTACATCTCCAAATTTATCTTCATCATAAACTATATTCTGAACGCGTCCGAGTACTTTAACTTCATAATGGACACAAAATAATGGAGATAAATTCGAAGATACTTAACATACATTAAGTACACGCTTTGGCCGAGTCCACACCAAGAATGTCTTTAAATCAAAATGTTTCAACGCTGTTTAATGTAATCTTATCTCAATCGGCGATCCGTGCATACCTTTTGAATGTATGCCGTGTATAATTATTTGTAATTACCGCTTTTGACGTTCTTTCTTTTCCTTTTCACACGTGTATGGTATTTGCATTCGGGTAATTACAGCTGAGGCGCCATACATCATGCGGCCGAGTTACATTTTGATGTTAAGACAAAACGCGCTACTCTAATGTGCCGGCTACCAAACCATGTCGATTCGACATTATGAGTTATCGCTGTGAGAACTTTATCACTTCTATTATTTGTTACATCTCGATGAGTTATATCTAACTTTCCATCTAATATAGCATGATGTATTATTTTCATTACTCTTATTTTTATTAATATTCATTTTGCGCAATTCAAAGCCAGGGCATTGGCATACGTTACATTTCGTTTCTAATTGAATTCGTTATTTTATTGTTACCTTGTTCGGTATTAATCAAACTGATTACCTGGCAGCCTAAATTGCCTATTGTTTTTTTTTCTCTCCGTCTAAAATCGTTAGCGCAATGTCAATGTCCTGTGTTTAATGCCTATGATAATTTGGATCGGGTAAAATAATTCCGCTTTGGGTAACACGTGCTTCGCTCGGGTAGTTTTTCATTTGACCGGTGCGAGTAAACCGAGAATCTAACATTGCATTTGTGTTCGATACAGATTTGAGAAATTGGATATAACACCAAAAAGTGCGCAGAAAATCAAACCGGTGCTCGAACGTTGGATGAAGGAAGCCGAAGAGAGGTAAATATTTGTTTGAGTGAATTATGTTCGTGGTACTGTGCTACACCGTGTTCGTGAAACATTTGGCCTATAATGCTTAGCATCGTTGCGAAAGACATTTCTCAAATCTGGACTAACTATTGCTTTTACGGGCTAGGCTTTGTGTTTATTTGTATTTGCTGTATGTTTAATACGTGACACCTCATCGTTCACATCGAAATTAGGAATAATTTTCGCGATATCTAAGCTAGTATTTATTCTTAATTTCGGTGTTTATAGTAATTTATATTATTATGGTTCTATATTTAACTCACTAAACATATCTAGTTATATCGTACGCATGCTTCCTAGTTTTAATGTGGTATTTTATTACGCTTAAGTCGCGTACACTTACCTATGTATTTGATAATAATCTCGAACTCTTGCTGGCAAACGTCGACTTTAAGATGATGAACCATTTCATTACATGACTGTGCCTACAGGTTAATATTTAAAACGTAAACCGTTTGATTATCTATAAGTGTTTCAAGGCTACATCTAAAGTGTTGCCCAGTGAGTTGTCTTGGATTTTCAACCAAGAACGCAAGGGGCTCGCAGAATCTTGCGAGCACAAGACTTTTATTCTTAAAAAACAAAATGCGAACTACGCGACACTACGAAGTAGGTACTAACATTGTTATCGTATTAGCAACTGCATACTTAAACAATCAATGAACTCATTTTTTCCATAACCAGGTGTTGTTTAAATCTTCAACGGGACTCCAATGACGTCGTAAGATGCCCCAACAGGATCGATCGGGCATTTTGTCATTAAAATGCATTATCTGGATGCAACGGTGCAACTTAACATTGCAAATGCCGCATTGAATTTGCAATCGGCCCCTCTCGGTGGTAATTTTTAACGACCGTCTCCGTCTGTCTGACTGATGGTCCTTGAATTAATGCCGACTTAACAAACTCATTAATTTATTATTAAGGAGTGCGTTTATATTATGTAGGTACCTATTTAGCTTATTAAAGAATAGATTTCTGTAGGGGTTGATGATTATAATCCTATATTGGTTTCTTATATTTACGCGAATACTATATATATATATATATACTATATTGAAAAAAACTATTTTACGGATTTTATCGCGTTTATTATACTTTTTTATGTTCCCTTCGTTTCGGCTGCTTTACAGCAACCATGGTCACGGGAGGACTGAGGTGGTTGACGTCCTGGTGTCATAGTTTGAGACGGGCTACATTTTATTTCGATTATAATCCTGTTAAGTCCATGTGATGGAATGTTGCAATATTATCGTTTTGCTTTTCTGAATACAGTTAGACAGGCACTTTGATGATTTCTAATAAATAGCTGCGTCGAAAACTATCGCCCCGCCTAAAGATTCTTCATAGCTCGTGTGTATCATACATTACGTCAGTGCAATCATTCGTGCTTATCACACAAACTGTGCCCGGGATTTAAACACGACCCTCACCCTCAGTACCAACTGTCAGAGCCGTAACCAGAAATTCACTTAACCAGAGACAATAAACAACATCAAAATCAATCCGAAAAAATATTTTAAAAAAATCACTTTTATATTAAATGTTAGATTAACTGAGGTGTTTGGAGGGGGGGGGGGGGGTTGAAGTTTCCCCCTCCCCTACCTACAGCCGACTATGCCATTCGGATATATAAAGATAGTGCTTAATAATGATGCCTACATTTACCAGTAATAAAAGAAACTTTCCGTTAGAAAGCCGCCGCTTGCATGAATGGAAAAATTCTATACACAACATACTTTGTTTCCAAGCGGAAAATAACCTGAAATAGTAACTTAATTATGGACATATGTAACCCGAAAATAGCTTCCAAGGGGAAAGATTATGAATCGGTGTGTTGGGTGAATACGTTCCCATGGTAATGTGGAGACATCAATGCATTTCAATGAGAATACCAACTACAGATCTATTCTATAATGAAAAAGGCACATAGGTAAAATAAGACATACATTTATGTAAGACTAGCTGTTACCCGCGACTTCGTCCGCGTGGTATTTAACAAAAAAGTTATTGTTCAGTTGGCAGAGTTTACTCTAGTTAACTTGGTTTTAATTTTATTTCGTGAGATCCTAAAATAAAAGTAGCCTAAGTAACCCCTTGTTACATCAGCTATCTGCCAGTGAAAGTCCCGTCAAAATCGGTCCAGCCATTTCAGAGATTAGCCGAAACAAACAAACAGACAGACAGGCAAAAATTGTAAAAAATGTTGTTTTGGTATATGTACCTTGTATACATCCAAATGCACTTAGTAAAAAGCGATTATTTTAATATTACAAAGAGACACTCAAATTTTATATATTTGTATAGATGTATAGATTATTCAAATATGTTTGGCATTATGAAACCAGAGCAAGGCTTATTATTAACATCAGACGTTGGATATTAATTTATTTATTGACGTGAACTTGAATTTGTATCTAGGAGGCATATAATATATTCTTTTTTTTAAATCAAAGAAGTATTTAATTCCAAAACTATACTCATCTAAATAAAACACTCACAGTACCTACAGGACAGCACGTCAAGTGCGAGCTAACTGTATACTTTATAGTCTACCATATTTAGACATTTTGTATGGAGAATTCAAAAGCGCCTCTAGTGGACGGTATTTCAAACTTTCCATTCTGGTCTGGGAACTTCTTGGTCGACTTTACCTTTATATATTAGATTCTAGTGTTTTAAATAATACCTACAGGATTTATATTATACTGCTACTGTATGACCGTTGGATACCTGCTTAGTTATATTTTAGTAGATTAGTACCATTACGACAGTATTGTAAAAGCCTGTACTTTGCCTACGCTTCATTAAATAAGTAGATACCGCTTTTTTATAAGCTTTACGCTTTTTCACGAGCTTCCTATAACGGGTCATTTTCTTCACCGTTGGTAAGGTTGGGTACCTAGGTATATAAAAGTTTGTACTTATTTTATATTTCACATAACTTTTAGGTAACTTTATTGTGTGGTTATACATAATGAACTTACTTTAAGTTCACATATTGATTTCTTATATTAACGCGAATACTACACATTGAAATAAAACGTATTTTATAGATTTTATTGCAAATTCCTCCCATGACCATGGTTGCTGTAAAGCAGCCGAAACGTCGGGAACGTAAAAACAAAATAAACGCGATGAAATCTGTAAAATAACTTTTATTTCAATATGCACAGTTTAAGTATATTTAAAAAAACATTTGGTGTCTGCATCAACTAACACTCCATTCAGAATTCAAATTTAACTGAGGTAATGGAACTAAGGTACAAATTGATCGTTCCAGGTACGCATCAGGGCAGAACCACCTGACTGACTTCATAGGCATGGAGCCCAGTAAGAAACGGAAGCGGCGTACCTCGTTCACACCGCAGGCCCTGGAACTACTCAACGCGCACTTTGAGAGGAACACCCATCCCTCTGGTAATAATAATATAATAATAATAATGATGCCAGCCCTTTTTAATGTCCCACTGCTGGGCACGGGCCGCCCCTCAATGCGAGGGGGATTAGGCCATAGTCCAACAGGCTGACCCAGTGCGGGTTGGCGGACTTCACACATCTTTCGATGGGTTCTTTCTGACATGCACTTCTTAGCCTTTTTGGTTACATTGGGATCGACCTCCACCTTACTCTTACCATTTTCCTCATTTCAGTCCACTCTGATTTGGCTTTCTTCCTAACTGAAAGGTCCCAAGTACAATCGTTTCTTTTATCTGGGAACATAACATTCTGGTGTTTGTCCGATGACACTCAATTTATTTTTGTAATTTTCAGGAACTGAAATCACAGGTCTGGCGCACCAGCTAGGATATGAACGCGAAGTTATAAGAATATGGTTCTGCAACAAACGGCAGGCGCTCAAGAACACCGTCAGAATGATGTCCAAAGGCATGGTCTAAATTAAATATTTAAAAAAAAAACAGTTTAAAAGTCCTTAACGCCCATGGCATTTAAAAAAAAATAACGATGACAAGAAATTAAAAAGCTAAATAGGAATTAGTAATGGGCGCGATGCGATATCTATCTATCGATATCGATGGTTTCGTTATGATCTGCACGTAGATTCGTGATCTCATCTCGATATTCACTTTGTAATAATTTGCATCGATAGTGTCTTATGTATTAAATGGCGAAATTATCGTTGTTTTTTATTTAATTTGTTCTTTTATAAAATCTGGCCTTAACCGCAAATCTTTATGCGATTCCAGCCAATATAAAACATGGAAAGTAGATAATAGTATTAAGTGTAACGTAAAATGTATTATAAAACAAATTTCGACTGAAATATTCGTCTCGATGTAGTTTACAATGATATGAATGGAATGTCGTAGCGATTAATTTAGGTGTTTATTAGTACAAAATAATAAAACAACATGTCATAATACACTGTTCCTTGAAATTCAACAATTTCGAAATAAATTAATAATCGTTTTACACGTCATATTTTTTTTTAAATTTTCTTCCATGTGAATCGACTTATTATCAAAAGGGCAACTAACATTTTTTTTATAAATATATTGTGATAGACTTGGTTTTACCTAGTTATCAAGATTCTTTTGTAAAAATATTGCATTTTGTAAATAAGTACCGAAGTAGAATCTGTTTAGTTCACGTTCACGACAGCGACCGTATATGTAGCTGATATATTAATTTATTGAAATACTCGAAGTTGTTTCGTTTTCCGTAACGAATGTTGCACTTTATAGGCGTAAGATTAATATCGATATTATGAAAGTAGTTAAAATGTGTCGTCGATCTTAGTAGCCTACTAAGATTTTTTTTATTAATCTATAGTAGGTTTTTTGTTAATAGATAGGTATAAACTATATGTATAGAATAATAAATTACTGTAATTATCTAATAATGCCGTAAATTGTAAATATTGTTTCAGTAATTTTATTTTTAATGAATGTATTATTAGTTTTGTAAATTATAAGTATAGTTTCATAGCTTCTTAAAAACGTTTCATTGTAACTTTGCAGTTTTCAAGTTGGATTTTGTGGCGATATTAACGATATTATGATTTCAAATTGCATCTTACCGTTGATTTTATCGGAGTAATTAATATCTATACACTTTATAGTAAAAAATACATGTAACAGGGGGTCTTATAAAAAAACATTTGAGCAGTTTTATGAGTGCATATTTTTTGTCATTAAAATGCTATAATTACTAATAAAATTGCCTCGCATTTGGGAATGTAGATTTTGAAAATATACTTATGATAGTAGCATTTACCAAAAAAAGAAAATTTGACGTTATGATATAATTATGTTTTAAGTATTGAGAGTGACTAAAGAATATGCACAAATGAAATGTTGAAAATCATAGTTTAGTTAAAGTATTGGAACTTAATTTAAAAAAATATGTTACCTATCAATTATTGTCACATGGTTACATTTGTTATTAATAATTGATTAAATGCTTGTATTTACTTTCTTCATGATTTCAAATTATGTGCTTGCTTTTGTACTGCGATAGTAGGTAGGTACTTATTGAAAATCATTTTGACCACCGAGTCTATGAAGACAGGTGCCTTATCGTTATCTCTGGAAATAGATTTCCAAACGTATAGGTATTTTTCATTAAATAATCACTAATTATCAATAATACCTATTTATTGAATCTTTCGAAAACTGTACCTAGGTAGGTACTTTCTATACCTACAGTTACCTTCCTAAATCATACCTCTTACAAAATATCGCATAATGTAAATAATTTAGTTAGATAGTTTTCAAATAAAGACCTGCTGTTAAATGTATTACCAATAGCATAAGGCTGTAATTGTAATATTGTATGTTAATGACCAATGAAAACCAACTTGTGATCATTAATATTTGTACTGTTACCTACTACTTAACAAGAGTCGTTGAAAATAATAATTATAAAAATTGAACATATTTTTCGGCTGTTGAAAAATTGTAAATACAATATTAAGGATAATAAAACTATTTGGATTAATATTTAGGAACAAAAGGAAAAAAAATATTATCAAAATTTATATTTTCAAAAATTACTTATTACAAATGCAAAAAAAAAGTGTATTTAAAAAGGGGACGTTTGGCCATATGAACAAAAAATAACAAATTTACGAAACGGGTTCTTTATCGACTTACACACAACACTACACACACCAAGCAGTAAGGTACACAGTGACTTAAAAATTGTGCGATGCGATCTTGCACGTAATCTGTACTTATAATAACGGAGTCAGATTTTTCATTCATTCAAGAGTAGGTAGGTAGGCTTAAAATTATGTTTTTTTTATTCTTTTATTCAAATAGATAGCTACATCATCACAATTTTTTTTATTAAAAGCTATACACGTAAACGGTTAAAATGTCTTAAGAACCTATAGGTTCCAAAGACGTAAACGTCTTTGTTTTGTGAATTAATGTAAAATAATAATTTATTTTTTATAATGTATCTTGAAGCATGAGACAAATTGCTAGATAACATGGCTTTGTCGTTTTCCTCCATATGAATGGTCTTTCAAGCACATAGTTCACCTACATTTAATTGCAGGAATAATAAAAATACGATAAGTTAATCCTTGCATCTCAATATGTATGATAAATCTGACTTCTATCAAACATTAGCATAATAGAAAAAAAGCATAGAATGCTAAGTACAAATGATATAATTTAACTATAAAACTGCTAGTCCGTTAACGACATAATTAAATAAAAATTACAATGCAAAATCGCGTTGCACCGTGGTTTTCATGATCCGCATGTATCTATAATAATAATAATAAATAAAAATCTACACATAACTTCAACTGTAACACATATTCCAACCAAACTATAACAGTATAATGTAATAGTGTATTAATTTTTTCTTCCTAATAATGGTACCGAACGAATGATTATGGCTGCTGGCTTATGAAGAGAAGCAGAATAAAGGGAGATAACTGTTTGAATGTTGGTTTTATTTATATTTTCATGCGATTCACCAGGATCCCTTAGCAAAACCCCCAAGGGGATATTGATGAAATTCTCGGTTCATTAGGATCCCCTCATAACTACCTACTTAATAGGTATTTAATTTGAACCACAGACTGTGTCAGTTTGGTCTAGCACAGCATCAGGTTCGATACCAATCTAGGTAATTTCTAGATTTGCCCTGATCGGTGTTACTGGTATTGCCCCCAGTCCATTATACGGTACCTATTAATAAGCAAGCATTGCATAGTTTAGAACTTATTTGATATTACAAGTTCTACGACCATAATTTTTTATTTATAATTTCACCACCGAGTTCCTCTTTTTTTTATTACATTATAGGCAAGTATTTGATCTCGATCTCACCTGATGGTAAGTCCTCAATTATTATGTTTATGATTTTCGTTTTGGCACAACTCGTCGAAATGCAGAAACTAAACGCAAAAATGACACCTGTAGTGAGGTTAAAAACATATCGAGAAAAATTTATTAGATATCAGTTCGATATATCAGTACCAGTGTTTTTGCTAGTGATATATTTTTGAGTATGAGGATTTATTTCAAGGAAATGGTATAGCCTTTTTTAAATTTAGATCACGTTTCATGAATTCGGGCTTGTTAAATGTGAAAAACAATCACGAAAACGGGTTCGCTTGCCAATAATTGTATTGATACAATCATATGCATGTCTCTTGAGCACTGATTTACACTTTCATGTCGTTAGAAGAATAAGATCCTTCGTCTTTATTTTGTGGGCGGCGGCTGGCGGAGTGTACCATTTTGATAACGCTTTTAAAATCATGCATCACGTGACACCATTCATATAAATATTCTCCTTGTGTAGCTAGTGCGAAAAGTAATATTCACTCTTTATCAATGCGTAAACTCTCTAATAAAACTGTAATATTGCTCAATGATAAAACTTCAATCCGGTTATCGAAAACGCCTCAGTTAGATTATCGATAAAATAACACAAATAAGTCATTCATTCTGGCATCTCTAGTTCGTCTGTAAATCATTCATTCACTCCATCCAACATGGCGGAATTTCTTGTCCATCAGCGGCAGTGATTTTTCGATTTAATTTAGACAAATATAATTAAGTATGGACTGATTTTAGTCCTGAGAAACCAACTGTAATAGTAATACTTGCGTTTCTTACAAAACTCCAGGAGCTACAAGTTGCCGAAACATAAAGAAAACATTAACGAACGCCGAACAAACACCTGACAATAATAACAAACATGAAAATTCTGTTTGTAAAACGTTCGGGGCGAAATATTGCGTAGAATATTACGTCACGTCGTCCGGATGGTTCAGGAATACCTAACGTGCGGTGTGTATGTACGTCGCGAAGGTCCATAATGATTCACGAGGTTAATTGAGTATCATTGATAATACGTAATTGGTCGGCACAGTTGGTTGGTGTGTTACGCGATAAGTGTTTCGCCTTCATCGGGCGTTGACTCGTCCGTAAGGAATCCGGTAGTAACGTGTAGTGACTAATCGATGAGATGATCGAGAGTGTGTCCCGCCGTGCGTTTAGCAGTTCAAGTGGCACATACAACGTGCGCGCATCGGAACTCGCGCGAGAACGCAAGCTCAACATATTCAATGTCACGGTGCAGTTCTTGGATGACACCCAACAGTCTTTCCAAATCGAGGTGAGTTTTTATGTTAAAGCATACATTCTTGTTGTTGACTAATAGCATTACTGTCATGTATATAGTCTCCAACTCTGAAGAGGTAGACCTAGGTGCACAGCCATGTACCAACATTCTGCGGATAGTATCTATGTTCCTATGTAATAAGGGCCGAGACCATTATACTATTGCCATTATACCTGATACTTATTGTAAGTGAGTTTCAAGCCGTGGCCCACCACGCTGGCCCATTTTATGTTAGCAAACTTCGCTCAAGGTTCAAAAGATGTGCAGGTTTCCCCACAAAGATTGCCTTCACAGTAACAATCTGATTGAAAATTTGATTCAGACATAAATGTGAGCTGAGTTGAACTGGGATTGGAATATTTTAAGCCACAATAATATTGTATAACATAAAAATATACTTAAGAACTAGATAAGCCATATATGTTAGCATTGATCAGAAGACTCATCCTCAGACCATTAACAAGAACCTCATTAGCCCGGTGATTAGTGATCCTGCTTTTGATATGCTATTTGAATCCTGATTGTGGGAAACTTTGTGTGATGAGCATGAATGTTTGTATCCGAGTCATAGATGTTTAATATCTTTATTATTATTATATCCTGAGGTCATACAAGCATTTCTTAGTTCGAGACCATACATCTGGCAATATTATTTATTTTAAACATATTACACATATTAGTACTCCAGTAGAACTCGTTTTAGATCAACTGCCCAGTTGTCTTATAACATCTAGCCTTAGTTGTGCTGCAGAGTCAGGCTGATATTGTTTTTTTGACAGATTTACGGGCTAGGTAGAACTAAAGTGGCAAATGCCAATTTCTGTATAAATATTGGCAATTAGTGACTCGTAAAACGTGAAAATAATGGGAAAAGGGAAAAAAAGTAAATTGTATTTTGTATTATTTGTAAATAGGCTAGTATGGTGCAAAGAAGTGGTATCATTACACCTGGGCTGCACTATGAACACTATGGGACCTATCATAAGTATCATATTAGCATAAAGCTATTCTACGAACAATATACAACTATTAGTGCTTATTTGTGTCTTAATTTCAGAAAAAAGCTAAAGGATGTGTCCTGCTAGAACAGATTTGTCAACATCTAGAGTTGATTGAGAAGGACTACTTTGGACTGCAGTACACTGAGAATGGTTCACCACCGAATGCCACCAACACTGAAATAACAGTAAGATATTATTTTTTATTTTATCCTATGCCTCAACGGGACACCACAATGACATCACAAGAACACTATGGTTATAAGTTTTCACAATTCTAAGTATTGTTAATTTTTGACCAGTACTTTTTCTGTGATGTGCAAACAGTCAGCTAGAAAATATCTCAAAGTGGCAAGCTCAACCTCTATATAAAAAATAATGTCACCAATCTTTTTTTTAATGGGTCCATTTTATTATATGAATAGGCGTTCTCAGTTTTTAAAGATTATTTTCTCCATCCCAGCGTTGGCTCGACAGCACTAAATCCGTCAAGAAGCAAGTTGGCGCGAACCCACAATTCTGGCTTGCAGTGCGCTTTTACCCGCCCGAGCCCTCGCGTCTCTCTGAAGAGTACACCCGGTACCTGCTGTGTCTTCAACTGAGAAAATTGCTGCTCGACGGTAGAATGACGGCTCCGAAGAATACCGCTTTATTATTAGCTTCATTTACTGTGCAAGGTATGGATAGTTATTTATAAGTACTAAAATATATTCACAACATTCATAGAATATAAACATTACTTTTATGTTGCGCCAGGCCATTTATAGTCTAGTTGGTTTCACACTCAAATCATTTTAAAATATTTATCGTGAGGAAACCGGTACTTTCAAAAGTCGTGTGAAGCTCGCCAACCCGCATTGGGCCAGCGTGGTGAAGTATAACTCAAACATCCTTCATATTCAGGGGAATTGAGTATAGTTATCATAGTGTTGGTCCCCATTAAATTAGTACCAGATACCATCAGTAAATACATATGGTTGTACTATAGTGCACCTCTGCCTACTTCTTCAGGGATTACATGTGTGGAGAGAATTTTTATATTAAAGGAATTCATAGTTAGAGCCTAAACAATTTAAAGTTAAAAACAAAGTGAATCACTATGTAGTTGATGATGGTATCCTCATATTTTTCCTCTTGCTATTATTTAACAGTAATCAATTTGTGTCTATCAAATGTATGCATTCCTGGCATAATAAACAATTTTACTTTTATCCGCTAGCCGTTTTGAACGCCATAATTTATTTTTAACCTGCCTCAAAACGGAGGAGGTTCTCAATTTGGTTGTATTTTTTTTTCTATGGACTATTTAAAAAAAAATACACATTGATAAAACCGCTTCGCTGCTTACAACCGTAAAACATCCCTCACTCAAAATATTATTCTTACATCGAAATTAGTAATGGTACCCTAGACTTAAAAATATAACTATGCATTCTACTTTGGGTAATCTCGCAAGCTGCGATATCTTCCAGACAAATCGCCCTAATGGCATCCTTTTTTAAATTCATCATAGCGAGTTTTAATAGTTCTAATGAGTTAAGTACTGCTTGAGTATTATTACTTAATATCGTGACAATGGTGCTGTCTGTCTGTGCATTGATGCTCATGAGAATGTATAGCAACCTCTTTTTTTTAAAGAATAACTATTGAAATTCCTGCCGGCTTTTCTCAGTGGAACCAACATTCCAAACCGGTGCTAGATACTGACTAAGTACTAGTCGTACAAGTGGGGTATAAGTGCTATTTTGGCCTACATGATAAAAAATAATATTTGGAATTTGACAAACTTACAATAGAGATGATTAATAACATATTTTATTTTATGTTTTTACGTTCCCGACGTTTCGGCTGCGGTTATCTGTAAAATAAATTTTATTTCAACGTGCATATTGGCGTAAATATAACAAAACTATATACAATTGTAATTTTCAGCGGAACTTGGCGACTATAACGTATCAGAGCACCCGCCGAACTATCTCTCGGAGCTCTGCCTGCTGCCGAAGCAGAACGCCGAAGATGAACGCCGAATTCGTGAGCTGCACAAACTGCACAAAGGCCAGGCGCCAGCAGACGCTGAGGCCAATTTCTTGGAGCACGCCAAACGACTGGACTGTTACGGCGTGGAGTCACACCCGGCCAAGGTATATATACCTTAGTGCTGGATCCAAAAGCATATCCAAGTTTTTTCCCTTCGCAAGACTTGAAGACAGCCTTTCCCAAAGTGAGCGATAACGCCCCCTTGTGGGCGCTTCAGGCCTAAAGGTCTCTTACCGCCCCGGTAAGAGACCCAGAAAAAAATGGGGGCGTTATGTAGAGGCTTACAATAATTGATTATATTGAGGTTATAGTGGTTTTTAAGTAGGTGAAAAAATGGGTGCGCTAAAATATAATTCATTCTCAAAGTGGGCAGTAGACAAAATAAGTTTGGGAACCCCTGCTATAAGAGAATCTATTATGAGTAGTGTGTGTGTAGTGGATAACGTTACGGTGGAGCGACCGGCAATACCTACCATTTATGGGGGGATTCAAGAATTTCATTTACGGGATAGAGGTGACAATTCGCATCCATCTTTCGAATTCGTTCCCTCTCTTGGCTGGGCTCATCTGCGCGAGCGAAACAACAAACTTATGCATACTTTAGCAGTTTTAGGGAGACCAACTTCTTACGATTGTTGCACTAAACATAGATGTAATATCGCACGGATTAATAACCAACCTAATTAACAATGTGGGTGGACATTCTGATAAACTTCACTGTTCTGTGACCTAATTGAGTCACTGGTAAGCGATTGATGTGCCGTAACAATTGTGTTTTGAAATAAATAGAAAGGGCATTGTTTTATTTCATTAAACTACTTGGACTGACTTGTTACGTATTTATGGTATACGAAAACATAGACAAAGGGTTTCTTTTTTTTTTTATTTAGAGAATAATATCGCGTTGGTCTTTCTCGAATGTTCTCAATGACGTCTGTAGTTCTGGACTGGATAATATTACTTTTTGCTGTCATTACAATCTTAAGAATAAGGTCCTCAGAAGACTAGCTATGTTTTGTTTTTTCAGGATTATAACGGAAAAGACATATTTATTGGCGTAACGTCAATAGGTATAGTCGTGTTTCAGAACAACGTCAGAGTGAACACGTTCTCTTGGAGTAAAATTGTTAAGATTTCATTCAAGAAGAAACAGTTCTTTATACAGCTGAAGCGAGAGCCGGTAAGTACCTTCAGGAACTGTAATCTGTGGTGCTTCATCTTAGGTACAGTCGCGAACTTTAATTTTGTTTACGTTTACGTTAACTGTTGCTATGGGCAACTGCTCTCAGATATACGATCTTTTTGCATTATAATAATGCTAGCCCTTTTTATTGCCCCACTGTTCAAAGTCAAAGTCAAATCATTTATTTCGTATAGGCCTACGGGGGCACTTACAAATTGTCATTACATCTTTTCCTTAACTCTACAACCGGATCGGAACGCGACCTCAACTGAGAGTTGGGTACGGACATCCCCTCAATGCGCTGGGGATTAGGCAATAGCCCACCACGCTGGCCCAGTGCGGGTTGGCGGGCTTCACACGTCTTTCGAGGGGTTCTCTCAAACATGCAGTTGCAAGTGTCATTAAAAATATTAAGGAAAATGGTCGCATATTACTATTCGCGACTGCACGGACTTTCTTTCAGCTCCTATTTTTATATGAACCATCCATGGCGTAGGTACAAACAAACACTCGTTCTCATCACACAAAGTTTATCCTTATCAGAATTTGAACCCGGGACTCTCGGCAATGAACGCGGAGTCGCTACCAACTGCGCTACTCAGCTCGTCAAATTAAAATTACGATTCTTGAAAAATACCAACACCACGAGAGTACATACAATATTAAATCGTAGAATTCACAAAAACGTCCCGCAAATATGTTCCAAGAACCCATAAATTTCCAGTCGGAGACGTACGACACAGTGCTCGGGTTCAACATGCGGTCGGGGCGCGCCGCCAAGGCGCTGTGGCGCTGCAGCGTGGAGCGGCACGGGTTCTTCCGCCTGCGCGCGCCGCGCCGCCGCCCGCTGCTGGGCGCGCTGGGCGCGCTGGCCGGCCTGGCCGCGCCCGCGCTGCACCGCACCGAGACCATGGCCCTGGAGGACGCCAGGAGGTCGAGGTCCAGCAACAGGAGCTTCGTTAGGTGACCACTTTATTCTAATGCAGTCGTTCCCAAAGTGGGCGATAACACCCCCTTGTGGGCGTTGCAGGCCTAAAAAATGGGGGCGTTGTGTAGAGGCTTACAATAATTAATTTAATTTGAAGTTATAGTGGTTTTAAGTATGTGAAAAAATGGGGACCCTAAAAAATATTCATTCTCAAAGTGGGCAGTAGACAAAATAAGTTTGGGAACCTCTGCTCTAATGAGTCTGCCCCGAATTTATAGTGGTTTTGTAACTCTATCAAGCGTCATATAAGTACTGCACACAAGAGTTTTGCTCTGCTCAGTACTATGTTATGACGTTTGTTAAAGTTATAAAACGTCTATAAATTCGGGGTAAGTCATTTTGGTTTGTTGCATTAATTTAACTTACTTTTTAATTATTATTTTTTGGCCACTTTTGTGGCATTTGAGATCTTATGCCCGGTTTACAAGATTTAAATTACAAGTTTTACATTAAAATCATATTTATTTGAAAATGAAATCAAGTGTTTATTGTGTTGCAAGTTAGCGATCACTTCTATAAATTCTTCCGGTAACTCAATTGGCTGTGAGTCAATGCCGCTTGTTAACTCAAACTCAAACATTTATTGCAAACTATGTGTTCATTGGTCTTACATTAGTTTTAGTACTTATGACATAGCTGTCTAAGCTGATAAAGACTGAATTTCAATCGGAATTCTTCACGCACAATCGACCTAAAACTTGAATATTTGTCAAAAAAAAATAGCAATAAAATATTGTATGTAACATCCAACGAAAAAAAAACATTAAAATTAAAAAAAAAAAACTATACATTTGAATGAACGGTACGACGCACTCATTACCGTCTGATACTTAGACATTATAATGTGTGCCACAGACGCAGCAGCTCCCGCAACCGCGAACACTCGTGCAGCACGGCGTCGCCGGGGGGCGGGGGCGGGGCGGGCGGCGGGGGGGCGCGGGCGGGCGCGCGCGTCACCGCCAACACCGAGCCGCCGCCGCGGCCCGCCTGGGCGGACCGGGACCAAGAGGAACACACGCACCTACAGTCAGTACCGCTTACCAACTGGTGGTGTTTACAGCGTTATTCAGAAAGGGTATACTGCTGGGTTGGATGGGTGTAAGGCTGATAGGAATGACACGTATTTACGGTACCGGGTTTTTATAACTGGGCTTCGCTTTGAAGTAGGGCGCTTTTTAACTGGTGGTAGGCTTCGGCCGTGGCTAGTCACCACCCACTGAACAAAGCCATGTCGCCAAGCGGCCTAGCCGTGTTCCGGCATGATGTTGGGTGTTGCCATTCATGGATGGCGGGTCAGATCAGTTGCGCTGCATGAGCCTAGTGAATGTAGCGTCTCTTATCTACTGCCGCCTTCCTACCTAGGCAAGTATGCTCCATCGTAGATCTCATCATCACTTACCATCAGGTGAGATCGAGATCAAATACTTGCCTATAATGTATATAAAAAAAAAATAAAAAAATAGGGCGCCATGGGCCGGGCGGGCAATACTTGGATGTGTGAAAGTACTCGCTAGTTGCGCAAGAACCCATATCCTAAGGTTGCATTTCTAATCATTATGTGTTGTCACCATTCCGATATGTCAATTAAAGTCAAAAAACCACAACTGTCATTTTGTTGAGAGTTTTTTTTTTTGTTGACATATTAATTACAGAAGCGCAGATTCAAATGATAGTATACCCTTTCTGGGTCACATTGTATACCAAATATACTCATAGCCCACTTCACCATGCGCTGATTTATCAGCGACAAAAAAACAGGGTTTACCCTATACACAAATTAAATAAAAAATTGTATGGGCTAAACGTAAAATTATATATTCCAACCGTCATTCCTCCATACAGGGAGGATGATCTCCTAGAGCGCGCCCTCCGCATCCCACACCCGCACCTATCCTACGTGGACGAGTCGGAGTCCGGCTCGGAGCCGGCGGGGGAGGAGACGGTGTGCGTCTGCCTGTCCGCCGGCCCGGACGGGCTGTTCGGGTTCAACGTGCGCGGCGGCGGCGGCGCGCCCGTGCTGGTCTCCAGAGTCGCGTCCAGAACGAGATTGCAGTTGCAAGAAGGCGATCAGGTGAGCAGGGAATAATAGTTTTTATTGCTGTAGCCATAAACATAAAAAGTTTTTTTTGACGGCCTCATTAGCGCAGTTGGTAATGACCCTGGGCTCCAAGTCTGCTAACACAATCGATTCATAATCGAACAGCAACCGCATAGTAACTGTCACTTTTTACAGATATCCCATACAATATATGTCAAAAGAGACAGTTACTATGCGGTTGCTATTCGATTGTGTTAGCAGACTTGGGGCCCTGCTTTCTGTGCAGAGGGTCCCGGACTCGAATCCTGCTAGGGACATACTGTATGATGGGCACGAATGTTTGTACCCATGTCATGGATGTTTAATATCTATATAAGTAATATATACTGGGTTCGCCCTCAGTCCATTGTATGGTTCCCATACTAAAAGTATTGCTTAGTGTGGAACCGTATAGTTGGTGTGTTCGTCGGGCGAAATTTAAAAAAATATCCCTTTGGAATTAAAATTTCGAATATCTCCTTAGAGCTGCTCTAACTGATTTCAACATGGTTTTTTTTTCTAATAGGTGATGTCTATCAACGGCGCAGATGTGGACGAGCTGACCCACGAACAAGTTGTGCATATCATTAGGAATACGAGGGGTGTACTCACGTTGGTCGTCAAACCTAACGGTAAGCTAGCTTGTTATTTTTATTTTTTGTATTGTATTTTACATTTGTATATATCGTGAATACAAGGCGTATGGGGCATGGCGACGAAAAAATTTGGTAAAGATTTCACTTATGCCTATAGTAAAATGATTGTTAATGCCATGTCAAAAGTCACGATCATAAGTACTGTACATAATGGTCTACGTGAATAAAAAAATATTCTGATTCATGGGTTACAAATGTTGTAATTTTTGAGCGGGCAATGTATCGTAAACAATGCGATCACCACACAACGTTCCGTGCGATACTAAATTCGTGCGAGTGCGCTCGAGCGTGACGAGTTTTAATTTACATTTCAGTTTTAGGTCCAAATAAATCATTTCTTTGTATAATAATTTAATTTTCTGTATGTCTGTAGTTTGTAAATATTTAAGTTATATTCTTTGTCATTATTGTGAGTAATAAATTACTTAGAAGGTCTAAATTAGTAATTGTTTTTTTTTTAAATCACGTTTAGATAGACTTCTATTATGATTTGAGGCTTAAATACATTTAAAAAAAAATGCGTGCAATTCATGAAACGATCGCCTAACCATTCCAACTCTTGGAATAGTCCTGATATGATGAATGAGTCCTGAATCATGAGCTGAATCCATCGTATCAGTTTTCGTTACGAAACCATATAATAATTCCAGCCCTTTTTTAATGTCCCACTGCTGGGCACGGGCCTCCCCTCAATGCGAGGGGGATTAGGCCATAGTCCACCACGCTGGCCCGGTGCGGGTTGGCGGACTTCACACATCTCTCGAGGGGTTCTCTCAGACATGCAGGTTTCCTCACGATGTTTCCATTCACCGTGTAGCAAGTGATAATCATGATTGAAAATGAGATTCGCACATGAAATCCCAGAGGTGCGAGCCGGGGTGTGAACCTGCAATCCTCGTTACCGAGGCAAGCGTTACCCATTTGGCTATCACTGCTATATACTACGAAACCACATACTTACACTGTATACATCGCCAGCGGTGTACGAAGCGGAATCGGGCGGTAGTGAGGAGCCCGCAGTGTGCTTCGTGCCGCTGCCGGGGTCGGGCGAGCTGCAGGGCGACGCGCTGCAGCAGTCGCTGCTGCTGCTGGGCGACGGGCTCGCCAGCGGCGCCGCGCTCACGCAGTACGACACGCTGCTGCGCCGCCTGCCCGACGAGCCCGCCGCCGCCGCCAGGCTGCCGCACAACATCAACAAGAACAGATACAGGGACATTGCGCCTTGTGAGTAATCTTTTTTTTTTTTTTTTATTACATTATAGGCAAGTATTTGATCTCGATCTCACCTGATGGTAAGTGACGATGAGATCTACGATGGAGCATACTTGCCTAGGTAGGAAGGCGGCAGTAGATCGAGACGCTACATTCACTAGGCACATGCAGCGCAACTGATCTGACCCGCCATCCATGAATGGCAACACCGAACATCATGCCGGAACACGGCTAGGCCGCTTGGCGACATGGCTTTGTTCAGTGGGTGGTGACTAGCCACGGCCGAAGCCGTATCAATATTTTTTATAAACGTGAAGGTTCTCAATTCGGTTGTATTTTTTTTTCTTACCGGCCTGCTTTATTTTTATGTGCCTACTAATCGATTCAACAACCGTACAATGTACTGGGGCGTTCCCAGTATATAATTATTTATTTCGATATTAAACATCCGTGACTCGGCTACACACATTCGTGCTCATATGGGATTCGTACCCAGGACATTCAGTTCAGAAAGCAGGGTCACTACCAACCGTGCAAACTCACTATGTTTAAAGAGTGTTATATATATTGAAATGATCATAAATTAAACTAGGTCTTTCAATTTACAAAATGTGGGAACCATGTAGCCATTCACTTGTAATTATATACTTAGGGTTAGTACTGTTCTAAGCAGCTACTCAATTCTACCTAGCCGTTCCTACATTAATCTCACATACCCATAACAATGTACTGCTCAAAAATGTATAAGATCCTTTTACATAGAGCAACCATGGAGTTTCTTGCCTATTCTTCTCCATAGGAACCGGATTCAAACGGGTGGTAAAGTCCTAGCTTAGAATTTTGTGACAATTCATAAGTATTGTACGTAATGGTATACATGAATAAAAAAAAACTGATTTCGAATTCTTAAAAAACAAAACGAAAATAATTTAAAATCTCCGTTGCAGATGATTCGACTCGTGTAGTGCTGAAGAATGGACCAACCGGCGATTATATCAACGCTTCGTACATCAATATGGAAATACCGAATTCGGATCTCGTGCTGACGTACATCGCTACGCAAGGTAGGTACACTGCAATAATTAACATTACCGACCCATTAAAGCTCTGCCATAAGGTTCTATTTTGCACCCTCAATTTTGTTAAACCAAACAATCTTTAGTCTTATCTGATACGATAGGCAAACAATATTTATGTATAATGCCCGGTTTACACGATTCATATTGACAACTAAAATGGAATGACCGGGAAAAAAATCTGCTGTTTATTGAGACAATTTCCGGTTTATGACGAAAATTTCATATTTTTAGAATCCTTTATAAAATCGGGGAGAATTCATAAACAAAAATTAACAATACAATTTATCTGTGACGAACATTGATACATACAGTCTATGTTATAGATTTCATATACCATTTAGACTAACAAACAAGAGTAATCTCCAAACATTTCCAAGCTCAATTTAGTATTTAGTCTGACCTCAATTCAATTTCTAGGCCCCCTAGCGTCAACAGTTGGCGACTTCTGGCAGATGATGTGGGAATGCGAGAGCAGTCTGATCGTGATGCTGACGGTACTCTCCGAGCGAGGCCGCGCCAAATGCCACCAATATTGGCCCAAGGTTGGCACCACGCCGCTCAAGGCGACCAACACGCTGACCGTACTCACCAATAGCGAGCAGAACCACGGGCATTACATAAGGAGGGAGATGACTATCAAGGTTAGACACCATTTTCATCTGGTCATGTCATCTGTCAACATATTTTTTTCACTTATTATGTGTATTTATTGAATTTATAATCGCTATTAAATACTTGAACACTGAATAATTACCCACTAATTTGATGGTGAGGCCATATCTCATCCTATTCCATTTTATTTGATTGCATTTCATAAAGAAAGAGAAGATGGCCGTACGTGTTTTATTACTCTTTGGCTGGTGTTTTGTTTTAAATAGGTGTTTACGCCGGTGATCGGTTTTGGCTGCAAAGTGCGTGTGTCTGGGGTCTTATATCATCTTTAATTTTTTTTTATATAACTGTCAGTTTAAGTTTCACGTTTTTTTTTTTCTCTATTCCTCGTCCCCATACGAAAGACAAGACTCGTAATAGCTAGAGAAAAATATATATTTGAATTACAAGAATGCACGCAGTTTTTATATCTAACCAAACATAAAGAAAAACTAATACAACTTGGGCCACAGGCAAGCGGCCCAAACAGTAAGACTCATTTCTTAAGCACTATGGAATGCTCCTAAAAAAATGCGCTTGTCTAGTTCCGAAATTGATTATACCTAGGTGAAAAAAAAAAATATACCTACAATAAATTGTTATCATTAATCCTATATGACTTGATGTAAACTATGTATGTATAGCTTCATTATAAACCTCAGTGGTTTTTTGCACGCTATGTTAAATGTTTCCCAACAAACTATGCTTTTAAATGATAAATAAATTAAAAAAAAAAAAAAAGCAACGACAATAATGCAGGAATCGGAAAGTTAAATAATTGCACGCTGTGACTAATGCCATCATTCGTTACGATGATGTTATGATGATGATGATGATGAGTTGATAACCAGGAGAGTAGCGGCGGGTGTCGCAGCGTGACCCAGCTGCAGTACACGGCCTGGCCGGACCACGGCGTGCCGGAGGACTCGGCCGACTTCATCGACTTCACCCAACTGTGCTCCGATCTCAGGAACCATCGCGCCGGTGAGAATGACAATAATCTTACGTCCTAACTAGTTTTTGGCTCCTCTGCTCGACTCCTAATAATCGTAGTGTGATGATAATATCCTATTATATGATGATATGTTAGTGGCTTTGTAACGAAAACTGATACCATGGATTCAACTCAAGATTCCGGATCGTTAGAATTTTCCGTTGTTCGTATTATTTCATGTGTAAAATATCGGGTTTTGTGTCCACCCTTATATTTCTAGGGGTGCGCAATGTTGTTTGCAATGAGATTGGGAGGTGGTATTTTTAATATTTTCCTAACTACATTGATATTCTCCTCACAGTTTGTTCGATCTAATTTCGTCAACGGGTTGGAGATCTCAAGGGAAAACAAAACAGGGCTACTTACGGACTCTTATGGTCGTAGTACTCGGGATGACTATTCGGAGGGATGTAGGGGGGGTGTGATGATGTGTATAAACAAAAGCGAATTGAGAGGGCACAAAATATGAATAAACAATTAACTGGGCTGCGAAAGGTAATGAAAACAAGTGTGCATATAAAAGCGTAAGTGTCGCGCGAGAAAGTACAAACAAAAATTAACGTATATTCAGTATTGCCGCATACAAACAATGTTGTAACAACAAATAAAACAAGCTACTTAAACGTTTTACGTTAGGAATACGAAACAATACGCATATCGAGTATACCCCTGTTTGAATGCTGTGTATTTTATTAGTGTAATTCCGGTTGTGCAGAGGGTCCGGCGCCGCCGCTGGTGGTGCACTGCTCGGCGGGCGTGGGGCGGACCGGCGCGCTGGTGCTGTGCGAGACGGCGCTGGCGCAGCTGCGGCGCCGCCAGCCGCTCTACCCGCTCGACCTGGTGCGCGCCATGCGCCGCATGCGGCCCATGTGCATACAGAACGCGGTCAGGCACCCTTCACATCGCTCTAGCGGATAAATAATAAAAGTAACATATTCTAGTCAGCCGGGTGGTATGCCTGACGGGGCTGGCCGTCACGACCCGACGACTATTGTAGTCTATTATATATGTTACATTCTCCGAAAGCTCTCATAATGCGTTTAAGAATTCTTTAGAGAATCGACAGAAATTGTCATCAACGCCATGTGTGTCTCTTGTAGAGAAGTTGACAGTCATATCTGCGTACGCGCTAGCAAGGTGGAGGGTACTTGAGGGAAGATAAATTAAAAAGTGAATTACAGGCAATATCCCTATCCACTGGTCGGTGAAGACAAAATTAAAAATTTTAAAAAGTTACAACGTTAAACTGAATATAACATGTTCATCGTCTTCGTCAAACAAATGGCGCGCTGTTGGTGCAATCTTTGAAATGCTAGTTATTTTTGGCACTCACGTAAATATTTTCGTGTTGAACCGAAATTGATATTGGTCTTATTCCGTCGCCACTTGCTATACCTGTTATACTCTCAATTAAAATAAGCGAAATATAATTTATTATTTATTTATTATGTTGTTCTTATTACCTAGCTAGCGTTTTACAGAATATTCCACAAATACAAAATTTTATCGCAAACATTTATTTATTTCGTAACAAAATAACAAAACAATAAAAAAAAATCGCGCCCTAATCGAGTGCTTTTAACATTAATACCAATATTTACAATATAGGTGAACTCTTCATAACAATCCTTCGTCAATAACATTTCTCACATTAAAATTTGTCGTATATCCTAGCTAATGTGTCATATTTTGTCCACAGAGTCAATACAAGTTCGTATGTGAAAGCATTCAGACTGCGTACGCGCAGGGTTTCGCGAAGCCGGCGTCCGAGAGCGACTCCAACTGAAACCGACCCACAAGTACGCTTGCCAATAAAATTTACCTGCAACATCAGACTGATTGTATTAGGAGCGGGAACGTTGACGGAATAGGGATTGATTGATTGATTCATTGTGTAGCAAAAAAAAACATGAGGTCCCTTTCTACTAGTGTATAGAGAGCGCTGGGTAAGAAGAGGACAAAAGGACATAATAGTGACGCTCCCAACACTTCTCTCACGGCTCGTTTTTTTCTGGCTGCTGGAATGTTAAAGCAAAACTGACCTTAAGCTTTGAAATTAAAGTGTCATATCAAACAAAAAATACTGCTTTGTCCTCTCTTTGAAAGTACCAAATAGGAAGTAATTTAGGCTGATTTCACAGCTTGGTTAATTTATTAATATTGGCAACACTCATTTGGATGGTTAGTATTCTGTCTGACGTTGTTGACAACGGGTGATTGGTGTAGTTAGTTTCAACTACAACTAGTTGGACTGGCTTTCGTGGAGTGTGTGCAGTATAATAGCAATAGGCTCACCCCCTATAACATTGGGACCAAAAACCAGCGGCGATGTGTGGACATACTGCATTGCATTTCATTTCTTATTTGTATGTGCCTTTTTTTTACAAGTCGAAATTCTTCATGGATACCAGTCTACTACTACCATGGGAGAATGCAGACTGGTTACGTCAGACTCTTACAGACTAAAATCCCTTGGTGTCCACCACTCCGCTGGTTGGTGGGTCGCGGGAACGAGGATGCATACTTCCGCGACCCACCAGCGGCTGTTCGACTTTGAGGACCCTTTTATGCGGGCATCTAGCAGACTGCTTCGGGGAAGGGAGCTCAACCTACATCACTCATAATTACGCGAAAGTACCTTTTAATTAGTCTAAAAAGATTTTATGTATTCCATAGCCTACCGTCAACGTTTCCCAAGTTTCAAAAAGTGTGTGTTCAATCATATTTATAAGTGTTCGCCCTGAGTAGTATGTAAGTGTTCTAGTAAGCCAACCGATGTACCCCCGAATGATATACGTTACATAACTGTATCAAACGTCATATGGTACTGCGCACCAGTGTTGCCAGATCATGGGATTTCCCCCTAGATTTAGGGGTTTCTCAATCGAGTTAGGGGCAGAATAGGGGGAAAGAATATTTGGGGGTTATTTTAGGGGAAATTTCAAAAACACGGCAAATACGGATACACGAGAGAATGACGGTGCAGTGGGGATGCGTAACGTAAAAAAAAAAAAGGTCATTCGGCTGTTTCAGGTTGGAAATTAGAACAGTATTTCAAGGAAAAAATAGAAAAAAGGCAATCTGGCACACTGGGTGAGGGCATCCTAGGGGATTTCTAGGGGGAAATCAAATTAATCTAGGGGTACGTCGCCGAGACCATCTGGCAACACTGCTGCGCACTAGTTTTGCGCAGTAGTATATGACTATAGTTGGATAACGTCTATACATTCGGATGTTTGTGTTTAAGTTAATTTATTATGTGGGTACAGACAAGAATGAGATACCTAAAATAAAAAGGGGTACCAATCATAGCATAACATATTAACATATTTTAAGCACGCCCCACAACATCCGATCCTATTTGTCGGATGCAAATGGATAATGTTCAGGGCAATCGGACGTCCTAAATTAGGCTTTAGGACGTCCGATTGCTCTACACACTTTTGGTTTCTGTGCCGAGGGTCCCGGGTTCGAATCCTGGTAGGGACAAACTTTGTGTGATGAGCACGAATTTTATTATTACATTATCCGATTTCATCCGATAATTAGGATCGGATAGGAAGGTGTGCTGTAGATCACTGACCAAAATATAATCGGATTTAGGCTATTCTAAATAATAAAAATGTGACAGCAAGTTGAAATAATATGAATTGGGAAACAAATTAATATTGTCCGTACACTTTAGAAACATATTAGATATTAAGTAGGGAACAGTTTTTGTATGAATATTCAAAATATTTATATTTATTTCTCGTAATATTACTGACCAGTGGTTATTTATTATAAGCATTGTTAATTTATAAATTTTATGACGTTCATTTTATTCGATTATCGATCAGAATATAACTCGAATAATCGATCCTACATATCACTGTTACTTGAGGATAAAATTTTTATTTCTTTATTTATTTTTAGATTTACTTTTTTCTAATGCTTGCTGTGATTTTCCGCTAAACACTATGGATTTATAATAGGTAATATTTTATATAGAAATCTTGCCTTTCTAACGAATTTAATAATTTCTAATTATTATGAATACGATTTGTATTAATTTATTTGTATTAATATCGTGCATCTGGCGATTAGTGGCGATGGACTAACATAATTTATTGAATGTGTAAGTTGTCTTCTAACTGCACACAAAATGTATTAATTTGCATGAATCAAATAAAAAAAAAACATCAACACATACGATTAAAATGTATGTATGAGTTTTTTTTTATAGAGCTGTAATATTTTTTATAGTCGCCATTTGCAATCTGTTTACCACTACTTTATCTGTGCCATTTGTAAAGTAACTATTAAGTGAATTTGTACATTAAGACACCATAATACAGTATATTTCTAAATATATACTTTTTTGCATCGTATGCCATATCCCAATAGGTGCTGGAATATATTCTGCAACTGCAACGGATTTGTGTCCGTACATGGACTAAACAAATATTTATAGAGGTCATTTGAGGTGAATAAAGCCCCGTCTTTTTTTTAATTTTTCTGAACTGAAACTAATGAAACATATTTACACTATGGCCCGAATATTAAGCCACTAGAATGAATCTCTATTTCGCTGGAACAGCTAGTTCTAAATTATGAGGTCCGGCATTGACCGACGTGGAGATGAGCGGAATACACCAATCCAATTTTTTTTAAACATATCTTGCTACCGAACGGAGGATTTCAAACAATCTGGTCTATTCCACACATATCCTCTCTGAAACTGGCCCTTATAAGAGTCGTGCTACCCGATTCACAACCTTACGACAAGTCTTGTGTCGACAGATTCGGTTATTAATTGAATCATGCATTATGAAATGCAAACACAGCTAGTGGTCGAATCGAACCATTCGGTTGCGTAGTCGTGTCGAATCTGCGATTCGGTTATAAAGACGGCTCTAAAAGATCGTCTTCGAATCGAGAAAATATCTAATCGAATCGATTCGGATACTTGTCGCAAGGTTCTGAATCGACCCGCTGCGCTGGTTTGGCAGAAGTAACAGGGACCCAAAATCATGATAATAATTATTGTATTTAATAATATAATCAACACGAGTACTGTTGTGTATAACGAATTCAAACAATACGTAAATAAAATGATTGGTCTAGTTATTAGTATTTTTACACTAACCTACCTCGCAAGTCGCATTGATGTAAGTAGATAATGTAACTTTTTGAAATAAAAAAAACCTCCCCTAATAAACATCAATGTAAGTATCTTTATGTACAATCTTTTCTAATTGTAATGCACCAAAAAAAAGGTTAAATTACTTTCAGAAATACTATTAACTAATACTATATTTCACTGTACATTCAATAAGAGAGAAAAAATCATTGACGACTTTGAAGCAACGCAGGTGGTTTGTTGATCCGACCGTGTAAACACCTGTGTCGAAGATCTTACGATATAAAAATATGCTACGCCAAGTATTATCACGGGATTGGTCCAAGACTACGTCATCAGCCTTCGACCGATGAGGCAATAAAAAAGTAAAGTTATGTATTTACTGAATTGTGAATTGAAGAAAATGTTCTAAGTATAAACTTGTAGCTAAGTATCTAATAATCCTCATACAATCAGGCTTCAAATGACGAGTATTTACCCCCTTCCTCGTCCGCGTAGAGAACTAATACCTAGTACAAAAGCTCAATGCATGGGTGTACACCATGGGTTGTTTTATTCCAGTGACCATTCTTCCATTTTCATACATTTAATTTTCACTTTTTGTGTAGGTGCTTATAAGACTTACTATTTGTATTTATTCGGCCATGACGATAAGATGTCAAAGTTCCTCGTCTACTCATATAATTATAATTTTATATTCTAGTAGGTACTTGTTCTAAAATATCAACAATGATTGGTTTCCTGCAGGACAGTGGTCAAAGGTGTCGTATTTCAAAGGAGCGGCTTTTGTTTCAGGTCCCGGCCGCGTTGTCATGGAAACTGATTATATTTTTTTTTACTGGCGAGGGCTACGCTTTGTAATTCGTGACCACTGACCAGCTACATAAGCGCTTTTTATAAAGATTATTATCATGAAGCACAGACTTGTATGGAAGTTCAGATGAGCGGTAGTGAACCGGCCACTCAAGCCTGTCTAGCCGTTCCTACATTGTTCTCACATACCCATAACTGTGCGCTGCTCAAAATGTATAAGATCTTTTTAAGACCAACCATGGAGTTTCTTGCCCGTTCTCCATAGGAGCGACATTCCAAACGGGTGGTAAAGTTGTAGCTTAGCATTTTGTGAAATTTTTGACGATTCATAATTACTGTACACCTCTCTGTATCCACTAGCATAGACACAAAATAGGCATGATGACTGATTTTAAAAAACTGTTCTATAATATTCTAAGGTATCTATTATTTCCAAAAAAAAAATTATTTCGGCAGGAAACTAATTTTTATTAGAAAAAAACGCAATTTAAATTGTAATTTTAAAATTCGCTCCAAAACGATCGCCGGTGTCATTGCGTCTGCTAGTGACGTCATTATTATGCAAACTGACCGTAAACACAACAAATCAGTAATTTACGTATATAAATATTGTAAAGAGTATGGAGTTTATCTTATTACTCTTTGCTGATAATGTTGCGGTTGCTTAGCAACAGGTTTTATATTGTTTGTGTCAAAAATGGTAAGTCCTTGTTCCATGTTTTGAGAACACAAAACTATGTAATTGATCGATAGAAATCACGAAATACTTTATAAATGCAGGTAAAAACAATTACTAAGTGCAGAGATCGTCGAAGTGCGTACGAAACTTAGCGATGTTTACAATGTGTACATGCTCGTGACGTAGTTTACTCTGATTGGTGTTCAACTTATCATGGCGGACTGCTGAATTTTGTCGTTTTATTTTATTAAATAAATTATCAATCTCGCCCTAATCTGTAAATAAATAAATTTTTCAGAACCTATTAATCCTACCTCATTAGATAAACACATTATTTTAGTGATTCTTAGTTACTGTCATCATGCCTAGCCAAATCGTAAAACTTAAACAACTAACAAAACACTGTGGCAAAACCAAAGGGTCCCAAAAAAAAAATACTGTACTTACACCTACGCTACTTCATGGTTTACTTACATGAATAAAACATATACTGATTTTGATTCTATATGATCCAGTAAGACGTAGCACTTATTTTTACAAATCTTACAATATGTTAGCTGACATCACTAGGAATTAGTATCTACTCAAATGGAAACATCAAATATAGCAATCAAATAATTGCGATGCGTCGACACCCACGGTGAGCCGTGACTAGATAGCATGAACAAACAGCCGGGGCCCCAAGTCTGCTAACACAATCGATTCATAATCGAACAGCAACCGCATAGTAACTGTCACTTTTGACAGATATTGTATGGGATATCTGTCAAAAGTGACAGTTTTTTTTTTTGGGGCCCTTTGGTTAAAAGTGACAGTTACGATGCGGTCTGTTTTTTTTTCTTTTGATTGATGAATCGATTGTGTTAGCAGACTTGGGGCCCAGAGGTCTAGCACGCAGGTCAAGACAAAACCTATATCACTGATTATCTCGCACCGAGACACTATCCCTTCCGTAATTAATACGAGAGAAAGAGACAAAATCGACTTGTCTGAGATTTTGTCTTCACAGCCGGCTGTGCAACTAGTGCTATTATTCCTTGATAACAACCGATATTCGTCGTATTAGAATTGGAATAAAAAATAAGGAGTAAAAATAATTAATATCAGTGGCGTAGCATGGGGGGAGCGGTGGGTACGGTTTTGCCGTTACCATACCCCATTTTTTTTTATAATGATTAGCAAAAATAAGAAGGCGGCACATTTGAAATCCGCACCGGGTGCTAATGACCTATGCTACGCCACTGACTAATATGACTAGGTACATAATATGTATATGCTTGTTTGAAAACCAAGACCTTGGTCCACACTGCGTTAACTAAGTAGGTAGGTGGGTAATTGTTTACGTTTGTTTTTGTGTGTTTTGTTTGTTAAATATTAACAGATGATGTACCGTCAGCGTTGGAGTTATTACAAAAAAATGGGCAAGTCCTCACACATTGAGTGTTCCGAATTTAATTCTGTTTACTTGTATGTACAGAATGATTCAGAAAGCGTGTACTAAGCCTTGCACCTGTTTCAGTATACCTTTTTTGAATCGGCCTATAGGTAAACGGCCCAATCATGGTCAATAGAAGAAAATTATTTGGCATTATTAACATATTGATTTCTTATATTTACGCGAATATTACACATTGAAAAGAAACTCATTTTAAGGATTTTATCACACTGAAATGAAACTAATTTTAAGGATTTTATCGCGTTTTTTATTTGGATTTTACGTTCCCGACCATGACTATGGTTGCTGTAAAGCAGCCGAAACTTCGGGAACGTAAAATCAAAATAAAAAACGCGATAAAATCCTTAAAATTATTGAAATGAAACAATTTTTGCGGATTTTATCGCGTTTAATTTATGTTTTTTACGTTCCCGACGTTTCGGCTGCTTTACAGCAACCATGGTCACGAGAGGACTGAGGTGGTTGACGTCCTAGTGTCATAGTTAGAAACGGGGTACCCTCATATTTAATTGTAGCTTGTGGTCCGTTCTACGCAGAAAGTGCTCACAGTATCTTGAGGTCTTGCAATGGTACGCTTGGTTTTCGATTTAATAATATTAATCACTGGATCCCAAGTCGGTGGTAGCACCCAGCCATCTTCCCTATTGAAATTAGGATGTTTCTTAATTTCAATGGCCTCGCGTATCATCCTTGGTCGGAATCGGTGTTGTTTTGCGAGGATCTGTGGCTTATCAAATCTGATATAATGGTGGGTGCGATCTTGTACATGTTCACAGATTGCAGACTTCGTGGAGCGCCGGTGTTTAGTTAGTAATTATTAATTAATTTCATTTCAACATTATTAACATTTTATCAAAGTAGTTATTGCTAAATCTATCTGTTCTATTGTGATATTAGTGGAGGATAGTTGCTCTTAACTGTGGAAATTACAAATACTCTTTCATCTATAATGGAATAAATAAAAATGTCACTTGAATAGTTACTATTGTTGTCCTAATAATGGTCAGGAAAAAACCCAGTAATTTACACTCCATTTATGATCAACTCCAGCAAGTGGCACTATATTGTATGGTCAATAAATAAATATAAATTAGCTCTATATATCTGTCATTTGTTATCCATTTGAACTTAAAACATTCCAAATATGAACCTTAGCAGAATTTTCATTAACTATGAGTTGTTGTCAAAACTGATATGCTAGTTAGCTATGCTTATTGAGTGATGTGCTAGTTATGGTCACACCAGTGTTCATTACTGGAACCGTCAATTGTAGGACTGAGTAACAAATATCAACCGTATGAGAGTTATAAGCGCAAGGTCAGGGCGCGAAATTCAAAATGTCAATGGTTTTTTTTTTTTTAAAGTAGCGGTTTTTACTAACTTTGGAGTATTGTATCGCTTTAGGTATTTTTTGAAGCAAACTTAATGCATCGAGACATCCAATGCAGAATGCTAATAACGCAAAAAACTAAATTACATCGTAAAGATGTCCAAATTTTTCGTAAAAAAAAATAAAAACCATTGACATTTTGAATTTCGCGCCCTGACCTTGCGCTTCCCCCTTACGAGTCTAAATTTGATGAATACCATTAAAATCACTATTTCACCAATTATGGTATCGAATGACCATCATTGGTACCGACCGTTTTAAATTGTTCCAGCAATGAACACCCTAGTGTAAAAAGAAACTATTCAACATAATTAATGCAATTATGTGGCAACTTATCCTCCAGTCATCTCAGCACATACATAAATAATTATTTGCAAATTCAACGCTTTGTCGTAGTGAAACACATAGAAGTAAGTACTCACCCCACTAAAGAAAATCTTAAAAAATTTAGAACATTGCGATGGCGTCTCGGTTAAATGGCCACCATTTTAAAAATTAAAGACGTTAAGACTCCAAATGTCATTTTTTTACAAGGCGAGTGTCTATGGATTATAGTTTAGGGTTGCCATTTTCCCCAAAACACTTGTTATTCTTATTTGGAAGCATTTTTATGTTAAAGACCATTATTGGAGCGCTGACCATTACTGGTGCGATTACCTTATATCACATCTATCAATACTATTGTACTATAACGAGATATCCAAAAAAATAATTGCAAAAGGTTGTCTCTGAATCCAGAACCTCCAGGACATGCTTTTTTATGTTTTTGGAATTCGTTTGTAGATTTTTTTATGTTAACCGACTTGTCCGAGCATCACGGAAAAATTACTGGACTGAACGCAATGAAGCTTACACTATTGGATAACCTTGGAATAGACTCCAAAGACAGGGTAAGCATCATCGCGCTACTACAATTTTGGGCCGAGCTCCAGAGCAAGATTGATACCCGCGGGCGAAGCAGCTAATAATAATTTAAATTTATTTATTATATAATCTCACTAAATATTTACAACAGAAAAATAAAAAAAAAAACTTAAAAATGACATGAAAACAAACTATGTATCAAAAATAATAATTCAATACACAGGTGACATTTTCAAGTGGGCGTGTATAACCAAATCCAAAACTATTGGGACTAGCGACAACTGTTGAATGCACTCTCGATACCGATTTTGATGAAAACTAAAACTGCAAAATAATTTTCCTAGACTGGTATTGAACCCCGTTGACTTTGAAAAATATCCATAATACTGTATTATTGTACCATCCCATAATATCGCTAATAAGGATCAAGATCTTTTTATAAATGATTAATATTTTCAAACTACTGGATGGATTCTAACTTCTGTAGTAATAAAAAAAAATTAGTTCCACATTCGACAATCGAGTGACTTTACAACCATTAGTACCGTGTTAAGGTCGTCTCGGTGCGTTGTACTGTCAGTTGTAACCGCGACTCCCGGTTGGGCGGCCCGCCCAAAACGTATCCGCCCTAACGCTTCCCACAGGAAACGTTCGTTACAAGCTAACATTATCTCTCAAAGTGTTATAAGTAGCTACTATATTATTATAATTACGACTATAAATATTGTTTATTTTGAAAGTATTTTTGTAATATTGTGCGTAGGTAATTTTTTTTCTAGAAATTCTGATCGTCATAGTTCTATTTTCGATAAAAGGATCCGCTTTACTTGTAAATGTGAGCATTTTTTGTTGTGATGAAATTCTTTCTACTCACAGAAATATTAACAAGTAGGTACCTATTTAATTTATGTATTGCCTAATACTAGATATTTCAGTAAACTTCAGTCATATAAGTATTTCGTATTATACACAATATGATTGATATCAGTTAATTATAAGATCGAGTTTTAATTATTTCCGTTGTCAAGTTAAGGTTAAAATATTCTGTGGGATAAACAAACTAAAAGGTCAGTGACACTCATAAGTAGAATATTTCTTCCAACTGCTATATTAAAGGTTACAACTACTTGGTACCTCAGAATTTTCAAGTCATAAGACTCGTACCCATAGGATACAAACACTCGTGCTCATCACACAAGGTTTGTCCCAACCATGATTCGAATCCAGGACCCCCCGGCTCAGACAACAAGGCTCTACTAACTGTAGAAATCGGAAATCGAACCGATGTCGGATAGTTATAACACTTATGCGTAAATGGGTTTTGAATTATTTTCAATAAAGAATAAGAACTCATCACACGGTTGAAGCATTTATGGAAAAGGTTTCAACAAAACAAAATCTGACTTCAAAATATAATCGAATCTAAAAATCTACCTTGTCTAACTAAATCTAATATGTAACGAATGTTGATTCGGTGCCAAACAAACAACTTAGTCGAGTATTGCCGGTGCGCGCCAAAGACTACTTATACTTAGACCTACAAATTGGTCCGCGCACCTCGCCACTAAGTTTGCTTTTATTATTCTTCGTTGGTTGTTTATTTGGCACCGACTCACCTCCTCCTCTTCCACCTACCTACCCCTCCACCTACTTACCCATCTAGTGCACCTTTGCCTACCCTTTCAGGTATTACAGGCATGATGGTGTATTATTGCATCAGGCTTATAGACTGAGGGCTGTCATATAAATATTTTTTTTAAATTAGTTGTATCCGTGTGAAAAATATATATATATATATACGTGTCGAATCAGTAATCTCCTCCGTTTTATGTCGTCGGTTAATAAGTAGAAGTGCTAAATAAAGCTCCCCACAGACCACGCATTTAATTCATAGAAATAACCGCGCTCAGCAATACCAATCTCATGTTTTAATACCTCAAACTATAACATTTCTTTTATGAAATACTCTTTTCAACCCAGCCTCAAAGGGATCCCTCACTAAAATAGAATAATAAACCAAATTATACAAACAAAAGTTTTCCTTTAACAGAACTTAAGTATAAGATTCTTAACTTAAGTAAATTAAAACGTTTACACTGTGTACATAATGGTAATTTTATGATAAATGATACGACAAATTGCGTTGTTGCTGGATGCATCGACTTCTGAAGCAAAATTACTGTATTAGCTAAATCATAAATCTCTAGTTCTGTGAGGGTATTTTAACTCTATCTACAGTCTACGGCTTTAATAATAGCATAGCAGTGATTCAAATCAAAGACCACAATAGGGTGTTGGAATGTAAGAAAAATAATCTTTAAATTATGGCCATCCTAAATGATTATAGCTTTGTAAAACTATTAGTCTTCATTTTACTGAAAAATTGATTTTATTCATTAGCTTATAAGTAATACAGTATAACTACGCCTCGTCAATACCTCATATATAGTCATTTCGTAGAAACTCTACATAATGAGGTTTTTCACTAGTGAATTAACTTCTATAGTTTTGCTAATTCCAGGAAATATTATTTGTATTTTATAAAAAAATAATTATATTTCCTTCCTGTTTTTTCTAAGATCTAAACTGATTATGTTGGGTGACACGTAAAAAATGTGTTTTACAAAACATTACTTTTGCCGTGGTAGGTAAGTAAACCAGCTTAAGAAAAATATAATCAACTAGCTGCGCCCCGCGGTGTGACCCGCGATTAAAAAGTACCCACGGGAACCATACATTTTACCGGGATAAAAAGTAGCCTATGTGCTATTCCAGACTATAATTTATCTCTGTGCCAAATTTCATCCAGATCCGTTCAGCCGTTCTGGCGTGATTGAGTAACAAACATCCATCCATCCAAACATTCACATTTATAATATTAGTGGGATAATATTAATTTTCTGTATACACGATAGGGCTGCCACATGTTTTATTTGGCAAAAACAAAATAAAACTAGTATTGAAGAGACGAAAACATATTCATTTAGATCTTTTGCTATAGTAAATGAAGCACTTTTTCTTCTAAGACATGACAAAAATATAAGTAAGCATTATTTTAGTAAAGATCGGCTAACCATTCGTATGAACGACTACATTTTATACTTGTACTTAGTAAATATTCTGTTCTGCACAAGCTCAGGGCGAACTGCTATGTTCCATTAACTAAACGCCTTGAAGTTTGTTTCAATGAAAACTGTAGTATATAGATGGGTAGGTACCTACTTAATGAATGGCTTTTAAATTCTGCACGATTCAGACAGAGTTTCAAAACATCCGCTTGATAAGTGTTCCGAATGTAAACATATTTTCTTTTTAAATTTAAATACAATGTAAATTATCACAATACAGAGACCATTAATTTCATTTTGTTGGTATTGGAAAATGCTGTTTCTTATTACTTCCATGAGGTAAGATGTTTTGAGTATTTTCTAAAACGTATTTTCTTAGTTGCCTTTGACTTTCTCGCTTTAACTTAGTCGCTTTTTAAATATATATATAATCCGGACATCCTACGACATATTATACAGTTTCTTTACAGAACAACTTTATTCAGCCGTTTGTTGCTTCAATCGTAACTTAACTTATATTAATACATTATTGTAATAAGTTAATACTTAGTTGTATACATATTGAAATTATAGCTCAGTAACTAGAGTAAGCAATAAAGTGTGAAGTGCCTACGTTAATGACCTGTTATGATTATAAATATGGAAATAATTTGTCAAGAACTGAATGAGCATATAAACTTTAACCAGAGATTTTATGTGAGTTTTAGTACCAAATACTTAATGGGGCGGGTTCTAATGGTCAAAGCCACAGATATATTAGAGGAGATATGTTATGAAAGCGGTGGGCTTGCGCTCACCTTATGCCAAAATTACGCTAACATAGAGTTTTCGCCGTCAGTCGACTGCAACTGCACGTCGGTATCGGAGCTCTAACTTTTTTTTTAAATGCCGTGTTATTCCGTGGTTGTGTGCTAAAATACTAGCAGCAAAGTGAACTACGCGAAAGATGGAATCTCATTTCACCAGCCAGTATTAAGTATTTTATTTATTCGTCTTTAAAATCATTAAAAACAACAAATCAAAAAATATTTAATGCCTTTATTATGTTATTTTAGTTTTCATGTAGCACAACGACTTTTTTATTTTTGTACAAAATACATGGCTCTTTAAGTACCACCTATGTTCGCTACTGAGTGAATGTACGAGGCAATGGATAGATCGTCTAACGATACTTTGAATAAACTGGTGCGTCGCGTGGTACGGCCGCTGTATACGGCGACGACGCAGCACGCACCGAAGAGACTTCGTATTGGTTGGTTTTAGCGAGTGGTGGGAAACAAAACGGAGACAGCGAGTTCCCATACATTTTGAATCGCACGGCATATCTCTCGTGATCTGTGGTCAAAGCCCTGGTGACGTCATAACTTCCCACGTTCGGATAAACATTGTGGTTTATGTATTAAGGGTGTTTGTTTAAAAAGGCTGTAAAAATATTACTTACAATACACATAGTATTTACGTACTACATAAGCATTGTACCGAGACGGGTGCGCTTCAATAATCCATGTTGATATCGCGATACCGCAACATTGTAACAACCATCTTTATTGTTTTATATAATGTAATAATAATATCGCTTAACGAACACACCAGCTATACGGTCCCACACTAAGCAACGCTTGTATTATAGGTTCTTCACGATGGACTCGGGGCAAACGCAGTTAATACTTATATAGATATTAAACATCCATGACTCGGGTACAAACATTCGTGCTCATCACACAAAGTTTGACCGTACCATAATTTAAAGCTGCGACCCTTAGCGCAGAAGGCAGGGTCACTACCAACTGAGCTAATCAGGCCGTCAGGATTATTGGCAGAAAAGGGATAGATAGAGATATTCTTCCATTCTGCTAAAACCTATAAACCTTTTAGACTGTCTGTACGTTCCTAATATGCCCACACGATCTATCCTTCCTACTCTATCCCACTAGAGAAAAGGGGCCAATAATGAGACAAATTTATTATTAATATTATTTATTATTTCAGTTTTTCCTTTAACGTTGGCATAGCTACTTATAATGGATTTGAAGGTCGCGTTTGTTAGAACTGTTGCAAATAGATATATCCTTCATACAAATGCATTTGTTGCAATAGAAACATCTCACAAGTTGTATTTTATCTATAAGTAGAACTGGCGGTTATTAAAACAATTATTCATAGAAAATACTCCTATAAATTACTTTAGTGAGTTCTCCTATAAGTCTATTTAAATTAAATTGGTGCTCCGAACGTGCTAATGTTCGAAAACTGAAAAAAACTAAGTGGTTATATGTGCTTATAAGTGACTAATTGACTAGAAGTGTGAATACTTTTTATAATGTAGACACAATGAAGAAATGGAAAATTACAGTGTGTTGTGTGCTTATATCATTAATACCTGTAGATAACTTGCGGACGCAAGAATTGTACCTACTGCCCGGGAAAAGTGTGATCAATACTATCCCGGAGTGGTTCGACGGGCGAACAGAATGGACCAGTATGGAGACAGCGTCAAGATTGACGACGGAATCAGCTGATGACGTAATGTTTGCATCGAATGAAGTTGATCCGGACTCACTGAGTATGTCTTATGTAAGTATAATTTATTATAGTACCCTTAAGGCTGTGTCCCCAGTCGGCAAACTGTCAGCGGCCGACTGAGTTAGCGGCGTATCGGTTTAGTACGCCCTTCGGTCGGCCGCTAACAGTTTGCCTACTGGGGAAACAGCCTAACAGTAGTACGAGTAAGTACACTTTTTTTTTAACGGGGGGGAAATCTTCGATAGATACCCGGCCTCTGTGTGGAAGAGGGCCGGGTTATGTGGGATTCTTACCCACTAAAACCCCCCCGGTGGCCGCTTTCGCCACATGTTGGAGGGGCTCCGGGATCTCCAAACGGAACGCACCGGTGCCCCTCTTGTGCCTCGCCACCTTATGGGGGCCCGTCTCGGGGGAGCAGATGTTTGCTCCCCCTGCGCCCTCGCTGCGCACGGCGGCGGGGAGCCGCGCCCGCCTCCGTCCTCCTCAGGAGTCGTCATCGTCACCGGACGTCCGGGGCCCACACCCCAGTCGTCCTCGACCCCGAGGGTAGCCCGTTGTTTTAGGCCCTGGGCATCAGGGCCGACGAGTAAGTACACTTGGTTTGAGTTGACCTAAGTTCGTTAGCTAGTAGCAATCCCGGGAAAAGTTTGCCATGTCCGGGACATGTGTTCTCTAGATATTGGTCTTGTTATACTTCCAATTGAATTAATATCTGCCCAGTGAATTTTATGATACAGTTTTGTACCGCTCCCGCTAATAATACTTTTTATTCTCTATGTTGGCACGAATTATAAGCTATCACCATGCCAACAAGTTTCATCAAAATCGGCCCAGTAGTTACCCATGATGTAAGTACATAAATTGAGATCTTCGTTATTATGGCAATACATGTGTCTTTATTATTATACGGTTTATCGTTATATACAAATATATATACGTTGGAATAACACGATTGCTCGTTCAAAGCAATTACAACATCGTTTGTTTTAGTTACGCTTTCTTGTTATAATATTTTGGCTTGTTATGTTTTCCTGTTTGTTATATATTATATGCTGTGATAGTATTAACTATATTAATGATTTCTTATATTTACGCGAATACTACATTATGAAATAAAGCGATTTTCACCACCACCACAACCGCACCATTGCAACACCTCAAGACACTGTGAGCATTGTCTGCGTCGATCGGACCGCAAGCAACGACTAAATATGAGGGTACCCCAGTTCTAACTAGGACACTAGGACGTCAACCACCTCAGTCCTCCCGTGACCATGGTCGCTGTAAAGCAGCCGAAACGTCGGGAACGTACAAACACAAAAAAAAACGCCAAAAAATCCGTTAAATTTGTTTTAGTTCAATTTAGAATTGTATTCAATAGACGATCGCCTATTGCTTATAACAATAGAACATATATGAAATTAAATTAAATTATAAGTTTTATTCGACACAGGTAAAATAAGATACGAGTATTTATTTAGTTAACAAATTGTGAAGAAAAGAAAATATCGGACATAGGTTAGATTAAACAGATGTGTCTTAAGTTGACCTCGGTGTGAGCTGTGCCGTTGAGTTGGTGGAGTTAGGATTCTCCTCCAGCGCTGATATTCAGCCAAAGCCTAATAGTACATATTAATTAGTTCTCAACAAATTAAGGCAACAGTTGAATACACATGATGTACCTACTGACATTACCCCATAGCTCAATGCAAGTGTACCACGCATGCAATGTCAACATTAATCAATGACTGAAATGGGAAAATGATACAACAAAAAACCAATTACACACTTGTTCGTCGTCATTTATACGCTCTAATCTAATCATATCAACATCAAACGTCAGCTAAATTCGAGTGTGTGCGTACCCTTATCGATATATTGAACGAAAATTGATAACAGAAAACAATTCGCCTATTGGTGAAGAGCGTTCCTACTCAATCACGGTTAACTTGTAAATATTTTTGAAGCATTGATAATGGGAAAACACTAGATTCGAAGTAAGTTGGTGTGTGATTCATGCGCAGTGTTTGCTTCGTGAAGTAGTAATTGTGAAATATGTGTGTGACAAATACTTTTTTATGTGTGTTGGTGACATGTATTGTAACCTCGTTCGCGGATAAAATTCTGTTTCCCGGGGTCCTTGCTCAGTTTCCCGGGATCCCGGAATATGGGACTCCTCCGTTCCGACCGCACTATCACGGCCCGAGTCCTAATTATGTAAGAATTTCTAAATTTTTCGTTTTTGTTGTGTGTACAAAATTAATATAACCTATTGATATAACCTTATGATTGATTAGGCTTTTCTACCGTAAATAAATTGATTTCTTATATTCACGCAAATACTACACATTGAAATAAAACTTATTTTACAGATTTTATCGCGTTTATTGTATGTTTTTACGTTCCCGACGTTTCGGCTGCTTTACAGCAACCATGAACACAGGAGGACTGAGGTGTTTGACGTCCTCGTGTCATAGTTTGAACTGGGGTACCCTTATTTTTATATTTGCTGTAAAGCAGCTGAAACGTCGGGAACGTAAAAACATAAAATAAACGCGTCATCATTTCATTTCTGTAAAATAAGTTTTATATCAATACTGTAAATATATTTTTAAGGGAAAGTATTTTCATTTTGATGTCGAGATTCCGATATTTTGGGTAAACATTGTAACAGTGCACCTACGAATTAGGGTTGCCGGCTAATTGTTACAAACGAGACAATAGGTATCAGTACGTCAAGTGCGAGATTATTCGTAAGCTAACCGTATACTTTATAGTCTACGTATTTAGACACATAGTATAGAGAATTGAAAGTTTTATTTTCTGTTCGCTAGTCGCGGTGTTCAATTTGACATAAACTAACCTATCCTTGATGTAAATAAATTGTTTATTTCATATTGATAAAGATTTCAAAATATGATTTGTTTATCTTGCGTTCAGCGAGATTTTATGATGGATAATTTATTATTAGGTATGTGTATGAATCGTACACATTAGGTTTCTATTCATAGAACTCTAATGTGTATGAAATCATAAGATCAACTGAGAAAACTCTACGAATATGTTGAAAATTCGTTGAGCGTTTTAGTCAGAAGATTTTTGAGTAATAATTAAGTGGTACTGAATGAACTTATTTATAAACTAATCAAATAATTGAAGTCTCCTATTCAAGGTGGCCTGAATTCGAAAGATATTTAGACAAGAAAAAAAACTATTTAACAAAATAAAAACCGTCTTCAAAAAACTAAAAAGCCAAAAATAATCTAATCTTGAAATCTACCTTGTTTAACTAAAATTTGTCTGCGCATCTTGTTACTGGAGTATACTTTTGCTATTCTTCGTCGGTTGTTTATTTGGCACCGACTTCAGATTAGTCAAATATTTGATTTAGTTAAACAAGGTAGATTTCAAGATTAGATTATTTTTGGCTTTTGAGTTTTTTGAAGACGGTTTTTATTTTGTTATTTTTTTTTGTCTTACACTTTTTAGTGGATATATTTACTATTCTTTGTCACTAAAAAGATTTTTATATCAATAATTTTACTGGATAATAGGTATACCAAATACAACATCATCGCGAGATAAATATAGATTCAAAGAAATCAAGATAAAACAAAAACCATTGAATCAATCTCGCTGAATTTTAAAAGGGTATACCTTATTCTGTAAAAAAAGTATAATCCAAATCGGAATATCCACGAAATAGTATTATTTATAGCCAAAGTGCTTCCCATAACAATTTCAATAAGCCCAAACACGGCTTGGATACAATGTTCCGGTTCCTCCTGGGTTTATCATCAGATCAGTTCGATGGTACCATATTCATCAGAACCATTTCTTTAAATTTGCTTTGTCATAGTCGCTTAATGATCATAATCGAGATTATCTTGGCGCAACCCGTGAAATACGTATCACTGGCAAGTTCCGGTGGCCATTTGTGGTCTTCTTCATCACTTTCACTTCAGCAAATTATACTTTCTGAATGCAAATGCTTGACTTCTTGATGAAAATACCAAAATTACTATAGCTTTGCCTATAAAATTTGAGGAGTCCTCTCAATTCCTCATGGATACCATGATCAGAAGAATTTTTGAAAAAAATGAGACCAATCTGTAATCATATCCTTTCATATAAAAAAATAATTTTCCAAATCGGTTCATAAATGACGGAGATGAGGTAACAAACATAAAAAAAAAAAATACAACCGAATTGAGAACCTCCTCCTTTTTTTGAAGTCAGTTAAAAAATACTCTGTAACTTCGTGCGATTGTTTGTACTCCATTTTAAATTTGCAGCTATAAGGGATCAACATCTTTTCATAATGGAATACTTACAAACCTTGCAAATTATAATCTAATTATTTGATTAGTCTATAAATAATCATAATCAGAATATTTTTTATCAAGTATAGTACTAATGAATCGTCAAATTAGTCACAAATTGCTGAGCTACAACTTCACCACCCGTTCGGAACGCCGTTCCTATGGAGAAGAACGGGCAAGAAACTCCATGGTTGCTCTTTTTAAAATGATCCGCTACATTTTAAAGCAGTACATTGTTATCGGTATGTGAGAATAATGTAGGAACGGCTAGGCAGACTTTAGCAGCTGTTAATGTATAAATAAGTTCACTATATACCTCTTATTTCTGACGGACTAGACTAAAATAGTCTAAACAAACAAAAATCTAAGCACACACATAATTAATTCCTAATATTATATACTACAAACATAAGCATTGACAAGAAATTGTAAACATTTTGTAGAACGTATAAATATACTTGACATCAATTGACAGCGTTATTTATTTGTTAAGCAGTGATAGCCAAGTTGGTAGAACGCTTGCCTCGGTAACGAGGATCGCAGGTTCAAACCCCGGCTCGCACCTCTGGGATTTTTGGATTTCATGTGCGAATCACATTTTCAACCATGATTATCACTAGCTAAACGGTGAGAGATAACATCACGAGGAAACCTGCATGTGTGAGAGAACCCCTCGAAAGACGTGTGAAGTCTGCCAACCCGCACTGGACCAGCCTGTTGGACTATGGCCTCATCCCCCTCGCATTGATGGGAGGCCCGAGCCTAACAGTGGGACATTAAAAGGGCTGGAATTATTATGTTATTATTTATTTGTTAACGGTAGATTTGCGTGTTTCAAATTTAACTTTTTTTTTATTTTTTTTTATTACATTATAGGCAAGTATTTGATCTCGATCTCACCTGATGGTAAGTGACGATGAGATCTACGATGGAGCATACTTGCCTAGGTACGAAGGCGGCAGTAGATCGAGACGCTACATTCACTAGGCACATGCAGCGCAACTGATCTGACCCGCCATCCATGAATGGCAACACCGAACATCATGCCGGAACACGGCTAGGCCGCTTGGCGACATGGCTTTGTTCAGTGGGTGGTGACTAACTTTACGCCTTTATGGAGAATATAGAGTTACCTATACAACACATTTAAAAAGTATGATAATATAGTTCTGTTAGTTGTTAGTTAGTTAATAGTTCTGATTTATTGGTCATGAACAATGAACACACCTCATGAGTATTACGATAAAGAATTTATCTCTTCGGAGTAATGGAAACAAACCTAGTCATTTCTGCGTCAGTCGCTAAAATGACTATTATTTTTTCCAGAGACTCAATTGACGACCTGATTAGCGCAGTTGGTAGTGACCCTGCTTTCCGTGCCGAGGGTCCCGGGGTAAAGTCCTGGTAGGACCAAATTTTGCGTAATGAGCAAGAAAGCTTGTACCCGAGTGATGATAAATTCCCAAAGATAAGCGATAACTGTTACAAGAAATTATATAAATGTTAGTTTACGTTTCCTTGCACTTTGTCTTGCCATGTGTACACTTATCTTATAAACTGACGGCAAGGTTAATAGATGTTTTCTCTAGTATTAGTATAAACTAGTGAACACCTGATCAACACGCTTTTGGAGCTCAACGGCTACTGTAACAGCGCTTCTATAACTGAAGGCTGTATATTACTAAGAAATGTATTTTATTTGGCGCCGACTTTTTGGAGAGAAACTTTCTTTAAATTATAATGTCTAAAATGTATTGCTATTTGGTCATAATGTGTTCAAAAACGTGCACGAGTGTCGGAAATTAAAATAAAATGCTTAAATTTGACTTTTTAAGTTGTCCAAAGAGGTCCAGTAATTCATCAGTACCGAGGGATAAAGGAAGGAGGCCTAGACTAATAATTAAATCTGCGTATAATCTCTCATATTTCATCATTAATTCTTTACGTTGCCGAAATACCTTTACCATGTGGATGAGGTGAATTTATAAAAAAAATACGCGTGAATATTGGAAATTTGGTCATTTAATTTAAGGGTCAGATTACACTCTTGTCGGTTTAGCGCAGGACTTCCCAACCGGTGGGGCGTAGATAGATCTTAGGGGGGGGGCATGAAGTGTATGATTTGATGATAGCTCTGTCAAAAACAGACCTGAGACAGAACCTGATATCGACCAACTGGTTCAAAACATGCAGGCGCAAACATCCCATTAATAAATCATAAATCGTGTGAAATAATTTGTGTTTTTTATTGAAGCAATGAAGAAAAAATAAAAAAAAAATCATCAAATCATCCATTTTTTTTTATAATCCGGGGGGGGGCACCATGCAAAAACGGTTGGGAAACCCTGGTTTAGCGTATGGAGTTTTCTCGATAAGACTCCAAAATAGTTTCTTTCAGATCAATTTACGGACATGACACCATCCTCCTCTGTTATACGACTCATATAGAATCATGCATTGTTCGAATGGAATAGTGGTTACCGCTAACGCATAATTCCGCAAGGAATATAAAATAGGTAGGTGTTCTATTTCCAGATGATATGTTTAGATAACCACTAGATACGAGACTTTTAGATGTTGGGAGGAAGTTTGTTCAATGATAGTGTTTACATTGCGCATGCCCGCACGCAACTAGGGTTGTCAGTTCAATTTTAAATTATCGCAGTTTATATACATTTTTGTATATACGAGTACAATAATACAGAATAAATTATCGTATTCTTTGTTTTTAAAACAACTTAGTACCTAATAACGTTGTGAGTATGATAATGTCACGATTTATTTGACTAAGCAAAGTCTCTATGCTGCATTAAATGCAAAATAAGATATTTAGCGGGATTATGGAAAATAATTAAATATCTGAATTTAGTAAAAAAAGACAACCCTGCTGACTTTCTTACCGAATTTTCTCAGTTGACGTCACGTTCCGATCCGGTTTTAGAAAAAAAACTAACGTACAATTTGTCAGTGCCCCCGTAGGCCTATACGATATAAATAACTCGACTTTGACTTATTCGAAATCCGTATCGGAAACGGAACGTAATCGAACGATATCGACTACAAATGATTTGTAGTAGCCTCGCTGATTTGCACTGCGACACTTATCGGTACATGATATAATAAAATAGACAAAATAAACTGGTAGCGTCGTGTCGCTGTCTCTTCGACATAACCTGTCTCTGTCGCTGTAGCTACGAATCGGTAGGAATACAACTGTATGTAGACGTCCGAGGAACGATATTAACGTCAGACGCCGCGATAATCTCCCGTCTCGCTACGTCAGTATCTATGTGCGAGCGTCAGTCTGTCTGTGTGTATGGTATATTAATATCCTACGCCAGGTATTCTCTTCCCACGATGACCAACACTATGTCACGACCGGGTTGGCCATTGATTGACATTAAAATTCAACAAATTTTTCGGATTTTATCGCGTTTATTTTATGTTTTTATGTTCCCGATGTTTCGGCTGCTTCACAGCAACCATGGTCACGGGAGACTTAGGTGGTTGACGTCCTAGAGTCATAGTTTGAACTGGGGTACCCTCATATTTAGTTAAAGTGCTCACTTCGTGTTGATGTCTTGCAATAGTCCGCTTGGTTTTGAATTTAATTATATTAATTACTGGATCCGAAGTCGGTGGTAGCATCCAGCTATCTTCCCTATTGAAATTAGGATGGCTTTTAATCAAATAAACGCGATAAAATCCGGAAAAATAGTTTTATTTCAATGTATTTGCGTAAATATAAGAAATCAATATTGATTGACATCTTAAATAGAATTATGAGAAAGAATCTTGAGCCAATCACGTGACCGAGCTGTCACGGGAAGAGCACTCCTTGCATATTATTATACCATCTCTGTGTGTAGGAATTCGTACCTCTACTAAGACCATATCAACTGCTCTATCACGGTGATACTGTCGCCATTGACGCTATGTTCCGAACTCTATACATAAGGCCTCGTTTACAATAAAAACTCGGGCGCGCCTCTACGTACCTTTTTTTTTTTGTTTTCGCTGGGAAATGCATTTACGCATAAGCCCGGGGGAGCTTGGACGGTTATGTGGGGCTCCTGGAAGAGTCCAGACTACCCACTAAAACCCAGCGCCGCCCTCTCTGCCTTTTGTGGGGCGCCACGGGATCGCTCTACGAGCACACTACCGTGACGCCCCGGCGGAAAACCTCGGGTTCGGGGGCCCCCCGGCCCCCTTCCGGCTAATTAATTGCCGATATGGAACCCTCTTATGGCGGGGGCAGGTGGCGAGCGTATCGCCCCCTTCTTCGCCTCCGCCTCGCTCTGCGGACCGGGTCGGCCAGGGCATCCTCTTCCCTGACCCGTTCCGCGGCCTCCTTCTGCGACATGACATTCTCGCAGAAGGAGACCATCGCCTCCCAGCGCCTCTACGTACCTACCTTATACACGTATGGACTTTGATCTCAAATACCTTGTTACCAGGTGGATAACCCTGAGCCGCCGGACGCCCAGTATCCTGTCCAGCATGCGGGCCTTCCACAGGCGCTTGCAGTCGACCCGCTGCCGCTCAAGGGATCGGATCACGAGCTTAAATTCAATGTCTCGTGGTTACCGCCCAATGGTAAAATTCTTGTTGTAACATTCGTGCTATATCTATATACTACAGATTAATAATCAGTAACTAGGCTGTCTTTAAATAGAAGGTATAACAAAAATATACAGTGGAGTGTTTGAACGTTTTTGTGAATCCAAAACAAGTGATTCTAGCACTAAAACTTACTGGACTGATTTGAATGGTGCTTTCACTGTTGGATAGCTCATGGTTCGAAATATTTAATTAGGTAGTTTAAACATGCTGTAACCATTGGGGGATGAGCAGCAAAGCATATTCGTTGGTTGCGCGGGTTGAACCGTTGGCAGATTTTATTTAATAATATAATCATCGCCATACTCGTAAACCAACTGTATGGTCCCAGACTACGCATGAATTATGAATTGTACGATTCCCATAATTAAAGCGTTGTTTGGTCCCAGTCCATTGCCTGGGAGCGATTCGAGTAACACCCAGACCAAGGAAAATAACAAATAGCCCATTTCAGACTTATCGTAGTAAAATAAAACTAGTTCATACTGGACGGTTGCTTTTCAGTAAGATTAGATAAATATCAGCTACTTATAACTAATCTTAATCACAAGACAAATTACTCCTATTTCTAGCCAAAAATCAACGATTTCACATATCAAGCGGTGCGGCGGTCATAAAACTAGCTTAATACGATAAGCAACCGAAAATAGACCTTTCATCTACTAGTAAACCCACAGCTGTTTACAAATTTTCTTTGCACAAACAAGTTGTCTGTATAATAGTTATCTATGTTGCTAATCATGTTAGTATATTGTGAACATCGTTCATCACACTCCAACTCACGTGTGCTGTGAAATGGGAACAAATGTGTTAGGATGTGTGTTGACTTGCATGAAAAATAACCGATCAATCTGTATCGAAAAGTTTTAATACAAATTGTACGATCTTTGTAGTAAATACACTACATAGTTGTTTAGTAATAAAACGTAGACGTGGAGATTATAATATCTACGTTTCATGATTTTATTATCTATACTTAATATTATAAATGTGAAAGTTTGGATGGATGGATGGATGGATGTTTGTTACTCTTTCACGCCCGAACGGCTGAACGGATCTGGACGAAATTTGGCACAGAGATAGATTATAGTCTGGAATAGCACATAGGCTACTTTTTATCCCGGTAAAATGTATGGTTCCCGTGGGATAGATGTTTTAATTTTTCATACTTTTTATCGCGGGTAACACCGCCGGGCGCAGCTAGTTATTAATATATAAGCAGTGATAGCCAAGTTGGTAGAACGCTTGCCTCGGTAACGGGGATCGCATGTTCAAACCGCGGCTTGCACCTCTGGGATTTCGGGATTTCATGTGCGAATCTCATTTTCAACCACGATTATCACTTGCTAAACGGTGAAGGAAAACATCGTGAGGAAACCTGCACGGCTGAGAGAACCCTCGAAAAATGAAAATGTGTGAAGTCCGCTAACCCGCACTGGGCCAGCGTGGTGGACTATGGCCTAATCCCCCTCGAAATGAGGGGAAGCCCGTGCTCAGCAGTAGGACATTAAAAAGGGCTGGTATTTATTGTACATTTTTATTATTAATATACAGGTTTGAATGTATTTTCTATTACAATCAACGAGTTTTGTTCTCTTAAATCCATCTGGAAACCTTGAACGGTTGGTCTGCAGTCTAACTAAAGTACTCCTAAACATAACAGATAGTAAAATCTAAAAACGATTTCTTATGAAGATTTTATGCAAGATAAATAAGGGAAGATTATATATAGGATGCTGTCCAAATAATGACGTCACTCGCAGACAGATTATATATTTTTAAACTAAACTAAACATAAACTACGTATATAAATTACCTTAACACAAGGCCAGCAATGATTGTAATTTGAATGCGGTGCATATATAAACATATTTACGCAACGATTAAGTATACGTATTTATCACAGATATTTCGTTCCAAAAACCTGTCTAGGTTGTATCTGGGATGTATGTGGTATCTGTAAATCGTAACACACGCCTTTTCGCTAAATGAAATATGGAAGTAAACCATAGAGATACCGATTCTTTTGAAGATTGCCTTGTTGCGTTTGCGGGTGTAAGCATGGTCTACCCATGTAACACCGACCTTTTTTTTTGTTGATGGGAGGAAATTTTCGAAACATACCCGGCCTCTGTGTGGGAGAGGGCCGGGTTATGTGGGATTCTTCTTCTAGCTGCGCACGGCGGCTCGGAACCACGCCCGCCGCCGACCTCCTCAGGGGTCGCAATCGTCACCGGACGTCCGGGGCCCACACCCCAGTCGTCCTCGACCCCGAGGGTAGCCCGTTGTTTAAGGCCCTAGGCATCAGGGCCGGATGTAACACCGACCTATCCTAGGTTTTCTTAGCCCGCAAGCAACCTCTTAAATGTTTAAAGTCTTTAGTTTCTAGTTAGATTTTTGCCAGGATTTGGGTTATTTATTTGCCCTATCCTGAGATTGTACTGTGTTTATAACCAGGGATATTATGTCAATTATATAACAGATCCGGGAGCGAGGGACTACTCCCTAGAGGTGCGCAGTGTCACGGACACTGTTGACTGCCACACGCCCATGTGTTATGAATACAATATTCCCGGGGTGAGTAACCGGGCATTTGCCAGCGAGTTTTTTTTTTATGGTTATTGCCTAGTTTTGTTTTTACGATGAGTTTGTACATCGTTTATGGACATCCGTCGCGGATGTTTTCGTTTCTGTGTACCTACCAAAATATTGATTTAAATTTAATATGATCAGGCGAACACCATAACTGTATGTTCCAAAACTAAGCAATGCTTGTATTATGGGTACCGCACAATAGAGTAGGGGTGATCTCACATAGATAGATAGTAAAGATCCAGACTCGGCTTTGTACCTACCAGGACTCTAACGAGGAACCCTCGGCACAGAATGCAGGGTCACTACCAGCTGAGCTAATGAGGTCGTCAAATGTCAATGATTTAAAACAATCCCGCAGGAGGCGACATGGTGGTTAATTCCGGCGGTGTCGAGCCCCATAGCCGAGAGCTGCGCGGTCCGGCCGGGCTGCGCGTACACAGTGCGGCTCATAGCCCATCCCTGGGACGGACACACCTCCGCCAACTTACACGTAGAGCTCGATGGTAATCACTCACCCTATTCTAAATGGGACTAGTCCCATTTAAAATAGGGTAAGTTGAGTCACCCTATTTTAAAAAAAAACTTTTGCAGCCAGACTAAGACATACTATCACAGATATATGAGAGGAGATATGTTATGAAAGCGGTGGGCTTGCGCTCACATTTAGCCAAAATTACGCTAACATAGAGTTTTCGCCGTCAGTCGACTGCAACTGCACGTCGGTATCGGAGCTCTAACTTTTTTTTTTTAAATGCCGTGTTATTCCGTGGTTGTGTGCAAAAATACTAGCAGCAAAGTGAACTACGCGAAAGATGGAATCTCATTTCACCAGCCAGTATTAAGTATTTAATTTATTCGTCTTTAAAATCATTAAAAACAACAAATCAAAAAATATTTAATGCCTTTATTATGTTATTTTAGTTTTCATGTAGCACAACGACTTTTTTATTTTTGTACAAAATACATGGCTCCTTAAGTACCACCTATGTTCGCTACTGAGTGAATGTACGAGGCAATGGATAGATCGTCTAACGATACTTTGAATAAACTGGTGCGTCGCGTGGTACGGCCGCTGTATACGGCGACGACGCAGCACGCACCGAAGAGACTTCGTATTGGTTGGTTTTAGCGAGTGGTGGGAAACAAAACGGAGACAGCGAGTTCCCATACATTTTGAACCGCACGGCATATCTCTCGTGATCTGTGCATACTATAGACCAAATCTCCCATAAAAAAATGTTGATGCCAAAAAACCATAGTTATATTTGCGTAGTAGCGATCTTCAGGTGTTTGGTGATCTGTGGGGATAGACTGAAATAAATACTTTCTATTGTATTCTATTGTTAGTAGGTTTACACATACCCTCAAATTTATAAAAAGTTATTATGGATTATAAAGCTATTATAACGCACTTTTTCCCCTGAAAAGTTCGTTATAATGTCATTATAATCCATTATAACTGTCTATAAATTTGGGGGATAGCTTTTAGATTAAATAAAACGCATAACCACCGAGGTTTGGATGTGTATGTTTTCATAATTTTTGTTTACGACTACGTAAAAGGACAACGTTCTTTTTACTTTTTATTTTTTCTTAGCCTGAATTAGTGCTCATTTATGAACTTCAATCGGTGTATAGGTTTAGTGGTAGCTAGTGCGTTGTGCTGATCGGAGGTCCTGGGTTCGTTACAAGGGTCATGCAAATTCATCTGTTCATTTCAATATTCTATACGGTGTATTCAAAATGGAGCATTCCTTCGAGCACAGTAAAGTTAATCACACCCACACTATTACGCACCCTCTTTAGGTAAACAAAGATTCGATATAAATAATCTTTTTTTTTCAGAATGCGTAGCGGGTGTATGCTCGTGCGCACACTCCCCCCGCCTGCCGCCGCCTGAGGTCAAGGCTCGGACCGTCTCCATCCACGGAGAAATATTCACCAACGTAACCTGGACCCTCCCACTACCCAAACACCCGCAAAGACTTCCACCGGGATTGGGGAAGCATAGCTACGTTGTCAGGTCAGTGGCTTCGAGTTGACTAGAGTATGCTACCGTACTCTCTACCTCCACAGTCCATCTAAACTTCATACTGTAGACCTAATTTTATCTGTCTACACTTTGGTAATGTTAGTACATTGAACTAAAATAATTATTAGCATGCATTACTGCCAAAACACAAGCCGAATCCACATTTCTTTATTTTCGTCTTACCACACATCACGCGAAAACTATTGGACTGATTTTAATTAAACTTGGCATGCTGATAGCTTATAATAAGGCTCAATATATAAATTTCGAGCAAATGGAACGGTTTACCCGGTATAACAAAAAAACTGTTGTCTTCTCTTCTTCTTTTTTTTAGATTCGTAATCAGCTACCAAATAGTGCCATTTTTGCCAGTGTCGAGTAATTCTTGATAATTGTTATTGAATGATATGTACCTCTGATGATAACAGTAATGATGATGACGATGATGATGATGAAATGAGTATCAGTAAATCTGTGGATACTTTGCTGAAAATTTACCCGACATCCTGGGAGAACTTGAAAACTCAAGTTATACTATTTTTTTTTTCAATTTCCTTCACTCGTGCACGTTTATGAACACACAATGGATCACACATTATTTAACAAAGAAACACATATTTTGGAAAATAAAACAAAATTGACAACTTCACGGTTCAACTTCCCGCCAAAAAGCCCAAAACCGTAGTCAACGAGTCGCGGGCACTGCCAATGAAGCATAGACCACTTTTTTTTTCCACAGCGTAGGCAAGCAAATGGTTTCGGACGCGCACCCGTTCCCGTGGTTCGCGAACACCGTAACCCGGCAAGTGGACGCCGACGGCCTCGTCTGCGATGGCGATACCTTACGATGGCTTCTGTTAGCCATTAACGAGCGGAGGGGCGAGCGGGGCGGGGACGGGAGACACTTGCGTCCCCTCAATATGGTACTAGATGTGAAGTTACTGGCACGGGTCAATCTGGTGGATGACAGAGGGTGTGTAGGACCTGCCGGGAATGCTACGGCTTACGGTGAGTTTTTTTTTTTTTTTTTTATACATTTATAGGCAAGTATTTGATCTCGATCTCACCTGATGGTAAGTGACGATGAGATCTACGATGGAGCATACTTGCCTAGGTAGGAAGGCGGCAGTAGATCGAGACGCTACATTCACTAGGCACATGCAGCGCAACTGATCTGACCCGCCATCCATGAGTAATATGAGTATAATAACAATACCAGCCCTTTTTAATGTCCCACTGCTGGGCACGGGACTCCACTGAATGTGAGCGGGATTAGGCCATAGTCTACACGCTGGCCCAGTGCGGGTTGGCGGACTTCACACGTCTTTCGAGAGGTTCTCTCAGACATGCAGGTTTCCTCACGATGTTTTCCTTCACTGTTTAGTAAGTGATAATCATGGTTGCAAATGAGATGCGTGCCGGGGTTTGATCCTGTGATCCTCGTTACCGACGCAAGCATTCTACCAATTGGCTATCACTGCTATGTTTTGGTATACCTAATTTGAAGACTCTCGTTTTCTTTGTACCTCTTAATCTACGGGGTCATTCGGAAAGGATATAAAAATGCCTATTATGAGAAGTCAGTATTTGGAAGCGTAAAATTAGAAAAAAAAAAAAAAATAAGCAACTGTTTTAAAATGTTGGTAATTGTCTGAATAAGGAGAGAAAAAATTAAAAACTTGTCCAGAATATTGAAAAAATCGGGCAAATTCTGAAAGGGTTTAATATATATATACGGGTTTAATGTAGTTTATATATGCTATATATTTTGGTATTATTTCTATTCAACTGTGCTGGTGCCAATATGTCTACTTAGTTGGTAGAGTATGTTTTTTTTAAAAACACATATTATTTATTCCAGATCCAACAGAAACTTCTACAGTCTCTTATTGGACATTTGTGAGTATATTCAGTTGTATTTATTCACATTTTTCTCTTTATTATTATTTGTATTATGTCTATCTCCACACGGGCTATCTTTGGAAGGTTTGCGCGGGGACATGGGTCCAACACGTAGAGACCCTTTTTGAGAATTTTAATGTTATGTTAGCCACCTGCTGGGGTCAACTGCTGAAAATGATAGCATAAACAGCGAATTGACCTCAGCGGGCGGAGGAACTATTGAAAGATAATTGGAACTATGGATTGAGGATTGGATGGACATGGGATGTTGTATCTTTATTATCTTTTTAGTTTGTCCAATCAGGTCCATTCAGGCTCTAATGGTTCTTCTTCTCTAACAGGCTCTCTGGGCAGCATTCGGCGGCGCATGCGTCCTAGCGATGGTGGCGATATTAGCCGCGAGCGCACGCGTCGTTAAGCGGGTGCTCAACGCTTTCCGCCCGCCCCCAGTTTCGGCCCCACTCGATCCACTTCGCCGCCGCCCTGCGTGGTTCCCTTTGCAGATTCGTACGTGAGTACTATATATATAAGTTTTGTTAATGAAATATCATGACAAGTGTAATCGGTACTTTAGGTATGACGAAAGGCGGCGGTTTAACCGACTTTAAAAATAAGAAGGACGTTCTCAATGTGACTGTATTTTTATTTTTTTTAAAGTCGGTAGATATGGTCATAAATACACGACTGCTCGTAGATAATTCTAATGGTTCTTTTCTAATGTGCTACGATGTTTTTAATGTGATAATGTGGTTTTGCCATATGTTTTCATATTTTTGAACTTCGATTTATGTTATCGTGGCGTCCTACCGTGCCGTTTTACGTTAATCACAGCCACAGTTAATCACATATTAAGACCTTTCTATAATATAGCCAAGGCAGTCTAAGAATAACGTTTAGAAAAATAAATTTCGTGAATGATATATTGCAAAATATTTGTGTTACGCGCGCCGTGAGCGCAACCCACATAATATAACCTTACCTCACCTCTACCAATTTCTGTATTTGTAACCCAACACATGTATTTGTACTGTTAAGCCATGTGTTCACTAGCGGACGGTAGTCCCACGACACGTGTCTCCAAAGACTACATTATAGGCAAGTATTTGATCTTGATATTTGATCTCGATCTCACCTGATGGTAAGTGACGATGAGATCTACGATGGAGCATACTTGCCTAGGTAGGAAGGCGGCAGTAGATCGAGACGCTACATTCACTAGGACATGCAGCGCAACTGATCTGACCCGCCATCCATGAATGGCAGCACCGAACATCATGCCGGAACACGGCTAGGCCGCTTGGCGACATGGCTTTGTTCAGTGGGTGGTGACTAGCCACGGCCGAAGCCTACCACCAGTGAAAACTTAACAAGTGGCTTAACAAGTGGCACAAAGCACATCGCACGCCACTCAAAGATGAGCCATTAGGAACATTCATCCGGGCGCTCGGTGCCCATGGCGGACATCTATTAGAAAATAATTAATAATTCATCTCCGGTACACTTGGCTCAGTTTAAGACCCTTTTAGTCGGAATAAGGATTAAAATTGACCTACAAATTTATGGCTAAGTACGGATTGACTTTAATGCGGTATAAGTCATTTACGACTTAGGTAACAAAAAGATGTCGGTACCTAGCAGATTGAGATTTTGTACGTGGTTATTTTGGTCTGAATAATTAGCTATGAAATTTTGTGAAAATGAATCAGACATATACATGAACGAGATAAGTATTTCAGTGGGTTACAATTTTATATACTTAATCTTATCTTATATATTTATATGTATATAAAACATAGTCGTGTTAGTTACACCTTTTATAACTCAAGAACGGGTGGGCCGATTTTTATGATCCTAGATTTTTTTAATTTAAGTTCGCCCCGAATAGCAGAATGACTATTGGAACATAGGCATATTTTAGATGTTCTCATTCATCTGAGTTGGTTTGAAGTTCGCCGGGATCAGCTAGTTATTAGTTAATTAAAACTAAAAATATATAAAATGAACAATTCATTTTAGTTTATATTTTGTTACTACCTAAAACAATGTTGGTAATTAATAATTTATTATTATTATCGTGTATTAATATTTACATTTCCGATGCACGAAATATACGGTATCCCAAACACATGTCCAATTTAATGTGAATAAAGTTCATTTCATTATTACAATTATCAAGCGCCTAAAAGAAAACTCACGGCAAGCGGTATTGTAGCCGCTATAATATATCCGCGAAGCCCGCCAGGCGGCAAGCGAACTTCGCTTGTAATAATCTTAACAAGGTCCTATAGAACATGAAACCAGAACTTTGCCCATTCAAACTTACAACAATAGCAGATTAGTTAAATGCATGTTTGTTTTTTTTTAAATAATGGCTTTTAAAAAAAAGACAAGCCCGCTGAGTTTCTCGCCGGATCTTCTCAGTTGAGGTCGCGTTCATGTGTTAACATACTATACCAGGGTTTCTAGGCTTCACTCGTAGCGCTGTTTTGTTTGAATATTCTAACAAGTCTGTACTGCGACTACCCATTTACTATTAAATAATAATAATAATATACCAGCCCTTTTTAATGTCCCACTGTAGGGCACGGGCCTCCCCTCAATGCGAGGTCATAGTCATAGTCCACCACGCTGGCCTAGTGCGGGTTGGCGGACTTCACACATCTTTCGAGGGGTTCTCTCAGACATGCAGGTTTCCTCACGATGTTTCCTTCACCGCTTAGCAAGTGATAATCGTGGTTGAAAATGAGATTTGCACATGAAATCCAGAAATCCCAGAGGTGCGAGCCGGGGTTTGAACCTGCGATCCTCGTTACCGAGGCAAGCGTTCTATCAACTTGGCTATCTCTGCTCTTTAATTATTAAATAATACTTTTACCAAATTCAGCTTATATAAGTAGTATCTATTGCAAATGTTCAGCGGATTTTAATTTATCGTTTAATTTAGATTTGCAAAATCTCAACTATAATTACCAACAGTGATTTCATAATATTATAACATTATGACTGATTGTGAAAGTAACGATGTTATTTGGCTAAGATCAAATTACTTACCAACACGTTTACATATACGTTAATTAATGCATTTAATTACCCAGACGTTTCTTAAGACTACAAATCATAGGACTCGTTTACGGAGACACGGCGCGTGGTTCGAATTATGTGAAGTTCAATACGGCTGGCAGTGGCGTAGCATAGGTCATTAGCACCCGGTGCGGATTTCAAATTTGCCGCCCCCTTATTTTTGCTATTCATTATAAAAAGATTGGGGCATGGTAAAGACAAAAAAAATTACGAAAAAAACACTGAAAGTTTTTTATTATTGACTGAATTTTTTTGTTCATATCTTAATGTTTTTTTTTCTCTAACCGACACCTGTGAAATTCCGCACCCAGCAATGTGCCGCCCAGTGCGGACCGCACCCTCCGCCCCCCCCCCCCCCCATGCTACGCCACTGTATATTAGTATGAGATCGAAGAACGTAACAATCGTGGCAATAATGTCATAATCTTTGGAATACCGGAATCAACGTCGGATTTGCCTGAAGAACGGAAAATACATGACCAGAATTGTCTTAGTCAGGCTTTTACCCAACTGCCGAATCCAAATCCAGAGATAATCACTGTTTTTCGCCTCGGTAAACCAATGCCAAATAACGAGCCGAGCCGCACCCTCCGCCCCCCCCCCCCCCCCCCCCCCATGCTACGCCACTGTATATTAGTATACCCTTTCTCAATAGCCCTGTATATTATCGTCAATATCTCATTGGACATATATCATTCAATACAAACCTCCCAAACACGTACACACACTGGAATCACATCAGCAAACAACCATCAAACTGACATATTTTTATCTGATTAGACAAATTAGAACTTGAAAGAGAATAACTTTCCACTTCAAATGAAACCGCACGAATTAATATCGGGGCCGACTATCTTCAAGTATGGGGTTCAGAAGTCTTCCCAGAAGATCATATCTTATCTGAAATTATTACCAATAACATCCTTCAAAGGACTCGTATTATATATTGAGATGGTTATTAACTAACTTAGCAAAGTTTCGATTAGTTTTATGCTTGACTATTATACCTCAACTGAGTTGTGAACTATGGCTGCTTATGTAACAGTTAATTTAACTGTGACGTAGAGTACTAGTTATGAAAAATATGTACCTATTTTCTGCTATTAGTGCGGTATTCGGTAGATAATTGAGGTTTTCACACGTGCCGCCCTTTGATGGTTTCAGTTTCGGCGATTCATGGCTATATACAGAACTATTTTTTCAAGTGTTCGTGGGTGGCCAAATCCACAACTATAGGAAATATCGAAAAATTAAATCTTAAAGCTGCAGTGATAGCCAAGTTGGTAGAACGCTTGCCTCGATAACGAGGATTGCAGGTTCAAACCCCGGCTCGCACCTCTGGGATTTTTCACGTGCGAATCTCATTTTCAACCAAGATTATCACTTGCTAAACGGTGAAGGAAAACATCGTGAGGAAACCTGCATGTCTGAGAGAACCCCTCGAAAGATGTGTGAAGTCTGCCAACCCGCACTGGGCCAGCGTGGTGGACTATGGCCTAATCCTCCCTCGCATTGAGGGGAGGCCCGTGCCCAGCAGTGGGACATAAAAAAAGGGCTGGAATTATTAAATCTTAAAGCTTAATAGAATCTTGCGACCGATTTTGATTGCTTGATTAGACATTTAAAAAAAACAACTTTCCTAGCCAGCTATTGAACCTGTTCATTTAAAAAAGGAAAACAGCATACTGTGTGTCTGTGTTTATAAATATAAACTCTGTGACCACCTCTCAGCGTCTTCTCTTTAATTAAGGCCGTTGTTAAAGGTAATCATATTTTGTTTCATTCATTACAAAACGAATTACCTACGGAATATTGATTTCTTATATTTACGCGAATACTACACATTGAAATAAAACTATTTTTAAGGATTTTATCGCGTTTATTTTTCGTTTTTACGTTCCCGTCGTTTCGGCTGCTTTACAGCAACCACCATGACACCAGGACGTCAACCACCTCAGTCCTCCCGTGACCATGGTTGCTGTAAAGCAGCCGAAACGTCGGGAACGTAAAAACGAAAAATAAACGCGATAAAATCCTTAAAAATAGTTTTATTTCAATGTACCTACGGAATTATCGTGTTTTTTGACTGACTGTCACTTAAGCAACACTACATTTTGTTTGCTCTAGTAAATTAAATTGAAAGTTAGTGAATAAGTGCTCAACAACAGTGGAATTGCAACTGAGTTTGGAGATAGTTACCTGTGCTACGTTTAAACATATTAACAATAAACAAATATTGCTAAAATAAGGAAATATTCGTGATAAGAAATTGTGATTAACAGTTTATGTGACTATTTGTTTGCAAACTACCCACAACATTTTTGATATTTCTGGTCTTGCTGTCACAACAAATAACGGAAGTGGCCACAACCAATACTGGGTTGCCACTAGGTGAAAATAAATCTACCAATTTGTAACCATGGTCCAGTGTTTCAAGTGCAAAATCCAGTCCGATGGCAAGAGCCCTAAAGTTAATTGTAAAGGATGCAAACGCGTACTCTGTACAAAATGTAGCGGATTAACTGCAACAGAACTGCGTGTATTTGGACTTCAGTCCCCTAAATTATCATACCTGTGTGATGAGTGTGAGGAAGGACTAAGACAGGTCCCAGAACTGCGTAAGCTTGTTACCGAGTTACAACACCAAGTAGAGGAATTAAAGGCTCAACAACCTGATGTAATTAACCTGGATTCCGTTATCAATGAGATCGAAGAACGTAACAATCGTGGCAATAATGTCATAATCTTTGGAATACCGGAATCAACGTCGGATTTGCCTGAAGAACGGAAAATACATGACCAGAATTGTCTTAGTCAGGCTTTTACCCAACTGCCGAATCCAAATCCAGAGATAATCACTGTTTTTCGCCTCGGTAAACCAATGCCAAATAACGATAAGCCACGGCCGGTAAAAGTAGTTCTTAAGAATAAACAGATTGCCGTTAACATTCTCAAAAACAAAAGTAAGCTGCCATCTTCAATCAAAGTTAAAAATGATATGACTCCGTACCAAAGAAACCAACTCCTGAAGCTACGTGAAGAATTGGCAACTAGAACTGAAAATGGTGAAAAGAATCTAACCATAAAATATATAAATAAAGCACCGAAAATCATTTCAACCACAAAAAACTAAAACATACAAACATTACCGAACTGCGCATATTATACACGAACCTGGCATCCATAACGGCAAAATTCGATTTATTCCTTATTGAAGTTGAAAAATACAAACCTGCATTCATCATGATTACGGAGACCAATCTCCACAATGATATTAAAGATAGTCTTATCAATATACCAACTTATACACTCTTCCGACTAGACCGCTGCAACAGAAAGGGCGGTGGTGTGGCCATATACACTGCATGTAAGATTAACAACTCTCCGATCCTAGCAAGAATTAACACCTCTTACCATAATGCGCTTGTTGAAGGACTATGGCTTGATATACAGTATGGAACACTCGACTTGATACTAGCTTGTATATACCGACCACCTTCCTACAATTTAGAAAGATCGGACGAAGTTTTATTTGGTATTATCGAAAAAGCTGCTGCTGAAAAAACTGTTATAATAGCTGGTGATTTTAATTTACCTAATATTAAATGGCCTATTGGCACAATAGACGGACATAACAAATTGTATGAACATTTTATAAACATGTACACCAACAGTGACCTTAATCAACTTGTCACACAAACTACAAGAAAACGAAACAGTGAAGAATCCCTTTTAGACCTGATACTGTGTAATGATGAAACCTTGATAAGCGATATCCAATATCACCCGCCAGTTGGTAAAAGTGATCACCTAGTGTTAACGGCCTCAATTCAAATTATTGATCCTAATAATAACAAGGGAAAAACTGTTATGGAGTATGATTTTTACAACGCTGATTATGATACAATAAATACGTACATAACAGAACATACCTTTATTCAACCCAGCTCTGCAAACAATATGTGGCTATCTTTTAAAAATCAAATACACTCCACTATAGAAAAACTAGTTAAGAAAAGAATAAAAAACAAGAAACATTATTACAAGAAACCGTGGATAAATAAGGAAATAATTGATCTAACGCAAAAGAAAAAAGAATTGTGGAATCTATACAGAATAAATAAAGATCTTAATTTGTATCATGAATACAGGAAAGTAAATAATAAAATAATTAACCTAACCCGGAACAGAAGAGCTCATTTTGAATCCAGAGTAATAGAAACAGGACCAAAATCATTTTATGGCTACATCAGAAAGCAACTTTCTTCAAAAGTTTCCATCCCCGGGGCACTTAGAGACAATAACAATGAACTTGTATTGGCACCTCAAAAAATTGCTGACTTATTCGCTGACCAATTCAAGTTAAGCTTTGTAAAGGAACCGGTTGGACCGTTGCCAATTGTTAATATGCCCAGAGTACAAAACTCAATTACTCATGTAAATATCACTAGTGAGGTAGTTCAAAAAACACTGTCATCTTTTAAGGACTCTACGGCCACTGGTCCTGACGGTATACCATCGCTCCTATTAAAAAAATGTTCCAAAGCATTATCCAAAGATATAGCTAAAATTATGAGCCAGTCCATAGAGACAGGATGCGTCCCAACTGACTGGAAAATAGCAACTGTAGTGCCCATATATAAAAAAGGGAATAAACTCTTAGCCGCCAACTACAGACCTATCAGCTTGACGAGTATACTTTGTAAGACCATGGAAAAAATTATAGCCACAGAACTTCGAACATTCCTGTCACAAGAACGCATAATTATAGATGAGCAGCATGGATTTGTGCCAAGACGCTCGGTCGCAACAAACCTACTCAAGTGTACCAAAGACTGGATCGGAAAACTAGATAAAGGACTACCTACAGATGTGATATATCTGGACTATGAAAAGGCATTCGACCGTGTACCCATAAGACGGCTCATATGTAAATTAGAGCATTTTGGCATACGTGGCAAGCTTCTGGCCTGGATCAGTGACTTTTTATCAAACAGAACCCTTAATGTCCGCATTGGAGACTATCTTTCTGAGTCTCGCTCGGTTCTCAGCGGTGTCCCCCAGGGATCGGTACTTGGACCACTGGCCTTCATTTTGTACCTGACTGATCTGAAGAACACACTTCAACTGCCTTTCTCCTTGTTTGCCGACGACACAAAACTATATGGAAACCCAATTACGCAGTCCCAAAGCATCCAATCCGACCTCAGCGCTATACACGACTGGACCAAAGATTGGTTACTCTCTCTGAATGCAGATAAGTGCACTGTACTGCATATAGGCAAAAAAAATCCGCGTAAGGTCTATTTCCTTGGTAACCAGCAGATAATACCAGTAGAAACACAAAAAGACCTGGGAGTTTTAATAACAAGTGACCTAAAATGGGAAGCACATATAACTTGTGTTGTCAAGAGAGCCAATGCCATGTTGTACATGATACGTAAAGCATTCATGTGCCTTACACCAAAGACATTTGTGACACTCTACAAAACATATATAAGACCGCTGCTGGAGTATGCTTACGTGATATGGAACCCATACTTTAAAAAAGACATTACCCTTTTAGAAAATGTACAACGCAGAGCCACTAAAATGGTTACTAGATTACGAAATAGATCTTATGAACAACGACTTCAAGATCTTGGGCTCACCACTCTGGAATACCGTAGACAGAGGGGCAGTTTGATTGAAACATACAAAATACTTACAGGTTACTATGATATCCCCGATCTCCACGAACTCTACACCATGGACGAGAGCAAACACAATAAACATCTAAGAGGACATAAATTAAAACTATGTTCAACAAGATCAAATGGGAACCCCATGAAGTATTTTCTGCCAAACCGTGTTGTTTCTGACTGGAACAAGCTACCTGAGGTTGTAATAGAAGCACCAACAGTAAACGCATTTAAGAACAGATTAGACAAATTCAACATCTCCAAGACTCGCAACGATGCACACGCATCAGCTTCCTAAAGCTGCTAGTGTGTCGCTCCAATAATAATAATAATAATAATAATAATAAACATTTTATACCATCACTGTCTGTTGGATGCAGTCTATAATTTAGGTTACCTATACAGTATGGATCGGAAAGGCTATACTTACTAACATTTTAACCTGCGCTTCTTCAGCGCATTTGTAATCATCATGTGAAATCAGAATTTCGACTCAATAACAAATTTTAAAAAAAAAATGTTTACCGCAAATTACAATTGTGATTTTTTGGAAGCAGTTTTATTTTTAAATTATCATATATACATTCTGACTTCACATAATGACATAATGTAATTTAAAAAAAAAACCGACGAAATTACAAATGAGATTTTGTGGAAGCAGTTTTATTTATTAATTATCATATCTTTATTCTGACTTGACATAATGATGGCAAATGCGCTACAGGAGCGAAGGTTCAAAGTTTAGTTCACGCTTTCTGAATCATGCTGTATAGACTATCAATGTTTTCTGTAGCGCCTGTACGTCAATAGATATTGATATGATCAATTCTGTGCTAGCTTAATGGTTGTGGCCATTTATGTATATAGAGATCCAGTTTCAATATTCCGAAGCTCTATCAAAAATCGCAAAATAAAATCGATCTCTTTGACATTATTGCTCTACATTAGGGTGACAAAGAAATTCAATTTTCAGTATATTACCAGACGAAACCTGCGCTAAACACTTGAGTAATAGATTGTACATTAAGGGTGCTTTGTATACTCGCGATCTCTTAGAAATCTAGTGTTACGTTATATTATATAAGTATGAGTCAGTGTACACTGTGTGGAATATTAAGGTGGTCGACGATCGCTGGGAAGGAAAGTGACTTGTAAGGTTGTGTGATTGTGTTAGAAACAAGTTTGTTTGGAAATAAGATTGCTCCGATCTCTGAATAAGTGTGCCATAATTCTTATCTTTATGTGTACAGAGTTTACGTCAATACTTACTATAGTTATAACGTTTACGTGAATTACGTAAATAATGGAGAATGGTCGTCCGATTACCCTACATATTATACGATTTCATCCATAACTAAGATAGGATCGGAAGGTGTGAAGCCCACCTAGAAGACCAAGTCCATAGCACGTCCCAATTGATGACGTATGAATATGTCCGAAGATTTGTCTTTGATAACCGTGATCTAACCACATTCCCAACCGACATAAAAAAAATACAACAGAATTGAGAACCTCCTCCTTTTTGAAGTCGGTTAAAAAAACTCATTTCCAATACACGTATTTCGCGAGCATCTAATATTTTCAAAGAATATTAACCAAACTCCGTCAAACAAATCACAATCTATCGTTCAAAGATGATAATTTCCATCCTCGAGTGTTCCCGACGTAATCGTTATCGTCTCGTGACGAAAGAATTCATTAATATTTTATACCGTAAAGCCATAGGTATAGGGCTGAACAAATATTTGTGCTGTATATTATTAATGTAAATGTGTACGGAACACATAATTTGTTATGCAAATATCGTCCATCAATATACCATGCAAATATGTTTGTGTTATCCACAAGTCAATGTTTGCTTTCATGGAACTCCGCTCCTGTAGGGCAAGCAAGAACATCTAATTTAATCGTAGCGTAACCGAGAAAATATGAAAACTGAAATGAAAAGAAATGAAGTGATTTATTCGACATAGTAGATATTTATTGAAATAAAACTAATCTTACGGATTTTATCGCGTTTATTATACGTTTTTTACGTTCCCGACGATTCGGCTGCTTTACAGCAACCATGGTCACGGGAGGACTGACGCGGGAATAAACGCGATAAAATCCGTAAGATAAGTTTTATTTCAATGTGTAGAATTCGCGTAAATATAAGAAATAAATAATAGATATTTAATTAACAAATTACTCGGAAAAAAAAGAACGGACATAGGTTACATTGAACAGAGAGAGATCTGTGCCGTTGAGTTGATGGAGTTAGGATTCACCTCCAGTGTTGTTTTTCAGTCAAAGCCTACTCCTCCATATTTACCAGTTGAAAATATAAAATATCTGGCCACCATATTGTAGCCACCGCTTCAATCTCGCCACAAGCTACACAGATGGCGCTGCAGACGACTTTCAGAACAATTGACAATTCTCCATACAAACTAGCAACGCGCTATGAGAGTTTTTGGAGCATGTAACATTATATACAAGATCCCTATGATAACCGTTGGGGCATAGCGGCCGCCCCACCAGGCATACCACTCGCCTGGCTAGAAGAATGTGCCTTTTTCGCTAAAATATAATAAATATATGAAATAGGTAGATAGATACTTCAAAAGTGAGTAGGTTTACTAAATAAAAAGATAATGGATAGTGAGTAGCCCATACATACACATACATGTACATGCTGTTACTGTCATGCTCACATATAAAATCTGTGGTGTGAGGGGGATTAACCAACCATGACCAACCAACCATAATAGGGTATAAACATTCGTGCTCATCAAAAAAGTTTTCCCTACCGGGGTTTTAACCCGGGACTCATTACACACCATGAACAACGAGACCCGTAACAGGTTGCATAACATAAAATGTCGGAAACGATCGGGCCATTGTTCGACGCAACAGGTTCGTTTCCCGGCCCGATACTATCGCCCGTCTGTCTGTGCCAAACTCATTTGAATTCACTTTCTAAAGAAATATTCTCATACTATTAGATTATGATGTATTTTTTTTTATAATAGCTAGTTTCGCACACTCAAGTCTGAATATTTTTTTTTAAGCAGATTTGAATTTGCATTATGCTTTGTTAGGTCTACAGTGAAGTAATAAAAACGAGTTACGTTATAAATTTAAAAAAAATAAGTTTCACAACCATCGCGTAAATTGTTAGTATATTTTAAAGTATTGATTTCTTATATTTACGCGAACACTACACATTGAAATGAAACTAATTTTAACTATTGCAAGACCTCAAGACACTGTGAGCACTTTCTGCGTGGATCGGACCGCAAGCAACAACTAAATATGAGGGTACCCCAGTTGAAACTATGACACTAGGACGTCACCCACCATAGTTGCTGTAAAGCAGCCGAAACGTTGGGAACGTAAAAAACATAATATAAACGCGATAAAATCCATAAAAAATAGTTTCATTTCAACAAGATTTTGAATTTACAAACAGTTTACAAAAGCCGCATCCGTCTCTGTGGAACTGCTATACATGCTAGTGGAAGGACCTTGATTGATATGTACTAGTCTTCTTACAAACATTATCCATCGGAGGAATCCCTTTATGTGAGATGTATTGACGGCTACAATCGTTCGTCTTCATAAGACGGTAAACCACGACAGGCTAAACTAAAGATCTCGGTTGGCATGAACAACGAGTATTTTTAAATCTAGGTTCATTTTGGCACACCCCTTAACGGTGACCTTTAAAAATGCTGATGTTTCAAGTGAAAGGATCGGCTGCGCTATAATTTTCACAATTCATAACATGTATAGTTGGCTGCAGTAAGTGGACGATGTAATAAAGCTAATTTAGTGGAAACATTTAATTAAAATTATGCCCAGTTATGGTGGCTCAAGTGTAAATATGAATGAACTAACAATGATTTGGTACATGAAAGAGACACCGCTAGGAGAAGTAAAATGCCGTACGTGTAAAAACAAATTCGAAATTCAATTTTGTATAAAACATTCTGACTAACAACATACGGTTTCTTGCAAAGAGCTTCCGACTATATGAGAAATACCATAATGTTTAATAATTTAGTTATACTAAGCTACTTTTGCCGCTGAATGTAAGATTAATCCCACTAAAAACAAATCTTGTAAAAATAAGGCCAAGACTTAGGATGATCTGTTGGAACCAAGTCCATGCAAACGACATATTTTTTTGATAAATTAATTATACTTACGTGTCTGCTTTTGACGCCAAATGTGATATTAATATAGCGGACTGTACAATACCCACACTAAATTGCGGGCACCTTTCCCCGCGACCTTTGTTGGACTGGTCGATGCTAATGACCACTTGACATTATATTCGTAAGTGTCGAATTTACGAAGGCTCGTTTGGCTAACACGCGGTGTTTGGTAATTGCTATGTTGCCGCGATGGTGTTGCCTGTTGTTTTATATTCTACAAGTTTTAGATGTTTTACTGTATGCTGAGAGTTCGTGTAGTCGGTGGACACAGAACCTGGCCAATATTAATAATTAATATGAAAGATATAATCATAAACAAACGAACATTAATAGTAAAGATATAATCGTCCAGTCACAAAAAAATACAAGACACAAAATCGCCTAGACGCACTAGCATGATATTTGGTATCACTTTATACCCGGGGATAATCACACTAATATTATAAATGTGAAAGTTTGGATAGATGGATGTTTGTTACTCAATCACGCTAGAACGGCTGAACGGATCTGGATGAAATTTAGCACAGAGATAGATTATAGTCTGGAATAGCACATAGGCTACTTTTTATCTCGGTAAAAAGGACACACTTTTTAAGCGCGGGTAACACGGCGGGGCGCAACTAGTATAGGATACTTTGTATTAACGGGATAGCATAGAAACTGTATCTCAAAATCCACAGGTTGGATTTAAATTAAACTATGCATGGTTATGGTTGGAGAACCGATCAATGTTTTCGCCCTGAATGTTAAAGAACGAAAGTCCCCGCTTACGAAGTCACGGGCAGGGCTAGTAAAAAATAAACTTAAAACAAACAACCTATAAAGTATCCTGTAAGTACTACGTAAGTAAATTATTGGCATTACGGCCAGTAACAATGGCCCAAACAACTGGGCTCAAAGACATTTACGTAATTGGGAGCAAGAAGTACCATCGAGCCGCTTCGAGGGTCATCGGTCAATTGCCCAACTTTCCAGTTCGGAAAAAAATGATCCAATTGAAACTTAACAGCAAAAGTTGGTCAATATCTTGTTGCTTGTTGTAAATGTACAACATAGTATACTACTACATATACTTTCATACCAGGTGTAATAAAAATAGTGTAAAATAATTAAGAAATTATCGAGTGAACCTTATAGTTACTGGTTATATTTATGTATGAAATATATGTTTTAAAGACGTCTCACCGTGTACTTGGTACATGGCGCTTAAATTTAAAAAAGAAGAAACAAAAGTAGGAAACAGTTTTATTGTGAAGCATTCACATTGGCAACACATACATGAATATTAAAACTAACAGAATATATTAAAATTGGAAGCTCAGAAAAAAAATAACCACCAGTGGCTGCAATCAACTCTCCGCTCTTAGCCCTTAGTTAGCGCTGCGAACTTTTAACATTTCAATTTCGGTGGAACTTAAGTTTCTGTATGAAGAATCCTAAGATTGGCTGACATGATTTGATCCTAATCTCTTGCGGCTGCAATCACTGCATGCCCCAATTATGTTCGGCTCGTGCGCAAGTCACATCAATTATCAGATTTTTGCAACGCAAAGTCCACAAAGTATTTCGGTTTCATCTGTAAAGATCATGGCGATGGATGATGAATCCTATACATTCTCTAGTTACATGCAATAAAACCAAGCGCCAATAAGTTAAAATATAATATTGCCAGACGAACACACTAACTGTACGGTCCCAAACTAAGCAACACTTGTATTATGGTTCCGTACAATAGACGTTGAGTGATCCCAGTATATAATGCTTAGATAGACATCCGTGACTCGGGTACAAACATGCGTGCTCATGACACAAAGTTTGCCCCTACCGGTATTCGAATCCGGGACCCTTGGCACAAAAAACAAGGTAACTACCAACTGCGCTGATCGACATTATACTTACTGTTTCCAGCTTAGTTGTATTTAAGGCAAAGAGTTTAAGAAGAGGTATCGCGATTTGGTTGATTTTCTATTCCACGTATTTCATTAAATTTATGGACTATAAAATAAAGTAAAGTAAAGTTTATTTCAGGCGTTATTCTAGGCGGAAGCCTGTATCTTGGATACCTTATTAGATTGCATAATCTACGTTAGCTTTTATATTTATTATAAATTACATTATTATATAAAACATAAAGCGTACGTGTTAATAAACGTTTAAGTTTTTGTATATATATAATTTAAGTACATGATCTAGAAGTGCAAGTATACAGGGAATAGTTATAAAAAAACAACTCAGTGGTGTTGTTTTAATGTCGTGTTTACTCCTCTAAAACACGATGAGTCACTCAGTTGCTTCATTAGATCGCAATATCTGATGTTGAATCACTAGATTCCCCAATTTCGTGTTCGTGAATCTCTCTATCTGATTGTTGTAACGCATTATAACGGCCTCAACGACAACGTTGTAGTAGAGATGACACAGAAACTAGATTATCTTAAGATCTATCGAGTTTCTCTTAGCTCTAGTTGCTCTAGGTTGACGACAGGTTTTTTTTCATGTTGTCGCCTGGTCAGTTTTTTTTAGATTGCCCACACACTATCTTTGCGAGAGTGCATTGCTTAAGGAGTAACATTGAGAGAGATACTACACGTTCATACGTAAACAATCTCGCTTTCATTCTACGCTAACAGTTAATAACTTGATGATATATAACTTAATCAAACATACAAAGTATTCTTTATTTAAAAAAAAACATTATTTAAAAAAAATATTTATTCTTATAACGTGTCTCAAAAACACAAGAGAAAATAAACATTTAAAAATGTTTTATTTCTCTTGGTACATTTAAAACCACTTCCTCTCGCAAACATTTTTAAAAATTTAAATTTCGAATACATTAATCTTAATGTAAAAGATCTATTTTAAAAAAAGAGCAACCATGGAGTTTCTTGCCCGTTCTTCTCCATAGGAACGGCATTCCGAACGGGTGGTAAAGCAGTACCATAATATTTTTGTAACTTGACGATTCATAAGTACTGTACAATAATGGTCTACGTGAATAAAAAATATTCTGATTCTGATTCTGATTCTGATTCTAATCTCGTTTTTGCGTGTCGGGTGCTTTCAACCAGTCCATTGATACACAGAATGATATCAGCTTATTTCATATTTGATAGCTTTCGCCTCTGTACAAAACTTTTTAAGAACTGCTTCTGGAGTGGTTAGATCGTTCTAGCACTGACTTAATATGATGGTCAAGACTGGCCAGTTCCAGTTGTCATTACGAAAATGTCCATACCCTTTCATTTGTAAAGATTTTATCTACTTACAACCTACGAATATCTTAAGCTCGTTGTTTACAACGGAATCTGAAAAAAAATACCCTGACTATCGCAGTGGGTATTGACCCTGTTTTCTGCGCCTAGGGTTCCGGCTTCGAATCCTGGTAGGGACAAACTTTGTGTGATAAGCACGAATGTTTGAACCCGAGTCATGGTTATCTAATATCTATATAAGTATTATATACGGGGTTCGCCCATAGTCCATTGTACGGTACCCATACTAGAAGCATTGCATTGTGTGATACCGTATAGTTGGTGTGTTTGTCTGGCAAACTCCTAGTAAATAAAAAATCTACTAAGGTTAATATTTGATACGTTCTAAGTTCAAAATAATAACAAACAACAAAAATAGGCCTAGCGATTCTATGGATGTGCAAATGATATTCAACCTTAAGGTGACCAAGGAGTTTCTTGGTCGACTATACCTACTAAACGATCATCTGCATGTGGTCAGCCGTTAAAAACATCCTTCCTTGATTTCTTGGTTCTTCATATCTGGAAACCTAGAACCATAAAACAAATAAAATAATGTATGTGACATCTACCTAAAGAATTCATGGTATGTACTGAAGAGCTCAGTATGCCCCAATATCGTACATTCGGAATAATATGTCACATCAATTAATATGAATACTGGGACCTTGCACTTGACAGGAAGACCTTGCAAGTGCAAAGTCGCGCCGATTGCGCAAGTGGACCGGCGCGAAGGTCACAGCGCACCCTGCGCAGTGGCAACAACCTTTGACTTTACGACTGTTTGCATTGATTAATGTTCGGCTTAGAGACGTGTGACGAAAGCGCTCATCAAAATATAGTATACTAGCTCTTACCCGCGGCTCCGACCGCGGACTAAATGGTACCTCGATGTAACACAGCCGCAGCTTCGTAATAGTGAAAATATTTTTTCATCTAAACTCAAAATCTATCAAACTTAGACTATATTATTAGTATAGTTAATATAATAGGTATCCCAAAGTAAATGCTGCACTATATAAATTTTGTGTAAGTAGTGCGAATTGCCTCAAGCATGTCCTTCTTCTCACAACCAACCGCTCATGTGTGTCATAACACGGTGACAAGATGACTCGTGATATGTTAAATAGTACAGACAACACAATTTGTGTCGACAACTTGTATCATTGTCATATATTCACGTTACTACAAGTTGTAACTACTTTAGGTCGACCTAATTATTACTTTCTTGACTAGGTTTGTCTAGATAGATGTTTTATTATGTAATAGCTCCTCTTTTCCACTACATAATAAAACATTTAAATTGTATTAATGGGCGAACTTAATAGTCTCTTGAAATAAAACTATGTTTACGGATTTAATCGCTTTTATTATGTTTTTAACGTTAACCCTAGTTCATGTTCATGAGGGTACCCCATTTCAAACTACGACACTAGGACATCTAACACCTCAGTCCTCCCGTGACCATGGTTGCCGTAAATCAGCCGAAACATCGGGAACGTGTAAAACATAAAATAAACGCAATAAAATCCGTAAATTTGTTTTATTTCAATGTGTAGTATTCGCGTAAATATAAGAAAATCTTCGATGGAAGGGGAGGTACTAACTAAACAAATGGCTTAGACAGGGGTCAGAGACACAGAAAAATGTTTCCAAATGACCACTCGTCATCACCAAATTTTTTATCTGTATTCAAACGTATAAGAGCCCCCGCGCACTAGGCAGCCTGGCTGCACAGCCAGGCTGCGGTAGCCAGAATATTTGCGCAGCCAGTTATAGCAGCCAATCGGCGACTATTCGAGATTTTTTTTAAAGTTCGGAACCCAAAATACGTCTGGCTGCTACAACTACTGCGCGGAGACTGACGGCAGCCACATACATTCGCCTATACACGATCTGGCTGCGCGCAGCCAGCTGGCTGCCGTGCAAACAGGCGCGTTTTATTGGCTGCCGCAGCCGGGAATTCGTGGCTGCCTAGTGCGCGGGCTCCCATACAACGTCATATGATTTACTGGCTGCCGCAGCCTGGCTGCCGCAGCCAGGCTGCCTAGTGCGCGGGGGCTCTTATATTAATGCTTGCTCAAATATTGTGCATCAAAATGTACGCTAATGCAAAAAAAGAAAGTCATTATTTAACTAACGAGATTTTATTAAGCTGTTTAGCATTTCAAGTATAAGCTTATGATTTCGACGCTTACAATCAATCGATGCCACCTTTCTCTAACACATGAATGGGAAAATAGAGATTAGACTATTGATAGTCATTCCGAATCGTCATTACGTTTGTAAAAAAATCTAAAGGATGAACATGTTTTATTAATAAACGTATGGTTCCGTACCAATTTCTGAATCCATTAATAGAAAGTTCAAACGAATTGATTTGAATAATATTTTATGGATTTATTACACGTGTATTACGGGAACACAAAAAATATACAAGTATATAATATTATTATAATTTTATAGATATTCAATTAAATACGGTGGGTTGGGTAAATAACATATTCTAGTTTTGCAAAAGACAAGATAATGAATATTCGAAAACGAATTTATGTTACGAAGCGATTTTCAATTATAACATCAAGACCCTAAATTTGATCGTCAAATTATATGCGAGTTATGATTGGGCTGAAATTGATTGAAATTATATTTCATAATATAGATGTTACCCGCGACTTCGTCCGCGTGGTATTTAACAAAGACACAACTGTTGGCAACAGCCTGCTTGCGCGTTCTGAGCCCGCGGGACACATTGCAGGTTGTTGCTATCAAACTTAATCAGGCGCAGCGCTGCAACATTGGTTTTAATTTTTTTTCGTGAGATCCTATTTTTTGTCTAAAATAAAAGTAGCCTAAGTTACTCTTTGTTACATCAGCTATCTGCTAGTGAAAGTCCCGTCAAAATCGGTCCGGTCATTTCAGAGATTAGCCGGAACAAACAGACAGACAGACAGACGGACAGACAGACAGACAGACAAAAATTGTAAAAAAATGTTGTTTTGGTATAGGTACCGTGTATACATCATCCAAATGCACTTAGTAAAAAGCGGTTATTTTAATATTACAAACAGACACTCCAATTTTATTTATTTGTATGTATAGATTCATTATGAATGTAGTATATAATAGGTTTGTGAATGAGTGCGTAGTACCTATGAATACGTCATCAGACATGTATCCATGCACTTTTTTTTTGCTACCGAACGCTTTTATTGCCGTCAAGCCTGTCTGATCAAGATTTACTGGTGGTAGGCTTCGGCCGTGGCTAGTCACCACCCACTGAACAAAGCCATGTCGCCAAGTGGCCTAGCCGTGTTCCGGCATGATGTTCGGTGTTGCCATTCATGGATGGCGGGTCAGATCAGCTGCGCTGCATGTGCCTAGTGAATGTAGCGTCTCTGTCTACTGCCGCCTTCCTACCTAGGCAAGTATGCTCCATCGTAGATCTCATCGTCACTAACCATCAGGTGAGATTGAGATCAAATACTTGCCTATAATGTAATAAAAAAAAAAATAAAAAAAAAAATGTAACGAAATATTTTTTTAAAGTGTGTTTTCCCGTTTGTTTACACTTTCATTAACATTTTGAAAACGACTCACGTTACTCACAGAGCTATAATTGTCTGAAGAAAAGAGAGAAAGTAAAATTACGACCAACTTTAAATTCAGTTGATACTACCAAAGTTCGTGTGCACTTGTGAGGTCAAAAAAACCTTACCGATGCACAAAGAAAGTAATTGAATCGTATGCTGAAAATAATACTTACATATAATATACCTACAGGGTTAATTAAAAAAAAAGTACTTAATAAACTTTTGCTGGTGACTTCTTTATGTCATATATTTAAGTAATAACTATTGTTTTACAACTTTTCATTATTGATCATTAGTTGGATAAAAAAAAATATGCCAATTTGTCGCAAGTCTGTCACGAGTATACGCGGGATACTTTACCGAAATATTTAAACTAATAATAATGTTAGCCGCCACACAGTGGCATGCAGAGCTAAAGATGTAATAAAAAATATGGCATATACAGTGATTCAGAAAGCGTATACTATCCCTTGAACCTACGCTTCTTTAGCCCATTTGTAATTATTAATATTGTAAAAAAAAAAGTTTCCAATATAACAACGATTGTGATATATTGATGTATTATATTTAAGCGAACACTACACATTGAAATAAAACTAACTTTACTGATTTTATCGCGTGTATATTATGTTATACGTTCCCGACGTTTTGGCTGCTTTACAGCTACCATTTCCATTTCCTCCCGTGACCATTGTTGCTGTACAGCAGCCGAAACGTCGGGAACGTAAAAACATAATATACACGCGACAAAATCTGTAATGTCAGTTTTATTTCGACGATTGTGATCTTATTGGTGAGGAAATTAAAAAAAATACATATCAAAATTCTGACTTCACATAATGAATACAAGTGCGCTAAAAAGTGCAGATACAAGTGTTAGTATGCCCTTTCTGAATCATTCTGTAGCACCTATCATAAAAACTGTATAGTAGCAAATTTATAAAATTTCGTTAAAAAGTCGTAACACTAAAGTCGTTTGTCACGATGTTAATAATTTATTCCTAATAGTTTTGTTAGTATATATTAATAAACGTAAAGGCTGTTATAGTAGCTTAAAAGCTTTAAAAGACTGGTTACAGATTTGACGCTTTAGGTACTTATAAAACTACGACCGTTTCGAAATCTATTTGAAATATATCAGTCGCAAATCGCAATGTTCGGAACTCAAACGACGCGATAGGAATGCGAAATACGCGTCGATATTCTTTTATATCGACTATTAATATGGAAATTCAATCTCTACGTTCGAAATGATCGGCTCTTTTATTAGATTATAATCGTGCCATGATTTGCTTCGGACTAACGTGATAGGAATGACGTTTTTTGATGTGAACGTTTCAACGATTCGATTGAAAGGCTTTTATTATCGATACATAAATGTATCGATGACTTTAACTGAAAGCTTTATATAAGGTGTAGCAAGAATAGTGTAAAATGTTTTGACAGCTCAGAAGTAAATCAACTTATTAGACATTTAAAAGATTACACCCTTTACTGAACGCGTGGCCAAATGCTACTGATTCGCCTTTTTAACCGACTTCAAAAAAAAGGAGGAGGTTCTCAATTCGGTTGTATTTTTTTTATTATTTTATACATCAACGTGATCCATACAACTTACCGATTAATCTGTCAAAATATTTTACACTACTTTTGTTAAACCTTATATATGGTGTGATTTTTTACAATTTTACTTTTAGTTAAAAAAACGAGTAGTGTAAATTATTTATGGCGTTATGACAATCATATGACGAACTTTTTTGTCTAAAAGTAATTAACCCGCAATACCATTGACACATTGACTAAGCTATATTTATTTGTACATATTATAATTTTACTCTATTTAGTTCGACTTAGTTACTTATGTTTAGGAGACATTTAAAAAAGTAAGTTTATTATATGAGTCCCCATGAATTCAATGGAGAAAGTATTCGACCAGCAAAACCTAATAGGGTACTTATAGGCATATGAAGACTAAATAAGTTTGGTATATCTTTTTAAGTTATTACACAAACATAGCCTCTATTTATTCAGCAAACGCAAGTATGACCGTTCAAATTTCTAAATCACGTTTTAGTCATTCGCTTTTACCGGAAGGGATTAGTATTCCTCTCCGGTCTGCGTCCGTAAGATAAATCTTATTCACCTTTCACTGAGTTTCGAGCTAAGAACCACTGGACCGCGCTGTGTACATTACTAATGTGATTTACGTTACCTTCTGAATCTTTATGTGTAGTGTCATCATGACTACTATCTAATTAGGTAGAGTAGGGTTGCCAGCCTATCAGTCTTCTACAGAATACATTTCGGAGAGTGTGCGACGGAATTACACGAATTAATTCCCCCATCTCCATTCTATCGTCGGTCGACAAGACGCACGGACAAGTGTCATCCGTACACGGTGGACATTCCTGCGGTACGCACTAAGCGTTTTGCTTCTACTTTCATCGTGCGTACTGCCAAGGAATGGAACACGCTAGCGGCGTCTTTGTTCACCGTTGACTACAATCTGGGTGTTTTCAAGTCGAGAGTGAACCGGTACCTTCTAGGCAAGTATGCTACATCGTAGATCTCATCGTCACTTACCATCCGGTGAGATCGAGATCAAATACTTGCCTATATTGCAATAAAAAAAAAAAAAAAAGTTACGCAATGCATAGCTGTCACCGCTACTGGCATAATGTCACCACTGGCATTATATATGTGACCACTGATGCCATTAATAAAAAAAAGTTTTTACTCGTTGGCGTGGGACGTGTCACTATTGCTTTATAATTAAAATATCGCACAAAATCCAATAGATATATAGCGTGTATTCGCCTCACTTGACATTGGCAGAATTGTCCAAAAGGACAGAGCCAGAAACAATAAAAAATCTGTTTTTTTTTACTGAATCGCAACAAAATATACGCGAATACTACACATTGAAATAAAACTTTTTTTCGGACTTTATCGCGTTTATTTTATGTTTTTACGTTCCCGACGTTTCGGCTGCTTTACAGCAACCACGCTCACGAGAGGACTGGGAAAGTAAAAATATAACAAAACGCGATAAAATCCGAAAAAATTGTTTTATGTCACTATACAATACATGCTTTATATCAAGTAATAAAAGGAATATGTGGTCTAGATTGCCAAGCTTTCAATATAATTTTTAGCGGGACGGTTTGTGTATTTATTAAGAGTTATATTTGTTCTTCTCGATCGGTTTACCGATTAAATACTCAAGCAATTCTTATAAATGATAAATCACAAGCCTGTATCTATGGTGTTTCGAGTATCACCAAATATATTTTAATATTCAGTACCGCCGCCCCCCTATTCACATAAGCTTATTAATTGACTCTTTTATCGACCGTTTTGGTCCGAACTTGCAATCGCCATTATGAAATGAACTCCGTGAACACAAGGAGTTATCAATTTAAACCGTTCGGTTGCGAAACTAAAACGACTATGTCTGAGTATATATCTGTCATTATTACTATTGTAAAACTGTATCTAGCTATTGACGAGTAAATTGAAGATATTAAAAAAATGTTGCAATATTGGCGAATCTGAATCCAAAATAAGTTGTTTTAGAATTCTTGTTTATGTTGAAATAAAACTAATCTTACGAATTGTATCGCGTTTATTATACGTTTTTTACGTTCCCGACGTTTCGGGTGTTTTACAGCAACCATGGTCACGGGAGGACTGAGGTGTCTGACGTCCTAGTGTCATAGTCTGAACTGGGGTACCCTCATATTTAGTTATTACTTGCGGTCCGATCTACGCAGAAAGTGCTCACAGTGTCTTGAGGTCTTGCAATGGTACGCTTGGTTTTGGATTTAATAATATAAGTTAGTTAAGAGTAGTTTTATTTCAATGTGAAGTAATCTTGTTTATTTGTTCAAGCGTCACTGAAAAACTTCTGGACTTATCCTAACGGGATTTTAACATAGGGATAGCACTAATATACATTATAGGGGGTAGCATCATTACACCATGACTATTGGTCATCGAGCAACATAGCAAAATAAATGCAATTGCAATATAGCTGGAAAAAGTTAGTCATTCATAAATAAAACTCTAAACGGCTCCGAAAGAAATCTACGAAAAGAGAATCGATAATCAAATCGATTCGATTACTTATCGAAAACTTTTGAATCGATTCGCCTGAAGTAGTAAAATCGCCCGCGTAACACATTCAAAGGGCCTTTGGCAATTATGACGTAACGTTCACACGTCGGACATGGGGCGAATAGGATTACCCAATGACGTGGTGATTGTGACCTTCGGTTTTCAAACCTCATCAGTGAAAAGGTGCGACCATCGAAATTAAATTATGAATACAATACGAATAAAAGGTTTAAGAATTCAAGGTAATAAGCACAGTGAATATGACTCGGCAATCTAATTAAAATGGGTAGGTCAGGGTGGGCTAGCAAAGAAAGAATTAAAAAAAATCGCTGCATTGGAAGCAGGTGATAGTAAAATAAAACAGCTTAACAACATAAGGTATAAAAATAATACTGGAAAATATTTTAACCGATGAATTAGTAAGTTATTATGATCACGTTGATGTATAAAATAATTGAGTCGAGTCGAGGTCCCCACGATACCCAGAATAGCTATTATAAAGCTATAACCTGAACGGTGATCTGTATTATTGTCGGTTGTCCGACAAGTAAAAGCTCTATCGACATGACCATGTCTAGAGATGTGCAATCGTTTATGTGAAGCGATGTGGTAACCTATTGCCTCCGGGCTCTGTTATACATAGATATACAATATTACGTTCTCTTTGTTCTGAATTTGAAATTGTTATACTGATTTTTTTATGAATAGCCAATCATTAGCGAACAGTTTCACATTGCTAAAACACCAAACTTGTTTTTGAAAAGTTCCTTTGTTAAATTGGCATTCGCGTCGGTGGAGTGTCGGCCGGCTAGATCTTAAATATCGCGGCCTTGTTAAGACCCTACATATGCATCGTAGAACGAGTGAATTAAAAAGGTATAGCGTGAATGACTTCCACGTGTAATAAACTGTAACGGAGAATTGAAATAAAACTATTTTTAAGGATTTTATCGCGTTTATTTTTCGTTTTTACGTTCCCGACGTTTCGGCTGCTTTACAGCTGCTTTCCTTAAAAATAGTTTTATTTCAATGTGTAGTATTCGCGTAAATATAAGAAATCAATATGTAACGGAGAATGTTTGTAAGCTACGATTGAAGCGCAAAATTTTTATTTATTAGAAAAACACAATCTCAATAATAAGAGGTCATAAAACAGAGACTTATCGTTAATGTAACGAATACATTACTCACTTACCTACACGTGTCTCTACTATAGAGTTCAACTACAGGAAAAATCTTTAATTTCAGCCTTTCATTCGATGTCGTTCAAAGGTGCGCTTCAGAATTCCATTACACGGGACTCTACGGTCCGTAAACTACTTCCGTGACGAGAAAATTGCTACATTTCTGAGAAGTAAAATGGAATCTAAAATCGTTTTGATTACCTACGTCATAAACCGCGGATAGCGGCCTCCTAATAGTCAATAATAACAAGAGTACATAATAATAATTTTAGCCCTCCTGACGGATTTCGGTCATAGCGGCCAATTTCAACGGAGTCTAGCTAACTACGCAGGAGATGTTATAGTGCCCAAGTGTCTGCGCAAGCACAGATGCACCCTCTCTTTCGTTACTCTCATAGTCCAATGGGACGATAATCCGACACGACCATTGAGAGATCAGGCGCAGGACCGACGGCTTACGTCTCCTCTGAGGGACGAGCGACAGATAATCATGGTTGAAAATTAGATTAGCAGATAAAAGCCAGAAATCCCAGAAGTGCGAACCGGGGCCCCAAGTCTGCTAACACAATCGATTCATAATCGAACAGCACTGGCATAGTAACTGTCACTTTTGACAAATATCCCATACAATATCCGTCAAAAATGACAGTTACTATGCGGTTGCTGTTCGATTATTTATCGATTGTGTTAGCAGACTTGGGGCCCGGGTTGTATGCTATTACTGTTTTCGTCCTTTGCATAAGAGTACAAACCAACATAATGTACGACTCTGATACACCAGTAGCTTCGCCCAATTATCGTTAACAAAAAAAAATGCGTTGCGCATGCCTATTGACATTTAGTTTGGTCAATCGATAATAGTGATTGACATGTAAAGGTCCCAACACTGTCGTGTGATGACACTTGAAATAAACTCGATAATGTATGAGAAGCATACCTAGTAACAATGTTTCGGGGATGTTATATGCTGACCATGATTTCTTGTCTTTTGGGAAGTGGATAACTTTCTTCCAACTCCTCCTATTTTTATGTTTCGATTAAATTCTTGCGGGTTCCAAGACAATTAACTTTATCCCGGGACTCGCCGAGGTTCAAACCTCGGTGTCATCATGGGACACCACTGTAGATCCTGGCTTACCGGAGTAGCAGTGGTGGGATTGTGTGGCGGGCCTAGTCCCAGAAAATACTGACCATGATCAAATATGTCGTATCTCAACTATATGTGGACGTTGTACCATAATACACCTCTGTCTAATTGGATAATGTATTGAATTGTTACGTACTCTATTTCGATATGCCACTCCTCAGATTTCTAAGGAGTAGTATAACAAGGATAAGCTTTTGAGTTTTTCCTTGAAAGTCTCAATGATTCTATTTTTGTTTATTTTCATACACAAGTACCTACTTACATTACTCTCATAGAAGGGTCGCTATGTAAATGTATGAGATCTTTTTAAAAGGAGCAACCATGGAGTTTCTTGCCCGTTCTTCTCCATAGGAACGACATTCTGAACGGGCGGTACAGTTGAAGCTTAGCATTTTGTAACAATTTTGACGATTCATAAGTACTGTACTTAATGGTTTACAGGAATAAAAAAAAATATGATTCTAATTCCGATCATCCAGCCCGCTCACGACACACAACCTGATCTCTTAAGGAATATAACTATGTGGAGAAATGAGACACTGTCAGCAAACTGTATAACCTTTTTTTTTTTTTGTTGACGGGGGGGAAATCTTCGATAGATACCCGGCCTCTGTGTGGGAGAGGGCCGGGCTATGTGGGATTCTTACCCGCTAAAACCCCCCCGGTGGCCGCCTTCGACATATGTTGGAGGGGCTCCGGGATCTCCAAACGGAACGCACCGGTGCCCCTCTTGTGCCTCGCCCCCTTATGGGGGCCCGTCTCGGGGGAGCAGATGTTTGCTCCCCCTGCGCCCTCGCTGCGTACGGCGGCGGGGAGCCACGCCCGCCGCCGTCCTCCTCAGGAGTCGTCATCGTCACCGGACGTCCGGGGCCCACACCCCAGTCGTCCTCGACCCCGAGGGTAGCCCGTTATTTAAGGCCCTGGGCATCAGGGCCGGAAATCAAGCTTATGATATGGTGGTTTATAGTACTAACCAGCCGAATGAGGACAGAAGGGAGCCGATGGAAGTAAAGAGGGCCATCGGCTACTCTTGCGCAGGTGTTTTTAACATTTCGAAAAAAAGCAATGCCATGGCGACACATTGGTCCAGCCAGAGGTTCTGCACTGCACATTTTGAAAATCGTCATATTGTAATTTTCATTAGTCCGGGTTTTACTAGGATCGCCACCAGTTCTTCTGTAAGTATATATTATCCGTTTAAATAAAGAATGTCGCTGGACAAGACTACACCACCACACCTATAAAAAATGGTAGGTATAGTAAAAAAGCACACCTAGGTAAAAAAATTAGACCCTTGGAGTGATCGTTCGGCGTTTATTTACTTTTTATTCGCCAAAAAACATTAAGAAGGTCACCACGCAAATGACCATTCAAAATCTAACAGGATATTGCGACCGTCTCGATGCATTCACGAGCACTTCGCATCAACAGAACATATTTCACACATTCGAGCGAACTAACGCAACGTGCCCACACAATTGCATTCGAGATTCCAACGATTATCTATAACGTTGGCACACCACGGTCCGGTGAGAAAAAAAAAATTCGAACAACGCAATCGCTTCAGTAACTAATGATCGATCGTTACAATGCGTCAGCGGACTCAGCTGAACGTCATATATAAAATATAAGAAAAAGGACGTCATTCAAGATGTTTTGGGCTGACTTGGTGGTAAAACCGCGCCGTGTTTAGCCATGCCGTAATCTTAGACCATGGAAACAGTGGATGATGGGGTCTGAACTTGACTTTGGACGTCACTTGTGTTCTATGGTATAGACAAATCCCCCAATACGTCGTATTCATTTAAGTTTCGAATATGTTGTGCTACCGTTTCTCTATCGCGATCAGGAGAACACTCTAAGACGGATTATCATTGCTTTTATACATATGTTATAATGAAAAAAACACCCCAATCCATGACAGTTTAATCCCACCACAGGACTGACAGCAGAACTTTTAATTAGTGGCTGTAGTTTGAGCTTACGACCTGTCTTACACGCTACTATAAGACATCGTGCATCTCAAGCGTTAAGTAATATGTATTTATCTGTGACTAAATCAGTGAGAAATCAATGGTCATCAGTCTGTCATTATCATTTTGACTGTGAAAATCGCTGCGTAACCTGTTATTATTGCAATATCAATCTTATTCTCTGAACTTAAGAGCTTTGCTGTTATCGAATCAATTTATATTATCTTCTTACTGACTCAGAAAACTGAGACTCCTCCTCGGACTTCTTTCTCCTTTCGAATTTAATATTTATCATTATAGTTATTAAATCTGATTAGGATAAGCTAAAAGAAAAAAGACTGTTTTAAAAAATATAGAAATCTATTTAAAAAATAATTATATTATTTTATATTAATACTAGATGCGCCCGGCGGTGTTACCCGCGATAAAAAGTATGAAAAATTAAAACATCTATCCCACGGGAACCATACATTTCACCGGGATAAAAAGTAGCCTATGTGCTATTCCAGACTATAATCTATCTCTGAGCCACATTTCATCCAGATCCGTTCAGCCGTTCGGGCGTGAAAGAGTAACAAACATCCATCCATCTATCCATCCATCCATCCATCCATCCAAACTTTCACATTTATAATATTAGTATAGATTTAGTATCTAATTTAGTATTTAATATCTTATCTTTTATTATTTTATAAATGCATTTTAAAATAAAATATTTGTAAATAGTAGCTTAGGCTATTCAGCGAGGAAATGCGGTCAGCATCGTGGGTACGCTGCCGCATGGACCAAATATTTTACACCTTTTTGTAAATATTAAGTAGGTAAGCTTTTCTATTCTCTTTTTAAAATTTATATTTGCGTTCAACATATTGTGTGAATAAACTTTTTAAAATACCATAGAGAATTACATAAGCGCCCATCATTCCAGAACCTTATATTTTCTCTGTTGCATGGTGTTATGGCTTCCATCTGAACCTTGGCCCTGACCGGCCCCAGCGCTCACGCGACCACCGTGACAAAACAGTCGGCCCCGCAAAATTAGCGGCTTTGTTTAGAAACACAGTATTAGGTGGCGGCCATTAGCTATGCAATAATAATTACGTAAAAAACATAATCATTTATTTATATAAATTATTATTTTTATATTATGTAAGTGGTGTTCAAGAATTTTGGTACAGGTATATTACATAACATAGTCACAGTATTTAAATCTGAATAATATTGTTAATTAACAGGTTTGTATCATAGTAAGATCATATGATTACATTGCTCGTGGCTAATAATTGTAGTCTATATTCGTCATTTGTCAAGGTACGTATATTTAAGGTATATTCAAGGTACGTATATCACTTTGTTTTCCCGCGTTTTTTAGGTCTGAATTTAAATTTAATTTTTAAGAGACTTTTTTTTTTCATTAAAACAAAATTTATTTTCGCAATCAATTTAATAACACGTAATAAAATAAAATTAATACATGGAACGCAAACTCGCTACTTTTAATTACGATGTTAAACTTTCCATATGTTATGGCAAGCGCCTTGTTTGTAATGATACAACAACAAATCTTGCAACTGATCGTCCAAACGGCCATGTATATCGAGATCTAATCGAATTAGATACAACCGTATAATTACGCGAGAATTTAAAGTTTACTCCACACGTTGACGGTAATTTCGCAATATTTCGCAATAAACAATGCGAAAAACGAATTTACACTTATAAGATGATCTAGCATATTCGCATGCAGACAAGGCGGAGGGCCAAACCTAGTTTGTAAGAAATGATTTTTTTTTAATGGACTTGTCGATATTCGATATATATTGCGCTAAAGACGCACAGGTTCCGTGCTTAGTATACACTTTCTGAATAAGCCCGTAGTTCAAGGCAGTATTCTGGATGTTTAATATGTATATAAGTATTATATACTGAGTTCGCCCTCAGTCCATTGTACGGTACCCATAACACAAGCGTTAAGCTTAAAGTGGGACCGTATAGTTGGTGTGTTCGAATGGCGATATTTATTTATTATTATATGGTTAGCTTACGAACAATCTCGCACTTGACGTACAGGTATAAAATCAAATCTGTCATAAACTGATCGATAACCGCTACAGCGGTTGCCAGGCAACGACCTCCCAACCCGCGATATTTGATTTAACTTCGACAAATTAACTTTTCCCTGTGTTCGCTAACTTTTACTTCGGATATCAAAGACGCCGCTGAGTAGGCGTTGAATGTGCGTAAAAGGTTTTTGAGATAAGTATTTTCTGTTATTTTGGCACAGAAATAAGTTTAAAACCTTAATTAGATTGTATACACGGTGTATGTGGCTTCGTAACGAATCAGAATCAGAATTTTTTTTTTATTTATTCACGTAGACCATTATTGTACAGTACTTATGAATCGTCAAAAGTTACAAAAATATTATGCTACTGCTTTACCACCCGTTCGGAACGCCGTTCCTATGGAGAAGAACGGGCAAGAAACTCCATGGTTGCTCCTTTTTAAATAGATCGGGCCTTACCTTTTTGGGGTCGAGTCACCTTCGTCCGTAGGAGAATTAAGTACCCTCGAGATACCCTACACGTGGCCCTGGGTGGTGCCAACCAGGTGACAACTCTACTGGTGGTAGGCTTCGGCCGTGGCTAGTCACCACCCACTGAACAAAGCCATATCGCCAAGCGGCCTAGCCGTGTTCCGGCATGATGTTCGGTGTTGCCATTCATGGATGGCGGGTCAGATCAGTTGCGCTGCATGTGCCTAGTGAATGTAGCGTCCCTATCTACTGCCGCCTTCCTACCCAGGCAAGTATGCTCCATCGTAGATCTCATCGTCACTTACCATCAGGTGAGATCGAGATCAAATACTTGCCTATAATGTAATAAAAAAATAAAAAAAAATCTTTTACATTTTTGAGCAATACATTGTTATAGGTATGTGAGAACAATGTAGGAACGGCTAATCAGAACGAAAACTAATACAATTGATACAACTCATGATGATCTTTTCATAAGTATACGCATTTATTTCAATACTGTTAAATTGTTTTTATCATCAAATATAATAGACGTCTACCTCAACATAATTTTAAATTAAACAAAAACACCCAAAACTTAAATTAGACCTAAAACTTAAATGTAAATTAAAACTGGATACGCTCGAGCGCGCTCGTCTCTCGCACGAGTCGGGTATCGCGCGCAGCGTTGTGTTGTGATCGCGTTGTTTACTATACATCGCTCGCTCGAATAACAAAAACCCATGATTTTTGACAAAACGATTGCTATAATTTTATTACAGCCTGTATATCTAATTATGCAATAAATGTTTGTATCAACAATTATAAAAAAAAATTGTTGTCATTAACCGTGTTATTCAGACTTCTTTTTCAACACTTTCTTCGTAAATAATAAGATATAACAAAAATAATGTAAAAAAAAAAGTGTTTACCGAGTAGGTCATATCGATGAAGATTATGTATGAAATGTATTGAGTTGATTTAATGAAATCTGGGAAATAATATTTGGGCATTTGATCTTTATAACCTACCCGTTAATGGTCAAACTGGATTGGGATCTTTCGCAATGGAATCCATTAAGCTCTGTCTACCTCCTACATCATTATTTCGTATAATTATACGAAGAACAGTAGTAAAATACATAACAAAAAGCTTACAAAACAGAATACATTTATTTTCCCCTAATTAAGTAACTAACAAGAAAATATCAAATTACAAATTTACATAAGTTTGGTAATGGTGTTAGCAGACGATCGAACTTGTTGCGGGCTGGACGGTTCTGGTCCGGTCCGTACCAACCAACCGTACTGTATTTTCCGAGTAGTAGCAATAGAGTCTAGACCAGAGTTCTCCAAACTACTGCCCGCGGGCAAACACTGGCCCGCGAATACCACCAAGCCCGCGACATGGATTCTGGCTGGTCTTGATGTAATTTGCAATTGCGTCAATATAAGAAAAACGAGACTCAACATTTATTTTTATTGCCCTTGGCCCATTGGCTTTGTGGAGGAATCAGTCTGGCCCTTAGGCTAACTTGCTATAGACCAGGGACTCCCAAACTATTTTGATCAAGAGACCCCCTTTTTAAAATGAACTAATACCTCAGACTCCCATAGCCAAATTACTTTAAAAATCCTATCTCTATAGTTGTTTTCCTATTGATACAAAATAATAATTTCATCTTGTACGAACTTGTGCACGCTTATCGACTTGTTGAGTTTTTTTAAAGTACAACTATAATACTGATTTAATATAGACCCCGACGTGTCGATATCGATCACTTTGGAAATCCATGCTATAGACGCACATATTTAGTACAGAGGGGACCGTATCCATAGTCCGGCCGGTTCCAAGTTCGATCGTCAATTAATACTTTAAAAGTAATTTCTGAACGCGCTCACAAGAAGCGTCACTCCGGGCGGGTGCCACAACGCACGATTAACCATTAACCAAGTTTATAATATAAGATTAACATCGATGGCCGATTCAAAGCGACCGCTTATTATGTACCGCTCGTATTGTCTCCGGCTGTCGAATGATCGATGGCTTTGTTAAAACTTTCACTTTTAAAGTTAGCAAGTTGTTAAACTTCGGATAAGATCGGCCTGTAATTTTGTTTTGTTTATATGAGTGATATGTGTGTGTGTGTGTTCTGTTATAAATGTTTGGATGTGTTTTTTATTTAAATTCTAGACATAAACACTTCTATTGGATGATTGAAAAAGTGTATACTATCCTGTGATCATTCGCTTCTGTAGAACATTTGTACTTATTATGTGATGTCCGAATATTGATATGTCAAATTTAAAAAAAACTTCCAAAAAATCACAATTGTCGTCTTTTATTTTTTAAATGGACACATCGAAATTCTGACTTCCCATAATCGTTTGGCTACAACTGGGTTAGCGTTAGTTTTAATGTTATTGTCAATATGCCTTAATTAATGCTTTACCGCACAATTACCACAGTAAACGCTTGGCTACATTAATGTTCTGCCAAAAGCTCTTAATGCTTACCGTCATTAGTAATGACGTCAGTAAATTAATGTGTTAAACGGTTGGCCACATCCGCTTAGCGACATTATTAACGCTTACTAATTAGTGCACTAAGCCATAGATGTGACCGTATCATAACGATTGCAAATACATTAAAGAACCTCAGGTTCAAAGGATAGTATACCCTTTTTTAGTCACCCGGTATATGTATAAAAGTTCCCGACATCAATTGAACTTAAGCCCACCGAATCTGATAACATGCCTTCGCAGAATATCAGTGTGGAATAAAAAGTTATGCTGGCTAGAGCAAAAAAATATATGCGAAAATGACCTTAATGTCTTAAGGCAGTAATGTCCCTCATAGTACCATTAGCTACATTACGTCTTCACTGTTTATGTAGTCTGGGGGTTAAAGTAGTTTTGTGATTTTAGAAAGTGCATGATCGTCAGACGGCCAGTGCATCGTGAGCGAGGTGGGAGGTGACTGCAATCAGCTTCTTTGGTACTCATCGCCGGCCAATCATTTATACTAAGATAATTTTCTAAATCGGTTCATATATGCCGGTGGTAACAAACATAAAAAAAGAAAATACAACCAAATTTAGAACCTCCTCCTTTTTGAACTCGGTTAAAGATATAATAAAATGTTCAACAAAAACTTGTTCAATATTGGAACTTGTCTGTGTCCTCTGCATATAAGTACACGCTTGTACCTAAACGTTTCATTCTCAGAGTTTTAAAACAAAAAGAGTAACTTTGTATCTGTTACAATGGTTGGTTTTCGTATAGTAATATAGGAGACATATATGGTGTGTGTGTATGTGTGTGTGTGTGTGTGTATCGAAAAAAACATTTTTTGAGTCAATACGACAATTTCAAACTATGACACTAGGACGTCAAACACCTCAGTCCTCCCGTGACCATGGTTGCTGTAAAGCAGCCAAAACGTCGGGAACGTAAAAACATAAAAATAAACGTGATAAAGTCTAAACTTTCAAATTAAAATTTAAGCCACTTTGACATGCACTGATACTGGATTTTTGCGCCAAATCGAGGGTGAAATGGTGAGAGGATGAATCTCTTTACGTACCTAACATTACGGTGACGTACGCGTCTTCCATCTCGCTCAGACCACTTTTCTTATAAATAAGAATGACAGTGACATCATGCCTTCTTGATACCGCTACAATTACATTAGGAGTTTCTGCTTACACTACTGTTACACAAGTCACATCTGAGTAATACCTATTTAGATATTCCTTGCTGCTATCCTACCTAAGTAACAATGATAGCATATAAACAAGGATCAAGACATTACCACTGAAAACACAGACACAACATTCATCCCTCCAAACGTAACTACACATAAAAACGACTCAATGGCTTCACTACACAAAATACAAATCCCAATGCTAACCAAAATCCTTATTCCACAAATTCAAATTGAGAACTGGGAACCCGTTCCCTGTGGCAACCGGCAATAACGGTTATTACGTCACTATACACGTTCCTACGATTCCTAGCGAATCCGTTACAAAATATTTAATTTACGCGCGGCGGGCGTGGGATCGCGGGCCCGCATACACGGACGCTCACCAACCGTAAACTTACGCAACATATCACCGTGTTCACGGTGATATTAAAAATTGTAGACGCCTAAGTAACGGTTGTATTGTTATTTGAGCGATTAAAAGCATCTTATTATTTCGTCGTTTACTCGTATTCGCATTTGAAGGGTCCTACCGCGAGTTAATTGTATTCGCTAAATTAAGGACATTTTATGTTACTGACCTCTTTGTTATATACGTTACTGAAAATTAAATTCAATCTTATAAGTAATACTACAAATCTTTTTTAAAAGACACTCTTGGTCACGGCCTCAATACGCGTGAGCCCTTAATACGAGAGGATTCAGGCCATAGTTCACAGACGCAGACGTCTCACGTTCTAGTTCTAGAACTGTTAAATGCGTTTCATACATGCCGGTTCTAACCTTAAAATGAAAGAAATATCTATGCTTATCCCTAAATTATGTAAAACCTACCAAATGAAAATGTCGTAAGAAAATAATAATTTTATAACTGAAGTATGAAATAATAATAAGGTGGCTAACATAACATTAAAATTCTCAAAATGGGCCTCTACGTTTGGACTCATGAACCCGCGCAAGCGTTTCAAAGGTCCGTGTAGAGCCCCGTGTGTAGAGACAGACATAATAATAATAAATCAATGTTGTATAAATACTAATAAATTAGGCTATACTCTATAGAATTACTTACTCATTTTACCTCAGCAAATAAATGAAAATATTCAATAGAGATTTAATATTACTCGTGCGAGTATAATGGAAGCATACAAATCAAAATGCTGCTTCAGTAAACATCCAGTAATAATCTCGATAATAATGAAACTCAATACATTATAAATAATGATACATGTCCCTGAAGCAGTTTCAATAGCTTTTCTGTAATATGATTGTATCGAACGAAATGTAATTAGTTTCTCCAAGCTTTCTGCCACAGATCACGAGAGATATGCCGTGCGGTTCAAAATGTATGGGAACTCGCTGTCTCCGTTTTGTTCCCCACCACTCGCTAAAACCAACCAATACGAAGTCTCTTCGGTGCGTGCTGCGTCGTCGCCGTATACAGCGGCCGTACCACGCGACGCACCAGTTTATTCAAAGTATCGTTAGACGATCTATCCATTGCCTCGTACATTCACTCAGTAGCGAACATAGGTGGTACTTAAAGAGCCATGTATTTTGTACAAAAATAAAAAAGTCGTTGTGCTACATGAAAACTAAAATAACATAATAAAGGCATTAAATATTTTTTGATTTGTTGTTTTTAATGATTTTATAGACGAATAAATAAAATACTTAATACTGGCTGGTGAAATGAGATTCCATCTTTCGCGTAGTTCACTTGGCTGCTAGTATTTTTGCACACAACCACGGAATAACACGGCATTTAAAAAAAAAGTTAGAGCTCCGATACCGACGTGCAGTTGCAGTCGACTGACGGCGAAAACTCTATGTTAGCCTAATTTTGGCTAAATGTGAGCGCAAGCCCACCGCTTTCATAACATATCTCCTCTCATATATCTGTGCTTTCTGCAAATGATTTCGTTTTGGAAAATATCATTTTGATGGCAAAATAGCAAATAACAGTTGGCATAACATGGAACCTTCATGAATATAATTTTAGCGGAAAAGGGAAGATCTTCCAGCCAGGCGGGCGGTATGCCTGGCGGGGCGGCCGCTATGCCCCGACGAATATTGTCGGGATCTTATATATATGTAACGTGCTCCGAAAACTCTCAAAGCGCGTTGCAGGATTGTATGAAGAATTGTCAATTGTTCTGAATGTCGTCTGCAGCGCCATCTGTGTAGCTTGAAGCGTGGTTGAAGAGGTCGCTACAATATCTCAGAGGAGAAGATAGAAGGAAGGCGTAGAAGAAGAAGACCAGAAACGTTTACCAGCTACATGAGTCAGATTAAGGAAAGGTACTGACCCTTTCTTTTATCTTGCTCATATTATATTAAAGAAACTGCTCCACATAGAGACAGGTCGAAAGAGCTTTATCAAATACACCTTTAAGGGTGGCCACTTAAATAAAATAGCGCAACAAAATGTAGCGTGACCATAAACCTTAAAACAAAAGTAGCGTCGCAAAAGGCATTTGCAACTGTTTGGCAGCCTGTTCTGTCCCACTAAGGGGCACGAGCTGACTTTCCCATTCTACATTACCAGTTCATGTAATGAGCCAGTCCTTCGTATCCCGCCAACTCCTTTCGGCCTATCCGATGCCATTTGGGTAAGCGTAGAGCCCAATAGATCATAATTTTACATATTATTTACACACAATGTTATTTTTCTTTCGAAATCTGAGACTTCAATAATTCTGTAGTTGTGTGTGTAGTGTATATTCGTATGTTTCTCAATATAACATGATTACATCACAGGGCAAGTAGGCAATTAATTTAGCTCGGGGTACAACCTGTCCCGTAGGTAATTAAAATAATGCTTGTTTTCACGTAACGAACAAGATTGTTTGAGAAATACGTAAAAGATATTTTATACCTGAAGAAGCTTCTTTAAGTACGTACTTATACATAACATTAAAGTTAAAAGATGTTTCGTCAGCTAGCGATTACAATTTCCTAGTAGTTTTTTTAATGTTATAAATACATGAACTCTACGCTCTCACAATTAGTTAAATTTAACCTCACTTTTTACAACATTTTGATATAAATTCACCAATTTTTTCATGAATGAAGACCCGAGTTACATTTTCACGGAAATGGACAATCGATAACTAGACAAGTGGAATAGACAATATATGACGGCTTTGCCACTTTTACTTTACAAAGTTAAATAGAAATATTGCTAATACAACCTACAACCCATATAAAATATTGCTGAAATTAACCTACGATAAACTGTATTTAAATCCATAAGTTACTTATCGTTGTAATCAACACGCCTGATATATTTTTAGGTTACTTAGTTCAATAACTTGCTTTTCTAATTTCTCTTGAGACCGTACCCTATGTTATTTTAAAGTTTAGCCAAGTTGTTACGTGACGTTTAGGCGTAAATTTGAAAACATTTTGTATGTAGGTTTATTTCTGACGAAACGTTGTATGTGAACCTAATCTACACTCGAGAGCAATGAATTCGGATCATCAAAATAATCTTTTATATCTCTGTGAAAATTCTCGTACATGTCAGGTGTAACTAACATAAATAATGAATATTTAATACCGGAAACGCTTATTATTATTTTTTTTGTGACAAAATAGAAACAAAAACAAAAAAAATGCAGTGCTATTTTTTATAATCATTTATATTATCTTACTGTACAGCAGCCAAGATAATTTATTTCAGTAGTATTACGAAGACTTTAAAATATATTTTTATAAAACCTCTGGCGCGTGGCGTGGCGATATTAGTGAGAAACCTTACGTACCGTCACTTATATAAGCAAGCATTTTTAATTTTTGAGATTTTAAGCATTGTTTGATGACCCGGATTCATTGCTCCCGAGTGTAATTTCAATAAGTGTGGCTTTTTATCGACTTGTATGCGTCATACCAGTCGATATCGCCTTATTTAACACGCACGACCACCACGAAGTTGATTGCGATATTCGCCGTAACGGAGGATTAGGATTCCCTTAGCGTACTACTTTAATTTGATCTCGGCTTACCGGGTTACGCGCACAGAATAGCCTATCACGAGGGAGGTGCGCTTGCGCATAGATATACCATACTAATAGGGAAATGGCGTAAGTGCGAAAGCCGGGACGATCTTGTGATATCTTAGACGTAGCAATCGAATTCCGCTAAGTATAGTCTGATCTCGATCTATCTCATGTAAAAAATTAATTTTGATTTCAATTAATTTATAAGGCAGTCTAATATATATTTTATGTAGTTACATTACACACGCACATATAAATTAGAATCTGCTTATTTTAATTGGCAGGCCAATATAGCAGTGATAGACAAGTTGGTAGAATGCTTGCCTCTCATTTACAGCCACGATTATCACTTGCTAAATGGTGAAGGAAAACATCGCTTTGAGGGGAGGCCCGTGCCCAGCAGTGGGACATTAAAAAGGGCTGGTATTATTATTAATATACAAAACTAAATAAAAAAGACTAAGTTCAGAATCAGAATATCGTTCTTATGAAGTAGATGGGAAAAGGAGGAACCGAATCCTGATATTCACATCATCACTTACATGGCGGTCACTTCAAACGAGCCAACTGTAAAATAGATTTACTTATAAAATGATACAATCTAATCCATTTATAGTCATGTGGGTGCGATCACAAATTATACAGTGAACGCGAGTGTCCTTATATGAACCGCATGAGGTTTGGTACTCAGAGTATTTATAAATAGTAGAGTCATCTATCATCGGTAAGATGCTATGTATTTAATGTAATTTAATTCAGTGACCATCAGTAGCGTGCGGGCGTCTAAATTAAAAATATTGTTATTTTTTATAAAAAATCACGTTGAACTAGACTTTTATGATGTTGTCATGCTAAAATGAATGTAAAAGTATAAAAAAATAATGCGTATAAACAAGCGTTGAATCCATGGTATCAGTTTTCGTTACGAAGCCACTTACATCCTGTATAAAAAAGTACGCAAGTGTATAAGCATCTGTGCTTGACATACTAGTTTCCACACATACGCTAATGTCTAGATTCGTTTGAAGAAAAACCACTTGTACCGACAATTTTCCATAATACCGAGAACAAGATGGCAATTGGTAGTAAATCATCAACACGTTACCCGATTAACATAACATTATGCACCTTTGTACAACGTGTAATTTAAATTACGCAAAACATACCATATAATGTGTAAAATATTTTAACAGGGCCACCAGTAGCTTATAAAGATACCATTCCCAAAAAAAAAACTTGAGAGGTGTCAAGGGACACCCGGATGGAACGAAGTTCCTTTATTATTTTTTATTATTTATTATGTACAAAAAATCAATAATTTTGGGAAACAAAAATATATGGCCCCGGGTGGGCTCGAACCACCAACCTTTCGGTTAACAGCCGAACGCGCTAGCCAATTGCGCCACGGATGCACTTGTGCAATGTCTCGAAAATACTGACCATTATGTAAATGCAAACGACAAAGATAGCAAAAAGTGTCGTTACAACTTTTCGTGATAATTTTTTCCGTCTAGCCCCCGCAGCGCAGCAGCTTTCGCAACGCGCGATAAGGAACTTCGTTCCAAAACTAATTATTCGACATTTAAAAAATGACACCCTGTACCTGAGGGCACGGCCAAACGGTACTGGTTCGCCTTGCTTAAAAAAAATATTCATTTACACAATGATTGCTATCATCAACGTGATCCATATAACTTACTGATTCATCTGGTAAAATATTTTACACTATTTTAGTTACACTTTATATAATTAATGCTGCTAATTCGCTTGGCACCAACTAGCCTAAACTAGACCAAATTTTAGTTTACTCCTGTCAAACGGCGTTCGCTATTCTGTTAACAGCAGATTAGACTAATTTTAGTTTGACAGCTCCTAAAATTGGTTTAGTTACTCAACTTAGCTTAGTTGGTCATTTTTCTATTCTGTTACACACACTTTACGTCAAATTGCGTCTAAAATTAGAAACGTCAAACTATAATCCGCCTTATTTGGTCGGCATCTAATTTGGTGCCATCTAAATTTAGTTCGTAGTTTTTCAGGTGATGTTTTTATTAAGATAAGTTGTGAAAAACTATTTTATCAAACACGATGGAGGAATATGTGGTTGCGGCTCTTGTGGATTCATCTGAAAGTGCTAATTTTACCAAAATAATAATAAAACAGAGCCTACTTCAAAGTACTTACTTGAAACACAAAATTAAGGCATTTGCTTTCTATCCGTAGAAACTATGAAGAAAGAATACGCCTCGAAGGTTTATGAGCACATTTCAATCCCTTCGAATTAGCAGAGAAGTTTAAAAAATCTTTTGTGGCTTCACAAATTTGCAGCACTTCAATTACTGAATACTCTAGATGATCCGCTCTTAGTGGAGGGGCACATCCCAAAACATATAAAGGTTTGCGATTTAATATTTTATACAGATACATACCTACTTTTTACTTGTTTATAAATGTTTATAAATACATCAACATGACACTTTGCAGATTTTAACAGCACTGCAATTTTACGCTCATGGGAGCTATCAGGCTGCTGTAGGCCAAGATAGTTTACCAGGAATGAGCCAACCAGCAGTGAGTATATGTTTGGGAATAGTGTTGAACATAATTGTGCAACAATTAACACCCCAAAATATAAAGTTCCCTACAACACAGACGGAGAAAGAATCTGCAAAAACTGAGTAAGTTTCATTTCGTATCCACTAAATTGGTTTAGTAATTTTTGAGCTCATACATTATAAACAAATAAATATATAAATATCGCCATACGAACACATAACCAAACGGTCCCACTTTAAGCTTAACGCTTGTGTTGTGGGTACTGTACAATGGACTGAGGGTGAACTCAGTTTATAATACTTATATACATACTAGCTGACTCGGCAAACGTTGTTTTGCCATATAAAATAAATTGAGATATAAACTATCCTATCTCTCAAGTTGGATCGAACTGCACATGGTGTGCGAATTTTATTATAATCGGTTAAGTGGTTTAGGAGTCCATTGAGGACAAACATTGTGACACGAGATTTATATATATTAAGATTAAACATCCATGACTCGGGTACAAACATTTGTGCTCATCACACAAAGCTTGTGTCCCTACCAGGATTGGAACCCAGGACTCTCAGCGCAGAAAGCAGAGTCATTACCACTAGGTTAATCAGGCCGTTGAACCAATATATCTTTTGTCTTTATAATATTAGCATAAAAAAATATCTTGACATCAAGTTATAACATGTAAATGTTTCTACTTTTGCAGATACGGATGAGAATTATACCATTGATTTAGATCATACGATAAACTATCTATGGCGGAAGAGTACATTGAAACAGATTTCCTTGCTGAAGCAAGACACATTTGGCAAGTGTTAATAAACACTATTTTACTCAAAATTTATAAAAGTATGGCAAATCATAAACAAGACTTTAATTTCTGAATTATTATAATAAAGCTTTTTACTTATTACTATGTTATCAATAATCAACAATAAACATCAACATTAAAAATAATTAACAATCAAAATAATAAACAAATTTGTAAGTAATAGAATTTGAAAGGCTTAAACAACAAGCTTCTGCACATGGGGGCCATTTGTTGCCCACACTCAATGAAAATGGCACTACCGAAGAAACCAACTATGCAATAAATGCTTAGTATTACTAACTTATTACATAGTATTATGGTACACTTCCAGGCGGCAAAATCCATCCACATAGGCATGCCCAACAATATCCAAAATTTTGGATTCTATGTCTATCAGGGCTCCTCCTGCCGGACCGCCACCTGTGGCGCTTATTGAAGTTCGCACCTTGCGAGCCTTGGTCTATAACTTCGCCACCCACACACTCCAAACCTGTTGATAAAAAAACCATATAAAAACCATTTAGACGAAAAAAATGCATAATATTCAGAACACAAAACTTACATGCTCCCACTGCTGTGCAGTTCTTCTGCAGCCGAGTTGGTTGAGCTCGTCGTGGTTGGTAGGGCCCCCTAAAAATCTACCACGGCAGAATCTGCTTGGTTTCCTGAAAATATAATTGATTTTTAGATAGATGTCCTCGCGAGTCGATGTAATTATTACCATTGATTGATTATAAGTAAAACAAAACTTTGAATCCTTTTAAATGCTTACCCGCTATTTTGATGTTGTTGTGGAGTCGCTCCACAAGCAACTCCTGTTGTCTCTCATTAGACCGTTTCCTATCGTTTTCCATATTAGATTCAAGCCACTAGATAACTTATTACAACAACTACAATGTCACAATGTAGCACACCCGTCTGATCTGAAAACGGCGTTTTGTTTACCTACTGTCAACAGATACAAAATCGAATTTACCACAGAACAATAGATATGGAACACTTAACCACAGACGATATAGAACAAGTTTCTATAATTTATTATTGTAAATATCATAAAAAAATAATAATAAAAATATTTAGACGCCGACATATATTTTAAATTAAACTTTTATATATTTCAAGGTTATTTTAATAGAATTTAATCATGTTATTTCGATTTTCTTTTCCATTCACCTTATTTTCATTCATTCTTCAGATATATTTTTTAAATACTGGCAACATACATCAATTCAATTTAGGTGCTGTCAAAATCAAATTAGTCCTGTCAATTACGATATTTAAATTAAGTTCGATGTGACAACAGAATTGATTTTAATGATTTCTAAACTATACTTAAAATTTTAGCTAGTTTAGTTAAGTTTAGAGAGTGTGCAAGCGAATTAGCAGCAATGTGTGTGTATTTATTTGAATTAAGTATTTATTATTTAAATCAACACACTTGACACAGATAGTGTGTGACCTATTATCTCCATTAGTGCCTACCATTCGATTATTTTTTCTTTTTAGTTTTTTAAAGACAGTCTATTTTTGTTAAGTTATTTTTTTATCGGGGCGAATGCACAAAGAAAAGCGGAACCAAAAAAAAATCCAAAACCGTGTAGTTCATGGTGTCAATAGATAGTTTCCTTCTGAAAAATTCGAACATAATTTGGTTCGGCATCCCAGATAATTCTATATATCTGTGTTGTTATATATACGAACGCACACACACATACACAATGGACACACATAGATACTCGTCGTCTCGTTGACCGTTCTAACTTTCAAAGCATTAATTAACTAGAATTACGTACGAAAATCAATGTTTTTAATTAAAAGTTACAGATGTATAAGCGAACTTAATAATTACAATGTTAATTGTGTTTAGCTTTTTGATGCTAATTATTTGTTTTTTATTTTAATTTAATTTACACATTTATGTAACTACAAAATTATAGACCCATGTAAGAGACTATGGTTCTAATAAAAATAAACTTAATTAATATACAACATGTGAGTGATTTAACGCAAAATGCTCAATGAAAAAAAAAACTAAAAATTAAAATTCATAGGCGTTTATGTCAATATTCAAAAATATAATAATACCAGCTCTTTTAATGTCCCACTGTTGGGCACGGGCCTCCCCTCAATGCGAGGGGAATTAGGCCATAGTCCACCACGCTGGCCCAGTGCAGGTTGACGGACTTCACACGTCTTTCGAGGGGCTCTCTCGGACATGCAGGTTTCCTCGCGATGTTTCCTTCGCCGTTTAGCAAGTGATAGTCATGGTTGAAAGTGAAATTCGTATATGAAATCCAGAAATCCTAAAGGTGCGATCTGGGGTTTGAACCTGCCATCCTCGTTACCGAGGCAAGCGTTCAACCAACATAGCTTTCACTGCTTTTTTTCCAAGATAAATATTTATTATTAATAAAATGACATAATAATTAAATACGTAACATTATTAGTTAATTATTTAAATTATAACTAGAGTAGACGGCTTTTTATTATAATTTAATTTATTTGTATATTACCTAACAAGGCGAGCCATGTTACAACAATTATGAAATCAAACACTCATTCTAAAATACTGCAATGTACGAAAAGCGACTGGCAATAAACTAAGGGTATTTTCAAGTATACATATATTTTCAGGCTTCTGAAGATATAGAAATAAGAGCGAGGACAGCCCATAGAGCCCCAAGTCTGCTAACACAATCGATTCATAATCGAACAGCAACTGCATAGTTGCTGTCACTTTTGACACATACAATATCTGTCAAAAGTGACAGTTACTATGTGGTTGCTGATCGCTTATGAATCGATTGTGCTAGCAGACTTGGGGCCCTGATGTAATGATAAAGATAGACAAGCGGCCACTGTTTTTTCTTGCATTCTATTCCCTAAAGGGGGAGGCAGACGTTCACTGTACTACCCACATTATGCTGATGGTATTTTGAACCCAATATCAAGGGGTGTCACACTCCTCTTCGATGCGAGGTGAATTAGGGCATTTGTCCACCACTCCATCGGATTGGTTCGAGCGGAGTTCGAATTATCACACCTTGTTTCGGTAAAACCAAGAACACAGTAAATACAATTGCACAAACATTATTAAAGACTTAAAGCCATATTCATTCTCTGATTATATTCTTTTAGTTAAGTAGAGGCCAGCGGCAAAGGCTCTATATAATACGATTCCTGTCGGCTTCCCATTCGAAAACAAAACTTGGGTGCCTACTTGCTTGAAAACGATTTTGTTTTGTTTTACAAAAACCGACTGGGCCCCGAGTCTGCTAACACAATCGATTCATAATCGAACAGCAACCTTATAGTAACTGTCACTTTTGACAGATATCGCATAAATAATCTGTCAAAAGTGACAGTTACTATGCGGTTGCTGTTCGATTACGAATCGATTGTGTTAGCAGACTTGGGGCCCTGGAATCTTGGGTGTTTTCTGACAACCAAAATGGTATATTTTTAATTGGGGATCTAGACCACATCGAGTATGACGCTTTTGTAAGGGTATTTCTCATGCACTCCGGGTTAAGGTCCTTTACTTTCGCCATCAGCATCAGCAGATAATATACATTTACTTTACCAGTAGCTGGCACTGGTAGAAGGTTACTAGTCTATCGCCACTTACCTACGATTAACTCCTAAACTATTTCCATCATTTGGCATTTAATAGTTTCGAAAGAGTAGCAATTGGCTCAATGCAATTTCCCTGTAAGTGTTACGATAGGTCTATAATAAGAATATATACTTTTGGTATTGTAAAATAGAGTTCAAAATAAGTTTTTTACGTAATATCGTCCGTTTAGATCCACTATTAGGTTTTATTGAGGATATGAGTAATGTTATAATAATTAATAATTTTGAAATGCAATAAGGACGATTTTGATTCATCGGTTCTCTGGGAATGAAAAATGTTACATGAATTGCGTGACTGAGAACTGGGTTTTAAGTGAGTATATATGGATCTTGAAATTCTGACTTCACGTAATGGTTACAAATAAATATGTGCAGGTTCAAAGGTTAGTATACCCTTTCTGAATAACGCTGTATAATCATCGAAATGGGTGAATCTTCGGCGTAGTTTTTACTCATTTTGTATCGACGTGCTAGCGTCCCTGAGATTAGTACAAAGCTATCACGATCTGCGCCCACTCCTAACCAGAGTTGGACCATATTTCCAGGTTTCCGACTGCCAGTGCCTGCAAGACAGTCTGGTGAACCAGAGGAACCAAATTTGCGATTCCAGTATTTCCTGAACATGCTGGTTTTCTTTAATAGTCAAAGTCAAATCGTTTATTTCGTATAGGCCTACGGGGGCACTTACAAATTGTCAATAACATTTTTTTTCATAACTCTACAACCGTATCGGAACGCGACCTCAACTGAGAAGATCCAGCGAGAAACTTAGCGGGTTTCCTTTTTTTTTAAAAAGCCATTATTTTCACGAAAAAAAAAGTAAGCTCTAGTGTGTTCCCATGCGAGGCGCACACACACTACACTTTGACATTATAAAATTTAGTGAACTAACAGTATGTAAGCCTCGTGTCCCAATAGGTACATAATCACAGTCAACTGACCACTGATCTGTTACATATTCTTTGCTACCAACCTCTATCGATGACCGCAGATCATCAAATGACTCAAAACCTTTATTTTTTCCACATTTATTCACACAGTGAGTGTTCGCAACGAAATTATTGTACTATTTCGTAACGTATAGTGCAAATCGTTGCGGTTTTATCAAATCGTAAACGCATTCTCTTTAATTGGACAAGCCGGACTACGAGGTCGTCATTTTAGTTACATCACGAGTCCTCTCACATGAGCGGTTTATTTATGTGTTTTACATCGGATTAATTAAGTTAGATAATTGTTATTCAAAATTCTTTCTAATATCTACGTAGTATATTGAAGAACCACGATTCTTGATTATCTCACACCTCTTGAATCTATACACAAATAAATAAAATTGGAGTGTCTGTTTGTAATATTAAAATAACCGCTTTTTACTAAGTGCATTTGGATGTATACAAGGTACATATACCAAAACAACATGTTTTACCATTTTTATCTGTCTGTCTGTCTGTTTGTTTCGGCTAATGTCTGAAATGGCTGGACCGATTTTGACGCGACTTTCACTGGCAGATAGCTGATGTAACAAGTAGTAACTTAGACTACTTTTATTTTGGAAAAACTTTTTTGTTCAATACCACGCGGACGAAGTCGCGGGTAACAGCTAGTTGTAAATAAAACACACGTTTGTTTATTTGTACATGTTTGAGGGTTGTCGGGGTTTTCTGAAGAAATAACTTATTTCTGATTCAATAGGCGGCGAATTTATTTATACCCTATCTACATTGTATACTAATTGATAGAACTAGGCGATATTTGGCGGAAATCAATTGATTTCATCCTTTACAGATAGTTTCTCGTCTAACATCTTAGAGGAGTTCGGTGTTGCTGGCTTCTTTAATTATCGAACAACTTGTTTGGTTTATAATTGGAATAGTTGACAAGCCGAGGGTCAGTTGTGGATTCCTCTGCCCCTTGTTTAACATTGTATACTTGTTACGCTGCTTTCTAAATCAAAAGATTTTATTTGTCTTCAAGTTTAACTCCCTCACATCCTGCCACTATTCATTTATAACTAAACTGAAACTAAACCACGGTGAAACTTTTAATGGAATAAAGTATTTTATTCGGCTTGAATGGCTTTTCAAAATTGTAATATATATACACATACATGTATATATTATATACACATATATAATATATATACACATACGTGTATATACGTGTATATATTATAATATAGGTAATTCGGTACGTTGTTATACAACAACGTACCGAATTAACTATGTTTTAAAGTGTATTTGCGTTGGCAAACCTGCGTTTGAGTGTGTGCGTCAATTGGCATGTTATGATACGCAATCAAACTCCCATGTTATAATGATGATATACAAATCAAGTCCGCTAATCGAGACATATTTTTTATGAATATACTTTTTTTTAAATATTCTGATGCAAGACGAAATCTTGTGAAAGGACATATTGCGAGACCTTTTCAGAAAACGGAACCAAATTTAAACCACAATGCACTGGGATTTATTAATCACATCACAGTGACCAATATTTATTCTATATCGTCAGAACTATCGCCAACTGTACGATCCCAAACTAAGCAACGCTTGTATTATGGGTACCGTATAATGGACTGGGTGTGGTCCCATTATATTATACATATATACGTACTAGCTGCGCCCGGCGGTGTTACCCGCGATAAAAAGTATGAAAAATTAAAGCATCTATCCCACGGGAACCATACATTTTACCGGGATAAAAAGTAGCCTATGTGCTATTCCAGACTATAATCTATCTCTGTGCCAAATTTCATCCAGATCCGTTCAGCCGTTCGGGCGTGAAAGAGTAACAAACATCCATCCATCTATCCATCCATACATCCATCCATCCAAACTTTCACATTTATAATATTAGTATAGATTAAACATCCATATTTGAAAATGTTTGCTCTGCTTAAATGGAATACATAATTACTTCATACTGGGTCTACTTTAAAGGAATTTTGGGTTCGTATATAAATGAATCAAGGTCTTAATTACGTAAGATTTCTCAATAATTACTTTCATATTTAAACGCTTTAAGATTTTTGGTTCGGTTTAATTTTAGACGGTATTTATGCTGACGGGTTTTCATCTCCAAACTTTCTTTGAAGGTGTTAAATGTTATTCGATGTGGAAATAAAATCTAATTTTACCGATTTTATTGCGTTTATATTATGTGTTTTACGTTCCCGACGTTTCGTGATAATATAAACGCGATATAATCTGTAAAATTAGATTTATTTCAATGTGTAGTATTCGCGTAAATATAAGAAATCAATATGTTATTCTATGTTTAAAATCCATGAGAGTTTTTACGTGTAATTATACTCGTAAGACCGATTACTATAACAAGTATCCCTTTGGTTACCTATTGGTAACATAAGGGCTATATTAGGGTCCCATTAGGTCTTGGAGGGTAGGGCAACAGACGCATCATATACATTTTAGTAATAAGCCAATATTCTGCGTAGACTGGAATCTGAGCCATATAGAATTATTATAAAAGCTAGGAAGTCACAGTCAAATGCAAATCATTTATTTCGTATAGGCCTCCTAATTGTCATTTTACATTTTTTTTCCTATCATATACAGGATGGTTCAGAAAGGGCATCCTGAACCTGGAACCGGCGCTCTCTCTTTACCGCATTTGTAATCATTATGTGATGACAAAATTTTGATGAGTCGAATAAAAAAAAAAAACTAGTAAATGACAATTATGATTATGTGAGCGGTTTTTTTTTTCTTTAAATTCGTACAGCAAAATTCTGACTTCACAGAATGATTAAGTATGCGCTAAAAAGCGTAGGTTGAAGGCTTCAGTATACTCCTTCTGAATCACCCTGTATAGGACAAGAAAAAAAAAGTAAAAAGACAATTTGTATGCCTATACAAAACAAATAATTTGCCTCTGATTTTGTCGTTATAGCCTTTGTCATAATGTTTATACTGTACGTCAAGTGTGAGATTATATGTAACCTAACCGAATACTTTATAGTCTACCGTATTTAAACATTTTGTATGGACAATTGAAAGTTTTGAATACCGTCCGCTAGAGGCGCTTTTCAATTCTCCATACAAAAGTCTAAATACGGTAGACTTTAAAGTATACAGTTAGCTCGCACTTTACGTGCAGGTATAGACAACTGCGGCGACATGCCAGCTAAGGAAAGTGCGGTTGCTGCTACTGTTGTAGAACTTTTTAAATTTAAACAATGTCACAATGTCTTCACGGTATATAGATATGGGCAATAAAGTAAATGTAGCATGTACCGGTATTAGAATGCGATGCATATCACTTGGTCGTGGAAGCGGCGCATGCGCATAGATAGTTGTTCTTTTTATTGTTATTGCCCGGCTCTGTTATGTCACGCCGTGATCATATAACCTATGACATTCGAAGAATATTTTATCATTCCGCTAATCTCTTTATTATGGGCCGACGAATTTAAAAAAAAACTAGACGTCTCATCGGCCAGTAATGTCTGTGATGAAATTCGAATCGGCTAATAGTTTAATTATAACTGTTGCTTGTCGTTTTGTGCAATACATAAACTGTTTAATAGATGTTTAAATGTATGCAGCTAGGTATAAGCGCTTCTCTTGCTTATTAAAACAACTTTTATTAATGGCTTAGTGGAATTGTGACATGAACATAAATTGTGGCAATTATTTTTGTAAAGCCATAATTATTATTTGGTTTCTAATCATCGTTTATTGAACTCCAAATTTATAGCAAGGCTGCGTTCGTTTAGAATGATATTTCGAAGCGCTTTTCGACTAAAAAATACTTGCCTACAATTTCGATAAATTTTGGAGTTATTGTCATTATATTTTTAGACTAACCGACCCGATAGGCGTTGTCCTATCCAAATTCCATAGATGAAAAGCACATTCAGTGTTTTCTAAATTCAATTTTCCGGGCAACTTTTCAACTTTTTCTATAAACCTGATAAGGAAATAATTAAAAAAAAACTAAATCGCCCTAGCCGTTCTCAATTGATGCGCTTACTAACGAAAATAATTTCATATATACGATGATATTTACTACGATTTTTCTTCTTTTTTTACACCACGGAATAAAATGAAATATGGCCTCAAATTAGTGGGTATTTTGCCAGTGTCAAGTATTTAATAGCGATATCGAATTCAATAAAAATACATTATAAAATAAAAATATATGTGATAACATACAAATATACTATCACTTATTGGTTCTTTTTTCTTTACGATGTTTTTAATATGACTTATTTGTGCCATCGCTTCTACTGTCACAACAAAACACTGACAGAAAAAAAAATTATGACAGTCTAAAAACCTCTTATGGCCGTCCACACTTTTTAGGCTAATGTAATGCAAATTTTTAGCTCCTCTGTCACATATGCATTGTAATGTTTTTTTACATAAGTAACTTTTGCATCAACAAAAGACGTGTTTTTGCGCGATGTCGAAAATGTCTGTATAATAAAGTCATAAACCGAACCAAACGAGAATTATTTCATGGTTTCTATGTATGTATAAAGAAAAAGTTATACTTCTTTTTTTTTAAGTTGGCAATCAGCTACAAAATAGTGCCATTTTTGCCAGTGTCGAGTAATTCTTGATAGTTGTTATTGAATTTTATGCAACCCTGATGATAATGATAATGATGATGAGGGTGATAATTATGAAGCGAATCCCCTACCCTTATCAGTAAAACTGTGGATACTTTACCAAAAATTTACCGGCCATCTTGGGAGAACTTGGAAAGTCAAGTTATACTAATTTATTTCAATTTCCTTCACTCGTGCACGTTTATGAACACAATGGTTAATATCCCACTAATATTACACATTATATATCAAAGAAACGCATATTTTGGAAAATAAAACCAAAGTGACAAATTTCGGCTGCACTTCCCGCCAAAAAGCCTAAAATTATACTGACTTATTTATGGTATTTTAAAAGTAACCCAATATGTTAAATAATTAAATACTCACAACATTTTTCAAACAGACGATGTCGAGGAGACGCCATAGAGAAGAGAGAGAAAACCATAGAGAACATTATGTTTAGAGAATTGATCATGGGTTATTGTCCACATCAATGTGTTCCGTATTTCACAAACTGGTGTAAGGATATCACGTTGCAATAGTTATTTGAACTTTATGTCAATTGATCTAAAGATATCATTGCACGAATGAACTGTAACATGTTCTAGGAAGTTTACTCAGTCGCGCGATTTTCGCATGCAGTTAAAACTGATAATATAATGATGGAGCATTTTATTCTTCTAATTATGTTGATAAAATTTGCAACAAAAAGATTATGTATATGAAGTATGTTGGGAAACTTTATGTGTTACGTGATTTGGTAGTAATCGTCTGTTTGGCGTAGGCCTACTTTTTCTAGCTATATTTAATATAAATCCAAATTATTAACCGAATTAAAAAAAAGTAGGAGGTTCTCAATTCGATTGTAATTTTTTTTTATGTTTGTTACCTCATAATTCCGTCATTACGAGTATTGATCCGATTTGGAAAATTCTTTTTTTTGTATATCGTACCAGCCAGCAGCAGTGGAACCAATTGACGACGTTTTTGATTTTTTATATTCTGTTATGATTTACGTATTATTAATATTTTTTTGATGTCAACTCATGTTAGATACTACACAAAAATGAAGTGTCTTTTAATTTTACTGTAGCTTATTACATTATGAAAATTAATAGTGATGTATCATCATAACCTACTAAGCTACAGTAAAATGAGAAAAAAAAATGGTACAGGAAATTGTCAATATCTTCATATATCTAAACAACAAGAAAGCTCACACAAGAATAATTGATATATCGCCAGTGACACAATAGTTAACTAACAATCGAGCCATGGGAATCAAGATACCGACAATGGAAACATAAAACGTCATCAATGACATATCAATCGCCATAAACCGGCCCGCGAAAGCGTCCAGCGTCCAAGATCCACATTGTTTTCACCGTAGAAGAATCGCCATTAAAATCATAATTCTCGTATGGCCCGAAGGCCGAATCTTAGGAAGAGTCTGGGAGAGAGGCGTCGGCGATCCACCAGTATATAAGCCAACGGTCGCCGGCACAGAGCATCACACAACCACGACACCTCCGTGAGTCAACATGAAAGCGTTCTTGGTAGGTACCCCGTGTGCAGTGAAAGTGACTTGTGACCTGTGCATTGACCCGCACTCCTGTGCTCGTGCTTCCTCGTCGGATTGCTCCAGTGATCGCTCCGCTCTATTCGTCGACCCCATCGATCAATAAAGTGGAGCGTGCTAACAGTGTTGTTATATGTGTGTCTTTTATCCTGTAGGTATTGGCAGCCGTCGCGGCGCTCGGCTCGGCTAGACCCGAGGCGGGATACAGTTACAACGCCCCTGGAGGCGGCGGCCATGGTGGCCACGGCGGACTCAGCCTGGGCGGCGGCGGCCTGGGCGGTGGCCTGGGCGGCGCTCTGGGCGGAGGCCACGGTGGCTTCTCCTCAGGCGGCCTGAGCTCCAGCAGCTTCGGTGGTGGATTCTCCAGCGGTGGCTTCTCCTCCGGCGGTGGCTTCTCCTCCGGTGGATTCTCCTCCGGCGGCGGCTCCGGCTTCGGCGGCGGCTCTGGTTTCGGTGGTGGCGCTGGATTCGGCGGTGGTGCCGGATTCGGTGGCGGTGCTATTGTCCAGAAGCACATCTACGTCCACGTCCCGCCCCCAGAACCCGAAGAACAGCGTCCCCAAGTGATCGGTGGAGGCGGCGTCCCCCAGAAGCACTACAAGATCATCTTCATTAAGGCACCTGCTCCTCCCGCGCCCGTCGCGCCCATCATCCCCGCCCAGGCCCAGAACGAGGAAAAGACCCTCGTCTACGTGTTGGTCAAGAAACCCGACGAGCAGCCCGACATCACCATCCCCACTGCCGCTCCCACCCAGCCCTCGAAACCCGAAGTTTACTTCATCAAGTACAAGACCCAGAAGGAGGGCGGTATCGGTGGTGGTGCCATCGGTGGCGGAATTGGCGGACTCGACGGCGGCGCTCTGATCGGCGGCGGCATCTCTGGCGGTAGCATCGGCGGCGGCATCTCTGGTGGCTCTCTCGGTGGTGGTCACGGTATCTCCGGTGGCTCCATCTCCGGTGGTTCGATCGGTGGCGGACACGGCATCTCCGGTGGCTCCATCTCTGGTGGCCTCATCAGCGGCGGCCACGGCTCCGGCGGCGTCAGCTCCTCGTACGGTCCCCCCGGCCACTCCGCTGGCCCATACTAAAACGGCGTAACCGACGCCCGTTATTGTTATACCTGTTCAGCCGGCGAAAACCCTAGTATTAAGTAGAGAAAAAATTACGGTGCCTAAATGTATTTATGTAAATAGTAATTTTAATGTATTCTAGTTGTACTATAAATTCTTATTTTTGCATAAAAACTTATAAAGATAAAAACATGTGCTCTCAATTCATTCCCTTATTACATAAACAATTAATACACGCTCAGAACATTACTATAGGACAAGGTTATCCAAACACAGAGGAAACGCTTTATTTAAAATTCGAACACAGCCATTCAAAATTCAAAATTCGAACACAACCATAAAATACACACAAGGCTTTTTAACATGTCAATTACATTATCACGATCCATCGAAACGAGCGTCTAGGTAGGTAGAAAGTAGTGTTTTCTCCTTTGGTGTGGGCGACGTTACGCAACCGGGACAGCCTGACCTCCGTTGCGCAATACAGCCCAAACGAGCCGTTTGCATCATCTATATAGAAAATAAGAGAGTTTTGCTAAATATTATTCATTACGACACACACATTCCTATCGCACTCCTTCACAATGTCGTTGCGTAAACCTTGACTTATGTGCGTATTTTCGTAAATAAATCCTCGCTATACGACCATTAAGGGTTTAATACTGCTTTACACATGTTACGTATTAAAGGGAGTCACGTTACGCGATCGGAATACGCAAAGAGCGATTTTACGCGAGATTGTTTGAGCGTTGCGTAACGATGATGGTGTAGGGGCCGAAAACGTGATTTAACTGAATATTTATAACATGGTGAAACTTTCGCGAGTTCCGCGCGCGACGTGTTTGGACATGTGATTATTGTGTGGTGAGAAAGCTGGGGTAGCCGAGATGAGCCGCGGGCCGGACCACTCCAATATTTGAAGAAAAATAAACACGCAGAAAATGTAGTACCTGCGCATGCGCGTGACTCGCGTCATCCTTTCGTTGTTTACACACGGGATTTCTATGTAAAGTCCGCCACGAAATTTGTTTATCACTTTAAGATCGAATATCGTTTGCACATTTGAGTAGATAGTAAGGTATATTTTCGTCAATTGTTTTTAATTTGATATAAGAACATTCTTGATTATATCCTTAGTGAAAATTTCAATAACTGGAAGTTGCTATCAAAACTGATAAACCACTTGCATGGCCGACTTTACCTACATTTTATGCAATGGAATACAAAATTAAACAAGTTCAATACTACACATTAAAATAAAACAAATTTTAAGGATTTTATTTCGTCGGGAATATTTTATTTATTTACATAGATAGACCTTTTTTTCAATACAATTAGAATATTTCCAGTTTGAAGATTGCGCCCCGATCCGGTTGTATTCGGTTAGGAAAAAAAATACACCCTAGTGTCTGCTAGTAAATACCCCTAAATCAATATAAATTCTAACAATGGCTTTCAGGAAAAAAGCCGTGTGAATTTCAGCAGCTTTTTATACTATTTAACTCTTTACTGAAAACTCATACATCGGTATAAAAATTATTTCACATTATTGCACCAGCCTGTATATTAACTCTGAAACAGAAAGTGGATATTTCCACTTTTAATCAAAAGTGAATGTAGTTTCATAGCTTCGTCTAGTAGTTTGAGCGTAGACCGCTTCAATTCCTGTTTGGACAAATTTAAGATATAATCCTGTGGTGTTTCTGAACTCATTGTATAGTACCTATAATACATGTGATGCTTAATTTGGGACCATATAGTGAAAATGTTTGTCTGGCAATATTTGTTTGACGACCTGATTAGCTCAGTGGGTAGTGACCCTGCTTTCTGCGCTGCGGGTCCCGGGTTCGACTCCTGGTAGGGACAAACTTTGTGTGATGAGCGCGAATGTTTGTGTCCGAGTCATGGATGTGAAATAAGTATTAAATACTGGGTTCGCCCCCAGTCCATTGTACAGTACCTATAATACAAGCGTTGCTTAGAATGGGACCGTATAGTTGGTGTGTTCGTCTGGCGATATTTATTTGTTTGTTTATTTATATCAACCCCTAAATAAGCGTAGTCACAGTGGGGTAATAACCACAATATACTATAATAAACATCTGTAATGCAATCTAATTGCGCTCCGAACGTCGTTACTCGAAGTGCGTAAGTCGCTGACCGCACGCGCAGTCAACAAACACGTTTTATTGAGCGATGTATGGTAGAGATACGAAGTTTAATTATTGTGAGGTAGTTGCCATACAACTGCGTCTCCAGCGAGTATTATGCTCTACACACGAGAGGCGAAAAAAAATCTTAATAACATAACTAAACCAATCATACCAAACCAAATATCTGTGGTCTAGGTCTCCCATAAAAAAAAAATATTTATACTGAGACAAAATACTATTTAGCGGGAACTTATGTCGGTCGCATGATATTGCCTGGAAGCCCCCACGCTTGATCGATTCCCATCTGTAATAAGGCTGTTCATATTGTGTCTGAAATAATTTTCGTAGGGCACATTATTTTCAACACTGACGCGGAATCAGCAGTATAAAGATTTTTTGTCAAACCACATGTTAATTAAGACAACTTGTTCACTTAGCTTAGCAACCAGTTACGTTGTATAACGTTACACAAACGTGATAAGTTAATGCTACTGCTTTCCATACGCGCTAGATCGCGCACGCCGGATGCAAAATATTAGTCACTATGATTGATGTAGTATACTAAAGGCAGAAGGGCAAGTAGGTACATACAACTAACATAATATTTGGCTAACCTTACACTTGATGATTGATTTCGTAGTCAAGTAACAACTAAATAGGCGGGTACCCCAGTTCCAACTAAGACACTAAAGAATAAGCTAAGAATAACTAAGAAATCGTCAGTGGCTTAGTTTAACATTGCTTAATTAAGTTGTGACGTACATTTTCATTCAATTAATTATACTTATTGTTAACTACATTTAAGCCTGTATCGTCCCTCTGTTGGGTAAAGTGCCATCATTTCATTTATTAATTTGAGCGGCCAGACTCACTTGAGAATCTTGCATGTACTTATAAATTTTCAGGGCAGACTTTGCAGGTTTTTCAATTGCTTCTTGATAGGAGTCCACCTATACGTAAGACTCTTCTTCGTAATATAAGAGAGAGAGACTCTACCTAAAAGTAAAAGAGTGCATAAACTAGCTCAGCTTGACTTTTTATAGTAAGTAAGTATTTTTTGGGATTTTCCTACTGTTAATCATTACACTGTGCCCCGCCGTAGTTGACCGTTCTACATTTTATATTATTATATCACCGCCGCCAGTATCGCTCCGAGCAACTCGTAACTCGATCCCGCTTACTAATCGATACATCATCTCATACCTCGATTGAGAAATATTGATCGATGCGAGTGAATTGTCTAGAATATCGCGTTTGACTATCTATCACATGTGATTAGGAAAGCGATGAGTTCTTTTTTATTAGTTCTAATCAATCAAAAATAATTTTCAAATTCTGTTGGTGTGTAAATCTTTTTAAATAAATAAACATCGTCAGGTGTCCTTGCCGAGTGTAATTCCAAACTAAAAAAACTTGTGTTATTGAAATCATTATATAATGGGCTATCTCAGTAATACACGTGTTATAGAAATCATTATATAATGGGTTATCTCAGTAATACACAGTCCAGGGTAAATAACGATTTTAAAGATATTTGACATTTTTAACCGACTTCAAAAAGGAGGTTCTCAATTCGGTTGTATTTTTTTTTAGCATTACCTTGTTACGGGTATGTGTCCCACAATGTAGGAACGGTTAGGTAGACTGGAGTAGCTAGGCAAAATTTACTAACTCCAAGTATATAATTACGAGTTAATGGCTACATAGTTCCTTTACTTACAAATTACTTATGTACGTATTTTATATACTCCATTTAATATCTAAATATCTATATATATATATATATATATATTATACCTATAGATCTGTTGGTTTTGTGAAGCAAATTGGTGAATGAAGCCGCACGCAAACGTCTTCAATTGAGATATTTAAGGAGCTTGAGTGTTGCAAAAACGTACATACATAATTGCCACTTGGATGAATTCATGCCACTTTAAATTCTTTTCCATTATGTTAAAGTTGAATTCGGTTCACATAAACAATGCAATACGGATCTCAGAATTTTGTGTTTACAAAGTCTCCGGCCCGTCTCGACGGTGAGAGTTGTGCCGTGCTTTCGCTGGTTCGTTACCGATTGCAACGAATACGCGTTTATTCAGATCATGTGGTTTGAAACCAAGAAGGGTCATTTTTGTATGTCAAATTTGGTGTCCTTGTTTTTTTAAATGTTGTTTGTTCAAACTAGATTTTTCAAGTATATAGGTGATGTATTCTGAACACTTAAATAGCATTTAAGAAATATTCTTTATTAAATTTCAGCAGGCTCACAGTGTTATTCAGAAATTGTATACTAATCTTTAAACCTTCCTTCTTTAGCGCATTTATAATCGTTATGTGAAGTCGGAATTTTGATTTTGACAAGTTCAAATGTTTATTGTATACCCTTTCTGAATCACTCCGTATAAATATCTAATTTAAAAACTATAAACAGTATTTTATTGAACATGTGTACAGTGTCTCGGCCGATTTTACGATACTGATTCGAAGGTCGAAGCCCACATAATATTTCCAAAAAGATATGGGTATTTTACTTTTACACGTAAAATATTATTACGTCATTTAAAAGTGCTTTTAAATTTCTCGTCACTTCTATTTTTTTTATTAGGTCCAAAAGACTCGTGAATCAATGAGGTCCAAACAGAATCTAATTAGGTATATGAATTAATTCATCAAATGCTCAATAATATAATTTAATATCTTCTTCTTCTTCTTCGTCTTTTTTACGAAATGAGATGCGATGAAATAAAATGGATATGAATATGGCCTCACCCACAACTTAGCGGGTATTTTGCACAATGTCAAGTAATTAATAGCAATAACAAATTCAATAAATACACATTATAAATAAAATAATGGATGTGACATGATGAAATGAAAATGGCGTCCTAATTTAATATCAAATCGTCGCGGTACACAATTCATAATTAATGCCCGCTCGTTTTAATTGTATAATAATTACTTGAAGCGCTCAAAACCTCCTTTATGAACAATGAAATCATAATATTCGTATGAGATCAGAATATAATGTGTTCATTAGGCCCATCTCATCAAAACATTATTTGCTTGTAAGACCTTAAATTTACTTGAAAATCGCACTATTTTTATATGGAGTTTTATTTTGTTTAAGAATGTAAATAAGATAATCGTGCATATTAAAAAAAAAAAAAACAAATCCGCTATTTTTTTTTTATATTGGTCCTGGAGAAATCTGATGCGAAGCCACCGCTGGTAACTCAAAAGTGCTAATTTTCACGGCAGACTGAACAAGCAAACCTTGGTCGTGGTCACTCTCACTAACTACTTCAGCAGCAAACACAATAACCTAACTGATTTATAGAGCTTATCCAGTGTGTGAAACAGTCTCGTCGGGTGATGTAACATTAATTTCCTCAGACAAATATTTGCTAAGACAGTTTTTGCGAGATATCGTATTACAAACGACTTCTAATTACTCACACATTGTTTTCACTAACACTACGTCATAGGAATTATACTCGTAAATGTTATTCGTTTGATTTTGTCCTATATCTTCTAATTATATAAACTCGCCAACTGCATTGTAATGTATTATTATCTTACTACCAAGTTGCTAAGATCAATCGCATGTTTAATTCTTAATCCGAAAGTTAGCTGTAAAAGTCACTCACCAATGATTTCCCAAAACCAGTTTTGTTAAATTTGGGAAGATAATTACGCGTAAGTAAATGTTAAAAAAATTGTTTTACCAACTTCAGACTCTCGACGACATTCCATAAACAATGGTAAACTCATCACTCTATTTACGGGCAAAGGCCTCCCATTGAAACTTCATTTCAACAAACCTGTTGTAATCGAAAACAATGAGGCTGAACATCTTTTGTGCGATAAGAACTCGGGCACATAACTCATTCACAATTTTAACTTATTGTTTGCAAATTAATGGTCAGACAGAAATGTCAAAATAATAATGATTGAGTTTTTAGTTTTGACTGTAGTTAATTGTTGCATAACGCCGTCCTTTTGTTAAATCACTTTTGCCATTGGCAGTACAATGGTTGCAATTACATTAATTAATATTTTTTAATGATCGACGTTATGTAATACGGAATCATGAATGATACATTCTCACGGACGTTTTAATGGTCTTATCTTGAACACACCAACTAAACATAGTCGTATGTAATTATACCTACTTTTATTGGGTACCTTTTGAATGATACGACCACCTAGAATATCAGACTCGATAGTATTTCCTTTTTGATTATTTTACGGGAACCCTTTGTTTTTTATGTAAATAATCTGATCCAGGATGGTTTCGTCATTTTATGCAATAATTTCCGCGTATTTTTGGATTAGACATTAAGACAGTTTATGAATAAAATCCATACATATTTTTATTGCATTTCATGTGAGAGTTGCATCAGTTATAAGTAGATAGAGATTTGAGTACCTAATAACTATTCTTTAACGATCGCTTTAAATGCAAGCACGAGCTGAACCCGGAACCTTTCGCTAGGTGCGCTATTAATCGCGCCATCGATCGTAGAGTGACCTCTACCGTTACGTCATAGGGTCATGATAAGGGCCATTGCACACACTCACTCCGGTTGCCTTAGTGTATAGAGCCGTACATTTGTCCGACAATTCCGACGGGCTGACAATTCTTATAGGATCTTGTAGAGTGATACATTAATTGGTTGTATCACTCTACAAGATCCTATAAGAAATCTCAGACAGATTTCTAAAACAGAAATGCGTTTATATTACATAATTTGGTTCACACGCCTTCGAAACGGTGCTTTGCAATATCCGTTTATGTTGGCCCACTTTTTATTGTTATACTTACCTGTTTCTAATATGATCAGCTGTATAAAGCTCTACATCTTCTATATAATAAACATCAAATGTTGTTCGTTTGTCTCGCTAAAACTCGAGAACGGCTGGGTCGATTTAGCTGATTTTGGTTTTGAAATGTTTGTCGTAGTCCAGGGAAGGTTTAAACGGTGAGAAAATATGGAAAAGTTGCGAGGACGAAAAATAAGTTTTTATTGTGCTTTATTTTTTCTGACTGTCAGTTGGTCTGTCCAACGTCAGACGAAAGGTAATCTGTCATTCTGTCACCATTTAGACTCGGGTCTACTCGAATTGAGAAAGAAGAAGAAGAAGCACGATCAACATTTTCAGCCATTTTAGCGAAGGGAGAGTTTTAATGTCGTTAGGATAGGTGGTACGGAGTACACCGGGTCATCTAGTATAATATAAAAATAATATAATATCGCCAGACGAACACACCAACTATACGGTCCCACACTAAGAAACGTTTATATTATGGGTACCGGTACAATGGATTCATGGCAAACATATGCTAAGTAATATAATACTTATATAGATAACTAGCTGTCCCGGCGAACTTCGTACCGCCTCAGAACGAAATGTATGAGAAAATAAATTTATTGGTATTCTATGAAAAATTTAAACAAATCTATCCCATGGGAACCATACATTTTACCGGGATAAAAAGTAGCCTATGTGCTATTCCAGACTATAATCTATCTCTGTGCCAAATTTCATCCAGATCCGTTCAGCCGTTCTGGCGTGAAAGAGTAACAAACATCCATCCATCCATCCATCCAAACTTTCATATTTATAATATTAGTATAGATAATAATTTGTCCCCACTGTGATCTGAACCCGGAACCCTCGGCATACAAAGCAGGTTCACTACCAACTACGCTGATCGGGTAGCTCTATAGCTAGATTTTGTCAATGTAGAGAAAATCTAGCTATAGAGTATTATTCTAGTATTCTGTGTAATGTGTACAAGCGAACGGTAATTAAAAAAAATAGTGATGTATAAAAACTATGATGCAATGTGTGGTCATCTAACATGGCGGTCGGCCAAATAAAACCGAAGCAGAAGATTGGATTGCGACCGGTTCGTGGGTAATCGCACTTAGGGTCAACCGGGGCATTCACCTATGTGCTTGATTGTACGCAACGAGCGTATTATGCATTCGTGCAATTAATAATTTAATCATCATTTGACGGCCTGATTAGCGCAGTGGTAGTGACTCTGCTTTCTGCGCCGAGGGTCCCGGGTTCGAATCTTGGTAGGGATACAAGCTTTGTGTGTTGAGCACGAATGTTTGTACCCGAGTCATGGATGTTTAATATGTATATAAGTATTATATACTGAGTTCGCCCTCAGTCCATTGTACGGTATCCATAACACAAGCGTTAAGCTTAAAGTGGGACCGTATAGCTGTTGTGTTCGTATGGCGATATTTATTTATTTATTTATAATATTTACGTTTTAATTTAACATGTAGCCAACCAAAAACAGCAGCTAACAGGGAACCATGTAGCAGTTAACTTGTAATTATCTACATTGAGTTAGTTTTTTTTATGACCAGCTGCCAAAGTCTGCCTAGCCGTTCATACATTGTTCTCACATACCCATAACAATGTGCTGCTCAAAAATCTAACGAATCGTTTTAAGAAGCGTAACCATGGAGTTTAAACCAAAAATAAAACCAAAAATAAATTTCTCAATTTTTTCCCAGTGACATTTACAATTAATTGTGTTTGCTGTAAGTAGAGATACGCCGAATACATAAAGTACTCAGTTTATTCGACACAGTTTAAAGTATTCGTATCCGGTCTAGTCTGACGCTGAAAATTTAAATGAAAACTCAACAAAAATACCTACGTTGAGTAGGTTGGAGTTGCTACCGGATTTTGAACCTAAAACATTTCGACGCCACAGTTCTGTTAAGTCGAAAGTTCTGTAACTTTAACTACTTTATTCATAAATCTTTTGCTGTCTATTTCACACCATTCGCACCGCGTTTGATCAGAAACATTTGATTTAAATAAATATTAGATTAATGCCCTTTAGGTACGTCATTTTGTAACGACACCAATTATTTAAATGTATATTTGTGATGCATAACATTGGCCCAGTTTTGAAGACTCGACTGTGAGGTAATAATAAAGGGTGGGTTACTTTCAGTTTCAATGGTGACTGATATACAGACATACAGACAAGACAATTTGGGACAACTGTGTTGGTTATTAGGCCTATTTTACGGATTAAGCTAGGCAAAAATATTCACTGTAAGTGTTTTGAAAGCCGTAAGAAGTTTACTAGCCCGTAATAGTGTTGTGTTATTTATAACACTTCAAATCTATCTTATCTATATATACAAGCAAGTCGTATTAGTAACACCTTTTTTTTTTTTTTTGTTGACGGGGTGGAAATCTTCGAAAGATACCCGGCTCTGACGACTCTGTGTGGGAGAGGGCCGGGTTATGTGGGATTCTTACCCACTAAAACCCCCCCGGTGGCCGCCTTCGACACATGTTGGAGGGGCTCCGGGATCTCCAAACGGAACGCACCGGTGCCCCTCTTGTGCCTCGCCCCCTTATGGGGGGCCCGTCTCGGGGGAGCAGAAGTTTGCTCGCCCTGCGCCCTCGCTGCGCACGGCGGCGGGGAGCCACGCCCGCCGCCGTCCTCCTCAGGAGACGTCATCGTCACCGGACGTCCTGGGCCCACACCCCAGTCGTCCTCGACCCCGAGGGTAGCCCGTTGTTTAAGGCCCTGGGCATCAGGGCCGGTATTAGTAACACCTTTTATAACGAGAACGGGTGGGCCGATTTGTATGATCTTTGATTTTATAAATTTATATAAAACATGGAAAACATTCACAGAACAAAAAAGACAATTCCATATGTCATACAATTGATTCTGAGACAGCTAGTAGGTATATATTTTGACAATGTCGTTGAAAGGTACTTAAAATTTCGCGACCGTTCACTTTTGTTTTCGTATTCCACAATACACCACACAAAGACAAAGCACACAAAAGCTAATTAGATATGTACAAGCAAGCACTGCCGGAACCGCTAGTGTATGCACACGACAAAGCATTGTTGCAATTTCACTTCTCACTAAGTAATTAGGGGCAATGAACATGTACACAGTTTTCATTACGACGACCCGCTTGGCACAGTTGGTAGTGATCCTGCTTTCTGCACCGAGGTTCCTGAGTTCGAATCCTGATAGGAGCGAACATCGTGGATGTTTAATGTCTATATAGCTGTTGCCCGCGTAGAAAATTAGGATATAACTACTAACCGCTAAACTGCTATAATATTATATATTCAGATTTTTCTTTAGTGTGCATTGTCTCTACACCTACGGAGTTCCATAAAAAAGTGATGATTACTTTAAAAAGTGTAGAACTTGGGCACTATTGTGTAATTCAGAGCAAGGCCGGAGACTTTCAGTTTAGAATGTTATTTTGGACGCTTGCCCGTGAAAATGACAATTTAATAACACACATATAATATGTGAAGGTTTTTGAAGGCAATTTCAGTTGGGTCAGGGTAAAAAATGACCGCCTACATGTCTAACTAACAAGTATAACATAAAGGTTTCTGAGCATCTGATCGGACGAATCCCACAAAATATTTATCATAAATTATCGAATATCAAAACGAATATAAAAATTAAATAAGCCCACATCATCATCTATTGTTCACTTGCCCTCTTTATAGACGATCTACACGGGGAGGTAAACTAGTTACTTGTCTACGAGAATCGTGTAAACCGGTCATTATGGTACTAAAATGTTGCAAGCAGGAAACTCACTGTTTGTTCCCAGTTTAATACCAAGCGTTACGTAACTAGATCTTTCTACAGCTGCATTCGACCTCCTTTTGACCTCCTCCCGCCATTATCTTACTTTCATACGTTCATGCACCGTTTACAAGTAACACAAACTTTTAATAACACCGGAATTATTACAATTTTGAAATAATTATCTATAAACTGTCTGTAGTGGATAGCATTAATATTATTATAATTACGTTTGATTTTAGTTTGAATGCGTGTTCTTAAATAATTTGATAAGGCCATTCCACATTGTAATCGCGTGTAGGCGCGACTTTTGATACGCATCTGATAAGCTAGATTATACGTTATGAGAACACGTTAGAGTCTACATTTCTAAACGCGCGATGTGCTTGTAGATTTGTACGCGCGTCGCATTTTGTCTAATCTGTCTATAGCTTTATTCAAATGATGTAGACGGGTGATCATTAGCATTCACTTGCCGAGATCTTGTGCAGTTGTGATGTGATGTAATTAATATTATACTTTTTTTGTGTTAATGATATGCCGACAGCGTTTACTCGGGCGTACAATCGTCGACAGAATTTTTAATAAATAAAACATACATTGGAAATGAATAAATTTTATTGTAAAGACTATACTCGACATCGTTTACCCTGGCGTACAATCGTTGACAGAATTCGTGATAAATAAATATAAATTGTAAATGAATAAATTTTATTGAAAAGATTATACTCGACAGCGTTTACTTTGGCGTACAATCGTTAACAGAATTCGTGATAAATAAATATAAATTGTAAATGAATAAATTTTATTGTAAAGATTATACTCAACAGCGTTTACTTTGGTGTACAATCGTTGACAGAATTTGGGATTTGGGATTTGGGAATTTGGGACAGAAATTGGGAATGAATAAATTTTATTGTGAAGATAAAACTAACTTATAAACAAATTGTTATTACTTAATTGGTCGTTCAACGTGTCTCAATCAAGTATGAATGTCAGTCAGTCAGCCAGTCCTCTCCTCCTCCTCCTCAGTTCATTTCATAGTACCCATAATATAAACATTGCTTAATGTCTGATTAGCGAAGTTGGTAGTGACCCTGCTGTCTGCGTCGAGGGTCCCGGGTTCGATTCCTGGTCTGGTCTGGTCTGGGACCAGCTTATTGTGGTGAGCATGAATGTTTAATATCTATATAAGTATTATATACTGAGTTCGCCCTCAGTACATAGTACGGTACCCATAATACAAACGTTGCTTATTGTGGGACCGTATCGTTGGTGTGTTCGTCTGGCGATATTATTATAATTATCATTTACGAATACGCATGTATTTTTAGTACATTGAACGGTATGACTAATTCCCGACTCGTTATAACCCCATTAGTTATTTTACACTTTTTTGTTAAACCAATGATCCTTCTATACAGCGATAACGTAATGGTATATCTAAACGTTTTTTCAAAAAAAGGTACATCATTCATGTTGTACCTACAACAATTTGTTAAGAAATTAATCATACCTAGATCTATTTAATGAGTGTTTGGTTTTAATGACGTTAGGAAGCTTGCACATAGTTGCAATATCACTTTCATTTATCAATAAAACTACTTTCACTTTAAATACAGGGTGTAACCGATATGGTAACGAAAACTTTGGGTAAAGGTTATAGAAATCAGTAATATGTCGAAAGTCGTGGGTTACAAATGTTGTAATTTTGGAGCGCGCAATGTATCATAAATAACGCGATCACAACACAGCGCTCCGCGCGATACCCGACGCGTGCGAGTGACAAGCGCGTGCAAGGATATCGAATTTCAATTTACATTGCAGACTTAAGCCTAAATTAGTAATTATGTATTTTTTATTTAAAATCAAAATCAAAATCAAGTTAAGATAAACTTATATTATGATTTCATGCAAAAATCAAATTAAAAATGCGTATAATTCATGTAGAGACCGACGGAATATTCCAAGTCTGGGGGTCTATAATAATGATTTGAATCCATGGTATCAGTTTTCGTTACGAAGCCACTTACACCCGGTATATAGTAAGGATACTGAATTAAAAAGTGTATATTATTATTTTAATACCTACATGTATGTTCGGTAAACGTAGATTAAAATTACTTATGTATATGCAAATAAGATCAGACTGGCGTTGTATAATCCTAGCTTTTTTCTTTATTTCGTATGCGAACTCGTTGGTAATATATTATTTAAAAAAATGTAAATTATTATTTCTCCATACCAAATTAGATATTTAATTTGAATATAACGGGTGCACCGCGGTACCCGGATGGAGATATCTTTAAGTAACCATAGTCACGTTTATTGTTTTTTTATTTAAGTAGCTTTAGATTTATATTATAGTTTTGGATCTAGTGGTTGGACCGTTAGCTCGCGTAGGGGGAGGGAGCCGAACATCACTAGAATGGATTGGTGCGGGTTTGATTACGGCGTCCTGAGTAGCACAGTTGTTAGTGACCCTGCTTTCTGTACCGTGGACCCCGGATTCGAATCCCAGTATGGACAACCATTATGTGATGAGCACGAATTTTTGTAGCCGAGTCATGATTCTGTAATATCTGTATAAGTATTATATACTTGGATCGCCCCTAGTCCATTGTACGGTACCCGTATTACAAGCGTTGCTTTGTTGGGGACGGTACAGTTGGTGTGTACTATTATTATTATTACTTGTAAGCGCAACTTCCATGGGTTCAAGCCACGCGAATATAATCATGAGAGACGATCCCTTATTTTTAACCGACTTCAAAAAGGAGGAGGAGAATAAACAACCGACGAAGAATAATAAAAGTATACTCAGTAACGAGATGCGCGAACCAATTTGAAGGTATAGTCTTTGGCGCGGACCGGCAATACTCGACTAAGTTGTTTGTTTGGCATCGACTTCACATTCGTTAAATATTTGATTTAGTTAGACAAGGTAGATTTCAAGATAAGATTATTTTTTGAAGACGGTTTTTATTTTGTTAAAAAGTTTTTTTATTTTAATTATGAAAAAAAATACTGTCAGCGAAAATACGACGATTTTGGACAAGGGAATATATTTTTGTTACCTTAATCGACAGGACAGGATTTCATGTTTAACTTATAAAATGGTCTATATGAATATTTTCGTCATAAAATTGTATTGTGCGTCGCCATATCTCTCTGCGAATGGACACAGAGATCTAATCCTATTCTAAGTAACTTAACCAATCATGGAAAAGAGTAATTGTTTGTACTACACACAATATGGTATTTCTAATCCTTTCTTAACGCGGTTAGATCTAAGCCAAACATGTACACTACGAACAACGAGTCATGAACCTGCGGAAGTTAGCGCCAAGTGGCTGCGCAGAACGCCAATGATGCCATTTGGTTCGTAAATTATGTTCTGCGCAGCCACTTGGCGCTAACTTCCGCGGGTTCACGACTCGTTGTTCGTAGTTTACGCGTTATTTGTAAGTGTGTACAATCGGTAGGTATATATTTAGTATGATTAATAGCCGCCGCTGATGTGACAAGATCAACAATGCGCGCTTGCGTGCGCGCGCGCATGCACGCACTGCCATTGTTGCGCACGCTTCCAGGCGATAGCGCCATCTTCCGGATTTTATTCACTTTTACAATCATTTTTTTCTTTACTTTTGGCCTTTTTCTATTGAGCCTAGGCCCAATACGATTCTGCCAATGTCACACTTTTACAATTATACTGTTAAGGTATAGAATCTTTTGACATGAATAAAAATTAATGCCATATCCGGGATGGCGCTGAAGTTACGAGTACTTACCCTCTAGCCAAAGACAATAACGAGTATGCCAAGTTGACGATCAACCTTCACAAGAAATGAAAGAAGAGGAAATGGAGCCCAAATAGACTAACTTAACATTCGACTTGTATCAACATTTTTTTTTTTTAATAAATATTTAATAAATAATAAATATCGTCATAAGAACACACCAACCATACGGTCCCACACTAAGCAACGCTTGTGTTATGGGTACCGTACAATGGACTGAGGGCGAACTCAGTAAATAATACTTATATACATATGAAACATCCATGACTCGGGTACAAATATTCGTGCTCATCACACAAAGCTTGTCCCTACCAGGATTCAAACCCGGGACCCTCGGCGCAGAAAGCAGAGTCACTACCAACTGTGCTAATCAGGCCGTCAAGCAAAGTCGGTCGTCAACCTGCTTTCTGTACCAAAGGCTTGGGGCTCGAATCTCAGTAATGCAAACTTTGTGTGATGACTGGAACTGGGACTGGGAACGCCCCCATTTCATCCTACGGTATCCACAATACGAGGGCTACTTAGTTTGGGACCGATACAGTGGGTGTGTTAGCATGGGTGTAGATTTGCTACAAAGTACGGCAATGTAAAGAAACTCGAATTAAACTATTATTTTTTCTACGTCAAAAATCTGACACAAATTATAGCAAGTATCTCTTTCTCGGAGTCACTGCTCTCATTTCCCATGTTACTATAGAAGTACAACATGTCTTGACATCAGTGTGGTCTTATATCCCCATCGTATGCCACATCCTGCCCCAGTGTGTGTTCGTCTGGCGAAATTATTATATTTTTTGTGTTCCGAAATTCGGTCAACTGTGCGTTCAGACTTAGCACAAAGGTGCAGCGGCATACTCGGGTATCCTTCAAGGCTAGTATTCGATGCGTTGACGTAACAAGCTTAGTCATAAAGAAAGTTCTTTACCTGTCTACATTCACGTCCCTGCAGTTGAGCATTCGCGCGTACAGATGGACTTGCTTACTGGAATATTAACTAAGACCAGTTGTTAAGAGTCTACTTGTATGTGCTCAATTATCGATATACATACAGGGTAATTCAAAAAGGTTATACTAAGCGTTGAACCTGCGCTTCTTCAGTACATTTGTTATCATTATGTGCAGTCGGATTTACGATATGTCGAGATTTAAAAAAAAATGGTTTTTTTTGCGGGTACAAGATTTTTTTTTATTGAGTTAATAAATAAATAAATATCGTCATACGAACACACCAACTATACGGTCCCACTTTAAGCTTAACGCTTGTGTTATGGGTACCGTACAATGGACTGAGGGCGAACTCAGTATATAATACTTATATACATATTAAACATCCATGACTCGGGTACAAACATTCGTGCTCATCACACAAAGCTTGTGTCCCTACCAGGTTACGAACCCGGGACCCTCGGCGCAGAAAGCAGAGTCACTACCACTGCGCTTATCAGGCCGTCATCAGTCAGTCAGGGAGTTATCGGAATTCTGCATTCAAATAACGACTACAAATGCGCGAAACACAGGTGCAAAGGTTAGTGTACCCTTTCTGAGTCATTGTGTATATCTGAGCTAAGACCACCCATGGAACTTGAAGTATTATCGTAAAGCTGATATAAGTGTGGAAAGGAAAATAATACCATAAAAAAACTTGTTTCTCCAAAATATTAAAAAAATATATATAATTATAATATTTTAGTAGATAATTTATCACATGTGAAAGTAATTGACGCTATCTTATTTGAATTCGCTCGCGCTGCGATGCACAGGTGGGGTCATAAGGAGAGTGCAAATTTTTTATTGGCTAAAGAAACGCAGCAATCACATATAAACTTAATTAGTGAAATGTACCTATATCTTGGAAATCGGACCTCATTTAAAACATATTTTATGATAAATAAAGCTGTGGAACAGAATAATTATAGAAAGGTATCGTATAATCATAAAAGCAGTGATAGCCAAGTTGGTAGCATGCTTGCCTCGGTATCAAGAATCGCAAGTTCAAACCCCGGCTCGCACCTCAGGGATTTCTGGATTTAATGTGCGAATCTTATCTTCAACCATTACTCACTCATCACTTGCTAGACGGTGAAGGAAAACATCGTGAGGAAACCTGCGACTGTCTGAGAGAATCCTACGAAAGACGTGTATAGTCCGCCAACCCGCACTGGGCCAGCGTGGTGGAGTATTGCCTTATCCCGCTCGTATTGATGGGAGGCCCGTGCCCAACAGTGGGACATTAAATGGCCGGTTATTATTTTTTTTTTTTTTTATTTATTTAGATAACAAACAGTCTCGTTACAAGTATGTTAACAGTAATATGTAATACAAGAAGACCTATAGTATCATTAATTAAACATGGGTACACATGGGTAACATGGTTATTATAGTGATAACAAGATCTTTAAAAAAAAACTAAACCATAGAGCTCCTTTTCATAGGAATGGCATTACGCACGGGTTTTATTTTACACTTTCTTTTGAACATTCTTAAATGGGCAATGAGGTATTGTAATTATTTTAATAGATAAAAAAAAATTCTATTTCTGATTATAGCTGCCCAAAAAGAAAAGAAGTTCTCAAACAGAGTCACTGTATAATATTTGTTGGCATAATACGCTCAGCTATTTGAGTAGAATAATATATATATGTATGTATATGTACATAAGTTAACTTTTACACTAATATCTGTCATCAGGAAAGCGAGTGAATGTGGGTCGCGTCTCATGAGCTGCATTGCGTTTACATGTTGGACGCGCTTAGAATAATTATTATAAACGCATTTAGTTTACAAAATAAATAAGAACGGTAATTATAAGAAGATGAAAGTTGCATGTAAGTAAGCCTATGCTGCCATAATCACATTAAAAACAACTTTGGCTCTATTCAAACGAAACTTTGCAATAATAAATTGGTTAGAGTTATGGGCCGTACTGAACCAACCGCCATGAATTATTTAATCGGACTCCTGATTATGAAGCAGAAGAGAATAATAATCTAATGTATGCGTCAAAAGGCTATTGGATAGGGAATCATTAGATTCCCATTTTCATCCCTATTCTGGCATTTATATTATTAACGTGCATCCTCTCCTAACAAAAACATATGGAACATAGAGCAGTGAACGGAAATTTCATAGAATATTGTCATATTCTAGAACTTTCGCATTACTCTAGTTATACACACAAAAAAAAATGTTATATTTTTTTTTTATATACTTACTGTCGGTAGGTATTTTGATTCTGCTTGTGCTATATTTTCAACTAACATATTTTGTAATATACAACTACATAATAAGACGTAATAGCCCTTACTTGGTTTTATGACTCATGATATAAAGTTCCACATCGACCGCTGCTTAATATGGAAAGTAATGGTGACAATAATATCACATAATATGCTCTGTAAATATCTACACAACGACTGGGGTGGCCATAATATCATGAGCCATCATCCTAATCAGTCTTCAAATCGTTTTCAGTCCATATGAATTGGACATTGACATACTGGTAACATAATTATTGAATATATCCCAAATACGTGTACTTCGTAACTATATTAAAGTATGAAAAGACTTAAATCATAGTTTACATAAGAAAGTAGCAGAGATCTGTAAGGTAAGCAAGAACTTCTAAAATATTTACTATCGTAGATAAAATGTATGAAATAATCAGAAATGTTTGTTTGTGTGTGTGTGTGTGTTTGTATGCAGGGGTCTGTGGGTGCGGGTGTGTGTATGGGTTTTCGTCACCGAGTGTATTTGTGAGTTGATGTACCTAATCGTTACGTCACCGAGAAAACATGCTGTCACTGTCATACTTATTTATAAAATCTACGGCGTGAGTGGGATGGAAGCGGTAACGTTACCGAAACGGTACATAAAAAGGATTGTGCTTGAGTTACAAGTTTTAATTGTTCTAAGCCTCCGCACTTAAATCTGCATACCGTGAGAACTATTAGCACTATTACTTCACAAAGTGTAATTATGTTCCACGTTCAAATTATTCACAAGCTTTTTTTTTTCTTTCATCAAGGCTAAATCATTTTTGCAATTAAAAATGTCTTGATATAACATAACGCATGGTGTGCCTCGCGCTCGCGGGGAAACTCGACGAGGCGTTACGTCATAAGCACGAAAGGCTTTCATATGACGAACTCTACATTACACTTGCAATTTCACCTTTTTTATTAACATACATTTTTTTCCTAGAAAGTATTTGTTGCATAATATCTTTCGATATACCGCTAAGTATGATAATTATGCCCCTAAGGCATTATTATCACACTTCTCAATTCTATAACACACAGTTAAACCCCCAAATTTATAGACATCAAACGTCATATAGTACTGCGCACAAGAGTTTTGCTTTGCGCAGTACTATATGACGTTTGATTAAGTTATAGAACGTCTATAAATTTGGGGGTGAGAATATAAATATATTCTGACTGTTTTTTATAGATTTTGACACGACGGTGCTATGTTAATTAAAAAGATAAAATGGCCTGAGGGCGAACTCAGTATATAATATTTATACAGATATTAATCATCCATGACTCGGCTACAAACATTCATGCTCATCGCACAAAGTGTGTCCCCGCCAGGATTCCAACCTGGGACCCTCGGCACAGAAAGCAGGGTCACTACTAACTGCGCTAATCAGGTCGTCAAATACGTAACCGCACCATCTCTTCATAGTTTCGTCACTCCTAATCTTTTATTCCGACCTCAATGGCAACGCAAATCCGCTATTCTTATCTCAGACTATAACACCAAAATCAAAATAACATTAATTAAGTAAATGTGTCTCTATTTCTTACCCAATAAAGCCTTTCACAAAAGCTGGCAACACTCGTTTCGAAACCGTAGCGCCTGCCCTTAGTAGACACGCCGAACATGGTCAACGAGGTGCGCGAGCGCATCTGATGCTCGAATTCTCAAATACAAATGCGTAACCTTTGATAGCTGTCACTAGTGGTGTGTGGCCTGAGTAGAAGGCGGAAGCGTTTATCTAATCATTTCGGAAATCACCAACTCTGCAACCTATGTCAATCCATTGCAGTATTGCAGTGTGTGTCATGTAACTAAGTACTGTACTGAATGTACGTAATATTGACTACTGTACATTCATTTACAGCCAGACGCGAACTGCGATGCCCCTCAGTACGTTAAGTGCGAGATTACTCGTAAGCTAACCGTATACTTTATAGTTTACCGTATTTAGACACATTCTGTGGAGAATCAAAACAGCGCCTCTAGCGGATGGTATTTAAAACTTTCATTCTCCATGCAAAATGTCACAAATGTATCACCAAATAATTATTAAATGCAAATATTGGCCCTAACATTGGGGCCAATATTTGTATTATTTTATTTTAGTATGTAGTTTTATATATAGTAACATGAAATAAATATAAATACGCCAGCACGGCTCTAATCCCCAAAGGAGTATGCATAGGTGCACTGCAGTAGACCCAAAATTTAGCTTTTATTTATTTTAAATATTTAATTGATTTTTTGGCTAGCAGTTGACTTACTTACTTGCTTTTTGTAGTAAAAGTTAGCGTTTAATCTTTCCTACAAAGACAGCGTTTATGTTTATGTGAAGCTAACACTACTATTAACACATATTCAAAATACTTATATAGATATTAAAAATCCTGGCCCACGTAAAATTACTCGTGCTCATCACACAAAGTTTAGCCCTACCAGGCTTCGAATCCGTCACCCTCGGTACAGAAAAGAGGGTACACTCACTACCAACTGTGCGAATCCTGTCGTCATCGTGAATCTTTAATGAGACCTGTGTTGCCATTTCAAAAGACAAGAACTACAGTTTGACACATAAATCGCTACTATTTTATAACTTAAGCACAACTTAATGAGATCCCTTTACGTTGAGTCAAAGGGCAAGTGAGTGGCGGCGATGATACCGATCTGGATAGTTTAACTTCTAATGGTAATGGATTACAAGGATCGTAAACCGGTCCATTTGGCGGGATGTTGGTCATTATACAAATTGCAATCTGCTAGTAAAAAATGTGCCTTAAGCACCTTATACGGAAAGGTGGTATTTATGTGTCGCTCATCTTGTTTTTTCTGTGTTTACGTAACTAGTTCAGTGGTAAATGTAAGTCAAGGGTAGTTGGTAGGTTTTTGTAACGGTGGCAGACAGTACCTAAATAAATAATATCTGGCCAATATTTCAAATGTAATTAGAAAACCCAGTGGGTATTATTAGATCCGAAACAGAGTGTTTAATAATTTTTATAATTATAATTTAATTAAATACTCAGAACACTTTTCAAAACAAACGATGTCGAGGAGACGCCATAGATAAGAGAGAGAAAACCATAGAGAACATTATGTATAGAGAATTTTTCAAAGATTATTGTCCAGCGAGCCTAATCCCATTATACCGGGCGAAGTGCTCATTATGAAGAAAATTAGATCTCATAGTCCACCACGCTCCCCCAATGCGGTTTTGGTGAACTTCACACGACTTGCGACGAACGTGCAGATCAGTATAAAAGCAATCATTTGTTTTTCAACACAATAACACTTATCGTTACACCATAGAGAATTTGACGAAATTTCTATGTTATTTTTATTTTTCCGACTTCATTGGTATGCTTAGTATGATGTCCGCCTCGACTCGGTTACGTTTTACGTAAATATTACAACACGCCTGGATACTACATCTGCCAAAGCCCCGACCTACGATATGTGACCCTATACTGACGTGATGGGAAAATTTTATCGAGTGTTGTATAATTTTTAGCAAATTATATTTTTTGTTTATTTAAGACCAGCTTTTGCTCGCGGTTCTGCCTTCGCTATCATTGATTGTGCTCTACTGCTCAACTCTCAAAGGTCACAGCGTGATGATAGTACTTTAGCAGAAAAGGGAAGATCCTCCAGTGGTATGCCTGGCGGGGCGGCCGCTATGCCCCGACGGTTATTGTCGGGATCTTGTATATATGTTACTTGCTCCGAAAACTCTTATAGCGCGATTCAGGATTGTGATGACAATTGTCTATTGTTCTGAATGCATCTGCAGTGCCATCTGTGTAGCTTGTTGTGCGGTTGAAGTGGTCGCTACGGTACCATATTATTAATTTCGAACCGTAAGCTATACAATAGTGAAAACTCATACAGACACATCCCAGTTACAGATGATTTATAGTATCGATAGAAGACAGAATATTTCTTGTTACTACATAGCATTTTTATTTTAGATTAGGCTTAGAACACTGAGTACACATGATTTAACAATTAAACCACTAAATCGTTGTCATCAATCAGTCCTCCCGTGGCCATGGTTGCTGTAAAGCAGCCGAAACGTCGGGAACGTAAAAAACGTATAATAAAAGCGATAAAATCCGTAAGATTAGTTTTTTTCAATCTATTTTGAATACGAATATATTTATCATGAAGTATACCTTGTCATTTCAACTTAAGGACCCTCGTATTAACAAGCGACACGATCAATTTAGTCAAATATAATTTGACGATTTGTAATTTTTGTTACAGAAATAATGAAATTCCAGTTCGAAGCCAAACTGAGGAGAGCCCTTTGTACATACAAAAAGAATTTGAGGTAACACAATTTGCTTTATCATAATATTGATATAGTTTCTGAAATTCAGTGTTTTCTGACCGCTTATGGTTGTGAGATAGGCCAGAAAAAGCCGACAATCGAGAGATCGACTCTCCGAACGAGCGTTCATTGAGGTTTCATTCATGTATTTTTATTCATTCTGGGGATTGATTCTGTTGCTATTTCCTTTACAGACTTTGTAGTATAAAAACCATCTTGATAAACTTCGCCGCTATGTAAATAAGCTAAATAAAGCTTTGTTCTAATATACAGAACCAAGTGTCGATGTTTCCGTATTAATAATATACCCCCAAATTTATAGATGTCCTATATCTTTATCAAATGCCATATAGTATTACGCACAAGACTTTTGCTTTCTAGCGTCTATAAATTTGGGGATAGTATATACAGGGACAACTGACACTCGACACAACTGTCAACAAACACTATGCTCAATGAACTGAGATCCACAACCCAGTGTCGCGACCGTGTAGACACTTCGACACTCGATACATAAGAGTGTTAAGTGTCTAGTGAAAAACTTTTTAACAAAATAAAAACCGTCTTCAAAAAACTAAAAAGCAAAAAATAATCTAATCTTGAAATCTACCTTGTCTAACCACATCAAATATTTAACTAATCTGAAGTCGGTGCCCAACAAACAACTGAGTCGAGTATTGCCGGTCTGCGCCAAAGACTATACCTACAAATTGGTCCGCGCATCTCGTTACTGAGTATACTTTTGTTATTCTTCGTCGGTTGTTTATTTGGCACCGACTTCAGATTAGTTAAATATTTGATGTGGTTAGACAAGGTAGATTTCAAGATTAGATTATTTTTTGCTTTTTAGTTTTTTGAAGACGGTTTTTATTTTGTTAAAAAGTTTTTTATTTTAAACTTTTTAGTGGATATATTTACTATTCTTTGTCACTAAAAAGATTTGTATATCAATCTTTTTACTGGATAATAGGTATACCAATAATCGAGATTATCTTGGCGCAACCCGTGAAATACGTATCACTGACAAGTTCCGGTGGCCATTTGTGGCCTTCTTCATCACTTCCACTTCAGCAAATGATACTTTCTGAATGCAAATGCTTGACTTCTTGATGAAAATACCAAAATTGCTATCGGTATGCCTATAAAATTTGAGGAGTCCTCTCAATTCCTCATGGATCCCATGATCAGAACATTTTTTTGAAAAAAATGGGACCAATCTGTAAACATATCCTTTCATATAAAAAAATAATTTTCCAAATCGGTTCATAAATGACGGAGATATGAGGTAACAAACATAAAAAAAAAAAAAAAAAAAAATACAACCGAATTGAGAACCTCCTCCTTTTTGAAGTCGGTTAAAAAGGTATTTTTTTTAATTTAGAACGTGTTGTTACAGACTGATGATGACGCTGATGAGTGGGAGGTGAGTCGAACCAGACTCCATTTAGGGGCATTGATCGGGAGCGGAGCCTTCGGCAGGGTTCACGCTGCGCAGCTAGACATGCCTGGAGGAGAGACGATCACGGTGGCTGCTAAAATGCTCACAGGTACTACATTTTAAAATTACTCTCTCGCATGTGACTATTATCAGTTTAATTTTTTGTATTGGAATTCTAGTCCCCAAGTCACAGGGCTACTACTGTAGCGACTACAACTTATTTTATGTTGTTTCATTTAGTTCATTGATTTATTTCAAAGACCGTCTACAGATGCGATTTCAAACGCACTTAAAATTACCTCATCTTCAGCGAATATGGCAATACACTTACACATCACAAATTACATGTTGCAGAATTCTGAATATTTACAGCCAATTCTCAGTCGTGCATCGACAAGCATGCAGCATCCAACATGAGATAAATCTCATGAAGCAAAAGATTACCTACTGACCGTCCGCTCGGTGTATCGATTTACATAACTACCGAGTTATATCCTGATTAAATGTATAGATATTTAATAAAGAATCAAGAAACCAACTAAGGAATCTTCTTATTTACATGGATTCTGTATAAGTAAGTAGATTCCTTAGTTGGTTTCTAAGTCAACTTTTTATATATAAGGTAGGTATGACATAAATAGTGTAAAATATTTTAACTGATCACACAAAAAGTTATATAGATCACGTTGATGTATAAAATAATTGTGTAAATGACGTTTTTTTTTTTTAACAATTCGACCCAGTAGCGTTTGGCCATGCGCTCAGTAGCTATACAGCGAGTATTTTTTTTAAATATCTAACTATTTGATTTATTTCTATTGGAAAAATATTTTACACTATTTTTGTTACACTTTATATAGACGCATCTCGTTCGTCTTAAAAACTCGTTATTCATTTTACTGCTAGATATTAAACTTTCACATCGCAAAACTGCAATTTTAATCTGTTAGCCACTTATTTGAATTAGCCTGGATTTAGATGATTACGGATCTATTTAAATGAATTAGAAATACTTATTGGAATCCAAATATTAGCGTTTGGATGTCTTTGTTAAAAAAACATAATAGATATTGAGACTTTTATAGGTAATTTCGCAATGTAATCTGTCTGTCTGTGTGAATGTTTGTCTGTAGGTATATCATAGCCATTTCGTTCAAAAACGATTACTAAGCGCTGAAAATTATCACCATATTTATAACCGCCACATGACATAGAGATGAATAAAAAACTTTTTTTTTTCATATCAAAAGACAATAATGTCCATACAACAAACCCCACTCATTCGCTGATCAATCAATTTACCAATTTTATACGAAACATAAGTTATATTGATTCCATGACTCGTTACATACAATTCGACCTGTAGACTAAGCAGGGACTTCTAATGTAATCGTAACGTCATCGAGAAAGCGTGCTGTCACTGTCACACTTATTTATGAAATCTGTGCTGTGAGAGAGATGGAAGAGGTTGCTTTACCGAAACGGTACGTAAAAAAGATTGTGCTTTAGGTATTGCACCTCAAACACAATCCTCTTTACGTAGCGTTTCGGTACGTAAGCGTCATTCGCCACTAATTTCGTTGAGCACGCCGCAGGCAGGAGTAAACGTCCAACTAATTTAGCGAATGCTCATATTTGATTGCATAAAACATCTCTAGGAAATGAAAGTCCGCCGCCAGAGCTCGTCGATGCACTCTTGAACCGGTTGAATTGTTTTATAATTCTTAGATAACCGTGCAATTACCTCAAATGGCAGACTGACGAACCATGATCGCCTGTCCTTTCATGTTGGTCTCACGGAATAGAGGAAAATGAATGTGTTGATGTAAGCATAATTGATTACGTTTGTAAAGTCGAACAAGAAACTCCTTTATCACCTTAAGGTTGAATATCATTTGCACATCGTGGAGTCGTAAGGCATATTTTTGTCATTTGTTATTTATTTGAACTTAGAACGTATCAAATATGAACCTTAATAGATTTTTTATCAACGAGGAGTTTTTGTCAAATTGATAAACCACTTTAATTACCCATGAAGGTGAACCTGTTTTTTTAGAGATAGGTCCCACTTACCATTGGGTAGATATTTTTCCAACGTCAAGGGGAATGTTTTTTTTTATCAATAAAATGGTAGATTCTATGCAGGCCTTATCAGTAGACTAGGCATAATAAACTCTCCCAAACCCTATAAATAAATTAGAGGATACTTTATTGACCAATCACCAAACTTTTTGGGATCAGTATATTTTTTATTCATGTAAACCATTAAGTACTTATGAATCGTCAAAATAGTTACAAAATGCTAAGCTACAACTTTACCACCCGTTCTAAATGCCGTTCCTATGGAGAAGAACGGGCAAGAAACTCCATGGTTCCTCATTTAAAAAGATATGTTACACTTTTGAACAGTACATTGTTATGAGTATGTGAGAACAATGTAGGAACGGCTAGGCAGACTTTAGTATCACTCGAAAAGTCAAGTTTGACCATTTAATTGTATTTAACACGTTGACTGCGTTAGGAGGTCTAAAAGAACTCTAACGTGACTTTCAGCTGGTGCGGCGCCGAAAATCGTGTTCTCCACCTCTGTGCGGGAGGTTGTAACTTCTTTATTTCTATGTGTTTGATAGAGACAAATATACATACCTACTTCCTGTTGCGAGTTTGATTCAATAATGTAATAAAAAAAATAGGAGATGGATGAGGTCTCTAACGCACTGAGTTGTAATAATATATATCTGTTGCGTGAAGAGATCTTTCGGACCTCCTAAAACACAGGCGTCATAGACGCAAGGAGGGGAGCGCGGGCGGCGCGGGCGCCGTTAGCTCGCGCTCAGTGTTGTTCAAATGTCGATAATGTGTACCGGCGCACTCCATGTAAAAAAAATACGCTCTTATATTTTGTCAGCGTGGTAGCAAAAAAAGTCGTTGCACAGGCTGTCACAGTAAATTACGGCTTACATTTAGTAGCACAGATGCATCCAAAACAGCCAAACGAATAAATACACTATGTGTGCAATGCGATCAACAAATGTGTTTACCATGCTTCAATGAGAAACATTTTTCTTAAATATATTTTAGGTCACTATGTTTATTGAAATAAAACTAATTTTGTGGATTATCATAATTCATCATTCACGGAAGGACAGTCACCATGGTCAGTCCTCCCGTGACCATGGTTGCTGTAAAACAGCCGAAACGACGGGAACGTAAAAAACAAATAATAAACACGATAAAATCCATAAGATTAGTTTTATTTCAATGTGTAGTATTCACGTAAATACAAGAAATCAATATTACTATGTTTAAATGATTACTTCATAACAAGTTTAGCTATCGATAACTGGGGTTTTATTTTAATCCCATTACTAGTCACAACCCAAACGGATCTATCTTTAGTTGCGATGCGAGATTCAATGGATACCTAATTTTTTTTTCGTTATATCTCATAACCCACTTTTCATATCCCCATGCGTAGCAAACTTGAGATAGAACAGTTAATTCTCTATTATTTACAGAAAGAATATAGATTGTATCTTATTTTTTGATAAAGATATGATTTTTTTTTAAATACCTTATTTTAGGAGATGGATTAGGTCTCATACGCACTACAGTGAAGCTCGGTTATGAGGTCGAATAGGTCTCTACCGCACTGGCTGAAAGTCCTCTGAAAATGGCACCGCACTCAACGTGTTAACTACACTCATGCACGTTTATAATGGTAATGGCACGTTTATAATAATGGTTAATGCACCTCCTAAATTAGACATTATAATTCAATACAACACATTATTCACAAAACAAAACAAAATTGATAACCTTTCCCTCCGAATACCCGGAAAAAGTTCCGGATAAACCTATAATTACGTAATTCACATGTGACACTCGGTCTGAAGCGTTGGTTCAATAAAACAAACGTAATAAGAGATATTTTTCGTGAATAACTTGAGGTGTAAATAAATGTTGTTTGTGTCAAAGCCATGAAAATAACCGAAGGGGCCCATGAAATAAAAAATTGAATCACAACGCGAAAGATAAATAGGCACTTATGTATAGGTAATTAACGGTGTTTGTTGTTTGGTTGTTGTCATACAGCAGAGCTTTGGTGGTCGCGTCCTTTTATTATTAGATACATATCTATTAGGTTTGTGAGTTTGGATGTTGGGGGCGCTCTCCAGATCAACTGATCCGGTTCTGAAAATTCTTTCACTAATAGGAAGCTACATTATCCCTGAATGGTATAGGCTATGTTTCGTCGAGGTACCACGGGCGCAGCCGCGGGCAGAACTCAGTGGTATTATAATCAAGGTCGTGCTTATAATTATACATAGTAGGTACAAAACCAATATGCCTCTACATTATAAATCATTACTCAACAGAGGACGCAACACAAGAAGAAATGCAAGACTTTCTCCGAGAAGTCGTGATGATGAAACACGTGGGGTCCCACAAACACGTGATCAGACTGGTCGGATGCTGCACCAGGAGAGCGCCTCTTATTGCCCTTATAGAGCATGCGCCGAGAGGTGACCTCCTGAGCCTCTTGAGGGCAGCTAGAGGCAAGAGGAAGGAGGCACAAGGCTCCAATGTTACGAGAAGAATGGATAGCGAGAATGAAAATGGTAGACCTTCGAAGGCAGACTGTGAGAACCTCTTACTTATTTTACTTAAAAATAATGTTGAAATGCCTGTTAATTATTTGCTAGCAATTTTGCATTTGAAAGTTTGGAAGGCGTTTTAAATATTTGTGACAAATCGCTTAGGAGTGGTTAGATTTAAATAACTTTTGGTATGAGCATAGTTTTTAACAACTAATACCATAACTAGCCGCAATATTCTGGTTTGCTTCTAGTAAGGTCTAACGAAATTGTTTACAGATTTACAATCTATTGATATTTTTTTTTTTTTTTTATACATTGTAGGCAAGTATTTGATCTCGATCTCACCTGATAGCATGTGACGATGAGATCTACGATGGAGCATACTTGCCTAGGTAGGAAGGCGGCAGTAGATCGAGACGCTACATTCACTAGTAATAATTCACTAGTATATAAGATTATTTATCTTCTAGGTATAGGATCAAAACGGCCAAAAGTATTTTTTATCTTTTCCTTACTGACCAGTGGCGTATTCACCCTAGGGCCATGTGGCCCATGACCCGAGCATGACTCTTTAGCCTTCGAGCGCCAAAACTTATAATACGCCACTGGCCTTACATGCTCGCTACCTAAATTTATACCCAGGGTGGCAAACCTCAAAGGCCCAGGGCGCATCGCCGCAGGACGCAAAATATTAAAATACGCCACTGTTACCAAAGATCTATATCCTTCCAGCTGAGTATACAAACCTGAGCGACTCAGACCCTGCGTTGTCCGACGGGAAACTATACATAGATAGTGATAAGAAAAGGGACCACTATGTGGCTGAGCCGGCGCTGCGGCTCGATGGCAGCACCATGCGGGAGTACGCCCTGCAGGTCGCGCTGGGCATGAGCCATTTGGAGCAGAGGGGGATAACGCATAGGTGAGTGTAAATTAATCTATATGGCAATACTTCAAAAGTTATTAAAAACAATTTTAAGGTAACAAGCAATGAAATGCATATATATATATAACAGTGATAGCCAAGTTGGTAGAACGCTTGCCTCGGCAACAAGGATCGCACCTCTGGCATTTCTGGATTTTATGTGCGAATCTCATTTTCAACCACGATTATCACTTACTAAACGGTGAAGGAAAACATCGTGAGGAAACCTGCATGTCTGAGAGGACGTCTCGAAAGTCGTGTGAAGTCCACCAACCCGCCCTGGGCCAGCGTGGTGGACTCTGGCCTAATCTCCCTCGTATTGAGGGGGCCCCGTGCCCAGCTGTAGGATATTAAAAAGGGCTGGTATTATTTATTATATTATTATTAATAAGAAATGAAATGCAAGTATGAACACGCCCGAATAACATCGTTTTACAAACTTTATAAGACATAAAGTACTTCTTTTATGCATTCATATGATGTGAAGTCGAAATCAATGGCTGCGCGGGTGGAGCCGTGGGGTAAAACTAGATTCTTATAAATATACAAAAAGCATTGTGACATAAATCCATCAGACCTCGACCTTTTCTCGACGGGGTTTACAAGCCCGCTATCGCGCAGGTCACGTACCGGGAAAATGGCCCAGTTTTCCGGGTACCCGCCCGCCCACAACCGCTCCTGGGCATCCGAGCCCCGGCTATATTTAATATAAACACAAACCTTCAGGTGTTTTAACACGCACAATGAATTTGTTTGTTTGCGTTCCATCAATCTTGTTACACATAATCCTACCTTTTTATGTTTCTTTACTTTATTTTGTTGAATTATATAAGGGAGGGCTACATAATTATATTGTTTTGGGTTCTAATTCGATTGTTTTCTTGTAGATATCCAATTTTGTATGTTGTGTTGTTGTTTTTTAAGTTAGTTTTTAGTCGTCATTGATAACAAAAAACAGGGTGATAAAGAAACGTTATACTAAGCACTGCACCTCATCTTCTTTAGCACATTTGTAATCATTATGTGAAATAAGAATTTATGTCAATTTAAAAAAACACTATTACCATGTGAAAAATAAACGAAATATTAGAACCCCAATTACTGAAAACGTATATATATTTTATTTGTTCTTTATTTTCTAATAAAAAATATAGATGCTATTTGGAGTTTTCCTGACAAATTGTTATTAGGCTAGAACTACAACTAGTAGGTTAATGTATGGCAAGAAAGCCAGGGTGTCGCAAAAATATGGCAACTTCCCAAGGATGTCACAGTTAAAATAAAAAGTTTGGGAAGCCCTGCATTATGGAAATACGGCTTAATGAAAAGCGCTTGACACTGGCAAGATTATAATAGCAATCATCAAATTGCGTTCGTGCTTATTAGTTTTTAGTAGGCGCTTACCAAATATACACACCAATTTCAAATATGTAGATGTTCCCAATATTCACACTTACTGTGGGTCGTAAAATTAAACACTCAATTTTATGCAGGATAACACAATATAATGCCGAGAGGGCACTCCTGAACACGTTTTTTTTTTCACTTATATTTGGTTAGTGTAATTAGCAGAGAGACCTATTTCTTCTTCGACTTTTTAGGTCGGTATTCGGCTACAAAATTGTGCCAGTTTTGCCAGTGTCGTGTAAAACATCTTTAGCGTTGTTTTAAAATATAAGTACCGCTGATGATAATGATGAATCGTAAAATGAATCCGCTACCCCTATCAGTAAAGCTGTGGATAAATTACTGAAAAATTTTCGGACATCTTGGGAGAAAAGTTCAAGTTATGCTATTTTATTTCATATTCCTTCACTCGTGCACGTATATACATATATACACAATGGCTAGAATTCCACTAATATTACACATTTATTAAGGTGTTAAAATTATATAAAAATATTTTTAACAGGTCCATCTATAGGTTATATAGATAACATTCCCAAAGAAAAAAAGCCAAGTTTCGTCACTCTGTATCAATTACCTACACTTGTTCACTCTACCGAACCTATAATGGTTAATATTCCTCTTATATCACTCACTATAACTCGCAGGAACACTAGTTTTAGAAATTAAATCATAACTGACGCCATGACTTTTCAGTTCCCGCCAAAAACCTTCAACTTCACGGTTCAACTTCCCGCCAAAAAGTTATATGACGATTGCTGGTAACATCATTCCAGTCGTAAACGTATAAAACCTTTGTCGGTTGCTTAGCAACCGTTACCAGGCGCTGACTAACCTCGAGGCTGCGAGAATGATCATTCCAATCCATACTTCATGGGAACGAAATAAGGGTGCTTATTGTAAATTCAATTTTAGAGCAGCTTATTGTTTTGTCTATCTGCCAAACTGTAAATATAATTAAAGATTTGTTCAATTAATTACAAACGAAAATCGGTATTTAGTTAAAATTGTTTTCTGTTAACAACTTTTTTATTTATTGAATCGATTATGGAAATTTAATTCTAATTTGTTGAATTAATTACAAAAGCAAAATATCTACAAAAGATGTACCTATACATACATTTTAGGTACTCATTACAAATAGGTAATTGCCTATGAAAGAATATTACCGAGTAAGTCATACCGAGTGCGTTGATTATTGACTTGACTAGGTGTTTTGTGGATGTTAGATGCATGTACTTTTGCGACTCGACATGAAGTGTCTAGCTGTATGACGCTCGTCCTTATAATAGAGTATACAATTATGTGCATAAGTCAGTAGTACCTACCTATCCAAAAGAAAAGGTAAACTTAATCCTAGACTGGCTTAGTACTATATTCTATCTAATAGACAAAGCAAACCCCAAACCAGTGGACTTACAAGCGTGAGATTAAGGCTGTGTCCCCAGTAGGCAAACGGTTAACGGCCGACTGAGTTAGCGGCGTATCGGTTTAGTACGCCCTTCCATATATTTGAAATGGAGTGTTCACAGTTTGCTAGTTTGCGCTCACTCTACGCAGTTTGCTGTGTTGCGCGCGCCGATTGATTCAGTGAGCGGCCGACTCACAGCAAAACCGGTTCCAGTCGGCGGCGGCGATATGCTTGTTCGCCGGGCGTAGTGAGTCCGTTTGCCGCAAACTGTCATGTGGACAGTTGACAGTGAAAATTCAATCGGTCGGTCGACCTAAATAAGCGGCTAACTCATAACAGTTTGCTTGCGACGCACGCAAATTGATCTGAGTTTGCAGCTAACTCGAATTTCAGTTCGCCACAAATTTGCGGCTCACTCAGTTGGCCGCTAACAGTTTGCCTACTGGGGACACAGCCTTAGTATAAGAATTGGTATTCTTATACGTATAACGTAAGTGAGTGCTGAGGATTTTTGGAAATTCGACCCCTAAGGGAGACAAAGTTGTTATGAAGAACCATTGGTTTAAATTACGATCGGGCTGGTTTATTATTACTTTTTTAGTTCTTATTTTTTTTTCTGTTCCAGGGATCTGGCAGCTCGCAACATCCTTGTCGACGGCGCTGGTACGCTAAAGGTTGCCGACTTCGGCCTGTCCCGGTCCGGTGTATATGTCCACACCCGGTCCCGGCCGGTGCCGCTCCGGTGGCTGGCCCCGGAGGCGATCCTGCACTCTCAATACTGCAGCGCCAGCGATGTGTGGGCGTTTGCGGTACTACTTTGGGAGATAGCAACGCTAGGTAATACCTGGTTCAGCAGCTATCATCCGGCCGTAATAGATAAAACTATGTTTATAAGTTTTTGTCTATATTTTTTTTAATATAGTCAGATATTTCGGGGCCAAAGTAGTTATACGTCAATATAGGTAAACGATAAACTGTTAATAGCTCCATCTAGTAGAATCTACATACATCACTGCGTAACGTGGTGGTCATATTAAGTGTTGACCCGAGAGCCAGGTAAATGGCAGTAGTTTTGCAAAAAGTCAGCCATAAAGTGGTTTATGAGTTTTGGTAGCAATTTTTTCACTAAGGCTGACATTTGAAATGTATACAAAAATTATATTTTATAATCACTACGTAAATGTATAGACAATTTTTTTCAATATATCTCGCCAAGGGTCAAACCTCGGTGTCATTATGGAACACATCTGCAGATCCTGGCTTACAGGAGTAGCAGTGGTGGGAGTGTGTGGCGGGCCTAGTTCCAAAAAAAGACCATATTATTGTATGATGTGCAAATGATTCCGATCCTAAGCTGATAGCTACCTACAGTAGACAAATAACTCACCTACTACGTAAGAAAATATAAGAGTTACTAGGTACAATATGTAGAATCACTATTTTATAATTCCAGGAGGTTTCCCCTACGCTGAATTGAGCAACCACCAAGTCCCATCATTCCTGGCCGGCGGTCGTCGTCTGCCGAAACCCGCCAGGGCGTCTCCAAGACTCTACCAAGTCATGGTGGAATGTTGGTCCGAGAACGCCCAAGATAGGCCAACGTTTGCCCAACTAGTCACCAAGTTGGCTGCCCAACAGCAGCTATACGTAGACTTGGACTGCGTTTTCCCACCTTCCGAAGATGAGCTGGGCTTAAAAGACCACGACTTTAGCATGGCGCTAGCCAATGGTCACATTCAATGACCAATGTAAAGACTGAATATTTTTATTGTTATTACTATTCCCCCCATTTGCACAGTAAAATTAAATGTGAAAAAAATGGGCTTTTATTTAGTTTTTTAGAAATAAGAATCATTTGTGCTGGACGCGTAAAGTCCGACCGCACTAAATAATAAATTTATGATAGGTACCTACTCGCAAATATAATTGTATGCCTTGCACTTCTCAAAAAGTCACGTTCAATTAATTTCTGATAATAAAACTTCTGATTGTGAAATTCATAAAAACAATGATTGTGGTCATATTAAGTTGAAAATAATGTAAGGGAAAAATAAAATATTTGACGCTTTAGAGTCCATAGACAGAAAAAGTGAGTTTTTTTTTATTAACACAAAGTATTGCAGATTTTATGGTTCACGTTTATGCATAAAATAATTTTGTAAATTATGTTATAGTATTTGATTTATTTCTTTTGGAATGTTATCTTAATAACTACTGATGGAGTTGTTAAAATATTTTCCACTATTATTGTTAAACCTTACAGAACTTATATATCACATCAAATCATGTATACTTATTAAGAAAAAAAACTAGCAAGCACATTAGGTAGGTACATGCAATATTGTTTAAGAAATAGATTACTAAGACAGTCTTAATCTACTTCCAGTGAAAAGTGATGTCATCTACCGAGCGTTCGCATTCACCTTCGTAAGTGTACTATCAGCGGAATGGCCGAACCCTGAACAGGATCCCCTGCTCTTCATAGCAAACCCAGTGGAGTCTGACATGCCAGGCCACTGGATGCCACTGAGCGTCGTTAAGCTCATATTGGAAGGGACCACGGAGAGAATAAAATTGCACATGACGTCGCGAACTATGAGGACTCCGCAGCGAAAGCAACCACAGACAGCGCCACCGCCACCGCCACCTGCAGATCCACCACCGAAATGGCTACCGGAACCGCTGATGAAGCCGTCACCCGACCCGCCGCCGCAATCACCGGAGCCGCCCCCAGAACCAGAACTCGAACTCGAGCCAGAGGCCGAGACGGAACCGGAACCCGAGCCGGAGCCGGAGCCGGAGCCGGAGCCGGAGCCGGAGCCGGAGCCGGAACCTGAACCTGAACCGGAACCGGAATCAGAACCGGAACCGGAACCAGAACCGGAACCAAAACCGGAACCAGAACCGGAACCAGAACCAGAACCGGAACCGGAGCCAGAACCGGAACCAGAACCGGAGCCAGAACCGGAGCCGGAGCCAGATCCTCCCGAAGAAACAACACCGTATAAACCAAAAAGAAAGGGTCCGCAAGACAGCCACTTCAATTCTGCTGTGTAGTAGTTTAATCAAAGTAAATTATATTATGTTGTAATTAATGAAAGCAGTTAAATTAATATATAGTAGTTTAGGTCTGATTCACTCAGGGATCCCTGTTGGATCCGTTGTATAATTTTTATTCCGTTCCGGCCACGATGAGTTATTGTAAATCATATGCGAAGTCTGAACAACTGCCTGGTACCAAGATACATACATATATATAGATAGATAAAGATAAACTTCACACAGGCAAGCCACTAAAGATAAAGAAGTCCATGTTTAACGAAACGAATTATTAAACGAATTCATGTTTTAACTTGTCACGACAAGTTAAGGCGTAATTGATAAAAGCTTATCAGGTAGGTACAGTCGCAGACTTTAATTTGGGATTCATTTAACGTCGAATATCGTACAGAAAACGTATTTGGTTACTATTTTAACTAATGTTAATACGAGCAGTTGTCAAAAATATGTATATATATATACAGATTTGAGCCTTATTGCATTATAAGTGTCATTGATAATATTAAGGAAATGGGCCCCAAGTTAATGTTAGCGACCGTACCTACCTACTTATTATCTACACAATATGTAAAATGATATAGAGAATTATTATTAAGTTTGGCATTGGCATTAACATACGAACTTTTATAACATTTATGATGTAAGTAGGTACCTATATAATTTTCTAAGTAAGCTTCGTTTTTCTTAGTCTGGTTTTGGAGGTCTGTTGTTTATTTCTTTAGGTTGTTCCGTTCTCATCCTATGACGTCTCATTCTGTCATTATTGTTTTCTTATTTCAACCAACTCCTATTCCTTTATTCAACCGACGGGTATAAAAAATACCACGGGCGCTGCAATCAGTTGAGTTAGGAATACTCACGGTATGAATTGAGCATACAAAGAATAAATAATTTCTGTCGGTTGAGTAAGGAATGCAAATAAGTTGAATTAAGAAAAAACGAATGATAAGATGTGAAGTAATTGGATGAAAACGGAACAACCCCTTTTTCCCTGCATACCCCTCTATCCTGTATCTAAATTATATTTTTTGGAAGCTTAGGCAGGCTTTTTGTATGGCCTACATAAGTATATAAGACCTAGCTCAATAAGTCCTATTATAGATGCACGGTAATAATCAGGCGAATCTGACCCACAATAACCTGATAAAAAGGACGTTATGCCACAAAAGTAAGGCATACCAACTTAACGAGTACTTACAACTTTTTCATGATCTTTATAATGCTGAATTCTTTATTTGTGACCAAACTTTCATCTGTCATAGATAACACAATTTATTGTGCCCTACAAATACTGTTATCATTATGACGCCCTAAGTGCACGTCGGGTAGCAGCGAGCCAGGGTATCAAGCTATTGTTTGTTCGGCGGCTACTTTTTTAAATTATCTGCGAAGATACGATAAGGGCACCGTCCGGCGCCACTAGTTGTGGTCACTAAATTCAGGACGACGACACGCTACGAGCGTGCGGCGTTTTGTTGCCACTTACTCGCAGACAGATAGTTATTTATGGCCTATGAAGTGCCTCTGTTTTAGGTTTCCAATACTTGAGGTCTTGAGCTTGTTGTAGCCACGTTTTAAACGCTAAGGTCCAAACGTCGCACCATCTTGTCCCTACTTGGCCTGTCGCGATGTCTCAACGAGCGTCTTCGAGCGTCCAAAAATTGAAGCAATTAGCCAATCCTATTAATCTTGCATAAACTCTACTTTTTCCTTGCTCACAACTCGGGCAAGAAATCTAAAGCTTAGAGTTATGGTATAAATAAACAGTCGATCGCATTTGGCACGGGCCGGACTACGGATTTGATCCACTCCGTAGGTACCAACACTACCAATCGTACTTACTGTATTATACGAAAACTACTCTCTTTGGTACGGAGCGGACCATGTCCGCTGTTCGGCCCCGTACCAAGTTCAATCGTTCATTAATACTAATAGGCCTTAATAATTAATACCTACATAAGATTTTATAGATATTTTTTAGAGAGCAGTTAAGGTAGGTAAGAACATTTTTTTTAAATCAAGTAGCTGGATTCGTTCGCCTATTCCGTGGCCCAAATAGAATGTTGCCCTTCCCGGAATTTTGTTCAGGTAATTAAACTTTACAATGAGAATCTCCAAAATCTTTTTGTTTTTAAATATTGGGCCCTTTAAGTGGGGTTAACAAAGGAATGTCTGGAGGCTTAATTAGGTAGGTAGTACATTAACACGACATTATTGTAAATGATCAGGGCTGATATGAGTCACGCTATTAACAAGTAGTGTATATAAAAAAAATATAAAACTCGGTAAAGTTGTCAAAGTATAATGCCATCGTGTAAGTTAACAAATAATGACGACGGGTTTATGAAGAGTTAGGAGCTCGTAGTCGTCCGTCATGGACCCTAGTCCTCTTTCTAAACCTCAATCCCACTAATATTGTAAATGTGAATGTTTGGACGGATGGATGTTTGTTACTCAATCACGCCGGAACGGCTGAACGGATCTGGATGAAATTTGACACGGAGATAGATTATAGTCTGGAATAGCACATAGGCTACATTTTATCCCGGTAAAATGTACACTTTTTAATCGCGGGTAACACCGCGGGGCGCAGCTAGTGTGTGATATTTACCGCCGGGTACATTTTAACAACGGAATTATGAAATTTTTAACCATATAAAACTATGTTTCTACACTGAATTGAAAATGACTACGAATGACGAAGTAGGTAGGTTCTTACTAATGCCTCACACATTATTCCGTCTGAGTTTGAACTTTTTTAAACGGTAAGTAATGATGACAAAAAGAAGCAACGTTCCCAACAATGCCAGCAGTTGGACTAGAGCGTGGACCATAAATCTGTAGCGTTTACGTATTTCAAACATGTTGCCAGCCCGGGAGAAAGAGTCATTATGAGTTATTAATATGCATGGATCCTCTAGGGTTGCCTACTGTGATAAATTCGTAATTCCATTACAATATTGCAGGATCTCGACTTGAACCTATGCATAGTTTTTTTTTCTGAATTTAGATTAGGGCGAAGATTCTGAAGGTATTGCAGAAAAGGCCTATGGATTAGGTAGGCAACTATTAGAAAAAAAAGCGCTTCCTTTGCTCGCCCGTTGAATTATGTGACTCAACTAGTGTTCCAGAGTGTCAAAATGTAGGTAAGAGCTTGGTATTTATGAAAAAAAAGACTTCACAATGTTACCATGCTTTGCTTTCGCGGTTTAGGGAGATAGGTACTTAGGTACACTTAGCTAGACCAGCATCTGCAGTCGCGATTAAAATTAAGCATAAGCTATTAAAAATTAAAAGATCGGTTCTTTTTATCATCTTTATTGGGAAAAATAGGTATAAGTAAGTACAGTAGACATTAGAATAATTAACAAGCTTTGTCAAGAAATTAACTCCGACTTTCCCGTTGGCAGCCCTACCGGTCAAGCCTCGAACAACGGGTCCCTTGGATCGCATTCCGCCCTCAAACAAAGCCAGCGTTGCATGAGATGCGTTTTAGTTTTTTTTCCAACTCATGGTCTTTAGTTCGCGTTCCGATTTATTTTTTTCAAATGCATGATTACTTTTGCGGTGCTCGTTTGTTTTATTGACTGAATTTTTAATAAAATTTGTATAATAAATACCTAGATGGGTAGTAACTAATTACAAAGTACGTTCAGTTCCTAGGTAGGTAGGTACCTACCTTTTAACTTGTAGATGATCACCTACGAATGTACATATCTACTTACAATAATTTAAAAACATGTTAGTAGATCAGCAGAAGAAAAAAATAGTTGAGTTAAGTATTCATAATAAATGGTTTTGTTGTAGAAAGTTGCAGTTGTTTTGTGTAAAATGTAAAGAATGCACCGCGTGGTCAACTCTAGCGCCGGCGAATGCAAAAAATGGCGCCTGCTGCCCCTAGGAAAACTTTTACTTTATGATCTTATACACATACATTCAATAATGATATGTATATTAAATACTTTAAGGTTTAATATGTTTTGGCCGAACTAAATTCATAGGGACGATTGCATTGTATTGTGTGAGGTAACTAGTGATGCTACAATACAAATCGACTATCGATTAATTTATTAAATTAAAGTCAATAATGCTCATTTGGATGGATCTATGTTTTTAGGAAATTCATTTCTGAAATATATGCCAAAGTCAGTTCCCTTTCTATGTTTAGCTTTTTTTATTATTATAAGCCGCTAACGTTTTACTGCTGGGCACAGGCTTCCTTCCGCTTCCTCCACTCTTCTCTATCTTGGGCTATGGAGTGCCACATCTTCATGTTTGTGTCTAGTTCATCTTGAACCGCCATCGTCTCTCCTCTCTATCCACTTTCACCTCGATCTGGGTTATTTTATTTCATTAATGTTTATTAACACATATTTTTGGCTGAAGGTGAGCCTACTAGGTACTTATCGTTCATATAGCTTTGTTTCATTTCAATATTCTACTCTGTTATTTACTGTGCTTAAACTTTAAAGAAGTTTCATCTGTAAAGACTGCAGTCAAAATCCTATCTATTAATAATGAAAGAAATCACTATCTCTAATTTCGATTATTAATTAAAACAATCGAAATCGATAATTTGATTATCATATTGCTCCGTCACTACTTTGACTTTCCGGCGCCGCTTGCTGCGCGTGTTGATTCGCTTGCTCGCTCGCTCAGCTCATCGCATTCGTTCAATTTTGTTTCGTTCTCTTTCAGTCGAGGCTCCGTCGCCATAGAGAGTGGGTTGCAACTTGCTGCGTCAGTTTGACATTTCGTAAACGCGTGTTCAATATTTATATAAAAATTCGCGTGAAAAATATAAAAACAAATTACAAATGCCACAAAAATACATTGCAGTGAATTAATTTCTATAAGTGTTTATAACAGTAACTGTGATAACAACATCTTAGTTTGTATTCAAAGTGATTATTTTTAGTTGTGAAGCTAATTCGGTGATGACTGATGATGATGGGTGTCCACGGAGCAATGTAGTACTCTCGTAATGTTGACTCTGTGTGGTGTTTATTAGTTGCAATAAGTTGTAATTGACATAGCAATGGCGGTTGTTAATTTAAGCGTGTGTTTTGTTCTGGTGTTGTACCAGCTTAGCGCCGCTGCTAGCGAGGCCTCGTCCGAGTCCACAGACCTTGGATTGACTGGTAAGACTTTTAACATCGATAAATAACATAATTAGCATATAGGTAGGTATATTAACAATAAATATTACCTAGGTACTTATAATTATATTTATGATATAAGTACCTATTTGCACACAGATTATGAAATAGTTACTTATAATTATTATCCTATTTTATAATAACCACCTACCTCTTTTCTAGGCGCTTATAATACCTACTGAAGCGTGTAGTAGTGTGATAATAATTTACCAAAACGTAGGTACCTACACTACCTACCTAAATAATAGGTACTTAAATGCATACTTATTCCCCAGACCCAGATATAACGAGCAGCAGGTGATAGGGCAGTGTGACTAATAAACAATTTAAAATATGACTAAGGAGATTGTTAAACTATTGTGGTGATTATAGGTAGGTAACTATGGTCATACAAACCATGCATAGGTATAGGGAGGTAGTACAACTGATCAGACTCCCAATTAACAAATGGAGCTTTAGGAAACTATAGTTAGTTATATATCTATGTCATACGTGTACATAGTGTGTTAATTTCCCCATAGCTGCTAAGCAGCAACTAAGGCACCTACCTAGCATATACCCAATTTGATGTTTGTATAAACAAATCTAAACATAATACCCTACCTACTTAAACTTAGTAAATAAAATAATTTAGATAATTTCGGGGCTACAGGAATCAAACAAGGTTCAATGTGTTATCACGCGAGGTCATTCATATTCCAGTGTTAATTAACAACTTGAAAATAAATTCTTTGACGCTTAAAATTGTACAGAATGGTACCTACCTAATTAAGTTATAATCATAAGCATTATGTACCTACTAGTTCTAGATAATTGTTGGTTGCTTTAGAGAAATAGGTATGTATGTCATTAGTTAATTAAATGTTGTTACTTATTTGTTAAAATCGGCATTTCTCCAAGTTTAATATGTTTCTTAACCACCGGAAAAACAAAAAACAATTATCCGTGTACGGACCATGCAGCCTCAGTTTTCTCGATTATACAGAACACAGCGATTGGAGAGCACTATTAAAGAGTTATTAAGCTCTGCAAACTGTTATAGTCGCATAGCAGTCGCTGCAGCCGAAATACAACTATATGGCCGGCGAAATTACTAGAAGAAATTTAGGAATGTCTTAAATTTCTTCGTAGTCATCTTACCCTAGTCATTAACTGTTTATCATACATTTTCTATAAAAAATTCCTAGTTATGTAAACTACCCTTTCAACTCGACCCTAAGCACTATAAGATCGTCTTTCAATACGCTATCTCGCATTGTATCGGCAAATTATTGATGTGGGTATCGGTTTGACTTCGATTACCGATCGGCAATCGAGTCGTGTTGCTACGCCGCCGATAAACCGTGACTAGACTGGCGCCGGCGCAGCAGCGGTGCTATCCCACACCTTATATCTAGATAGACTGGGATTAATACTGTCTATTCTACCTAGAGACATACTATGGACCTACCTAGGCTTATCTTGTAGTTCAATGCTTTATTTCATGTCGCACACATGCATGCATGTTAACAGGTGAAGAAAAAGTTCGTAGTCTACAATCTATACTTCTATACTATCTATACTAATATTATAAATGTGAAAGTTTGGATGGATGGATGGATAGATGGATGGATGGATGGATGTTTGTTACTCTTTCACGCCCGAACCGCTGAACGGATGTGGATGAAATTTGGCACAGAGATAGATTATAGTCTGGAATAGCACATAGGCTACTTTTTATCCCGGTAAAATGTATGGTTCCCGTGGGATAGATGTTTTAATTTTTCATACTTTTTATCGCGGGTAACACCGCCGGGCGCAGCTAGTAAATAATAATTTTAATTCAGGCGTTACTGTCCATATGCCAAGACTGCTCGACTCACCGGTGACATGCACATGTAAACGGTTAAGGGTTCCTTATATGACTAACTAGCTGTTGCCCGTGACTTCGTCCGCGTGGAAAAGTAGAGCATTATAATTATCCTCAGAATGACATTTTCCATACAAATGTTGACACTCCTTTGTAGCGTCTCAGGGGTAAAATTTCCTAAAATCCTTTCTTAGCGAGCACCTAGGGGCACACAGGAACAGGCGTGCCAAATTTATAGTTACCCTGTCTCATGGTTTCGGAGATGTCGTGATGAGTGTGTGTCGGGCAGTGGATTTCGCTTTTATATATATAGATATATAATTAATATTGACTAAGCTTGTTATAATACCAGCCCTTTTAATGTCCCACTGTTGGGTACGCGCCTCCCCTCAATGCGAGGGGGGAGGTGGATTAGGGCATAGTCCACCACGCTGGCCCAGTGCGGGTTGGTTGACTAAGCTTGTTACCGGGTTTGAAATATAAATCGATTCCTGAAAATATTTTAATTGTATGGTATATTCCAAAATGTATGAAAATTTAAATAGATTAAAACTTTCTATGAATTTGGGAGATATTGTTTGACCTCCAGTTATAAAATCGATGATGATTATTCATATCCATATCTTGGGTAAGTGATATCTTTACGTAAACCTTAACACGTTGTGTAATTCTGATCTTGTATTGTACGATCGTGTCTGCATACCGATCGTTGACGTCATTCGCAAATAATCGATAAGCTATCGCGAAGATCTGATATCGAGTCTGGCGCCGCACATCCAATAATGTCGAACACAACGTGAACATTGGATTACCCACTCGTACTATTTTCATCAATCCACGCCAGGCACGGAGATTGCCTGTCAAGCAAGCTCTCAAACATGACTTTTATGATCGCTAAGTACGAACAATTACGTGTTTGACATGCTATGTTGGCATTCTGAGCCAGTTTTCTTTTATTTTATCCAAAAACAAAAGCTGTTGTTAAAGACGGTTGGTAGTTGATAGTTGATCTTAGCATTTCATTTCTCGTCTTTCGGGCTCAATCCACAATCTCAAACCTACTGAACGATGCCCCTCCCAACCCTATTTAAAATCTGATTTCATTTTATTACTGGTTTCCCAAGATACAGACTTTACTGCATTTTATAATTTCCTTACATTTTAGGCAAAATACTCTAACTCTCATCTACTACGTTCTTCCTAGCCTTTCCCAACACTTCTTCTTTGGGATATGCCTCCAGTCTACCTTAATTTGGCGGATAACTGATATTCACACGGATCAATTGTCATATTCAACACTCAACTAATGGAACTCATGGATTTTCATGGATGGCGGGTCAGATCAGTTGCGCTGCATGTGCCTAGTGAATGTAGCGTCTCTATCTACTGCCGCCTTCCTACCTAGGCAAGTATGCTCCATCGTAGATCTCATTGTCACTTACCATCAGGTGAGATCGAGATCAAATACTTGCCTATAATGTAATAAAAAAAAAAAAAAAAAAAAACTCCCGATAACCTAAAAGCAACTTTTAATTAGACCATTTGTCAGAATATTTCTATTGTCTACTTATTTTCATAATTTAACAATATCGAATATGGATATGACGCTTGGTAGTCCGCACTCATTACCACGGTCATGACTAATCACCTCAAGTATGTCATTATCCACTAATCATCAGATCTCGTCAACGTACCACGACATTGTTTCATCGGCGGCTGTGCGGGGCGTGTTGCGTGACGCAACGTTTACACGGCGCCATTGTTAGAAATGTTCCTTCATTACGGTGAAAGCGGCTCATGCGTACCGAGAATGTGTGGCAAACGGAACGTGAAAAATTAATGCGTAGCTTGGATATGAGAGGTGGAAAAGCGGTGGAAGTGATTGCCGGATTGAACCACTCCATATCATATTTAATAGCACAGGGAGCGTTCAAGTATTACGTAACGCATTTGGGGGAGTGCCCCCCCCCCCCCCCCCCCTGAAACGTTACGATGCGTTACAGGGGCGGGAAGGGGGTTTGAACTACGTGTTACGTAACATTGTTTTAACCCTTCAGAACGGTCGCGTAGAGATTTTACGTTTTACTAGGGGGGATGGGGAGTAATAAAGAAAAATGTTACGGCGCGTTACATGAGGGGTAGGGGGGGGGGGGGTCAAAAATCTCCCAAAAATGCGTTACATAATATTTGAACGCTCCCACAGGTACCTCTGCGCACTTTTAATGGAGGCGATAGGTAGGAACCTTTGGTATTTTCCCATAAATGTATTGGGGTGCGGTCAGCTCCTATGGTACTTACCCTGTTGGGCTGCTATTCACTCAAACACTCAAAGTGACTTTTGCTTTCCACAAGGGTCTTATAGTTCGAACATGTAACATATTCGGTGCTGACTTGTCTGCAGTAACAGACAGACAGGAATGTTCCTGATAGTCCCTTCAATCTCTTTTACTATAGCACTTAAAGCCTACAGCTTTATAATTAATTCTAAATTAAGCACTTGCAGAGTTATTTCAGTAATATAATCCCCATTTCTATTAGCAATTAGCAGCTTAGCAACTCCCCCATGGTCTGACGAACTCGGAGCTAATCGTATATTGACCTGTAATAATACTTAATACCTACCTATGACTTAAGATAATTTACGACTGAGAATTTAGTTATCGTTATCAAAAACAAAAAAGTAATCTCATTCCAATCTGCGGTAGGCAGGTATTGTGAAACTTACTTATGCATAATCAATAAATTTGTCCGTCTGTGAATGTAAAATTTCTTAAAATTTTTGTTACTTATCTTAAATGAGAGCAACTTATGATCTACGTTGTTTCATTACAGAAAAAGCATCACCATAAATAAGCCATAGCAGTCTAAATTTTAATCCATCAAAAAAAAGAATAGCAAGACTATTCTATCTATTAACTATCCTAACAAATCACGTCGTCATTTTGCTCCTATGGGAACCGCGTCAACAGCAAAGCATTTAAAAAATGCAAGCTCAAATAGACATTCAATGTCCAACACAACCGACTCCCGTCAGCATCGTACTGCAATTAAAGGGACTAGAGTAGACATGACAACAAAACTACGGAACGCATCGCGGCCTGCCGACTCATTAGTAATTCACGGGTGGATTCCCGTGACGTCACCGGCGCCCGGCTCCCGCCGGTTGGGCTCCGGCGCGTCGCCACATGTTGGTTTTTGAGGTTTTTGTGTACACGACATGATACTGGGAGAGCAGGCATCGGATGCACATAAGTTTGAGCTTGGAGTGGTTGAAAGGCAGAAAGCGTTCTACTAGATTCATATTGCAGGTTATTTGAATTTAGAATGCAACTGTTTCAACTTCTTTTTTTTCTTTTTTACTTAACGAATCTTTGCCGGCCAAGTGTTATTCACTCGGCCAAAATATAAGGCAATTTAAAACGTTTGTCTCATAATATTGTTTTTTTTTCAGGTAAGCTCCTTAAACACCCTCTGTACCTGTAAGTAAGATGACGTCACGCAAGCAACCAAAAATCCCGATCGCATGTCAAATAATAATTAACAAGTTATAGCTTTTAACAGACGGAGGGTTGTTGCGTCCGTTAAACTGTTGTCTGGCGCCAAAATACTAGACTCCGCCGCCGGCTGCAATCACTTATAAACAATCGTTATTCGACATTAGACCGTAAGCACGAGAAATAAAGATGAAAGTGGTTCAAAGTATAGGGATAAAGTGGGGTCTTTACGGTGCCCACGGGATCTCATAATGAAACCTTTTTATCGCCGCGTGTCATTATGTAACATTCGTCAATAGGGGTGCGATTTGAGACAGATGTGAACAAATTCACCTGCGTAGGGAAACAAGGGGTCGGATGACATAATATTACCTAAAAAATATTTAGTAAACTTAGCTAAAGAAAAGCTTCCGCGGTTTCATTCAGTCATAGGTAGACAAGAATAAATATTGCCTGGACCATTGCATGAGGGATAAGCACTGAAAAGAGACAAATGTGAGTCGTACCACATCTGCTCATGACGACCACTGTCGCTTCGGTAAAGCGATAGAAGAACACCATCTCAAGTCAAATCAACTACCATTCATGAAAGAAGAAAGTGTAGTAACTCACAATGAAAACAACACAGAACTAGGCAAAAGAAATCACTAAATTCCTAATACAGCTACGGCTCATTAGACACGGTCGTAACTCGGTAACCTAATATCGATTCAATGGGAAGCAAAAAACGCGTATCTAAATGAAGAAACAATCCGCGGCAAATCGATAGTCATTCGCAACGGTGATTAAGTGATCACAACGGTTGATCGTGATAGTCAAATACACGTTGAAGTCTTACGAAATAATTTCACGAGGGTCTTTGAGGGTGGTCGTAGTACTGCCGCTCCTTTAAGCCAGGGTCTACATACAATGGCTCGTGTTGGCAACGTGTTGTCTAGATTTGATGCATGTTTTTCGGAAAAAATTGCAAGGTTCCAATCCACTGCTACAGATTATTACATAAGGGTTGTTCAAACGTATAACGTAAAAACATGTATAAACATAAAGTACAAGGAGTTTTTTTTTTATCATACTTCACATAAACATTTGGCGGCCAGCTTTAAAATAAAGCAGAATTGAAGGAATTCCTTTGTTTATTACAGCCATGTAATAGATGCATATGTTCCACCCAGAATGCGTCATACTCCAGTAAACAAAGAATTGTTTCTTGAAATTTAATGGGGCCAAACGACTTCCAAGAATCAGTGCGTGCAACGAAATACTAAAGATCTCTTCTACACTTGAAATAATCTCCAAAACAAACGTGAAGCTTTGCTATAAATTCATCTTTCGGAGTAAATTCGTTTCGATTTACGTCAATTACACCTTAGCGATTGTTGTTTCATGAAAATATTGGCGTTCGTGTTGCAGCTCATAAATTGAATTGAGGTAGATAAATTAATACGGGTTGAATACAACAGGGCTACTAGTGCATAACGAACATTTGCAGCTGACTTCCGCTACCTTGCCGGAAGTGGGGCGCCAGCGGCGCAGGCGCCTCTGTGCCGGCAATCCGTGGTTTTCAACCATACACATCGGAGACGAAAAGGACGTCAAGCGTCGTTGCACTTAGAATACATTGTAATTAAACCACATTTTCATATGAGTTTTTTGTTTCCAAACTACTATGTATTCATTGTGATTTGTTGGGATTTCCTGCAGCATTGAAATGAATTCATCCATCGAACAGTTGACAGGACCGTGCAAATAGAGCATTAATACAGCATGTCACGGTGATATTGCAATGCACTTGCTAAGCAGGCCATATGTATGCGCGAGGTGGCGCTGCGACTCGCCCGGCGAAGGTGACTGTATGACATACTTGATCCAAGCACACCGAAGCCTCGGCCGTAAAACTATTTACTTGTAAAACACACGTCTATTAAAAGAAGAGATGCATGATGACGCACGCCTAAGACATTCGCTCGAATGTTTAACAGAGCGCATTGCTTTCTCTGACGTCAAACTTTACACTTCTGCTGTTATAGCTTTGTTCTATTCCACCAGCTTTCTGGTCAGCACAGTGCACGTACATTGTTAGAATTATTTGAAACTGTTTACTAAGCATCTGCATTGTTTGAGTAACCTTAACACTTTGTTTGTACGCAAATGTACTAAATAGTCTAAATGTTTTATTTGTCCTAGCTACAACTCTGTATATAGCTGTATATGGTATTTAACAATGCGTACTATGATCGAGCTTTCAAAAGGATCTGTGTGATCATCTAATACAGATCAATCAATCAGATTTCTATCATCAAGCATAGCTGTACGTCGAGTCGACATCGTCCGCTAAGCTTGATCGATGTGCCGTCAGGTGCGCGTACGCCGATGCAAAGTAGTTAGCAAGTCAGCGAGCGACGCGGCCTTTTTCTTGACGGGTGATTTATTGCGCCAACATATCGTGGTGGTCCCATTATTGAATATCAATTAGGCAATCTAAAAATAAACCTTGTTACATCGAGACAAAGATATGTCATTGTAATGAGTTTCATAAACATGCATGTTCTAGTCTCAGACGATGAAATAATCCAGACGGAGTGTCATGAACAACATTTTGAACTATTTGAATTTAACATTTTGAATTCGTGTGTACTACAAAATTTGGCTTCTTTTTTTGGGCTTCAATATGTTTTTGTGACTCTCCGTCTATATTATTTCTTCGTCTTAGATTCTAGTCGAGCCCAATATTATTACTGTAACTACGTTTTCATTCGCACCTTTTTAAATATCGTTGTTGCTTCCAACACTGTCTGCCAGATTGCTCAATTCTGTGAGTTGTCTGCGTATAATAAAATGTAATTATTTGTTTGACATGAAACAAACATAATCGTGCTGTCTTTAATTAGCCCATTTTCAGCGTTATTAGCGTTTCACTTCTCAGCTGGCTCGAGCTATAACTCGAGCTGTTAAGTTATGTTCGCGGTTTGACACTTGTTTCGTGCAAACATTCCATCAACACTTACCCTTTGCGAAATCACAGGAGCATGTTTGGCTCTTTCGCACGGAAGTATCGCATTCTTCGAACTGCTCTCAGTTATATATGTATATTTATTGCTGCCGTGGGTGGCCAGTCATTATTCAATGAAAGCATTTCTGAATCATGAGTTAGAAATGGGTCAAAAATCGCTGTTGCTTCAAAATCGCGTGTTTATATAATGTTTTGTTAACCGTTAGTACTATACACAATTAAATTCATAGTTTTTTTTTACTTTCGCCATCTGGCACCTATGTTTCGTTTACTGCCTTGTTAACATTTTAAAAACGTACATTTAACTTGGCGTATGCGTTTTAATCACTGTCCGAATGACAGCCTGAGTCAACAAACAACAACAGCAACCAATGAGAATCCATTTATACCTTTTTATTTTAATATTTTGTTTTATTATCCTACTTTTCCAATCGAAATAGTGATTATTTTGTCCAAATTTCACCCACCATATACCTTGTTTTTGTGTTTTATTCTGATTCATTTCCTTTACAACTTGACATTGGCAAAATGAACAAGCGTGTGATGCCAAAAACAAAAAAAACAATCAATGTTCACCTCCACAAACAATTTTTGATTTAGTGCTATCCTTGCCTGTGACCCTGTAAAAAGCGCAGTTGAACCTGGTGATATTAGAGGCTGACTGCGTCTTTTGTGCTAAAATAATGTCATCTACATAGATATTAAGACATGATCTTTAGAAAATCTCTCTCCTAATATTTTTATCTCAAATATTTCTTGTGAACCTTATCTATAATATTTTTGCTCCAATAAACTTGTAACTCGTCTTACCTTTAACACAAGCGTGTGTCCAATCAAATTCTGGTTTGTCGAATTATCACCTATCTGACTTGTCAAATCCACACCTACATAGATTATGTGTTAAACACTAATAAACTGGTAATCCTTATTATGTCAACTTTAATGAACCCGCCTTTACAGGTGTGATAATCAGTCTCGTTCATTGGTACGACATGATTTTGAAATTATAATTCAGCATATCAATCATATATCGGCGCCAGCATACACAGATGTTTTGCCTTATAGAGCGGTAGTGGCCAGAAACCGATGATCTTTGTAAAAGGTTTAGATGGAGACATTCAAAGGTCGTAGTAGATCGGTTTTATACATTGAGACTTTATTTGGTGTCTTGCAACAAATTGGTAAAGGAATACGCGACGGACTGCCGTTTTCTTGCAACTCCCTTTGCATATGAATTACCCACAGTACGTACAGGATTTCTCGAACTTCAACACATCTTTACATTCGTTTGTTATTCAAATCTAAATCGTTTGTCGATAAGTCGTTGAATGACAAACATGCTTATCCTTGTCAAACCAATTTTAGTTGAAAAAGTATAATAAAACTATTTTCGTTATTAACAGATTCCCCAGCATTATACTATACGTACCTTGTAGTCTAAGTTATTTCAATTTATTTCTATTCGATTCGTAGGTACAATGTCTCCGTGTGTGGCAATTATTCGTGTTTAGAACCTGATTCTAATATTTATTCGGTTACTCAACAATCGCGTATCACTTCACTACAAAAACGAGTTTCGTATAATCTTATTCAACCAATAAGGACAGTTGAGAGAGGTATCGCGGCGGAAGATTTTCCCTTATATACGATTACTTGTACTGACACCTACGTACAATTATTTGTTTGTCTGTCTGTCTACAGGAAAACAGTACAGTAGCTCGGTAGCCTGGGATGCGCGTGGGCGAGGCGCCGCCGCCGCCAGCCGCCGTCTGATATTTGCATTTAATTACTCGAAATACACTATAATTATCATAGTACCTCTTAATTGTTTTGGCAGACATTCTGTGTACATTCAATTTCGCTAATAATTCCGCTTAGAATTTATGCCTAAGGTAATATGTCATATTTTAGAATTGGTTGTTTTATCGCTCTTGGAGTTTTCCTGTATGGAACTACGCAGTATTTCATCGGAACCCATAAAATAGAAGTAAAATTATATGGAGGTTTGTAAGCTACAGGCATATGGGTGCATATAAAATATATTTAAAATATATATGTATGTAAATTTAGGAGATAAATAAATATACTTGTAGGTATAAATTACCTAACAAAGCCGTCTACATAATCTTCAATAGAACGACTTAATATTTGCAAACATTAATGTTAAACAAACTTCATGTAAGTACTGTGTCCACAGTATTTTATGTAAATGTATGCGGCAGATGCCACTTGGACAAATATACAACATTCCATATACGTCCAGTCGGTACATAAGAGGTATGGTGTGTACATATACGGCCGGTACCTATATGTGTATGATGTACCGTACCCAGCGCCGGCGCACGTCAATGACGCCCAGTATGCAAATCCGGTACCGGTTTATTGATGTCAAAAATGCATTTTGTACAATTTCTTTAACAAATAACGGTACCTTCTCTTCGTAGTCACAACTGCCACGAAAATATTTTTATAACCATCGAGTGGTTCTGAAATTGTACGATAAATTTTACTACTAGTATATAAAAGATAACATAAATAAGTCGTTATCAAATAAAGGTAAATTAAAAATCCAGCTTAGATCGAAATTGTACGTATCTGAAAATATCATGACAATTACAAAGTATACACAATCATATATTTTTTTTTAAATTACATTATAGGCAAGTATTTGATCTCGATCTCACCTGATGGTAAGTGATGATGAGATCTACGATGGAGCATACTTGCCTAGGTAGGAAGGCGGCAGTAGATCGAGACGCTACATTCACTAGGCACATGCAGCGCAGCTGATCTGAACCGCCATCCATCCATTTTTCATCAATCGAGCTAAAAATAAGATAATATGTTGACTTTCTTTGCCAGACGAACACACAAAGCAACGCTTGTAGTATGGGTACCGTACAATAGACAGGGCGAACTCAGTATATAATAATTATATAGATATTAAACATCCATGACTCGGGTACAACATTCGAGCTCGTCACACAAAAGTGTCAGTATTGGAACCCGGGACCCATGCCACCCATGCTAATCAGGTCGTCAATATAAGTGTTAATATTTTACATGCACTAAATACTTTTAAATTCAGTAAATTAGAAAAGTTTGTCCGTGTTATGTTACAATTAACACCTAAAATAATAATTCTACAACAAAATAAAACAGAAACATGTTCAATAACATATATTACAACAATTCATGATGTTGAAATACAACAAAACTACTTTACTTTTAATAACCAAAGCCGTACCAATATTTGATGCAACACAAAAACAAAAAAAGATAACTTTCAAGAGCTGGGAGCGCATCGGACCCTTATAAATATTTTAATTTGACAACACTGACTCAGCGGACTGCCTTATACTCCTCCAACCATTGTTTCTACGATGTGTACAAATAAACGCGATGATTGAAGTTAGTTTTATAAGATCGTTGTGGAATATTGACTTGACCATTCAAATTCAGAATTTGATGTAAGAGCCGTTACTTCTCGTAAAGACATCAAGTTCTGAATTCAAAAATTAACCAACACGCAGTAGAGCCGTTAGCAAACCTTATTATACTCTTTATGTGTGATTTAGTACACAAACAGCGCAATAATAATTGTGAATAAGCAATGTTAATTAGAAACCATAATTTACAGTACGATTCAACATTGAATAGAGTATGAATATGAGTATAAACGCGATAGGACCGGGTCAAATGCCAGTGACAGCGCAGATTGCATCTTCAGTATTCTCAACAATACATATAGCCCCAACGAGGTTTATTGCTGCCTATAATTACCATCTTGCCGGTTACGGTACCTTCAGAAGTTAACATATACTTTTCTATCTCAATAAACGAAGTTAACAAACCACATCGTTTTATAACCAACTTTATATCGATTTCCTGCTATAATTTCCGCTTCTGTCCGTTCTGTAAATTCAACAATGAATCTTAAAGTTACAAAAAACATAACATTCGATTATCGACTTCTTCTAACTTTTCGGATTTAACTAATTTTTTAAATATGATGGTACCCCAGTTCAATCTATGACACTAGGACGTCAACCACCTCAGTCCTCCCGTGACCATGATTGCTATAAAGCAGCCCAAACGTCGGGTACATAAAAACATACAATGAACGCGATAAAATCCGAAGAATTAGTATTATTTCAATAACATTCAATTGTATAATCGAAGTACACCTTCGAATTAAAAATACTGATGCTCTTGACTGTGCGCCAAAAACATCAAATGATTTCAGTTCCAAAACAGATCAAGCCGTGACTACAGAGTGATGGCATCTGGAGGATCAGAATCAAAAAGAATAACGTGAACATAGAAACACCGCGGTATACTACACATAAAGGATGTGATTCACTGAGCGAAAGCACTTGTACTTCTGAGTTCTGAGTCACTGCGTTATCTGACTTTTACTGTTGCTACACACTGCTGTTTCAGGAGTCGATGCTAAAATACCATTTGTTGTTTCGTTTTATCAATTACACAGCGGATGCACGGCTATCGACAGAAATATAAATTGGACGTACTCTGTAAGCGGACCGGTAAAATAGTGTACAAACGCGGCGTGTGCGTGATGTTACGTATGTTTCCATTACTGCTTAAACGTAGAGCACATTTGGAGGGGTAGAGTTTGAAACGGCAATTGATTTGATAACCAATCAAAGGTGATTTTTAAGGTGTGCTATATTTTTCATTCGAGTATCATTGGTTGCATTTAAATGTGTTAAACAACGATGCGCGTGTTCAGTACCTCAAGTAGAATCCTTTTAACGTACGGTTTGGGTAACGTTACGACTTGCATCCATCTCATACTACAGATCTTATAAATAAGTGTGTGACAGAGACAGCGAGCTTTCTCGATGACGTAACGATTACATTACAAGTTCCTCCTTACCCTACTGTGCAAAGGTGCAATAGAAGTAACTGCGTTCACGAAAGTCGTTTTTTCACAAAATTTAAAATCCCATTGATGTTAATGCATGTATTGTGTGTTTTTACTGTGCGATTTATTACATGTCATGATAAATTCACGACACACCAATAAAGACGATAAGATCATCACATTTTTTATTTACATTCATAATGTTATCATCGCGAGAGGAATTCAGCAATAATAAAGCCCATGTCCCCAGACGATAGATTGTGCGCGGGTTAATTGCGCCGATAAACCGGGTGTCCGATGTCGGGGCCCTAATGCGATCGGCTGATAAGGAATCACAAAACACCGAAACTCAATTAAGAAAAGGTACTGTTATCAGGAAAAGGGCAAAAAGGACTGCCAGACGGTCTTGTCTAGTCTCTTTATCGTATCCACTCATTTGACGCTGACATTCCGGGAATGGCGTCGGCGGATGGCCTAATTGACTTAAGTCGCCCACACTGTATCATACTGCCATTAACGGTTGACGCCCCCAGGAGCCCCTTTTATTCTCGACGAATCCCAACAGGTACATCTTTACCTGTACCATATTTGCCAAACAAGGATAGCGATTTTTTTGAAGGACCAAAAGTTTACCTGGCTCCATGTGGCCTTACTCAGATGGCTTTACATCTCTTTAAAATAATATTTATAGATCTGTTACGTGTGGTCGCGATGCTAATTATAGTGCACTTACCATTAGCCTGTCGGTGCAAGTGATTTATAACCCACCGTCTCGAAAGCTTAGTACTAAATCTAGTAAATTATCTCCATTTACTGTTGCCGCCAATTTCTAAGCTTTACCCGACTCGTTAATTGCTTCAACTGCTTCCACAAGTACAGTGTTGTCACTTTGTATGCGGTAACAAATAGTATACCTTAAGTTTTCTAACCAACAAATTTCTCTACGGCTACTTTTTAATTTACAATGCTTGAAACAATTTAACACATTGTTTAGTTTCCTTTGTTGCCGTCCTCATGTTATGTTGGCAGCTGACTCACCGTGTACCTGTCAACAGCGCTTCTAACGCCACTCACTCATACATTGTCACTTGAAATTCCTTGGAACGTCATTAGCCTTAATGGAACTTCAAGAGCTCGGCCACACTATCTTAAATCATGTTAAGAGCGTCCAATTGAACGAATCCTCATATAATTCTAACCTTATGTTCAGTCTCATATCCTCTGATTGCACCGGATCTATTTGTATAAAAGATATTACTAAAAGGTACAGCTTTTATCTTCTAATAATTATTCTCGTTTTCGTCCTCTGCTAAAAGGAATCTCTTTAGGGTGCCGTTTGAACTCTCATTTCTGTACACTCAACATTTACGTTCTCCACTTCAATTATCTGGAAGTGGTTCTTGATTGCGATGTCCCTTTGCTTTTATCATCTAAAATTACCTACTTGGAGCACTTATAGGTTTCCGCTACCTAATGTAGACTTCCGTCGACCTGTTAATCGAAGCAGACGGTTATAAATCTCGCCGGGGTTGGAGCCGCGCCGATACGGTTAAAAGCTTCGACGAACGGACAAAAATAGGGACCGCATTAAGTCGAGGTTCGTGTACGTTGATAAGGTTTTGTAGTTTTTGTGGAACATGGACAACCTCCACAGATAGCGGTGCCTCAATAGCCGAGAGAGATAATGAAACTCGGCCGCAGGATGGCACTTAAAGAAGTTTGGGCACCTTGGAGATTAAACAGCGTGGGCTCTGGTTAGATAACACCGGCACGGTCGCTTATTTGTCTTACGAGTCTGGAATCATTTTTAGCTTGATAAAAACTACATGATTTGTTTTCTTCGTTAGATTATTTCAGGTTACATAAAGCATTATGCTCCAAATAATCAATATACTCAAGTATGGTCGACCAACGGCTGGTTAACATCTGTTATCGAATCGAAATTTATGTGTTACGTCTTGCAACAGCACCTGCTGCTGATTTAAATATAAACTTAAAGTTATATAGCATTCACTCGATCGATACCACCGGTGGCATAAAAAGTAAAGATTTTCCCAGGACGTCTTAATGTGTTTGTTTTTTGTATGTAAGCATTTTTAAGTAGTCATTCGGCGTCCCCAGTGAGAATTTTGAGTGGTTTGTCCACAAGATTCGGTTGTTCGTCTATTCGGCTCTCTCACGCCCGTTTTATGTTCGTACTTCGTATCTAAAGCCGGCCTGGCTTCCGCGTTGTCACTTGGAGTTGCATTAAATTGAATTTACGTACCAGCCAAGGCATCTGTCTGAACCAAGATATTTATCACTTTGTATGCCGCATGTAACGTGTCAAAACGACTGCTCCGTTCGCAGATATATTTTTATTCTATTTGTCTCGCTCAAATGTATAGGTAGCAGAAGAAAGAAAATAGGATAGAGAACATTTCGGACGGTCTAATCGAAGGCGATAGGCACTTTATATAACAGATTTAGAGCGCAATTTGGTTTGCTTTTGTGCAGTAACATTTTAAAAGTATATCGTAATGACTCGCTACGGTCGCATGAAAGCGTTCAGAATTCATTGTTTAGCCGGAACGTCGTATTTGCATTGAATAGTATTTTATTCAAAACTTTGTTACTTGCTAGTAAGGTTCACAATCGTATGGTTATTTTAACCATTTGCGAGTGAGGTGTATGCGTGTACAGTTTATCCTTGCCGCCGCTGGCGCCGGCGCCGCGCCGCACTTATAGCGCAATTTTTTCCCGCGCCACACCACGTTATACTACTAATTTATTCATTAAAGCTGGTAATTTATTCACATTTAATACACGGCCGCAGTAATTTTCTAGTTTGCGAATATTGTTGTAGTTTTTATTTGCCGATTGGCAGACGACTGCGGTTAACTGCGGTAGGCGTGGGTGCGTAGCGGCGCCAGTGGCTTCGCGTTGTCGCCAGTGGCTTCGCGTTGTCGCCAGTGGCTTCGCGTTGTCGCCAGTGGCTTCGCGTTGTCGCCGGATTGCTTATTAAATGTTCGCGTGATGGTACCTTAGTATGGGAAGCTAGTAAAACTCTCTCGATTATAATGTCTTCACTATAACGTGTGCGTTGTAGAGTGTCGTTGTCTCGGGGGCTCTTTGTGTGCCACTTAACCGCAATGGTAGAGCGGGACCCGGCCTCGACCCGCAGCGCTCGTATTTTGCTAGGCCAACCTTGTGACCTAAATTAATTTACATACTTACAACCACTTGGTTGCCAATCGTAACATTGTTTCATATGATGTATGGCTATGGTAAACATTTCGTGTTTTGTAAACATTAGTTTCCTTAGATGTTGGAAATTATCGCTATGGTAACAGGATTGCGGTGAAACAATCTCGCAACGAGATTGTTTGCAGTGAACACACTTTGTTTTATGTATATTACTAGCTGCGCCCGGCGGTGTTACCCGCGATAAAAAGTATGAAAAATTAAAACATCTATCCCACGGGAACCATACATTTTACCGGGATAAAAAGTAGCCTATGTGTTATTCCAGACTATAATCTATCTCTGTGCCAAATTTCATCCAGATCCCTTCAGCCGTTCAGGCGTGAAAGAGTAACAAACATCCATCCATCCATCCATCCAAACTTTCACATTTATAATATTAGTATAGATAATAATATCGCCAGACGAGCACACCAGCTGTACGGTCCCACACTAAGCAACGCTTGTATTATGGGTACCGTACAATGGACTAAGGACCAACGCAGTATATAATATGTACTTGGATATATGTATAATACTTATAGATATTAAACATCCATGACTCGGATACACACATTCATGCTCATCACACAAAGCTTGTCCCTACCAGGATTCGAACCCGATACCAACTGCGCTAAGTAGGTCGTCAATGTAAGTAGGTTATTTGTAGGAATGTATAGGAATAATTGGAAGTTTGATCGATGCTATTGGTTGTCGTGATCTGTGTTTAGAGCTATCGCAATAGGTGTTCTTGCTTGAAAATCGTTGCTAGATTGATTGAATTCGAAAATTCTTGGACACTGCAGTACAAATCCGTAATATCAAATTATGTTTCGAATAAATAGCTATGAAGGTATTTATAGACTCAGTGGGATATCGCCTTCAAATAGAACATGCTAGAAGCGAGGGGAACGTGGAGTTACACCAAAATGTAATCCAGTGTAAATTGATCTCTCAAAATGCATGTTCCTACTCCTCTGTAATCTTTGTGTCCATAAGTATTGGAGGAGGGAGGGAGCTCACAATATCTGGCCATGGTATGCGTAAGCGGCGCGTGGCGACAGATGTGAATGTAAACTGAAAAAGTTTTGTACCGTTAGCAAATAAAAAAAGTATAGAATTGTCGAATATTATTAAATGTAATAAATATGATTTAATCATTGCTGCCATAAAAAAAACATCAAATATTTACATGCATAATATTTAAAAAAATCACACCTTGAAACGTTTAACGAACCATAAATGAATAACATAATTTTTTTTTCGACGTATTCATGGGATTATTCCCTTTTTGTAGCTGAAATTTTACCACCTTTTAGGAAAGATTTTACTAATAATGTTTTAACATGTAGATAATCAAATATGTGCTTTCAACATATTACGGGTACTTACAATTAAATGAATCTCATTTTTTTTACTGTCGCTACATCACATGTGTGTGTGTATCCCCGGACAGTGGCGTGTAAATCGGAGCATTGTTTATAAGTTTTATATTATGCCGGCTGCAATAATAAACATAACTGCCACTTGCGCCCGCGCAACCAGCTTTGTGTAATTTACTTAATGGATTCGTTTTTAACTTAACCATATTTTATATGATTGTATATTGATTTCAATTTATGTTTGGAAATGTTTTATTTTTAATATTGTATAGTATTAATTATTTAAGTAGGTTATGTAAAGGGAAAGTACCCCAAAACTAATAATAGTGATAGATAGATAAGCAAAAACAAGAAACACTCTAGTACCAACTAATAAGTATTTTTTCTTTTTTTTTCAGGTAAGCAAACGGAACCTCTCGCCTGACGCACTTTAAAAGTCTACACTGTGAAGTTAAGTCAACAACTTATTTGGAATTAGCCTTTTGTTAGATAAGCTTATGATTTATTGATCATATCTTCATTAATACCAACTACTAAATTTCAATGTAACCAATAGTTGCTTAACATACCTTCATATACATATAAGGAGGTCATCTCTCACTAGGTACCTACATACTTAGTTACTAACTAAAAAAATTGAATCTTGAAGTACTTACAATTTTGTAGCATCAAATTAACTAACAACTGGATTCACGATCCGGATCACAGGATGATAATGGGATGCTGCGATACCGTCCCTCCCCGGGAAAATCCCTTGTACTTGTGTTAATGCTGATAGTGTGAACGATCCTAAATATAACAGAAATTTAAGAGTTAAATTAAACACGTCATTTAAACTACCTTCAGTATTTTTATATAACATAGGTAAGTACGAAGATGGCAGTTTTCTTAAAGAATACCGAAGGCTGATGAAGAATACTGATGTTTTGCAAATAGATATTTATATTTTGCATCTAACAAAGCAACCACATGCAAAAATCGACCATCAGCTATTAGCATAACAATTAACAATAGCCGTTTATCCAATACGACGACGACGACGACGTAGTGAAAAGGACACAAGTGCATTGTTTGTGAAACACCGGCGCCGGCGCACTCGGGCGCCGCCGCATCCGCTAGTGACGCGGCGTGTTGTGTCGATAAACGCGTCAGTCATAATAATCGATCGATTTCGACACCGCACAATACCGTTGTTGCTGGTTTTGGTGACAATATCGACGACATATGCGTCGGACGTATTTTGACTATGTTTCGATTGTTGTTCATTTTTGGCGTCTTATTATTGTCTTAGTATTAATTTGGCAGTTGTAAAATTTAAATAACAGACTTAATGTCAATGAAAACTTGCATATAAATAGTAGTATTGCATTGGTAAGGAGTATATTAAGTTTACTTAGGAGTTATGATTACTGTTTTCGCTAGTATTTTATTTATGTTTTCAAAGATTTAATAAAACGAGACAAGTTGTTTGGCGCCACGTTACTAATAAATGCAGAAAGTAAATAGCTGGGTAGTAGTATTTATCGATATGACTGTAAAGTTGCTCAGTCGCGCTTTGGCTTGTCGCTGGCTGCCCTCATTCAGCGGTTGCGATGCGGCGCCTGTCTCGATTGGTGATTAGTAAGACATCGCGCCCACCCCTAGACTTTTTTACTTTCTAGTAAACACAATGATGCTTCAACTAGAACTAGCATTAATATTTCTCCAGTAAAAAAGTAAGAACATTCTACAATTATTTCATTAATATTAACCTATCCAATTTTATATTAAAGCTATTGGTTCTGTTTAAATCACTACTTAATGCAATTAAAATGAAAATATTCATAATTTTCCGTCTGTTATAGTTTGATGATGGTCGTTTTTAACTTCACTAGTGTCGTATTAATCATCATAGTTTTATTTCGCAGCTCATGTTACATAGCTCCTATATCTGTAATTGTCCGCTGCGTGGTCGGCGCCACCGTTCGTTGGCCGTCTGCCATTACCATTGCAATAGCTTTTAGTTCACTCAATTCATTTCGGAATCCAAACATTGACAATATGAACGCCATAAAACCATCCCGATAGTCATTCAATGCATCAAATATGTCACAGAAATGCGGAGGTGAAATGTTATTAGTTGGTGTATGCTAATGCTTATACACTGCAAAATATGTTTTGGATACGAGCCATTATTCTCGAAAGTGTTTGAGTTATAGTCTATTGAAATAACCGAGGAGATATTTATGATAAATTTTCGGAATACACTTTAATCAATTACGTTGTTTTAAACGAAATATACAAAGGATATTGTCGGTCCGCTCGCGTTTCATTCCAAAACGACAGCAAATGTTGAATTATTATAATTTACCAGAGTATCGATAAAAAGTTGAATGATTGGCGACGGTGCGGCGCGGCTTGTCGTTCCGTGACTCGTTTTATATGCACTTGGCTCGACGCCACCGGTGACCTCATTGAGCGCCCGTTTTTGGCGCCACTGTCGCTTATAATGATCGCTATCGCATCGATGACATGCCAAAACGCGATACGTATATAAGATCTTTATCGATGTTTATTTCTAAATCGTCTACGCAGCACTAGCGGTTAATTTAAACGTAGTTTCTATTTGTCATATATATTTTATGTTCATTGTTCATATATTTTGATTAATGATGTAGGTATTTTGTAATTCATATACTCGGCTGTTATTCTTCGGCTATGCCAGTAATGTTATTGTTTAGTACCTATATATTTTACAAGATTATTATTGAGACCTAGATTTAAAAATACGAAACTTTTCTTGTAGGTAGGTAAGAGCATATTACAACGAATACTTTTATGTAGAGTCCACACAATCTAAATACGAAATTGATACCTACAGTACACAGTTGCCAGACCTCAAGTAAATCATATACTTAACTACTTATGAGCATACAACGGGTCTGCTTATCAGACGGGCGGCCCGTTAGGTACCTATATAACAATCGTTAAAAGCGACAAGTCCCTACAATTGCCTGTATTTATAACTCACAGTCCATTGCAATACCTACACTGCTCACTTTGTTCCATTTCAAGTAAGTTCAAAGACATGAAACTATGATCATGTTACTTCTGTGTAAATTGCACACAATTCGATCACACAATTTCATTGTAATAACGATATTCTGAGACAACTATGAAACGCAAGTTTTTATGTGTATTCTGTTGAGTCAGTCGTAATTGAATATTTTTCGCAGTTTATTGCGAAATGAATCATATCGGACGGTGCATTTAGGTATTATACGTACTGGGTCTAATGGCGATTGTTTACGCATTTTATTTACGCGTTTCACGAAGAGCGCGCAAATAGGCTGATGATGGCTATAGGCAAATTTCTACCTATGTTGTTTATGTAAGCATAAAACAAATTTGTACGATGTACCCATGTAAGGGGGCTATTCCTTCCTCCTTAAAAGCAGTCCTAGTGTCATAGTTTGAAACGGGGTACCCTCATATTTAGTTGTTGCTTGTGGTCCGATCTACGCACAAAGTGCTCACAGTGTCTTGAGGTCTTGCAATGGTGCGCTTGGGAACGTAAAAAACGTATAATAAACGCGATAAAATCCGTAATATTCGTTTTACTTCAATTAAGTACAGGAGTTATAAAACCTTGTTATAATTTCATAGACACACCCGTAGCGATAATTTATCAAGCGATTTATTATTATTATTTCAAATTTAATAAACAATTTATTATAGTGTTTAAAATACATTTTAAATCGCAGGTCAATAGGGCAACTATAAATCTGTCTGTTTGTATGTCAGTCAGCGCTCGGTGTGCAACGGCTAATGTATTTCGGTTGCGACATTGGGTAGGTACTTAGCTGTTTACAAGTCACACACATGTTTGTGAAAATTGCGTTCTACGAGCACAGACCTATAACTCTAACTAGACGTATCCAGCCGAACTTTATCTGCGTCGTTAAATGTTTACGTAAGTACAAGAGTCTGTGAGACTAATAAAATATTTTGGCGACCGATTATGACCTACTATTTAAATACCAAGTCAGTTAGAAGCGATTCTCGCTACCGCTGTACTTAGCGAGAGCGAGCGAAAACTGAGTTGATATAAATCTGTTTCAATCATTTCGTATATTTCTATTGACTGATCACTCGATAGGAATACAAGAAATTATTGAAACAGATTTGCAACAGTATTGTTATTTGTTTGCAAAATCTGATTGCGAACCTGTTTCAATCATCTCGCGTATTTCTATCGACTTATTAGAGGATAGAAATACACGAAGTGATTGAAACAAGAGCTATATAATAGGCCCACTGGTTTCGCGTTAGCTGTGAAAGTTCATACAATCCGGCGGCATACAATTTTCCAATACATACATACATACAGCGGTTGTTGATATCGATAATAATTATAATACTTACTTCACTCTTTTTTAACTGACTTGTAACCACTATCGATATTAATAAAACAACACTTATTACACAGAAATCGGAAGGCAATCGATTTAAAAAAAAACAATATTATCGTCGATTTATTTTACAATCGAATGGGTCTATCAACATTTATTCATTAGCACAGACTATAGACGGTCCAATTAGGGGCCTGTGAATTTGTTTTTTATGGTCTATATTTATAGGTACGACTTCCCCTTAATTGATTTGTTCGTAACAGCTCGGTGGTTGGGTCAACAGGTTCGAGGATTGCTGTCTAGCGTTCTTGCACGGGTGTCTGGCATTTGAGGTCTGTCATGACAACTTTGATATTCTCATTCCGACCATTTCAGTACTTATTGCAAGAGGGCTTCATACTTTTTGCGATGACATGATAATAATTTCTGGAATCGGGAATCTTAACTAAACATTGATCGAGTGGGACTTAAATAGTAATAAGTGACTTTTTAGAAATCTGTGTTAGTTAGTACCTGCTACAAGAGCGGTTTGCATGATGTTGATTAATAGATAAGACACTCTAATGTATCTATTATTAAAGGCAAACTCTTGGACTTACTCTTCACGCGGTAGGCTAAACCACTAACGGTAGAAACCTGAATATTTCAGGATATTATGTGGTCAAGACCTCGAGTGTCACGAACTCGTGAAAAGCCATCTACAGTTTCTGTTTATCGTCTAAACTTCAATTTAAAAAAAAAAGAAAAAAATAACTTGAAAATGTTACAATTTAATCATTACGTTCATAAATGATGAGATTAATCTATACATCTATACATATAAATAAAATTGGAGTGTCTGTTTGTAATATTAAAATAACCGCTTTTTACTAAGTGCATTTAGATGTATACACGTTACCTATACCGAAACAACATTTTTTACAATTTTTGTCTGTCTGTCTGTCTGTTTGTTCCGGCTAATCTCTGAAATGGCTGGACCGATTTTGACGGGACTTTCACTGGCAGATAGCTGATGTAACAAGGAGTAACTTAGGCTACTTTTATTTAGAAAAAAAAAATAGGATCTCACCAAAAAAAATTAAAACCAATGTTGCAGCGCAGCGCCTGATTAAGTTTGATAGCAACCTGCAATGCGTCCCGCGGGCTCAGAATGGGCGAGCAGGCTGTTGTCAACGGTTGTCTTTGTTAAATACCACGCGGACGAAGTCGCGGGCAACAGCTAGTTAATAACATAAATTAGATTTATCACCCCACATTTCACGTGCTTCGTAAATCGTAATAAACCCGTCAATGTTGTTGAATATCTTCGTAGGTAGCTTTCAAGTAAAATAAATCACCTCGCGACTGTTTTAATTGCATAATTATTTTTTCCCATGCTGCCAACGCATTAATACATCTGTCTCGCTCGTATAAATAAACATGTTAATTAGTAACAGTAATCATTGCTAGAATTCGTTAAGAACTCATCTGATTAAATAAGCAAGTAAGTACTTAGAAGCTTAAGATAAGCAATAAGCATGGTTCTGTTCGGTTTAGATGCAGAATGTAAATGCCTAATGCATTATTCGCAAAATGGCTACCGAGTCTAAGAATGCCTTGTTCGCGAAATGGCTAAATGAAAATGGCTACTTCTCATTAGAGGCCTAATTAATGCACACCTTAACACAAATTTTAAATAGTGTTCAGAAATATGAGCCTAGTTGCAAATGTAATGCCTACTTGCAAGAAAATCTACCAATAAAGCAATCCACATTTGATGACAGCGCATTGCAAGGTAATTACAGATTCCTATAAAGGTCTATGCATACAGCGACTGACGCGTTCTGAAGCGGGGTTCACGAGACGTAACTAAAACGACCTGCGGCACAGACTGTTTGCCTTTGCGGACCGTGCAGGGCCCCAAGTCTGCTAACACAATCGATTCATAATCGAACAGCACCGCATAGTAGCTGTCACTTTTGACAGATATCTCATACAATATCTGTCAAAAGTGGCAGTTACTATGCGTGGTGTTAGATTATGAATCAATTGTGTAGGCAGACTTGGGGCCCAGGCCTTATGCAGAGTTGTCGACGCGCGTTCGTTAAACGCGCGTCAACTGCGCGCGCGTTAACGTTGCCATGTGCAAAGGCCCTTAACTGCAAATTCCTCATGCTCATCTATAACATAAACAAATTAATAATTTTGATTCGGTATTAATAGCCCAATCATCTAATGTGTAGCTTGGGGCTATTAAAACGAAAATGGACCATTATTCGCTACCCACGCTAGTTCAAATCACGCAGATAATATTTCAACTGTGGCTCAGCATTATCGTTTTATGTAGCGTTACGGTAACGTAAGCGTCTTCCATCCCGTTCACACCACACACTTCATAATTAAGAATGACAGTGACAGCATGCTTTCTGGAAGACGTCACGATTAAATTACCCCACTGATCATGTACTGCGTGGATATCGTACTTGGGAGAAGAAAGACGTCCAATCCTGGACGAAACGGACGTTCCACTTATGTTTTTTTTTAAACCGTACAGGTAGGAACTACAGGGCCGTATAGCAAGCCTAAGTATTGCCACGCGGAAAGAGCCTTAAATGTGACATGGCAGTAACGTCCAAATTAGTACATCCTTAGTACTTAGCTACAGTTTTATGATTGGGTCCTCTGTGCCCCAATATTTTAATAGATATAAAACATGTTTTTTTTCTGAAAATTATTTGTAGATGGTGAAGCAAAGACAGGTATAAAACGAATACGGTATCCGTAGGTTTAACATTACAAATATCGGATGCCAAATCCATTGAGCACCTTAATAACGATTATCGATTATAATACTTTCTTATGGGAAATCACGTTTTCACTGGCCATAACGGTTGCCGTTATTGTCAGTGAAAACGTGATATCCTATTGCATTTCCTGTTATGGAGTCTCTTATTGATTGGAAATGATAAGCTTGTATACATTGATTAATGCAAGCGATTTATTTTCTAAATACATTTAATATTAATTTTAATGAACTCCTGTGCCTCCCTTTTTTCATTTCTTAGGGACAATGTCTAAGTAACTGCCAACATTATATAAGGGATAGAATAGAATACTTACAAAGGTACTTACTATCTTATTTAAGACTTGTTGCTCCCGTAACCATGGTTACTGTAAAGCAGCCGAAACGTCGAGAACGTAAAACATAAAATAAACGCGATAAATTCCATAAATTGTTTTTTTTTTTGGCATCACCATAGGTATTTTGCCAGTGTCAAGTAATATAAATTATTTCTGTATATGAGCATATGCACAGGCCCAAAGGCTTGGCCCAAGTAAAATACCCCCCATCCCTCAATCAGTAAAGTGATGGATACTTTACTGAAAGATTTTTCATGGATTTTTTGTGAGAAACTGAAAAGCCAAGTTTCGTCACTCTGTTTCAATTACCTACACTTGTGCACTTTAACAAACCCATAATGGTTAATATTCCACTTATATCACTCACTATAACTCGCAGGAGCACTAGTTTTAGAAATTATAACATAATTGACGCCATGACTTTTCAGTTTCCCGCCAAAAAGTCCTAAATTGGTTTTATTTCAATGTGTAGTATTGACGTTGTATAACATCATCATCGTCATATACCTACCTAGTACTGAGGACAAGGGTCTTGCTTTGTGCTGTAGATACTATGTGACGTTTGATAAAGTTATAGCACGTCTATAAATTCGGGAGTTACCCATTTACGTTTTACAGTAGGTGATTCATTTATACTATCACATTGTCAGTACCGACTGGCAAAATATACTTTGAAAATTAGTCAATTTTGAAATGTTTGATGTCGTTTTGTATGGTTGTTTTGTGTAACAATAGAAAAAAACATGTTTTTACTATAACCACCACATTTTTCCGCCTTAACATTAAAATAATAATGCAAGCATATGTCTTTAAATTATCATTTCTCAACTATAAATTATAGGAGACCTACATCCGTCGATTAAAACACAATTTGAGATCGAAAAATTGGTGAACATTAAACGTGGGGCCGCGGGTCCAAGGGTATATAAGTGGATGCCAAATTGATCCAAAATTATACCTTTCATGGATGTCAGATACGGAAATTTACCGCATATATAAATACAGACATACTTGTCATTTTAATTTTGAAAAAAAAAATCAATGTTAGAGAACCTCCTTTTCTAAAAGTCGGTTTAAAAGTCTCATCGTCGCTTCAAGTCCCTTGAAGTATCTAAGTATATGATAGATAGAGTAATTATATTATTTTCATATAAACTTATAATTGATAGGACTAGGCGATACATGGCGGAAATTCATTGCAATATGGCGGGCTTGCGGTGCTTCGTCGCTCATTCGGAGCCCAGCCGTCCTGAGGATGCCTCGTTTAAAGGCGAAACACGTGTCGAATACTTTTTTAGATTCGCATCGTTTTGCGGAGAATTGCATATTAAATGGAGTCCCGACACTCGTAACAAACAGTTTTTCGACTAACATCTTAGAGGAGTTCGGTGTTGCTGGCTTCTTTAATTATCGATCAATTGTTTGGTTTATAATTGGAAAAGTTGACAGGCCGAGGGTCTGGTGGGTTCGTTTTCCCCAATTTGTGTCATATAAACTTGGTTTATTCATATAAGTTTATACAAAGTGAACACGGCCTCTTATACCTATTTTCACTTTACCAGCATTAATATCCATTAATTCTCAGTCAATACTCTATTTCCTATTAATTTATAATCTACCTAAAATAACTTTAATCCCCAAGTACGTGACGAAGCGAGCCGAAGAAACACGAATGACAAACGACCGGCTTTTAATGTCAATTAGCGAAGCGTTCCCTAGGAATCGCCAGTTTACCGATAAATAATGTGTAGTTACACCCAACGTAGTATATTAGACCCTATCACACAGAACATACGAGCTAATGTTAGTACAGAACGGAACGTTCCCACAAAAAGCAACCGCAGATATTTCAGAATGCATATTAGAAAACACAGTAACGGCAATTTCTATCTGTTTTCTCAATTTATTACGTGAAAGGTTGCCATGACATTCCGGGACTACGTGTATGTTTAAAGTAAGCACATAATTCAAAATGTATTAGCTACCATACTAGTTAAAACTTTATTAAAGGAGTTGCATAAATTTTAAAAAATATATACATATACATTATTATACTGTATTTACGTACCACTGAACGTTTAGCTACCCAAATGATACAACATTTCCTCTACATTATAATCCTTTATATGATTAATCAAATCTAAATTGGGAGCATAAAATTATAAATATCGACCGACAAATCGACATTTTTAATTCGTCCACTCGTCGCACTAAACCTGTTTCTCCAATCATTTGTGTATAAGAACATAAAATCCATTCTATGCAACTAAGCGGCACGCAATCGTCAAAATTAGATGCCTTCACAATTATAGACCTAAGCGAAATCGTGTTCCGAACATACTTCTTACTCAAATATAAAACGTCCTATTTTACTATTCAGAAAAAATCACTAACCACCTTATTCTCGACTAACATACGGTAAAGGGTATACGGGCCTGTAGTCGGTTATAGTTTTAGGACGTTATTCGTCGCGGTTGGATTGCCGCGGCCGACGGTGGGCGGCTACCCTGTAATCAGTCCCCCCTCCCGCCTAGTCTTTGGGAGCGGTCCACGGTGATTATAGGAGGAATTTTACGGCTCCTTCGTTAGCCCGTCAAATCATAGGTCCGTCCGTTTAATGGCTTAGAAGACGGCCTGTGAAACGATTTTGTGTCATTTCCGAGACTCGATCAGGGAAAATTATAACTTCAAAATGCATCGCGTTTTTTGAGGTAATTGTCTGTGAACTATACGAGTTTGATAAATAATATAAAGGTGTACTATAATGCCAGAGCGGCTCGGAATAAATGTCCTGTAATTTTGTCCAGCTGCTGTTCAGTGGCGCCAGGGTCGATGTCGAATAACATTGATGGGTATCACCTGTAAGTTGCGAACCTTTTGTGTGTTTGTTGGATGCGACGAGTAATGGAATTGATCTACGCGCCACCTGCGTACTTGCCCCATACTGGTCGATGTAGTACCTTACAAAAACAAAAAAAAATATTACCACGCCAATTTATGATTAAAATATCAGGCAAGACGGCAACATGCCGCTAACTAGCTCCGTATAAAAATACCGTCGGCTATTAAAAGTCGGTTCATGTGTTGATTCAATACGATAATAACTCCATGACTGGTAAACGTCCTTTTAATTGGAATTATAAATAATGTTAGATTTAAGATATTATAGTCCTATCTTGGAGTTAGTGAAGATGGTTTAATTTGTTAAACTATGCACTTCTATGTGATAGGCGATAGCTTTGGTTAGTTACTTTGTGGTGTTAGAGTTCTGTAGTTCATATTTTTTCTTGCTCTCTAGAAAGGTTCTAGAAAGTGCGACCAAGAGCCTGAGAACGAGTTCTAGATCTGTACAAGGTGGACCCATGACATCACACGGATCGCAGAAAGGAGTGATAGACGACGGTGAAGTTCCAATGGCAGAGGAGCCAGCGTCCAGCAGTGAAAGTCATTAAGCTGATGCACCGATGAAACGATTCATTGTTTAGAAAATTGCTCATTCATTATGTTCCGCAAATAAAACCGAATTATGCAAAGTGGACAGTCGCCCGAAGGTAGTTCGGCAGACACGACACTCGACCAACAGTCGTGTTCCTCGTTCCGTCGGCAAATAGCGCGGTCGGCCCATCCGATAATTGCCGACAACGTCCGACCGCCGTCGAAGAGCACAAACCGATGATTGCATGCAAAATTGCACTGCAATTTTCTCCGGGCTAACAGATCCTTACCGTGTGTTGGAAGAGCGCCAATTTCTTTTTGCTTGTCAAACAATTTATGAAGTATGTAAGTAATGTTGTGGTTGGTTGGCTTCTTAGCTGAAGGTTTTGCGGTTAGACTTTATTGAAGCCTTATTTATATCTAGTATAATAATACAGCATGTGATTTTCGACCACGGTGATAAAGAGTGCAATTTTGTGTACTATTGGTGGAATTCTATGCGTAAAATCAACCACCCCTAATTATTCATACGAAGTACTTTATTACGTAATATTTGCTGTGAAACTCTTTTACACAGTCTCTGGTTAAACGCTTAACAAGCGCTAATATGATGCAAGCATGAGTCGTAAAACCAAGAATCCCATAACTTTTTTTTTCAATTTGGAGTTCGAACCTCCGGACCATGTTCGGTAATAAACGTTATTTGGTTAATGATAAAACAATATTCCGTATTGGCCGGTGCCCCGCCGCGTCCGGTACCAGGGACCACACGGGCCCCGTCATCGGCGCCTCTTTGAGATGTACGATGCACGCTTCACGCGGTTTGAGTTGTAGGAGATAGCGATTTTCAATAAAGAATGTAATATTTTTTTAAACCCCACCCATCGCAATCTATGTTGTTTGTATCCTTGGCGCCCTCGTCTGCGGCAATCCTATGCCTTTGGTGGCAACAGCAACTTTTCTTCAAAGCTGGTATCGGTGGGATAGTTTTGACTAAACGTTGTTATATTTAATGAAAATCGGTACTGCTGTTTTCAAGATACCGTAGTCAGCTATCTAAAAAAAAAACAGTTTTTCTGAGTAAAACAAATCATAGATACCTATTTAACTTATAGGCAAAGTAATTTAAAGCCATTAACTAATTACAAATAATAACATTTACGAAAAATATTTTAGTAAATACACAATTAGAATTAAGTATCATGTCAATGGTATAACGAGCTTTCTTAGTATAACATAAATTAAACTATTTGTAGGTTCATTATACTTAAAGTATTGAAATCCAATGGTACTCGAAAACTATGAATATACTTAACTAACTATCGATAATTTGTACTCGAAATCTCCTTACATATACTAAACTATCAATAATTAATTACTCATGTTATAGCAGGTAAATTGGTCATCGGACATAATTAATATAACTGAAAGAAGGTAGATACTAACACGAACATTTAATGAAAACGTACAAAAGCTCTCAAAAAATAAATATGTTATTTTTTTATCATATTATCGCTCGCCTCCTACGTCTTATCCCAACCGCCAATCGTCTGCTCAAATATTTGTTGTTATATGAACGAGATGCTGTTTGTTTCTGCCGGCCTGCGCGGGAGTGCCGCGGCGGCAGTTAGCCATGTTTGTGTGTACGTGTTCCAGACAGTTAGCGGCCGCCAAGGAGCGGCTGCAATATTTGAACTACTGTTGATTGTGTTAATTTTTTAATGCGACTGCCCGGCATTTCTCTTTTCCATCAATGTAATGTTGAATGGTGCGCGTTGGAATGCTCTTGAGAATTAGAGCTACACCTTTTAAAGAGATAACTATCAGAGAAAAACTGAATAAGTGTAGCTGTGAAGAATATTTTTACCGAAAATCGTGAATTAGCTCGACGAAAAGGCGCAAGACATTTTGTGTGGAGAATTGAACAGCGCCTCTAGTAGATGGTAAACATACAATTCTCCATACAAAATGTCTTTTATACGCAGACTATAAAGTATGCGGCTAGCTTACGAATAATCTCGCACTTGACGTACTGATACGACTACAATTAATTTAACTTGAACTTTTGACTGAACCTTAAAAACCATTGTGTGGTACATATCACAGATAACTACAGAAGTCCACCCTGCATTGTTACCTTGTAAAGACGTACTATACCTACAGGTTGTTTCAAAAAGGGTATGTTAAGCATGGAACCTGGGCTTCTTTAGAGTATTTGTAAACACTACGTGAAGTCAGAATTTCGATAATGATTACAAATTCACTAAAGAAGAATAATTTTAAGCGTTAGTATGACCTCTCTGAATCATCCTGTATACTGCGCTAGAAGATAAATCGCCATGCATTTGCTGGTTAGCTAATCTAACCGTTCATGAATACATAACAAGTACGTAGGTATGCCATTAATATGCCTTGGGATATTCTCAACACTACTACCTTAATTAAATATCCAACTAATTAGTTATGTAAAACACAAACACATTATTTATTTTACTTTTTCTGTCCGACATCGACTTCGTATTTCAAAGCCCACGCACAACAATTAGTCAAATGTTTAATTAGTAACCACAAAACTAAAAACGCTGCGAAAGCCCCGAAGCGTTCGCTTAAAATAATCGAATTAATTAATCGATTGTCAAATTTTTAAACTAATAAACACTTTCAAGATAAATAACACGTTTCAAAACATAACTGCATAGCTGTGGCCACCGACCTCTCACCTCCATAAATAATGCCAGCACCAATCTTATGGGAAACCCTATGCGAACGTGATAAGATTCAAAATTGTTCGTTTCACTCGTAAGATTATCGCGGTAATAGCTAATCTGCAATAAATAAAGCTGGAATTCCATAAAATATTGTAATGCAGTTTATTAATCGTATTCGAAAGAGTTATAAATGAATCGAATGAATTTATGCCGTTGTCAGAATAGAAAAGTTCATAAAATTACTGTGTCTGTTTAATTTATACTTCAGAGTTCAGCATGAAGAAATCGATTCCAGTTCGATGATCGATATTGGGGCTGTGGGAATGACCCGATTCTCAACTCGAAGCGCGTATTTATTTAATCGTTAGGTATTTTAGTCATTTATTTATGTAACTAATAGTCTTAAAAATACGAATATTATATTAGGTACCTATTGATTTTTGGAGTAAAACCTACAATTATTTTGTACGACTTTAGTATCTGGGGAATGTTTTTTATTTGTTAACACTTTTTGTCACTATATATATACTAACGATGTCGACGATACTAAAATGTACGTTCTTTTTTCAAAAAAGTACACTTACCTACATAAGTTAAGTTGTTATGTGCAGCTACTAAGCTTTATAACCGTGGTACAACGATGGATATAATTGCTTTCTGTATTTACCAATCGCATTTAATGTTCCCGATTAGTAATCAGGTTCTAATTTCCACATCAGTAACTAGTATCAGTCGAAAATGAGTTTTGATGAGATGGGAAGATCTACAGAAGAAGACACCCATTACAAAACGAAGCTCATAAACTGAGCTTATAATTACTCACTACATTTGAATATTTAAATAGCGAATAAGTTCAATTGCTCATCCACGATCAGAATTCCTTTGACCGCGCCGCTAACTAAACTGCTATACTTACTTCATTATAAATAGATCTGGGTAATTTATGTGGTGTTAGTGCCGGTAGGTAGGTGCAACGAATACCTATTATGGTTTGAGTCATAGCTCGCACAAGGTTTAGTTCTGATATCAGCCATCGAACCTTATCTCACCGTCAATAAACTATGCAACTATGTTTTGAAACTCAACAAAAAAAATTAAATTCGCGGCAACAGAATTTGGCTGTGATCACGACATTATCAATCAGCTCATAAGATTAGTCAAAAATAACGAAACTGGGTTAGTAAATGAACTGTAATGTAACACGAGCCTGCTTGTAAGTCATGTGTAACTGTGGAGTCGCCGCTGTCATGTTACACTGCGTATCTGAGACAAATGAAACTACCGCAAGCGACTAACTAAGCTACCAAAAGCTTCCGTATACATACATTCTTCGTAATGGCAAAAAAATATCGAACGCTATTTGTAATTTGTCAAAGAGCAAGATGTAAAAAAAACTGACAAAGAAATACCTACGTTAAAAAAATATATAATTCTAAAATGCGTCGGGAACTGCTAAGATTTATATTATTTTGTCCAGTGCGGTCCTCGACGCATTTTAAGATCGATGCAACAGAGATACTAATGCTTCAAACTTATAAAATCCCTAGTGTCGCGCGGGGGCTTAAAATGTACGACTCTTAACAAGAACTTATACATTTTCTTGCCTAAGCAAACTGCTTAGGAGTGAACGCGACAACATTATAATTGGTACCAAAAATCGGGCAACATAAAATAACAATACTTACAATTATTTCCAAAGAATCGTGTACATCGTATGATTTTAAAGATTGAATTGAATATTTAAATGCTGCTAACGCCGGCATGTACTCTATCGTATACGGGCTGGTGCAAAAAACACGTCAAATCGTCGACGTCGACATGCGTGGAATAACAAGCGCCGGTGATTCACTTACTGGACCTAGTTGCTAAGCCCCGTATGGTAAATAGTTTGTACACTTATAAATAATAAATGTGTATTACTTATGCTAACCCGGCCTTCGTTGGGTTGCGTGAGCATTTTCGTCTATGCAATCCAACCATCAAGCTGCTCTACATATTCTCATTGTGTTATTTCAATTCAGCTCTTAGGTCCGGTTTTCACCAAAGCAGAGAGGATTGTAGGGAAAAGGAATAGACCAATCAGATTTAGAAATCCTTCGCTCGACACCCAGCGGTGTTTTACAAATAATTTGATGTATTCCTTGTCTATTCCTCTTCGCTTCGGGCCTGTGCATAATTTTCTTAGTATTTTTCCATTATTCTTTTATGGAATTTTATAAGTACTATGAACGGCGGGTTTACTGATAGGGGTAGGAAAGTCATTTCACTATCATCATCGGTATCAGCATCATCATTATTATCACGGGTACATATAAAATATTATAACAATTATAAAGAAATAATCGGCACTGGCAAACAGTGCTTTACTTTGTAGCCGTTTGCCAACCTAAAAGAAGAAAAAGACGATAATTTTTGATACACATCAATCGATGTGTCAAAGTGACGTATATCTGGCAATTCGTTCTTTACGTTCTTACGACGTTGCCATTGGCAGAATCGTATTGGGCTTAGTCTCAATAGAAAAAGGCCATAAGTAAAAAAAAAAAAGTGACGTGTGATGAGCAACAGTATGTGCGAGGTATCCGCACTCGTTGCGGAGATCGCTTCACTCGACCGCATTCCGCCTGCACCGCTTCTTTCACCGCGCCCGGCCCGGGAGAAATTCTATGAGGGCATTCCATTTCGAATATGATATAATAACCCGTTACAAAATACGCATGTTTTGCTACATGCTTCCGGCAACTAGAGCCAGATAGACGCGCGCCGCACCGTGGGAGATAATACAACTATCGGAGAATAGATGATAATTATATAATTTGTGGGGGATTTTAATCAACAACCTGATGTTAGCGTTATTTTGAACGGTCTCTGCTTGGAGGTTTTAATTAGTTAAGAATCTTTAATTGAACAGTTGCCGACTGTTTCCTCATTGTCTTATCGTAGCTTTCGTATTCTAAAATTCTTGAAAACCCTTTACTATCTGACATAACTTACTTTTCAATATGTATTCCATACATGTATTTTGAAAACCAGAACCAGTGCAGTGTAGCACCTTTAGCGCACGATAATCAGATCTTATTTTTTCACCATCGAATTAAATCGAAAGCCAAGCACTACTCGAATAAGACCGGAATGCGGCCATCGTTGAAATATTGATTAAGCTTTTTGTGTTACGTTTCAATCTCATCTTGCATTATGTGGCGGGGCAACGAACTGGACGCAGCCGCATCACACGTCCGTATCCAAAATAAAAACTAACGTTGCAACACGAAATATTCTCCACTTGTCACCTTACCACCTATGTCGCTAAGCATCTGTCTCGGAATGTTGACACACACGACATTCGCCGCCCGATGTTTACACTATAATATTGAAACGGTAAATCTCCAATAAAAACATCTTATGGGACCATATACGAGAGAACGCACATAAAGGGTCTGGACCAATGTTTACGGAAAGTCGGCACGCGTCCACCTAATGGACTACCGGATGATTGAGAGCTGTTATGATTTAAGACGACAATCACTCCGTTGCGAGTTGAGTGCTCTAAACGATGAGCATTGTCGTTGTGACATTTATGTCGCCTACACAACGAAACGGGGCATCGCCTCGATCATGCCCATTCGAAACGGATAAAGGTCTCGCGCTCGCGGGGATCCGAAGAAAAAAAACAACACCAGGTAGCCGGCGTTCTGTGGTCCATTGTGGCTTAACGAGCCGATGAATAACTCTTATTCATCGGCGAACAGGTGGCAATGTTACCTTACCGTCGGCGCTAGCGTCGTTTTGCACTTTTAGGAGTTGAACGAACGCATTTCATTATTCAAATGTTATTCGAGTGGCGTGAAAGCGCCTCGATAACCTCGACGTCGATGGGACGTGGACGGAATCGCTGATACGCATTGTACGTTCAATTCCAGCAGAAATGTTGACAGATTCACATCCATACAGGGTTGTAATAAGGGTTACACACGACAGAAATTCGAGATGGATTTGCGCTATTTCCATTATATCTACGCGAAAGCAATGCGGATCCGAAAGGTTATTCAAAGTTAATGTTGAAGACTATCGAATTACAATACTCTGTAAACTCAACGAGGAACTAAACGTTATAATGAATAGACGCCGAGTAGATGCTATTTAGCCTGAATGCAGCCTCGGTGCAGCGGCTAACGTGCGAATGAGCAATTTTCCGAGGAAATGACTTCGCTCCAGCACTAACGGATAAGTCTTTGCGGTATAGCGGGCTGCTCTCTATAATAACGTTTTGATTTTATTTATTGCTCCGTTCGTCGACATCGGCCGACGTGGTTGTATCCATGTACCGCTATCTTCGATGCGGCGCTATCTAAACCGCTTTCGGGATCGCAAGCTCCCTTGAAAAGCTCGTGAATCTCGCGATCTGGAACGCGAGATTATTCTTGCGATTTGTCAAGGTGCAGCAACCGAGAGTATTAAGCGGCTTTGGAGGCTCGATCTCGCCGCGAGATAGGTGCAGAAACGCTATTCGACACATAGACACTAGACAGGCATCTCTCGACTCGCATTCCGATGGAAATTGCCCGCGGCCCCACCAGATTACTGGCGCCGCATCGGATAATTACGCCCCGACGAGGACATCCATTACAGAAGATAATTCAGCGAGTGCAATTAGAGGATGACTCGTGATTTGATCGCGGGCAGTGATGCAAAGTGATAAAACGGGGCCGAGCAATATAAATTAACTATGTCTATAGTTATTGAATTATGCCTGCAGCGCCTCTTTAACATTCCACGCTGCATCGTCTTCAGAGGCTGGTGGCATCACGACATATAAATAGCTGTTGAATAGAGAATGGTCGTTAGATCGCCCAGTGATGCTTGTGCGGACACGTCAGAAGCAACAAATCAAATGGTCCAAATTGACAGCCAATAAATAGTTTCAAATAGCGAACATCGGAATGCGACAACAAGGCCGCAACACAGCCTTGCTTTCCGCGTCATCCAATCAGCATAAAGCCTGTTATGTTGGCTCCAATCTCAATAGTAGAGAAACCGGCTGCGGCTCGCGCCACAATCATTATTAACGTAATAAAGTACTAGATAAAACGGAGTCGGACAGCGTGTGAACGTCAGGAGAAAGCCGTTGTCGCAACATTAGTTAGGCGCTATTACCATCAGATAGCAGTTTGGATGTGTTTGACCAAAACCGTATGTTTAATAACGACCCCCGAGAGCATCATAGTCATAAATGCTTAATACTTACTAATGATTACAATCTAACAACGAAAAGGTAATAAATAGTGAATAACGCCTATTCCCACCGTCTTCGTGTTGGATTGTGAAAGTGAAATAATGCTGTATATGATTTAAATAGTACACATGATAGCTATAACACTGACAGACCACTCAATGTAGACCTTTGCAGATAATCTGACAGAAATAGCTGTCTATTTCTGTTGAGCGTATATTTTGCACAATCTAAACGCTCCATCTAAATTGAATCTCTCGATGTGAAATGAGCGAAATGCACTGTGGAAATGAGCTTGGAACTTGATACTCCGAATACTCTCATTGCGAATTGGAAAGGGACTTACGCAACAAACGAAGCGGCAGTTTAGTTATCTTATTACTTATACAGATCAGTTCCAAGCCCTGCATCGTCTCACACACAACGAGAACATTTCAATCGCGATTTACCAGAACCGGCTCCCGACTCCGATACGATCGCTCCAATGTTAAAATATTTGCTCTTACAAAATTATCATCTCAACTGAATATAAATTCTTGAATCCTTTTATGTCGTGAAGTTTATTTTGTTCGTTCAATAGCTTTTCAGTTTTGTGAGAACGAGTTTCATAAATACATTTATCGTTAAGTGCACTCTAATCATGGAGTATTCCAAAAATTCGTTAACCCCTCTCAATTAGTGTCGCCAACAATATAAACTCTGGTATATTAACACCTCGTTTGCTGTGGCACGTGATAAAGGGAGACGGATGGCACCGCTCTCCTTCGCGTTAATGGCTCAAATGTCTAAACAGAGTCTTACATCCCTAAAGTCGCTTTCTGGTCTAACGCCCTGTGAAGAATTGGCGCCGCCTATACATTTCACTCTTGAGAATATACGATGAATATACGAACTTTGATAAAGATAAGGTGCACTTTCTTTTATCTTACAATACATCCTGCCTTCGAATCATTAGTAAGCCTGTCTCTTTCTGGTCCCGCTTCATCCTTTTCTCTCACATCTCCGGAGGGCCATTTATCAATACCAAATAACATGCCGGGACCCATTCTCTTTGGTTTTTTATTTACCTTATCCTTCGGTGTTCTATTTGTGCCTTCGTATCTGACTCGAAATTGATTGTAAAGCCGAACCAATGGCATCCGTCTAGCATGATGTTCGATGCATTGACGACTACTAATGAGTGATGATGGGATGTTTTAGTATAATCAAATACAGTTTTATCAAGAATATAATAATAACACTAGGACTTTGAATTTTCTAACGAAATGGTGCATAAGACAAACAGTTTAAAATTAATGACCGTAATAGTATCTCAGTTTCATAATAAATGTACAGCGCACTGCAATTAATGGAGGCAATTCAGCGTGCAAAAGCTATTAAAGTTCGCCATTAAAAGTTTCCAATTTCCCGTGCTCCAAAGGTTCTGTTATTAACGGCGCACTGTGAATTCAATTTGCTCTTTTTGTATTGACTTTTTATTCTTTAATTATTTTATTTATTACTCCTTCGATCCCTCCCTTCGCTCGCGACTTCATCAGTCGAATGAACACGAAAGGAATTCTCTGACTCATTTAGCTTTTTACAAAACTTTGAATAATTCAACATTCGATGTTTTAAATCTCCCTATTTATTTCAATAACTTCTTTTACGGCCCTTTTAACATTTGATTACCACGATCTCGTCGGTTTGAGACATCCGAGTTTTTATCGAGATTCTTAATCGATGTCCCGCCGAAACGCTCAGTCAGTGGACAACTCACTAATAATTCATGTATGTATTAGACATTAAAAAAAAACACGATTCCGTGAACGAAAATTATATCCTAAAGATCAGACCTCAAGGGGGGTCTTCCTTAAGGTTTCCTCCGTTCTCGAGGGCAAATAAAGCGGCGTCCCTCTGAAATTAATTTTGTTTTGTTTCATCGTTCGAGGCCGAAGCATTTACATTGAATGCGGTCGGAGGCTGGCTGTTTGTGAGGATATTTATGTAGGGACCCGCGGAGTATGACGTGCGCATTATTCATACATGATACGCAGATGGACCGCGGGTAGGTTATTTTTACCGCTAAGACTTGTCGCTGATGATTCTCATTAGACGAGAACTTTCGTACCATTTCGAAGCCAAGTGTTCTGCAGAGTTAGGCGTTGTGATTCCTGTGTTTCATAATAGGTTGATACTAAAACATTTTATACCTCAAGCCCAAACATAGCCTCGGTGAGTCGAGCGCTATGAAACTTTACGACACTGCGTGCGAGGCGCCGTGGCGTCGATACTCATGATTTGATATAGCGCCAATACTGCATTTCCTTTTGCATTTGCAATGGCCGTTTCCTGTATAGATTTATTGGTTTACATTGAAGCGTGGTTTAATTTTCACGCCTACGAGTTTTATTGCTGGCTATTTTATTAGACTGTTTATGTTATTGTGGAATTATTCGTAACGTACCGGGTCTTTGTATTTTAATCTTACCTAAATAACCAGCGATGTTTGTTCCTTTACAGATTCAAAACCAGATGCAGACGCCGACGGTGTGAGATGTTACTGCAACACGGCGCAGTGCGTGGCTACGGCTTACATGTGCCGTTCGCCTCGCAACGGAGGCTGTTATAGCGAGCTGCCCGCGCCTAGAAGAACACACCACGCCAGACATGGTTGTCTGCATCATTTAGCAGACACGTAAGTTATGCTACATTGCACCTTGCTGCAACTCGCTACATCTTCATTTATGTGGATTTCGACATTCTAGATTTTTTTAATATCTCAATTGCGTCAGAAATGTTTGATAAGTATGTTTTGGAACCATACATCGCAGGTCATCGGTCACGTCTGTTTCAAAGTTATTCATACTCATAATATTATATTTTTTGCATTTCCATATTGTCGGCTTTTGTTACTAGAATATTTTTTCTTTTGCCTATAAATGGCAATTAATCATTACTTTTTGCACATCTTTCGCAATAGGAGTCGGCTTTACATCAATAATGTAATTTCCAGCTTGTTCACTGATTTGGATTCCTAAGCGTGGAGGTGTGTCGTAAAAACTTAAAGGATACCATCCGACATCATTCCTAAAGCGAGCCCTGTTGAGATTTTATCATTCCTAATTACGATTCTAATTAATATCGCATTAAATGTCTGCCCTTTGAAAAAAGCCGTGTTTATAACTGGGTAACAAATTGAACTTTTGTATGGTTAGGAGGAGCAGGCTTAAGTTCACTGACATTTGGCCGTAAATCATTACCGCGATCCGTAATTTATTTAATATTGCAATTATTTTATACATTCACAAGTTTTAAATGTTTATGATCATCTTTATCTACACATTTAACAATTATATAAGAAGTCGTTAATTTTTTTTCCATTATTTCTTGTTTACATTCCATTGCGTGAAGTTCTTATCGAGCTGTTTTAAATTCACTCATAATTAAAAATGTAACCTCTTTGTGATCCTACATTATTGACATTCTCTCATCTACTTGTAACTACGTAATTATGATTTGTTTCCAACGATAAAGCAGCGCTGTCTTTCTAACTCCCATCGAGGAATTAATTAACTATTCTTTTGTTAGCCGGTACATGCAGGCAAGGCGCACTGTCATCCATCAATTCTGCCTATCATCATACCATTGCCCGTACCGGCTCTATCGATATGTTACGTCTCGAGTCCCCATAGTCAATTTGTCTTCGGTCATTTGAATTACTCAACCGCTTTCATCAGTGGTATAAAATATTGCATTAAAAACTTAGATAATATCGACCTTATAACTTGTTCCTTATATTGCATAATAGTTATTAAAAGAGGTACATACTAATTTGCTCTGCATCCTCTTCCAATTTGCCTGGAACATCTTACGCATGTAAAGGTTCTACATCATCCAATAATGCGTTTATTTACTCAAACAACGTCGAAACATTAAGTAATCATTTTTTTTTGTTCCTCACGGTATGTTCAACTCAGGTTTATTAATTATTCCGACGAAGGCACGGCGGACTCCGCTCTGTTTTTATACACCGAAATTACCCGCTGTTGATTATCTTATTCGGATCGGGCCGGGCCGGCTCACCGAACAGGTTCCATGCGCGCGCGCATATCCACTTTTATTTGCTTTAAATAATTTTTGCTCTTTTTTGGCAATCTCCGCCATTATCATCGCTAACGATCGCCGCGCTCGCTTCGTTAAGATTTCCATAGAATTCAAATTGATATTCGATTCCTATATCGGTAATTAATTCCTGACTTGTTTATTGTGTACATAAAGTGCCGTTGAGTGATGCCGTTTTGATGTCCCCGTTTGTTAAGATAAGGGTGTCACTATGGACTTCGTGTTGAGCCCGGGTCAGGCTAGATAGTGTGGTTCGGACGCTGACCCGAACCAGCAGGCCTGCAAGCATGCGACTACAAACTTATTTGGTTTACAGCAGTACAACATTATAACAGAGCATTCAATCTTTAAAACCGTTCCTTAAAGCTTACAAAGAATCACCACTTTTATCGGAAAGCATGAATAGTGATAGCTTAGAATTATCTAGAAGGGTCAATTACATGTCAGTGATCTAGGTCCTTTATCTGTGTGCAACCCCTTTGTTACAGCTACTTGCATTATTACAACTGATAATTATTGTTATCGCTTAAGCAATACACTTCATTATTGCATGCATGTTTATTCATTGTTTCAACTCTATTATTACCTTTGGATTGAATGTGCCTTTGTGATTATTTAATCTAATTTTGCCTTCTGTTAATTTTGCTGGACATGTTAACTTCAGCTAATATACAATTATTAGTTGCAGCTACGAAAAGGGATAGCTTGTTACTTTAACAGAATACTTCAATATAGAAACGTCTGTTATCTTTTCTGTGGTTATGTTTATGCTAATTAACTAGGCCTGTATGCCAATATTATACTTTAATAAAAAAAAGATGATTCAGTACAAAAACAAAAACAAGCGCCAGATGCATCTGAAGATAAAGATTTTAATTGCCTTTTAGCTCATTCATACATTCACTATCTTATCTTTAGGTGTCCTTTCTTTATTTAGTTTTATCTGATTCTATCTATAGTCAGGCCAGTCCTAATGAGTTTGCACATTTCATTATCTTTTTTTTACATTAAGAGTATTCTTAAAAATTTGACCAATATGCAGAGATTAAATACCGCGAAGTATCGTATAGGTACAGTGTGTAGAATGTTTTTAATTAATCGGTAACTTTTTCCTATAATGACTAGCTTCCATATCCTGAACTCTATGCTGTTACAATTGTATCGTCCGTATAATCATTTTAGCTATCCCTTAAAGACCCATCACATGATTCTAGACGGCATGTGGTGTTTTGAGGGGGGATTAGAGCAACAAACCATGATATTTCCACCAATACGACTTAAGATTATTCGTATGGTTATTATTGATGGCACATTCATGAATTAAAAGAAATGTTACCTATATAAGGTTTAACAATAATAATGTAAAATATTTTAGTCGACGCTAGGACACTAGGACGTCAAACACCTCAGTCCTCCCGTGACCATGGTTGCTGTAAGGCAGCCGAAACGTCGGGAACGTAAAAACATAAAATAAACGCTATAAAATCTGTAAAATAAGTTTTATTTCAATCTGTAGTATTCGAGTAGATATAAGAAATCAATAGTTTTATATGTACAGCTTATGGCCTTATGACCACTGTTTTTGGTAGAGGGTTACCGACGCCCTTCAAGGCCTTGTCTAGGCTATTTGGTCTGAACCTGCACACCTAGGTTCTAAAGTGGATAAATTGATACTTGCCTATCAATTTATCCTGTTGCATTAATACCATGCAACTTCAAGTATTTTTTTTTACTTTCTATACTGTGACTTTAAACTTATATGTCCCTAACTCATTGACCGTTAGTTATGTCTTTGCAATACGGATTTACAGGTCTTTTAAAGTATTTATTTCGTCTAGATCTATATGCGCTTGCGCTGGCGCCTCATCATAATAATCCAGATTCACATAAATCTGAAGACACACAAGCGCTTAGTGTTCGGTATGTAGTCGTGTTTGGCAAACACTAACATGAGAGTCACGCCCGCGATTGTGCAGCGACCTAGCCGCGAAGATTTGCAGTAGATAAGATAACATACAAATAGACATCCGAAATCCATGTTTGCTTGCGTGCTTGCCAAACATGGCGTCGTTGGCGTCAAATTGCCCATTGTTTAGTGTTGCCTAAAAACCAAGACCACCTAATTATAGCAAGAACTAGACTTCTGCAAAACTCTTGCGTCTTGCAGTTACGTCAAATTTTTGCATATATTTTGATAATGTTTAATAGAACAGAACCCTGCGGATAGTCTATCAGTAGTTGGGATCTTTGATTTTGATCGACAATAAGGACATTATTTTTTTTTGTTACTGAATTCAGACTAAGACACATTCTTATTATAAGTAGGATACTAATTTTCGTCATTATTTAAGAGCTTATTTATTTGACGGCCTGGTTAGCGCAGTTGGTAGTGACTCTGCTTTCTGTGTCGACGGTCCCGGATTCGAATCCTGGTAGGGACAAACTTTGTGTGATAAGCACGAATGTTTGTACCGAAGTCATGGATGTTTAATATCTATATAAGCAATTTATACTGGGTTCGCCCCCAGTCCATTGTACGGTACTCATAATACAAGCGTAGTGTGGGACCGTGTAGTTGATGTGTTCGATATTTATTTATTTATTTTGCCTATTCAAATAAATCGGTATTAAGGTTATTCGTTCCATCCCAAATATCATCTAGGTATCTTATCGATCGAATAAAAAATATGGCAAACTAATCGTTTGTGCAAATTGGCCTCCCAATCAACGAAACAAAGCACTCCGGCCTATCGTCGAAATTATTCAAATTGACGAAATTCCTCAAATAACAGCCGCGTGGGTTCCCGTGAGAAACGATACGAACATTCTCGTAGGTTAATTAAAATAGATGAGCGATTGATTACAGCTCTTTCGTAAAACGAGCGAAATTTGAGAATCACATTCCAATACCAATTTGAGTTGGAACAGATTTACAGTGTTATAAAAGCGCCTAATTAAGCTTATATTTCATATTGGACTGATTAAAACTTATTAGCAAGTAGGTGTCGCTTCGTCTTCGTCTTCGTAGACAGAATAATATGTACATAATATTAGTCATTCCGTGATCTTGTCACTTATCACACCGAAGACTACTAACTATAGTCCTGTCACAGTCTTTAGTCGTATGTAACTTAACTTAAGCATATGCTTTGTAAGCACTCTCAAGACATACATCAAACGTCTCCTCAATATTCAAACCAAATGGGTGTTATGGTACATTTTAATTTTATGCTAATTTATCTTTACCCGTGAGAACTTGATCCGTGAGCGGTTTGCGACACGAAAATAATGATTTGTATTCTGTGGACACCGCGGTGTTATCTGGCCGCGATGACCATGCACCACTCGGGATGGGTAAAGCATAAATCCATACGACTTTTATTATTTAAGTCTTTGAAAAACGACTACTTAAACGGAAACATATGCGTCGTGTGCATAATATGAGCCGAGGTTAGTTAATCCAACGGCCGATAAATTGTATTTAATATGAACTTTGAGTATCCGAAATACGTCTGGGATTGAGTTATCAAATAAATACCTACGGTCCATTGCTTGTAAATGTACGTTTTTTTCTATGTCACAATACTCTAGGCCAGGGATTCCCAAAGTATTTTGGGCAAGTGACCCCTTTTCAAAATGAACTGATACCTCAGACCCCCATAGCCAAATTACTTTAAAAATTCTATCTCAAGTTTTTTCCCTATTGATTCAAAATACTAATTTCATCTTGTACGAACTTGTGCACGCTTATCGACTTGTTGAGTTTTTAAAAGTACGACAATGATACTTCCTACTAAAATATTAGTCAGTCTTATAACAAGTTGTACACGTAACAAAACTTATACAGTATCTTGAAAGTTTGAAATAAGAACTTGTGTTAAGTTACAGGGGCTGATTTTTAAGTTATGAAACATCTATAAATTCGGGAGTACATTTTTAAATGCTGGGCTATTGATAATTTTCACTCTTTTATTGCGAATTAAAGATGAGTAGTAAAATTAACGACTGTTGCAACATTTTGTTGGCGTCGGCTACTATTGGCTCTTTGGACTGTTGCGCAAGAAAATCTGAGAGGCGTGTATATACTGTGGTAGTGGGGTAGTAATAGCTTGCAATGATCTTGACGCAGTCCACAGTACGAGAAGAAGCGAAATAGACAAAAATACCATATCAACTGGTGGAAAAATAAAAAATTACATATAGACATTAAAAAAAAACAAGTGTAGCAAGTGTACCGTACATATTATATGGTACGTGTATGTACCTCTGTTTACAAAACATACATTATAAGGTACGATTCCAGTGGCTTGCTCACAAAAGTCGTATAGTTACGGTAATGTAAGCGTCTTTCATCCCACTCACACCGTAGATTTCATTAGTAAGTGTGAGAGTGACAGCATTATAAACTTCAGTAGGATGAACTCTCAAGTTCACCCTACTGAACTCTTAAGTTATATGGATCACGTTTGTATATATATATTTTTTTAAATTAGGCCAACCAGTGGCGTTTGGCCATGCGCTCAGTACAGGATGTAATTTTTTTTATGTCTAATAATTTGATTTATTTCTTTGGGAATGTCATCTTAATAACCTACTGTTCGCCTTGTTAAAATATTTTACACTATTATTGTTACACCTTATTTATTACAAATATCAAAATTATCTGAAAGACACTAACTTGGACTATCCACAGAAAAGGACGCACATTGCATGTTTTTTTTCATAATGCAACTGTGATCTAAAGCAACACGAGTGCGAGGTCGACAACAGTTTTTGCGGCCATACCATTAAATCAAGGAATCAAGTCGACTCGTTGGAATGAATTCGTAAGCGCAAAAAAATCGGCCTTTCAATCTTCGAGTTCTGAATTCAATAAAGCCTATACCTTCGTAATAAAACATATTCCATTCGCATGTATATCTCGTTACGTGTTGAACAACTTTTTTCTCGTCGTGTTCAGCTCTGAGACCGGTGACAATATCTAGGTTCGCGTAATTAAATTGATAAGTTGCTTCCTTATAAGCTGATAAGATGTCTTTACCTTCAGATGTCAACTGACCAATTACCTATTAAAGCTTTTAACTGTGCTATTGATTGATTCGTTTTTACGCCTTCACGTAGCGCAGTTGATATAACAATTTAATCATTATTTTGCAGAGAAAAAGAGGCATTATCCCGGTGTCAGAATTCTCCCGGGTCCGGAGGTCCTCCGCCTTCGAGGGAACACTCCCTTTTGCTGTGCTGCTTCACGGACCTCTGCAACCATGAAGACAGCCCGCTGGCCAGAGCCAGGCTGAATCTTACTAATAACGAGTTTGGTAAGTGTCTTTTTCTGTTTGCACCAGATCAGCAATAGTCTTATGAAAGTTTGTCAATATACATAACTTGGAGTATCTCCTGCATTTATTCCTGAAGCTGACTTTCTTCTTTTACTTATATGACAGAAAATGCTCACTGATTTCTTACCCTAACATCCAAGTTTCATGGTTCAATGTAGACTGAATATACTTGTAACTGACTGTTTTGATATCCGAATGTATATTTGCGTGTAAACCAGCGACTCATGCGAAAAGCCTAATGGAACCATTACCTAATCGACGGTAATGGCTTATAATAGGGTCGTCTCCCAATAAAAAGTTGAAATACATATTTTTTTCTGGATGTAGTTAGTAAAGGACACTGGATCGCGGACTCGATTGACGTGTCACGCGACCTAAAACAACTTTTAACCATTTACCACGTTTTAAATGGTAACATGAGTTTTTTTTTTAATGAATGACGATGATGATTGATTTCAGATAAATTTACTTAAGATACGACGTCTCTTTCAGCAAATGTCTTGGGATGTAGTGAGTTTAGTGACGTCATATCGATGCCATGAGCGTATAGGATGTATTAGCGGGGTTTTTCAAAACAATATTCAATGAAAGTATGCATATTATTTTGTAGTCTTTTTTTGGATGAACTCTGATAGTGGAAGACCCTATTCTGCTGGCGGTGGATGCAGTTGCGATAATTTCTGTGCAACAGGTTGTATATAATGTAGCCATATTTTAACTCCATTCGCCCCGGTCTATAATGGTCTACCGCTGGTTCCAATTTAATCACCACGTTTTTATCTCTACAGCAAGTAACATGGCTTGCAATTGCGCAGCCTAGCGTCCGTCACATATCTCTCTGATCTTTCCGCGCTCTCAGTTATTTTCTTAACCATTTTAAACCTTAAGTTCTGTGATAGCTAATACATTGACCTGTAATTAATTGTTCCTTTTAAATCAGTTTTATTCTCTAGTTTCTGCTCAGCTTTAATGATAACATCATCCTTTTCTCCGTCTCTCGCGTCATTATATTTTCATAATTAGTCACGTTTACCTATATTTTTATCTCGTGTGTACATAACATTATAATAACATACACTACATCAAAGAACTCGCCGTATACTCATTAGAACTGGCACTAAAGTCACTCATGTAATTTATACCAATAAAATACTATCAATACGTACGATTCACTATAAATATACCAAAACTATCTCAACAATAAACATAAATACTTCCGACATTGTCGGGCAATCCAATTATCTACCATAGAGAATTATTACGGTCGTAAATAGACCCTAACAACGTTTTCAATCAAACATTGTAAATAATATATGAAGTGAGTATGTAGGTATATCAGAAACACGGAATAGTAAATATGTTTTTTTTGGGGTCTCATAGACACGTATTGTGATGATAAAATTACCACAGACAAGGTGAGAATAAGAATGGCTTGAGGATTTCGGAGGCTTTAGTTTAGAGAATCTAGGAGATTGAGAATGATATTAGGTTATAGCATTTATAATGATCCATTAATCGGGTTGGTAAAGACGTTTTTAAATCTCAATCTATGCTAGATTCATATTTCATATTATAACTGGAATTATATCAAACAAAGATCCTGCAGGGTTGAACTTATAAATCTAAAAGTCTGACAAAACCACAAATTAATGTATGTAGCACTGGCTACATCAATTTTGTTGCTATACCAATTCCGATAGCAAAGAGAAAGTTTATCAAGTTTATTATTTATGTAGCTCAAGCTAATGAAACATTCAATAAACTTTATGGAGAATTCGGTCTCAAATTACCTGGGTTTAATATCAATAGTCGCGTAATAACTAGCCGCGTTGCCTCGCGAGGCTGGGCTAAGCTCAAGACGCGTGCGGAAGCCTCAGTTACTGCGCATTAGTTTAGCTCTAAGTTGATATAAGTAGTCAGGCAAATTGACGGACGACGGACGTTGGCCTCCAGGTGAGACACGTACTGACTGAGCGAACAAAGACACAGTAAGTACACGGCTAATGGTCTTAGATAGCCTAGTCTCTTTTTTGTAATATTAAATCTTCCACGTTTGAATAGTCATCTGAGTTAACTACAGTTAAATCAAGTATTCTTTTTTTTTTCAAATTGATAAACTATTAGTAGTAATTACGGTTTAAAGTAAATTCAATTTGAGGTACGTTCGTTATATGCATTGCTATTATTTATTGAATCGTCAAGTAACGGACATTCTTTGGTAAATTTACGGATTTCAATATAAGATTTATAGTATTAATCCGTTACTTCACTTACAAAAATGTATATTAATTTGCGTATTGCATCCATCCTTCCATCAGCCTAAAGACGTCCATTGGTTATAGGACTTCCTCAATTAATTCCAGACATCCATTCCTGCTTTGCGATATCATCAGTCCACCTTGTGGGGGGCTGTCCTACTCTACATTTTCCGGCTCGTGTTCACCTTTCTAGAACCTTTTCGCTTAAACGGCCATCTGTTTTTTGAGCTATACACGTCTGGCTAGTAAGATCAACATCATGACCAACCATTTCGACTGACGTATTCTCTTGCTATCCAGAAATTCCGAGTTGCTCCAGGTTTTTTTCCATTTTCTTTAAACACATGAGCATTAACAAAATCTAGATTATCTAGATTATCGTGCATGTCTATTATCAGACATGCACGAGGTTTCCGCAAGCCGCTCTACCGTGCCCGATCTTCACAATATTTATTCAATCAAGCGTTGTAAATCTATCGCTTCGCACATTTTTCCCTTTCTTCCTATCAATATTATCATTCTCATTGATTACCATTGCTCTCAACGTTTTTCCAAACACTGTTTTCAATAAAATTCATCGGAGAAGTGAGTTTCCACGAACAAAGATATTATTCTAGCGGAGTTTATATCTAAAGTAAACAAGTGGAGCGGGCGCATGGGAGTCAGCTCCGATGAACTATACTTGTTGGATTGCGTCAGGATTTTATGTTCCGCAAACGAATTTCAAGTGCAATTATTGTACCTAAGTGTTATAAATGGAACATAAATATGTGACACATGCACACCAAAAATGGAATCTAACTTCAAACCTTTTTTTGTTTCGGCTGCCTTTGTTCTCATAAGTATCTTCTGAACTAACTTTGTCATCAATCAATTTGGCTGCTCTAATTGTAGAGTTTAATCCAGTACCTCGTAGTATCACATGATTTGTTGGTCAAAAAGTAATATTGATCTCAAACCGCCAATTTTAATTAGCGACACATTCCAATGAAGTACAACGAGATTAAGAAAGCGATCTAGCTTTTTAATAATAACTATATTTTATGCTGTGACAATTAAAAAGCGTAGTGGATCTGGAAGGTAACGGAGCAGCAAGCGAGGCGGGTCAATCATGATCAATCCATCCTTGCCATCTCAAGATTGTACAAGAAATCGTTGCGCGAAATATATGAGTGGTCCCATCAATCGCTTCCAGGTATTTGCATTGATACCCGAAGCACAATGGATACTGTTTTGACTTAATCATCTTTGATTGTTAGAGTGCATTGTGTTTGTGAATTTCAGTCGTATTTCGGATTATTCTATGACCATATTTCTTCGGCCACCTTTTGTCATCTTCCTTGCCTCTGTTGTTTCTCGATAGCTATTGCTCATTTGTTTCTAAATGGAAGAATTAATACTAGCTGCATGCATGAAAATTATACTCAAAGGATATAAGGCTTAAAGGCGGTTTTGTAAGAACGTTATACAAATTAGCATTCCAGATCTGTGCCAGTTTCCTTAACATAATCGTTTTCGCTCGCGGCCGTTGTTGATGCGCAATTGTTTTAGATTTATATTCCTTTGTTGGAGTTACCAGAGGAGCCGTTCCGAGTCAAATTGAACCCTAAACCTTGTGTAATAAAATTGAATTCTTTATAGCTCGTAATAAACTGTTAATCGTCTGTTATAAATAGCCTGGGACCTGTTTCAGTGACCGCAGCTTATAGGAGCGATTTTTAACTATTACACAAAGGACTCGAACTTTCGGACGTAGAGAGATAATTAGAGTTTTGTTGAGTAATATATGAGTTTGGTCTTCCTGTTTGGATGTCGAAATTGAGCGTATAAGATTTAGAGCTATATATTGAAGGTTATCAAATGCTTGCTACTTATTCAAGGCAATCACGATGCGATAAATCAGCTAAGTTCTAATGTCCACCTGTTTTGGACATCTTCAGCACACAATTTCGGGGTGTTCGTACCCTGGAGCCCTGGAGACCTGGAGCATTAAAATAATTTTCTATTATTTGGAGATGGTTGGCGAATTCGAATGTTAATTAGACTGAGAGCCTCGGATTTTTATTGCCCACCCTTTGATTGTAATAGGTACTTACTCTAGTAGCACTGCCGGGTGTGACAAGACAAAATGTTAGCTGAATCGATTCTGTCTCTTTCCCTCGTATGAATTACGGAAGGGAGGGAGCGACTCGGTGACCGCGGTGACTGTAGCATTGTGTAATGTGTATGAAGATGTATTAGTACTCATTATGGTGCTCATTTAATCTTTAGTCATAGACGACCATCGCTAATCTGCGCGCCATTTACCAGAGAAAGTGAGGAAAATCGCACGTAGTAATTACGACAACATTATATTAATTATACACGAATTCAAATACTTGCGATGATTTAGTTGTTGTGTGTGTATGGCCAGTTGGATCCCGAAAAAAAATGTCTGACGTAAACTTTTGTATCCCACGCAAACTAAAGTTAACATCGATTCCTAGCAATAAATACGCTGTGAACTTGAAATTAACTGGGACAAAATGGTGGAATATGGCAGTTTATTATTTATTGAAGATATCCTGTTTGTAATAACGAAAAGTAAGTAGGTAAAGAAGACTCCTGTGCAAAATGTCATATTTCTTGGTCCACCGGATTGGGCTGTGCGTTGTCTGTCAGTCATGTAGTCAGTGCCTAGGATTTTATTAAGTAGATTAAATATATTTTTTAGGATTCGAGAAAATATTTTAAACAAATTTGTTTTCTTTAGGTTTATTAAAAAATACATCTGTGCATTAAGCGCATTTCCTACAGTATGTATATGACCCTATTATGGTAAACACTGTGAAACAGACTTCCAAGCCGTGTACGAGAAGTTGTATCATAATATTGTGCACTGGGCAAGTCTAGTCTCAACTATACCTAGTTTTCTCGTAACTCAACTGCATTACTATGTGTACGCGGAACCCTGTCTACCGTCCCTTAGTTAGTCTGAAGTTACAAGTCCTGGAGGCAGTGTTGCCACCCCAACTGTTTTAACAGTAGATTCACTTATCGATTTCTTATATTCTCGCGAATACTACACATTTAAATAAAACGAATCTTTCGTGAAAACATAAAATAAACGGGATAAAATCCGAAATATTTGTTGTATTTAAATGGGCAGATTGTTATACTGTTGTTTTTGTCAATAATATCCCTGTTTTTTTTTAACTTTTGGCGCTATCTGTAACGCCGCGCAAAGATAGCCATCTTTCTTCGTGAAAATAATTATATTTCTTGACAAAATAGATTGCAATATAAATGTCGAACGAAACTTGACCATTAACTTAGTTTATTTTTTAAATAGCACGCTAGTTGGCAGTACGGTCAGGAAAGTTCTCATCAAGTTGATTAGGAAATGGAAATTTCCGGGTTAGGAATAAAAAATACCGTCCGTTCGCGTTCCAGAAATAAAAGATAAGTAAAATACCTACGAATGTTCTGAAATAACTATTTAACGATTTTGCAACTGTTTCATATCGATAATCTGCTGATTTTGAGTACGGTATCGTTGGCAACACTGCCTGGGGGCTTCAATATAATCGGCCCCCTGATTACGTATCTTGCCTAGCCTAACGATAGCAAAGCGACAGCAATAATCTCGCAATAATTGCTTTCAAATCGCCGATTTGTATGGCGTCACAGCGCTACGTATTACGAATTAGCAATTTAAGAGAAAATATTGTGCGATTACTGCTATCGCTAGGCTATTGCAAGTTACGTTATCAGGGGGCGGGTGTCCCTCACCGCATGCAATATGAGATAACAATCGCGTAGATACATAACAAACAATGGCGAACACGTTGTCGAAAAGAACGCCATATGACACCTCTATACTCATTATCCGTTCGATCTAATTGTTAAATGGTACTTGCAATGTGTTCCTGGTATCTTTACATGCGAAACTGCCTACGGACGGTTGTAAGTAACCTTCAACACAATAAATTGCAACCTATAAGCTATCCTGCAGACACAATAATGTACTAAATGGTCAGCTCAACGTTCATGCTATCACCAGCCTAAATGATAATGCTGAGTCCAGAGACGATTCTGCGAAACATTTAATCTATTAAATGTAACTTCGTGATTATGTTATATAATATATATTATAATTATAATTCAGAATATAAATAGAGCTGGTAACTGTTTAAAATAAAATTGACTATTTAGACGACTTTGAATCTTAAGCAAATGTTTTTTGGATTCTTGTCTTTTTGTTGGAGGATTACGCCAAAACTACTGGACCAATTTGATCGGCATTTTTCACTATTGGCTATACAATCTCTCTATACAATCGCTCCATACAAAATGTCTAAATACGGTAGACTATAAAGTATACGGTTAGCTTACGATTAATCTCGCACTTGACGTACGGATATGTTGGGCCGCTCTTAGAGGCCATAATGCTGCGCCGCTATAGCTATTTAAGTAGGTAACTACTATCTACTATCTATTTCGAGATTAACGTTTTACTGGGCCCCAAGTCTACTAACACAATCGATTCATGATCGAACAGCAACCGCATAGTAACTCACTTTTGACAGATATCCCATACAATATCTGACAAAAGTGACAGTTACTATGAGGTTGCTGTTTGATTATGAATCGATTGTGTTAGCAGACTTGGGGCCCTGAAGTGTTGATTTCGCTGTGGTTAGCCTTACGGCTGGTGCATTTTCTTAGAAATCTGTTGAAACATAATTAATGTTCGCCGGCGGCGCGCGGTTCCGTATTTCGGTTTATTGATAACGTTCTGGTAATTCGCGTTCGGGCGCCGATAACATCACGCCACTGTGCCACCGGTGGTGGGCAGAGACGAATGTTATCCCAGACAGTGCACTGACACACTAGCTAGGTGCCTACATAATTGCAATACGAAGCCTAAAGGTGTATCTACCTCATAATGATCATTATATTTTTTTATAAAAACCTTGTCATCTGCAGGGTTGATAAAATTGAAATCGATTTCCAAAACGGGATCGAAAACGTCCCCAGGCGGATTTCCGCAATCACTATAATTATAAATTCCTCTTAAATGCACACCATTTTTCTTGTGATCGAATGTTATCGAAACATTCGATAACATTGAGCGACATCGACATAGGAATATTTTGGAATCCATTTTCGACATTAATGTAGAATTATTTAAAATAATCCCGCTGATGATCTACTCCGGCTGCACAGCAGTCATCATATTCTTATGAACATTACAAAATTAATTCGTAAATTTGGGAACCATTTAGCCATTAACTTGTAATTATATACTTAGTTAGTACTTTTTTTGGACGAGCTGCTAAATTCTGCCTAGCCGTTCCTACATTGTTCACACATACTATAACAATGTACTGCTCAAAATTATAAAAGATCTTTTTAAAAAAGATCAACCATGAAATTTCTTGACCGTTCTTCTCCATAGGAACAGCATTCCGAACGGGTGGTAAAGTTGTAGCTTTTTAGGTTGTAGGATTTTAAAGTTGTAGGATTTTATAAACTTTTTGATTCATAAGTACTGTACTTAATGGTTTACATAAATAAAGAATATTCTTATTCTAATTCTGATCACACAGCCCGGTCATACCACACAACCTGATCTGTTAAGGGACAAAACTATGTGTAGAAAAGAGACACTGTCAGCTAACTGTATCCCTTTTTTTTTCGCTGGGAAATGCATTTACGCATACCGCCCGAGCCCGGGGGAACTCTTTCGGTTATGTGGGGCTCCTGGACACGTCCAGACTACCCACTAAAACCCAGCGCCGCCCTCTGCCTATTGTGGGGCGACACGGGATCGCTCTATGAGCACACTACCGTGACGCCGCGGCAAACTAACTGTATCACCTGCTGCAACTCCCTAAATCAATCAAATCAATATTCTGATTCATGATTTTTAATATTCCAATCTTTATCTCCAGAAGGTCAAACGGTGGCGAGCGAGCGCGGCGCCAACTACAACGGCGAGGTGTGGTTCAAAGCGGCCACCATCGCCGTGCCGGTGTGCGGCGCGCTGATCCTGTTCCTGCTGGTCGCGGTGGCGGTGCGCCTGCTCAAGGCGGACGCGCTGCTGCACGCTGATAGGAAGCTGAGGTACGTCTTAGAAATGGAGAGGCGTGGTTCAAACGGCGACTGTGTGCGGCGCGCTGATTCACAGTACAGGGCCCCAAGTCTGCTAAGACAATCGATTCATAATAGAACAGCAAACGCATAGTAACTGTCACTTTTGACAGATATGCCATACAATATCTGTCAAAAGTGACAGTTACTATGCGGTTGCTGTTCGATTATGAATCGATTGTGTTAGTAGACTTGGGGCCCTGAGGGACCGCGTACCAATAGGACTTTTTATAGTAACTTGCTAGATTTATCTACTATAAAAAGGCAAAAAATGTGGTGTGGTTGATCCAAAACTGTTACTTCTTGAATAGCTATCGCAACGGATGTCAGCTTTACTTTCACTTAAGCCCAACTCGTCAACGGACTTGCTATCTATGGCGGACCTTATAAAACAGAAGAACTTCTATAGGAGCACATGATGCTAATAGCGTTCTTATCAATTTTCAGGGGCGGCTACATGTCGCCACTAGCCCAAAATACATCAGAAGACGTAAAAAAAGTGTGGGTGGGGACCCCCTCCGCGCCCCTCCTCGTCACTTCGGGGGGCTGCCTAGTGGCTGTGGAGAGGGCCCAGCTGTTCGATGGACCCCCCTGCCAACAACTCTGTGATATCCAACGGTAGATCGGTGAAATGACGCGAAATATCTTTGGTGGGTTGTACCGTGACGTGGTGGACGGTGAAGTGATGTGATTGGTGGGACTTGGGACAATCGGATTGGTGAATTAATGCAGTTTTAAAAGCTTGTATAATACGCCCAATAATGTTCAAAGTCGCTGGCAGCGTTCTAACATTTAATAGGTTTATTCTGAAGGGAACCAACCAAAATATTTTTTTTGTGGGACTGCTTTCTTTGTGAATTGGTTGGTTAAATATTTAATCTTATCCAAACAAGCTTTTGAAGGTTGTATTTAAGTAGAACAAATAATATAATGAAGAAGAAAAAACGTCGAATAGGTAATATTGGACTTTTTACAATGACGTAAGAGTATCTATTGAATTCAAATGCAAGTAGTCACTTATAAGTGCTGTTTGCTAGTCATATTTCATAGAACTGTGTTCACTATTTTTTCCTACAGTTATTTTAAAATTAACAATACCATTTGTGACAATAAATATGGTGTAATATAAAATGATTATCAACATATATTTATAAGAGGCTACTTTAATAGTCACTGTTATGCAAAGTAGTCAGGCAGACTTGTAAAAAAAAAGTATTTTATCTTCCACACATACTTTATTTACACGGAATAAGGTGCATTGTTCTTAAACGATCTACTGTTGCAACTTGCACGTTAGAAAACCTTTGACAGATAAGTCGGCCATTTTAAATTGGCTAAATAATTTTCCATAAATGAAGTCTGCACACGACATATTGCATAATAGTGTCCAAACACAGAACGGGTTGTGCGTAATTCGAAAGAATTACATTTTTTCTTTAAACTGAGTGTTTGTTAATTGGTTTGTTTGTATGTGTTACAATTAGATATTAAAACGACTGATGGCCATACACCACTTGGCAAAGCCTAGGCTTTCAATAGATGTGAGAATTTAAATACCATGGTTCAAGACTTAGGCGTCGTCCTAATTGGCTAACGGTCGCACGAGTGAACGAGCCCATTTTGTCGCGCGATGCTTGCGAGCTTCAATTGGTACACTCTAAAGCAGGGATTCCCAAACTAAATATATCCCCCCCCCCCCCCCCCAATAGCCAAGTTACTTTCAAAATCCTATGTCTAGTTTTTTTTTCCTATTGATACATAATACTTACCAATTTAAAAACTTTGTAGTTGGTTAAGTAAATAAACTTGTACAAATCTCTTTACAGTCAAGAGATTTTCATAATCATTCTCGTCGTGCGACGAAATCGTGTCGTTTACTCGTAGGATCGTTTGCCAGTCAGGACGACGCCTTAACCCTTATTAGCCTAGAGTTTCAATTTTGATACCAATCTTTTAAACCGAATGTTCACATTACTATTAGTTTTTTTTTATAGGTTGGCTGTACGTATTTTACTGTTGTATAATATTATTTCCTACGAAATTAAAAAAAAAAATCAAATGTCATTATTATTAAACACAGTAATATTAAAAATAAATCACTTTCGTAAATCAGGCTACTAAGGGTTAAGATCAAAGTAGATGCGTCACTCATGTAAGTACCTACATTATTCTGAGTTGGTACATTCTTTTAAAGCAACGGACTCGTCTCTTGAAAGCCTAAATACCGTGTTTATATATTGTTTTGTTGTTGAAGTTTTAAGTCCCGTTTTGTTACAGTTTTTTATTTTTTTTAACTTCTTGATCACGTATGCAATAGAAAGTCAACTACGCTATTGCCTTATCGACATTTCTCCAACAAAACACAATATAAAAGTGCTGGAAATAAATATGGTAGGAGTGGTGGAAACGGCATTTTATGTGAATCTATTATCGTAAAATTGATCTCAGATTATACAATTAAACGCCCCCCCATTTCACGGAACGACTCGCGGGTATACCAAATTTACCACTTTGTATATTTTAATTATTATCGTAATTGTACAAGTAATTAATTAATTATTATTATTACGATTTTATTCTATTATTATTTTATTTTTTTATGCGCTTTGTGTTCCTCTATTGTAATCATTGTAAATGTATACTTAGCTTGCTAACTCTTGTAACGCATCTCTAAGTTACCGAACGTGTGAATAATGGAATTACCAATCGATAAGCCATCCTATCTTAAAATGACAATTGTGTGTCAATTATCGTGTAATCATGAGTTTTAATTATTACGCCTTGCGCCACACAAAACTGTACGTGACGTATATTCCCTCTGCACAGCATAGATTACGTTAGTCTGGCCCCAGACGTTTACATAGACTACACTCAATCTGTGCCTTAAAATCTCACGTAAACAAATATATTAATCTATTAGCTGTTCGGATAATTGCTTCGACGCATTAGAAAAACAAGTAGATGTAAATTTGAAAAAGGAAACAGAATTTACAATGCAACAAGGCAGAATGATGGGCGAGGTTAGGCGAGCGAGCAACTCAGAAGAATATTCGCGAGTTGCTAGTTCGTCGAGAGTTGGCGAGCTGACACGAGCGTCCACTCGGCCAACATTTTAAACGCCTACGCCGTACCAACATCCAATGCGAATGCACCCTTTGTAGGTAGTAAATATAATGCTGATAGCATTTCCATTCACAAATATATAGATAGTTTAATGTTTAATAATTATTATGTACGTCACCGATATTGTTTCTGCATGCATTTCCTTATACAATGTAAATGAATGTACTATTGTAAATATTATGTCAAGTTTCTTATCTGTTCATAATTATAATAAGGTAGACAATTTCTGAAAATGAAATCCATTTAGTGTAATTTCCTAGTCTTTTTTATCTGATTTTTAGCGTACTGTGTATTGTTTTTTTTTATTGTAACTAAATGGATTTCACTCGACTTGCTCATACAATTTAGCCGAGTTGAGCCGAGCACACACGAGCGGCTATAGTTGACTGGCTGAAGTGCGCTCGGCTATTCTCGGCCAAAATGTACAAGCACCTCTATGGTCATTAATCACAATAATTAAATGTAAAATTAAGTTTTGTATTGGGGTTAAAAATATATACGGAATTCGTATTTTTATCTACATCTATGCGAATACACATTTACTTATCAATTTGTTTTCTTTATTTAAATTGATTTACAAACATCTACGATCTTGTTTTTTTTCAATTCTATTTGAATTTACATTAATTGACCATACCTCAGAGATTGTAGTTAATTCGAAGCTTCCTCATGGTGCCTTACCCCACGGATAGGAGTTTAGACGAAATGTAGGTGCAAGTTAACGAAATACTCCGTAATAATAATGAATATATGTGTGATCCATGTAAATATAATGTATGACTTGTATAAATAAATGAAATAAAGAGAAATTATTTTTATTACTGGACACTGTTGTTTTGTTTTGACACCTTGTTATTTATACATTAATCACTCCACGGGCAGAGTTGGTAGCGACCCTGTTTTCTGTACCGAGGTTCATGGGTTCGAATCCCGGTAGAGGCAAACTTGGTCTTTATCGTATGTACGTGCTGTATATTTATTTATTCATATACTTGCTCGTCGCGTCAGACAGGTACCACTGAATGCCAGTGGCGGCTTAGGGCGGCCGATCTACGCAGAACGTGCTCACAGTGTCTTAAGGTCTTGCAATTAAATCCAAAACCAAGCGCACCATTGCAAGACGTCAAGACACTGTGACCACGTTCTGCGTAGATCGGACCTGCCAGCAATAACTAAATATGAGGGTACCCCAGTAGAAACTATAACACTAGGACGTCAAACACCTCAGTCCTCCCGCGACCATGGTTGCTGTAAAGCAGCCGAAACGACGTGAACGTAAAAATATAAAATAAATGCGATAAAATCTGTAATATAAGATTTATATGCAAATTTTTTTGTCACTTTTAATATTGAAATAAAACTAATCTTAAGGATTTTATTAATTATTATTATTTTTCAATGTGTAGTATTCGCGTAAATATAAGAAATCACTTTTAATACATAAGTCGGAGTAACATTTATTTTTTTAATATAAGTACCCCTGACGATAATAATCATGTTGATCATGTTGATAAAATGAATCCCCTACCCCTCTCAGTAAAGATGTACATACTCTACAGCAAATTTACCAGCCATCTTGAAAAGTCAAACTATACTGTTTAATAAAACCACAACGGTTTATATCTCAATAATATTACACATTATATATCAAAGAATCACAAATTTCAGAAAATAAAACGAAATTGACAACTTCACTGTTCAACTTCCCGCTAAAAAGTCACACGTAGGTTCTCAAATTACATAAAAATAGTTACTCGTGTAGCGACCACTTCAACCGCACCACAAGCTACAAAGATGGCACTGCCGACGCATTCAGAACAATAGAAAATTGACGTCACAATCCTGAATCGCGCTATAAGAGTTTTCGGAGCAAGTAACATATATACAAGATCCCGACAATAACCGTCGGGGCATAGCGGCCGCCCCGCCAGGCATACCACCCGCCTGGCTGGAAGATCTTCCCTTTTCCGCTAAACTCGCTTTTCGGTGATTGCATTATCGACCAAAGTTTTCGGACTACCAAGGAGTTCATTTTTCAGGTCGAAATTTCCAGAAAGGAAGCGATACCATACCAAGGTGGTGCGTTCGTTAGTAGTGCCCGCTCCGTAAACGCCGTTGTCGTTGCGTGCCGCTTGTGCCGCGTCGCTGCCACGACGGTACTCATATTCCATAATTACTTAATATTTTTACCGTATCCATGATGACGAAAGAGATTCAAATGCGATGAAAACATAACGCAAATCAATAAACAAATTACTAATTTTGAAAAATAATTCCATGTTTTTAAAAATAAATTTCATTTGAAATTAGAATACTTAGCCAAACAATTTTGCTTTTAATTCGTAATGGCCAGTACTGCAGAACGGCCATTTGATAGGTAAATATCTATTAAATCACGTTACCAAAACAAAAAATACATTATTTTATTTAAAAAAAAATATTCATATTTTTGCGGAAAAATAATGACCCTAATACTTATAAAAACCTATCATCTTTTAGGAAGGCCACAATTTAATGCTTATTGTTCATACAGTCAAACACCCTATTGGGCATACCCACATGAAATGAATCCCAGTCCATGCTTGGTAAGAAAATTGCAAATACTTAATTGAACAAGTTATGCTTGTATTATTAATAACCTTAGTTATTAATACCAATTATTTCAAGGAAACGTTACGATACGTCCGGTCACTATACGCCGTTAGATTCAGATACCATCTCTTATCAAAACAAAATCTTAATCCAAATTAGACCATCGAAAATGACACTTCAATAGTCAACCTTATATCATTAGTCTTACGACCATTGCTATGATTGAGAAATGTACTGGAAAACAAGTCAATAATTTAGGAATATTAATTTTTAGATGTCAATTAATTTAGATAAATCTTATAAATAAGACCGTTTCGTTTAAAAATAGCAGTGCAGTGTTAGTTTTGGACGCAGTTGAAGAAAGGTTGTTTTACATTGAGCTACGGTTTCGAGAGGAGCTCTTTATTATTTTATATATGTAAGTGATCACCTACTTTTCTTTTGAATTGTTCACCAAAATTCATAATTCTAACGTCATTTAATTAGTTGGGAACAAACTTTATTTTTTAATATTGGCATATATACCTATCGAGATTCCGAAATGCCTATAATGATGACATATACGCTTTTTGAATCACGTTGTATATTACTACGAACTAGGTAGTGGACCGTTGACGTGGCAATATAAGATTACATAATAAAGCGAGGTTGACTTATTACATATTCCAGTGCTCATAATTGGGTTCCTATTCATTTTCAAGGTCTTCTAGTGCCCTAGGTCTAATTATACACTGCGTAGGATATCACGGAATAATTAATTCGTTTGTATGGACCTCACGTAGGTATTTTATTAGACTAGAATTTTATACGACATTACTTGACATAAGCCTGAGTTTATTAGACTAGAATGTTGTGCGACATTACTTAAAACCTGTGACAGGAGACTTGACGATATTAGTAACAAACTGAGGTGACTATTACCGCCAGTGGTGGTGTAAGTATTTTCTAATTATTAACCATTTATTACAAATAGATGTTAAAACTAATTACTGTAGCGCAATACCATCGCAACACGCAGAAAGTTCCGTCGATCGTTTACCAACGTAGCTTCGAAAACTAAGTTAAAATGTGTCCGTTAAATTATAGCGCGATTCGTCGAATTCGAAATTCGAATGTCATTTAAAAAAAAAGTACAACTAAATTGAGAACCTCCTACTTTTTGATGTCGGTTAATTAGAGCAATTAGCCCCCTGCTCGATGTGCAGGAACAATGTTAATTTCAAACCAACGTTATTTTTTTGAAATTGGTACCTTACCTAACCATTCAAGATCGTCGGGCCCATAGAGTACATTCAATACACTAAAGTTACACTTGCATGGACAGACATACCAACACTACAACTTAGTTTTAATCACAGTCTCAAATGTACAATACTTTATGGTATAATTAATTATAGTAGATACCGATTGGATCTATAAAACGAACTAATTGCAAACTTACGTCTCATTCACAGCGGTATTTTTTAAAAGGCAAATCCGCAGTAATAGTTTAAGAATTACTTTAATATTTTGATTAAGGACTCTTATAAATTGACGCCTTATAAGAAGTTAATAGCAAGATGACTAAAGGAAAGAATAATCAGAAACGAAGCGAAGGAAGAGTATTGAACTTTGATCACCTTGTATTTTGGGTTGCAAATGCTAAAACTGTAAGTAACTATCTATATATATATATATTGTCTTAATTTAAAAGTTTAGTATACATAAGTACGAACTAAGTACCTCCCGTTTGAATTAAGAATTGGATTAAAAATGGTGGTTCATGATGTCAGTACTGTCGGCTTATGAGACAACGTATCATTTTGTTCTTTAGCTGTACGGGTAGTAAGTGCATTTTCTAAAGTTATAACCCTTTCGAAAGGGTTTCCCATATATCAAACACCGATGTGTCTTTCATAGACAAAGTTCCTTTTTTTATGTTCGATTCAATGCCAAAGAAACCCTTCGGAAGTCCCTTGATACGAGAAAATTACGTTACGTTCGATGCAATGGGTAATTAAAATTGTAAGGAATCCCGATGAATGGTGTACCCCTTGAGCGACTGTAGCTCTTTGAACGACTTGTCGGGGTCCTGGTTATAGGTATTGCTGAAACTTTCAGGCGTCAAGTTATTTCGTAACAAGGTTCGGTTTCAAGCCGTTGGCAGTTAGAGAAGCATCTGAAGCTAGGCCAGTGGTCGCTTACGCCGTCAAACTTAATCAAGTAAGTACTATCTGTGTTAGTCTTTCATAGCAAATTAATTATTTTCCTCACTCGAACACCAGAGTCGTAATGGGTTGCTCTTCTCCATCATAACCGCTGCACTTGCATTTTCCTCTTGGTCCAAGGCATTTCGGTATCATATCATTACATTTTGCGATAGTTTTTAAAGTAGAAACGGTGCTCGCAAATACAGAAAAGTTAAAACATATACAAGTTCCTAAAAATGACGGTATTATTACACAAAAGAACTTTTTAATAAAAAAAACCGACTTCAATAAACTGAAAAGCATAATCTTATCTGATCTAAGTATCAACTAGTCTAACTTAATCGAATATGTAACGAATGTTGATTCGGTGCCTGTTTTTTCGTCGGCTAAAAGCACTAGACTACTAGCAGTAGAACGATAGGTAGGTATACTTTAAGAAGCGAATGCTTGGTTAGGCAGTATTAAATACTTACTTAAATCAATTTTTCAGATCATAATAGTCTTCGAATCTCCAACTTCATCTAGCGGTGATATATCCAAAAGTGTATCAGCGCATGGCGACTTTGTGAAAGACGTGGCCTTTGAGGTTCATGATTTGGATGAACTGGTCCGCAAGGCTAAGGAGGGAGGCGCTGAGGTCGTGAAGGGAGTCACTGAGGAGACGGATAAAAATGGGACTATGAGATACGCTGTATTGAAAACCGTGCGTACTGCTGTTAAATACAAATCATTGAGACATTAAATTTCCCGGAATCGATCACTATTCAAATGAAGCTTACGTACTTTAACAAATTCATGACGTAAACCAAGTTAGACAATAATTATATATTATGCTCAGTCTTGCTTATTTATATAAGACATTATAATTTCTTCTGGTAAATATTTTTTTAGAGAGATGCACAAATTTCCCAAAACGTCTTGTTCTTGACAAATGCTAAACTTGCCTATAAACTATTGTGAGCCCCAAACCACAGATTATCTAATAGTTCTTACGAACAGATATTTCAATCCGCAAAGACATTCTTTCTCCTAGTGCTTTTAACTATCTTGTATTGCAGTACGGAGACAACACGCACACGCTGATTGATCGCAGCATGTACAATGGCGTACTGTTGCCAGGATACGAACCTTTGGAGGATGACATTGTCAATAGTGAGCTGTGAGTGACTGTACTTTGTCCTTTCTCTCATATTCATCATTAAAATATCATCTTGATTGAGCATTTTGGCACTACACACACAATGAAAACCTAATTAATGTAAGACATCGGTACTTACCATACAAATAGCATAAGACTTACAACCTTAGAGGTAACATACCATACTTACAACAGTATCAATAATTAGATGTCAGTTTTGTTCTATCATTTTGTTACGTCGAAATCTTTCATAGATGACGTTAGCTGTCGTGTTGATAGTGAAAATAGATTGTAAATTTTCTGTCCATAGTAATAGCATGTTTTAAATAAAAATCAAGTTTTCAAATATCTTATGTTATCGAAGTCTCTTTGCTGCAGTCCCGAAACCGGCTTGCAGTTTATTGACCACGTGGAAGGAAATATGGCTGACGGTACCCTTGAGGATTCCGTGGCTTGGTACGGGAAGAACCTCAATATGCACAGGTAAGACAACTGACACCATGACAACAATTTTGAGCCTGACAACTTTAATTGCTTAGAAAAAAAATCTGTATCTTCTTTGAGTTCTCCCTCTCCTTTTGCTAAGATCAACTTAATATTTATTAAGTTTTTATAAATTAATATTGCCATCATCTTATAAATTTTGTTTTTTTAGTTTTTATTCAGGTTTTCGGTTTCAGATTTTGGTGTGTTGATTACAAACATGATTTGGCCCCGTATTCTTGCATTAACTCAGCCTCCGTTATAAATAGAGATGAAACTGTATTAGTAAGTATCGTTTATTGTTATTTAACATCCTTATTTTATAAATCATATATGTACAATGACAATTATTATGGTCACCATTTTAGTTACATTTCACCGATAGATGGCACTGTACAACTACAGCGATATTTTGACTTGCGGTGTTAAGATTCGTTGTCGTTTGATGACTTCCCTCAGTCAATTATTTACAGTTATCGCTTCTCGGCCTTTTGGCTAAGATCAAAGTGTAGTATCTGTTCTTTTCAGCTTAATATCTGAAAGTTCCCTCACTGAGGGACCAGTATATTAAACTGATTTTTGTAACCAGACGGGATGTTCGGGGCTCGCTCCACTCCCGTCACGGGTCGGCCCGGCATTGCAGTGCCGCCGGGATCGGTCCACATAATGACTTTTCAATACCTTGAGTAGCCGCCAACCTACTCATAAACGTAACGTAATGGCAGCAGTGTTGGCAGATTGGGTATTTTTTTCGCGATTCTGGGTAAAAATTTTGGCTCTGGAGCAGTGTTGCCAACCCTACTGTCTAACAGTAGATTTGCTGTTTTCGCATGTATCCCCCTGTTTTCTGTTTCATTCCAAATTTTTACTGTTTTTCAATTAGCGTTATATTATACCTACACTATGAAAATATTTTTTGATAACCACTATGTAATAAAACGCAATAACACTAGACGGCAGTATCTACTCTTGTTGAGATTCAAGGGATTTCCCACATTGTGTGAATTGGTGAAGAAACTTTTGTGGCTACCACATAGCAGCGCCACCGTGGAAAGATTATTTTCAGCTATAAATAATATGAAAACTAAATTACGCAACATATCGACTTATTGCACACTAAATCCGAAATAACCTAGTGCTTCTCATTTTAAGCCACAAAAAGGCAAATGAAGAAATTTAATCAAAATATGTAAGATTTTAATAAGGAAAATGAGTCTGAAAATACTGAAGATGAGTCAATAGTGTGAATGAAAGTGGACAATAATTTTACTTTGATTTTGTTTTTTTTAAACTGTTGTGATCAATATTATAATATAACAATGTACCTATGTGAGTCCTGGTAACTAATAAAAGTATGTGATTGTTTTAATTATATCAGGAAATTATGAAATCTGCCCTTTTTTACTTTACCTACTGTTTTCTCCTGTTTTTTTATTGGTGAGCTGCTGTTTTTTAGTTTCTTGGGGTTGGCAACACTGCTCTGGAGAAATGAAATACCCATGCAGTGGGGATGCGTAACGTAAAAAAAAAAGGTCATTCTGCTACTTCAGTTTGGAAATTAGAACAGTATTTCAAGGAAAAAATAAGAAAAAGGCAAAAAGCTAAGCCGATATTATTAACTTTTTTCCTTTGGGTAAAACTCAAGCAAATTGTATCATTTTGGAGAAAAATAATTTAAAATTTGGGTATAAATAGAAAATCACATCTGGCAGCACTGAATGGCAGTCAGACTAATTACTTATAAGAGATATTGAAGATTTTTTTATCAATACTTAAGAGCTGTAAGTGTAATGTAAATTAAGAGGTTATACTGGCTACTATGAATTTGTCAACTAAGAAATGCGTCTTTATAACAAATTTGTGAATTGTCGCAGCTTTCAATGAACGAGGCAACCAAAGGGATTCGCCCCACCAGCAAGGCCAGTGAGTTCGTGAAAGCACTTGGCACCTCCGGAGTGGAACACATAGCCCTATACACAGACGATATTATTACTACTGTGAGTTGTCTATAGACTAATAAACAAACGCTACTATAATATTATCAACAAAAAGGTATCTGGTAAAATATAAAAAAAAATTGCTCACAAAAAAGATCAATTGTCATTTTGTTGGGAAGAAAAATCGACATATCGAAATATTGACTTCGGATGAGATAACAAAGGCGCTAAAGAGCCGCAAGTTCAAGTCTTATATATCCTTTCCGAATCACTCTGTAATAGTAACTATAATAACGAATGCCCGGTATGGTTTGTAATGCCAGGCACAGTAACCATCGCGGCGTGCGCACAACAAACTTACAAAAGTTTCATCGCAATCGGATGAATACTATAGGAACGCATACGCAACAAACAAAAAAAACACATTATTTTTATAGAAATACCTAGAGAAATGGGACAGGTACATTTTATGAGTAAGTTACATTTAATTTAAACCCACAGATGCGAAACCTGAAAGCCCGTGGCGCTGAAATAATATCCTGGCCACCAACCTACTATGACCTCATCCGGGAGAAGCTCAAGGAGAGTCCTGTGAAGGTAGCCGAGGGTATAGATGCTCTTCAGCAGCAGGACATCCTGATAGACTTCGATGAGCGAGGGTACATGCTGCAAGCGTTCACTAAGCACCTGCAGGCGAGGCCTACGGTTTTCATCGAGATTATACAGAGGAGGAATCATAGGGTACGTTAACATTAATATAAGGCGACGAAAGCAGGCGATAGAGAAAAGCGATAGAGACAGGGGACAGGGACAGGCGATAAAGGCAGGCAATATAGATAGGCGACCGAGGCAGGCGTCAGAGACAGGTATCAGAGTCAGGACAGAGAGAGAGACATATATCAGAGACAGGACAGAGAGAGACAGGCGATATAGACAGGCAGTTGAGATAGGCAACAGAGCCAGGACAGAGACACAGACGATATAAACGACTGGAATAAATCCATAATTGTAGCGCATTACTTATAGGGATACCTAATGGTGTAAAATCGTCGCTGTCGCCTGGGACTTCTTCGTCGCCTGCTTCTGTAGAGTTAAACGAAATTATATCTCATGATTACCAACGGTCAATTTGCACACGAATGTTACCTTAAATTCTTAAAATATTTTCCAGGGTTTCGGAGCGATGAACTACAAATGGGTTTTCGAAGCTATCGAGCTCATGGACAAGTCCAAAGGCGTTCAAGAGAGCACGGACCAGAAGAAAAATGATACGGTTTGATAAGATCGTTTATATTATAATGAGGGTGTAGTTAAATATCTAAATTGATAGAAGTTGTAATCTATTTACAATGACACCATTAACGCATACTTGATTGTAACCTGTTTTGTGTTCATTAAATAAATAATAAATTAAATAAAAAAAAGTATTTATAAAAGATAATCGCCCTGTTGTTCTATTGTAAATTATTGATACTTTCATTGGGGATAAAATAATTATTTTGTTTTATAGTTATATTAGCATACCTATTGTATATCAAATCGTGCTTTCTTTAATAAATATTAAAAGCATACGCTACGCGGTCTTTTACTTGATACAAATATAAGCTATATTACTTAGTACCTAACTATTTGGTATTTACAGTGGAAAATTGATAATATCAGAATAGATTGCACAACATTTTGTAAGTGGTCTCGCAAACTGGTCGACCGACCTGTCCGAGGTTCGAGAGCCGACTGATGTGGGGTAGAGTATACTGTGGACTTAACTTTATTCAGTGGAAAATTGACGATCAGTGTTGTATAAATATTAGTAGATATATTGACAGCAGTTAAATTAAAATTGCAATATTCAAGGTACTCCAGAGATTTTTCGCTTTGGTACTTACACTCTGTGGATTTTTAACTATCTGTTGGAGAAACCTTATCATTTAAAGATAACTGACATAATTGACGTTCCCACAGTGGAATCTTACAATGGTTTTCACTTCAATCAGTGCTTCCTACGAGAAAGACGAAATACTGGAGGCACACACAGCTAACCTACATTTATTACATAACTACCTATGTATAAAAAAGAACTGCAACTTGGACGTGCCTGTAACATTAAATATTTTACGAAAAAAAATGTCCGCCATTTTTGGATTTTTTGTCTTTCCGTCTGTACGCGTAAAACGGTAAAAAAATTAGGCATATTTTAATAAGACTTGGCATGGTGATAGCTTATAATTCGGATCAACATGAACTCGTCTGCTGTTTCAAGACATTCACTTATAAACGAGACTCTTAGGGTAATTCCATTCTAGCGGTGCTGGATATTCGTTGTTTCGGAAAATGGATGGGTTCCTGTGGGTTAGCCACAAAACTTTCTAAATCCACTAGGCGCATTTCCATGAAGCTAATTATCGCGGCTCAGCGGTTCAGCAATTATCAAGTGATGCGGTTACCAACGAACAGCATTTCGATAGATTGCACGTGGTCGCTGGGGAGTGTACGTGAGAAAATTCATGGTTGAGCTGGATACTAGGGCAGCTGGATGAAATCTTATCATTCTCATTCGTAGCCCAACCGTTTTTTTTTATTACTTTTATAGGCAAGTATTTGATCTCGATCTCACCTGATGGTAAGTGACGATGAAATCTACGATGGAGCATACTTGCCTAGGTAGGAAGGCGGCAGTAGATAAGAGACGCTACATTCACTAGGCACATGCAGCGCAACTGATCTGACCCGCCATCCATGAATGGCAACACCGAACATCATGCCGGAACACGGCTAGGCCGCTTGGCGACATGGCTTTCCCGTCCCGAGGATGCCTCGTTTAGAGGCGAAACACGTGTCGAATATTTTTTAGATTCGCATCGTTTCGCGGAGAATTGCATATTAATTGGGGTCCCGACACACGTGGCAGACAGTTTCTTCACTTACATCTTAGAGGAGTTCGGTGTTGCTGCCTTCTTTAATTATCGATCAATGTGCCTGATTTATAATTGGAGAAGTTGACAAGCCGAGGGTCAGCAGTGGGTTGCTCTTCCCCCGTTTGTTTGAAAATAAAAGCCAAACGTTTGTAGAAAAAGAAAATATAAGGATTACAGATGTATGGATTTGAATATTTCCATATCAATGAATTCTATCATAAACTGGTTCGCTGTTTATCATATCGAATGGTACTTCACCCCGTTTCTGTGCTGGTCTCGCGATGGAAGCCAGTTCTGTGTGTTGATTCTCATTTACATATTGTTTATCGCGTATCTTGTTCTCCATAGTGGTGACATATCCAGTTAGCGGCGGCAAAATAATAATACTCTTCTACTTAAGAGATGGTGACCCTACTTTCTGTACCGAGGGTCTAAGGTTCTTGCCTCAGTAGGGACTCACTTTGTGTGATAAGCACGAATACCCGAGTCAAGGACGTTTGAACTGTACAAGTAATTATTTACTGGTCTCGCCCCCAGTCCATTGGACGGTACCCTTAATAAAAGCATTCCTTGATTTGGGTCTTTACAGTGGGTGTGTTCGTCTGACGATATTTTTATTATTCTTGTAGCTATTTATACAGCTAGGTACAGCCTGTTTCTCGTAAACTAATAAATTCGATATAAATGCGAACGGGTTTTGCTACGATTCAATATCATTCTGAACATCAGTTGATACAGTCTTGGTCAAGTGTATAGTGTTCTAAGAAGATTTTTTGATAGGAAAACGAAATGGTGAGTACTTTTTAAGTAATGAAGAGTGTCCCTGATCACATTTCTGATTCCAACTAGATATCGGTAGTAGGTATATATCAAACTCTCTCAAGTTTGATATTAATTAGAACGCATAAACTTAAATTAATAAGTGTGAAAAGGAACACCTTGTTTCTCCGACGTTTTAGTTTAGGCTAGTTCTCTGAAACCCTAAAATGGTTTTAAGATGATTTTGATTAAATACTTATTATTATAGATTTTAAATTAAATATTTATTTAACTTTATAAATCCAAAATTCTGTTAGATATTTTTTTGTATTGTGTTTTTCTCATAACTATTATATAATTAGGCGCTACGTTCTAAGCGCGTAAGCAATCGTTCATTCAATCAATCATTTTGAAAACACAAGTACCCAAAGGGTTATAATTATATTTAAGCAACTATATTCCATGTCACCATTAATGCAAACTTGATTGTAACCTGTTTTGTGATAAAAAAATAAAATAAAAAATCTCTAAGCCGCTGTTTATTACACGTGGAAGTAATTCACGCCATCGTCATTGTCATCCTATTATCTCTTTCAGACTTCATACACAGATAAAGGTCCAAAGCCGGAGGCTGGGCGCTTCACACAGTTCGACCACATCACTTTCTGGGTGTCCAACGCTAAACAGGTATTTATGACAATTAATAATTAGTAAAAGTTTTAAATAATGTTAGAAATCCATCTGTAAGTCAAGATTACATTTCCTAAAATAGTAGTAATTGATAAATAATCTCGCATACTAACGTACAGGCAAACATAAAAGCTACTGCTTGAAATAAAACAAAATTTACGGATTTTATCGCGTTTATTTTATGTTTTTTACGTTCCCGAGACGTTTCGGCTGCTTTACAGCAACTATGTTCACAGGAGGACTGAGGTGTTTGACGTCCTAGTGTCATATAGTTTAAATAAACGCGATACAATCCGTAAAATTAGCTTTTTTTACAATGTGTAGTATTCGCGTAAATATAAGAAATCAATATATACCTATTGTTTCGTTTCTTAATTTGAAAATAATGATCAAATTTTACAAAATTATATTATACACGATCTGCATGACTTGATAACCTCTGAATATATTTGACACTATTATTGATACACCTTATTATTATAATCTCAAGGCTGTCAGGTCCTAATACCGTAGATTATATAGAGAGATATTATAGTAGATCATGTTGTTGTTGACATATTCTGAATTGCGCATATTATATTAACAGCGTTATTTTACGTTATAATTGCGTTGTACACTTGGGTTTTATAAATTTAAATAACACCTAGAATAAGTAAATGCAATTGCGCTGATCGCATTAACTAACCTGTTTTGCAATCTGCCAATCCTTGACTAGGCACCGAACTACCTACCTAAGTGTTTACCTAACTCTAGTTGCAGGAATAAAGCGAATCAATACATTCTTAGTTAATGACTCAGTTTTATTTGTTTGTAGGTGTTTAATTTTGTGACATTTTAAACATTACTGGTAGAACCCGGGACTTTGTATGCTTCGGCTTCATTTTGTACTTATACCAGGAGACCTAATCCTTTCTTGGGATAAAAATCATTCAAGATATTTATATTATTACGGTATCGCCATATCTATATGTTAACATCCGTCAATTAGGTACTGAAATCTTCAATCAATGGCCCGCCCATATTGGTTTCTCGCGTGCGATTGATTCGTCGCCCTTGGTAGGTATAGAATGTTATAGGTAGATATTATATACACAACCACACACGCAATCTTTTTGTGGAAAAAGTTGCAATGTCATATTCTATTATGTGTCTTTTTAGGCAGCCAGCTACTACATAACGAGGTTCGGCTTCCAGCCACTGGCCTACAAAGGTTTGGAGACGGGTTCTAGGACGATATCTTCCCACGCTGTTAAACTGAATAAGGTATTTATATAATCAAATGGAGTAAGTACTTCTAGGATGAAGCTTACTTACCCAAGAAGACACGATCAATCCCACTAATATTATAAATGTGAAAGTTTGGATGGATGGATGGATGTTTGTTAATCAATCCTGCCAGAACGGCTGAACGGATCTGGATGAAATTTGGCACAGAGATAGATTATTGTCTGGAATAGCACATAGGCTTTTTATCTCGGTAAAATGTATGGTTCCCGTGGGATAGACATACTTTTTAATCGCGGGTAACACCGCAGGGCGCAGCTAGTAAAATATAAATCTTTATTCCGTGGCAATTACCAAATACCAAATTCTCTGCCCCCAGATCGTCTTCGTATTTCAATCCCAATATGACCCTGAAGAAACGAGTTTCACCAGCGAGGTGGCCATTCATGGCGACTTTGTGAAAGACGTCGCCTTCTCCGTGGAGAACCTGGACTACATCATGGCTTACGCGAAGAAGCAAGGCGCGAAGGTCATCAAGGACATATGGGAAGAGAAGGACGAGGATGGAGTTATTAGGATGGCTATATTGAAGACGGTGAGTGCGACCCGCAAATGGTTGTATTGTGTACTCTAAAACTATGCAAGTATAAAGTCGACTCTTGAATGAAGCTGAGATTTGGAATGAGATTTGATCATGTCTTTCTATGATGTGCATTAGCAATTGGCATAATGATATTATTGCATAAATATTAAAGGAAATTGCTTTAAATGTAAATAAAAAAATACGTTAATTTGGTGCCTGCGAGTGTGGTAAGTATGATGAATGTGAGATGGGAATGTAATAAAGTGCTTTTCTATCTACCCCTTTACGAAATGGTGGCGTGATAGTTTTTATTTTTTTGTCATCAGTACGGCGACAACACACACACATTAGTGGATAGAACCAATTATAAAGGAGTCTTTATACCGGGTTACCAGATCATGAAGCTGGATCCAATCAACAAATTTCTGTAAGTAATCTAAATATATATACCTACTAAGTCGCATTTAAAATAATTCACGGACATAACATAATCCATTGGAATTATTATTACAATTTTTTTTTACAACCATCAAATTAGGGTTACACAGCACTGGGGCGGGGGGGGCCCAAAACAGAGGTATCCGCCGGGGCGTCACGGTAGTGTGCTCGTAGAGCGATCCCGTGGCGCCCCACAAAAGGCACAGAGGGCGGCGCTGGGTTTTAGTGGGTAGTCTGGACTTCTTCCAGGAGCCCCACATAACCGTCCGGGCTCCCCCGGGCTCGGGCGGTATGCGTAAATGCATTTCCCAGCGGAAACAAAAAAAAAAAGAAAAAGGGTTACACAGCACAACAGAATGGGACCTTTCAATACTAATTAGTTTGTTAAGCAATTAATGGTGGGAGCATGAACTTAGTATCACATTGAGAAGACAGTTCCGTAGTAAGTATTACTATGAAAATGATTGATATTCGATTTTGTTGGCAGGCCGGTAGTGGGGATTGATTTTATTGACCACGTGGTGGGGAACCAACCCGACAACGGCATGGAGGAAGCGGCCTCGTGGTACGAGCGCTGTCTGCAGTTCCACAGGTATGTTGCATTTATTTTTTCGCGGCAAAAGGGAAGATCTTCCAGCCAGGCGGGTGGTATGCCTGGCGGGGCGGCTGCTATGCCCCGACGGTTATTGTCGCGATCTTGTATAGATAGTTACGTGCTCCGAAAACTCTCATAGCGCGTTTCAGGATTGTGTGAAGCCTAGTCATTATTGTTCTGGATGTCGTCTGAAGCGCCATCTGTGTACCTTGTGGCGAGGTTGAAGAGGTCGCTACAAATTAGTCCTCAAATTGAAGCATATATAGATATATAGCTCTTAGAAATGAAATAGGAGGCTGACCACCTGCTGGAATCCCATACACTACAATGACAGTAGAACGCTCTCCTGTAAAGTCCTCTGATAATGCTGGGCTATTAAAATAACTTAAGGAAGTAGTTACGTCCATCTATAAATAACTCTCTATACCTATCGTTTTCGAGAACTATCAAACGTACCAACCAAGCAGGTCAAATAGTTCACAAAAACAAATTTCGAAATATATTTTTCCATAAGTAGGTAAGTAATTACATAACTTTTAATATCTAAGTAAGTATCTAGTTACTTTTATTTTGGTTGGTAATCATCGCATGGATGACATTCCGCGTGCTCTGATGCCCTCGACGTTTTCTATTAAAAACAGTGGTAGAGTCAAAGCCCAATCTTACCCCACACCTAACCTTCTCGCTACATCTTACCATTTAAATCTACATACTCCACACACCACACACAACGACACACTCAAAGCAACTACACAACACACACACCCTAATTGACTTTTTAACCGGGATTAATTCACAGATTCTGGTCAGTGGACGACAAACAAATATGCACTGAGTATTCCGCGCTGCGGTCGGTGGTGATGGCCAACTACGAGGAGACGGTGAAGGTGCCAATCAACGAGCCAGCTGCTGGCAAGAGGAAGAGCCAGATCCAGGAGTATGTGGAATACCACGGCGGGGCGGGCGTCCAGCATATCGCTATTAACACTAACGATATTATTACCGCTGTAAGTTGATGCCAAGTATGCAAATATTCAAGGTGTAACAATAATAATGTAAAATATTTTAACAAGTCCAACGGAATAGAATCTAATACCTGTGTTTTTTGATGCCAGGTCCACATAAGCCCACTAGCATATCTTTATTTTTCTTCACCTTTATAAAACAGGCGATAGATGATGAGTCAGATGGCATAGCGATTGCCAGTTTTGAGATTGCATATAACTGCAATTGCCAATCAATTTTGAGTCGATTGTGGTACCAGACTTAAGTCGTGTGTAATGTGGCATGTGTTATAAACACGCCCCTTTCAATGGCCCTTCACAGATTGAGAACCTTCGCGCTCGTGGCGTAGAATTCCTCTCGATCCCCGCTAAGTACTACACGATAATCCGGGAGCGACTGCAGCTCAGCAAGGTGGTGGTCAAGGAGAGTATCGACGAGCTGCAGCGGCTGAACATCTTGATAGACTACGACGACGACGGGTACCTACTGCAGATCTTCACCAAGAACACACAGGACAGACCCACGCTGTTCGTGGAGGTCATACAGAGGCGGAATCATAATGTAAGTTAGTCGTTTGACACCAACACACGCTACATACAAACACGCGCGCGTACACACGCACGCACGCACACACATACCAACACACAAACACAACCCTCGCACACACATAAGACACACTCAAATACACAAACAAATCTCTCTCACAACATGCATACACCAACACACACTTTATAAATAATCTTCATAGGCAAGTACATGTTTTGTAATAAAAATTAACAGAGGTGGTATTTTAGGGGGTAGCAAAATAGTGTTGGGATCAGAGAGAAATTGTTAGCTTTGCCATCATTCATTCTCACAACTGTTGGTAGGGTCATATTTGTGGATGTTGGAGAGACGAATGATCAACATAATTTTATTTCCAGGGTTTTGGCGCCGGCAACTTCAAGACACTTTTCGAATCGCTCGAGTTGGAACAAGAAAAACGCGGCAATTTGTAAACGCTGCTAACTTTAGTTATAGACTAATTTGTTGTTAATATCACATTAAACAGCATTGTAGATTGGTTGTTAGTGTACATTTATGTGTGTATTAATGCGATATTTGTGTAAAATAAGACCTAGCATAGTTCGGAAATATTACAATCATGTGACTCGACGAATCTGGATTTTAAAGAAATCTGTATGAAGTATATTCGCAACTTTAAAGTTTTAGGTAAAAATGTATATAACTTTCCGAATTTTTTTTTTATTTCACAGGAATTACAAATAAGTAATATATGTCACAATATTCACGATGCAATTGCCATTTGATTACGAGTCGATTGTGTTAGCATATTTATGGTCGGTTTACATGAGCACAGTACGCAAATAAGTGCTCTCATATAGACAGCTCAGCAATACGAAGTGACAAGAATCTGGAAAATCATTATTTTAATTCCCATGTTTTCTACTTGTAACTTGCTTACTGTCCTCGTGTAAACCGAGTATTAAGGCCGATCTAGACATATTCAAAAACTAAAACTCATTTAAAATATTATCAATCATTTTATTGAAATACCGTTGATTAACATTACAACTCGTCACTTATAACGTCAGTTACATCTTGTGACGTGTGTGTGTATTTACAATAAACACGTTCCGTTCGTGATAAAACAAATGCACATAAATCCAAAATGTCGCGCGCTAAACGCGCCGTAAATAAATATTATTATATTCAGTAGACAGCACCAAAATATTTATAGATCCAATGAGATATTGTTATCCGAAAATAGTCTATTATGCGACCATTAATAAAAAAAAACTGTACTCTTCAAAACAATATAATCTATTCCTCACTGCACATTGTCATTTCATAGTTTAAAATAAATATAATTCAGAGATTATCTAAATCATGTTTTAAGGATTTCAATAAAGGCCCTTTAATATTTGAAAAAAAAAATGTTTTATATCGCACCGAGACCTTAAGTAGACACATTTTAGGATCATTTCCGTATAACAAGACTCTAGACCTGAATTTAAAAAACTCTATGGACATAACAAACATTTAAAAAATGTATGCAAAAGTATACCCTAACTGCATATAAATAGCGCAGGATTATAAATAATTTGTCTAAAATCATTCAACATTACGTCATAGGTATTGAAGTCATGCATCGTTACAGCCCGTTAAATAACGTATCATTTCATGAGAGAATTGTGGTACGAATTAGCTTGATTTATAATAAAGATTGATTGCCGTTTTAGACCGATTGATTCAACTTAATGACATTATTAAAAGGAAACCATCTCAAATCGTACAATTTTTAATCAATCAATCGACATAAGAACAGAAAATGTATCTGTTTTACTTCTGTATTAAGGTATAATATATCTTTTACGCTGAATAACATATTATTATAATGTAGCAAACTGAAATGTTTGCTTATTTATCTTTCAATCAATTCGGAATGGGAAAGTCAGGGGGCACAATAAGTATCAAGCAAGTACAGATTAATTGATTGCCATAAATTGATTGATATTTATCGATAATTTCAATCAATCAAACTCCAGAATATCCCTATTTCAGATCATAAAAAAAAAACATTATACATGTATGTATTGTAAGGATTATAATGTTTATAAAATCACTGATTGTGTAGAACGATCACCGCGATGATAACACATTCAACATTGGATAGATGACGGAACCCACGTATGAATGAAATACCTAGAAATTTAACCTATTGTCTGCAGTCTCTCTGATAGTGATTGTGCGCCGGCGCACGCGATTGATTCCTTGATTTTTTTTGTGTTATCTTATTTTTTTTTAGGGATACGTACAAGTAGGGTCACCAAACGTTCTGTATTTAAATAAAAAGTGACAGGATTTATTTTACTAGGTACAAAGTCGGTTAATAATTGTACAGCGACTTGTGACTTTGATTTTTATTCATTCACTTTGATTTTGCTTGAATTTATATTTTAAAAATGCTGTTCCTTTCTAAGACCATCAGTTTTTCTATATGTCCGAATAAGGTTTTTAGGGCCAGAAAATATTGAAAAAGTTGTTGCAAATTGGAACATTCCAATCCATTGGAACATCCAAGGAGACAACGTCTATCAGGTTAGCTGGTATACAGGGTGTAAGTGGCTTCGTAACGAAAACTAATACCAAGAATTAGACTCATAATTGTCCCCCCCCCCCCCACACCTGTAACGCATCGTAACGTTTCAGAAGACCCCCCACCCCCCACCCCAAATTCGATACGTAATACTTGAACGCTCCCTTATCCAAAGTTTTCGTTAGCTAAATTGAATCGAGTGTAGGTCGCTGGTGCGAGGCGCCGCGCCTAGGGGGCGGGCGCGTCGCGCGGGTCGGGCTCCAGGTCGGCCGGCTCCACCATCTCGAAGTCGCGGTCCGTGGACGAGCGCTGGCTGTTCTCCGATTCAGACTCGGACTGTTTGTCTGTCGGTTGCGATATGATGACGTCTCCCTCGGACCTGTGGACACGTTTCTTTTTTATTTGCTATTAATCTAACCCTCAAATTTATAGAAATATGTAATAGATTATAATGTCATTATAACGAACGTTTTCCTCTTAGTAACAGAGATAGCCAAGTTGGTAGAACGGAAAACATCGCGAGGATACCTGCAATTTTTGAGAAAACCTCTCGAAAGAAGTGTGAAGTCCGCCAACTCGCAGTGGGTCAGAGTGGTGGACTATGGCTTAATCCCCCTCGCATTTAGGGGAGGCCCATGCCCGGCAGTGGGACATTAAAAAGGGCTGGTATTATTATATATTTTTCCTCTGAAAAGTTCGTTATAATGCCTTGCGTTATAATGTTTATATTGGGGATTACTAAATAGTCCCCCCGACCGAATTTCGTTGACGGGGCCAATATCGATGGAAACTAGCCAACTGAGCAGGAGACTGATTACAAATACGCCAAAGAAGCGTAAGTTCAGTTAAGAGGAGTAGAGGAGGGTTTGGTAGGCTTCGGCCGTGGCTAGTCACCACCCACTGAACAAAGCCATGTCGCCAAGCGGCCTAGCCGTGTTCCGGCATGATGTTCGGTGTTGCCATTCATGGATGGCGGGTCAGATCAGCTGCGCTGCATGTGCCTAGTGAATGTAGCGTCTCGATCTACTGCCGCCTTCCTACCTAGGCAAGTATGCTCCATCGTAGATCTCATCGTCACTTACCATCAGGTGAGATCGAGATCAAATACTTGCCTATAATGTAATAAAAAAAAAAAAAATAGGAAAAAAAAAAAGTAAAAAAAAAGTAAAGTTAGGAATCGCCTGCATAGGCTCTTTTCCATCTAGACCTAATCAAATGGTATGTATGTATAACCTACTTGGCGTCCGCGGTGACGTCATCGGGCGCGTCGGCGGCCGGCGTCGGCTCGTCCTCGGCGCGGGCCGCGTCGGCCAGCAGCGGCGTCTTCTCGGCCTCGTCGTCCGAGTGCTTGTCTTTCTTGCGTTTCTTCTTGTTCTTCGAGGACTTGTCGCTCTCGGTTCCCGGCCCGCGGTACTCGTACTGCGGATCAGTATGGCTTATTAAAATCAAAACGTCAATATAGAAATGAGGGTACAAACAAAAGCACATTGTCTGATAAGGAGGATAGGGGTCAATATAAATAAATATCGCCAGACGAACACACCAACTGTATGGCCCCAGAGGACAACACAAAGGACTGGGGGCAATCCCAATAACACCAGCCACCAGTAAAACAATTAGAATTGAAATCGATGTTAATAAACATTTTTTTTAATATACAATTTGCATATCGACTTTGGGTACTAGTCTATTGTAACCTGCTGGTAGGTTTACCAGAAGTTTCTTTGAATACCCGACTATCACTTTGACTTTGACCATTGACTTACGCTCAAATTTGGATCAGTTTAATTTGTTTCTAGTATAACAAATAATATAACTAAAGTGTGTAAAGTACAATTGATATCAAGTAAGCCTACAATTACCACAGATACAAATAAACTTACAATTAATTTAGAACACAATTTTTTATATCTATAAGTTTTGAGGAGTCGTATGGCCGTTGGGGCAGAAAGGTTCTAGAATGGCGACCACGAATCGGAAGACGAAGTGTAGGACGGCCCCCCACAAGGTGGACTGATGACATCACACGCGTCGCAGGAAGCCGGTGGATGCGAGCGACGAAGGACTGTGATGTGTGGAAGTCGTTGGGGGAGGCCTATGTCCAGCAGTGGTCTATCAGCTGATAGATTAGAAGTTTCGAGTTACCTTATAGAGTGGCCAGAAGGAGGCGAAGAAGCCGACGTCCTCGGTGAGGTTGGGCAGCAGCCACAGGTGGTGGCGCGACAGCGTCAGCAGCCACACGCCGCAGAACACCAGCAGCCGCAGCACCGTCAGCGCGATGATCAGCACCAGGAAGCCCGCCGCCGCCACGCTCAGATAGTACACGCACTTCCTGCGCACACAATAAGGTGCATATTGATAATAATACAATAGAGTGGAGACAGACGAAGGCCCGCAGGAGTCTCGGCTGTTGCCTCAGTTAGCTGCCCAGAGAGGAGTCGTTAGAGCTACATGCAGAATCAGAATATTTTTTATTCACGTAGAACATTAAGTACAGTACTTATGAATCGTCAAAAGTTACAAAATACTATGCTACAACTTTACCACCCGTTCGGAATGACGTTCCTATGGAGAACAACGGGCAAGAAACTCCATGGTTGCTCTTTTTTTAAAGATCTTTTACATTTTTGAACAGTACATTGTTATAGGTGCTCTGCACTGTTATAAGTATGCTCCGGGGATGGTGGTGTTGAAGGGCATAGCGCCGCGAGTAACCTCGTGAGAAAGCGCAGCACACCTTTACTCTATCACGCCAGTGGTGCCTCTTATCGTCTTATGTATGTCCTTTTAGGGCACCCACCCAAGAAGCAGGGAGTCACCACCTGCCAATCGTAATTAGATAAAAGCTGACTAAGGCAACCCTTCCAAAAGTTGGGATTATTTGAAGGGTCCATCTAAACTTTAAGCCATAGTTCCAATTATCTTTCCATATACCTTCTACAGTTCCTGTAATCTGTAACACTATAGTGGTTTGAGCACGGGACACTCCACATTAGAATTTTGGATACAGAGATGATCCAATAGTCTTTAGTGGAAAGGGAAGATCTTCCAGCCAGGCGGGTGGTATGCCTGGCGGGGCGGCCGCTATGCCCCCAACGGTTATTGTCGGGATTTTGTATATATGTTATTTGCTCCGAAAACTCTTATAGCGCGATTCAGGATTGTGATGACAATTGTCTATTGCTCTGAATGCGTCTGCAGTGCCATCTGTGTAGCTTGTTGTGCGGTTGAAGTGGTCGCTACAAGTCTATTGATCTAGTTTTTTTTTTCAAATATTATCCATGCACAGAACAGACCCTACTGAGTATGTATACCTGAACGCGGCCGGCCACAGCGGGAACATGCATATGACGATGGTTCCGACGACCACCAGCGCGCCGCACAGCCAGTAGTACCAGGGCATCGGGTCGTAGATCCACACGTACGCGTCCGCCGTGTCCAGGAACAACTGCTCCATGTGCATCTCGAGACGTATCTTGCGTTTCTTCTTCTCTTTCTCTTTGTTCTCTTTGCTGTCTTTTGATGTGTCCTGGGGGGAAAGGGGGATACAATAAATAAAAACGTTTATTTCTCACCACCATGAGGGATACGGAAATAGGTAAATACTAAACAGAACTAGATTATAAACAAGGTATATCCCTTATGTTATCCGTGTTGGTTGATCTGGTAAACCGAACGAATCTTGATACCTTGATAATTCACTTGATTATATTATAAATGGATCATCAAGACTACATTAATCACTCGCAAATCTCATCTAATTAAAATCTGTTGTTTAGTAATTTAAAAACCTTATTCTGTTTTAGTATTTCACCAGAACTTCATTTTCTAAAATCACACACACACACAGACAAACGTGCGGTTAGTACTTAAATTATGTTTGATCGATTTTCTTTTATCGTTATTTTTTTTCGAAAATATTTTATGAACAGGTCGCTACGGTACGGTCACCCTCAATATTTTTGTAGATTTTATTCATTTACCACTAGACCCTAGATCGCTTTCTTCTAAACAATAATTTTTAATACCATTGTCAATGAATGAAATCTATCAAAAATTTGAATGGCAATGTAAAAGTCCTTTAATTGTACCTTTCCTTCGCAGGCACTGGCTTGACTCTTCTCCCCGTCCTTCTCATCGCCACTCTTGCTGGACTTCTCCAGTTCTTTCTTCTTCGATTTACCCTTCAATTCTTGTTCACTCACCGGTACCTACAAATAATTAATAAAGGATTATTGACTGATTATTAAGATAATGAGCCTTGTTTCCACTCTAATATAATGGATATGAACTTAATCGTATGTATATTGTCCCACTGCTGGGCATGGGCCTCCCCTCAATTAGAGGGGGATGAGGCCATAGTCCACCACGCTGGCCCAGTGCGGGTTGGCGGACTTCACACATCTTTCGAGGGGTTCTCTCAGATATGCAGGTTTCCTCACGATGTTTTCCTTCACCGTTTAGCAAGTGATAATCGTGGTCGAAAATGAGATTCGCACATGATATCGTATGTATATGAAGTCTCAATTCAAATAGATTTTTTATTGTTGTTCTACCATGTGTGATTCAACGTTCCAGTGTGAGAATAAGAATATTTTTTATTCATGTTAAAAATATCAGAAATGACACAAAATGTTATGCATACATTCTATCACCAGTTCGGAATGCCGTTCCTATGGAGTAGGAGGGGGTCTGAAACTCCATGGCTGACCTTTTTATGAGGAAGTTATACATTTTTGTGTACGTACGGCTAGGTAAGGCTTGAGTAGTCTTAAATTGAGCCGTTTTGTAGCAGTTGTGTATCGGACTCATGTTAGAGAATTTTGTAGTCTCAAACAAAATCTTCCCCCTCGTATTGTCGTTGTTGTGACCTCCGAGCTGATTTCCAAGATGAATTACCTTTTTCAGAATAGACCTGGCTGGTGAGAAAACACACTCACCTTCTTTGCCCTGTGAAACAGTTTGTGTAGCAACATACGGTGCATATAGTCTGTGACATCGTGCCTGGTCGTGAAGATTGGATTTTTGCCCGTTGCCCATTTTGATGTCAGCAGAGCGTCTATTGCTTTCGTACCTGGAGATAATAAAATAATAATAATGATATCATGATACGACGATTGTGATTTTTGTTGTTAGGAAAAAAAATCGTTCCCAAAAACATTGTCGGGAACCAATTTTTTTTTTTTATTCTAGATATCAAAATTCTGACTTCACAAAATGATCATAAATATGCTCAAGCGCAGGTTCAAAAGTAGTATAGTATAGTAGTATACCCTTTCTGAATAATCCTGTATAGTGAAAGACAAATATATCTACACACAAGTTGTGAAATTAGTTGTTTATTGAGTTGGACAACTAAAGCAGTCGCATTTGAGTTCTATCGCAGGAGTCATGCCATCGCTGATATTAAACATAATAATTTTATGTGCGTTTCAATTCGGTCGAAGCAGTTAATCGCCATTTTTCAACAAAACTAGTGTTTGAGGACACGTTACGATAACCCATACATTATGTAGGTCGCGGAGTGTGGAAATCATCAACATTGATTAACTGTTGGCTATTGAAATGAGTGCAAAATGTAACAAGTACGTACAATGTAGTTACATTGCTGCACACTTCCGGGTTACCCGGAGTAGTTACCCGAAGGTGTGCAGCATTGGGCACCAAGAAATTAGAACAAGGAGCACCTACCTACAATAATGTTATAAATATTTCTTGTCCTTGGTAACCATTTTAAAAATAAAAAGTTTGTTGTAAAGACGGGCTTTGACTTTTTTGGCGGGAAAGTGAATAGTGAAGTTGTCAATTTTCTTTTTTTTTTCCAAAAAATGTTTTCTTTAATAAATAGTGTGTAAGATTCGTGGGATATTAACCGTTGTGTGTGTATAAATGTGTACGAGTGAAGGAAATTACAATTAAAAAGTATAATTTGAATTTTCAAGTTCACCCTAGATGTCCGGTATAATTTCAGTACAGATCAACAGCTTCACTGATAGGAGATTTATTTCTTCATCGTCATCGAATCATCATTATAATAAGGGGTAAATTAACAAAAACAACGACGTAACAATTAACCCGACACTGGAAAATATGGCACTATTTTACTATTTGCCTACCTAAAAAAAGGAGACGGACGTTTTTATTGTTTTTTTTTAGTTATGGCGCCAAAACTAGACTATATACCTACACTTTATATTATTTCGTATTTCTTATGCTGTTATTATTTGATATTTGTTGGTCGAGCCGCAAAATGTATTTTCACGATTACTTTGTAGTATAATAAAAAGATAAGAACACATTATTCAACAACCACGTTTTTTGTTTTATTTATTTTCTTTTGCACTATACATAAAGCTCGGTATACACGAGGTCAGTTGTAAACGCGTTGCTAGTGACTAGAGTCAACATGTCAATATAAACCCGACCAAAAAGAACAAAGACGAAAAGTATTCATCTTATTTCTAGCAAATATATCTTTCGTTTTATTACAGCGGAACTTTGACGCCAATGGAACACGTATGGCGAAACATAAAGGAAATGCAGCTACCATTCTTGGCAACGCGCCACCGACGCGGAAGCTATTTTTTTTAAAATGCGTTATATTGTTATCAGGGTCAAAATATATCGATGAATAATTTTTCTTACTTTCTTTCTTTGTGATAGTAAAATTTTGTGATGTGTTATTTCCATATCTCTATAAGGGAGGGGACGGGTATTTATTTATCTTGGCGTGCTTTAATCTCACAAGCGAAATGGCCATTAACCAAATTCTGATACTTCAAAACAGGTCTGCAGTATTATTGTGTGCGTGTGATGCGATTGTGTGTTGGCGTTGCCTTAGTAACATAGAAGTATATTTATACACGTGTACACAGGTCACATAAATTAAAAGGACCAAAGATGGCGGCCCTGCGTGTGCCTATTGTATGAATTCGGGATGCGCAAAACCCCCACCTTTGCTCGTTTAATGTGAAGCGACCTACCATCGCGGTCATCGAGAATTAGCAGAATACAGTACTGGAACTTAAACTTTTTTTTCTGTGACAGGCCGAGTTACAGAATGTTTATTAATTTACCATCAATGTTATGCTACTCAAATCATGATCTCAATTGGAACATTATGTCATCTTAATCGGGTCCATTGCGATATAGATCAATTGAGATTCTTATGAGTCATAAGAATCTCAATTGATCTATAGTTTACTGTAAGGGGGCAGATCAAAGAAATAAAACTATTTAATTTATAAAAAAATACAATCAAAACGGGCGTCTGTCAGCTTGAATTTGACATGTTTTCTTCAAAATGAAGGGTTCAACTTACCAGTGAAGTATTCGACGTGATGGTTCAAGAACTTTGTCTTTTTAGTGGGTACGTTTGATTTCAGCCATTTCGCCACGGCATACTCCTCGCTGGTTGGTTTCTCTGACTCGGGAGGTTCACCGAACTCCTGAAAATTGAGAAAAACAATAATGTATCCGAAGCGTACGAGTTTTAAGTCCATCCCCAGATCTGTTGTCTGTGTGCTAAATACTCAAACGCAACTCAAGTTTGAGTACTGATTACTTTTAAAACGTTATATATGTATAACAAATGCAAGATAACGACGACGCTTCAAACAGTAAAAAGTTTTGAGTACTAATTATAAAAATTTAAGTAGCGTTTAAGTATTCAGCTGTTAGTCTTGTATTGTGTTTAAAACTTTGGAAGTAGCTACCTTATATAATTTGTGGATTATTTATAGGTTAGATTATAATAGTACAAAATAACTTTGTAGTATAGAAAATTGATTTATTAACTAGAGATGTACTGAGTATCGAACATGAGCAACATTATAAGAAACAAATTAAATAACATACCCTACCAAACCAGGTGCTATTATGTTAAGTATAGTAATATAGTGTTATAGTGCACACATATTATATCAACGGTGCCGCAAAGTACCTACACCCCCTCTATTTTATTGTTTTTATCGATAAAATTAGGTCTAGTTATTAAATCTAGACTATCGATAGACCGTGACAAAACGCACATTCTTTTAAATACATTTTATTGTATGTATTCAGTGCCCGCGGTTTCTTACGCTCGAAGTTTTAATTCCCTCGGAAAACCTTTCATTCCCGGGGATAAAAAGCTATATGTTAGTCCAGTTTATAAGCTATTACCATGTCAAGTTGCATTAAATCCTACCAGTAGTTTTCGCGTGAAACGCGAAAAGACAAAATAAAAAAGAAACGGCCGATTCGGCTTCTGTATCGAAAACAATTTCCATGCGCTTACTTTTCCTCAAAAATATATGCAAAGGTAATGTAAATAGACGACCAAGTTACAGTCTTATTAATGTATAGATAGCATACTTTTTGCAATGTAAATACCATCTGTATAGTAATTCTGATGTCATCACACTGCCATTGTGTACACCGGCCACAAAATGCATCGAAGGTCATGATTACAAAACGTAACGAATTGGAAGGCGTGACCGTTATTTAATTATATACTAAAAGCCATAAAGCAATAGGCAGTAATACTGTTTTGGGGTATAATATAAAATATAAAAATGTCGCTATGCGTTATAAAACACTATAAAATAATGTCACAAGGTTTCTATGGAGTGTATGTAATGTTTACAGGTATGTATTAAGGGGGAAGCTCAGGGTCAGGGCGCGAAATTCAAAATGTCAATGGTTTAAATAGTAATACAATACCATAAGGTTTGTAAAAACCGCTGCTTTTACTAACTTTATGGTGTTGTATCGCTTTAGGTATTTTTTAAGCAAACTTTATACATCGAGACATCCAATGCAGAATGCTAATATCGCAAAACACTAAATTACATCGTAAAGATGTCCAAATTTTTCGTAAAAAAATAAAAACCATTGACATTTTGAATTTCGCGCCCTGACCCTGAGCTTCCACCTTAACACAGTATCATACATACACACACACGCGCCAGCCTCATACAAACACATACATACACACACAAACATAGCTGAAATGGAATTACTGTCGGTAACGTTTCCCATAATATCACAGCTAACCATAGCTAACACCGTCTACCCGTTCATTTGATTGTCAAAATTATTGACATTGAATGACAAATGGCTTTATCTTGCTCTAGTTCATAGCATCTCATTCGTAAAGAAAGAAGAAGAAGTAGTTTGCAATCTAAATTAAACTAACCAATGGAAAAAGGCCATTAGAAAAAAAAACTAACGTCAATTAGAAAAGTGGCGCGAAAATACCACACACGCGAGCTAATCTGTCTCTACGTTATGTAACCTTGGCCGTGGATGCGGCCTTGTTAATGAACTCGTAGCTATCACCATTTTATCCGTATACAACATATTAGTAAAGTGTATAGAAGAACCATTTTTGCCCTACATTACAGCTAAAACGATGCTTTAAAATGCATAGCGTGTTTTGTAAAGGTACTTACTTAAACGGAATTTTGAATATGGAACTAGGTAAAGTAGGCCATGAAAGAGTTTATCAGTTTTGACAGCAACTTCTCGTCACTAACGGCCGAGATTTTGAACGTTCTAAGTTCGAATTAAGTAATGATGATCCAACAAATGATCTTGCTATCGCTATTCTATGATGTTCAAATGATTCCTGATCTTGAGGTTATAAACGCATATTATACCTTAGAGGTAGTTTTAAAACTGGTTCTGACTAAAATTCAGTAAGTAGGTAACTATAAAACAAACACAAAGACAAATTTAAGCATAATTCGGAAAATGAACTGCGATTAAGTTTTCTATGACAATTCACCACGTCGTCATTCCGATCGAACGTGATCGATTTATAATAGAATAAACAGTTAGCACTAATGTAGAATTAACGGTATATTAAAACTTGGAGCAAAATTATGAACAGTCTTTATAATTTCGTCACAATGTAACATGTGTACCTAGAGCTTTATATATTACTCACAAATTCTCTCATATTGATAGCACAGCACTACACCACACTGAGTTGAGACTGCAGTGACAGTTATGAGAGCCTGGTACTTGCGTGCCGCGCGGTGAAAGTGGGCCAGTAGTCTATGGAACAAATTAAATGCAAAACATGGCTCTACGATAGTGAAATCAAAATATAATGGCGATAACAATGCAAGGTGTACCGGGAATTAATCTACTTAGCCAATGAACAGATTTATATAATGTATTATCTTGGGTTGGGGACCCGGCGGCGGGCGGTGTGTTAGCGGGCGGGATTTTAGCAGTGAAATGTTATTTTTTTTTTACCATTAACACACAGCCAGTGTGCCCTCAGCTTTCAACAAATAATTTGTACGCATTAAATTATATACCAAAATTATGAACTAGCTTAAGCTGCCTGAACACTTTGATATGAGCTCTTCGTGAAAAGGAAGGTTACTGTGATGAAGCTCTTTACAAAAAATAAACACTAAGTAGTACCTAAGTGCGTACCTATTGGCTAATGACCGGATCCAGGCTGACCGCTCCAGAAAAGCTAAGGCGTCGTCCCAACTGGCCTACGAACGGACGAGTAAACGGATAAAAGCACTAATCTCTATAGTGTCGTAATTGAAGCTCGCAATTCACCGCGTGAGCACAGTACCAATTTTCATGTCATTTACCATTTGCTTCACTATCAGCCCGAGCACATGGTCTATCTCGATCCCGCCAAATAACAAAAACTGGTTATTGAAAATAGGTGATAAGCAACTAACTTAGAGTTGAACACACATTTTGTGGTTTTAAAGAACTAATGCAACAAGTTGATCATTATAATCAGAAGATTCACATCACTGTCTACAGAGGATTTATCATAACCCCAGAGAGTCACATTGGAGCTAGGGTATGGTAGTTTGATTAGTTTTTGACTAGGCCTAGCCCATAAACATTATATAGCACTCATTGAATCACTAGAGAATACAATAAAAAAAATGATCTTTGTAAGTGTTGACTAATCAATTAAACATTTGTTTATAAATATACCTTTAAATCTAGCCTAAGTATGTGCAGAGTTCAGTTTGGATATGGTTTTAGGGAGATTATGTGCCCTAGTCTATGCATTAGGCCTGCATAGAATCTGACATATCTTATAAGATACTCCTACTTGACATTGGCAAAATATCTACTTAATAGTGGATAGCATCATTATCTATAAAAAAAATGCACAGGCTAAATTAGAATGTATGGATATACCTAAGGGCAAGAAACACCTTCGAAAAACGGGCGTAATTCCTATTACCACTAAGTGGTTTATGTATTGATGACTTCATATAAAAATAACATGTTTTTTATCATAAAAGCAGTGATAGCCAAGTTGGTAGAACGTTTGCCTCGGTAACGAGGATTGCAGGTTTAAACCCCGGCTCGCACCTCTGGGATTCTTCATGTGCGAATCTCATTCTCAACCATGATTATCACTTGCTAAACGGTGAAGGAAAACATCGTGAGGAAACCTGCATGTCTGAGAGAACCCCTCGAAAGATGTGTGAAGTCCACCAACCCGCATTGGGCCAGCGTGGTGGACCATGGCCTAATCTCCCCTCGCATTGAGGGGTGGCCCGTGCCCAGCAGTGGGACATTAAAAAAGGGCTGAAATTATTATATTATTATCATAAATCGGCTTAAAATATATAAGTGACTAACTAACCAACTTATGTTTTATTTGCAAGGGCTACACCTTACTTCAAATAAATATTTTCCAAAAAAAAAATATTAGAAAGAAGACACTGTTCCCACAAAAATACCCATTACAAGAATAACAAATATATTATGGTGAAGAAAAAGTATAAGTGGCCATTGCTAATTTTTTAATAATTAAAAAGATAATTCATTCACACCTGTGTCACTAATGAACCAGTGTGTACACTGTGTGTAAACACAATAGTGTATAAAAACATTCAGAAATATATTGTGTTCGAAAAATGTGCATGGGCAACAAAAAAAAATATCAAACCTTTTTTCGCTGCAAACAAATAAAAAATAAAAATAAGCAAATTTGTAACACTAGCAATTTCTAAGTAATATACTTAACAGAAATTTGAGGGTTTAGTTTGTTCACAAATAATTAACAACATTGCTTAAGATTTAAAATATTTTACACTCAACAGTAGTCTTTTGCCAGGTTTTGTAAACAAAGGATTCCCAAAAATAGCTGACAACGCGATCATATAGTGACGCTGAAGACGAAGAACTACGCATAAAGACACGTTGGTTTCAGCCAGGCAATGAACTAAACATAAAATCGAAATGAATGCGTCATTCGGTAAATACCACGACCAACGGTACACTGACGCAAATTTCCCTTCCCTTGTACCCAAACATAAGGAGGACAATAAAGGACCACAATAACAGTAGTCAGACTATATTATTGCAATCGGGAAAATCCACACGCCGCATCCGCAATATGGAAACTTACAAAAACATTAATCTATATGACTTTTTTACTTTGATCAACATGTTTCAGGGTTTAATGAGAAATACAACATACCTCTTTACGTTTTTTAGTTTTCCTTTTATCTGCCATTATAAATAAATTTTGCCAACGTAGTCTTGTTTAGAAATAATCTAGGTATTCGTTTCTTGTTTCTAACTTTTCAGTCTCACGAACGCAATTTTGTTCTGTGCATGAACGATCAGCTCGCTCGATGAACGATGACACCTTTTTGATGACATTGACAGATCAGCACACTGACTGACAAATGATAGTAACTAACTGGCAACACGCCATTTATAGCTTGACTTTAATTCTTCCAAGATGTCCTGTAAATTTTTAGTAAAGTATCCATAGCTTTAATGATAGGAGTAGGGGATTCATTTCATCATTATTATCATCAGGATACATATATAATTTAAATTAACGAAGAAATATATTACTTGACACTGACATAGTGCCATTCTTTGTAGCTAACTTAAAAAAAAGAAGAGAAGATGACCTCGCGCCGCGTCGTTCACATCATCAATCTAGATCATGTAATGATATAAAAATCCAATTCGTAGGTAGAGGTCGTGATTCTGGCTATACTATAAATAGTGGCGTGATATGTATTGTTGATACGAGTAGAATACCCAAGAGTGTAAAGAGTGTAATCTAGGCATTTGAATTAGATACTTAAAACTGGTAATATCATTTTTTTCTTGGCAACTGTCTATAAAATTACACCTGTACTGCCAGTTGAGTATAATAATTCAGTACAATATTTTGTTGTTTAAACTTTCTGTCATATGTTTAATTCATATTTTCAAAATAAAAGTATTTTAATGACATTTTTGCGTAGATAATTATTTTTGTAGTATCCGCTTATTAGTCTGTGGTATTTTTCTGTCGGTCTATAATAGTAACTTTTTATAATATGTATGTAATGTAACCAAAGAGTAAAATAATATACTTAAAACGAATGTAACCTTTGATATCGCCTGTGATCTTGCTTTGATATTTTTTTTTACATGATTGAGTCCATCAGTAATTGTCACACGGTAATTTGTATATACGGAAAGTTATTATAAACCAAAGAGTATATAAGGACTACGTTTTAAATACTCTTTGGTTCTAGCTCGATCACTTCTAGTTTTTGTTGAATTTTTTCTTCGGTCGGTGTAGTGTAATTAGTTACGTATATAATTATAAGCTTCCGCAGTGCGATTTAATGATCCATTCAATATATTACTATCCGCAAACGTGATAAGCTGTGTGTTAATCTAAAATTTTGCATAGTATTGCTACAGGATGGCGACAGCGAAAGTAAATGGACATTATAATCATGAAGGTATGCAAGTTTACAATTGATATATTTGTTTCTTTTGTATGAGCATCTACTAATACAAATGACAATTATTATATTGGTTTAGTAGTAACTAGGTACCTACCTATCTAAAATTAATAAGTCAGCAATATTTATTTAGGTAAGTCGTTTTTTATCTCCATGCCGAATGTAGAGTTATATATAAAAATATTGATATTACCATACACTTCCCAACATTTAGAATGGACCCATGCCCAGCAGTCTATTTATTATTATTTATATACTTACTATGTCAGTAATTACTAAAAATTATAACCTAAATAGTAAATATAACCTAGGTACCTATAATTATTGTATCCTATATAGTAGCTAAACTAAAGGTATTTATTTTTTGTTCAAGCTATAAAAAAATTGCAGCACAATTCCCCTTTGTGTTTCATTAGATGCAAATCTTTGTCTCTCTCTCTCTCACTCTTTCTGTTGGGTAGTTGATAGAGTAGAAGTTTTATATGGAATTTTACTTAGTCTCGACAGACGTGAAATTGTGTTTGAGGTTTTACTATCTACCTATCAGCAGTCAGGCTAATGCAGAATAAGCTAGGTTTATTAATCCATGTAAATTATTACCCATTGATAAATGAGTTGATAAGAGTATTATATTACATAGGTATATGTTACTTACTTATATATAGTTTTGGTATCACCCATGATGACAGTCAAGTCACAGTTGACTGTCATTACAATAATTAAGTAAGTGGGCCATGATTAGGGTTGCCACCTTTTTTTTGGCAGTTAAAGTACATTTGTTATTATAGGTAAGAAAAAAAAGTACATAGTATCAAAATAAAGTACAATTTATTTTTCTTTATTATTATGTTTAAAAACTGATGATTCTGCCAACAACAAGTGTAGTTATTGTAGGACTCAAACCGCTTCGCACAAAACAAACAAGAAATTGTAGCAATGACACTGACATTGTTGACATTTAAGGATAGGTTGTGTTAAGAAATTGTTCTTCTTCTTTCTTTACGAAATGAGATGCGATGAAATAAAATGGATATGAATATGGCCTCACCCACAACTTAGCGGGTATTTTGCCAATGTCAAGTAATTAATAGCAATCACACATTAATAAATACACATTATAAATAAAATAATGGATGTGACATGATGAAATGAAAATGGCGTGTCCTAAGAAATTGTTAAAAACAAGTGCTTTAGTGATGTGGCGCTGATCGATAAATCAGCTTAACGAAAAAATACTTACGACAATACTTTTCAAAATCACAAAGAAATCAAATCATGCGAAATAAAGTATTTTTGTGTACTTTATTGTTCTCATAAAGTATAGAGTACAATTGCCTGAAATAACGTACAATACTTTATTATAAAGTACGGGTGGCAACCCTAGCCATGATTGTGATGAATATTCAATGTTGTAGAATGTGGTAAGCAATAATTACCATTTTAGATAGGTTTCATTTTCCTTTTTTTTTTTAATTGCATTGTTTGCATTCTAATGCAAGTGTCAAATGTTGACTCGGGTTAACAGCTATGACTATGCCAATTTTCATCATAATCTGTCTGGTAGATATCCTGTCATGTGCAACCAGAGAGACAGTTCTAGTTCTGGTTAGTTAGTATTTATTTTCAGAAGATTATTAAGTGTATAATCTAATAACCTATGACCATACAATAGATTTATCATCCTAGTATCATCCTGTTCTGGAAAAATGATGTAAAGATCATTTCCGAAAGTGAGCTAAGTGATGACACTCAAAGCACTGGACATTGCGATCATTAACATAATAGTCAGTTATCTAACTTCATGGTCTCCTTTTAAAGTTTTTCAGGGTTGCATACCCAAAGACTCCAGTCGGAGCCCTATTGTTGTGCCACCATTTTCTTAATGTCTGTCTCTCAGCTTATAGTTAGTAAAGGTGGGAACTTCAAAATTAACAGTAAGCTTTTACGGAGTAAATTTTTGAGTGCAAAATGATCATGCTAATGTTTGCACCTATTTTCTCATGAGGAAGGTACTATTTGTGAGAGCTCTACATGGAGTGCACGAATATTTTATTTCTTTCAAATCGACCATTTGGGGGTCAACAAATTCGCTTATTTGAGGTATGTTTAGTATACTCAGACAAATTTGCTGAACTCAAAGGTTTTGTAGTTATGCCACAGGTAGTCGTACAATTTGTTCTGAAATTATGTCTATGGAGCGAAGTCCATTTCGTGTTATCGATACGCCCATAGATAAAACAAACGTATCTCGATTCAGACTATCACATTCTACAACTTTGACCTCGAAATAAATACCCAAATTGTGTTAGTGAATACTTACTAATTTTGAACTTATTTGCATAAGTGATAGGTTCATACCTAGCTACCTATTACATATTTAAAATCTTTACTTCGTTATGTTCGAAAAATCGGATCGGGAGGGATCGCGAAACTTTTTACCTCTACGCGCCATTTCTTCCCAAAAATCGGGGCTACCACGTTTTTTGCGGCACGGGCGGCGAACCCTACGCGATGAACTTTGTTTAGTGTTGCTATGAATTCAAATATACAGGCTGATTTTTTCAAGTGGGCTTGACGGCATGGCCATATCTGAAGTTAAACGGAATACCGCAAAATGCTTCTTTCGAAACTGATAATAATATGGGACCAATTTCATTAATATTTTCAATGACAATTCTAATGCAATAAGGTCTTATATCTGTGTATCGTCATATCTGAGAGCAGTTGCTCCTAATAACATCTATCAACATAAGTACTCGTACATTTTATGGTATACATTTGCTGTGCGATATTCAACCTTAAATGGTTCCGAAATTAAAGTTCGTGACTACACTACTGTAACTGGAGTACTGAAATTCCTCAATCAATACTGTGTCACAGATTAAAGAATATTATTGCCGTTCCTAAATTTATTTTGTCGCGTGCCATTGGTTTGCTGTCCGTGGAATGAGGTTCATGTTATCAGTAGGTCATCCTCGGTCAAGGTTTTCACATTTGTGTCGGACGAAACTCCAATTTTATTTTATAGTATCTGATAAAAGTCGGGTGTTTGATGAATGCATTGATTGATTCGAATTCGCTTCGTCATTGTTTCCTTCAGCATATCAATTGCAATGCAACTGCTGATAAATATTTTGTTCAGTGGCTCATAAAAATAACCCCGCGAAAATACTATGCTTTTACTTTATTTATTTTTATTTTTTTAATAATAATAATTAGCTTTTTACTGCCCCATTTCTGGGTATATGCACAGTGCGGGCAGGATCCAGGCTATAGTTCACTTCACCGGCCCTGTGCGGATTTGCGGACTTCACACATCATGCACGTTTCCCCACTAAATATTTACCTATTATGTATTTAAAATATTGTACCCATTGATTATGTTGTCTTTTTACAGAGTTTTAAATAAATTATTATTATTATATTATATATTTTTTTTCAGTACTGCCGCCTGGGTACACAGTCGAAGAGGTCGAAATACCTGTCCCATGGGGCCACGTGGCCGGCAGATGGTGGGGTCCAAGAAATAAGCAGCCAATCATAGCAATCCACGGGTGGCAAGACAACGCTGGGACATGGGACAACCTCATACCCCTCCTGCCTGTCACGACATCCGTCCTGTGCATAGACCTGCCTGGACATGGCTTGTCATCTCAATACCCTACCGGTATGATCTACTACATATTTTGGGACGGAATCGTGCTACTAAGAAGAATAATAAACCATTTCAAATGGCGCAAAATCTCCCTTATGGGACATTCCCTTGGAGGCGCTCTGAGCTTTATGTACGCAGCTACATTCCCTGATGATGTAGAGAAGATTATATGTATCGATATCGCTAGTCCAGCTGTGAGAGAGCCCTCCGTCATGGTTAAAGGGACCGGTTGGAATATCGACAAGATGCTTGAGTACGAAAATTTGACGGACGACAAAGTACCGTGCTACGATTACGAAGAAATGATCGATATCGTGTGCGAGGCGTACAAAGGATCACTCTCTAGGGATAACTGTAGGGTCCTTATGAAGAGGGGCATGACGCCAACACCGGCGCATATTAAGAAGAAAGGATACTTCTTCAAAAGGGACCCACGACTGAAAGTCGCCGGCTTAGCTATGATGTCGATCGAGACAGCCCTAGAGTACGCTGGCAAAGTTAAATGCAAAGTTTTGAACTTGAGGGCCGTCCCTGGTCAGAGATGGGAAAAAATAGAATATTACACGAGTGTTATTGAAAAAATGAGAACCAATGCTGATCTGCTGTATATTGAAGTGGAAGGCTCTCATCATGTACATTTAGAGGCCCCAAAAAATATAGTGGATCATATAGAAGATTTCTTAGAATATTAGTTCAATTGGCTTTACAAGCTGTGATATATCATGTGATGTTTAGTGAATGCTTTGTAGCTAACACCAGCACAATTCTTGGTGTGGGTAAAATGTGGCATTAATGCCAAATGCATCTTTATTGTGTAGGTAATATGGTCGTCATTTAAGTTAGTTTATTGAAGCACTCAATTTCGTAAGATAATTAACACACAATCACAAATAGGAGTATTTTTGTAAGATTGTATTACCATTTTTCGTTGTAAAGACAATAACTTATGACCGTGATAAATAAACATTAAAAACTGTACAAAAACTTAATTGTAGAATATAATTTGACATTGAACCATAATATACTTTTACAGAATCATGAATGTACTATATTCAATATCATATATCTATGATATCATATAATACGATAATGTCATTTGGACGTATGATTCTACCTATGATCATAGTTTCCGATAGTTTTAGATTTTAGCTCTAACACTACGCCTTACGTAATAAGACGTAGAGTTATATCTGCAGTACCGTTTAAACGAAAATGTTCACAGGTGCACAGGCAATAATGCCCCTAAATGTAATACAACGAGAGTTGTAAAATCGAATTCATTACTATTTCCATTTGGTTAGGATTGTATTGTGTCGGTGATGTTGATGTAGGTATAATTTATTTATTTATTTATATGCACTTATTTATTAAAATGGGTTATAGGTTAGTGGGTACCATGTACTGTTATTTAAGAGGGTTTATGTATATGAGAAAATTATTATGATATTGTAATCGCACGATTATAACAATAAGACATTCTTATGCGTTTTTATTGCATATTAAATTAATTTTTTTCATGTATTTTACTAGCAGGAAAACAATTTTAGACGATTACAAAAATTTGAACGTTTAAATTTTCTGTATTAAAAAAAGAAAATGCAATACATAATTAATAAGTGAAATCAGTTCCGCCCTAAGGCAGCATGGGTGCAACTGAGAAAAACCCGACTTCTTGCTTTTACCAAAGTTTTATAGCAAATATCTGAACTTGACTTGGTATTAAAAACTATTTAGCTGTATCTGCGATTACTTATAAGCTTCAGTTGTATTACTATGCTGTGGGACCGATTTCATTATGGCGTAAGCAAAGTTCGTATATTTTTTTATTTAAAATTGTCATTATCTTTTAATATGGTCGATAAATTTTATATTGTGGACGGCATTGTGAGTTATTTTAATAGAGAATATATTTTATAATGCAATTATCAATTATTGCCTTTGTCTAAAGAATTATATAGGCAATAGTGTCTCAATCAATATATTGATGCAGCGTGCACTCATGGTGGTTAGATTTTGTAATTTGGCCACCTATCTAGCTCTTGATGCTGAGTGCTAGGCTATGGATTCCTTCACATTTCCTATTCCTTTACATTTTTAGTGTAAACTTTTTGTAGAAACCTCTTGATTATAGAACTGTGGATGATCGCCACCAGACTACACAAAATATGTAGATGCACTTATATTGTCAACTTTGATACAGAAAAATAAAAGGCTTGTTTTATTTTAGTAAATATGATGTCGTATGTGTTAAAGAGAGACAAAAGGTCAGTCGGACAACAGTATCTACAGTTCTATAATCTAAGGTAGAAACGCTTGTATACGTCATCCCTTTTCGCGGGGCTGAGTAGTTATATAAATTCCACACACTCATCATGGTTTATTGTTGTACGTCACAAAGTTGAAAATAAAAATCAATTCAATGAAAATATCTATTATTTATTTATAATAAGTATTCTTCTTAATTATTTATGCTATTATTTTATTTGACAAATACTTAGACATGAGCTTGACATACAGCTATGAAGATCCTCTATAGTTTCAATCTGAAAGATAAAGTAACATCAATTTATTAGATGGAAGATTAATTTAGTAAAGGGATAGAAAGTATCCATATAATGATCCTGTAGCATGCCAATGCATTTAAAATGGTTGTCAATATGGTGTAGGTACCTAGGGTTGCCAACCATACTGTTAAAACAGTATTATACTGTTTCCCACCTTCAAATACTCTTCAACAAAAATGAAGTATGCAAAATATTGTTTGGTAATAAAAATATATTTTTCAGTCTTGTCGATAATATCGAGTACTATGCGCGGCTTTACAGAACGAAACTGTCACTGTAAAATTATCGACTGACAATTTCAGGTAACACGCGATAAGCTCTGATACTTATGTATTTTAATCTTTGAAATATTATTTGTTTTTGCCAAAATACTGTTCATATTGCTTGTCCCACTTTATTATACTTTATTTCTTGGACAATAAATTTGCAAGCCTATATTAATATCTGCCATCTTTGGCTCCAAAGGGCTAGTACCCAGGGGCGTAAACTAAAATTTTAAAAAAGATGCCATCTCATAATACTTACATCAAGCGCCTTTTCCTTGTGAGTCTCACAGCGCAAAGTCAATTTATTTCCTATTGCCTTTTGTTCCATCAGTGCATTATTTATCAACCTCCAAATGTTGCTGGCCGATTTCAAAACATTCATATTCCCGAATATGTAAAATCCTGTAATTTTAAACGACAATTTTTATACCTACATTAAAGCCGGGTACTCACTGGGTGCATTCGCGTGTATCGTTAGTTAATTCGTAGAGACGAGCATCATAGTGCGCACTGTGAGTTAGTACCCGGCTTTACATGACAATCTAGACTTTATCACTTAGACTTTAATATATATTTTTCTTCTATTTTCAAAGCCTGCAATGACAGTAGTAATCAATAAATCTGAAATTTATTCTTTCATAATTAAAGTAAAAATTTGAAAAAAAAACACCCAGATATTATGTACGGTCGCGAACTTTGAAATTATTTGACCAATTTCCTAAATATTTCAACTACACTCATAATAAGGTAGAAAGCTCCATATCTGAGAGCAGTTGCCCCTAGTATCGTCAGTGCCAATACCAACTACTTAAGTCATACGTTTGCTATACGACAGTCAACCTTAAAGTTCTCGACTGCACATAGACTGACCGTACCTTCTTTAGCTCTCGACAAAGCGACACAGATCCTATTGGCTGCCGTCAAGAACCCAATCTTGCCGTCTCTGTTACTCCTTACCAGTGACAATATTATTATCCTATTCTCTTCGCCTTGATAGTTATCAACTGGCGTTATTGTGACGTCACGGAGTGTGGTGTACTTTTTGCGAAGCTGTAGGAAAGTAAAAACTAGGTAATTTGCCGTCTAATAATATCCAACAAACGGCGTACGGCATATAGCTCGAAGAACTGATGTCTGTTGGAGCAGAAAGTTCTAGAATGTCGACCGCGAGCTGGAAGACTTAATGGTGGGAGATGGGGGGGGGGGGGGACCTACGATCACCGGTCTTTCGGCTCATGGATGCATGGAAAATGGCTTACAGAAAATTCTCTTGGGTCCATATGTATTAATAAATCGATCTCAATTATACCCAAAGTCGTATTTTTAATTAATTAATTGACAGAAGTGTCATTCCATGAACAAATTGGACTTTAGCGGAAATGGAAGATCTTCCAGCCAGGCGGGTGGTATGCTTGGCGGGGCGGCCGCTATGCCGATCTTGTACATATGTTACGTGCTCCGAAAACTCTCATAGCGCGATTCAGGATTGTATTGAGAATTGTCTATTGTTCTGAATGCGACTGCAGCACTATCTGTGTAGCTTGTGGCGTGGTTGAAGAGGTCGCTACAGGACTTTATCTGTTCTATTCCTATTATAATGTGACATTAGCTAATGTCAGTTTACTTCGTGACATTAAAAAAGAACACTGCATGTTCCGTCGCGCTCACACCGCAGATTTTATAAATAAGAATGCCAGTGACAACATGCTTTCTCGACGAGTCTACTCGAGAGCGCATTCCAGTCTTAAGTGCTAAGAGCGAAAGAGAACACGATATGTAGCGGCGTGTGAGAGGAAAAAGGTAAGGTTCATACCTCTTTGAGAAGATTAACTTGACCAGTGTATGTTGCCAATATAGTCATTTCCTTAGGTTGGTAGTTCATTTGCCGCAAATAATTTGCTAATGCGAGGCACCATTTGGCTTCGAATGTGTTTTTGTGGCTCCAACTGTCTTCTAGGCCCTGAAAGTATAAAGTTTACGTGTAGAAAATTGTATAAGATCGATGGGTTAACGTTAGATGGTATGTTTTAAGATAAAAAAAATAATGTGGTTATTCTGTATATAAACATAATTTGTGCCGAATGCCTCTGTAATGCCTTGTCAGAGGCTTTCCAAGGCATTGTTAAATAAAACCAGCTACATATTATTCTTCATGGCTCACATCCTATTTAATTTTGACAAGATCAGACACAGATTTCATCACTGAAATGTGGGCGTACTGTATTGTATCTCTGCCCACGCCTTCGGGGATTAAGCACGTGGTGATTAACGTTTGAGTCTCGATGCATAAACAAACTCAAAACTTGTCCACAAACCTCAGAGTCCTCTAAAACATCGTGCGTATAGAAATACAAGTTATCCTTCATCCCCCTTACATCTTGGTACCTGTACACACTGGGGTCACTGTCCAATCTGTCATAAATAGCGGGTACAATCAATTGTACGAACTCCGGTCTCATTCTCCGCTGGGTTGTCAATGTGCGTGCGTGCACGCCGTTACGTATCATACGTTCGAATAGTGATATCTCGAAGTTGTAGTCTTTGGCCAGCTTGTAATGGGCCGCCGTTGGTCTTAGTTGTTTATGGTCACCTGTCAAAGATGAGGCGGATAATGACAGCCTTATTTGCTTTGATTAGAGATTAAAATAAAAATAATAAACTCATGACATAGTCATAATTGAATTTGGAATTTTCGGCCTCTTCTAGTATCGATTAAGTTCCGTCCATCCGTCAGCCGAAAGACGTCCACTAGTGGACATAGGCCTAGGTAGGCATAGGCATGTATAAATTATTAAAGTTTTCGAGCATATGCACAGGCCTAAAGGCTAGGCCCAAGTAAAATACCCCCCATCCCACAATCAGTAAAGTGACGGATACTTTACTGAAAGATTTTTTTATGTTTTTTTTTGTGAGCAACTGAAAAGCCAAGTTTCGTCACTCTGTTTCAATTACCTACACTCGTGCACTTTACCGAACCCATAATGGTTAATATTCCACTTATATCACTCACTATAGCTCGCAGGAACACTAGTTTAAGAAATTAAATCACAACTGACGCCATGACTTTTATGTTTCCCGCCAAAAAGTCGACGGACGTGTTATTGACGAGCGACTGCAATTGGTTGTTCGTTCGGAAAGGCTCGGGTCTCCGAGAGTTGCCGAGGCTCTTATGGAATGTGCAATTGTAGGAACCTGAAATAGACTTGAAATGGAGGGTAGTTGACTCTTACCTATTAGAATGAGATGCTCACAGCGATGCGTTAGCGACGCGACTATATGCGCTTCTAACACTTCGGCCGCTTCTTCCACTATCACTGAAATGTAAAAAAAAATCATTAAAACCATGTTTGTAGTAGGTATGCTTTCTGTGCCGAGGGTCCCGGGTTCGAATCCTGGTAGGGATAAACTTTGTGTGATGAGCGCGAATGTTTGTACGTGATTCATTGATGTTTAATATCTATATAAGTGTTATAATATACTGGGTTCGCTCTCAGTCAGTACGGTATATAGTGTGGGACCGTAAAGTTGGCGTGTTCGTGCTGTTTCCGTTATCTTTGTCCCTACCAGGATTCGAACCCAGGACCCTCAGCACTGAAGGCAGGGTCACTCACCAACTGCGCTAAAGTCTGGTCGGCACGGTAAAGTCCGCGCGTAGTCCCGGGCGTATATCTAGTTTGCCAGAGAAGCTCGCTAAGGAGTAGAATTTAATTGGAAGATTCTACCTATAAGCAGTGATAGCCAAGTTGGTAGAACGCTTGCCTCGGTAACGAGGATTGCAAGTTCAGACCCCGGCTCGCAGCTCTGGGATTTCTGGATTTCATGTGCGAATTTCCTTTTCAACCATGATTATCACTTGCTAAACGGTGAAGGAAAACATCGCGAAGAAACCAGCATGTCTGAGAGAACCCCTCGAAAGATGCGTGAAGTTCGCCAACCCGCACTGGGCCAGCGTGGTGGACTATGGCCTAATCCCCCTCGCATTGAGTGGAGGTCCGTGCCCAGCAGTGGGACATTAAAAAGGGGCTGGAATTATTATTTATTATTATTATTGTACCTATAGATGAAGCCAGCATCCGCATGAGATCATGTCTCCTGGCGGCCGTGGACGTCGTCACCCCGACGACCCTCACAGATTTCATCACTTCACCGTCAATCAACGTTGCCACCTCGTTTAGCTCTTGACTCGTGGTGTTATGTTGCTCCTAAAAGAAAAAGAAAGTATCTCAGACGTACACGCGAATTACGTACATAATAAATTAATTCGTATTAAATGTGAAAGCAAAATAATTCGCAAGTATATTCGTAGTGTCTTAGATAAATCTATACAAATAAATAAAATTGTAGTGTCTGTTTGTAATATTAAAATAATCGCTTTTTACTAAGTGCATTTTGGATGTATACACGGTACATATACCAAAACAACATTTTTTACAATTTTTGTCTGTCTGTTTGTTTCGACTAATCTCTGAAATAGCTGGACCAATTTGACGGGACTTTCACTGGCAGATAGCTGATGTAACAAGGAGTAACTAGGCTACTTTTATTTTAGAAAAACTTTTTTGTTAAATATCACGCGGACGAATTCGCGGGTAACAGCTAGTTAAAATATATATTCTGACTTCGAGTTCGCTAAAGAAGCGCAGGCTCAGTATACCCTCGCTGAATCACCCTGTATATAAATATTCTTCTGAACTCACCAGTAACACGTTCATTTTGGCCATGAGGTCATCCTTCACATAGCCCACAGCACTGTAATAGACGCGCCATCTTTGTTCCGGAGCTAAACTGTATATATCCTTGACTTTCTCGATTTTAATGTTCTGTTTATCGTTTTGCAGTAAAGCTTTGTATCTCTGGAAAGTCAAAGAATATTCACCAATGGCAGCGAGGCAAACACTAATTAGCATTTTGAACGCTATGTACATTGTACACGATGCGAAGAGCCTCAAGCGAAACTATGCCTTTCAAATGTATGCAGATAAAGTTTAAAATGCTAATTATTTTTGTTGTTGTTGTTTTTTGAAATGTTAGTAATGCCGAAGATGATCTGCATATGGGCTTATTTAAAAAAAGTCGCCAATATTGACAACTTAACTGTTCAACTTCCCGCCAAAATTACCTACATCTTTTCATAGTAGAGTAATTCGGAGCGGGCATTAAGAATAGGTATTAGCATTACATACAAAAGCAGTGATAGCCAAATCGGTAGAACGCTTGCCTCGGTAAAGAGGATCGCAGGTTTAAACCCCGGTTCGCACCTCTGGGATTTCTGGCTTTCATGTGCGAATCTCATTTTCAACCTGATTATCACTTGCTAAACGGTGAAGGAAAACATCGTGAGGCAACTTGCATGTCTGAGAGAACCCCTCTAAAGACGTGTAAAGTCCGCCAACCCGCACTGGACCAGTGTGGTGGACTATGGGACATTAAAAGGGCTGGTATTTTATTAGTATTACGAATTTATTTGAGATGATCCATTAGTATCTACTACTCTAGTACTATAATAGTGTAGCAACCTCTTCAACCTCACCACAAGCTACACAGATGGCGCTGCAGATTGGGGTCACCAATTTAGCGGAAAAGGGAAGATCCTGCAGCCAGACGGGTGGTATGCCTGGCGGGGCGGGTGGTATGCCCCGACGGTTATTGTCGGGATCTTGTATATATGTTACGTGCTCCGAAAACTCTTATAGCGCGATTCAGGATTGTGTGGAGCCTCGTCATTTGTTCTGAATGTTGTCTGCAGCGCCATCTGTGTAGCTTGTGGTGAGGTTGAAGAGGTCGCTACAATAGTTTACTAGAATAAAAAAAGTCAGTGGTGGATTGCTCTTCCCCCATTTGTTTAGAATAATAACAAACAACTTACCTTAAAACAGTTCAATCTTTTTCTTACTTTACTTATCTGCATTTCCAACTTATCAGTCATATTTTGTCTCTCTATATGATCAGCGGTCACGTCTTTTAAGTACTTAATACTGTTCAACATAGAATCTATTTCTTGAAGCGCCCATTTCTCAGAGAAACATGTCTCTATATCTTCTAAAGCACTTAGTTCATCTAGTTTCTCCCAGTCTTCATTTTCATCTGTAGAGTCGATAGATTCTCGTTCCGATGGCTCTATTAAATGCTCAAAAAGCCAATCAAGCACCGAGTCTTCGTTGCAGTTCTTTAATTCATAATTCCGGTCGCCAATATTGAGGTATAGTTTCAAACTTCTGTAAGAAATAATCTCCTTTTCACACTTTTCAATCTCACTCTGCACTTCTGTCATTTGCTTAAATATCTTCTCCAACTCTGCTCTCTTGCTCGCGAAGAGATATGAATATTTTGATTTAATTCTCATTCTCACGTTATTTAATGTGTATTTTTCCAGGACTGGACTCTTGCTTTGACTACCAAGCCTCACTATATTTTCAGTTACTTCTAATATTCCTTCCAAGAATTGATCTAAGGCGTGATTCGTGTAGCATATGACTAACATCGGCGTGCCTTCTAGTGATAAATTTCTGAGTAGTGTCGAAGCGATTTTGACCCCTATGTAAGTTTTGCCGGTGCCAGGGGGACCTTGAATGACGGCGAATTCTCTGGTTAGAGCGAACTTGTAGGCTTCCATTTGGGCGGTGTCGAGGTTGAAGGACGTCACAGGCCACTGGTCAGTGTCGAGAACTGGGAAGGGTATCTCTTCGGTGTTGTGAAGTAGGGAGTATATTGTTTCAGAGTTTAAGTATGCAGGAGGATTTGTTTCAGTCTGAAATATGAATTTATCAACCATAATATATAATCCGGCACTCTTATATATAATAATAATACCAGCCCTTTTTAGTGTCCCACTGCTGGACACGGGCCTCCCCTCATGCGAGGGGGACCTGACCATAGTCCACCACGCTGGCCCAGTGCGGGTTGGCGGACTTCACACATCTCTGGAGGGGTTCTCTTAGACATGCAGGTTTCCTCGCGATGTTTTCCTTCACTGTTTAGCAAGTGATAATCATGGTTGAAAATGAGATTCGCACATGAAATCCAGAAATCCCAGAGGTGCGAGCCGGGGTTTGAACCTGCGATCCTCGTTACCGAGGCAAGCGGTCTACCAACTTGGCTATCACTGCTTTTATATATACTATGAATTATTATATAGAAGTGACCTACCTGTACATCTACAATGTATCTCCTCATAGGCAAGTCGTCCAATCTAGATTCCTGAAGAACTTTCAATACTCTATGGTACGGCTCAAAGAAAACCTCGCTCTCTATCATCAGGTATAATTCTGAAAATATACTACTAGACACTGGATTCTGGAAGTTCACTGCCACCTGAAAATATAACGTCAGCAATTTTACACCTCCAAATAAATAAACGTTTCGTGAAAACAGTGGGCTTATTATGTAAATCTGTTTAAATTATTTCAAGTATCGACTAATTAGTCGATGTAGGTATGAAATGATTGAAACAGAGTTACATAATAGACCCGCAGAGATTTTTTTTTTCATTTCTAATAAAATACCTAGCAGCCAATGCACATCATGAAATTTTGTAACAAGAAAACATATTTTCAATGCAGTGTTGCCATCTTTATAACTTAAAAAAAACCGTGTCGCAGTATCGCTGCTACAATTAGGTAGGTAGGTATAGTGTAAATTGTATTTTTTTTTTACGTTTTGGCAGTTTATTTTAAAGAACTCAAAACTAATGTAATTGACTTTTTTATTTTTTTCTGTCGACAGATTTGGTCTAATTTCACCAATTTTCAACCCTCAGCCGCCGTCATACGGTTCGCGGTTGTTATATGTTTTCGTTTGTGCACATTATCCAGGAATACATTGTACAATAAAACATCTTACATATCCTTCCTTCAGCAAATCCAAGCTAGAATCCAGCACAGTCGCGCACAGAATTGTTTCGAAATTCTGACACGTGAACAGCAACAGTGATCCGAACATGAGTTGTTTATTACACGCATACTTTTTGCTTTTAACTGTACCGTTGATTCGGTCCTGTCGTGCCACGTCTACAAGATGACCGACTTTGTTGTTGCTGACATATGTACGCAGTATTCGAACGTTTGGGTACACTCTGTAATAATAAGATATAAATATATATAAACTAGGCAAAGCTTGTATTATACATAAGTATAGATCACATCAAGTTTTTATGTGGTATGACTTATCTCATACAATGCGGACTGGGGGCGAATCCGAGTAACCCCAGACAAAAATATTATAGTAGAATTTGAGTATTTAGCCATTAAAATCTAATTCTCACCTGATATTATCATGTCTTCTCTTTGACGGATTTTGTATATATTTATCTGAAATATTGATAAGTAGTAATAATATCACAAGATGAACATCCCAAGGTGCGCAATTCTATTATGGCTACCATTATTATTTATAAATAGGTACCTACTTATTCCTTCTCGCAATGGTGCAAAGCAGTCTTCCCTCAACAGCTTAAATTGTACATCTAAATAATGTTCTACACTCGGATAAGATCCATTTACAATGTTAGGTTTTATTTCAATAGTACTGTTGGAGAATAAGTCATCCCTATTGGGGAAAATATTCAGATTTTTAAAGTAATGTTTGTCTTTATTCTGACAATGTGGCCTTAAGGTTGACAGTTCATTTGGGTCCTGAAAATGATAAATATTTTAAAAGTGAGCTTAAATGGAATGTGCAGGTGTGTTGATAATTGAAAAACCTAAATTAATTTAGGAGTCTGTGTATGCAAAGTTTTATATATTAATTTCTTATATTAACAGATTTTATCACCCCAGTTCAAACTAAGACACTAGGACATAAAACACCTGAGCCCTCCCGTGACAATGGTCACCGCAAAGCAGCCGAAACGTCGGGAAAATAAGAGCATAAAATAAACAATAAAATCTGTAGAATAAGTTTTATTTCAATAAGCAAAGTTATATTATTTTTAACTCTTAGTAACCTAGTTCTTATTTTCTTTTTCAAAATATTAAAACTAACAACTCACTCCTGGTTTACTGTGTCTATCATTATTAAAAGACTTTCTATATATGAAAAAGTTTACTAAACTCACCTCAGCATCTAATAACTCCATCACTTTCAGCTTTAACTGTTCAATTTTAAGAAACATATCACTGCTGAATCTTTCAGTATGTTCTTCTTCTACACCAATAGCACTGGTTTCGGTTGTTTCCAACAGGACCAATATATCTTTCAGAAACTCCAAGTCATACTCCTCAACAATAATAGCACCTTCATACAAGTTTATTAGGTTATGATAAAATGATTCAGCATCGTCCCATAATTGAGAATTCATCCGCTTCTCGACAATTCTAACAGCTGGTAGATCATTCAAGTAACTTTTTAAATTAAAAATAAATTTTGAGTTATGAAACCGAGTTTTCAACTGTGTAAATAGTTTTGATTTTACACCCGGCTCCAAAGACTTGTATATCTTTGCCAATATCTTTACAATTAAAACTATAAAATCACCTTTTAATTCATTCTCGTCAAGTAAATTCCAAAAACCGGGTCTATTTGTTACTTCTAAATTTAAAATTGGCGGATTTAATGTTGAGTAGTCCAGTAGTCTTTTGAATCCTATGGGTTTTTTTTCTGCAAATTGAGGTTTAGTAGCCGGTTCAGGTTCTGGAGGCTCTTCGGCAGCGAATTCCAAGGTAGCTGCAGATGTGCTATGGTTTGCATCTTCAATGAGCGTACCGTCAAACCAGTCGATTCGGAGAGATGGTTTATTACTATCACTCATGACTGAGAATGATTTTGAGAATATAATGTCCTACTATGTTAATTCTGTGGTTATTTTATTCTAATCAAAATCTATCAATAAAGTAAAGTAAGCAAAACAGCTAAGTTGGTTTTGTTTTGACATAAAAATCAACAAACGAACAAGAGATTTGGATCAGCTGATGACGTCCGCACTCATCATAGTGACATTGACATCTGGACAAGGCAGCTGTCAAAACAAAGACGTTCCATTACTTGCAACTATATTGCGAAACTATAATATCATTTTCATTACTGTATATTAGGTAAGTACTAACTACCTAGTACTCGTAATTTGCAATATTCTGCACCTGCCTCCGCAGCAAGCATGTAACTAATCAGTGCCGATATTGTCCATACATTTTGTATTTTTACTTACCTATTTCTCGCACTAAATAAATAATGCAAACGAAAAACTAACTAATTTGGATGCCAACTGTAATAAAATAAATACTATAAGTAATGAAAGTATATTATATATTTTATTAAATTTATTATATACAATAATTACAAAGAAAATAACTCAAATATTTACAAACTAATATAATTAAAAAGAGTATAGAAAAGCTACTTAATATTTACAAAAAATGTAACAAATTTGGTCCATGCGGTAGCGTGCCCAAGATGCTGGACGATGCTGCCCAGTCCTTATTAATGTAAACTTAACACTTTATGATCACATCTCGTCATAGATATAACATTATAGATACCATGACAGATTCTATTACCTTTATAACTAAAGCCACAAATACTACAATTCTCCCCTTACAGGTCGAAAACTACGGGGGGTATAACCATCCGACCACTTTTAGTATGGCTCTGCGTCTGCCTAATACATACAAATAGGAGTGCGCAGAGCTGTCATCTTGTAACAATTGATTCTTAATTAAAGCTCTTGATTTAATGGTTTAACGAACGGTACTTTTGATAAGTACCTACAGTCGTCTCTCCTTGGTATGGTCTAATGACTGTATTTGGTAAAAATCCCTTCAACTACTTGCCACCTAAGCTTTTATCATCTTGCTCGTTTTAACTTCAGTTAATGATAACCTTCCGGATTTCCTCTTAATTTCTTTAAAACCACCTTGTTCTAAATTCCCCAAGTTGCGCTCTTGTTCTTTTCTATCAAATGAGTTACTCTGTGCATTGGTTATATCGTCTTCTTCACTAACATTCTGTTCATCTAAGAAAGCAGGAGCAGCTTTTCTCACTTTTTCATATAATATATCAAGTATCTTATTTTGTGGGTTGTTTTTGATAAGATTATCTAAATATGCCGTTCTCTTTCCTGATTTATAAAAACAAAGATCATGCAATTTTTCAATGGTAGGATAAATACTAAGTCCTACTCCATATAGTATCCTGGATAAACTTTTCGGTGTAAAAAGTTTTATTTCGGCTAGAAAGTGCTTTAAATAATTTTCCTTATTAAAACACAACTCGTGAAGTTTTTTAAAAAGAGAAGCGGCGTTATTTCCAGCCATGGACAGTATATTGGATAAATCGCTTGGACTAAAACCTGCATAATAGAAATCATCTAAAAGCTGTACTGTATCTCCTGTTTCATCAAAGCAAACATCATGAAAATCTTTAAAAACAATACAAACATTAGCACCTGCTCCATGTAGTACCTTAGATAAATTTTTCGGTGTGAAGCCTTTTTTTTCAATTAACAAATGATTGAAATATTTTTTTGTTTCATCTACAAAACAGAAATTGTGAAATTTTTCTAGACTATCTGCTGCTCCACTCAATAGACCACATAAATCACATGGCCTAAAACCGGCATTATAGAAATTATCTAAAAGCTTCGACCTTTTTCCTTCGTTAATAAAACAAATATTATGCAATCTTTTTAAAACCAAACAAGCACGAGCTCCTGTTCCACATAATATAGAGGATATGTTACCTGGTCTAAAACCTGCATTATAGAAATTATCCAAGAGTTCTGATCGCTCTCCTTTGTTACTAAAGCACACGCTATGGAATTTTTCAAAAGCATCTCTAGCTTGACCTCCAGCTTTACTTAATATACCAGATAAGTTATGCAACGTAAAATTGATTTGTGTATCTTCGTTCTCAATAAAATGTTTTAAATGCTTTGTTTTATTTCCTTTTGCATCAAACCAAGAGTCATATATATCTTTAAAAGCCTTTACAGCATTTGATCCTGCCCCGTTCAAAATGCTAGATACATTAGTTAGATTTACTCCTTCTTTTTCTAAAGTTCTTAAGTATCTAGTTTTATTTTGATGCTCATTGAACCAAAGGTCATATAAGCCTTCAAAAACTTGTGCGGCGTTAGCTCCTGCTCCACTCAAAATACTGGATATATTAGTTAGATTTACCCCTTCTTTCTTTAGAGTTTTTAAATATTGCGGTTTACTTCCTTCCTTGTTATACCAAAGATCAAATAAGTCTTTGAAAGCTCTTGCAGCATTAGCTCCTGCTAGATTCAAAATACCAGAAATACTAGTTAGATTGATTCCTTCTTTTTCTAGAGTTTTTAAATATCGTGTCTTATTTCCTTGCTCATCGAACCAAAGATCATATAATTCTTTAAAAGCATTTGCAGCGTTAGCTCCTGCTCCACTCAAAATACTGGATATGTTAGTTAGATTGATCCCTTCTTGTTTTAGAGATTTTAAATATTGTGGTTTATTTTCTTGCTCATTAAACCAAAGGTGGAATAAATCTTGAAAGGTTTTTGCAGCATTCGTTCCTGCTCCACCTAAGATGCTGGACATCCTAGATAGACTTATTCCCTCTTTTTCTGGAGTTTTTAAATATTGTGTTTTATTCCCTTGCTCATCGAACCAAAGACCATATAAGTCTTTAAATGCTTTTGTAGCGTTAGCTCCTGCCACATGCAAAATACTGGACATATTAGCCAGATCAATTTCTTCCTTCTTTAAAACTTCTAGATGCTTTACTCCTTCTCCTTTAATTAAAAAATCTAAAAACTGATTAAATGCAGGCGTTCCTTCTCTACCAACCACACTTCTGGCAAATTTGATTTCATCGCTTATGTTTTTATTAGGATTCTTCCGATAGCTAAGTCTTTTATGTTTTATATCCTTTAAAAGCTTTTCTATTATTGTATTTGTGATAGAGCCAAATTCATAAGATTCCAACCAACGAAATATAATTTCAAGTAATTCCTCATAATTATATGGTACATTAGACTCTTCTATCTTTTTTTTGATATTACCATTCAATTCTTCCTTACTAGATTGGTTAACCGCAAATATTAGTTTATCTAAAAATTTATCTTTTATTTCCCTTTCGCTCTCATTAAAAATCCTTCCATCTTCTTTATTTTTCTCCATAGAAGGCGGAAGTTTTAATAGATTTAAAAGATTTTCTCTTGTGGTTTCTTCACGCGCAAATTGATAAAGGCCATTCTGATTTATACACGAATGATCTCTTAAAACTTTGTACCTTTTCTTTTGAATATCGATACTATCAAGTTTTAAAGTACACAAATGTGTAGAATTCCGTTTTTTTAGTTTATTTTCTTCTGTTAGATCTAAGTCTGCATTAGTGTAGATAATAAGATGCTCTATATCCTTATCTTTATTAAGTTCTTCAACGAAATAAGTAAAATACTCATTAATAGAAACTGTATTTTTTTTCTTTCGTCCTTTGCAAGGAAATAACTGACTGTAACCAATATTATTAGCTGTATTATGAACCTTAACGCAACTTATTCGATTTTTATAACTGAACATAATATTATTAGCTGCATCATGGCGTCTTCCCTCAAAATCTATGAAAGATATGTTTTCATATAAGAACATGTCATGCAAGAAAGACATCAATAAATTGAGAACATAAGTAATATTCGATATATCATTTGTACTGTTTTTGGACTCTTCTTGAGCTCCTAAATCACGTAATGTGTTTTCATGTAGGTCTATATAATCATCTTGAATTCCATTTCTTATTTCATTTTTAATAATTCTGTTCAGCTCTTCTCTATTAGGTTGATTAACGGCAAATAGTAATTTAGCTAAAAATGCTTTTTTTATTTCTTTTTCAAATTCTCGAGATCGTTTTCTGCCTTCTATTTTTCTTCGCATAGCAGGCAAAAGTTCTAATCTATTTAACAGTTCTTCTGTAGTAGTTTTGTCTTGTGAAAACTGATAGAAACCTCTACCTTGTGCGTTATCATTTGTAAACAAAAAGTCTTTTAAAATGTTACATTCTTCTATGCGATCAAATTTAAAAGGATAAAAGTTTTTAAATCGTCCTTTTTTTAATTCGTTATCTTTTGTTAGATCCAAGCATGAATTAGTATATACAATAAGATATTCTATATTATTTGATAAACCATCATGTTTACTGATTAAATATCTCACAAAACTATTAAAGTAATTGTTAACAGAAAAACTTCGTTTTTCTTTCGTGAACAGCCTACTGTAATTAATGCCACTGTCCATGTAATACTTATCTACATTTTCAACTTGTATATGAATAGACTGCTTTTCGTAACGAAGAACAATATTATTAAACATATCAATTTCAGGATTTCCAAATGCTAATGAAGGATATTTATTTCTATATATAGACATTCGAAGTGAACAAAGCACTGACAAGTCTATTTGATACACAATTCTAATCAGCTGATGAGGGATGCATCGATTAGATTGATAAGCATTATGCAATTCATTCTGTCTAGATTCGTCTTGTAGATCTCTAGAATATTCTAAATTTTCATTAGGACTAGTAACATTCTCATCCATGCGCGCCTTTTTTGTTGCATTGTCTATGTTTGTGACAGAACGGTTACGTTTCCTAGACCTTACATCGGTTTCACGATTTTCGTCACCCAGACTCTTTGGATCACTTCTTTGTTTGTATGATAAACTTCCAGTTTCGTGTAATGGTGTAGAAATATCGTTTGAATGTGAACCTATCACATTACTGTAAACTTCCTCTCTAGAAACGTTTGTGCTTCTTTTTATATCTTTTTTAATATTACTAAGAAGTGGTACAAAATGGCCCCTGTAATTCACTGTATAAATAACATTATTACCTATGCCTAACTTACTTTTAGTGACATGTAACCCATCTATATCATCACCTTTCAATGATATAATCCTCATTTTTACGCCATACCTTTCACATATAATTATTCCTTCAACTTCAGGTCTTCCCCATATGATAGTGCTTAAATTTAGAAATTCAATGTCTTCTGCAGTAAATTTTATACGCGAAATATAGTCACAGAGTTTTTCACCTTCCCTTTTCAAAGCATTATGTAACCATGATTCTTCTTTTGATTGATTAACTTGTTTTGCATATTGCTTACAATTTTCACGCAAAGTATTTACACTAATTCTTTCACCATCTGTAATTTGATCTTTATCTTTTAGCTCATTCAATCCCTGAGCTATGGTATCAAAGAAAGAATCTCCATTACCTACAGCAGCTCCTATGTTAAAGCCCTCAGGTAGTTTATTTCTCAGTTCCTCCAAAAGATGTTTAAATTTCTTTTTTTCCTCTTCATTCTTTACATTTTTTAACTGACTAAAAATGAAAATAGGTTCTCGAGTTGCAATACCGGACCCTTTTAAAACACTATCATTACCTGAATAGCATCTTTCAGACGATTTATTGATATTCTCATGTCTTGTCTTCGTCGGATTTTGCACCTGAAATATTAACATTGGTAAACAATTAAAAGGCCAGAAGAACACACTAACTGTATGGTCGCAAACCAAGCAAAGTTTGTATTATGAATACCGTAAATTGGATTTTGAGTGATCGTAGTATATAACTACTTAATATAGGTCCAATATTTTTTCCTGATGTATGGAAAATCAGACACATAAATAAGTAATTTTTAAACACTTGTTTTGGAGTCGGAGTTCTCCAAATCGCCTATTGTCACGAGTCCCGTACCAAAATAGTAAGGAAGGAAACCTTATGGTGAGATTATGTCCATCAGTCACACGAGTTCATCTCAGCAAATAGTAATCTTTAAGCTTGGAATTGTTTAAAATCTTACTATTGTTTCTTTTGCCTATAAAAATCTATACTGAACTCACCTCAACAGGTAATAACTTCATCGCTGAGAGCTTTAATGGTTCAATTTAATAAACAAACCACTGCTGAAACTTCCCTCTTCTCAATAAATCTAACAGCCGGTTGCTCTTTAAATAACTTAAATATTAAGTTTGAGTTATGAAATCTAGTTTTTAACTGTGTATAATTTTTTTATTTTTCACCAGCCTTCAAAGACTTATAAACCTTCACAATCAAAAACTATTAATTCGTCTTATCTTTAATTCATACTTTTCAAGTAAATTCCAATAACCAGGTCTATTTCATTCTTCTAATTTTAAAAGTGTTTCAATTTAGAGTACTCATGTAGTCTCTTGAATCCTTTGGACTTTTTGTCAGCCTGGTTCAGCTTCTGGAGGCTCTTGGTCAGCATCAGTTGCAGATATGCTTTGTTTTGTTTCTTCAATAAGCGTACCGTTAAACCAGGCGATACGGAGGGATGGTTTATTACTATCACTTATGATGTGAATGTATAGTGTGACGTGCCTATTTTAATTCTGAGGTTATTTTATTATGTTTCAATGGAAATCTATCAATAAAGTAACGACCCAAAATAACCACAACATGCCCACAACAACGTGTTTGACAGTGTTTTGTTATGACGTAAAAGTCATATGTTCTGTATTGTCAAAAATGACAGACATGAGACAAGGACATAAACGTTCCATTACTTACATTGATTTACGATTAATAAAAAAATGCATCGTATTAGAATGAGGTATTTATCTGTAAACTTCCATTACAAATATTAAAAAAAAAAACAGGTAATAGAATCAAATTATAACATGTGGTTTCGTTGGATATAACTTGGGAATAATAGCGCCATCTAGTGTACATTTACAATAGTCAGATAGCCACAAAGACAGAGCTGGCAGAAGGCAGAAGCGGACAGAAAGCGGGAAAAGACTGGGTTGGTTCCTTTCCTGATCTTTTATGCAGTGTACAGATATACAACCAACATTTGTCTAGGGTGTGCAACAAAGCAATCCTAGAAAGGATAACGAAAAGTAAAACATCACTGAACCTTATTCAATGTCATAACTGAAAACAATATCGCCAGACGAACACACCAACTATACGGTGCCACACTAAGCGACGCTTGTATTATGAGTACAGGACTGAGGGCGAACTCAGTATATTATACTAAACATCTATGACTCGGGTTCAAACATTCGTGCTCATCATACTAAGTTTGTCCCTATCAGGATTCGATCTCAGGAACCTCGGCGCAAAAAGCATGGTCACTACCAACTGCGCTAATCAGGATATCCTTATGTAGTACTTAATAGTTATACACAGACGGAGCGTCGCGAAAATACCAAGCAGATTTGTATTTTGCACGCGAATTACGACCTTACGTCCACGTGTAACTATTTATAAAAAAAATATGTACTTGAGGGTAACGCGAAATCCACGAAGGTTGTACAAACAACAAAAGCTTCCATGAATATTCAATGCGCTTGATTTGGTTCATGGGAAAGAATATATTTCGAGGATTTCAGTATTGTTATCAGCTTTGGTCGTGTATGAGAGACAGCTCAAACAGTCAGAACTAGGTACCCAGACCTACTTAAAAATATCTATAAGGCTTCTACTCCACTCTGGGCCCCAAGTCTGCTAACACAATCGAACAGCAACCGCATAGTAACTGTCACTTTTGACAGATATCCCATACAATATCTGTCAAGTGACAGATACTAAGCGGTTGCTGTTCGATTGTGTTAGTAGACTTGGGGCCCTGATTGGCTATTCATTCACAGAGCTGCCGATCCAAGACTAGCGAATGTTTTATATTTGAGTTTTAATACCGTATAACGTATTGAGCAAAACACGCTGAAGACGCGGCCTTATACAGATTGATTCGGAAGGCTATACTAAGCCTTGAAACGTTGTATACGTACTACCTAAAGGTACTCATAGTTTCCAATATCCTGCACCTGCCTCCGTTGCAATGGCTGCAAGCTTGTAACCGGAGTCGATATTGACCATAAACTATATACTATATTTTTACTTACACGAGAAACGAATTACAGTGGATGCATTCAGTGAAAAGTAGTAACTATGACCGAAGTTTTTTGTTTTTTATTTTAATATTTTTTTTCAGAAAATGGCCTCACAGCCACCTTTGGGTAGGTATTTGCCAATATCAAGTAGAATCTTTATCATCATCCATTTTTATTTAGATAATATGTGTTTATTGAATTTGTTATTGCTATTGAAATACTTGACCCTGGCGAAATACCCACTTATTTATAGATGAGGCCATATCTCATCTTATTTCATCATAAAGAAGGCAGAAGATAGGAGGTAATGGCGGGTTGAAAAGTTTTCACATGAGTACCTATTCATGTAAAATTTTACTGTAAGTGCATAGGATAATGATGACTATAGTTCTGTATGGGCCGATCACGTACCTACGTGGTACTAGTACCTATGTATGCTGAGACCGCGGTCACTATAAACATTCTACTAAGTCGCAACAAGTTTTCGTAACAACTTACTCTGTTTAGTTTGGGTAGGAAACCCTTGTAACTCGGTCTTGTCCTTGGTAATATAATCGCCATTTGTATATATAAGATTGAACAAAAATAGTGTAAAATATTCTAAGGGGTTTAACAAGTTGGTGATAGAGATTGGCATTCCATTTGGGGTAAATTTTGGGAGGTTTTACCAATCTTTCAGAAACAACATTTTTAAAATTGACCGCAATAAGTATTTCAGTCAGCAGAGGGCCGGGGGGGGTGAGGTCACTTGCAAACCCATTGCCATCGAAAACAATACAAAGACTAAAAAAAAATCTATCTATTGTCGAAAATCTTGTCAATTAATTCAGCGTCATGCTTTCATATCCCTATATATATTAGTATAGATATAGATTCATCTCCTTGAAAATAGTCCTGCCGTCGCCCGCCTTTACCTGTAAAGAAAATAACATTAAGGCCTGAAACTGCGTTAAGCGGGCGCCCGCGACGGGCAACCGTCGCGTGTTTTCGCGCGTGGACACGCGGGTGGGCTCTGTGGGAACGCGACGGTCCCCGGCGCGAGGACCCGTCGCGGACACGTCCCCGGCGCGGGGACCCGTCGCGGTCACCGGATTATTCTTTTACATACATCTTTACGATGTAATTTAGTTTTACGCGATATTGGCATTCTGCATTGGATGTCTCGATGTATTAAGTTTGCTTAAAAAAATACCTAAAGTGATACAAATTACAATATTCCAAGGTTTGTAAAAACCGCTACTTTTACTAGTAAGTTTCTGCCGATGTTTTTCAGAATCTGTATGACTTTTAATTGTTGCGATTCTGCTCAAAAATGTTGCTCCACAAGTTTTACACAAGGCGTTCTCACTATTTTTATCTTTGGCCACCTTGACGAAAATTCAGGATTTTGTTCCCAGTCAGATCTAATATGATCGTATTTGCGCTGCATTATCTTCAATACACACGCACGATAACACAGAGAGACATAAATAAAGAACAAAAAAATCCGTGGACCCTTTTATACTTATTGCTAAGAATTACTTTTTAAGTTTCAGTAATTCCCCGCGACGTAGAGCATGTAACGTAGATATGTAGCTAAAGCACGATTCGCGGTTTTGTTAGCATTAATCGTTCGAAAGAGACAAAATGATACAGTTGCGGTAAACATCAGACAAAGAAAAAATGATGTCAACGAAATACGAACGAATGGAAATAAGTGTAGCCCGCCCAACCCAAAAATATATCAATAATGTGTTTAAAAATGTTGAAAGCTTAAATGTACCAAAAAATATCAGAATATGAAAGGATACCAAAAAAATACTAAATCAGTTTTACGGAGCCCAAATTATACCAATTTGGTACTGAATATACTAAAAACGGTCACACTGCCGTGCGTGTTACCGCTAGCGGGCACCGCGCGTGGCTCCGCGACGGGTTCCGTCGCACGGAGGCGGGCCCCGTTGCGTGGGTGCGGGGCGCGCCTCTCCGTGACGTGCGCCCGCACAGGTCTCCGCGACGGAGCAATTTTGTATGAAAACGCGCGGGTGCCCGCTTAACGCAGTTTTAGGCCTAAGACCTGTCTCACTCGACAAGAAAATATGTAAAAGCTCGTTAGGAACGAGCTCTTATGGCAGGCACTGGAGGCATCCGCTATGCATACACAATTAGTACTTGATAAAACGACTTTTATGCTCCACATAAAACATTTGAAGATCATACATTATTCAACACGCAGAGGAATACTCGTAGACCGGTATTTATAGGTTAACCTAGTATCATAACGACACCGGTGTATTTTTTGATTTTTTTTTTAAATTTGGAATCACCATAGGTATTTTGCCATTGTCAAGTAATATAAATTATTTCTGTTTTTGAGCATATGCACAGGCCCAAAGCCTAGGCCCAAGTAAAATACCCCCCCATCCCTCAATCAGTAAAGTGATGGATACTTTACCGAAAGATTTTTCATGGATTTTTTGTGAGAAACTGAAAAGCCATGTTTCGTCACTCTGTTTCAATTACCTACACTTGTTCACTTTACCGAACCTATAATGGTTAATATTCCACTTATATCACTCACTATAACTCGCAGGAACACTAGTTTTAGAAATTAAAACATAACTGACGCCATGACTTTTCAGTTTCCCGCCAAAAAGTCCCTTTTTCTTTAGAAGACGTAAATAATTTTTTTTAATGACACAATATTATTCTTGTAAGCCAGTGTTATAATTTCTTCTTTTTACAATGATGCATTGTTTATGCAAGCCAGTGTCAAATCTAACTGTTGTCATCATACAATGATTTTAGAGAGGCAGTGTCATTTCAAACATTTTTGTTTTTGTAGGTATTTATAGAAAATATTCTTTAATTGAAATAAAACAATAACGTCCCTATCGAAGTATATTTTTTTTAGTTTTTTTCTTGTCGCTGACTATAACGTGTCGTTGTTTTAATAGTTCATAATTTTAGGGCTTATTTCGCTTATATAGAGCTCATTAACACATTAAAAGTTAATTTAACACGATTTTAACTGTAATCGTTTAATTCATCTCGCTAAGCGAATAAGAAGCGTCTAATTCGTCGAAGTTAAATTGGATGATTAATTTGTTCAACGTAAGGCCTTTGTACATTGTTAATCTTATTTAATTATAATACGCCCTAATGTATTGATACTCTTTCGGTATAATATATTTCAAATATGGTACCATTGTCAGTCACTGCTGGTTTCCTATGCGATGTTTGCTTTTACAGTTAAGGGTGTTATAATATTTTTTTTTATATTTACGCGAATACTATACATTGAAATAAAACTAAATTTGCATTATTATATAATGATTGTAAAACAGCTATATAAGCAAGCAACAAAGCAACATTGTTATATAATGATTGTAAAACAGCTATATATTATAATAGTAGCAATAAAGACTTTTAGCGTGCAACGAAATTTTGAGAAATGAAATGGGTTGAATTTAAGACGGGATCTTGTCATGTGGGTTTTACACATTTTTCTGGACCGACTGTGCTACTGGCGTGAATATTCTGTGTTCGGGTAGGGGGCTAGTTGTAAAGAATTATTTTAAGATGATTTTCTGGTTCCTAAAACCTAGGTATGCTTGGATATGTATTAAATATCATAATTATTCGTAAAGAGATTTTGTGATCATTAAATCAAAATTATAATTCGTTAGTCTTTAAAGCAGTTAACTTCGGCCCACAATAACAATACAAGACAACTTAGAAAAAAAATATGGAATTAACAATTTTGAACATTTTACCACGTGTGCAGACTCATTGCTTGTATCCCAAGGCAGTATACCTAGGTAAGTTTATTCAACGTGCCTTTAAGGGAACCTATAAAGGGCCCATTAAACTTTCAACAAACGAGATCGGTTTTCAAGAACTTAAAAGGTTCTTAATGAAGTAGGGGAGGATCCCGTGAATAATATATAAAGGGTTAAAGGACGCCGCGACCTGATATTGTATAGATATTCATGAGAAATTAATCCAAAGAGCATGAAGGTTCTTAATTCAAATTTTAATCTATTGCCGTAGTATTACTACGATATTTCGTAGCAGACGTAGAAATGTGCGCTACGTGCGTAGACATTGTATGGCCTCAACGGTGAGCGCACACGCATGGCTGATATTTTCACCAACAATGACGTAACGGCTAGCCTGCCGTTCACATAAAATCAGGCAGTCTTATTTGAGGATGTCTATTTTAGATGGAGGGGGTAATCTTTGGCACTACTGAATCGATTCTGAAAATTCTTTCATTGATAGAAAGCTACATTCTCCTTAAGTGCTATATAGGCTATATTTCATCGAGGTAGCGCGGGCGGAGTCGCGGGCACAAGCTAGTTTAATATAATTAAATTGTTCAAATTGGGGTTTAAAAAACGAAGAAAGAGAAGGATAATGTTTATTGGGCAAAATAAAAGGAGACACCGAAGCAAACTTAAGGAGCATAAACTAATAAACATATTTTAACTTCTCGTAACATAATTTCTTAAGGGGGAAGCTCAGGGTCAGGGCGCGAAATTCAAAATGTCAATGGTTTTTATTTTTTTACGAAAATTTTGGACATTTTTACGATGTAATTTAGTGTTTTGCGATATTAGCATTCTGCATTGGATGTCTCGATGTATTAAGTTTGCTTAAAAAAGAACCTTATCCGATACAATACCATAAGGTTTGTAAAAACCGCTACTTTTACTAACTTAATGATGTTGTATCGCTTTAGATATTTTTTTAAGCAAACTTAATACATCGAGACATTCAATGCAGAATGCATATATCGCAAAACACTAAATTACATCGTAAAGATGTCCAAATTTTTCGTAAAAAAATAAAAACCATTGACATTTTGGATTTTCGCGCCCTGACCCTGATATCCACCTTAAGGCATAAGACACAATATTATACTAGTACCTATAATAATTCAACATTGCCAAGTGACCCATGTGATGTGACCATCATTTTTCACACCGTAGAATTTATGAAGTGGCAATATTCTTATCTCAACCCCTGCGAGCACGGCCGAGCAAGCATGCCTTGAATTGACTACCTTGGAAAGGAATAAAAATAATGTGTGGTTGTTCTATCGTGCTATGCGAAAAAGATGCGTAGAATATAATTGAGGCAAATAAAAATATTAGATTATTACTTAACTTTATTGTTTACAATCTTTACCACGGATCCGCCCGTGCACACTGAAATATACGCAAAATCTAGCTATGGAATAAGGCACTAAAATAAGCCTAAAGATACACTCTACGGAGGTCCGTAGAGTGTATCTTTTTTATGTTATTGTCTAGGTAGACAATAACATAAAAAAGTTGGAACCAATGCTAATCTTAACTTGTATTAAATTCTAAAAACAGCAAGTATTTTCATCGAAAAAAACAAGGAAGAAAATAAAACATCATTTTTCCGTAATGGACTCCTTAAGTTCGAGGTCTGAATTGTCGAGAGCTGTAACAAGAAGGATTTTTTCACGAGTAAAAATGTACCTACCTACATGCTGATTGAACAACTTGATTTCTGGAATGGAATTGTTTCATAATAGACTTTTCACAAGTTATAGATCAAGGATCCTTGACGATCACTTATAGATAGCGTATACATATATGTACACAATGGTACGTAAATTAATTAATATCGCCATACGAACACACCGACTATATACCCGGTCCTAAATTAAGCAATGCTATTATTATGTGCACTGCATCGCAGCCTATACCACTTCGGTGATTACCGGAGTTGGGATAGGTCTAAATAAAAATAAATCCTAATTCCCCTCGCCATACCATCTGGTGGGGCACTTCTGGGTTCGTGGACGCAAAGGGCGTTAGTCAAGCGAACTCGAGGAGGACGGCGGCGTGGGGTCGTCCTCGCCGCCGGGCGGAGGAGGAGTCCAATAGCGCGAACTACCGCTAGTGGGGTCACGGATGTGTGCGAAAGCATTCCCGTGGCCCCCCACAAGGCGGGAGAAGGACCATCGTGGGGTTTTAGTCGCTAAGAGTCCGACATAGCCCGCTTGCCTACCTCGGGGCTTGCAAAAAATACATGAGGATTTCCTCGCGCAAAAAATAATACAAGGTCTAATTAAAATTATGTGACCAACTGTGTACCTATTCTATAAATTGTGCTTCGTTACCTATATTCCAAAAAAAGAATAACCACCTAAGCAAAATATATTTGCTAGACTTCGAAACTTGAATATTAACGTATGGATTTGCCAGTCAGCTGGTCTGACACAGCGGTTCGTTAAAGACCTAAGGGAATTGCGTAAGGGACGAAATTAACACCTTCTACGATCGAGATAGATATTATCAGTTACATTTTACTTACGTGGTGACCATAATGCGGGTTCTCATTCATGATAGTTAACGTATCTATTTCTCGAGATTAAATTTAACCTAAATGGTGTCCCGGGTTATAAAGCCCTATCAAGTTTAATTAAAATTTGTCCAGGTTTTTCTGGACAATAATCTGTGCATAATTCTCTCTCTGTTGTCTCTCTTCTCTATGGCGTCTCCTCGATATCGTTCATTTTAAAATGTGTACATTTAAAAAAAAAATATGTATAAATCAAAGAAGTTTATAATTTCATCCCAGTGCCCTCGGAATATTTAACATTCTCGTAAAGGTAAACATACATACAGTTTTTATAATGTTCAGTGTACATACAACTAAGTTATATACTATACTTATATATAGACTAGGGATATGTGTGCATGCCTACCTAACATGTGAGATCGAGTAGGCACTTTTAACACAGAAAATTGGATATTTCATTTACACGTCATTTTTGTCGCCTCCAAACACGATTCTAGAAATGCTCTCTACTCGTCTGTCATGCAGGCTCACTTCAAGAAAATGAATGTGCACATTTGAAATTGGAACTAGGTAAGTAAATTAATGCTGCCAGTGTCCCGGCCGATGGTGGTGGGGATTTGTTGAGTGCATTTTGAAATCAGCCTAATTTTTTTTTTTTTTTTTTTATTACATTATAGGCAAGTATTTGATCTCGATCTCACCTGATGGTAAGTGACGATGAGATCTACGATGGAGCATACTTGCCTAGGTAGGAAGGCGGCAGTAGATCGAGACGCTACATTCACTAGGCACATGCAGCGCAGCTGATCTGACCCCCAAACCATGAATGGCAACACCGAACATCATGCCGGAACACGGCTAGGCCGCTTGGCGACATGGCTTTGTTCAGTGGGTGGTGACTAGCCACGGCCGAAGCCTACCACCAGTAGAGTTGTCACCTGGTTGGCACCACCCAGGGTCACGTGGCTATCTCGAGGGTACTTAATTCTCCTACGGACGAAGGTGACTCGACCCCAAAAATTTTAATAATTAATTAACCAAGTTATTGTTTAATAATAAAATGGTAAGTAAAACATTTTAAAACAATGTTAATTAGCAAATCGTTTAAACAAACGTGACGTGTATGTTTGTGACCCAAATTGAATTATGTTCAAACAATCCCGGGCAGTTTAGCGGTATAGTATGTAAATTGCGCGCCCTCGGGATTATTTCCAGCAGATTAGAGGGGTGATCGGATTAATGTAACAAATTGAAATTAATTTCTAGTTGGGCCTGACCCTGTGTCTTTAATAGTGTTCATTCGTTGTTGTTACGGAGATTTTCAATACGATAGACACCTTAAATATCTTTGACTAAGATTCGAAACATAAATATGTATTTTACCTTTGCAATGTATTGGGGTTGTCAGCTCCAAATGTGAGTACAGTAAATTTACCTATTGAAGTCGAGATAACTGATTTAGTGTAAAAAATAATTAAACAGTCAATCAAGTCAAGTCATTTCATCGCTTAAAAGAAAATGCAACTAGCATATAAAGACGCTGCGTTACATTTTTTACACATTTTGCAAATAGGTAAATAATAATTTTCTTTTGTTATTAGATAAGTACTTATATCTGTATCTAGTAAATGAAGTAAAATAACCATTTTACCAGTCGAGTTTTTTTTTATAAACTTTTACAATGCTTTCCCTACAAATAAATTAAAACATGTATGCGAGCTATATCATTCGAGTCGCATGACAACGCACGATTTATATCTGCGTTCGAAGCCAAAAATGTTTTTGGCAAAAATTGCGACATGCATGCAGAGATGCGCATCAGCGGAGAAGGGTGAATATTCGCACAAGGGAAGCCGGCAAAGAATCCACCAATGAGGCATAATAAAAAAAACCGTCATACTCATATGTGATGTGGATCTCGATCTAGATTTAAAACATATTATTTTATTCTGCAGAAAACAACCGAGCTTCCTGTCAGTTATGCATAACAAAACAAGTTTTCAAGCAAATATGTAACATACCCAAATTTTTAATTCGAAAGGAAGCCTACGGTAATCGTGTTATATGGACTCTTCGCTACTGATGGCAAAGTTAAACGCAAAATCTGATAAAACTCCTAAGAAAGGGTTTCCAATATATCACACACCAATGTCTTGCATAGATAATAGTTCATTTTTTTTTAAATTTTAGTTCATAACCCAGGATACCCTTAAAAACCCCTTCATACGGGAAAGTTATGTTACTAAGCCAGTCGTTCGATAGGTAAGTAAAATTTTAGGGAATCCAAAAGAATGGGGTACTTCTTGAACGACTACGGCTCGCTGAATGACTTATTCGCGTCCTGGTTTCCAGCGAAGACTTTTATCTCATTACTCACGAATTGGTCACATAAGGCTAGTTGAATATTCATCAAACAGTTGGCCAATGTTTCAGCCAATATACTCGCAATGTTTGCGTACGTTGTCAGCGCCCAGACTACACGTCCCCACGACAAAAGCACTCTCCACTGCAAACAAAGGCCTCTTTGAGCTCGCCAGTACGTTTCGCCACCAAGTCACTAGGTTAGTGTACACAAAATAGGAAAATGACCCAATTGTGTGTTCACCAACTACAACTCGACTAAACTAAGTAGTGTAGTATACATTGATTTCTTATATTTACGCGCCAATTAGTGATTAAGCACTTTGAATTTGTTTGTGCTTTTATAGCTTGATTGCTTACTCATAAATAGCTAATGAATAGAAAAGCAAAACAGCTGAGTAAATGTAAGAAAATATGTGGAACAATATAGGGAAAATACCCACTCATTTGGTATCTGCTCTTCAGTGGCAAGGCAGCTAGTGGAGGAACTGGCTCCCACCACTTGATCACGAACTTTTCGACAAGGTACACATTTCATGCTGCCTAATTGGTTGGCCTGCAATCTTGTTAGTTGAACAATAATATTGTGATGAACATACCTAGTTTTTTATATACACTAAATAAGGTTGGACAGTGTATATTAATTTACACGTTAAAGCGTGTAAATTAATATACCTACCTACACTGTAGGATTAATCCGGATGGGACATAATATGATACTAGTAGATATACAAAAGATTAAATGACGGTTCGTTTGGCTCATTTGGTAGTGATCCTGCCTTCTGTGCTCCGTGCTCTGTGTTTCTCGGTCCCGGATTCGAATCCTAGTAGAGGCAAATTTTGTTAAACGAATGTGTTTGGTAAGTCACAAATTTTCTATTCACAAAATGTCACTTTTATTTATATCCGAGCCGTGAATGTTTTATAACTATAGAAGTATTATTACATGGAATCCTACATTGGATCTAGATCAATGTGTTGTTTTAGGATATTTATAACGTCCTAAAATAATCCTAAATGTAAAGCAGTTAAGGTTTACAACAATATTTACACCTATTTATTTCATAACGTCATAAACCTGTCTTACAATGAATGTCTATCTTTGGACAATAATGTATCCACTACAGCTCGTTTGTATTCAAATACGTCATGATAGCGTCCTGGCGCTAGTGGCCTGTCATGGAGATGACACAAAGCCTCCCCAGTGAACTGCGGGCGACACTAAGTATCCAAGCCATTATGTTCTGAACAGGTCTGAACTCGGAGGTAACATTTCATGTTAATTTTCAAAAATGAACCATTTGCTGTGTTACTATTAGATTGTAGTTTGCTTGCTTATTTATGCACTACTGTTTGTAGTTATACTCATATCAGTTGGTATTATTATTTTACTCAATACAACCGGATGGATCAGAAGGATCTTAGCTAATATGGTCTAGAAAAACGGCGGGCATGTTTGTTACAGGTTTTCAAAATTAAGCCCCGTTTTTGTATTGCACTAAATTAAAAAAAAAAACAAAGCTGGCTACAACCAAGGCACGCCAAACCTACTTTGTAATTTTTCAAACACAACTGCAAACGCAAAGCGGAGTCTGAAAACAATCACAGGGTGGCATCATTCTGCTTGATAATCATTCTCAATGAAGGCGGTACGATGCGTGGCATTATCATTACTAACAATCTCTAACATTCAACCTATGGATGGAGAGCATCTCATCAGATATATTTTTATGTTATATATACACAAAAAAAGTATAAAATTATGTAGATAATATAGGGAAATAGTAACCAATAGTTGTGGAACTATTTAAATGATAAATGGAATTAATTGAAGCATTTAATTTTATAACATTAAATACCTCCCTGTCCTCGACTGTCACTCCAATGACGAGTACATCAAGTGGCGTTGTACTGAAGGGGCCTCTTTGAAGCTTTGCATAAATGAGATAATTTAAACTGCTACTTTGAGTTTAAAGAGTCTTCTAGTGACCCTTAATATAATCTGAATTATACTGAAGTATTAAAAATATACTTTAGAACTTTTACGTAATCGTAGCAATTAAATCTGTGTTTTACGTACTTCAAAAAAAGTTCTTAACATTAAATATATAAAACTAGCTGCGCCCCGCGGTGTTACCCGCGATTAAAAAGTATGAAAAATTAAAACAAATCTATCCCACGGGAACCATACATTTTACCCGTAGTTTTACCCATAGTAGCATATGTGCTATTCCAGACTATAATCTGTCTCTGTGCCAAATTTCATCCGGATCCGTTCAGCCGTTCTGGCGTGATTGAGTAACAAACATCCATCCATCCAAACTTTCACATTTATAATATTAGTGGGATTAGTGGGATGGTCGAAGACGAAATTTGCAAAGTTTTATCTTACATCTTTAACATTTTCACCCTACGATTAAACATTATCTGCTGCGTTACACATCATTTCATAGTAACTAGCTTTGATTGATTATGCCCTGCAGTCGGCGATAAGGAGCTGGTGATGAAGTAGTTTTGAACCAATAATGTTACAAGGTGTAACAAAAACAGTGTACAATATTATAACTGATGAATCGGTGAGTTATATAGATTACGTTGATGTATAATATAATTGTGTAAATGTAGATTGTTTTTTTTTATCAAGGCGATCCAGTAGCATTTGGCTGTGCGCTCAACACGGGGTGTATTTTTTTTTTTAATTTCTAAAAATTTGATTTTGTTCTTTGGGAATGTTATCTTTGTGACCTACTGTTGGCCCTGTCAAAATAGTTTACACTATTATTGTTACACCTTTTATAGTTTAGTTTAACACGTTGGCTGCAAGGCTGATTTTTATGTACTTTCATAGAGTGCGTAACCAGGTTGATATGGCCTGGAGGCGGACTTTTACCAGGCCCTTAAGACCTGGTAAAGCATCATTTGCCAAAAACTCATCCAACGTTAGCCAGTTAAAGTTGAAACATATAACTGCCTCTTTTCTGCTTTAAGTATTTCTTAAGATATTGATAATAGCCGCAAAGAAAAAAAACAATTTTAGCGCTCGTGCTGAAAAAAAAAACCTGCCAGGTATAGTAGTCCTGGTTTCGTAGCAAACATGTTAAGTAGGACCCACATTTACTAACCTAGCCCACACTACTTCGTGTATAACTTGTCATATCCGAAAGTATTTATACCATCCGACTGAAATCTCTTATCAGTAAAACATGGCTGGGGTATCTACAGCGACAAGATCACTTAAGGTCCGCTGTGTCCACCTCATCAATCCTTGCACGTCGTCACGGACCCATATCATGAGCTGTCGTAGGATAACAAACGATGCCACCACTTCGGTCATGTTGCCCTCAGAAAGCAGAAGTTTAAGAGCGCGACTGTGCTCATTTCGGTCATATTTATCGATCTAGATCACATTATTTATGTTATCTTAGACTTTAATAGTTGAATCCATAAAACTAAACTCACGAAAAAGAAAAAATATGATGAATAAAGCGCAATTAAAAAAAATCGTTAGAAAATAGCTTAACAGCATGTTTAATACACGTTTTTGATCAGCGAAGGACCCTAAGATATTTTATGATCATATAACCTTTAAGTTGAATTAAGTTATACATTATTGATTTCGGTAAATGAGTTTATTTATTGATTAAGAGGGAGGGTTTCTTATATGTACCAATTATTTAATTTGTTGCTTCAATCTTCAATCAAAGTGCACAAGTACTCTTTCGGTGGCTGTTTATCACACCCGAAAGAAATTCACGCTATCTCTTTTTAACCTGCTCTTGCTACGATGCGTAGGTGGGGTCATATGGTTTTAAAATAGTATGAACATAAAATCCATCAATGACGTATGTTTTCAGTTTATTTGATGTATCAACATATAACTTAAATATGTAAGTTCGGTCAAGAAAGTGGTTTATCAGTTATGATAAATAATCTTGGTTAATAAAAAATCTACTAAAGTTTATATTTGATACGTTTGTAGCAAAGGTTATAGTTATACCAATTTGCAATCTCTCCCAGACATCTTTTAAAATAATACTCCAATATTCTCAATGTTGAAAAAAAGAGAAAACTATACAATGTGTTCGCCTCTGAAATCGTATTTCATCGATAAAAACATTCAACCCACCGAATTATCGGCAAAAATATTAGGGTCTTGTTATCGAAGCCTTGCGTATAGGACGTCATAGAACTAAAATTATTTGATGGAAAACTTCCAAAGCGGAAACGTCTGCGCTTTCTTAGAGGGTCGGGTCTCGCCGTATGTGTTGGCCTTCGATGAAGGTTGAATGTCGTCCTCGGACTATTTCAATCGGTTCCGGGAATCGGAAACTGGATGGCGAGCGGACTTGGCCCACAGTCACGGCCCACACACACACACACACACACACATGTGCAGGCCCAGTGCGGATTGGCAACATTTACGCGTCATTTTGCGAGTCATGTACGTTTCCTCACGATGGCTACCTTCACCATTTAACGAGTGACAATCAATTGAAAATGAGCCTAAGAATTGTTCTTCTTCTTTTTTTAGAAAAGAAAAAAATTACGTCGTTTTTCTTTCTTTTAATATCTCACTCTCGCAACGGTATATCAAGCAATTAAGGAATCAGACTAACTTACCTCAGTGATGAAGAGTTTGTTCGTTCGTCGCACGAGTTCGTTGGAGACGAATACAACCATGTAAAATTGTTTTCAGGATGAGCCTGAAGTAAAATTAATAATAATAATAAAAATTTGCCCGTGTGGAGAGAGACATAAAAATTAAATTGAGTAATTAATAAATAAAAACATTTTAGGTCGAAGGGTTGAAGGATGCTACATTAAAAATAAATGTTAGCACGTTCGTAATTCAACTATTTTGTAATAATCATCATTATAAGGCAGTGAGAATAATTGCTCACTTACCCTCCATTATTGTTTCAAGGCTAGGTTTAATTACGGGATGCTGAATTATACACACATTTGGCAAAAAGCTGAAACAGCTAATGACTTTAAATGTGATCTCCACTGATATACGGCGGTAGAGTATTTCAATTTGGTTAGAATTTCAATTGTTTGGAGGCGGTGTTGCTGACAACACTTTGAACTTTATGTCTCAGTGTGTAAAATTTAAATTCTTATGTAGGTAGCTGTGAGTGAGCGTACAAGTAAATTGCTTAATTAGCCGTCGGGGAATAAATGGTGGTTTTTTAAAATACAATTGGCTGATCATTTTGACTCTATAGTATCGTATCGTTCACAAATAAATGAATTGTGTATTTTTTTTACTCATGACCATTTGTTCTTAAAAATATATTTTAAGAAAAAGGGTCTTTTGGTTGGAATTGCCTACCCCCAAGTCATTGCCTTAAATTGTCTCAAGAAGAATAGCTTGGTCATAGAAGCTTAAAGAAAATCACTACTTGGTTATAAAAGCTCTAAGTGCTGAAATAAGGCTGAATCTCTTTGGGCTATATTTTGAAATTTTTGTTTTATGAAAAGTATAATACAAGATAACGTCAGATGCCTTTAGATAATTTTATATTTTTGTTCTAAACTGTAAATCTATATAACAGTATTGAAATAAAACTTATTTTCCCGATTTTATCGCGTTTATTTCATGTTTTTACGTTCCCGACGTTTCGGCTGCTTTACAGCAAGCCTAGTCATGGGAGGACTGAGGTGTTTGACGTCCTAGTATCATAGTTTGATCTTATATTTCAGTATATAAATATCACACTCAACAAAATTATATACGATCAATAAAACTTCCACTAGAGTAAGATATCGGATGATTCGAGATGAAAAGCGACGATCGACTAACGATCGACAAGAAAACGCTTTTTGAAATCGAGAAGTCGATCGATCTCCCTAACTACTTATCTCAATAAAGTGGGGTTCTGAGTTTTAGTGCGAAGATCAGATCTAGAACTAAGAAGGATAACTACAAGGATATAAACATTGTAGGTTCTAGTGTTTGTATATATATAATAATAACACTATCCCTTTTTATTTCCCCGCTGTAGCGCACGGGCCTCCCATCAATGCGAGGGAGATTAGGCCATAGTCCACCACGCTGGCAGTGCGGGTTGGCGGACTTCACACGTCTTTCGAGGAGTTCTCTCAGACCTGCAGGTGTCCGCACGATGTTTTCCTTCACCGTTTAGCAAGTGATTTATTTAATCATAGTTGAAAATGAGAATCGTACATAAAATCCAGAAATCCCAGAGCGCGAGCCGCGGTTTGAATCTGCGATCGTCGTTACCGAAGCAAACGTTCTACCAACTTGGCTATCACTGCTTTCTTATTTATTTGTATGTATTCACGCAACATTAAGGTTTTCTTAAGGAAACTTGAGAAAATCGAAGGGGATTGCGTAACGATTCGTTCATATGTGTTAAAATTAATGATAGTGGCTACGTTACTGTTAACCGAAAAGCAATTGCTACAGAAAAAAATAATCTACGCCTTTACCATTAACGCAAGTACAGGTAAGGCCATAATAATACTATTAATATATTTATGCACATCGTGCCTTATAATGTTATCTCCGGTACACCCATCCACACAAGTCTTTTCAGCTCAACGACTTTCTAGAGAATAAAATTTGTCACAACTTTGATCCCTATTTTTCTTTTATTATCAAGTCTGTCTGTTTCATTCCTTTTACGAATCTAGTTTCATTCAGCATAGTAATCAGATGGAACGGTTCCTATTTAAATCAGTATTTCTATAATTTCCATACTTTACTGAATCGAAAAGACGGTAATGGAAAACTAAGACTCGTAGGTATCGAAGACGAGGGAAATTAGAATAAATTATTTTGGTAGAGTTTGCAAAGAAGATTCATTTAAATAAGCGAATCCTAATGTACAATGAAAAATAATCTTTCTATAAAATAGTGAGTTAAACCACAGACAAAAATATATATAAACGCAAGTTTGCGACGAAATTGTTTGAATACCTAAACCATAGACTACACAAAGATAAAGACCTAAACGTTGCCTAAAGAACCTTGCCGATTTGTGAAGTATACGAAAATAATGCACTGTATGGTTCCGCAATCGGCAAGATTTGGATGTGAATGTTAGACGATCTGATTAGCTCAGAGGGTAGTGACGCTGCTTTATGTGCCGAGGGTCCCGGGCTCGAATCCTGGTAGGGACATACATTATGTGATGACAATGAATGTTTGTATCCGAGTCATGGATGTTTAATATCTATATAAGTGTTAAAAACTGGGTTCGACCCCAGTCCATTGTACGGTACCGATAATACAAGCGTTGCTTAGAGTGGGACCATATAGTTGGTGTGTTCGTCTGGCGATATTATTTTATGCGAAATTTGCGTAAACTACACAAATCAGCAAGGTTTTTGCTTTGGTCTTTATTTATTTTTTTAGTATATGGTTTAGGTATACAAATAATTTCACTAGAAATTCGTGAGTCATTTCAAACTCGTTATTCCCACGGGAAACTAATTACCCTTGTTCAACGCACCCATATATGGCACGGGTCCGGACTAACGACAGAATAAAAGGTCCATGCACAAATTAATACTCCACCAGGAATAATTAGCTAAGAAAATGGACAACTTGATTAACTTTAGGTAGAGTTAATACGGCTGTTTCGAGCTTAAAGAGCTTTGTCTATGGATAATTCTAGCAAAAGCGGTTGGTTAAAGTTCAAAGATGTAGTTCATAATAGATAAGATAGTCTTGTAGACTATAAAGTATACGGTTAACATACGAATACGAATAATTCATGGATGGCGGGTCAGATCAGTTGCGCTGCATGTGCCTAGTGAATGTAGCGTCTCTATCTACTGCCGCCTTCCTACCTAGGCCAGTATGCTCCATCGTAGATCTCATCGTCACTTACCATCAGGTGAGATCGAGATCAAATACTTGCCTACAATGTAATAAAAAAAAAAAAAAAAAAACGAATAATCTCGCACTTGACGAACTGAAGCCCACTTACACAGCTAACTAGCACACAGATCGAACGCCTCATTTCTGAAGTATTAATTTATTTATAACAATAATGTAATCAAAACAGAAGCAGTAACATCACCCACGTTTCATGACAACCGCAGGAGCAAGCAATAATGTACTTTATTGCCTTGACCTACTTTGTGAACACTGCAATGGTTTCCGATTGTGTAATTGCTAATATCCCTGGCACGTGACGATACTGAGCATGTTTGAGTTGAGTGAGAGCGTTGAGAGAATTGAAAAGATTCCTAAAATTCTTTGAAAATTTAAAATATATGTAAGTATGTTTTTTATTGTGAGAAAATTACCCATTCAAAAATATGTACATACGCCTGTAGGAACTAATGTTACTTGGAAAAGTGTGTACCGGTTTTGACAGATGTCAAGGGCATGAAATAAAAAATAAAATAAAATAAACTTTTTAACAAAAAAAGTAAGTTTGTTGCTAGGATTAATTAATTAACATCTAATAAATAAGTGAAGGAAACTGGAAATGAAATATAACAAATAAACCCACCGAAACATTGCCATTGTTTTTAATTTTAAATACAAATACAACGTCTTTATCCCATGGGGGTAGTCAGAGAGTACTGATTGCCACTTGCTACGATTCTATGGCATACAGTTTTCGCTTCTTCTAAATTCATACATCTCCTCATACAATTCCGGCAAGTTGACGGTGCCACGGACTTGCCTAAAGCTATTCAAAACAAAACCGGAAAATTATTCCGGTCGAGAGTACCTTCATTCGCTCTATTTAGCGCATGACATTAACACGCTCAAACATGTCGGGGTTGGTTACCGTGTTTAAACAATATATGTCACGTGACCAGCTTCACGTGACGGTGGGTGCCCGAATGAGAGTATTATCACGTTGTTGCTCCGAAATATAAGTGGCGATAACACCGGTTTACTGATTCAAAAAGGGCAGTGCCGGCCCGAGGCAATTTTTGGGATGGAGTGAGATGGTGCCCCCATAGAACAAAAGAGTATACTAACAACTTGGATGATCTCAACAACATCTTAAAGCCTTTGTCAAATATCGCTCACTGAAGCGCCCTCTGGGAGTTTGGTGCCCGGAGCAGCCCGGGCGCTCCGTTCGCCCTGCGGTAGGGCTGCCCCAACGAGTTATTAAGATATTTATTTGTAAGCTGGCCCTGAGAAAGGGTATACTAACCCTTGAACCTGCTATTCTTTAGCGCATTTGTAATGGTTATATGAAGACAGATACCATTGCAAGACCTCAAGACACTCTGAGCACTTTTTGCGTAGATCGGACAACAAACAACAACCAAATATGAGAGTACCCCAGTTCTAACTATGACACTGGGACGTCAAACACCTCAGTCCTCCCGTGACCATGGTTGCTGTAAAGCAGCCGAAACGTCGGGAACGTAAAAACATAAAATAAACGCGATACAATCTTTAAAATAAGCTTTATTCCAATACTTCTAACGATGCAAAGCTAAATAAAAAATATTGCTTTCTTTATGTGCTTTTAAAATCTTCAGGGCACTTCAACGCAAAGCTAGTTAATGAAAAATAATTAAAATCGCATTAGGTTCAGTGGTAGCAATAAGAGCTGCCAGCTCCAGTGTCTCTGCGGAGCTTATTAAAAATAATAAAAGAATAACAACCACTCGAGCTATAAAAGCGGTGTTACGGACGAATCTTTTGAAAGCTCGTGTGCCTGTACAAATAAAGGTCTTGATGAAAAATTATAATTAAACTTCATTGCGCGCGAACCGTAGAATTGTTTTTTGTGGGCGTCCGTAAAAACGGTTAATGGATGAGCGAGCTAAATGTATGGTCATGCGGATTTTGAGTGATAATTTGTGTTTTCATTGCTTCGTATGATAATAGGTGACGGTCGGAACGTTTGTGGAATCATCATTGATCTGTCGTTCGATGATATCCGCCTTCTTCCATCATTTCTTCTAAGGTCTGGTCATACGAGAAACATTGTATTGCACGAGAAAAATTGTATCCATAGACGATCAAGATTCTGACTTAAGTTTTAATAAAGAACTGAACTAAGTTATTTTTATAGTTTTAAGATAATCAGTAGGCACAGCTTTTGATCGGGATTTAGAACAATAAGCATCATTTAAATAAGCATAAACGAGCGTTAAAAGCTCCCTTAATGTAACTATAGATGCAAATATATCTAATAAAGTGTTATAAGGACTACCAAAAGGCCAGCATTAATATAATAAAAAATAATTATCCTGAATACGACCTAGTGGCCACAAAAAAATAGGAATAAACTTCATCACGATTCATATAAAGCAGGGTTTCCCAAACTTATTTTGTCTACTGCCCACTTTGAGAATGAATTATTTTTTAGCGCCCCCATTTTTTCACCTACTTAAAAACCACTATAACTTCAAATTAAATTAATTATTGTAAGCCTCTACACAACGCCCCCATTTTTTTCTGGATCTCTTACCTTTAGGCCTGCAGCGGCCACAAGGGGGCGTTATCGCCCACTTTGGGAAAGGCTGATATAAAGGAATGCCAAACAAATGGAAAATATTACTTAGGTATCAACTAGTACCCACATCGAATGATTATCATACCAGTCGTAACGGATACAAGAGGGATTACAACCTGAACGAGTAAACGAATGGTAGCTAGAATGTCAGGTCCTTGGCGATGTGCCAGACCTGGAACCAAGGTTGGTACTTCATGTCTCGGTCCGGTATTATTTTAATGGGTTCTGTATTAATGTGAAGCAACCTCTTTAGCAAAAATATTTTAACAGAGAATCAGTAAGTTATATAGATCACGTTGATGTATGTATTAATTGTGTAAATTATGTTTGTTTTTTTTTTAAATCAGGCGAACGAGTAGCGTTTGGTCGTGCGCTCAGTACAGGGAGTGATATTTTATGGCTCATAATTTAATTAATTTCTTTGGGGATGTTATCTTTATAATCTACTATTGGCCCTGTTAAAATACTTTACGCACTTTTTGTTACACCTTATATATTTAGCATGTAAGGCGACATCCCTAACAATTTACAATAAGTTAATCAAAATCGTTAGTGTTTGGATGACATCTGAAAACATGAAGACATATTCAGGTATCGGAGTTTCATAAGAAAATATCCAAGTATATCTCCTAAAAATTACTGTTTAAAAAAACAGAGTGTTATAACGACAATTAACTTTATTGACTGGCTAAATTGTGAAAATATTTTATCACCCCTATTGACCGTTTCCTACGTAATAAAAGACCCTTAAGGAATTAACAGAATAGTTACTGTTTGTGTACAAAGCTTGATTGGTACCTATATTATTTGTAACATTGTTAATTGTAAAATGTGACATTTGTATAAGCGACCACTTCGTGACACGACACCAATGCGGTCTGCACTGAGGCATCCGCGCCCCTCCCGCCACCGTGCCCACCCCGCCGTGAATGTCAATATCCGTGGAGTCTATATTATTGTACCCTAGATAGCGTATCATCAGTAAATACGAGTCAAAATTGAATGTACAATTAGCTTCCCAATTATCGTTAAATTAAAAAAAAACTGTTTATTACTAACCATTATTTTATGAGTAAATACTTGTGATCTTTTTGTTTTAATAGTCAAAATAAAACATTACTACACCCGGCTTCATAAAAAAACGTCGCTAAGATTACGGGGAAGGGTGTAAGGGCAATCGCACACGATACATTGCTTCCCGACGCTACGTTTTTATGTGCCGTAAAGCTTGAGCCTCATGATTGGATCCGTTTAGTTACCGCCCTTAATAAAAAGGGTTTTTGCTGTTTGCCCCAGTAACGGCCGCGAGCCTAATGAAGGCCGCTGTGGTACTTTTTTGGGCGTTGATTGTAACGGATTTGTGGGGAATGATTGATTTAACGCTTAGTAGCCTGATTTACGAAAGTGATTTATTTTTAATATTACTGTGTTTAGTGTTACTGTGTTTAATAATAATGACATTTGTTTTTTTTTTAATTTCGTTGGAAAGAATATTATACAACAGTAAAATACGTACAGCCAACCTATAAAAAAAACTAATAGTAATGTGAACATTCGGTTTAAAAGATTGGTATCAAAATTGAAACTCTAGGCTATTAAGGGTTAATCTTTCTACGCGAATTTATATTTTTATGATCGCAGCTGAACCAATTTTGAATATTTATCTTTTTTAATTAAAACCTACGAAGGATATTTTTTTTACTGGCAGAATATTTCCACCCAACTTGCGCAAATGCGGTGCTATTACAAGAATAAACAAAGCACTCGGCTGGACTAAGCTCGTTCTTAGCTTTTCAAGGTTTTGTCAGTCACAATTTCTTTGACACCGAAATTTAGAAAATTCACGATAGAAATCTACAAACAAATAAGCTGTCTAGTAATAAATTTTTTTTTCATTTGATGAAAATATTTAATCGAAATAATTCCAATGTTTAAACAATAAATCGATAATTATTCATTTCATGAAATACTAAAATCCAAATGAGGGTTCCATTTTTCTTTGAATCGTCAACAAGGTGCAATTAGCTTAGAGATAGCCGAGTGATTGGTCCTATTATGTAGTGTTATATACCCATATTATTAAGTTATAACTCTATATAGTCAAAACTAAACTAAGCTTGCAGAAAAGATCCTTAAGTCCCTAAAGCTGTGTAGGCTCCAAAGACAATATTTAAAAGCCAAGTATAAAAATGCCCTGATTTTTCTTGCGAGTAATAAGACCTTTGCTAGGTTAGCTATGCATGATCACTGCTCATATCCCTAGACTAGAAATCTAACTAAACCTCGTGGACATTATCATAATGCCATCTCAGCCAGCTGGACTAGAATCCATCCAGGACTCAGATTTTAGATAGCTAAAGCAATTTCCTCTCCATTAGCTTCTTATTAAACGCCATATTTATCGGTCCAGATCTTTTTTGCGTAATTTAACTCTTGTTACCACAAACTGCGGTCATTTTTCTTAAGATTCACGACATTTTGTTAACACTGTAGCTCGTTGGTGATTCTGTGTGGTTATTTAACGTCATTACGCGTCGGGGCAATTTGTTTGACGAAACTGTTCTAATCAGTAAGAGCGTACAGTAGAAAGTTTTTAGCGGGGAGTCAGATTGTGTTATTGCGATGCACTAGAGTTCATTTTATCGTAAAAATATTTCAAAAAATATTGTGGTTTGGTCTGAGTATACCTAACCTACCCCTCATCTGCAAACCCAGTTATGTATAAATATGTATGATAGGTTGTATATCCGGTTATGAATATTGAGTTAGTCTGGAGCTATTATTTGTCAAGAATAAAAATAATTTCTATACTAAAAGGAAATTAATTCATAAATAACAGATTTACATCAACGAATTGAAATTTGAAGACTGTAACTAAATTAGATTGAAATTATTCTAAATTTCTATCGCCTCATTTAGGATTAGGATTTAAATAAATAACCAATCACAGAATAGTAAGACTTGAGCGTTAGCTACCGACAATATTTGAAAAAAGAATAATAAGTTTATGTTCGAGATCAATTCAGTAGAAACCAATGTGTCCAATGTTAAGAATACAAATCGTGTCATCGTAACAGTTCGAACAAAAATAATGCAAGATTTATTGTAGCAATCGTTTCGGAATATGGCGCTGGAGATGGCCACCGCGACGCATACGATAAACAAACTGTCTTTATGAATCCGCAATGCCTAGCGATATGTGCGATGTGATATATTATGTTCAGCTGAGATTATATTCCAAGGCACATTTTGTGTTTATTTAATATGAAAAGTGTATACTGGTAATGTCAGCGACTTTTTCGTGTAGAAGTCTACACGAAAAATCCTTATTTGTTTGTCCGATTAGAGATCTTTCATTTTCTGGAATCAAAAGTATCATACTGATATTATGTAAAGCTTTTTTTATTATTGGAGATTTGAGTATATATATTTTTTTAATCGGGGATTCCATAGATAATTGTCAGGACTTGCCGATTATTTTCATTGCAGCTTGTCGATACATATCCATTACTAGCTGTTGTCCGTTTTTAAATTGATATAACTTTTTCATTTATGAAGTGATTGAAATAAAACAAACACTCCGTTTTAAGTGAAGCTTACCAAAATACTTAGTGAAAACCATCCCCAAATCGGTCAATCCGTTTCTGATTTTGGCGCATCCAAACGCACAGACAAGCATACAAAGAGATAAACAGACAACTTTTTTACAATAATTGTTTAAAGGCCCCTAATAATTATTTTTCTCATATATCTTCCATGTACAGACAGCGATCTGTTACATTGTATTTATGTAGTTATCAATAGAAAATATTAAGGCATCTTAACGCCAAGGAAATATAAATAGGTATACCTACAGCTGTTATTTTTTTTAAATAAATGCCAGTCATGTAGGAACACTTGAAACCATCGTCTCGACTACCTCATAAGCTACATTACGGCACATATTTTTCTCAAACATGTACCTTCTTAAGGCATTAATCTGCTTAATATCACAGCGCACATCCGATAACGAGATCATAAGCTGTCGAAGAGATGGATCGTGTAACACTAGACCACATTGAAACTCTTTCAAACCTATTTATTTCTTATATTTACGCGAATACTGCACATTGAAATAAAACTTATTTTACAGATTTGCGTTTATTTTAGTTTTTTACGTCGGCTGCTGTAAAGCAGCCGACACGTCAACGGCCACGTAAAGAAATAAAATAAATACATAAGAAAAAAAGACATAAATGATTTGACAGTAGCATAATATTTTTGTAACTTGACGATTCATAAGTACTGTACAATAATGGTCTACGTGAATAAAAAATATTCTGATTCTGATTCTGATTCTGACTTTGACTGTCATGTTAAATTTGTTACTAAAATATTGATTTCTTATATTTACGCGAATACTACACATTGAAATAAAACTAATCTTAAGGATTTTATCGCGATTTTATCCGTCAAACTATGACACCAGGACGTCAAACACCTCAGTCCTCCCGTGACCATGGTTGCTGCAAAGCAGCCGAAACGTCGGGAACGTAAAATAAAAAATAAACCGCGATAAAATCCTTAAGATTAGTTTTATTTCAATTTGTTACTAAAAGTAAATTATTTATAACATTCAAATTTGTTTAAATGTTGATATTATTTTTGGTATTATAGCCATGTAACGTTACTGGTAATTATTTTTTTGCAAATTTAGACACTCAGTACCATAAAAAGGTTTAACAAATCTCAAGCTTACGTATATCAAGTATAAGAGCTTTTTTCCACTTTGATTTTTGCACACTTTAGTAATAGAAGTTTTCTCTGTTTAAAAATATATATATATAAGTAACAAAAACTATGCCCCTTCCTCATACACCTAATTAAGCAATTAAATTGTTTCCCTCGCTCGGCCAAATGAATATGAATTTTAATTCATTTCACGTAGACCACTAAATTGAATCAGCAGAAATCTGTCCGTGTTTTAAAATGTTCATTTAATTATGGACTCTACCGGGCGTCAGTATGAATCAAATTATTATACCGAAGCAGCTACAAGCAGTTTACTTGAAACAATGTCGCTGTTAGCAAATGCCAAGGGAGTTTTAATGAGGACACTAAGTACCTAATTGACGTTTAGGCAGGATATATTTGTTAACGGACTTCAAAAAAAAAAAAAAAATACAACCGAATTGAGAACCTCCTCCTTTTTTTTGAAGTCGGTTAAAAAGGAGGAGGTTCCCAATTCGGATGTATTTTTTTTTGTATGTTTCTTACCTCAGATCTCCGTCATTTATGAACCGATTTGGAAATATATATATTTTTAAAATTTGGACAAAAAACATTTGAAGGGGCGCATGTGCGTCGCAGATTTACATTTGATTTTTTTAATGAAATTAGAAATGATATTCTTAATGAAAATACGTTATTTATTATAGCTTTTAAACATATTTCACGAGGCTGATTTTATCGGGACCTTGTACGTAACCACAAGTCCAACATAAAAATAGACCGAAATTTTTACGCCTTTATATACGCTGTGGTCATAAAACGTCCTATTTTTCAACCAATGCCATGCCAACAAGTAAGTAACCAGTTATTTACGGGCTTTGTGCTAAAATCCAAATGGCGAACGTAGAGTATGCACAATAAAACGTTTTTCCAACAAAAATAGCGGAGGACAAAGGCAATATAACCGCGCCACAGATGGCGCTGCAGACGACATTCAGAACAATTGAAAATTCTACATACAATCCTGAAACGCGCTATGAGAGTTATCGGAGCACGTTACATATATACAAGATCCCGAAGATAAGCGTTGGGGCATAGCGGCCGCTCCGCCACCCGTCTGGCTGGAAGATCTTCCCTTTTCCACAAAATATGTATAAAACACCGGTGTCATATTGCATCCTGGGTAAGCACGAACTTCTAATAGTACCGTCAACGAGAAAAAACATGCTATCACTGTCATAGTTATTTATGAAATGGGTGGTGTGAGAGGGATGGACGACGCTTACGAATCGTACGCTACGGTGACCCATTACCGAAATACGATACTTAACACGAGGGCTGCCGAGGGCCGCGACAGAGTACACGAGAGATGATTTCGTTTTGTCTATTGTTAGAAAAACTGGTTTCATTCTTATTGTAATGTTTGTTTTTTTTTTGTATAGACTATACAGAGGGATTCAGAACGGACATACTAACTTTTAAACCTGCACTTCTTTAGCGCATTTGTAATCATTATGTGATGACAGGATTTCGATATGTCGATTTTTTTAATACATTTTGTTATCAACAAAATGGCAATTGTGATTTTTTAGAGGAAATTTATACTTTTATTTTTTTATGACCTTTTGATCTAACTCACACTACTAGCCCACTCGCCGGCTCCTTTCATGGAACCAACATTCACGAAACGATGCTAACTTTTGACTATTGTTTTGGATTTTTGGGTCACATGGATAAAAAAAAACTTGATTCTGATTTTTACCTCGTAAAATAATGTATACAATTTTGTTAAACTAAAGTACCTACAGTTTCTAATTAATTTAAAGTCGTATTTTTCAAGAGGACTATTCAAACTAATACTCGAAGATAACAAGTAAGAAAGTAAATAGCTAAAAACTCCCCTTTTCCGCTTATATGCAGCTAATATGAGTATATGAGGTATATAACTCTCAACCCTCCCTTTGTGTGCTCTTAAGTACCGACACTTTAATGTCATTGGTACTGAAAATCTCAATAAATGTTATGGATTACTTTTATGGGATTCTTGCCGTTAGGAGGGCTTCCTATAATTTATTTAACAGCACTTGATACGTGAAACTATCGTTAAATAGGGACAATGAAAATCAAGGTAGAAGTGTTAGTGTACTCAGAATCAGAATCAGAATATTTTTTATTCATGTAAACCATTAAGTACAGTACTTATGAATCATCAAAATAGTTACAAAATACTATGCTACAACTTTACCACCCGTTCGGAATACCGTTCCTATGAAGAAGAACGGGCAAGAAACTCCAGGGTTGCTCTTTTTAAAAAGATCCGTTACATTTTTGAGCTATGTACATTGTTATGGGTGGGACTGTGAATAAAAGCTGAACAAAAATTAATGAAATTATTGTCGTAGTTCAAGCAATACACAAAAACTACTGATCCGATATGTATGGGTTTTTTTAAATATATTAATATCTATAGATACATGCCTATGTAAAGTAGCAGAACCACATCGAAGCTTACATAAGGGTGAACGGTGGAGATGCAATCAAAGACACCGATTAACTAATGCAATATATCACAATATAATTTTACACAATAAGTACTACATACGAATGCCCGACGTCTGACTCAAATGTCTCTGAATGAATAGCAGTTTAATAATAAAACTGTCCTGAAAATGACACTCCATAAAGATTTTCGAGCTGAAAAAAACCCTGAATATTTGATAGCTATGATATTTTTTGTCACATGTAATAATATTTATTTCAAACGCTATTCAATAAATAAACTCTTGTGACAGTTCGTATCTAATATAATAATAGTTTTGTAAAAGCTGTAACAATGATTGTGTAAAATATTTTAACAAGGCCAACAGTCGGTTATACAGACAAACATTCCCGAAGGAATAAATCAAATTAATGGACATTTAAAAAATTACCCACTGTACTGAGCGCACGGCCATGAGGGCCGCCATGTTAAAAAAAATCAAAAAAAATCAAACAAAATATACAAAAATCAAACATAATTTATAACTTACTGATTCATCGGTAAAAATATTTACACTATTTATGTTATACCTTATATGATTGTTTTGTCATCAATAAGCATTATCAAGTTTTTTTAATAAGTCTTATTCTGTAGTTTATTTTTTATAAAATATAAAAAAAAAAACAATAGGAAAGTAAGCTATATTGAGCATAGTAGGAACTTCTGTTTTCGTGACATCATCTAGAAAGCGTGCTGTCTTTGTCATGCTTATTCACAAAACCTGTAGTGTGAGCAGGACATAAAGCCCCATGAACAATATCATGCAAATCTTATGACACCGTATTGTACTATTTTTTGACAATCACATCGGTCACGCACAGGAAGCGGCGTTGCCTCACTTCCGGCTCACTAACGGATTTATCATCACGCTACGCCGCAAGGGTCTGAGCAATAAAACATTTATATGGCTAAGCTTTTGACTTGGTATTGTGGAAAAAATATAATAAGTAAGTACTTTGAAAGCGCCTGAAAACAAAGTCTAAAATATTATTTACTAGCTGCGCCCCGCAGTGTTACCCGCGATTAAAAAGTATGTCCTTTTTACCGGGATAAAAAGTAGCCTATGTGCTATTCCATACTATAATCTATCTCTGTGCCAAATTTCATCCAGATCCATTCAGCCGTTCTGGCGTGATTGAGTAACAAACATCTATCCATCCATCCATCCAAACTTTCACATTTATAATATTATATATATAGTGGGAATTAGTGCGATTGTGCTGCCATGTATACGCCCTGATTAGCGCAGTTGGTAGTGACGCTGCTCTCTCCGCCGTGGGTTCCGGGTTCGAATCCCGGTAGGGTTAATCTTTGTGTGATGAGCACGTATGTTTGTACTCGAGTCATGGATATTTAATATGTATATAAGTATTATATACTGAGTTCGCCCTCAGTCCATTTTACGCTAACCATAATACAAGCGTTGTTAAGTTTGGGCCCATATAGTTGGTGCGTTCGTCTAGCGATATTATTATTATACAGACAATATATATGAACAATAAAATCCACCGTATACTGTTTTGAATTAAATATTTCATGACTCCATTATGACAGGTTGATTTACTGTAAAAAAAATATTTTTTTAATTAAATAACTACTTAATTCAGCGTAGGTACGTACGTACGTACCTACGCTGAATTAATTAAATTAAAATTAAGTAGTTATTTAATTTTAATTTTATTTAAATTGAAGAAGATTGTAGGTTCGTGCATACCTACAATCTTCTTTGTGGCGTGGAGGTAAGTATCAAATTTGCTTAGATAAATAGATAGACATTAAATTAAAGTTTTCATTTCGGCGTTTTAGTATAAAGACTTTTTGGTAATACGAATAGTGGCAGCCCTCTGGCAATAATATGATGAGCTGTCTGAAATACGTGCAAATTAAATTTTCTAACATCGCCTTATTCGTAGGTCCACTCAATTTAAACACACATTTAATAATAGGCTATTTGACTGTGTTTGAATAACTATATTAAATTGTTCATTAGTTTATTATGATGCTAATAATATAGTTTTTGCATTGTATATTCCAGTATTTTAAATTAAATTCGATGATAAAGTTTAAATAATTGAAAATACCGCCAATACTCGGCCTCCAGGTCAAGTGACCCTTGTGAAAAAAATCGGCTGAAATCACATTAAAATCCAAAATACTACCAAACTCGTATTGACAACCTGACACTGATTACGACGGTGTGACGTCACAACGCATCAACCAACAATCCAGAACGTTTTTGATCACGTGACCGAACCAAAAAAAATCGTTATTTTATTTTATGATCTTAAAAAAAATAATCCATATTTTTGCAGAAAAATGAAGACTAATAGTTATAAAAGGCTATGATTTTTTAAGATGTTCACAATTTAAAGCAAATTTTTCATACAATTAAATACCCTATTCTATCAAAATGTGCGCCAAATGTTGCTCACACCTATCATATGTTTATTATGCAGGGCTGTTCAACATTTTGCAATATTATTACAAGTATATTCTTATAATTTGACGGCTTGGTAGAACTAATAAGTTATAAATTTATTCAGTCTGCTAGAAAAGCGGAGAGCGATAAAACATAAGTCTGCTTTAAATATAGAGTATTAAAAATGTAAGGAACATTCGTAGTCTTTATTACTGAGCGAGTGTATTGTGATAGCTATTTTTATATACGTAGAGTTAGTAATACACTTTGTAAAAATTGTGGTTGGTTAAATACGTGACTCAATACGTTGAAACGAAGTTGAATAGCCTAATTGTCCGCTGAAGGTTAATTTCACCGTTTTGGACTATTTAAAATTTATAGATTTATATAGACTGTGCGTCATACAATGAAATTATAGAACGTCGAAAATGTTCTGTTAATTGCTAGTTACGATATGATAAGTAATCATTTGGACTAGAATAGACACCTATACCTTTTTTTATTTTTTTTTTATTACATTATAGGCAAGTATTTGATCTCGATCTCACCTGATGGTAAGTGACGATGAGATCTACGATGGAGCATACTTGCCTAGGTAGGAAGGCGGCAGTAGATAGAGACGCTACATTAAATATACCTACCTTACTATTAATAATAATTAATAATTAATAGAGTCGGAAACAGAATACTTTTTTTTGGTACAGTACTTATGAATCGACAAAGTAGTTTTAAAATGCTAAGCTACAACTTTATCACTCGTTCGGAATGCCGTTGCTATGTAGAAGAACGGGCAAGAAACCCCATGGTTGCTGTTTTTGAAAAAATCTTTACATTTTTAAGCAGTACATTATTATAGGTATGTGAGAACAATGTAGGAACTGATAGGTAGGCTTGAGTAGCAGGTCAAATAAGTACTAACTCTAAGTATATAATTACAAGTAAAAGAAATCTGCAAAGAATTTATTTTGCGAGAAACATATGACGGACAACAAACGAGCAATTGGTTGTTTACTGGTTCGCTCTTGGGGATGTCAACAACTTGTTATGTTATCATAAACATAAATATCTGTTAATTTGTTAATTAAAGTTACCTCATTAACAGCGTCTGATGAAATCAAATTGAAACGTAACTCCAAACTCGAGCGCAGTTAAATTAATTTTAACTTATCACTTGTGGATAAGGAGTTTAGACATATATAAGCGATTATAATAATAATATTGTAAGTCTAAGCTAACCACTTTGGATCCAACGTTTAAATTAGGACACACGTTTTAGGTACTCTGAAAGTCACATATTTTTTTGTATTGTATAGGCCTACTGGAGCACTTAAAAAATAATCATTCTACCATTTTTTCTCAAATCTATAACTGGAACGGAAAGTGACTTTTAAATATATTATTAAAAAAAAATATATATAAAGAAATAAATTATAATAATGAAGAATAAATGGTAAAATGGTTTTATATTATAGTGGTATATTTATAAATAACATATTTTTAAAAATAATAATATTACTTATTCGTCATTTTATATTAGTAACCTGATTAACTAAGAAGATCTCTAAAAAACGGCACAGGCAAGGTTGTAGCCAGGAATTCACTTCGGAGGCGGCGAATATACTTCGGGGGGGGGGGGGGGGGGGGGGTCATGCTCTGAACCAGAGACATTAGTTAAGTTAGGATTGACCTTAAGGTTGCAGGTCGTCTAGAAATCGCAAGTTTCAACGAAAAACTCACTAACACCCCCTCCCCCTCTTTCAAGCCTTACGCGATCAATGCACAACCACTATAGTAGGTTTTTTATCTATAGCCGTTAACATGAATTATAGTCTTAGTGTAAGCAACTAATAGACGCCAATGTTAAGCTTTCCATAAAGACATACATACAAAGTCACACAGACACACGTGATACTCGTACATGCACGAAGCTATACGCAACACAGTCGAACAATATTATGCAACATTCATTGACCGTTATGATTTCGTTGGTGTATTTGGTCGCCATTGTTGTGTCGCAGTGAATACGCAGTCACGCCCTCCGCGTAATGAATGTATGGATATTGCGTTAGCCGTGATTTGTGGCCTTTAGTATCCAGGATTATGTTTGGAGTCAGCTCACGTCAATAGTTTAATGGAGAGGCCCGAGGGTGGGAACCGGGTAGGTACCTCTCGACTCCGTATTGTTGTAAGTTAAGTGAGGTTTATATATATTTTTTAATAAACTAGCTGCCTGACTGGACAGGCGATGTCCTGTTGCCCCAATTTTGATAATTTTCTAGGCGATTTTTATCTTTTTTCTTTATCGAAAAATCTTATTGGAACTGTTACAAACATTTGCCAAATCGGTCCAGCCGTTCTCAAGTAATGCACTTATCAACGAACAGCATTAAATTTAGATTTAATATTTATTACAGATTTCCTACATCATTATCTGTAACTTTAATGAAACCAATGTTGTTGGCATTTTTTTATATCAGATATTCTATTATTGCGATATATTGATATGTATTTAAGGTTGAATATCGTACAGCAAGCGTATACCATAAGAGCTATTATGTTGACTGACGTTACTAGGAGCAACGACTCTCAGATATGCCGATTTACAGATATAAGACCTTATTGCATTATAAGTGTCATTGAAAATATTAAGGAAATGGGTTCCATATTAATGTTCAACCGTACCTACATACAATATATTTCAAATAAAACATCTGACTGTCTGAACGTTGAATAAAAAAAATCGACGAGTGAAATTTTGTGATGAAGTTTGCCGAAAACAGAATCTTCTCGATTCTATCTTTAGTGCAAAGTTTGCGGATCCATTACGTTAAATACCTCCACATTTTCCTGTTACGTCACACACACACACACACTTGCGTCTTTAAATTCATGCTCCACCGGACCAGACCTGATCTGATCGGACCTATCAGATCTATTATCGGCTAGAGCAACATTACGTAAAACTCTCCAGTCGTTTATTATGAGACCGTGAATAACTATACGCAGGTGTCGTTCAGGACATACAGGATCTATGCCAAAAAAGCTATGTTGTCTCTGGCACAACTGAGTCTTTCAGAACAACAATGTTTGTGCACAAAGTCCAAATTCTGTTGTATTTTATAGCCATGGTTTACATTCAGCCACTATTCCCAGCAGCTGACCGTTCCACAGTTACTGCCTTTGTTGAATCTATACGAAACGGTATATCGACACGTTTGTATGAGCGCCTAAGAACCTCCTTAAATTGTAAATTGTGTGAAATATAGGAATTTACTTTACTCTCTGGGTTATTTCGAAATGTTCGAAAAGTTATACGTATACGAAATAAATGAGAATCGCAAGGCCTATTTTTATCATTTGTTATTTATTTGAACTTAGAACGTATCATATGAACCTTAGTAGATTTTTTATTTACTAGGATTTTTTGTGAAAACTGATAAACCACTTCTATGGCCAACATTACCTAATGGCAATGAAGGAAATAAATTTGAACCTTCAGGACATAAGTTGTGTATTGTTTGGGAAAACAAAGGAAAGAAATTGGTCGGCAATGCGGGAATATTGGGTTAGTTGGCCCATATGTTGGGCGAATTGTTGCAGAGTATCGCAAAATAATCCCACTATCCCACTAATATTATAAATGTAAAAGTTTGGATGGATGTTTGTTACTCAATCGCGCCAGAACAGCTGAAGGGATCTGGATGAAATTTGGCACACAGATAAATTATAGTCTGGAATAGCACATAGGCTACTTTTTTATCCCGGTAAAATGTATGGTTCCTGTGGAATAGATACGATTTAATTTTTCATAGAGCAAAGGATCGACATGATTTTTTGCATAGGTAGTGGTAGTTTAGGGGTCAGAAAATGACATAGGCTAATTTTTATCCCGGAAAAATGCACGGTTCCTATGGGATAGCATACAGGAACTGTGCATTTGCAAAAGGACATAGAGGAAAAGGACATAATTTTTAATCGCGGGTAACACCGCGGGGCGCAGCTAGTAATAAGATAAAACATGTCGCGAAGTAGTCACTATTATCTCTTTAACTTAATAATATTAAGTAACAACAGTTTCTTTGAACTAACTATAGAAAATGAAATGACTAACTCGAGTTAAAATGTCATTTAACTTATGTACGTTTGTTTCATGTGATTTCAGAAAGGAATGAGTCGCGAGAGTTTGAAAACATTTCGCTTTGCATTGTTATAATAACTGCTTTAACTCAGACAAATAAGCCCGGACTTGGCTTCCCGAAGCGTTCCCTGCAAAAATTATTAGCAGCTCCTGATGGGAGCTGCTAATAATTTATATAAAAGTAGTGATTGAGTAATAATATCGCCAGACGAACACACGGTCCCACACTAAGCAACGCTTGTATTATGGCTACCGTACAATGGACTGAGGGCGAACTCAGTATATAATACTTATATAAATATTAAACATCCAAGACTCGGGTACAAACATTCATGGTCATCACACAAAGCTTGTCCCAACCAGAATTCGAACCCGGAACCGTCGGCACAGAAAGCAGGGTCACTACCAACTGCGCTAAACTTATTTCGTTTAGGATCTCTAAGGGGATGGGTACCTATACATTCTTGATGTAGTTTTAAGGCTCTCACAAGGGCGCAAGGATTTAGTTAATTGTGGTTTTGTACTTTGTTATTTTAGGACGAAGAAAAATACAGTTACAGCGAGCAAACATTTTTTCTACGTTTAATATTGGGATTTTCTGGTTCACAAGGTACTAGTTAATAGTAATACCTACGAGTAACTCTTCATATTTCCACCATAAAATAAAAGCGAAACGGTGCAACATAGCCGGCAATATCAAAGGTATAGTTGGCGACTCCATTATACGTGAATAGCGCCTCTAGCGGACGGTATTTAAAACATTCAATTCTCAAAATGTCTAAATACGGTAGACTATAAAGTATACGGTTAGCTTACGAATAACATCGCACTTGACGTACTGAATTGTATCTACAAAAACCAGAATGAAAGTCAGAATGGAACTGTATTTCAAATTCGATTTGATCGAATGTAAATATTGCGTTTGGCATACAGCGAAATGGTGTTGCCCGCCGCTCAATCTTGTGCGACTCGAAATGGAAGACAGCAAGGAGATTGGATTACTCTTTGTATACAATATTTTGTGAGCGGGACCAGATATATGATTGACTGGTCTGTTCTACTTACATATTTAATCGCCTCGCAATCAAATGTATGTGCAAATATAAATTCTCTTTATTATATTTTTTCCCATGTTTTAAATAGTTAGTAGTTAATAGGTAGTAGTAGTTTAAATAGTTGTTCTGCTATTCTGGGGGGAAACAAATTTAAAAAAAAACAAAGATCACAAAAACTATCCCACCCGTTCTTGAGTTATAAAGGATGTTTGGTTCTTGAGTTATAAAGGATGATGGAAGGTTTTTCTGTCTCTCCGTAAATAATAATATTTTTTGGCTTAAAAAACGACTTGTTTCGTAATCTAATTAGTGTACAGTAATCGAAAAGTCTATAGCTACTTACTTGACAGTGTTTTGTAGTCATACACTTTATAATCAGTTAATTTTAACTTAAAATCTACAAATGTGCAAATGACATAGTGTTCGAAAAAGTGTTTGAGTCAAACGCGTAAGCGACGCATTCTCCCCGGCGCTTACGACCTTTCGCGCGCGGCCACGCGCAGCGCTGCATCGCTCAAATTTAATTCTCACACTACCTACACACTCGGAGTTGGTATAAATCAAAATGGTAATCGCTTGCGCTGCATGCAATAAAACCATAAGAACAACAGCTCTGCATATTAAATGCTCAAAATGCTCATACTGTTTCCATCCCTTATGTGTGAACATATCGGATCTCCGCAAAATACCAGAAGATTTGAAGAATAATTGGTCATGTCCGCTTTGCCATTCAAAAGAACCCAGGAAAGATAACACCAATACCCCTTTGAATGTATCCCTAGTAGACGGATACGAAACTACGTCTCCAAAGAAAAAATCCACCACTTCTCATCATAGCCCAACGACTATGACGTCGCCCTCCAACAGTACCGCTCTATCCAGTCTCACCCACGAGATTCAGCTTCTGCGGGAGGATGTGGGTGACTTGAAGAATCACATCAACTCCTTAACTCTCCACCTGACTCAATGCAATACTCGTTTAGACGCATACGAGAAGAGAATAAAAACCCTGGAAGATCGAGAGACGCATATCATAGACCTAAACAACACTATATCCTCTCTTAAAGACCAATTGAATGCCCAATCTCAACAAAATCATAGAAATGAGGTGGAAATAGCAGGCGTTACTGAACACAATAATGAAAACTTATTCCACATTGTTCGCATCGCGGCCTCAAAAATCGGTGTACCCCTTGATGACCAGGACTTGGACTATGCGACTAGAGCAGGCCCCCGTCGCTCTAAGCCCAATGCTACTGGCAACATGCTTCCCCGACCTCTTGTAGTCAGATTTGTGCGTCGACACAAGCGCGACGAATTCCTGAAAGCCGCCAAGATAAGACGTAACATGACTACCAACGATATCGAGATAGCAGGTGCCGCTAACAACATCTTCTTTAACGAGCGTCTGACTCAGGATAAGCGGCAGTTATTTCGTGCTGCCAAAACAAGAGCTAAAGACCGAGGATTTAAGTTCTGTTGGATCAAAAATGGATCTGTACTCGTCCGCAAGAAAGAAGAAATGCCTTCCATCCTCATTAAAAATGAACAGGAATTGGATCGCCACCTGGGCCCCATCAGCCAAACAAATTGATCCATTACGTGAACTAATTCTTATATACTTTCAACCCACTCTTATTATTGTATCACTTATTTTTAGTTATATAGTGTACATTAATCACTCTACAAACTCACCAACACTTCCACACGTCTCGTCTGTAGATTGTAAATTGTCAAAAAAATATCACCTTAGTAAACAAACACACGAAATGCAACTGCATACTCAAATAAAATTAAGTAAATACGCCCAAGACGATACTCTGACAAAATCTCTCATACAGCCCATCTATAGCACGAACTCATACAACATACTAACTCATAACACAACAACAAAACACCCAACCATTCAAAAATTAACACACTCTCTCTGCCCATATTTACCCACTTTAATCACAGACCAATATCGTTTATTAATCAACCAAAATTCTTATAAATGTATAATTACATCACTTCTGCGCTTGCCGACTGTACTTAAACCTCTGCAATCACACAGTATTATATCTCCTGGTGTGACCTCACCAAAACATTACACTATTTATTTATATAATTTCTCTCATGGCTTTACTTGACGTGATCCAAAATATCGACGAATCCATTTCTTTAGATTGTCACACCGTCGAACAACTGGAATTATGCAGAAACCATTTGCCTAACCCTGATTCAGCTACTCATTTTACAGTACTTACCTACAACATCAGAAGCTTCCAACGTAATTTTGACAATTTTTACGTAGCACTAAAACGAATAAACTCAGAAATTGATGCAATTTTCCTAACAGAATGCTGGCTAAGAGAAGGAATTATTTTAGACGACTTACCTGGTTACAACAAGTACCGATCAACCTCTCAAATCAACAAAAATGGTGGCGTCGTAGCCTACGTAAAAACATGTTGGCAAGTTACACTTAATGAAGAACTCATCCTGTTAGAATCTGACAGTCTTCTCCTCACTATCAATAACAAATTAGCTTTGCTAGGAATCTATCGCTCACCCTCGTTTACTAACCATTCAAACTTTACAATATCCCTTGACTCAACCCTAAAAAAAAATAAACAATAATTCAATAGTAATAGTCGCCGGCGATATGAACATAGATATCTGCAACTTATCAAATAATAATCACGCTGATTATCTATGCCTTATGGCCTCACATGGATTACTCCCAGCAATAACCAAACCAACAAGAGCAGTAGCATGTCTTGATCACATATTTATTAAATCAAACACTAAATCTAAAGGTATTGTTCTTAAAACCTCAATAACAGACCACGACATAGCACTTGCTGTCATACCATTTAAAAACTCTCAGTATAATCAATTAACTAAATGGAAATTAAGAACAGACGAAGATGCTGTAGTCAAGGAGCTATTAGAAACAGACTGGACCGACACCCTAACAACCAAATCTGTCGACTCAATGGCAGAAACTCTCACTACAATCATCACTAAATCAATACAAACACACACACGCAGAGTGAAAATAAGCCGCAGTAAACATACCCTAAAGCCATGGATCACCCCTGGTCTCTTAAAATGTATGCGTCATCGAGACAAACTCCACCTAGCATCTAGATCTTACCCCGACGATAAATCAAGGAAATTAATTTTCACGCGTTATCGTAACTTTTGTAATAAACTGTTACGTAACATAAAAACGGATTACTACAGTCGCCAAATAAATGAAAATCAAAAGGACCCGAAAAAACTATGGAAGACCCTTACAGGAATATATGACCCCAACAATAAAACGAATGTCTGCCCGCTAATCAATTCTAATCCACACAATCCCAAAAAGGCCCTAGACGATTGCAACTCGTACTTTACCTCGGTAGGCAAAAATCTCTCTGACCAAATCTTAAAACGACTTTCCGAAACTCAAACCTCTTTAGCCAAAAACTACAAACCATCCACCACTTCGACAACATCATTCTATCTTGTTCCAACTGATGAACATGAACTTTTGGAAATCATATCGCAATTAAAAAATGATAGTGCCTCTGGTCCAGATGGAATCGGAGTCCGTTTAATAAAAAAAGTAAAAAAATCGATTATTAAACCTTTAACCCAATTAATAAATCGAAGCCTGGAAACTGGTTCGTTTCCTTCCTGCTGGAAAACTGCGGCCGTACGCCCTATACATAAAACTGGTCCCAAAGATAAACCAGACAACTACAGACCAATTGCATTATTAAACATCTTATCTAAAATCCTAGAGAAAGTATTTAACGTCCGTCTTGTCAAATACATTGAAAAATACAATCTTATATCTAACCGTCAATTCGGTTTTAGAAAAGGCAAATCTACCGAAGACGCCATCTTACTCTTGGTAAATACAGTATCAACTCACATAGAAACAGGCGACCACTGCATAGGTGTCTTTTTAGACTTAGCAAAGGCGTTTGACACAATTTCTTATGAACTTCTTCTTAAAAAACTCGAAGCTGCTGGTGTAAGAGGCACTCCACTTCAATGGCTCACTGGATACCTATGTAACCGAATGCAATATGTAACCTCAGGTGGATTATCTAGTGTCCCCCTTCCAATAACTTTTGGAGTCCCCCAAGGTAGTTTACTTGGACCTACGCTTTTTTCTATCTACATGAACGATATTTTACACCTAGCACTACCCAATGGAGATCTTATATCTTATGCTGACGATACAGCTATAATTTTTCATGCCAAAACATGGGAACAAGCCTTCTGCATAGCAGAAGAGGGTCTAACAACCGTAGCCAACACTCTCAGCAAAAATCTATTAACTCTTAACATTAAGAAAACAAAATTCATGACATTCTGTAAAACCCTAAAATCCAGTCCTCCGATCAACTTAAAACTAAAATTTCACACTTGTCAAAACAAACATAACATCCCGACAGCATGTTCTTGTGATGAAGTCGATCTGACACACTCTATAAGATATCTTGGTATATCAATAGACCGACATCTTTCCTATAAACAACACATTCAAACTTTATCCAAACGTGTAAGGAAACTCATTTACGTAATGAAAAAGATCAGAGATTGCACTCCACCTAAAATTCTCCGCACAGTGTATCTAGCGTTATGCCAAGGTATTATACACTATGGTATCGCTATCTGGGGTGGCGCAGGCAAAACAACATTTATTGAAATCGAAAGAGCCCAGAGAGCCGTCATCAAAGTCACTTTAAAAAAACCGTTTTTCTACTCAACGGACACATTATACGCAGACTTTTCGGTACTCAGAGTGCGACAGTTGTTTATATTAAGAGCAATATCTCACACTCACTATCACCTAAAAGACAGGCCAGACTATCCCTTGCTTTCCACTAAACGTATATTTAGAATTCCCATTCCTAAAACGTTGTCTCTCTTAGCCAGACGCTGTTCCGCTTTCCTTCATCCACATGTTTACAACAAAGTCAATAACAAGTGTCACTTTCAAGACCTCACTCTCTTCTTATGTAAAAGGGTTGTAACATGCTTCCTCCTAGGTCTAACCTACGAAGAAACAGAAAGTCTTCTCATTTATTGACTTCTAAAGTATTCCTATAAAGTCCAACATGTCACTAAACTTGCGCTCCAACATCTCTGTCATACAATCACATTCATTTTTATACCCTAAATCTTACTCGCGCGGGCACGCTCACTCCTACACACTCACTGACACTCTCCCCACCCTCACATTCATCTCCTATACACAATTCATACTCTCAACGCCCACACCTTACACTTACACTACACTACACTCCTCACATAATTTTAGTTTCATTAGAAAACAGCCGATTAGTTTATAATTCCTACACACTATTCTGAACTGTACTGCTCCGAAAATCAGTAAGTAGGCACAGCCGGTTCAAATTTAGTTCATAAGCTTTTTCATTTAATTGTATTATGATAATGTAACTAATCATAAAGTACATAAGCTAACGTAGATTAAGTAAACTTATAAGGTATTCCAAGATACAGGCTTCCGCCTAGTTTGGATCCGTAACTCATCTGCCATGTAAATGCTTAAACTGGAATAAACTTTTACTTTACTTACTTTACTTTACTTTTATGTAACTAACACGTCTTTATTTAAGATATACAGATGTATAGGTATTATCTACATAAATAATAATTAAAGTCTGTGTGTTGAAAAGCGCGTCACTGAGAACGGCACTTATTTATCATTCGTAGTAAGAACATTTTAATATTGTAAAAATAATTGTATTTACGGCCTTCTTATACGAATTGATAGTAGTAAGATCTAATACTTTAAAAGCCACAAAAAATAGACGCGTAAGGTATAGCAAAGCCACTGTGTCAGGTAGGTAAGGGTCTTAAAAATGAGACAATTTGTCAGTGCTCCTGGGCCAATACGAAATAAATGATATGACCTTGTCAGGTACCCAAGGGCCTTTAAGGGCGAGAGAGATAATCTCCCCAAATAAACAAAGCAAAGCCGCTATGGACATTTAAAACAGAATCATTTCCGTATTACGGCGGTCACACATGATATCCTTCACGTTTATTGCCGCAGTATGCGAGTAATGGCCGCCTGATCCCGGATATAAGGTCGTTCCGAGGCTTCATCATAAAAAAATGCATTACGATTAAACGACCCACTTTTAAACTCGGTATAGAAGGAACATATAATCCTATTCAGAATTTGTTTACCTGAAATAAGTACTATAAGGGCCTGCATATCTTATACTACACCGAGAGATGGCGCTGAACACAACGCTCTATACAAAGCTAAGAAAATCCACATAAGCCTGAATCGCGGTATCAGAGTTTACCAGTCAGAGCTATGATAAAGAATAGATAATGATGATAAAGATCTTTATAAAAAGATCAACCATGAAGTTTCTTGCCCGTTCTTCTCCATAGGAACGGCGTTCCAAACGGGTGGTAAAGTTGTAGCTTAGCATTTTGTAACTATTTTGACGATTCATAAGTAATGTTCTTAATGGTTTACATGAATAAAAAAAAGATATTCGGGCCATCCATAAATTACGTCACACGTTAAGGGGGAGGGAGGGGGTCGACGAAGTGTGACATTGTGTGACAAGGGGTGGGGAGGGGTCCCAAATTTTGTGACATCACATTTTTTCAAAATATAATATTTTATATCTAAGTATTACAACCATCGATTTTATTGAAAAATAATTTAAATGGAAATAAAAACAATTTCGGAACACGGAAAATGTAAAATTGCAAAATATGTGACATCACACTAGGTAGGGGGGGTCTCACAAATGTGACCAGTTGTGACAAGGACGGGGGAGGGGTCAAAAATTCATGAAATTCGTGTGACGTAATTTATGGATAGCCCCTTCTGAGTATGTAAATGATTTTTGATTTTTTTAAACAAGTTGAACCAGTAGCGTTTGGGCGTGCGCTCAGTACAGGGTATTATGTTTTTAAATGTCTAATAATTGGATGTATTTCTTTGTGAATGTTGTATTTATAACGTACTGTTGGCCTTGTCAAAATATATTACGCTATTATTGTTACATGTTATATACCGATTATAAGCTCATTGCAACGATGTTCCAGCATCTAACCCGACGTTACCTAGAAAAGAGTCATAAATCTCTGCTCTATTTATATCGACATAAAGTGAAAAATACAGTTGTTATGTTCTGAATAGGGCTGCCACAATCCAGGCTTTATCCTAAGTCTGCCCGAGAGCTTTACAAAAATATTTGGATAAATTCGCGCCTACTTACCTCGGTGCAAAACTTATTGGTTTAAAAGGTGTGCTAGGGTTGGCAAATATAAACAATTCCATGATTAATTTGCATGACTACAGTTTACAAGTAAGTAGTAAGTACATCATCATTTGTCAATTTTATAGTTAAATACTATGTAGGTATTTATACTGGTTCTTCTGGGTCAGGTATTGATGACCCGATTGGTACCGTTGGTAGGCACCCAGCTTTCTGTATAGACGATGGTAGATTCGAATCCCGTATGGGCAAATTTTGTGTGATGATCACGAATGTTTGAACCCGAGTCAGGGATGGTACTTACAAACTCGCGGACAAGTAAAAGCCAGAATTTACATCGTGTCTTATATTATAATAATAATACCAGCCCTTTTTAATACCCCACTACTGGGCACGGGCCTCCCGTCATTGCGAGGGGGATCAGGCCATAGTCCACCACGCTGGCCCAGTGCGGGTTGGCGGACTTCACATATCTTTCGAGGGGTTCTTTCAGACATGCAGGTTTCCTCACGATGTTTTCCTTCACCGTTTAGCAAGTTATAATCGTGGTTGATATTGAGATTTCGATCCTCGTTACCGAGGCAAGCGTTCTACCAACTTGGCTATCACTGCTTCGAGTCTTAAAGTCTACTATATTATATACCATATTACTATATTATACAAAATTCAATTTTCTTTTTAAAATGTGTCATCCTTGTTCCTAAGCCAGGCATTAAAGCAGCGACGCCACACTCCAGCCCAGATAAGCCTTGCCTCGCTTTGAACTGAGAAAATATTATACAGCGAACATCCGCAGACCATAGCGACTCGAGATTTTATCTTATTTTGAATGTATAAGTTTTCAAGATTCATCTCGAGAATTGTTTGGTTTTGGTTCTTATTTCTGGGGCCTCTTTCACAATCCTCAGATAAAGTTTGTTCTTGTTCCAAAAAGCAATGACGTTTTGACAGCTCTTGTTTTTCGCCAGACGAAAAAATCTACTTCAACCAAACCATGCAATATGGTACGTACGGTACGTACCGTACGTACGTACGGTGGTGGTACGAATATAATGGGTACTGTACAATGGACTGAGAGTGATTCCATTACGTAATAATGGAATCACTCTCAGTCCATTGTCGGGTAAAAATATTCGTGCGTGGACTAAATGGAACAGTCCGAAATCCATCGTCCTAATTTAAAGCGATCTAAGCAAATCCAAAATTAACAAATGCTATCACTTATTTATTCCGAAGCTATCCGAATTTTGCCGAGTAATACTTATAAGCTACTAGCCGTCCCGGCGAACTCCGTACCGCCTCAGAATCAAATGTATGAGAAAATGAATTTATTGGTACTCTATGAAAAATTTAAACAAATCTATCCCACGGGAACCATACATATTACCGGGATAAAAAGTAGCCTATGTGCTATTCCAGACTATAATCTATGTCTGTGCCAAATTTCATCCAGATCCGTTCAGCCGTTCTGGCGTGATTGAGTAACAAACATCCATCCACCAACAAACATCCATCCAAACTTTCACATTTATTACTACCCTTTCATCGCTCGGTGCTCACGAGTACAATATAATTGCCATCGTTTCCATGGCGTCGTAACATCGGCACATAACTCATGGTAACTGCGATATAAAATGAAATGGTCTTGCAACGCGATGGCGAGCGAATAAAACTTTTATATCTTATGTTTTAAGTTCACGATTTGACGGATATTAGGTATGGAGCTTGCAGGATTTTTTATTTTATTTCTTTAAGTTTTAGTTGTGCAGTGTGAAATAAAACAGTTTGCATTATGTAGAGCTCGCGTTATGAAAAGCCTAATATCTAAGCCGTACAGTTGCTGTGCCGCTTTGTAATTAGGCTTTCCGAGTGAAAAAAAAGTATTTATAATTATAAAAAAAGTCTTGCCTCAGCTGGGACTCCAACCAAAAACGTATCTTCAATAAGTATGACATCACAGATCACGATAGATATGCCGTGCGCTTCAAAATGTATGGGAACTCGCTGTCTCCGTTTTGTTCCCCACCACTCGCCACAAAACACATGCAATTACATAAAACCAACCAATACGAAGTCTCACACACACACGCGTGCCAATAATTCGGTGCGTGCTGCGTCGTCGCCGCATACAGCGGCCGTACCACGCGATGCACCAGTTTATTCAAAGTATCGTTAGACGATCTATCCATTGCCTCGTACATTCACTCAGTAGCGAACATAGGTGGTATTTAAAGAGCCATGTATTTTGTACAAAAATAAAAAAGTCGTTGTGCTACATGAAAACTAAAATAACATAATAAAGGCATTAAATATTTTTTGATTTGTTGTTTTTTATGATTTTAAAGACGAATAAATAAAATACTTAATACTGGCTGGTGAAATGAGATTCCATCTTTCGCGTAGTTCACTTTGCTGCTAGTATTTTTGCACACAACCACGGAATAACACGGCATTTAAAAAAAAGTTAGAGCTTGGATACCGACGTGCAGTTGCAGTCGACTGACGGCGAAAACTCTATGTTAGCGTAATTTTGGCTAAAGGTGAGCGCAAGCCCACCGCTTTCATAACATATCTCCTCTAATATATCTGTGTATGACATTGATTCATTCATGAATGGCAGAGTCATTGATAAAGATGCAATCCCTTTAAGAAACATTGTGTCTTAAATTAATGGAGGACATTGAGATCCATCGTACACGCACACACATACACACACAGACCACGCGCGCATCGATCTATAAAATGTAGACGGTCTATTACATTTTAATTAAACAGCACTGAATTTACTTAGCCAGCATCAGAGGCATTTGAGTGACATGCGTATGAAAGACCTCCATATTAAATCCTATTAATGAAAACGAATAACAAAAGGTTCACAAATAAAACGAATATACCTTTGAAGAGGTTTTATTAAAATCCTTTTGTGTCTTGTCTCGCCAGTTGTGGGTACATTGTTCTTTACATAAGTAATAGATTAAGTGGCTATATGTAATTACAGTTTTTTTCAGAATCATACGGTATTGAAATACACTGCTGACTTATATTTATTTTTACTGTAAATATCAATCATATGTGTAGGTAGGTACCTGATTATTACAATTAAAGACTATGTACTATGAATATATACATTTTATTTTCTATTATTATCGGACTGGAATACCATTATTTTGTACCACCGTGTGACATAAATCTGTATGTGAACTCTACAGCAGAACCTTGCAGTTAACAATTACACCGAAAATAAAAATACTGCTTGGTAAAAGCATTTGCTCCGACCTACAAAGTTTCGTGGTCAACAATCGACAAAACACCAGTTCGACGAGGAAGTTTTCCCATAACCATACCATGCTACACCGTGGTACCGACTACCAATGCAACGCCCACGTCTTCCTGAAGAAGCTATTCAGTAAATACATAAATTGCCATTCGACAGAATTAAGGTAGTCAGCTGTTTTTAGTTGGCTACTTTCTTTTTGACATAGCTTCTCATGCTCATAAAACTTGAAAACTATTGGTACGTATTTATGTGAAAACAAAAATCTACTGGCTATTCCTGCACGTATTTTTTCCCATTATCAGAGTTTTGGAACGAAGTTCCTTATCGCGAGTTGCGAAAGGGGGCTAGACGGAAAAAATTAAGACGAAAAATTAAGACGAAAAGTTGTAACGACACTTTTTGCTATTTTTGTCGTTTGCATTTACATAATGGTCAGTATTTTCGAGACATTGCACAAGTGCATCCGTGGCGCAATTGGCTAGCGCGTTCGGCTGTTAACCGAAATGTTGGTGGTTCGAGCCCACCCGGGGGCGATATATTTTTGTTTCCCAAAATTATTGATTTTTTGTACATAATAAATAATAAAAAATAATAAAGGAACTTCGTTCCATCCGGGTGTCCCTTGACACCTCTCAAGTTTTTTCAATACGCGGTCTCCTTCAAGCTAAATGGAATTCCATACATATTAGGCATTGTTAAAACGGAATGCAGAGAATTATAAAAGAATGAATTTCATAAACAACTCGAGTGGACTGAACGACGATGACGTATGTTAAATGTTTTAAGTTGAGCTCAATTTTGGATTTCGAATATGAATTCTGGTATATTCCAAACGTTTAATTAATGACACATAAACAATGCAACATGTTGCATTGTTTTAAACATGGTTTGAAAATATGCTGCCCAACACTCTGTCACGTCTTCAATAGAATAAGCACCGCTCATTTGTCGAAGATGGCGGATGGCGTAGTCTTGGGCCAATCACTGCCACGGAAAAGTATACCTAGCGTTGCATATTTTAATATTATTAAACGCCATCTATAGTCACAAGTTAGCAACACTGTCGCCTAAAGGTCAGCTATTTTGAAACTCCTTTCATCGTCGCATTCATCCAATTTTAGAATAGAATGTCTGGGTCAAGAATGGCCGACCATGTTGACATTTTTATATTTAATAACTAGCTGTTACCCGCGATTTCCTCCGCGAGGTACTTAATAAAAAAGTTTTTCTAAAATAACAGTAGCCTAAGTTACTCCTTGTTACGTCAACTTTCTGCCAGTGAAAGTCCCGTCTAGCCAAAGATTAGCCGAAATAAACAGACAGACATGACAGACAAAAATTGTAAAAAAAAAATGTTTTGGTATAAGTACCGTGTACACATCCAAATGCACTTAGTAAAATGCGGGTATTTTAATATTACAAACAGACACTCCAATTCTATTTAATTGTATAGATAGGAAAAGAGTTATTAATTGAGATGCAAGCATAATAGGAACTTGTATGAATTTTAGTTAATTTTGGTATTCAATAAAAAACTTTTTAACAAACTAAAAACCGTCTTCAAAAAACTAAAAAGCCAAAAATAATCTAATCTTGAAATCTACCTTGTCTAACTAAATCAAATATTTAACTAATCTGAAGTCGGTGCCAAACAAACAGCTGAGTCGAATATTGCCGGTCTGCGCCAAAGACTATACCTACAAATTGGTCCGCGCATCTCGTTACTGAGTATACTTTTGTTATTCTTCATCGTTAGTTTATTTGGCACCGACTTCAGATTAGTTAAATATTTGATTTAGTTAGACAAGGTAGATTTCAAGATTAGATTATTTTTGGCTTTTTATTAATTGAGAACCTGGTTAAAAACTATGTAGACGACCAGAGCCGAAAATTTCAATGTGTGAGAAAGTGTTCAGGATGTTGTCTTCTGGACGGAGGATGACATTCTAAGCTTAAAACTGATATCAATGGGAATTTGGATTGTATAACTAGTAACAGAGCTTTTACACGTTGATACACGTATGGCATAAAATATTTCTCTTATTTCTCTTTTATGTATGGTCGCGAGACTATCTCGACAGGCACAATAGATTTGTAAGATTTCGATCTATTTGTTTACATGAGGTGATTACTTCAAATTGTCGTAAGATGTTTATGGTATATTCACTAGGTATCATAAAATGATTTTTACATAGATATATTACACACGTATTTTTTATTATTAATAAATTGCTATTGGCTACTTTGTTAGATTTAAAATTTATTTATTTCAAACACAGACTTATTAGAATATACAGAATATTCATTAGCGTACGTCCTGTGTTGTCTCATTATTCTAACAAGTCTGTGATTTCAAAATGATGAATGTCTCGATAAATCCAAAGATAGCTTTGGGTGGATTATCGATTCAGAGCCCTACCACGGGTTAGATTATACGAAAAAATACTGAATATTTCATACATCGTTGGCTCTATTGACATTAAGCTATTATCAATAATAATAATACCAACACTTTTTAATGTCCCACTGCTGGGCACGGGCCTCCCCTCAATGCGACGGGGATTAGGCTACAGTCTACCCGTCTTTCGAGGAGTTCTCTCAGACATGCAGGTTTCCTCACGATGTTTTCCTTCGCCGTTTAGCAAGTGATAATCTTGGTTGAAAATTACATTCGCACATGAAATCCAGAAATCCCAGAGGTGCGAGCCGGGGTTTGAACCTGCAATCATCGTTACCGAGGCAAGCGTTCTACCAACTTGGCTATCACTGATTAATAATAATAGCACTTAATGCAGCTAAATTAACAATGAAATTTAATACTAGTAACCAAATGATACATTATTACTTAACATTAAAGAACTAGCATTATTTCCTCGATGCCAAAATGTATTAGAGTTTAAAAGTTTTTTTTTAAACATTCGTCGACACATCTACTCGTGGTAGGGGCCACATTAAGCGGCATTTTGTATTCAAATTGATGTACAATGTGGTTATTTGCTATTGTGAAGGTTCTTTACAATGTAATTTACCTGCCTGGTAAATTTAATAGCTCTTATACAACTTGTCTGTTACATATCTTTCGAGCAAACATCATTAACAACAATTAAGACAGGGAATATTACATTAAAACTGATTATAGGCCTTATTTTTTTAGGCTCATTAACACAGTTTTATCCTGTTTTTTGATTTACCAAAGAATATTGAAATGTTTCATTAAGGTCTAGTTTTCTTTATCACAAGGCATAGTTGTTAAGGACAATTGTTGGGCCTGTACCATACTAGGGCCCGTATTTTTTTTTAATATTGTATGCACAAGGACTTTTATAATGTTTCTGTAAAGTGCTGTAACAGAATATGACAAGTCTAATTTACATTTAAAAGTTAGTATTTACAAGATGTAATATTTATTATTATTTGGCAATTAAATTACATTTTTATTATAATTTAGAATACCGAGGATTGATGTGAAAGGCCGATATTGATAAAATTTACATTAAAATGAAGTTCTGATGATGCCAAAAACCATAAAAAGCTATGACCATTTTTAGACTCAAATATTTTCAATAGAGTCCGACTGGGTTTATATTCTGATTGAATCTCGATCTCTCTCGCGCGCTGCGATGCACAGGCGGGGTCTTAACATACGTTTACTTTTATGTTACAAAACATTGTAACGTAACAGTAAACGAAACATTATATTTCATTGTATGCAAAGATTATTAATGTCAGCCTTATTTAAAATTAATTAGTTTGCTTAAGATAATAGCATAGACACAAAGGACGTTCTCGACAGGGCTAAATTATATGAGGAAGTGCTAGTTGGATCTTTAATTACAGTTAGCGACCTGCTGGCTGTTTTAAATAAAGTTGAATTAATAAATAATATTATTATAATATAACAAAATAAATATTGCTTTATTATTTTTCAAATGTTTATACAATATTTTGGTATAAAAACTAAGGAATAATAAAAAAAATATTTAATTAATTTCGTGTATACTATCTAGGAGTGTTTAATATAAAAAAATATGTAGTGTAATTTGTTTCGTAAAAAATAACAGAAAGTATAATTACTTACATAGAAATATAAGTTTTGATTCTTATAGTAGCACCACACGCCTAAAGTTAGAGAGTTCTCTGAACTACATCAAATACCTAGAATATACATACAATAGATATGACAAAGAGAAAGAGAGAAGAATACGCTAAAACTACTGGAAATATATAAAGTTTTTAGGAACCTACCTATTTAGATTAAGTCTATTATACATTTATTATAATTGGTGCCTCTCATCAAATTTCACGCCACAAAAACCAATTCAAAGGTTTCACAAAGTTTAATCAACTAATTTGAAACATCGGTGGTAGGGAAAGGGTGCTTAAAACTCAATTATAATTTCTTCACAGTTAACTGGTAAAATTAGCTGTATATGAGGCGATATAGTACGCTTATAGGCGTTCTATAACGCATCGTATACAGCTAATTTTCGAATTCTAATTACGAATTAGCTGCTTGCTAATTCGTCGTTGATAATCACGCGTTCAAATCCACGCAAACTAGTAATGATTGCGTAATCACTTCTTTAAGAACAATCCCTATTAATGTTATATTTGAAACTGAACTTACGCTTGAAATAAAAACAATGTCATCCACATAAAATGTATATCGACGGGTGAAAGCGGAAGTGGCGTAACTTGAAAAACCCAACTTTACACCAGAGCCAAAAAACTATTTCAAAAATTCATAACTCATATATTTATAGAGTTGGAAAGTTGAAAATTGGTATGTATTTATATTAATCTAAAGCCTATCTGATGCTTTTGTCTAAATTGTCGTAAAGTTTGTGTATCATTGATTTTTCACAAGTTACGCCAATTCATGTTTCAATTTCAGGCAGCAGAAATGTTGTATCTGTGAGATGAAATATATAGATAACTTAGACAGACATGTTTTTTGAGGTACGGGTTTGCTGTATCTTAAATATGAAACCTTCGACACATGTTTCATTTAGCTGTATGTCGTTTATTTTATTAAATTGCATCAAAGATTTGTTTTAAGTACAAATATGGCGACAGATGTTTTATAAATGAAATGCTGTATCTTAAACTAAATATTTTTATTAAATTTTGGAAAATGTTATTATAATCAACTGACCATAAAAAAGAACATACAGGCTTCTAAATGAGAAATATATTGTTACGTGCGGGGGTAATCAAATGCCGATTACGTGAAAATTACTTTAATCGCTCTCCACACAGAAGGCAAAAATAGTACACACCAGTACACTAACTAGTAAACACTCAAATCACAATTCACCAAATCACTTAGAAACACAGTTGTCCACAGTATTCGCTAGAGTCGCCGGTATAGTCTTCTTAGTTCGCTTCCGAGAGATGTGTTCACAATCGCTTTCAAATAGAAACTGTCTCGTCGCTGGTCCTGCACACTTTTTTGGTCGGTCTTCATCAGTTAATAATGTTGACTTCAACTCTTCCTTCCATCGCTGACGTTCTGCCATCTAAAATCAAGTAACAAAAAATATAAAATAATATTACTTGTTTCATAAATAGCTAACCATTTAAATCCAGTCTAGCAATCAAGTCCACTAAACCAATAATCTAGTCCACTGAAATATTGAAATAAATTCAATTTAAAAAAAAGACCCGTGTCGGGAATCGAATCCATGATCCCTACAGGCGTTCCAACATGCGAAAGCCGCAGCGCTACGGAGAGAGCGCTATTGATATTATCTATAATATTATTATAATATTGATTTGTGCTTTTTTCAACAACAAAAACATACAATACCCTGCATACAACTACATACTGTTCATGTTAAGCATAAAACAAGTTAGTTTTAACACTTAGGTACAATTTTAGGACCTAAGTAGTTAAAAAACCAAATACAAAAATGTTTACCCGTATATACCTACATACACAGTGAAGCTCAATAACGGTTTAAAAACAATAATAATCATGAAAACAAATTACAAATAAATAGAAATAGCTTAATTATTATGATTATAACTCACCCGAGCTCGTAGAATTGTTTTATAACACTTTATTTATCACAGCGACAAACACGCTTTCGCAACTCGACGCTCGCGCATCGACTGAGGTGCGACCGGAACGGCGTATCAAGAATGCACGCATTGGTTGGTATGGTTCTAGATTGGTGTAACTGATCTCTGCATACAAAACTAATCTCTATTGTTTTAGGCTAAGTATGATATTAGCAAAAAAAAAAATGTTTGAAATGTAGTAACTATTTCATCATGTATGTACTAGTATGGAACAAATTGTTGTATCTCTTTAATGACCAAAATGTCATAGAGCAGAATTGTCGTATCTCTAGACAACGTAAAATTTAGGGCGACAGAAATGTCGTATCTTATTCCAAGCAGTCACTGTGACACATAAACAAAGTAGTATCTATTTTATTTAAAAAAAATGCATATTTTACCCTAGTTACAACAATTTTTTTTATGTGCAGTGCTAAAAGTAAGTAAAAATCCAAGGTCGTATCGATGAAAAATTTTATCGTAGGGAAACGAGTCCCAGACCATTCGAAGCGGTATTTTTTTTTATACAAGAATATGGTAAAAAGTGATTTAGCTCAAAATGCAAGTTACGACATTTCCGCTTTCTCCCGTCGATATAGAGTCCCGATAAACATTACTACATTGGTCCTTTGTACCATTCCACCTCATTTCATAGTTCATTGCAACTATACATTGGTCATAGTAAGTCGCCTGGGGCTTTTCGGTCTATTTATATTCGACGCAGAACCTCTGACGTGCACTTGGATAGATCCTGGCGGCATATCCACAGCTGAGTGGAGGCTTGCCGCTCTCGATGTTCTTGGAGGCGGCGCGACTCTTAAGTCCACCGCACTATGAAGACTAGCGGCCCTTGAAGACCTGGCCGTTGAGTGGGATCGGTCTGAGGGTGGAACTAAAGCTGGAAGATCAGCTGCAGATCGGGAGCGACGCGGCGGACTCTCGGGTATGAGGGCCATCCCGGCCATGCTGCTTACGAAGACCGAGTTCTAGAAGATTTTATTGAAGTGTTGATGATGATGACTTAAAGTTTAGATTAGTGATGGTGCATTTAAAGTGTGATAAAGACTGTGGTGTTTTATCTAATTTGCTCTGTGCCTGTATGTTAGTATCTACATATTTTAAATTACATGCTGTAACAGACAAAATAGGAGTATACAAAATGTGTAGCATTTTGAAACGTCTTGCATTTTTATAATGTGTTAAAATTAAACAACCTCATTGATAGTCCTGAATACTGAAATAAAAAAAGTTCTTGACCTTATTACATAAAAGACAAAAGAAAATTAACAAGAACTGTAATAGATAATTATATGATTGATATAGAAACAAATGGTGACTTCGAATGTTGATATAGAAGTAAGTTTTAGTATCTCACCTGCCGCGGTCTATGGGACAGGTACCCATATGGTTGATAAGATGAGAATGATGCCCCGCAGTCGTATGACACACAGCCGCGTGACAGAGATGCTCGGTGCTGTATAAAGCAGTGAATATGTTAATTTGATAATCTTTCATGCTTCCCTAAAAGGGCCTGAACGAGGAATAAAAATTGCAACTTGCATTAATTCTTGTTGAGCACTTTAGCTCAGCAGTATTGCTAGCGACACTTTCATGCTCTTACTGGTAAATGAGCTAGGTTGTTGCCATCCATTTCTCGCAGCATAAGCTGCAATCAATGCTAAAGGTTCTACACAACAACATTGCAGCAAGGGAGTATCGCCGGCTACAGTGCCACTGGTTGTACTTCTGAGCTGCAGTGCTCAGCAATATTCCCAGCGAGATTTAATTTTTATAGTCTATCTACAGGCCCTTGTACTGTGCAACTGACAACTTTTGATTCTCAATCCTTTGTTAAAAAATTAAAATAATATACTTGCATTAGGGCTAAATGGAACAGATAAATTGTGCTTATAACCCTTCTACGTTGTTATCTATTACTGGTTCATCATTGAGCACATTTGACGGGCTAAGGGGTGAAACAATGTATTTAACAACATGCGATTGAAACTCATAAGTGTCATTTTTGGATGTGATATTTTGCCGTCGTTATTCTACGAGGGATATGTCTATATGTCATTGAGGTGAGCTATTGTATCCTTAAATTACGTAAAGGGTGAGTATAAAATGTAGTTCGTTTGTATAATAATAATGTGTCAATCTGGCAAGCGTGGTGTACTAAATAACAATATGAAATACCTTACAATATCATTATAATTTAGGAATTCACTTTCTGCTGTTTGCTGTAATAGAAAATTATTATGTGTGACATCTTGTGAATCATTATTTCTTATGAATTGAAATTAAACTGTTCTTTTCAAGCCTCTATAAACGGTAAGGCATGGCACCCAATTGTAGGGACTCTACAAATCGGCTCTATATATTGGGTGCCAAGTTGTGTCGTTCGTAGAGACCATTCGCTAATTTGCGTCCACACATACAATCCAAACTTTCTTGATCAATATTCGTGGTATGCGCGCGTAAGTTGTAATTTGAATTGTATAATGAGACTTGGCCCACCACGTGACACAATAATATTCTACGCCAGGTAGGTACCTATTTTCATCTGACAATGGCCAAAAACTATGTCAAGATCAGCGTAGTCATTCATGGACATCTCCAATGTTCTTGAAGTTGAGTCTAGAAGAAGAGAAGAGAAAAATCTTGAAGAAAAAAGACAGTAAAAAAAGACAAGCCCGCTGAGTTTCTTGCGGGATCTTCTCAGTGGAGGTCACGTTCCGATGGTTGTAGAATTAAGAAAAAAAAATGTATATTACAATTTTTAAGCGCCCCCGTGCGTAGCCCCTAGGTGCTACGTAGCCCGTAGCCGTAGGTGCTACATAGCCCGTAGGCGCATGGGTGGATACGAAATAAATGATATGACTTTGAGCCTATCACGGTACCTAGCTCTCACGAGATGAGAATGCCTGGCGTAGCATATAATTGTATCGCTGTTACTCTTGTTAGCTACAAACACTCACATGCGGTGGCACTGACACTACATTCTCAGCGAGCACACAACTCTGCCGATGCGCCTGCTGGAACTTGGGTTGGTACGGCTCCAGCATTCTGAGGGAAAATATTTTTTTTTACAAATACTCTTATACTGGTGTCCTCTACTGGTTATAGCTATAGGCTGCTATTCGATTTGATGGTTCGCCTTTTTTTTGTTCCGAGAACGATTAGTTAATCTGTGATTAAAACCTATACTACACTTAAGGTCTCGTCTTGCTATGGCGAATTAATTGCTCTATCTTATTACAAAAGTACGAACCATATTGATTTCTTATATTTACGCGAATACTACACATTGAAATAAAACTGACTTTCCAGATTTTATCGCGTTTATTTTACGTAACGTCGACCGTTGTTTGAACGTAAAAAAAAACAAAAAATAAACGCGATAAAATCCCCAAAATTAGTTTTATTCCAAAGTACGAACCATTTCAAATTTCATGAAAATTAATATTAGTTCAGAGAAAGCCCCTAATTACAATAGTATATTATCATGTGGCATATAAGCCTCTACGTCGTCAACTGTTGCCATATTTGGGTCAAACTATTTAATATAATTTATGAGACAGATTTTATAACTGAATTACTTTCACGGTTGTTGCAAAGCGGCAAAGTTCTATGAAACGTATTAAAAACTTTTTACACTAAAATATCATTCAAACTTCTTGGCCTCAAAAAGTTGTAACAATTTAAAAATAAATTTGTCGCCCTTATTTCGTTATTGCTAACATAGGAGATAATCTTTTGCCTTAGATAACAATGTCAAATCTAGCCGTTATAGTTATAATAAACTTTATTGTTAACAACAAAAAGGTTATATTAAGTTGTCTTTGTAGTCTATGAATCCCTGTGCATAAAAGCTTCCGGCCCTGAAAACCTAACTAAGAACCTTACAGCGTCTAAGACAAATACTTTAAGGTGTATGTTTTCTTAACCGGTGTACATGTCTCCGCATTGGCGGTCTTTCAACAAGCAATGGAGCGCAATATTCTGGATGTCAAGATCACAGATCGAATCACAATTATACTGTGCTTTAGGATAGAAATTAGTGAAGTAGGTAAACAATCAACTAAGCTAAACAAGGACTAAACTCATCTGCCGCATGACAAAACAACCACGTTCAAAAATAACTACACAATGGATGGAGTGGAATGGAGATGGAATGGATGGAGAAGAAGAGAAAAGAAGGGTCAGACCCAGAAGATGTTTGCGGAATGGAATAGGCGTTGACTTTAATCTGAGTGTTTTCAAGTCGAGAGTGAACAGGTACCTGCTAGGCATGTATGCTCCATCGTAGATCTCATCGTCACTTGAGATCGAGATTAAATACTTGCCTATAATGTAATAATAATAAAAAAAGATGTAAATATAGATGTAATGGAGGAAGGAAAGGGAGGCTTAAGTCTAGGGTACAAAAGGTGCATAATAGTAATAATAATATCTACGTACAGTTTATAGACGCACCTGATCTTGCCCCAACGATTGAAGAACAGTGCGATGGCGGCGACCCACAGCAGCAGCACGAAAGCCACTATTAACGCCTCCTCAGCTCTCACTACAACACCACTGCCATCTATAACAGACAATCATTCATGACTGGCTGACCCAACAGATGTGGTCCTGTCCAAAACCCGAAAAAAAACCACTTTATATTTTTTTCAGAATATTCCAGTTTTCCGGACATCTTTTTGATTGTGTCTTTCCGTAAACACCTGACTATTACTTATTATTACTTGCATTTAAAAAATGCCAAGTCGGTTTAGCCGTTTTCACGTGATTTGCTTACCAATGAGCAGAATTTCATTTTTATTTATGAGTACATATATTTATTGAAAAAGTCATAGCCAAGTTAGTAGAACCCTCGCCTTCAAATTTCAAGAGCGAAAGACCTCAATTAACAAATGGTCTAGTTTCACACACGAAGTTTGTAAGTCGATTTAGCAGGACTCACCGATGTCAGCTAGCGAGGAACTGTTCGTCCGGCTCGTGGAGGGCGGCGGATGGAGGCGTAGCACAACTTCCGCGGGCGGCCCGCCCGTCGCACCGCTCCATTCTACAACCAAAGGTCCATAAAAAGGTTGCAAATTAGCAAAAGCCGCTGGTAAGTCCCGGATTAGGTCGAACCTAGCGGGGCGCGCGGTACGGCTCAAAAACAATATTCATAACTAATAAGTTTATTATTTCTACTGTGAGCCGATGCCACAACGTACTTAGGTAGTCATCTAAGCTCGTGCCGATTCTTCTGCGAGGCCTGGAGCGCCCCTGGGGACATAGCGACATCCCGGAGACAGAACACCTATTGCACCATGAGTAGAGACGGCTCTAGGTACATGTAAACTAAGTAATGCTTTACCACTCTCACCGGCGGAGATGCGCGACGTTTGCAGTTGACTTCTTCTGGTTGAACTCTTGTCTGACGCTTCTGGTGGCTCAGTACCGCTCGCTATCGTGTCTGTCGAAGACGAATATTATGTTAGGAAATAAGTCTAGCAGAAGAATAGGAGTTGTGTCCACCAATCCCAAGATAAGAGAGACGCGATAGTTCGAAGTGATGACATGACGAGAAAGAGGAATAGGTTATAATAGTGGTGACATTGTTTAAGAAGCTACCTCAAGAGGCTGAGGCTGGCAATCGAATTCAATTAGAAAACTTCACATCATAAAAAAACTGAAGTAATGACAAAACATATCAGCAGGGTAAGGGCAGTCCTAATATAATCGTAGGGTCATCGAGAAAGCATGCGGTCACAGTCACTCTTATTCACAAAGCCGCCGGTGTGAGCAGAATGGAAGACGTCAACGTTACCGAAACGCTAGGTAAAAAAATGCGTTCCTTAATTGTTTTTAACTTTCTAATTAAATGGTAACTGATAAATCACGCCCCCATATTAATATTACCTAAATCACAGGTTAGCACGCTCACAATCAAATCTATTACATTCGCCCTCACCTTCAGTAATATGTATTGGATGTGAATAAAAGTTATGGCTCTCCATTTGTGTTCACTAATAACTATAATTCACTGATACTCGTGGTAAAGTCTGTGTTTAGGTAGACCTTGTACTAGACTCCATGGACTGCAGACCTGTCCAAATATTAGTGAAACGCTGGGATCGCAGTTTCCATAGTTTATGGGACACGATCAGCACGTCAAATGCGAGCTAACTGTATACTTTATAGTCTACCGTATTTAGACATTTTGTATGGAGAATTGAAAAGCGCCCCTAGCGGACGGTTTTTAAAGCTTTCAATTCTCCATACAAAATGTCTTAATACGGTAGACTATATAGTATACGGTTAGCTTACGAATAATCTCGCGCTTGACGTACCGGAGTGTATATTAAACAGGTAACTATCTCAAAAACTCAATCAAGTATTATGGTGAGTCGAGTACTAACTAATAATAAAAAAAAAACACTTTCTATTCGAGGTAGATGTAACTGGCTTGGCTTGAAAGCTTTTAAAAATGTGAAATTGTCATTTGTAATGTAAACGGGCTATAAGAGTTGTATTGTTGTTGTGTGTGTAAAACTGACCCGTTTAAGTACGCCTTAATTTATGATCATAAAAAATAAAATAAAAATATTAAAGTTACATTTAGCTGCGTAAGCTGTACCGTATAAAGTTTAACATTATCGTTGATAGAATCTTTAGCGAAGATGAAAACTTTCTTAGAAAATTCTTTGGGTGGGACAATTTTGTCGCAGACGTGACCGATACATGGCTGGCCTCTAATCCCTTGAGATATGTTGACCTTATCTGTGCCAATTTTATTAGTTGAGCCTTTCGTGCGTATCGGGAGGAAAATATAACATTTATTCAGATCCAATAAGAACTCTATTAATACGATGATAGAGTTCTTATTGGATCTACAGAGAGTTTAATTAAAACAGTGGAGTAGTGAAGAATAAAAAATGATGATGAAGTTTCCGTATTATTTATGTAATTTAATAGGCATGCGAAATGCCATTACTAGATAGGTCTGAAAGAACACTAAGGTTGAATCTACAAATAGACTGCTGTACTTTCCCAAATGCACAGTTTATATGCGACCTATCTTCGACTTTGTTAATTTTTCAAACAAAGCAAAAACGTTTGTTTAATGGCAAAATTTTATTGTAAAATTTACATTATACTATAGTAAGTTGTATCTTTAAAACCACTATGTTGATTCGATTTTGACTTCAACTTGTTGGATTTATTGGACTGATCAGTTAAGCTTGTTATTTATGTAGATATATTTGTTGATTTTACAAATTAAAATGTGTAAATCTATAAATGAAAAATGTTAATTAGACTGACCTTTTTCATTTGGTAAATTCAACATGTAGTTAGTATTAGTTTGTATTATTAATCTTGAAAACAGTTGTTAACCTTTTAACTTTAGTTAGTTAAGTAAATATAAACATACAAACTACTCGGCCCATCTACGACCGCTTCTGTCACCACTAATGCATACTTCGCCTAGTAACTACAAACTATTTATACGTACATTCACAAATAAACAGTGCAAGGCCAGGTATCTTAAGCAACCTGAAAGATATCGATAACGGGTGCTTGGTAGAGACATGTAGAGCCAAGCCGTCGAGAGATTCATCCGCGCTCGTGCACAAGACATTTATGATTTAATGCTGCAGCTGTACCCACAAATATATACAGGGCTTTCGTCCATTTACCAAACACTTACAAACAGTTTTCTCGTAAAATATGATTTAAAATGCCATTGAAGCTTATATAAAAATGGGGTCTAATAATATATTACTATAATAATACAAGCCCATTTTTAACGTTCCACTGTAGGGCACGGGCCTCCCCTCAATGCGAGGGGGATTAGACCATAGTCCACCACGCTGGCCCAGTGCGGGTTGGCGGACTTCACACATCTTTCGAGGGGTTCTCTCAGCCATGCCAGGTTTCCTCGCGATGTTTTCCTTCACCGTTCCTTCCTTCACCGCAAGTGATAATCATGGTTCAAAATGAGATTCGCTCATGAAATCCAGAAACCTCAGAGGTGGGAGCCGGGGTTTGAACCTGCGATCCTCGTTACCGAGGCAATCGTTCTACCAACCTGGCTATCACTGATTAAAAAAAACTGCTTAAAAAAAAATGGGGTCTATAAAATAAGTTACATTTCTAGGCCATTTTCTGAGCTGAGAATTTCGAGAATGGTTTCTATCGTCTCCTAATTATAAAATTGTTGGTATCGTTTGAGTGCTTGTACTAAATTCTTTCTTCAAATATTTCCGATATTAAAATCTTATCTCATGGATATGAGGCAATCTGAGAATTTTAATCGTAAGTAAGAAGTTTAATAGGAACGATATAGCTCAAAGAATTTCAAAGTGGGAGGGAAGCATAGGTCGAAGAATCGACGGCCATTGAGGCGGAAATGTTCTGGAATGCCAACCAGAAGCCAGATGACGTAGTGTAGCACGGCCCTCCACACTGTGGGACGACGATATCACACGCGACGCAGGAAGCCGGTGGATGTGAGTGGCGGAGGACCGTGATGTGTGGAAGTCATTGGGAGAGGTCTTACGACTGATGGATAGCTGGAATAAGGACTTTCTCAATATACCTAAGCAAGTACCTACCTTCGTCATTAAAATTTTGATCTAAAGGAAAAAAATCTTCGAAAAGGCAAGTCTTCATACGAATTGCCTTCAAACCAAGTTATTAACATTAGGTCATATTAGCCATACCATAATGTCAAAATGGTTCGCCTTAAGCTTTTATCGATTGACCTTAGGTCACCTCCATCAAACAGCCTTCATTGCCTCTGTGGTTAGTGATGGTTTACCAAAATATAAAAGTTATTTGAGTCATATATGAGTACTTACATATATTTTTCAATTGCCCACTCTACTTTAGTAGATCCAACACTTACAGAGAGCCAGCGAGAGAGCATAATTACGAACCTAAAACCTGACCTAACATTAACTTGGTTAATTTAGTAGCTTTTAGAAGTAATATATAAATAATTTAAAATATAAACTTGGTCTTCTTTTATTTTACATGGAGTTCCTTGTACCTTGAGTGGTAGGTAAAATAGGATAAACATAGATTATCCTGTCTATATAAATGTATATATAAAATAAAACAAATTCGAGTTAGTTACAAATTCGATTTTAGCCGTACATTTAGTCAACTATGTTTTTATCTAAACTAATATGATAAAAAGGCAATGTTTGTTAGCTTTGGAGTTTGGATATTGAGAGTAATATATTGCTCTACTGTTCCGATTCTGAAAATGATTCAAGTAATAAGAAGCTAGGCTATGTTTTACTGAACTACCGGAGGCGAAGCCGCGGGCAGAGGTTAGTATGTATTTTATTAATCTGCTCTCAACTCTTAATCATCGAATTACGAGAAAAATAAAATTAATGGCCAGTATTAAAAGTAAAATCACATGTTTAGAATTTATATTCGGTCGTGCAAGAACGCGAACGGTGCACGGCATTCGGAATTTAAAAGCAAGTCACTTAAAAAGCTTTGCCAGCTTGCATGCAATCGGCGAAACGAATTATGCTATTAAAGGCCGTAGCATATACAGGGTGTAAGGGGCTTTTAAACTTTGGGTAAAGGTCACAATGCCTATAAAATTATAGCAATCATTTATGTCGAAAGTCATGGGATACAATGCGCAATGTATCGTTAACAACGTGATCACAGCACAGCGCTCCGCGCGATACCCGACGCGTGCCAGTGACAAGCGCGCCCGCCCAAGCGAATCGAGTTTTAATGAGTACTTACATTGCAGTTTTAGGGCTAAATTTGTCATAATGTTTTTTTATTAGTAATAATGTTTTTTTTTACATTTAAAATCACGTTGAGATAGACTTCTATTATGATTTCATGATAAAATCAATTTAAATATACTCATGAAAAGATCGACGGAAAATTCCAACTATGGGGGGTCCAGAATCATGATTTGAATGAATGGTATCAGTTTTCGTTACGAAGCCGCTTACACCCTGTATAGCCATGAATATGTGATTAATAACCTTAAAGTAAATTTATAAGGTATTTTTAGATTAATAACGGCATTGATCATACGTTAGTAGGAGAACTAAAGTAGCATTATAGCAGTAACATATTAACATGCATAATTTATTATGCATGTTAATATGCTACGGGGCAAAAAATAAAAAAGAATATAAAAAAAATTCGTGCTTACTAAAAATAGTGATTGAGATTTTTTGTGGCTGTTTGAATATCGAACCTGCAAATAGGTAACGTATCCGAAGGTGATAAGATTTAATTTCAATTAACAACCCACAGAGTACTCATACTTTCTGAAATATATAATTAGTATAAAAGCACGCCACCTAACTAATGCAAAGTGTCCCAAAGGATGGTACTTCCACGCTTACCAGGAAATGTCGAGTGCTAATTAGAAAGTCGCTTTTTGACAGCCCTAAACAAACGTCCCGAGGGCAAGGAGGGGAATTATTAATTAGATACTAGTGTTTTTAGCCATTGCGCAACGCAATGGAGGGTATTGTGTTTATCAGCCTATGTATGTATGTTTGTTCCTTTGTGGCGTTCTAGAGACTGAACGCGTGGGCCGGATTTGATGATTCTTACATCAGTTACTACTACTACTTCTATCAGCCGAAAGACGTCCACTGCTGGACTTAGAATTGAATTATCTGGACACTAGAACGTCAACCACCTCAGTCCTCCCGTGACCATGGTTGCTGTAAAGCAGCCCAAACGTCGGGAACGTAAAAAACATAAAATAAACGCGATAAATTCCAAAAAAATACGTTTTATTTCAATGTGTAGTAAGGAATCAATATATATCAATATACCAGACGAAGTAAGAATACGAGTACGCACGGAGAGATGGGAACAAACTATTTTAGTACATAAAACCAAGCCATATTTTGTAGTACATGCGAATCCGTGTGGACATAAGGTGTAAAACACTATTTTCGGCTTCAATATATTGTTCGCGACGCTCCGAATGTATAATTTCTTTTTCTATGCTTGACTACACTGCTTAAAGATAAGGTATTTAAATAAAGTACTGTAATTGAAAACAATAATGCTGAGTGCTCTACACTACGAGTATTAAGCAAAGAACTAAAGTTTACTTTTACCTGACGAGCCAACGCTCAAGCCTGGATGGATTCGCCACTTTGAACTTTATTAATTACACGTTGGTAAATGCAGTACATTTCCATTGCTCAGTAATTAATACCTTCATATCACATTTTAAAACCATTGATCTATAAGTAGATTAATGTTTAAAACCAATAAGAATTAGGCCACGCATTTTCATGCCCGCTTTTCATAGCAACCTTCACAGCATTTCAGACTTTGGACACTACACAGCAAGGATGAAATTGCCTCAATAGTGGTTCTGTAAACGTGTGGAACATTTTGTCGGATAGCAAAAAAAGGTATTAATTTGTCGGAATGTATTGTGAAATTGGCTTTTGGCACTGACGCTGACAACTTGGCTTTACTGGACACGGTGCTTATTTCATTCAGTTATTTGGCACCACTCCTTAGACTATGTGCCAAAGTCAGCGCTTTACAATTTACTGATAAAGTATATTAACGCATTGTTTTGTCAGATGCAGAATCAGAATATTTTTATTCAAGTAACATTAGTCATTTTCAACCACGATTCTCACTTGCTAAACGGTGAAGGAAAAACATCGTGAGGAAACCTGCACGTCTGAGAGAACCCCTCGAAAGATGTGTGAAGTCCGCCAACCCGCACTAGGCCAGCGTGGTGAACTATGGCCTAATCCCCCCTCGCATTGAAGGGAGGCCCGTGCCCAGCAGTGGGACATTAAAAAGGGCTGGAATTATTATTATAAGTAACATATTACAGTACTTACGTAACTTCCTTCATATCTTAATTTACAAAAGTAATTTGTCAATGTGGGAACCATGTAGTCAATTAACTTGTTATTATATATTGAAGGTTAATACGTAAACCTGCCTAGCCGTTCCTATATTGTTTTCGAATATCCATAACAATGTACCACACAAAAAAAATAACATTGTACTTATATGAATTAAATATGAGGATATACCAGTTCAAACTATGACACTAGGACGTCAAACACCTCAGTCCTCCCTTGACCATGGTTGCTATAAAGCAGCCGAAACATCGGGAACGTAAAACATAACATAAACGTTTTATTTAAATGCGTAGTGTTTCATTGTTCCAAAATAAATAGTATTTAGACCTAATCCTTTATCCAGAACAGTGTCAAAAAAATAAGTACTCGTATATTATGTAAATAATCTCAATAAAGTATTTACATAATTTATCATCCAACTTTGTTTCGGATAGCGAAGTTGTAATTCGCAGCGGAGCTTTGTATTTAAAATTAGTTTGCCACGTGCTTAGTTACAACAACTTTTGAATTAATAATTAACATTTTGGGTATGAAACATCGATGCCCATTAAACAATGGACCCCCGTACCAAATCAAAATCAACTTCAATAGGTACTATACAAAGACAATTCCTAACAAAACATAGTAGTGTGGCAAATTAATCAACTACTTTTTTTGGTTGGCAATCAGCTACAACATAGTGTCATTTTTGCCAGTGACGAATAAACCATCTACAGCGTCGTTTTAAATTTAAGTGCCCTTTAGTTATGCCCTTTAACACTTCCACCCCTGGAGCATATAGCTCTAACGACCCCTCTCTGGACAGCCCACTAAGGCAAGACAGAGCTGAGAGTCCTGCGGACCCCCGTTGGTTTCCACTCGGCCGACGAAGACACGCCGAGGTGGGGCCCTGACCGACTCTCTAGGGCATTCGGGTCCGTGGAGTCGCTGCTCACCAACAGCTCGCCACAAGCTGCCCTGCGATACTAGTTATTATCATTAAAGTATCTAACATCAACAATACACCGAAAAACACTTTGTAAGTCCACTTACTCACGCACTTGCAGTAGTCGCATAATCCTGACAATTTAATTGTGAATCGTAATGGGTACGTGGTCAAGGTTTATTTTCCTTCTTTCATTGGTATAAAGTAATAACGTGAATCGTTATTGGATATCGCGTGGAATTTCCCATCTGAATACTCGCTCGCGTCGATAACATCAGTGTAAGCACTGGCTCGCAATTGGCTGATATTAAGTGGCTGCGTTGGCCAGAATGTTATTGAATAGAACGGCGTAGAACGTGATACTTAATCGGTCTTGAGGTCGCAATTATGAGGTGTCAGGTTCGATCTCCGAATAATGCGAAGCTCCCCAATCGTTTGTCCAGTAAAATAATTGTACTCTTAAAATAATTAAAATTGTTTATCGAATATTAATTAGTTATCTTGAAAAAAAAACTGCTATGTACTTTTATCATATGACGGTTCAAATTAACCAAATCTGAGAAGTGTGGGAACAAGAGTTATTTTTAACTTAACAATAAAGTATGTAAAAATCCTTTTTCATGTTTATGGTGATGGGGTAAGCCCTATCGCGTAAGGGGTTCTCCTATGCCTAATGATGCTGGAAAGTCGATGTTCCAAATCTATTCAATTATTTGTATTTACACAAAATTTTCATATAGATGGAACATTTTTTTTTTAATCTACGCATCGAAATTATGACTGGACATAATGATTACAAAGGAAAGAAGCGCAGACTTAGTATATGCTTTCTGAATTTGTTTGTGTGTATTAAAATTACTATATCAATGTCAGCTGTGAGGCATCAAAGGCATCAACATTATTATAAGACAAGGCAAGGCAAGGCCGCCCGACGCCCGACACCACGAGTCCCGGCGGACAGAATGACGAAACCAATTTCGTCGCAAACCTCAAAACACAATGAGCGGAATATTATGATACAAACAAGACAACGCACAGATAGAAGAGCGTTCTACGTTCCGCGTACTCAGTGCGGGTCAGAAAACTGTTCCAAGCTAGCGTACCTACATGGCACATTTAAAAAAAAGTACTATAAGTAGATGTTTTGATTGATCACAACTTTAAAAAAATATCTGCCTCCCCTCATTTGACCCTCTTAGCATAGGGATCGAATTCCCAAAAATCCCTCTTTAGAGCACCTCTAGGGTACTGAAGGAATATATCGTCCTAATTTTAAATTTCAGGTCCCCCGGCTTGGGCGGTGCGTTGTCTGTATGTCAGATTTAATTTGATGAAATAAGTATATATCAACACATATTTGACAATCCGCAAGTTAGTTCAACATTATAAATGGTTCAAGTTAAACCTCTCTATGTATATTATAGTAACTACACCAAGATAAGTAATCTACTTATGTATATATTTCGTTCGTCTTGTTGTAAGTATGAACAAGCTCTTGGAGAATTTCATTATGCGCTAAATTATAAGTAAATATTCGGGCATACGAGATAGCATTTAGTTTCGTAAGTAAATATATATTATAGGCAGTGCTCTTATTTAATATATTTTCTCTAGAGATACGTTGATCGAAGCCCGAGATTGTTTAACAAGAATAATTGGAACAGGGTCTGTATATTAATTAATATTTTTAAGATAAATTAATATTCTAGAGAGAGATATCTTGATAGATACTCGTATATAATAAATTCTAGGTATATGTGAAGCAATGATAGCCAAATTGATAGAACGATTGCCTCGGTAACGAGGATCGCAGGTTCAAACCCCGGCTCGCACCTCTGGGACTTCTAGTTTTCATGTGCAAATCTCATTTTCAACCACGATTATCACTTGCTAAACGGCGAAGGTGAACAAAAATAATTTTGTTTTGAACATAATGACAATTTGACATATTGAAATTCTGATTCCGCCTGTGGAAACAATGTTTTTGAAAGCCTTACTTTAATAATAAGTGATATTTTTACAAATATTTCTACTGGAGTGTTTGGTCTACCACAAGAAATGAATTTGCCATTTTCAGTAATTGACCACAAACCAAACCATGTCGCGGATACACTGGCCACCCATCATGGCACTGAGCCGCTGCGCGCAAATAAATAATCCGTGATTTATCACCCCGGTAACATACACGGGCGCCTAGCGGAGCCTCGGGGACTACTTGATGGTAGAAAATCCTGATTTATGGTTACAATACTATGGAATTAGGCAATTAATAGTTACCACCATAATAATGGTTAGAACATTGTTTAAAAAAAACGAGCAATTTAATTTAAATAAAACTAGTTTTACGGATTTTATCCCGTTTATATTATTGATTTCTTATATTTACGCGAATACTATATACACATTTATATATATAATATACACATTTAAATAAAACTGTTGCTGTAAAGCAGCCGAAACGTCGGGAACGTAAAAAACAAAACATAAACGCGATAGAATCCGTAAAATTAGTTTTATTTAAATGCGTTTATATTATGTTTTTCACGTCCTCCCGTGACCATGGGGGAACCGTCGGGAACGTAAAAAACATAATATAAACGCGATAAAATCTGTCAAATTAATTTTATTTCAATGTGTAGTATTCGCGTAAATACAAGAAATCAATATAACAATATCATAATTGAGTCTAATATATACATTATTAAGTAAATGTTGTTCATTTTTTACACAAGTAATTAATTGAATTTCCCATCTCGTCACAAAATCAATATTACACTCACCAATTTGTCGCTTTGGCCTGATTCTATGTTGTTCATGCCGTCCCCGCCTCACTCTTAGCGTCCTTAGCCAGAGCCTTCTCGTGCCTGCCAACCAAATACAAGTTCACCTTCAATTATAATATAACTAGATGCGCCCGGCGGTGTTACCCGCGATAAAAAGTATGAAAAATTAAAACATCTATCCCACGGGAACCATACATTTTACCGGGATAAAAAGTAGCCTATGTGCTATTCCAGACTATAATCTATCTCTGTGCCAAATTTAATCCAGATCCGTTCAGCCGTTCGGGCGTGAAAGAGTAACAAACATCCATCCATCCATCCATCTATCCATCCATCCATCCAAACTTTCACATTTATAATATTAGTATAGATAATAATAATACCAGCCCTTTTTAATGTCCCACTGTTGAGCACGCACCTCCCCCCAAAGCGAGGGGGATAAGGTACAACATAGTCTACCACGCTGGCCCAGTGCGGGTTGGCGGACTTCACACGTCTTTCGAGGGGTTCTCTCCGACATGCAGGCTTCCTCGCGATGTTTTCCTTCACCGTTTCGCAAGTGATAATCATGGTTGAAAATGAGATTCGTACATGAAATTTAGAAATCTCAGAGGCGCGAGCCGGGGTTTGAACCGGCGATACTCGTTACCGAAGCACGCTTTCTACCAACTTGGCTATCACTGCTTCAATCAATTCACAATAGCATTGTAAATGCCATTGTAAATAAACGAAAACTTTCTACAAATTCGGGGCAAATGATTAACCATTATATAAATATTGAGTCCAATTACCTTTGACATTTAAGCGGCCGTGAATAGGCGGCCTTTTCACTTAAAGCTTAATATTGATTTATTTTGGAATTTTAATGACCAATTTGTAGGCCTTTTTTTTTAAACAGATAATATTTTATTTACACAATATGTAATTAAATATAAATTAAAAAGAAAATAAAGTTTACCTATTTAATATTTGTTGGTCTTATATATATTTATACCTACTAAAAAGTTTATGTGTAAAATCTTCTTAAATCTAAGGCTTATCGCGAATTGCCCAAAACTATCCAAATACAACGTGTTTCCGTACTTTTTGTCAACAATTGTATGCGGAAATGCATTATCATTTATCAGTTTAAGTGTCAACGATCAAAATAGTAACTACACTTGTCTTAAATACACATCTGGGCACTGTACACATTTTACCAAGAGCGAACTCAGTATATAATACTTATATAGATATTAAACATCCATGACTCGGATACAAACATTCATGCTCATCACACAAATCTTGACCCTACCAGAATTCGAACCCGGGTCCCCGGCACAGAAAGCAGGGTCACTACCAACTGCGCTAAACAGATATAGATATTAAACATACATGTCTGGGGTACAGTACAAACATTCGTGCACATCACACAAAGTGTACAAATAACAATGCTGTGGATAATATAATAAAAAATAGTAATTTTATGCAGAGACCACAATCGCTAGTCTACATGTTCAAGGAGAAGAGAGAGCAACATCAGTGTTGCCACTTTTTAAACTAAATATACATAGCTCTATGGTTTTTTATGATTAAATTATTCAATATTATTATAATAGTTATTTAAGTATGAATAATTATTCTTATTTAAGTATTTTATTTATTTATTTAAATATAATATTAAAAGTATTTGTTATGTTCTGTGTATTGAACGCAAACTTTATCCCGGGATTGGAATCCTGGTCCCCGGCACCACCCACCACCATAGCAGAGCCACTAACAACTGTGCTAATAAGATTATTAGCACAGAAAGACTTAAACAATATCAACAGTCAGACTTGCAAGCAAGTTTGCATACATTGCTACTTATCTAGATAGAAACTCGCAAGTAACGCGCAACACACGCAGACTTGGAGAACTTATTGTTACACTATTGAACCGCAAGCTTCGGCTGACTTGTGTCTTATTAGTTCTAAACTTTAGTTACAGACAAGTGTTATTAATTTCTAGATATTAAAGGGTATGTTCTTATGAATTACTTATAGAAGCAGTGATTGCCAAGTTGGTAGAACGCTCGCCTCGGTAACGAGGGCGCAGGTTCAAACCCCGCCTCGTACCTCTGTGATTTCTGGATTTCACGTACAAATCTCAAGTGTAACCCATGACTTTCGACAAAAATGTTTTTTTTTTTTAATATTTTTTATTCACGTAGACCATTATGTACAGTACTTATGAATCGTCAAAAGTTACAAAAATATTATGCTACTGCTTTACCACCCGTTCGGAATGCCGTTCCTATGGAGAAGAACGGGCAAGCATTTTTGAGCAGTACATTGCGTCATCATTACAGTGATCTCTATAATTGTATTATAGGCATTAAATGTGCCTAACCCAAAGTTTTCGTTATTATGCCCCTTAAGCTCTGTATATTTTACACGTGATGCATATCATCAGAGGTACTTATAATAACAAGCAATCATCAAAAAACTTATCCAAACACATTTATAATCTTAAACGATGTCGCCTATTCTATTGTCCAAGTCTACAAACTGAGACTAATATAAATTTGACGGGACTAAACATGTAGGTATTACTCATTCCTCATGGCCGCGACACGTGTAACATGCAATTGCATGTATAAAACTAAATTTAGTTTAGTCTAATTTAGTTTGTATAATAAAGGAATTAGTGTCACTAGCAACCAAATTTACATTTAACATAATTGAGACCACACACCTGGGGTGACCACAAAGCCGTGCAACACAAGAGCCAGGCTATGGACATCCTCAAATCATCATTAATGTAGCCACAGATAAATATCACAGAAGCTAGTCACGCTACGAATGTATGATCGTGTGACCAGAAGTAATGTGTAAAATAGGATATTTTTGTTACTGATTGAAAGGTGACTAGCTATTTCAACATTAATACTTCTGCCTAGTCGGCACGCGAAAACTCACAGGCCAATCTTTTTAGCCGAAAATATCAATAATATTGCCAGATGAATCAGACTAAGCAACGCTTGTATTATGGGTACCTTACAATAAACTAATAAACAATAAACGAATCTAGTTTATAATACTTATATAGATACTAAACATTCACAACTCAGGTACAAATATTCGTTCTCATCCCACAAAGTGTGTCCCTACCAGGATTTGAACCCGGAATCCTCAGCAAATAAAACAAGATCCATTAGTGAACTAATCAATGTACTAATACCTCAAATAAATCTTATAAGTCTAACTTGATAGCCGATATTTGACATACATTTTGATATGTTTTACGTCTTAATAGTGGACAATTTGAAAATGGAACATTTTTAAATTTTCGTCGCATCCTAAAATCATTATCTATATATAATAGGACAGTCTCATCGTACTCAACAAGTCTGGTCACGTTACATATCGTATTAAGACCCCACTAATGTACAAAACATTATTAGAATCGAACCCACTATCATCGAAGTAATGACAATAAGCTACATAACGGCTATTGGACTAAATGCTTTTAGGGAACACGTTGCCCGTTAACAAAGCACCCTAATACTTGGAAAGTAAAGTTCAATATTGTACGATTACATTTTTGGTCCCCAAGTATGGTAGGTTTATTATTGCTTAAATATGGTAGTAAACCTATTTATGATTGATGATGGCAATTAAATGGGTATTGTCGTTAAAAATGATATTGTTCATTTTTATAATGAATTAGCTACGTAACGACTACGATGAGGTACTTGCCCGTTTGAGGGAATGATAAATTATTCACCCCAAACGGGCAATATTAGAGTAATAATAATAATAGCCCTTATTGAATGCCTCACAGTTGGGCACAGGCCTCCTTTCAATGCGAGGGGGATTAGGCCATAGTCCACCACGCTGGCCCAGTGCGGGTTGGCGGACTTCACGCGTCTTTCGAGGGATTCTCTTAGACATGCAGGTCACCTCACGATGTTTTTCATTCTCCGTTTAGCAAGTGATAATTATGATTGAAAATGAGATTCGCATATGAAATCTAGAAATCCTAGAGGTGCGAGCCGGGGGTTGAAACTGCGATCATCGTTACCGAGGCAAGCGTTGTAAAAACTCGGCAATCACTTGTAGTATTATAATTACCAATTACATTGAAATAAAATGTAAATACCTAATCTGTGCCAAAACAACATTGATATTTTTTATCGGAACTATTAAAGGCTAAAAACATAAGATAACTACGCTTAATATTTAAACATACGAAGTACGTACGTAGTAATATGTAAACGTACATAGATAGTACTCGTATATCTACTTCATTCAATCTTCATTCTATAACCTTCCACAGTTTATTAAAAAACTAGCTGTTGCCCGCGACTTCGTCCACGTGGTATTTAACAAAGACTCAACCGTTGGCAACAGCCTGCTCGCGTTTTGATCCCGCGGGACGCATTGCAGATTGTTGCTATCAAACTTAATCAGGCGCAGCGCTACAACATTGGTTTTAATTTTTTTTCGAGAGATCCTATTTTTTTTTCTAAAATAAAAGTAGCCTAAGTTACTCCTTGTTACATCAGCTATCTGCCAGTGAAAGTCCCGTCAAAATCGGTTCAGCCATTTCAGAGATTACCCGGAACAAACAGACAGACAGACAGACAGACAGGCAGACAAAAATTGTAAAAAATGTTGTTTCGGTATAGGTAACGAGTATACATCCAAATGCACTTAGTAAAAAGCGGTTATTTTAATATTACAAACAGACAATCCAATTTTATTTATATGTATAGACGAATACCAATGACATGATAAATAATTGTATTTCTTCAAATTATTTGTAAACGCAGCCACTATTTTATAAACTTATCACTCTCCATCGACTATCCTAAGTAATTAATAGCTCTTAAGCTAATATTGGGTGCACTCAAACAAATGCATGTGGCTATCGAGATGGTCGGCTGTGAGCTCGTTTGAATAATGGGGCGGCAGTGCAATTAATATATGGCAGACTAAAGACTTGAGTATGCTATATTGTAAACTCCTCTGGCAGACTTTGAAGACTTGAATAATGATATGCTACATTATAGGCTATTCAGGCAGACTTTAAAGACTTGGATAATGATATGCTATATTGTAGGCTCCTCTGGCAGACTTTAAAGACTTGAATAACGATATGCTATATTGTAGGCTATTCAGGCAGACTTTAAAGACTTGGATAATGATATGCTACATTATAGGCTATTCAGGCAGACTTTAAAGACTTGGATAATGATATGCTATATTGTAGGCTCCTCTGGCAGACTTTAAAGACTTGAATAACGATATGCTATATTGTAAGCTCCTCTGGCAGACTTTAAAGACTTGGATAATGATATGCTATATTGTAGACTCCTCTGGCAGACTGAAGACTTGAATAACGATGATGCTGGATAAATTAAAGATACTTTTTAACTGTACATTATTAAACAAAATTTGCTTCCCACAAAACGACAATTGTGTTTTTAGATGAATATTTTTTTAAATTGACATATCGAATGTTTAACTTCATATAATGATTACAAATGCGATAAGAACAAATGCGAAGCGCAGGTACAAGGTTTACTATACTCTTTCTTAACCACTCATATAATTAATAATTATGACAAAATTGCACGCTCACCTAACGAAATCTATCGGTCTTATTATAGAAATACTTCGTTCCGCCTACGTAATAGTACAATTCGAATCACCAAGGAAAGCCTCCCCAGATAATTCAGAGTTTCATTAAAACATTCTACACGCAGGCCGGACAGCAGTTAATGGAAATATATGCTCGGCAGCTAGCTAATAAACGGGCGAGCGGCGACTAGCTGGGCTCGTATGGAACTTGTAAGGACGCACGATGGTTGTGGAATGCGACGGTTTGTCTTCATTATTTTACAAGTGAAGGGCCTGTTTTACTTTCCGCTAAACAATCTACCACTTATAAGGCTGATGACAGGTAGAGATTCTTGCAGATCTTAATTGATGATGCACCTATATATGGTCCAGGCTTGGGCACGTTCACTAATGTATTGTAGCGACTACTTCAACCGCACCACAAGCTACGCAGATGGCACTGCAGACGCATTCAGAACAAAGACAATTGACGTCACAATCCTGAATCGCGCTATAAGAGTTTTCGGAGCAAGTAACATATATACAAGATCCCGACAATAACTGTCGGGGCATAGCGGCCGCCCCGCCAGGCATACCACCCGCCTGGCTGGAAGATCTTCCCTTTTCCGCTAAAGTATGATTATGTTTTTTTGTAAATTAGTCTAGTTTTGTTATAGAAGAAAAAATAACTATAATTATTAATTGTTATATAATTAATAATTATAAATTATATATATTTTTTAAGAAAAAATAACGAATAGTAGCGTTATAGTTAGTTTATATATGCACCTACTAGCTGCGCCCGGCGGTGTTACCCGCGATTAAAAAGTATACACATTTTACCGGGATAAAAAGTAGCCTGTGTGCTATTCCAGACTATAATCTATATCTGTGCCAAATTTCATCCAGATCCGTTCAGCCCTTCTGGTGTGATTGAGTAACAGACATCTATCCATCCAAACTTTCACATTTATAATATTAGTGGGATTATTATGTATTTCAATTAAATTTTACCTTTCAATTGAATAACTAATGCCGGTTCAACTCAAACTTTTTTAATAATAATACATTCTTCTACATTGTAATGATTACTGAGGGAAATAACGAGCTTGATCACGTACCCAAAGTTGGTGAATATTTTATTGTTTTCTGCAAAGCGAGATTGAAACAACTTCGTTTTGATACCTATTTTCAGAGACCCCGGCGAACAAATGCAAAGTATTTTAAAATGTTTAATCTACCCAAAGTAATGTGACAACTTTACAGTACATTTTTATTATTCAGATTACAATGGAGAGCACGGGGCACTTTCAAGAGTTCCAAAATCACCGCTCGCCACGAAGAACTTGGCAAAGTTCACAAATAATAAGGTAGCTTTGAACTTTTTTAAACAATAAAAAATGTACAATCATGAAGCCAGAGCGGTGCAGTGTTTCAATGTGTACTAACTAAAAAAAAACAAAACAAACAAAAACTTAGTTACAAATGAATAACAAATTTAACAAATGTGCCAAATTAATCTATACAAATAAATAAAATTGGAGTGTCTGCTTGTAATATTAAAATAACGGCTTTTTACTAAGTGCATGTGGATGTATACACGGTACATATACCAAAACAATTTTTTTGACAATTTTTGTCTGTCTGTCTGTTTGTTCCAGCTAATCTCTGAAATGACTGGACCGATTTTGACGGGACTTTCACTGGCAGATAGCTGATGTAACAAGGAGTAACTTAGGCTACTTTTATTTTAGAACCCCCCCCCCCCCACAACCCCCGCCAACGACTAAATATCACACGATCGCGCCGGCTCAGAACGCGCGAGTGGACTATTGCTAACGGTTGTGTCTTTGTTTAAATACCACGCGGACGAAGTCGCGGGTAGCAGGTAGTAAGTAATATAATGTCTGTGAGTCAGCGTGACCTAATCCAAATATGAATTAGGAAATACATAAAAAACGGCTAGCATTTATTTTGCGGTGTTTTGGAACTTTACGTCGAGATTATAACTTACCGCTCGGACACGGCACAACGCGACGTGCTTGGCGTTTTAACGCCATAACAATGACGCTAAAAGACTCTACATTTCCGCTATAAAAACGCCATGTTCCAGTCAGATGCGCGACATCCATTGCCTACACACAATAGATCCTTGATTGAGCAAAAAATTGACTAGGAGCTAATACTTAAAAATAGTTTAGCTAGAAAATAAATGTTTTTCTATCATACATCCCGTGCATACAGAATAGCGTTCAGCGTTCTATGCTCCGCGTTCTTTGAAATGGGTTCTGCCTGCTGCGTTAGTGCCGAACGGTTTACGTTGATTAAGTATAAGCTTAAATACATACATGCAATTAGGCCCGCATAGTAGAGACACCACGGGCACAAATTACTGAACATAAACACATGATACATTAAACGCATATGCATTAACACAATAGTCTAGAGTAGAGCCCGCATTGACTGATCAAAGTGCTTCATTTAAGTAGTTACTTTATATTTTATGAGAGAAATGTTCGTGGTTTTACTTTGTTAAGTACTCGTACATTTCATTAAAATATACTAAGTACTCGTAATTAAAGTGTTTTTAATGTTAAGCGCTCAGTGAAGGTCAGTAGGTACTCACTTTTTTTTTTTTAATTACCCATTTTGCCCCACTGTTTGGCACGTGTCTCCCCTTTATTCAAGAGGGATTATAGGGGCTCCACTTTGTATGTATATACCACTAGCTGTCCCGGCGAACTTAGTCCGCCTCAGAATCAAATGTATGAGAAAATGAATTTATTGGTACTCTACGAAAAATTAAAACAAATCTATCCCACGGGAACCATACATTTTACCGGGATAAAAAGCCTATGTGCTATTCCAGACTATAATCTATCTCTGTACCAAATTTCATGCAGATCCGTTCAGCCGTTCTGGCTTGATTGAGTAACAAACATCCATCCATCCATCCAAACTTTCATATTTATAATTATAATATTAGTGGGATTAAATTTCTAACTCGGAAATGCCAATCGCGTGGGCACAGTTCGGTTGGTAGGTACATCCAGTGTCCGTTTCCGCGATCCTGACGTTATCTGAATTCCAATGACGTAGTCCACTGATGCAGAATATAATGTGTTAGACGGTAGCATCAGTAACAAAACACTAAAGCCGTATGGACTTTTGAAAGCCTGTACATCACATTGTCATTTATAAAATCATTTCGGGCAAAAGTTGATGAAATGAATTATAGTAGGTATTCGTTTTTGTATGGCGAAGCGTTCTACTAATAAATCTGTTGAATGATTTTTGATGCTGACTGTACCGAAGTACGAGCATAGATTGGAATCGAATTTCGACTGGTTTTATTGAATTGGAGCGTTGTATAGAAAATAACTACAATTTGTTGTTCTATTGAAGTATCGAACATCTGGTTTTAATACATTTGGGATTTATTTCGAAAAAATAAACTGAGTTCTAAGTTGATTCTCATCTCGTAAATCCAATCTCATTGTATAAAATCTTATAAGAGCTTGTTTTCTTTTTAATTGAAAATGTGAATATTTTTTGTTAGCTCCATTTTTCTTACACCTGAATAAGTTTTTTTTTATAAATAAAGTCAGTATTGTGTGCCATTGCTTTGCAACTGCTGTCCGACGGTTAGGCAGCTAGCTTAACAATATAGAGCCTTAGTATCGAAATTGCTTGTGTTTTGAGCCCCAAGGCCAGCTTGCATTGTGGCTCGAAACCCGAGCAGATCCGAACAAGCCCGAATACAATGCACGTTGATTACACCAACACAGACACATATTTTCCTTGTTAAATTATTTTAGGACAAGTTCTTGATTATACATTTATTACGGGCTGATTTATAAATATACCCTTTCTTTGAACGTAGAAACTTATTTTTTAAATTTTTTATTACATTATAGGCAAGTATTTGATCTCGATCTCACCTGATGGTAAGTGACGATGAGATCTACGATAGAGCATACTTGGCTAGGAGGTACCTGTTCACATACGTACATAAAATAAACGCCATAAAATTAGTTTTATTTCAATTGGTAAGCGTTGTCAAAGCTGGGCAGCCACCCAGCACCTGAACCAAATTTAATTTATCATGAACGGACAGAAAGTTCGCGAGTGATAAATCCATTCGGCTGACATGAGATAAAAAACGTTCAGATGAATGAATGGAAGATTAAACGAGATCCGGATGAAAGGAATCGAATCATTTATCCCCGGATTGTAATCGATTTGTTTTGACATTTATGGTTCGACGTGTGTAAACGTGGTAGTTCAGCTGTGGCTTAGAGGTAGTCCATAGTATATTGTCATTGCACATGGAGGCCATAGACGCTACGATAAATCGCTACGAACACTGAACAGTTCCAACGGTACAGTTAAACCATCGTTCTATAATACTTACACAAGTTACGCCAAAACTGTATAGTTATTCCTCTCGTTTTGAGATGTCTTCGACAGACGACGTAGTTGGATAATTATTTGCTTTAAAACACATATTTCATACAATAATTTAACTCCGGCATTAAATCTATAAAATTCAGATCAACTGCAAGCGCTTATACGAGCGTCAGCCAAGTCAGGGAGACTTAAAAGGCACCCTAATACAAAAATGGAAAAAGGCCTAGGTAGAAGAAGAAAGCGCCTATTTCAAATGACGAATTCTCGTGGCACTCTATGCTTGCAGGTGTACGCCGGCGGAGCGACTTTTTTTTTAATAAACAACACAGAGTTGGCCATTTGGCTCTTTGCACCAAACTGAGGGTACGATTCCCATCTGTGCCAATATTGAAAATTATTTTCCTATATTTTGCCATGGCCTTGGTATTACTGAGTTTGCCCCTAGTCCATATCTATAGTACGTATATAATGCAAGCGTTGCTTGTTAATAATGTCGATTTAAAAAAGAAATTTTTTTGCCAACAAAATGAAAATTGAGATTTTTTGTAAGTCGATTTTAGTCATTTTTTATTCTTACTTCACATATTGATTACAAATGCTTTAAAGAAGCGCAGATTCACGGCTTAGTACACCCTTTCCGAATCACCCTATATAGCTTTCTCGGAAAAGAAAAGCAGAAAGTTTTGTGGTAATAATCATGATTTTATAACTTGAGGAAATAATTCGGTGGAAAAAAAGAAACAATCAAGCAAATATGGGCAAAGTTATTTTATTAGCTGTCTGTTAAGCATCCTGAATTACGAAAGTTTACCGAACAATGCTAATAATAATAATACATTTTCGTATTATTCTACTTTCAAAACGTACTTTAAATAAATTTGTACATGAATTTGGGGAACCGAAAAGTTTGGATGGAACGAAAACTGGACGCACAAATTAACTTTTGTTGTTGTTTTAAGAAGTCAAGAGAATAACTGCAAGAAAGTTCATTTTATAGAACGTTATAATTATCATGGGATAATACTGTCGTCTTAATTCGATCGTACAATGTATTTTATTGCTTATTAAATAAAACTAATTTTGCGGATTTTATCGCGTTTATTTTATGTTTTTACGTTCTCGACGTTTCGGCTGATTTACAAAAAACATGGTCACGGGAGGACTGAGGTGTGTGACGTCTTAGTGACAAAGTTTGAACCGGGGTAACCTCATATTTAGTTGTTCTTCGCGGTCCGATCTACGCAGAACGTGCTCATAGTGTCTTGAGGTGCGAGGTGCTTGGTTTTGGATTTGATCATATTAATTACTGGATCCCAAGTCGGCGGTAGCACCCAGCCATCATTCCTATAGAAATTTAGATGATTTTTAATTTCAATGGTCTTACGTATCAGTCTTGGTATGAATCGGTGTTCTTAGGCAAGGATCTGTGGTTGATTAAAATAGGATACACTGTTAAATAAACATCAGTATTAATTTACATCAGTTTAGTTAGTTGGATATCCACACAAATCGAACCATCATGGTTTATTTCCGATAAAGTTTAAACATTATTAATTCTATTTCCCCGAAGGTTTGTGATAGATTACCCCTATGTCAGCCATTGGTCGTGTTGTTACACGGTTTTGACATCGATTCCCATTGAATAAAATATGCCATCGTAAGGCTGCTTTGGCCACATGAAACGTACACACATGGCATTGGGGAAGGCTTGTAATATTCAGTAGCTATGAAGATATTATGGAGTCAATTAATTTTAGGTGTTGTTTGTTTTTTGGTTATGTAAAGTCGACCTAGAAACTCCTATATCACCTTAAGGTTGAATATCATTTGCACATCGTCGCAAGGCCTATTTTTGTCATTTGTTATTTATTTGAACTTAAAACGTATCATATATGAACATTTAGTAGAATTTTTATTAACTAGGGGTGTTTGTCAATACCGAGAAACCACTTTTATAGCCGACCTTATCTTGTAATATAGTTACGTACCTATAACAATGCTGATATATAATAACATTTTGGATTAAAACCTTTTATTTGTCATGTTGGTCAAAAAAACACTTTAAATCGAGTTAATCCGGTAGCCAAATCGTTATCCATTTAATTTGGATTTTACTAACTCCGAAAAATGATTTATTTACAGTTTCTGAAAATTTCTAGGTTCTAGGTGGTAACTATATACAAGAAAACTTACTTTTAATATCAGATTCAACCTTCGCTTCATTCTTCAATATATTCAACAATTCCACATTCATTTTACCAGTCCATTGGAGTAACTATTTCCATAAAATATTTCAATTAAAAAGCAACCAAGACAACTTCACAATAACTTCGCTAAAAATATTTGACATAAAATAAAAAATGGAGATTAAAAAAATAAATGAAAATAGTTTAGCACAAAATGTTTCGTGTTGGATATCGTAGCGGTTACGTGGACGCGCGGCGTGCGGCTACGCCGGCCTACGACGTAGCACTGGCGTAGCAATACCGTAGAGCTTGCGAAGAAGCGAGCGAACGGGATTGCATGGATATGAGTGGATCAGCTGGGGACTTAAAATAAGAGATTTTCATGGTCTTTTTGAACTAAAATGGAACGAGGTTTAACCTTCCGGGTTAACAATGCGAGCAATGTTTAACAAATTCCTAAATCACAAATTAACAATATATATTGCCCTCGGGGATGAACATGAACTCTGTATACAACTAATTAAAATTGCCACACATTTTACATACATAATATTGTCAACGTTACTTGAACTAAACAATAAATTGAATAACCAGCCTAAGGGATGAAGGAAGGTTGGATATTGGAATCGAATCTAAACCTGCGAAGGCAAAGACGCAACTAAGCTTCCCTTGATATAAATATTAACTTGTAAAGGTAATAAGGATTATATATAATAAGTGCGTATATGCTGATGTTTTCCAATTGACAACGAGCACCTACTAATTTGCAAATGGAAATCTAAAGTATTTTTCCATTGTTAATGGATTAAAACATTTGAATTGAAATAAAAATAATGTTAAGTATCGTATCGCGTTTATTTTATGTTTATACGTAGCTGTCGTTTCGGCTGCTTTATAGAAACCATGGTCACGGAAGGACTGATGTGTCTGACGTCTTAGTATCATAGTTAGAACTGGGGTACCCTCATATTTAGTTTTTGTTAAAATTAGTTTTATTTCTATGTGTAGTATTCGCGTAAATATAAGAAATCAATATTATTTGAATTTATTGAAAATAGACCAACCGTGGGTGAATTAGAATCTTCGCAACAACGCAGCAATGGTAACTCATTTTAAACTCTCCTCATCATCATTATTATCACATCTTCCCATTCATGGGTGCATGGGTGCATGTCGCATGGCGCATGGGTGTATGGCGCATGGGTACATGGGTGAATGGTGCTTGGGTGCCTGGTGCATGGGTGCGTCGTGCATGGGTGGAAGCAAGCAACCAGCACCATGCGTGCTAGTTGCTTGCGTGATAACTGTTTCCGATATATAAATACCTATTTCAGGGTTCAAACTCAGTATTTAAAAATACATCATCTATTATATTCCAAAGCACAGATCTCTTCGCATCCCCCGTTTTCTGACCTGACATTCCAGATAGATTAAGTCGCAGATTTCGGGGACGCCGGCGAAGTGAACTTTTACTAAACGAACATTTGTTTTACTTGATAAATAGAGATGTTATTACTCTTGGGTGAGTGAAAAGTTTAAAATAACGATTTCATTAACTTAGCTTTAACTGTTTTTTTTCGTTTAAAGTTAAACGAAACTTCTCATTATGACCGCTGTTTCTCATCAACTGTATAGAATCAATAAAAAATCGTGCTTATCGTCAAACAGTTTGTAAAACGGGGTCTGAGGCGTTCGAAATCCTTGTTTACAAATCCTACTATCCCACTAATATTATAAATGTAAAAGTTTGGATGGATGGATGGATGGACGTTTGTTACTCAATCACGGAACGGATTTGGATGAAATATGGCACAGAGATAGATTATAGTCTGGAATAGCACATAGGTTACTTTTTTTTCCGGTAAAATGTATGGTTCCCGTGGGATAGATTAATATGGTAGCATAAATACTTTTTAATCGCGGGTAACACCGCGTGGCGCAGCTAGTAAGCCATAAAGGGATTATATAATTTAATAAAAACCTCCATAAACCATATTTATAATAATATTCAACGGATTATTATCACAGACAGGATTCAAGATATTAAAATGGTCCATGAATTATAAGTTCACAGAAGTTTGCGAAGAACTTCTTGAATACGTGCGTGATAGCTTCCAGTGAGATGAATTTAAATCTCCCCAGCTTTGCGAAATCTGAGCACTTCATGTGGAATGAAATAACTCCCAAGAAGTATTTCTAGTCTTGAAAACTAAGGATACGAGGTATTGTGCGAATTAAAAAATACACACTAATAATTAATTTAAATTATCTAGAGTAAGGTCGTAAATAAATTAAATATTGGGCTTTTTATGTCCCATTGCTGGGAACCCGCCTCCCCTCCATGCGAGAGGGGTTAGGCCATATACATAGGTATAGTCCATCACCGTGGCCCAGTGTGGATTGGCGGACTCCAACCCGCCTTTTGAGGGGTTCTCAGCCATGCAGGTTTCCGCACAATGTTTTCCTTCACCGTATAGAAAGTAATAATCATGGATGAAAATTAGATTCGCACATGTCATCCAGGAATCCCAGCGGCGCGAGCCAGGGTTTGAACCTTAAGGACGGCCTGATTAGCGCAGTTGGTAGTGACCCTGCTTTCTGTGCCGAGGGTCCCATATTCGAATCCTGGTAGGGACATAATTTGTGTGATGAGCACGAATGTTTGTATCCAAATCATGGATGTTTAATATCTATATAAGTAATATATACTGGGTTCGCCCCCAATCCATTGTACGGTACCCATAATACAAGCGTTGCGTAGTGTGGGACCGTATAGTTGGTGTGTTCGTCTGACGATTTCTTTTCTATTTATTAACCGACTTAATATGTATGTATATGCATAATTCAACTTCATTTAGTCCGGTCAAGAACAAAAAACCATATGTAACTTGGGCACACGTCCTATATAATAAAGAACTGAATATTAATATTGGAACTGACCTTCGAAAAGCCAGCTCATCATCCAAAAGCAATGAATTCAAGTCACGATTATCAGCAGGTGTTCTCGGCATAGTCTATCTTAAATATTCAATTCCCATTCATAAAATCGACCCCTATATTAAATTTCTAGGAAAATGTATGGGCGCATTAAAACGAGAATGAATCAGTCATAAATAGGATCAAAAGGTCACAGCCCAGAGTAGCATACACTAACATAGATTGCTTAAATTATGTTCCCAATAACTGTTTCCAGCAAGTAGGTCATCACACTAATATTATAAATGTGAAACTTTGGATGGATGGATGGATGGATGTCTGTTACTCAATCACGCCAGAACGGCTGAACGGATCTGGATGAAATTTGGCACAGAGATAGATTATAGTCTGGAATAGCACATGGGCTACTTTTTATCCCGGTAAAAAGGACCAACTTTTTAATCGCGGGTAACAGCGCGGGGCGCAGCTAGTATTGTAATATAATCTGAAATGAATGCTCGCTGAAAGTCAATGTGTGTTGATTGAAAAGTTTGATTCTTGCTTTGAAATACGAAACTTCGCGATTCAACAAGAGATTGAACGATAATCTTTGTAAACAATGGGAATAAACATTGGCACAACTTGCATAAACATTTTTTGTTTATTTTATTGTTTGTCGCGGAAATACCAGCACGGGTTTGTGTATGTTTAAAAGACAATTAGTTCTCGCTCGTTGATAAATAGAATATATATTTTGTGAAATAATATATGAGTAATTATTATCTCTATCGAATCTAAGTCAAAGTCAAATCATTTATTTCGTATAGGCCTACGGGGGCACTTACAAATTCTAATCTAATCTATCAGCCGATAGACGTCCACTGCTGGACATAGGCCTCCCCCAACGACTTCCACACATCGCGGTCCTCCGCCACTCGCATCCACCGGCTTCCTGCGACGCGTGTGATATCATCGGTCCACCTTGTGGGGGGCCGTCCTACACTACGTCTTCCGATTTAATTATCTCTATGTTTTTAAGATATTGTTCGTATACTACACTAATTTAAGTCTTAGCCTTAATCTCAACAGTGTTCAAAGTTGAATCTAGGTTCCACCACAGCAGTCCCAGCACATACAAATTATGTTATCACAAATACTACGCCATAAAATTTAGCTGAGCGCGCTCCCTACAAAGGGTTTTACGAGAGACGCGAGTTTCGGGCACCTCGGGGAACCCGAGGCGAGATGATATAAACGTTATATCTAGTTTATTCACATGTCTATTGAGCTATTTACTTATCTGTAATAGCTAATGGATGCATGAGAAGCATGTTTTATTAAGATTATATATTATTTTGTCGATATTTGATTGATAGTTAAAATATAAGTAAGTATATGTTATGAGAATTTTATCTTTATTTATAATAGTTTTTTTAAAAGACATATATACTCTAATCGTTGTCTATAAGCAATGGAATGGCTGTAGGCTTTTAAACTTTTAAACATTTATTAAAATGATCACAAAATGTATAATAATCAATTTGACGAACTGAAAATGGCCATAATCTAAAATCGAGAAGTTAAACTCGATTTTCAATTTTAATAATTCTTCGTTCATTTGAGAAATAAAAATAGATTGACAAAGGTCGCCTTCGATCCGAATCAAGCGCATCGCCAATCGTCGAAACAATTAAAACTTTTCCAATTTCGTGTCCCACGCTCGCTATATATGTATACGAGACCTAACATGAGTTTATAACAAGGAATGATTAAAATATGTTTATTAAATAATCAATTCATATGTAGCATCAGGTTTTTTTAGCACATAGTTTACCCGGCTCCTTCAACATACAGTGGAATGCAAACTACGACTACGGATGCGTGGACCGCTGTATTAAATTCAGCCATTCGTTGATGCAGAGCGCCCGTGAGCCGTAGCAAAGGCAGCAGCGTGTATTCCGTAGCGTATTTATGTGCCGTAGCATAGGCCGTAGCGTTTGTTCCGTAGCGTGTCCGTGCGCCATAGCACATACTGTAGCGTGTGTTCCGTAGTGTGACTCCGTGCCGTAGCCCAAGCCGTAGCGTGTGTTCCGTAGCGTGGCTCTGTGCCCTAACACAAGCCGTAGTGTGACCGTGTGCCATAGCACAGATCGCACCGTCTGTTCCGTAGCGTGTCTGTGTACCGTAGCATAAACCGTAGTGTGTGTTCTTACGTACATTTTGATACACACTAAAGCTGAATTAGCTTCTCCGTGCACAGCAGTTGGCTTTCAGTTTAAAATACTACGAGATTTAGAATAAAAACATTAAAGATAGTTTTATAGTTTTATTATTCTTTGAAAACCCCTCAAGTAAACATAACGGCGTTTTTATTACGCTTAAATTGAGTAGTAGACATTACTGTCGAGACATCAGCCGGTTCAATAACGATGGCCGGCTAATAGCTTGGAAAGTGGATTAGACTCGAGTTTTACTCCGGGGATATAAAAAATCTTGTTTTATTGCGAGCGATGCAGAGACATTACTATCAGATTATTATTTATTTGAAACATTCTGAAAAGATTGTTTGGAGTTGACACTGGACGCAATAAAGTATTCACCAATAATTTCAGCAGGTATGTGAAATCAGCTTAGAAATAATTTCATCACCTCCGAATTCTTCATTGAATTTCGTTTGCACATCATTGGATGGCATGTCTGTGATCATCATTTGTTATTAATTTGAATATAGAACATTTCAAATCTTTGCCTTGTTTGTATTAATAAGGAGTAGTTGTCAAAACTAACCACTATCATGACCGACTTTACCTTTCAGATGTTTCAAACTTGCTGCGTCCCAAGTTTGTCTGATAAGAGTTATTTGGTTCATTATCGGCCCGGTCGTGAGGTAGTTAAGAGACCGAGTTTTGTTTGATATACAGTAAATGAATACCTTGCCTTACCTTTTGTTTAACAAGGTCGATCAAGATACATGGCAATAAATGTATATTGCCTAAGGGGCATTTACAAATTGTCATTTACATTTTTTTTTCTTATCTCTACAACCGGATCGAACGCGACCTCAACTGAGAAGATCCGGCGAGAAACTCAGTGGGCTTGTCCTTTTTTTTAAATACGTTTTTTATAAAAATAAATAAATAAATAAACTTGAGTGTGTTGCCACGCCAAATGTACGCTCCCAAACTAAGTAACGCTTGTATTATGGTACCGTACCATGAAGTGAGGGCGAACCCAGTATACAATACTTATATAGATATTAAACGTCCACGACTCGGGTACAAACAGTCGTGATCATAACACAAAGTTTGTCCCTGCCAGGATTCGAACCCGAGACCCTCAGCGCAAAAGGCAGGGTCACTACCAACTGAGTTTATCAAGTCGTAAATCTTTGATCATTATAATCTTAAGAGTATGGTGACATTTAGAATCGACGTTAAATGTAAGCTTTATCCCACTAATATTATAAAATGTGAAAGGTTGGATGGATGGATGTTTGTTACTCAATACGGCAGAACGGCTGAACGGATCTGGATGAAATTTCGCACAGAGATAGATTATAGTCTGGAATAGCACATAGGCTACTTTTTATCCCGGTAAAATGTATGGTTCCCGTGGGTACTTTTTAATCGCGGGTAAAACCGCGGGGCGCAGCTAGTTGTATGTGTATTCAGAGTGCCTACATTCGATACGTGTATAATATCGCAATAAACGGAACCCAAATATATCACGGAAATTTCCATAACAACACCAAACATAAATTTGACGTCATTATATTATGGCATCGGGAATCGATATACCTCCATTGTTCGCCACTTCTCTTATATATTGTTAGCGGTTGAAATGACAGACTTTAATAGGCAAATGTTGAACTGAAAAATCTTTAACATGGGTAACGGTGAAGGAAAACATCGGGAGGAATCCTGCATGTCTGAGAGGACCCCTCGAAAGACGTGTGAAGTCCGCCAACTCACATAGGTCTAGCTTGATGGCCATCGCATTCATGGGAGGCCCGTGGGCAACAGTGGGACATTAAAAGGACATATTATTTAACAATTTAACCTGCTTTGTGTAAACTCAAAATCGGCTTATATCTAAAGGTTTTTATTTAATGACGCCCCCGAGTCCTATACCTAAAACATATCTATTTGAGACATGAAAAAACAACATTTGTGATAACACTCGTTTATAGATACATAAGTTCTCAAAATAAATTATCTTTTCGAATTACTCGCTAAAACTCAAGTAGTAAATTGTAGAAGTGTCAAGATTGCAATGAACATTGTAATGGCTACATGTTTTTGATCTTAACACTTACTCCAAATTTATTGTCTCTCGCAAGCCTCGCATAACTAAGAGGCTCAATGGAGATTTATTTTAACTTTATTTTGATTTTAACGCGTCGTCTTACCCTCCCTTCTCGCGATTTCGATTAATGTCTAGTTGACTACGTTTTATGTTGCCCATTTATTATACAATGTAAACATCTAATTGTCGTAAAATAGGCACCGCTTTTAAAACGACATTGCTATAGTTTCAGAAATGTTGGAAGTAAAATCAAGCATGTTACCATAACCAATATACTTATGATTAGTTTTCACTATTAATAACAGTCTTTTTAATTATTCATTGTACTAATAATGTCCATCTCAGTTTGTCCGGTGTAATCAATAGACGCATGTCGTGCAGAGCAACGATTTTTTGAAATGTAGACGCATTTATCCCGACGCCTTTCCTCCCATAATAACATAGACGCATTTTAATCGGCGCTTATTATTTTATTTAATTAGAATGGTATTAATCGCATAGGCCCTTTGCCCCATTTTTTAAAAAGTGTAGATTGTAAAATATGAGCAATTATTATCTTTATATTACTCACTATCTATAATACGTATTTCTTTTTGTTTTGACTGTCTGTGCCAAAATAAAAATTTAAAAAACATCATGTATCATTTATTATTTAGTAGAAGAATTAGACGTAATAATTCGATTCTGAATATTAAATAAAAAAGATCAAAGACAAATTATATCATGGTAATTCAAGTGCTTGTGAATGCATTACAAACCATTATTAATATTTAATCATTCGTTCATTGCCGTCGTGTTTATGTAATGAGTATTGTTCTTATTATATTGTAGTTATGATTCATTATCGTGTAATTTATTATCTGATGGTTATCTTTTTGATGTTAAGTTTTTTATGGTTAAAGCTAACTTAAACATTCATTTACTTTATATATCTTTAAAATTCCGAATAGAAAAATACTAGCTAACCTAATTTCTTCAAGATCAGAGCACGTACATGTAGAACATCACAACATACACGCCTTTCTAAGGGATTCTTATGACAGATAATTGGACTTGCTCTCTGGAGGATTTTTTCTTTCTCTGAACTATAATTAGATATTATATTTTAACAAATTATATAAACTCGCCGTTATTGTATTTATATAGCGAATACTCTAAGGCCTATTATATATAACTCTTTGAGGGCCGAACAAAAATATTACCTATTTCATAAGGTGTTTGTTTGCTAAGATGTCACTGCATATGATACACAATTCAACTTTATTGAAATAAAACTAATTTTATCGCCTTTATTATTTACGTTCCCGACGTTTCGGCTGCTTTACAGCAACCATGGTAATGGGAGGACTGAAGTGGTTGACGTCCTAGTGTCATAGTTTGAACCGGGGTACTCTCATATTTAGTTGTAGCTTGCGGTCTGATCTACACAGAAAGTGCTCACAGTGTCTTGAGGTCTTGCAATGGTGCGCTTGGTTTTGGATGTAATGATAATTATTACTGGATCCCAAATCGGTGGTGGGTGCTACCACCGACTCGGTAACAAATCGGTATCATAGCGACGCTGACATCAAGCGACATGTATCGCTGTCGCAGTATGCGGAAGGATACGATATTTATATAACTTCAGAAGTCGGGTTCACGTTACCAGAACTGGTATTCGCTTTCACTACCAGACTCAGTCGAATTTCGTGGAAAGCCAAAGCAAATATCATCGGCCCGCGACATCTACGTACTTATAGGATCAATATTCATTTTTTAATCATGGAACCTTTGCCTGTGGTTTGCCCTCTACAAAGTACTTAAGACCGGTGAACGTGTATATTTACGCTCACAGCATTGTAGCGATAGCGATAACAAACGAACTGGTATAGACATTTTTATGGCAAAATGTAAACGATTACTCGGTAGATAAATGCTAAGGCACTTGTTATTTTATTCAAAGTAAACCGTTTTATTTCGATTACCTTTGTCTCGATGTCCCTACGAATTTACTCGATATAAATCGATTAATTTTGTCCCTCGTCAAGCTTGGCAAGCTTATCGACAAGACTTTTTAATAGTTAAGCGTAAAAGGGAAGATGTGCCAGCCATACGGGTGGTATGCCTAGCTGAACTGGCCGCTGTGACTCGACGGCTACTGTCGGTATATACAGTTTACGTTCTCCGAAAACTCTCATAGCGCGTTTTAGGATTAGGAATCGTCAGCGCCATCTGTGTATCGTCGTAGTGATACATGTTACTTGAAGCGATATTGAAGAGGTCGCTGCAGTTGCCTACAGATTTGCTCTTGATAATAAGCCGTCGATTTTCCATTTCTAATTCAATCAATAACTCGATATAATTGTCAATTGTTTGTCTTGTATTGTCATCGATATTCTGAACACCACAACCACAACACAAATAAAATTAGAAATCAAAAGTTTCTAATCGATAATTGATTGTTGGCGATACTATAATTACAGATTTCATGACAACGTATTGATCGAACCACAAACTGACAGTCTTCAATCTTTGAGGAGATATATATTAATATATTCATAGCAGATCGTTATCGTTACAATACTCTACAGAATTAATGATTAATCACACGAAACATGCTAACGAGGTAAGTAATTAAGCTCCATGTTAAAATACACTTCCTTGGTATATGTATAGGCACTTATTGGATATTTTATATAGGGAAGTATAGTATCAAAATAGCATCAACATCCTAATCAAAATGGAATCCATGAAAATTTGAATGACATTTCCACGATTGACCAAAACCATTTATACATTTGATTTCACCCATCAACATCCCAAATATGCAGTTCTTTTATCTACAGTGATGATTCCTTCAGTTGCCTTTAACTAAATTCAAAGAAAAATTCTAACTTGGCACGTTACCACACGAGGGCTCTGAAATATTTATCGGTTTCAGCATTGAATAGCTTGAAATAACGACGCTTTGTAGTATATATATTCAACCCCTCGTGAGTCTAGTCGTGGCGTGAGTGAAGTGAGTGAACGAAAATTTTGTTTTGCCGCCTGACTGCACGAGACTATTCTGTTCCTTATCCTTATTTACACAGAAGCGACTATGCCACTTCAGGATTTATTGATTGACCTTGCTACTAAATAGACTGTTTACGAGTATAATTATTACTCTAAAATTGTGGGGTTCGACTTGAACAGAATTGGAACAATTCGTTTAAACTCAGAGGGAAAAGGATTGTAACTATAAGTGGAATCAAAGTTACTTTAATCACCCTATCGGTTTCCTCTCCTTCTCCTTCTCTTCTCCCCATCCTCCTCCTCCTCCTTCTCCTATCTCCCTTATAATAAACAATAGGTAATAAGGAATTTTATTATATCTATTACGTATTATATATACAAGATCCCGACAATAACCGTCGGGGTATAGCGATTTATTTATCAATAATCTATAACCTATCTACTAAACAAAGCACTTATTGATAACATGGTGTACATCACCGTGATATTAGAGGTATGAAAAAATCGTACATAGACGCTTCCGTGTAATACGGGCTTAAGTAAAATCTTGCATGCTCACTGGTATAGGTCAGTGCCCCTCGGCTGCACATCTCACTGAATCGAAGGCGGACACGGGCGGACAAGAAACGGATGGGAGGCGAGAGTCAGCTAAGTGCGATTCACACGCGATGACGCAGAGGCACAATCACTTAGTGACCATGCGATCAAACAGTTTGTAGGTTGTCTATACTTCCCTTTCATGAACTACACGAAAATGCCTACGCTGAAAACCCTTGTGATAACTATTAAAATGAATAGCAGTCTTTTGCTGCTTATTCAAATATAATGTCAGTATTTAATACTTAGTAGACACATATATTTAGTTTAAATTAATGTTATGGACCCAATAAATTGTTAGGGAAGCGTAATATCATCACACACATTCAGATGTTTATAAAGATGATACCATCACGCCTGTAATCCCCGAAGGGTAGGCAGAAGTGCACTGTAGTGCACCCACAATTCTCCGACACACTCTTCCTCATTCAAAATCATAATTATGGGTTTTGTTCCTTCCAGAGGATTATTTAATTTAGGACTTTCTAATAACTATTTCAAAAGCCATTAATGGACCTTCTAGTATTCTCAAAGATCATTCAATTGCCTACTTAAAATGTAAGAAGACTCATTAAGTAGCCATTAAAATTGAAAATTAGTATTCTAAATCATGTACTTAACAATCAATAACTCTCTAGAAATGTTTATTTTAATGATCTTTACTTATTTATTAAAAATAATTCATCAGCTTCCACTCTTACTTCTGAACGAATTTGTTTTAAGTTGTATGTTAATTCCCGTCCTTTTAATTAACAGCATAGAATATAATTTACGTTACCACAACAAAGCTAAAATTAATCATTTATAATTGAAATAATGTACATTTTATCCTCCCAAAGTCCTTCAGGACGCCTAAAATTTTTTTGCAGAGTTAGGGAACGGAGTTGGGGCATAGGTATTAATATTCACCACGACACCCACGCGTTTGAGATCGGACCTAGATATACGTCCAGTACAGGATAATGACGAGGGTAGAATGGAATTAGGTACTACGTGGATAGGACTGCGTAGCATAGATCACAAAAGTCGATATAGCTTAAAATGTTGTAATACGAGGGTATTACAACATTTTAAGATATAATTGTCGCAATATTTCTTCCGTACTTTATAGATTTTCAATCTATATTTTATATTATATATATACTAAAGTAGGTATATCCGATAAACTTTGAAATAATGCAGACGGAGTATCGCGAACAACACATTGCCAGAAACAAGCCGATTTGTATAGTACACGCGAAATACAACCTTACGTACACGCGAATTCGTGTGCTAGACACAAGCCGGCTTGCTTTTTGTGCGGCACGCTACTCTTATCGGGCACAACATATTGAAGCTCAAATAATATTGACACAGAACAATTTATTTTTTCGTTTGATCCACGATTTCGTATCCCGTTACCATTATAAAAAAAGCTTGTAAAATACCTACTGAATAATAATTTAAATTGAACAATATTTAATTCTTTCAAAATTGATTGCCACTTCTTAAATACACTCGATGGGTACAGGTATAAACCTGAAACATGAAACTCTTAATTAATATTTAGACTTCAACCGCAGTTGTTTCGCTAGACAAAGCATACAAGCTTTGTCCAGCAAAACTACTGCGGTCTAGTTTATTGCAAAAAACTCCTGAAGGTCCTCTGTGAAATTAACATAAAGTGGAGTCAGTTATCCTAACTAAGTACGCGGTATAGCAAGTAAAAGGCAATTTTACGTGTAGCGCTACAGAAACTAAGCAGTTGGCGTAACTTTTAATAGGTACATTTGTACCTAATAGTGTACGTAGTGAAATGAATTTAGTTTTGCGAACTAGACTTAAAATGTTTGGGTTCTCAGTGTTAAGTGCTGAAGACAAGTTATAGTTTTTAATAGATACAAATATACCTATGTTTGTATCAATTAAAAACAATAGTAGAGTAGTTTAATAAATTATTAAAGATAAACAAAAAAACCCGACTCCTAAAACAATTCGAATAATAACAATCGAGAATGGCAGTCGGGTTTCATGTATTTTTTTGTAATAATTCGTTTATTTTAGACTGTTTTTTTTTTGTTTGACTTGTGGATGCGAGTGGCGGAGGACCGCGATGTGTGGAAGTCATTGGGGGAGGCCTATGTCCGGCAATGGACGTCTATCGGCTGATAGATTAGATTAGACTTTTTTTAAATTTGTTGTTGTGTCAAAATAAGAATACTTTTATGCATACTTTAAGTATGTAACAATAATAGTGTAAAATATATGTACAGGGCCAACAGCAGGTTATAAAAATATAATTCGCAAAGAAATAAATCAAATTATTAGACATTTAAAAAACAACACGCTGTACTGATTGGACTCTTGCTCAACTCTTGCTCGTCATAAAAAAAGTTTCATATATGGAGCACTTGTGCAGACACAACACATACGAACACCTGCAATTGCATTTTGACGAACTGATTAGCTCAGTGGGTAGTTACGCTGCTTTCTGCGCTGAGGGTCCCGAGTTCGAATCCTGGTAGGGACTAGGGGGACAAGCTTTGTGTGATGAGCATAAATGTTTGTATCCAAGTCATGGATGATTAATATTTATACACTCGTAAGTATTATATACTGAGTTCGCCCTCAGTCCATTGTACGGTACCCATAATACAAGCGTTGCTTAGTGTGGGTCCGTATAGTTGGTGTGTTCGTCTGGCGATATTATTATTATAATGATGGGCAAGAAAGCCAGAAAGAGACGTGTAAGTTGTACTGTCGTAGAAAGCAATCCTGGCTGCGCAAAAACAGGGAAAGTACGGGCTTTGCGAGTTCTGTAGAACTCCTCGCGAGAGACAGCAATGAGTATGCCAAGCTGACAACCGATCTTCACTAACTTGATAGGCACACACAGAAAAAGACATACTTAGTAAATATTTACAAGTCTTAAACATTGTCTACTATGTACTTAATCAAAGTGTTGCGATAACGATACATAAATGCCTAACAAATCATTTCCATCTATACTCCAGAAAAAAGAGTTGAATGACTTCAAAACACACATTAATTTCAAAACATTTTAGCAAGCCAGCTTTTATAACACTGAACATTAATCATAAATGCGCGGAATGATCAAAGTGCAGTTGGTAATGACGATACAAATGGGCAATAAATCATTCCCGGCACTTCAGAAGTGCTCGCGCGAATTATTTTTTCGTCGGTGTCAGTTGCAACGCGGGTAATTTATACGTTCTCCACATGGAGCTACGAAAACACTTATTCTTAAAGAAATAATTCATCGCGAGCTTGGTAATTCGGGGAACCACGACTCGGCTGGTTTAAGTTCGAAGGGAATGACAAAGCCGGCGTCATTCCCTGCGTATTATGTTAAAATTACAGACTGTCATTATCTAGCCGCTAGATTTATGTAGACGATTTTACGCTATGGACGATACGCTAGTTGCAAGCTAGCATAAAATAGCAAAATTATCTATTGAACGGTAGGTACCCATAATACAAGCGTTATATAGTTTCTTTGGAACTGTATCGTAGATTTAAGAAAAAGAAATAAAAAAATCTAAATATTCCAAGTTCGCCAGCTTGAAAGCCCCTTCCATCCAGTTTCACGCCTCTCGGTTTTGATTAATAGCTTGCATTTGGTAACTGCTATTTCTCTGTCATTACCGTCCCCTATCCTCACTCCGTCACGTTGCAGATTTTACAGTTACGCCCCTGTGCGGTTCATGTCATTAACATTCTTCTACCGCTTTAAGCAAGGCGCTAAAGAGTGGAATGATTTTTGTCTTTGATTTTTTTTTCTAATATCCACGTAACTTGTTGGGGGAACTCAAATAGAGAGTTAATAATTTTGCTTTATTTTCTACAAATTGTGTTTATTTTATATACTAAGTGGGATCGTACCGAAAACTGATACCATAGGTTCAGCTTATACTTCTAGATCTAGACCCACAAGAGTTAAAATTTTCTGTCGATCTTTTTATGATTATACGAATCTTTTAACGTGATTTTAAATTTATAAAAAAACAAAATAAATTTAGACCTGAAACTGCAATGTAAATTAAAATTTTAAGTCGATACGCTCGAGCGCACTTGTCACTCCCATGCGTCGGGCATCGCGCTGAGCGTTGTTTTGTAATCGCTTGTCCAATGTAACATACATTGCGCGCTCAAAAATTCATACATTTGTCATACATATGACTTTCGACATAAATTATTTCTATAATTTTATTGTAGACATTAAGTGTAACATTTACCCAACGTTTTCGTTACGTGTAAGGGGCATTTACACGCTAATGTGTAATATTAGTGTGTTCCCACCCTAATGTGTTCATAAACGTGCACGAGTGAAGGAAATTAAAATAAAACAGTATAGCTTAACTTTTCGAGTTCTCCCAGAAGCCTGTAGTCTGTGTAGTAAAGTATTCACAGCTTTACTGATAGGGATACATTTCATCATCATCATATATTCATATTCATTTTATCATTATCATATAAATATATATATATATATATATTTTTTATTACATTATAGGCAAGTATTTGATCTTGATCTCACCTGATGGTAAGTGACGATGAGATCTACGATGGAGCATACTTGCCTAGGTAGGAAGGCGGCAGTAGATAGAGACGCTACATTCACTAGGCACATGCAGCGCAACTGATCTGACCCGCCATCCATGAATGGCAGCACCGAACATCATGCCGGAACACGGCTAGGCCGCTTGGCGACATGGCTTTGTTCAGTGGGTGGTGACTAGCCACGGCCGAAGCCTACCACCAGTAGAGTTATATCAGGAGTAGTTATATTTAAAATAACGATGAAACATTTTATTCAACACTGGCAAAATAGACACTTATTTGTAGCCGATTGCCAAACTAAAAAAGAATAAGAAACAAATGAATTACTTCAATCATATCGTGCCTAAATTATATAAAAAAAAAACAAACAATTTAACCTTTAAATCGCAAGTTCATACTTAACCGAAAGTGCGCAATAAGTTTTCTCAGAAAGTTTCAAATGCTCAGATATTTAAGCGTCAGGTAATAATTTAAAAGATTAATCTTCAAACGATAAAGAAATATTTCGGTTTAAGTTATTTGTTTAATTTCTACGTCTTGAATACTTTACTAGGTTTTCAAATATGAATGTGATTATTTCGAGAAATTAATTATTACATCCAAAAGAGTCTTATTCCCGACTAAATAGTGATAACAACTATCTGTTTATCAGAAAAAAAAACAGCTGACAATGTATCATATTTCTTCGTAAAGACTCATCCCTCTTCGACGGGAATTAGATCAGAACGATCAAACTGTGTGTCAGTCTATATAGAAATAATATAACTTTCTCCAATTTTCACTAAAGTGTGAAGTCCGGCTGTGTACGAATAATCTTTCCTATGTAGGATAATGCATCGTTAGATATATATGATCATATGGCGTGTGGATGTATGATAGTGTTATACAGAGTGGTTAAGAAAGAGGATAAGCGTTGAACCTACGCTTCTGTAATCATTATGAGAAGTCAGAACTTCTATTCATCATAATGATTACAAATGTGCTAAAAACACAGGCTCAAGGTTTAGTATAACCTTTCTGAATAACCCCGTATACACATATGACCTAGGTATATCTACATGGTACCACATAACTGATACACATATGTACTATCGTCTAGATAATCGTGTAATATCTCCAAACGGCTGTCGTCATCATTCTTCACACTTTTAATCTAGAGGTCTGAGTGAATTGAGTTCCATTGTCCACCTGGGTACGTCCGACGCGGTGACAAATAAAGTAAATTTATCAATGTACGTACCAACACGTAATATACTCACCCTCTATATGGCGAGACATGTATTGCTGGTAACTTTATTGAGAGCTTATGCGTCACATAATCTTGAAGATAAAAATTGATTCAAGGTTATCAATCCACTTGATAAAAAATGATTCTGGGTTGTCAATGCACTTGATAAAAAAAAATATTCTGGGTTATCAATCCACTTGGTAAAAGTTGATTCAGGGTTATCAATCCACTTGATAAAAGTTGATTCAGGGTTATCAATCCACTTGATAAAAATTGATTCAGGGTTATCAATCCACTTGATAAACATTGATTCTGGGTTATTGTATGCAATCCCATCTCGCATTGCATAGATCAGTGCGAATAATGTGTTATCAGTAAAGTTATTACTCGTTGTTATCGCGAATCCGATAGCGGTTACATCAGACGCTAGCCATTGATAACCTTTGCTCGATGCGGTCTCTCATAATGTGTTTCATAATAATCAGGTTTGGCCTTCATTATTAATAAAATGTTATCATAATATTAGAGGATAAAAATTTAGAAAAATCAAAGATTATAACAATCAGCCCACCCGTTCTAGAGTTATAAATGGTGTAACTAACACGACTTTGTGTTATATATATATATATATTTAATTACAGATAACCCTCCGGATAAATCCCTTATTGTTACTAAAATCATACCATCACTGATAGCGAAGTTGGTAGAATGTGTTGCTTTAGAAACAAGGTATGCAGGTTCAAACACCGGCTCGCACCTCTGGGATTTTCAGATTTTCATGCGGATCTCATTTTCAATCATCATTAAGACTTGCTGTACGGTGAAGGCAAACATCGTGAGGAAAACTACACGTATGTGGAAAGCATGTTAGTGGTTTGTGCTTCACCTCGCCTCATATGGAATCGTATCTACGAATGGGCAGGCTTTTCAACTCGCGCCTCATCCTTTTCTACAAATAAGATTAAAATAATCTAAAAAAAGGTGTCTGAAAACATCGGTGAATATCCAGAAATCCCGTATCTACCCTTTCATAATTCCAACAAACGTTTCTGCAGGACGAGCGTATTTTTCAGCGAAAAAAAGTCCTATCCCAAAGGAATGCTGTCATCTATCTGAGATGTAAATTGTCGCGATACGTCGTGCAACGAGTCAGTGTGGGAGGACGTATCCGGAGCGGTGTCGAGTGTCGGTCTCCGTGTGTCGCAATTTCAAACTCCAACGCAGACATTTATTGCGATGGTACTATTTGCTCAATTGGTCCTTTATTTTTACATTCTAGTGCTTATGAGAGAGTGGCCTTCTATAAGCATTACAATGTTATTTACTAATGACAAGATTATTAATTAAGTAGTTCGATACATGTCGATAAAGTTGTGTAAGTCCAGGTTTATAGAATCGTTGATAATAACCAGATGAAACCAGTAGCTTGACTTGATTGCGAACTCAGTTTATAACAGATAATCTGGGTCTGGATTTGTGGGAGAACAAAAGCCTTGCTCTTCATGTATCTACATCTTACTCTTAACCTTTCATCGCGTATTATGCTTACTTCTTCTTCTTCTTTTTTTATGTTGGCAATCAGCTACAAAATAGTGCCATTTTTGACAGTGTATTTTTTTGTAGCGGGTGACTTATTTAACAAAAACGTCTGAGGAATGAATAGTTTTGATCTCAAAAAGTCTTAATAATGTTGTGCCTCATCTCCCGAGTTTTATACATCGTAATATACACACTTTCAAGGAAAAAGTACATTTCCCAAAGAATAATAGCACACTTCACCTGATGGACGTGGGACGCGAACTCCTCGACTACCCAATACATCTCAGAGAACCTGTTCTACTCGCGTTATACGATCTTTGTTGTTATATTTGCGAGTTGTAAATAAAAGTGACAGGCTCTGTTTAGTGCTAGGAAGGTTTTAGCAATACACACTTCACCGTGAGAGCCTATGAAAAACAAAAGCTCTATTTATGTTAGTCTTACCCAGTCTTAGCCATGGCCTTGTAGCGGAAGCCTTGAGAGGACCGATACCAATGCTTGGTCTTGTAGTTTTTGCTTTTATAAACTCTGCGACATTCTTGAGGCTTTGGGCCGTACCAATTTAAATAGGAACTGTAATGACACTTATTACAAGGCCGTACTAATTTAAATAAAAACTGTAATGACACTTATTACAACCCAGAAATGAGTTAAATTCTGAAAACGAGTAGCAAATAGCATCTAGTTGTACCATCTGTTATACCTCCTATTGTCTCATATGTGCCTGGTACCTTTTCAGTCTGAGTTCCACTTGCTTAATAACCTGTAACATAAAAGCCAAATAATCTTGGTAAAGAATGATTATTTTTAACCGACTTCAAAAAGGACGCGCTCATCAATTCGTCGCGTATGTTTTCTTTTTTTTTAAATAATTTTCTATATGACGATTTCGTAGTGGAGATTTTGGGAATGAATCTATATTATCGGTAATAGGGGCTCGACACTAGCCATCATTCCCACTATCCCACTAATGTTATAAATGTGAAAGTTTGGATGGATGGATGGATGTTTGTTACTCAATCACGCCAGAACGGCTGAACGTATCTGGATGAAATTTAGCACACAGATAGATTATAGTCTGGAATAGCACATAGACTACTTTTTATCCCAGTAAAATGTATGGTTCCCGTGGGATAGACTTCTTTTAATTTTTCATCAAGTAGTTTAGGGGTCAGAAAATGACATAGGTATCGACATACTTTTAAATCGCGGGTAACACCGCGGGGCGCAGCTAGTTGGATACAAGAACAAAGGATGACAAATCAATATCGTTTCATCTTCTGAAGCCTCACAGTGAAACCCTAATATCAAGTTACGAAGGGGTTACAAAACAACTGTTCCATTAACATGATATTGGGCTTCTTATAAACTATGGTGAAGGACTACCGGCAAAATATATACTAAAAGATATTTAAACACCATTTTATCATATTACGCCTACGAGCTCCCAATAAATCAATAGTAAACGTCGCAAATGCTACTGATATTAGAGGAAAGAAAGATTAATTAGTAGGAAGATAATTCGTCTTGTACACAATTGCTCGCAACACAACGGATCTTATTTTTATTAAGTGGGAGATAAAATGAAAGACAACAAAAGAATTTATTTGACAGTAAGCTACTAAAATAAATATACTAATTTGATTCGTATTACAAGTTGCCGCAAAGTGTCTTACTTTTTGGTCAGTCCGCCACTTTACTGATAGAGTCAAAGTCAAATCATTTATTTCGTATAGGCCTACGGGAGCACTTGTAAATTGATATTTACCGTCTTTTTTTAACTCTACAACCGGATCGGAAAGATCTTCCCTTCTCCGCCAAATTGGTGACCCCGACGTGATCCAATTTGGTGGAAAATGGAAGATCTTCCACCCAGGCGGGTGGTGTGCCTAGCGCGTTTCAGGATTGTATGGAGAATTGTCATGTGTCGGCAGTGCCATCTGTGTAGTTCGTGGCGAGGTTGAAGAGGTCACTATATATATATAAAAGCGAAACCCACTCATTGACTGACTGACTCACTCACTCATCACGAATTCTCCGAAACTATGAGAACTAGGGACTTAAAATTTGGCACGCGGTTTCCTCTGGCCTCCTAAGTGCTTGATACGAAAGGATATTTGGGAAAATTCAATCCCTAAGGGGCTAAACTTTGTGGGGGTCATAATTTGTATGGAATATGTTATCCCGTGGATAATTATTATGTTCTAATTTTCCACGCGAACGAAGTCGCCGCCAACAGCTGGTATTTAATACAGCGATTACGGAAATTCGTCTCGGATAATATTCGATTCAGATTCCGATACCTAATTGGAATGATTTGAAATAACCTTGGTGTGCTCTTCAAAGTTTAGGATCAAAAAGTATAAAAGTTGACGATAAGAACGTAAGTCGTCTGAGAGCCGGCCGCGATTGTAGCTGGCATTTTATTTCATTTTACGACCGTTAAGAGAAGTCGCTCACTGCGCCTCGGCCTGCCCGCTTTATGGTCAGTCGTAATAGTAAATATATACTAGCACATTTTTAAACCATCTTAAACATAAACTTTGAACCGTGTACGCAAAGCAAACTAAACAAGGTGATTTAAACTAAAGAAGAAATTGTATAATAACTTTAAACCTGTACTTTTTAAGCGCATTATTTTTGTTTTTTTTTTTTGTAAATATAATGGCTTTCAAATGTCAATGTAAATTTGTAAGTGCCCCGTAGGCCTATACGAAATAAACGATTTGACTTTGTTGTGTGTGTTTTTTTTATTTCGCTAAAAAATTAATTGGTAAAAAAAATTGTTCAAATTTGACATATTGATTACAAACGCGCTAAAGAAACGCAAAGGATAGTATACCCTTTCTGACTCACCTGTATATTGAAATGTATCGCACACATCTACTCTCTTCAAACTTTTATATAAAGTTTATTCCACATCCCATTTAATCGTGTAAAGCTTTAAGTTCATTTTCACTTAATAACACCCGCAAGGAGCACTTCGCTTGTTCGAAATTGTTCAAAAATTGCTCTCAGCATTTATGATGTTAATATTTCAGCTAATATTTTTAGTAACTTGAACGCAATATGCCTAAAGATTCAATACCGTGGGTTATAATGGAATTTTTAGAAAATTACTTGCAAAACACCCAAATATCTTCGACAATTTATTGCCTGTATGGGTATATTGCAGGATATATAAGCAGTGATAGCCAAGTTGGTAGAACGCTTGCCTCGGTAACGAGGATTGCAGGTTCAAACCCCGGCTCGCACCTCTGGTATTTTTCAAGTGCGAATCTCATTTTCAACCATGATTATCACTTGCTAAAACGGTGAAGGAAAACATCGTGAGGAATCGTGCATGTCTGAGAGAACCCCTCGAAAGATGTGTGAAGTCCGCCAATCCGCACTGGGCCATCGTGGTGGACTATGGCCTAATCCCCCCTCGCATTGAGGGGAGGCCCGTGCCCAGCAGTGGGACATTAAAGAAAAGGGCTGGAATTATTATTATTATTATATATGGGTATATTGCTTACCAGCTGTAATCTATGACAAAATGAATTTACTGTAATAAAACTAATTTTAAGGATTCTATCGCGTTTATATTATGATGTTTACGTTCCCGACGTTTCGGCTGCTTTGCAACAATTTTATTGTAATTTTTAAATCTTTTTTTTTTCATATTTCAATAGTTATTTTGCTATTCGCTATAAATAAAATTGGAGTGTCTGTTTGTAATATTAAAATAACCGCTTTTTACTAAGTGCATTTGGATGTATACACGTTACCTATACCGAAACAACATTTTTTACAATTTTTGTCTGTCTGTCTGTCTTTCCGTCTGTCTGTCTGTCTGTCCGTCTGTCCGTCTGTCTGTCTGTCTGTCTGTCTGTCTGTCTGTCTGTTTGTTCCGGCTAATCTCTGAAATGGCTAGACCTATTTTGACGGGACTTTCACTGGCAGATAGCTGATGTAACAAGGAGTAACTTAGGCTACTTTTATTTTAGAAAAAAAAATAGGATCTCACGAAAAAAAAAAAAACCAATGTTGCAGCGCAGCGCCTGATTGTTTGATAGCAACAACCTGCAATGCGTCCCGCGGGCTCAGAATGGGCGGGCAGGCTGTTGTCAACGGTTGTCTTTGTTAAATACCACGCGGACGAAGTCGCGGGCAACAGCTAGTAGATTATAAAAATCGGCACACCCTTTCTTATATACAGACTAAATAGATAGATATATACGACAGAAAAGTCTAGTATTAGTCTAGTACTAGTATTAGTCTTTGTTGTCATTTTTTTCATGTAAGTGTTATAAAAGGTTGAAGAACTACAGTTGTCAGTTATGTCAGTAATTTAGTTAGTTTCTTATTAAAAATCCAAAGTCCACTCGTATGAGGTCACCAGAGATGTTATTAAGAACCTTCTTACATCACTAGCCACGAAACCCGACCAAATTACACATGAAACGGAATACATGAGCGTGATTACCCGCTAACAGAATGCGGGCAAACTGGAACACGGCTCGCGATAACACCTGTTTTTTTTTTAATATGAAACCCTCCCAAATTCGCCTACAGATAATGTATCTATTTACAAAAACGCTTTACAAAGTTTCGTGATGGTTTTGCTGAAAGATAATAAAGTACTTGTAAGTAATGGCCGCTTTATTTAGGTATATATTTATTGAATCGATTATGTTGACCCAGCGGGATGCAAAATATAATCGTGTAGACTTTTAATATGACCTTACCGAGAGATGGGATGCCCGCACCGGCGCTGTAGCGTCTTGCCTTGCCCAAAATATATCTTTAGTAACTCATGGTGAATTGGAAATTTAAAAAAACAAACTGTAAAAAAATCAAGAATCGCTAAGTTTCTTGCCGCATCTTTACAGTTGAAGCGTCCTTATCCAGTTGTATAGTTAAAAAAATACTATTTGTAAATGCCCCCGTAGGATATATATCTATATATAAAAATGTTTAAATTTTTGAATCAGGCAGACTGGCATAAAAAAACAATATAATTGCTTTGGCTTTAATTTTGATAAATCTTAGTGCTATATAGTATAGACTACGATTATAATTTTGTATATATTTCTAGTATATTCACGGCCCCTTCAACAACATAAGCAAACGTTTTAAAATATTTTGACAACTGTTTCATGCAAACCTTTTAGTCCAAAACAAATGGCTAAATATAATAAAAAAATACGTAAAACAGTGTAGACAATTGTAATGTAGACAATATTTAAAACTCTCATAGCACTTTAACCAACACAATGTGGGAGTGTTGAAATTATCCATAACGAGTGTAACAGAGTGGTTTGGGGGTAGCTACCCGCTTTCGTAAATACGCAACAGAATAGTCGGAATAAGAAAATGTACACGTGTACAGATGTCGCGGGCATAACTGAATTATGTATCTCCACAGCTGCCTACTTACAAAGGCCTTTATTAAGCTTGTGAGTTACTATGCCGTATTGGGAATTTGTTAGGAATAACCCTTAGGCCTCAGCCTCGAATTTAGCGGGCAGCGGGGCGGCGGCGGCGGCGGCGCGGGAGCGGCAGGATCTTATGCGTATAATCAAATGGACCGTTCTCGAAAACAGCGGTGCGGCAGCGGCGCGGCAGCGGCGCGGCAGCGGCGCGGCAGCGGCGCGGGGTGACCAACGAGCGCCGCTCCCGCGCCGCGCGCCGCCGCCGCCGCCCCGCTGCCCGCTAAATTCGAGGCTGAGGCCTTATTATTCTGTACGAACAAACGCCTGAGAAGTTTCATATAAGTACCTCTATGGTCAATAAAGTCGGCATTCATAATTCGATTTGCTTGGATAAAGTCTACAATGTGTTTGTTAACGCAAAACCAGACGTCAAGTGCGAGACTATTCGAAAACTAACCGTATACTTTATAGTATTTAGACATGCCGTAATTAATATAAGACACCTAAATTGCGTTTAGCTCGAAATTAATACCATTCCGATTTTTTCCTAATAACTTATTCAAATCTTTAAACGTGTTTAGTCATGTATAAATATGTTTTTATATCGTAAAGTAATTCTCACTCGAACGTTTCCAGCGAAAAGTTTTAACAGGCGATCGCAGGTGGAAACAATGGGTAAACCAAACGGAAATATTTCCGGAAATATTTACGTCCGCCCTGTTTGCGGTGTTGATTGGCTCGCGAAAACAAAATAAACAACCAAACATTTTCCACTCACAATACTTATAGGTAACTATGTATAAAGTTTAAACAACCACTATCATAAACAATATGACTTAAACATAACAAAAAAACAAACAGCAAAACTAAATCAAATAAAAAAAACTATCTTATATTGATTCCTTATATTTACGCGAATACTACACATTGAAATACAATTAATCTTACGGATTTTATCGCGTTCATTATACGTTTTTTACGTGTTTTTTAAAAAACGTATAATAAACGCGATAAAATCCGTAAGCTTAGTTTTATTTCAAACTATCTTATCTTATATTCACGACATTCTTTCCAAGCGACCAAATTTACTTCAAAGCCTGTTTAAAAATTACAAACATTTATTTTCAAGGCGAAAAATACGACACAGACGGATAGAAATAGATAAGAGATCCACTCGATGCTGTTGTGTTGGTTAAGTTTAAGAGATTGGTTGGCTCCTACAGGGCATTTCGAGTCCCCGAAGGGCGAGTAATCATGAAAGCATTATCGTGTCGGTATGAATCCATCCGAGAGTCGCGCGGGGGCCGCGGCTACGATCAACTTGAAATTGCCGATTTGTTTCGACGCCTTTATAAAAGAGCGTTCAGCTCTTGAGCAGCTTTGGAAAAAAAAGTATGTTTAAAAAATAAAGAAACCCGACTGCGTTAATAATGAATTTTAAATAAAATATTGTCGTCAACTTTTTATTTCTTTTTCACCATATGGTGTCTTGTTGTCGACATATTGAATTTAGATTACTGGTATGTATTTAGTGACACTCGCAAGATTAATATTGACGTAAGAATCATAAAAATTGGCCTTCGAGTTTGGTCTCTAGAGCGCCACAAAGTAACAAACGTACATACATAAATAGGCTGATAAAGCCGTATACCCTCCGCAGTCGGGTAAAAAAACTGCGTTTACTTGGGAAAAAAGAGTGATGTGATTGAGCTGATTGTGATTCTACTCTATCAATAATATATTATAAGTGGTAACACTTAATTTTTAGTTCATACTGATCACGTTTGTATACATTTGATGTTTCAATGGTGTTTTTTTTTTAAAGCAAACGAGCCAGCTATATTTTTAAAGCAAACGAGCCAGTTATATTTTTAAAGCAAACGAGCCAGCTATATTTTTAAAGCAAACGAGCCAGCTATATTTTTAAAGCAAACGAGCCAGCTATATTTTTAAAGCAAACGAGCCAGCTATATTTTTAAAGCAAACGAGCCAGTTATATTTTTAAAGCAAACGAGCCAGCTATATTTTTAAAGCAAACGAGCCAGCTATATTTTTAAAGCAAACGAGCCAGCTATATTTTTAAAGCAAACGAGCCAGCTATATTTTTAAAGCAAACGAGCCAGCTATATTTTTAAAGCAAACGAGCCAGCTATATTTTTAAAGCAAACGAGCCAGCTATATTTTTAAAGCAAACGAGCCAGCTATATTTTTAAAGCAAACGAGCCAGCTATATTTTTAAAGCAAACGAGCCAGCTATATTTTTAAAGCAAACGAGCCAGCTATATTTTTAAAGCAAACGAGCCAGCTATATTTTTAAAGCAAACGAGCCAGCTATATTTTTAAAGCAAACGAGCCAGCTATATTTTTAAAGCAAACGAGCCAGCTATATTTTGCAGCGCACTTAGTTCGTGGTTTTATTTTAAGTATTTAATATTTTGGGAATGTTAATTTTAAAACTTAGTTTATTCTACATTTTAAAATGATAATAATACCAGCCCTTTTAATGTTTCACTGTTGGGCACGGGCCTCCCATCAATGCGAGGGGGATTAGACCATAGCCCACCACGCTGGCCCAGTTTGCAGACTTAAAATAATATTAGTGGCAAAATCAAACATTAGAGTTTCATTAACCTCGACCCTTTATGTAGATGATCGAAAACTTATCCCGTATAAATACCGACAGTGTATGTAACCCTATGATGTTAACTACAAAAGGCGTCCCAAGTTTGAGCTCATCAATCTTCGTCAAGCCGAGAATATCAGCTGAAACTATTCAAGATATTCATTTATATGCATAAGATATTGCGTTTAATCCTTCAGGAGTGATTGACTTTAGGGCGCCTATATCTTGATCGTGGTTCGAGGTTAACCAAAGTATTGTAATCTTCATTGGTTTAATTGATAGAATTAGGCGATACTTGGCAGAAAACCATTGTTAAACAAATGGGGGAATAGAACTCACCACTGACCCTCGGCTTGTCAACATTTCCAATTATAAACCAAACAAGTTTGATCGATAATTAAAGAAGCCAGCAACACCGAACTCCTCTAAGATGTTAGTCGTGATTTTAACTCGTGATAGATAGTTTCGCTATCTACACAATGTAACATAAAGAATATTTTTTTTTTAGTTAGCAACATTATAAGATATTTTGTTTAGAGTTGGCAACCCTCTCTCTCTCTCTCTCTCTCTCTGCTCTCACGCTTATTACGCGCAGCTCAATAAATTATTTTAATTTTGATAATCATTTAAAAAATTGTCTTATCTAAACAAAGTATTATTTATTTATGTTGATTCCGCCTCAACAGCTCACGTATCTATCTACATAGTATCATGAACGATAGATAATGTAGGCATCTATATCTTAATCATAGACAACAATAACATTTTAAACCGTATAGTACTTCAAAGAGTTCATAAACTTTGGCATTAGCGTCTTGTAAACCATCGTTTGAATATAACGTGTTCATGTATCCAGCTGGGATTCGCGAAGCGATGACCTTGGGTCTCGTTACTTATTCAACTGTTTTGTTAATAGCAGCGGCAGCGGTGTGGGCCAAGTAATAAGAGAAAGCGTTTGTTCTGCATGTCGCATTATTATTAGGTCTGTTTATTCATTCATGCTTCTATTATCTGAATGAACATTCCAATTTCAAGATATATTTTTTAAGTATTTGTTGTATTGTGGTCAGCTTTTATTGGACCTTTAGCGGAAAAGGGTAGATCTTTCAGCCAGGCGGATGGTATGCCTGGTGGGGCGGCCGCCATGCCCCAACGGTTATTGTCGGGATCTTATATATATGTTGCGCTTTCCGAAAACTCATAGCGCGTTTCAGGACTGTATGGAGAATTGTCAATTATTCACGATGTCATCTGCAGTGCCACCTATTGAGTAATTGAGAAAATCTGAAAATTATCCCATGTTTTGATAGTGATTCTGCTTTTCGAGGCGGAGACAAATTCAAAACATCAAAGGACATAACAATCGGGCCAGGCGTTATTTCGTTGTAAATGGTGAAGCTAACACGACTTTGTTTTATATAAGAAGATATATATTCTAATCGCACTCTTCCTTAACTTGCTCCATACCACCGAAAACATAAGAACTCTGTTCGAGTTCACGTTTGCATTGCGACGATAAGACTGGGATTGTACTGCGCCGCCGCTCTTTGTTTCCTCGTCGTTAATCTCCGACGCAAGGGAATACACGCCTATTCGGCTACTCGAAATATATTTCAGCACTGAAATATTTTACTAAAAGTCTAGGATATATTTATTTTCAGTCCCACAGGCGTGCTTTGAGAAATATGTACCTTTTTCGTGGGTGATTTCTTGGAATAAACGTACTTATTTTAGAAAATTTTATGAAAAATAGGAGAATCGATATTTTAATATGTTATAATTCCTTCGTTTTGTTATGTAATTGTAGTTCCTTAATTTAATTTTTTACTCTTTTTTATGCTTTGTGATTACTGTATTTGGTTTTTATTTTGTCACAAGACTTTTTAAATTTATACTTAAATTTAGCATATTGGTGTTTTGGCGTAAGCTGTAAACCACAACCTTTTTTATAATTCAATAAACAAAAAAACAATCTTGTCACAGCACTAGGCCGCTACATGTTTTACATACAAACACATAAGTAGTACATTACTTAAGTACATTTTAGCTACCGTGTTTAACTACAATTGCATTCGACACAAACAGCAAACAATGCTCGAAGATAAATGAAAAGGACGCAACATAAAATTTACATGCACGAACGCTTTGGCAACGAGTGATAAATCACGTATTGCGAAGTGCGCTAGCGTCCCAGGGCAACGATTATGGGCTAAGTATGACACGAGATAGAGGTTGCAGCGTTACAAATTAATATTAATAATATAATATAATATATCGCCAGGCAAACACACCAACTATACGGCCCACACTAAGCAATGAATGTATTATAGGTACCATACAATGGACTGGGGGCGAACCCAGTATATAATACTTATATAAATATTAAACATCCATGACTTGGATACAAACATTCATGCTCATCACACAAAGTTTGTCCCTACCAGGATTCGAACCCGGGACCCTCGGCGCAGACGGCAGGGTCACTACCAACTAAGCTAATCAGGCCGTCAAATTCACCTCATAGATAATTTAATGTGAGCTGCAAATGCGAAATATTGTGGTAGGTAAACATTTTCTCGCCAGATTTGGGATTTGTTCTGTTATAAATAAACATAAAGAATTAAATAAAAAAATAAATAAGACAGAACCACAGATATATATTTTATATTCTTAATTTAACATAGATTAAAATAGGTCGCCTATACCTATTTCGGTTTCAAACTTTCTATAAATTATAGATTATTTATTTAAGAGTTATGAATAGTATTACTGACTGCTACTATCTCACGTCAAATCGGGCCGACACTGTTAAAACTATTACTTTCACTTGCAAGTACGTTGCACCGTAAACGTTTCGTCTCTCACGTAGGCACCAGCTGGGCGCGGCGTCCAATTTCAATACAAAAGGGACGTGATACAATTGACGGGCTTTTGGACACAACACTAGGTATATACAGGTGTAGCATCGAGATGGCTCAGTATGGGGTCCTCCGAAACTAAACGTGACAAAAAAATATGTTTAAAGGAACCATGAAGTCGAAGTATGAAGAAATATTTACTCCTTACAATCAATATAGACATAAAATAGTCATGATTTTTTTTTAAATGATGGGAATCGATTTCCTATTCACGTATGAGTTTTTTTTAAATCTATGAATGCAGTTTTTCTTGTCTCTAAAATTGGCGAGACGTCAACCACCTCAGTCTACCCGTGACCATGGTTGCTGTAAAGCAGCCGAAACGTCGGGAACGTAAAAACATAAAATAAACGCGATTAAATCCGTAAGATTAGTTTTATTTCAATGTGTAGTATTCGCGTAGATATAAGAAAAAATACATGATATTATACTTGGGAATTGATATAGAGTATGTTAAGTATGTATAGTATACTATATGCCTACCTCTTTAATAGGGTTGTTTCACACGCTAGGACTTTTTTTTTTATTATATTTGTTTGTTTCTCTGTATGAATTTTTTAATCGCAGGAGTGTGTCTTTAATCAATATCAATCAATCAGCCGATAGACGCCCACTGCTGGACATAGGTCTTTAATCAATAAGTTTTTTGGAAAAATGATTATATTTAGGCCTGGGTTGGCGTGGCCCGCGATTTTATACGGGTTCGCTAGGACTATTAGGGGCCGAGCTGCCGAACAAATAACAGCTATTTTTTACCGACACATCGGTATATTTCGCGAAGCTTCCATCAAGTAAGTCTTATAAATAGACTCAAAGCCGAATACACTGTACGCTCATTAGGACATGCCAGAGAATATCTTACGGACATGTTTGTGAAGGCGATCATATGTCCTTACTTGCAGTAAGGTATATCCTTGGCAGTCGACAACGACTCTTACGTTAGCTGTCTCACGTACGCACGAGGGTCGTTGTATTACATTAATTGGAATCGATTGGAGATTTCAGTATAGACCTAAGAACTCTACGTAGCCCTTTAGGTCTCATTTTAGCCTTATACATATATCAGATTCAATTATGTAATATGTATATTTAACTTATTTGAGTGTCCGCGGCAAATTGTTATTTATTTATTAATTGCGCCGAAAAATTAATCAATTTAAAATATATTATTGATTTCTTATATTTACGCAAATACTACACATTGAAATAAAACTTATCTTACGGATTTTATCGAGCTTATTGTATGTTTTTTTTTACGTCCCCGACGGCTTGGGCTTTCGGCTGCTTTACAGCAACCATAGTCACGGGAGGACTGAGGTGTTCGACGTCCGAGTGTCAAAGGTTTATATCAATTAAAATATATTATTTTATGGAAGTAACACCTATTAAATAAAAGGTGTAAAGATAATTTGTCTAAAAACTCACCATATAATTAGGTGCACAGAGAAATGCCAATGGAACGCTTCCTTTAAAAAAATACATCTTTATATTAATTTGATACTGATTTATTTATCTGAATTTAAAAGGTTATCTCTAGTCAGTAGAGCTCCTTTTATTCCTCTCTTATTATTCCTTCTCAACTAATAAAACATGACACAATTCCCTTTATCTGGTTATTAGAGTATCTCTGCGATCTTCCTCTTATTTTATTCCCATGACTGTAACGAGTATCAATTCTGCTGACTGTCCGACTTATCGTAATATTAACCAATCTGTATCAAGTAACATGCGCAGGCGCATGCGTCACCTCACGTACGCACCCGCCAGACGGTAGACGCGGCGCGACATTGAATAAACATGACCCGAGAATAAGGCTACCAGCCTGGATGTATCAGGTACATATCGTATTGATTTCTTATATTTACGCGAATACTACACATTTAAATAAAACTAATTTTTAGGATTTTATCGCGTATATATTTCGGCTGCTTTACAGCAACCATGGTCAACCACCGTGACCAGCGTGAAAACGGATTAGTATAATCCGTGTTTAACCAACGTTACGTCAGCCAGAAGACGTCTGCTGTTTTGCTCGGCATTCAAGTAAAAAAGATTAAGCCAGTAGATAGTCACGTGACTTATTGTTTTATAATAGTCAGTAAGTTACTTGCGTCTTTTGTGACTACATATTCAAAATATCGTATCTATAAAAGAAAGCAAGGGAATCTCTAATAGATATCCCAATGTACAGTTATGTGGATAAATGGTAAAAAATATTTTGATCTAAGTTTGTTGAATATCTTGACAATCATTCCAATCTGTTGATTATCATTCAATTAATAAACCGTTACGATGACACACATCCGATACAATTTGCCAATTGGATGTATCCTTGAACACAATTGTTCGGAGGCTGGACGTAAACAAAGATTGAGTGCAAAGTTCATGCGCTAGTGATGGGTGGTACACGCGCGGTTTGTTTACATATCGATAGTTTTTGTTACTGACAAAATAACTTTAAATAATGTTACTGATAAAGTTTTTGACATACGTCTGTTAAGCTTATATAGTGTTGTATTGATCCTAAATATAATTACATGTTATTAAACAATTCTTAGTTACTTATAATATAATTATAATAATTAGTTACTTATAATGGCGAAGGGCACAAGTCATAGATATACCTACTCGAATGTGGCGTACTAAACTAAACAATCAATGTAATCTGCTTTATATTCCAAGCACACAATAAGGATACGATTTAGCGAATTGATTCAATCTAACAAAGGAAGCAGTGGACTTCAATAGATAGAGAGTCGTCGTGTAACAGTTTATCGATACGTTTGGTTTTTAATAATACTTTAAATAAATTTAATATCTTATAGTACGATACAAATATCTTTTTTAAGTTCTCAATGCCAATTGCCTTACGGGAATAAATACTATTGGCTAAATATAGGTACATTTTTCGAATTGACAGGCGTGATAGTGGTGTAAGACACAAACATGTAATCTCAATATTTATTTATTAATTATAGATAAACGATTTATTTATTTTTGTGTTTATTATTAATTTCCGCACTTACTATCTCACGCGTAAAGTTTAATGACCGAATAACCTACTGCAATATATTTAAAAATAGAACAAATCAACAATGAAATACGACACAGACGCGACAATTTTGTTTTGTTTATTTATAAATGGTGTTGTCACGTGCGGAGATAATGAACCGCACTTTTCGGCCCAACCTTATCTTAGAAGCCATTTCAAACAAAGCGAGTATTGAACTGATAGAGATAACTCGCAATTCCACTATGTATGTTAGTTTATCTATACCCAATATATAAATACGGCAGTTAATCACTTTCCAATATTTATCATTTATTTTCTTCAATTATGTATTATTTATCAGTTAACTTTTTTTCTGAGTCTAGAAAAAAAAAAGTTAAATGTATAAATAAATAAAAAATAAATATCGCCATACGAACACACCAACTATACGGTCCCACATTAAGCAACGCTTGTGTTATGGGTACCGTACAATGGACTGAGGGCGAACTCAGTATATAATACTTATATACATATTAAACATCCATGACTCGGGTACAAACATTCGTGCTCATCACACAAAGCTTGTCCCTACCAGGATTCGAACCCGGGACCCTCGGCGCAGAAAGCAGAGTCACTACCAACTGCGCTAATCAGGCAGGATCTTCTGATACAAGTTACTTATTAATGGTAACTAATTAATTTCAAGGATCTTACGTAAGTCATAAAACAATGATTTATATATAATGGATTGACAAATAAATAAAGTATTAATGAAAAGGTACATCCCTAATTCGTGTGTATTAAGTAGTTATTTAATTACCCGTTCATTACACAAAGGCAAACATTAAAATAACAAATGTACCTATAACTTAAAGTGTTATGACTCGTAAAAACGTCATGCACAGAAAATCAGTTAAAGATAAATATCGATAAAGTAGTACATCCCTACCTAAAACCAGTATCGTATAGACGCCACCGGTTACGATCTCCGAATGCATTATCGACCCGCTCGAGCGTACGACAACACTGCTTCGAAAATTAAATATTTGTTGTAGAATTATTATTTTTTAAATTGCTGCGAATAATTTATTTGCGTAAAAACAAAATGTTTTCGTTTGTGTGATCGAGTGACTTTATTGGATATTTTTTTTTTAATTTTGTTAAAGTGTTAAGTGTACCATTATTAGCAAAATGGCTAAACCATCTATGTTCGTCCGCCAAACTTTGTAAGTACTAACATAAATATTTTCGAAGTTCTCTTTTACTTTTCTACTAGATAACTAAAAAAACCGGACTTCTTCTTCTTACTAATATTTATAACACAATATTACTTAAAGAAAAAAAAATGTGGTAATATGGTAATAATTTAATGGCTTATTAATTGGGATTATTTACTTATTTTATTATTTAATATATACGTTTAAAATGTATCATAGCTTTGTAGCCAGCCAGGACAAGCCTGTGTAGATAGGTATCATAGTTATACTAAAACTACAAATAAACTATACGCCTGACCGAGTCGTATATTAGTTAGTATAATTACATATTTAACACAATGTTTACGTGCTCTATTAAGTAAATAGCAAAATGCAGATTGAAAAATTCTACAAAACAAAATTAATGTTGGTTTTTGTTTTACATTATTAATGCATGACGTTTTTTAGATTTAAGTTAGCACTTAAACAAATTAAATAAACAAAAAAATATGCCATATTTTTACTTAATTAATATAAAATTCCATGTTATTTTACGAAATTATTATTCTTACATAATATTTATAATTATATTTATACATTTTAATAAAAATAGGACACACTGCCCTCCAGCCCCCCAAGTGGACCCAAAACATCCCAACCTAAATTCTTGCAAAGCACTTCAGTTACGTGACCCGGCCCAGCTATCAATTTATTTCATTTATCCATTAACAGTATGAATAAATAACATTTTACCAACAATTTAATATTTTCTCCGCTAAAAACTTCAGAGACAATACAACAATCCCTGATCCGTTCTCAAAAATATATTTGGCTATAATAAATATGGAAATAGGTACTTAAGCCATACATTTATAAAATTAATTTGCATACTTACATAAAGGTAAACATAGGAACAGCTTTTGTTGCGTTATCTCATCACGCGTGGGCACCGTGTTTCCTTGTTAAAAAAGTCGCATGCGCACTTCTATTCGCGAGTCAAATTTAGTACACGACACTTCCTTGTACGGCACTATACATTAACGTTTTAGCTCATACTTTATTGATTCGTTTAAGCGAAAACGAGCAATCTATACGAAAATTGTTGGTATCGAACATCAATCGTGTCGAATGAATGTTGCCCTTGCACTTAGTACGCAGGAGTGTGTATCAAGTTTAATATTCCAGCCGCATACCTACTTCATATTCCGACTTTGAAAAGTCTTAACTGCCTTTATTTTTAAAACAGCTCGTCTCTATTACAATGGAGTAAAGTCCTTTTATGACGAAAACTGTGAAGATTTGAGTTACAAAATAAAACGGGTTTGCTACAGAACTAAAACAAAATTGCCAACCCGCACTGGGCTAGCGTGGTGGACTATGGCCTAATCCCCCTCGCATTGAGGGGAGGCCCGTGCCCAGCAGTGGGACATTAAAAAAGGGCTGAATTATTAAAACAACATTGAAAATTTGTTTCGCTTTGTAAATTTAAAGTATAGCCTGGGAGTGTTTAAACATACCTGTTTTAAGTACCTACTCATTCGGAATTTCAGGACATCTTTTTATAGAAACTGTTACGCATATTGACCTAATTCGGTTAACACGGTTTAATATAATAAAATTAATCAGAAAGTTATTTATAACTTCGCGATGCATCGCGATAAATACAGCACATTACATCTTTACAGAAACTTAACTGTCAACATAATGGATATTTTTTAATAATAATAATTCCAGCCTTTTTTAATGTCTCACTGCTGGGCACGGGCCTCCCCTCAATGCGAGGGGGATTAGGCTATAGTCCACCACGCTGGCCCAGTGCGGGTTGGCGGACTTCACAGGTCTTTCGAGGGGTTCTCTCAGACATGCAGGTTTCCTCGCGATGTTTTCAATCCAGAAATCCCAGAGGTGCAAGCCGGTGTATGAACCTGCGATCCTCTTTACCGAGGCAGGCCTTCTACCAACTTGGCTATCACTGTTATCTGCTTCAAATGTGTATACATGTAGAATTACATCCAACGTAATTCACTAAGCACGTACCCATTTCTGCGCAGCCTCCACCGACCGTCCCGGCGCCACATCGCCGGAACTACGTCGCAGCGGACATCCACATCGCCGCAACGGAAGAACACGGCCGCACCCGCGTACGCCGCCGCTGTGAAACCATTCACCGAGATACCAGGACCGATGGCATTGCCTATGTTAAGACACTCGGCTCATGTGTTACCTAGAATTGGTTAGTAAAGATATTTCTAACTAGCTTCTGCCCGCAGCTGCACTCACGGTAGCTCGGTGAGACATAGCCTATAGCACGCAAGAATAATGTAGCTGTCTATCAGTGAAAGAATTGTCAGAATCGGTTCAGTAGTTCCGAGGACCGCCACATACATCCAAACTCCAAAAATACACAAACTTTACCTCTTTATACGTAATATTTGTATGGAATAGCTTCAGAGAACTTCTTCTTCTTCTTAAGAGAACGTAAAATACATAAAATAAACGCGATAAAATCCGTAAAATTAGTTCTATTTAAATGTAAAACAATTATTAGAATATGAACAGTAGTTTCGGTGATTTCTCTTTACATCCAAACTCACAAGCGACTTGTTTATCATATTATTATGAGGTTTGCTCATGGTTCGGGTCGCGCAACTACTGGCTTAACACAGCTGCTCGACTCCATTAGTGATACCATCCAGCCATTAGCCCAAAAGAAATCCACGGCTTGACATAGGCCTCCCCTAATTATTTCTTCCTATCACGGTCCGATTCCGGCTTCCATGTGTGCGATATCATTGGTCCACCATAAGGAAGGCGACCCTACACTTCGTCTCGCGGCTCGTGGTCGCCATTCTAGAGAACCTTTGGTCATACAACGTGATATTTATGTACGGTAGTAAACATGATACTTCACGCTATTATTGTGAAGTATGCGACCCTGCAATTGGTAGTTGACTCCTTGACCGAGGAACTCGGTACACAGACCAATAAGATAACAGACTGAATTAATAATAACCACTCAATAAAAAATGCGTGTAATATCCTCTGGTACAGATAAAAACAAGGTAAATGCATGCTGTGTATATTATGTGCCTATGGTTCTACCTTGAGTATGCATGCGCTTATTCCAGTGATATTAAGCTATCTAGATCTCGGTCTGGAAGCTAAGAGTTTGATATTTGGACGCAGCAACTCCTGATCAGGTGGAAGCGCAAGGTCAGGGCGCGAAATTCAAAATGTCAATGGTTTTTATTTTTTTACGAAAAATTGGGACATCTTTACGATGTAATTTAGTTTTTTGCGATATTACCTACATTTTTTAAATGTCTAATAATTCGTTTATTTCTTTTGGAATGTTTTTTTATAATCTACTGTTAAAATATTATAAACTATTTTTGTTACACCTTTTATACTTTTTTATATAAAATAACTGTTTAAATAGATATTTTGTTAGACAATATAATATAAAAATAAAGTTTATTTTATCAAATCAACGCAGCATCTGGGTGCAAGTTAGCGCTTCAAAACCAGTAGATGCACGTTGAACTACCCCTAGTCTCAGTCTAAATATAGATACAGAACAACTTTCATTCCGGTTCTGTGCCTGGTATACGATTTATTTTTATTGCACAACCTTATGGGAATCAGATAGATACTAGTTCTACTGTGCTGACTCTAAAATTGTTAGTTTTAAACTATTGGGCTCCCTTGGACATTAATTGAGATAAGCGGCTGACCCAACAAAGGTACAAATCCTTACCATTCCACGGAGAATATTTATCATTCATTTAACAATAAGAAAAAATGGTAAAGGCAGTGCACCAGTATGTCGTCAATAGAGGACTTTTTGAAGGGAAGTTGAACCGTGAAGTGATAAATTTTGTTTTTTTTTTGTCCAAAAAATGTGTGTGTTTTTTTAATAAATAATGTGTAATATTATTGGGATATTAACCATTGTGTGTTCATTAACGTGCACTAGTGAAGGAAATTTGATATAAAATAGTATATTTTGTCTTTGCAAGTTTTCCCAAGACGTCAGGTAAATTTTCAGTAAGGTATCCACAGCTTTACTGATAGGGGTAGGGGATTCGTTTCATCATCATGATCGTCATCATTATTATCATCAGGGGCACTTGCAATGTAATAACAATTATCAAGAAATACTCGACACTGCCAAAAATGACAATATTTTGCAGCCACAACCTCAAAAAAAGAAAAGAAAAAAGTCGCCATTAATGCTCAACTTTTTAATTAAAAACTTTAATAGGTTATTAAATCTTCACGGGCTATGATATTTAGTTAATTTAGTAGATCATCGCTTAGCATACTATTTATAACCTATAAATAAAACGTGTGTATATTTTTACTCTTTCTTCCAGGTAGTTACCATCACACCGTGGGGCTCGGTCTTCTGGAAGGTCTCCGCGACAAATACGGCGACTTGGTGCGGCTGGCGAAGGCGTCCAGGACGAGACCGGTCCTGTACGTGTTTGATCCTGAGACCATGAGAGACGTGAGTACCGAATAAAGTACTATTTGCAGTCCTGTACTACATAACATGCACATGTACGTACATCTTTTTTTTTTTAATATTTTGCATTAATTTTTATTACTAAAATTTTATAAAATAGTTTATACACATTTTTTTTTTAATTATAAATATTGTATACCTAATTTCAGCACCCTTTGTCTATTATTAGGTACTAGCAATTAGTAGCCCTCAGTTCTATTTGTACATATGAACTGCTTGTGCCATAAAAAAAATCGTGAAATACTTATCATTGAGTCGTTCCGATGGCCATTTGTGGTCTTCTTTGTCAGTTCCACTTCAGCAAAATATGCTTTCTGAATGCAAATGCTTGGCTTGTTGATTCGAATACCAAAATCGCTATATGTGTGCCTATAATATTTGAAGAGTTCTCTCAATTTCTCATGGATCCCATCATCAGAACTAAAAAAATATGGGACCAATCTGGAAGCAAATCCTTTCAAATAAAAAAAGAATTCTCCAAATCGATTATTTCATAAATGACGAAGTTCTGAGGAAACAATAATTAAAAAATATACAATCGAATAATGAATCTCTTTTTTTTTAAGTCGTTTAAAAATGATAATCACTCGTGTTTGAACGTTTTTAGAGCAATCGCTCGTAGTACAACAACCATGTTACAATCGCATCGCGAACTCACTATCAAATGGTAGATTCGTATAATCTTTATGGGCTGTTGTTCACGGCATCAGTTGGCTCGCATGCCCCTGTATAACATATCACGATGGTCGTCACTCTTGTGAATTCACTGAGGTTTTATAATACTATAAGTATCTAGTTTGGTAATGCTTATAAAATGGCCAGATTCCTGTTCTGACAATATAGCGGCAGGTTTCACGAAACGTGGACTGTTCTAACGATAGCTCGGGAAGTCAAAGTCAAATCATTTATTTCGTAGAGGCCTTCGGGGGCACTTACAAATTGTCATTACATTTTTTCCTTAACTCTACAACCGGATCAGAATGCGACCTCAACTGAGAAGATCCGGCAAGAAACTCAGCGGGCTTGTCTTTTTTTATCCATTATTTTTACAAAAAAAAAAAAAGAGATAAGGGAGAAGGTTCTTGTTCAGGTATTTACGAGTACTTCCGATATTAAAATCTGACGTGAGCGTCTATTAATTAATTCTGATTTATGTTAAAATTGCACGATTGCAAAGATCTCGAGGACGCTAATCAATGTAACATGTGTTCAGAATACATTATACTATGACGCTATGCTACTGCGCAATTCATACTCCTCAGCCACGTGTTTTATAACCTTCGTAATTTTAATTTGAACCTACAAAAACAAGCCGGTTAATAAGTTGTATTTATCATGAACTCTATCGGACTTTCGCAAAAAAACGTGTAAATTTGGTAAAAACATACTAATTCTCGAATCAGAATCAGAATATTTTTTATTCACGTAGACCATTATTGTACAGTACTTATGAATCGTCAAAAGTTACAAAAATATTATGCTACTGCTTTACCACCCGTTCGGAATGCCGTTCCTATGGAGAAGAACGGGCAAGAAACTCCATGGTTGCTCCTTTTTTTAAAATAGATATTTTACATTTTTGAGCAATACATTGTTATAGGTATGTGAGAACAATGTAGGAACGGCTAATCAGACTTTATCAGCAGGTCAAAAAAACAAAACGTACTAAGTATAAAATTACAGTTAATGGCTACATGGTTCCCACATTTACAAATTACTTATGTAAATGAAAATGAAAATCGACCTACTCAAAACCAACCAATTTTTGACACATAGTTTGTTTTCATACAATTTTTAAGTTTTTTTTTATTTTCCCGTTTGTAAATATTTAGTGCATGTATTAAAATCGATCTACCAAAAAAAAACAAATATACGATTTGATAGAAAAACATCTCCCGATTGATGTTTTTTTTTTAAATCACGGTTCGATTGACTTATATTATGATTTCACACTAAATTCAATTTAAAAATATTGAAATAAATGCGTAGGATTTATGACGGAAAATTCCAATTCGGGGGGCCTAGAATGATGAATTGAATCCATAGTATCAGTTTTGGTTACGAAACCATTTACACCCTGTATATTACTAAAATCACTGATAAAAATTAAAAACTCAGCATTATCCACCTCGGTAACGTTAATCCTACGAACTCTATGCGAATTTTAGAAAGCTACCGCCAGCAGTCATGTGACGGGTAAGATTTGTATTTTCGCATAGTTTTCGAGGTCACCCTAATTCGCCGAACGGTACTAACCGCTTTCAAAACTGCCACATACGACACATGTTACATAGGTACTGGCGAGTACGTACATAGATATTCTAAGCACCGGTCACGCCATTTTCATTTCATCATGTCACATCCATTATTTTATTTATAATGTGTATTTATTGAATGTGTTATTGCTATTAATTACTTAACATTGGCAAAATACCCGCTAAGTTGTGGGTGATGCCGTATTCATATCCATTTTATTTCATCGCATCTCATTTCGTAAAAAAAAGAATATTCTAAGCACCGTTGTGATTAGGAAAGAGTATTACCACAGGATTCTGAGTACCTATCTTCTAAAGTTCTTGTATCACCGGGCCCGTTAGGACTTCCTAATTGGGAAATGTAAGCCAGTTTGACCCAGTAGGCAAGCTACTAGATTATACCTAGAAGGGTACGTATTCACACAGATCCTCGCAAGGAACACCGATTCCGACCAAGGATGATACGTGAGGCAATTGAAATTAAAAAACATCCTGATTACAATAGGGAAGATGGCTGGGTGCTACCACCGACTTGGGATCCAGTTATTAATATAATTAAATCCAAGACAAAGCGCACCATTGCAAGTCCTCAAGACACTGTGAACACTTTCTGCGTAGATCGGACCGCAAGCTACAACTAAATATGAGGGTACCTCAGTTCAAACTATGACACTAGGACGTCAAACACCGCAGTCATCCCGTGACCGTGGTTGCTGTAAAGCAGCCGAAACGTCGGGAACGTAAAAACATAAAATAAACGAGATAAAATCTGAAAAATTACTTTTATTTCAACTATTACACATAGCTTAAAAGTATTTCCGCGCATGTACATACTACGCTATTGTAAAATACCGAACTCAAATTAAAATCTGAAAGTATGTCAGAATCGGTACCTACTTATTCCAAATAACAAGAGAACAGGTTATCATACGTGTCAACTGGCTAAACTTTTAATCTACATTTATTGACAATTTATCAAAATATAAATAGCAAATGACAAACATCGCTATCTATGACGCACTTGTAAGGTCACTATTATTATGACATAATATAATAATGATTATAAAAATAACTAAACAATAAGTTATCGAGCGATTCTTCCCAAGTACTACATATTTTATTGGTCAAACCGCTGCTAAGGAACATGTGCCTGGTACGTGGTAAAAATAACATTCAACGCTCCACATACCATTCATATGTAATAGATATATATTTCGTCGATTGACACATTAGCGGGGCCAAACACGTAAGTTACGTAATGTATTACATTCAATAAATATTTAAATATGTATTATATATATATTATTATTAAATGTATTACATTACGTACAGTAAAAATGAAAAAACATGAAAAAATGAAAATATTTATTTCGTACAATATAAAAATATGAATAGAAGTAATTAGCCTGTATCGTAAGGGTCCATATCAGTGTTGGATTAACAAAAAAAAAAATGGCAAAGTAATTAAAATTAAGGTAAAATATAATATTTACATTTTTTTTATATTTTATATACATACTTGTTTCTATTGTATGTATCCTAGTAATTTTCAGTCTGGATTGTGTCTGTATTAATGATAGTTTTATTCTTCTTATAGAATATAATCGCAAAATCGTCTGATATATTTTTGGCATTCCGAAGATGCTTTTCAAAGTGTATTGTGTGACCAGCGGCACGAAGTATTATTTATCAAAGTTGTACAATCCTAAAAATTATGTAACATAGCAAAATGTTGAAAAGCTATTTTTGTTTTGGCGATTATTATGACGATAATTTAGCACCCGTTTGACCAGTATGTTGACATTTGATAAAGAACTGCCTGTCACACCGTATTAAACATTTTGCTACAAATCTGAAAAATAATTTAACTGTATTGATGTACTGCCCACGACTGCATTGATTCATATCAGCCGGCGTATAAACACCTTTAAATAATTAAATTAGTACCTATAAGATTACAACCCTACTATCTTTATTTCATTATGTTTACCCCATTTAGTGTAACATAAACTCGCATTTTTCAAAACCCAAAAACCATTGTCTTCTATATATTTTACTGACAAATGCAAAGTTGTCATAATAATGATAGCCGTCCGAGTCTGAATATAAGGATCGCCAATTGTTCCGCAAGCCAAATAACTTTCAAACAAATTTCCTGGTTTTTTTTTAAACGCATTACGCTTCGGTGTGACACACAGCCGACGCGCTACCATGCGCCGGCCACGTGCTAAACTGTTGACATATATAAGTAATTTATGTGTCATTGTTCCGAGTTCGCATCGTTTATTTACACAACAGAATACCCCGACTCTGTGTGGTGCGGGTAGCTATATACTACCGTTATCTTCAAACTACGATTAATTGAAGTGTGGAATTAAACACTGTTACAGAAACGGTTGGAGACATTAAGTTGTTATTAAGCATTCTAATTTCCTATTCTAATAACCTCTTTACCCAAGGATTAAGAGCCATAAAAGGCATGCGTTCAGAATCAGAAGGTCGAACAGGCCTCGTAAAATTGATCAAAACGGATTAAAAATATCGTCCAATGTGACGCGACTTGGTCGCTTGCTCGCGTTTGTCGGGACCCTTATCATGATCTCATCGATAAAATTAATTAGAATTTTATTTTGGAGGTAATAAGTACTATACTTCCATGGCATGATAATTAGTTATAATGTATATGTTTGTTTGTTTAGGTTTACGAAAGCCGCTCGACGGAGGCGCCGCGCTTCGAGCGCTCGCCGCTGTGTCAGCAGCGGAAACACGTCGGCCACTGTCCGGTACATGGGTATGTATCATACATAAACCGGAGAACATACAGAGAATCCAAACTGTGCTTAACCTACTAACCACAAAGTATATTCACAGAAATAAGTAGTCTAGTGTAGTAAATAGAGTTCAAAATGTCGTGAATCGAAAATTGTATGGAATCTTAAAATTATTTTATTTCAAGATTAAAATACGTTTTAGTCCACATATTTAATTAATATTATACGTTTAGAATAATGATCTACCTACCTACGCAAATGAATTAATTTTGGACGATGGCAAATATACTCGTAAGTATGTACGTAGGTACATTACACTCGAAAACACCTTTGTAAACAATATACTCGTATAAGCGGATCCTTTCAGTAACTACACTTAGGCCTCAGCCTCGAATTTAGCGGGCAGCGGAGCGGTGGCGGCGGCGGCGCGGGAGCGGCGCTCGTTGTTCGCCCCGCGCCGCTGCCGCGCCGCTGTTTTCGAGAACCGGTCCATTTGATTTTACGCATAAGATCCTGCCGCTCCCGCGCCGCCGCCGCCGCCGCCCCGCTGCCCGCTAAATTCGAGGCTGAGGCCTTACTGTGTTATTTATGTCAAAGCATTTCGCGAATTTCAATTGAATTAATACTACTTCAATTACTTGTCACTATAATATTACTATTATAAATGCGTATTTATAATGTTGATACACCGATATTGACGACCTGATTTGCACATTTATGGGTAGTGACCCTGCTATCTGTGCCGATGGTCCCAGGTTCGAATACTGGTCAGAGCCTACTACATCGAATATTAAGTACATACTCAAGTTGCGTTCGAAATAAACGCAACTGTCGGTAACCTTCCGAATAAATTGTGTATAAGTATAGTTTGGTAGCTTCATTGGTATGCGTAGACTCTGACCCGAATCACGAAGAATATGATAAATAAATATCGCCAGACGAATACACTAACTATACGTTCCCACACTAAGCAACTGTTGTATTATGGGTACAGTACAATGGATTGGGGCCGAAGCCAGTATATAATACTTATATAAATATTAAACATACATATCTCGGGTACAAACATTATAGTGCTCATCACATAAAGTTTGACCCTACCAGGATTTGAACCCGGGACCCCTCGCACAGAAAGCAGGGTGACTACCATGTCAAAAATAATATACTGAGTTTGCCCTCAGTCTATTGTAAGCTACCCATGCGACCGTATAGTTGGTGTGTTCGTCTAGCGAGATAAAAATGAATGTCTTTCTAATCCTCAGGCCTTCACCATCCAGATATCTGTTTATAATTGTTTTATTTTTAATGTCGTTCCATTGTTCGCAGCGATGACACCAAAACAATATGGGCAGCCATCAAAGCTCTGCTCCAAGACGGGAGTCTTCTCAGGAATTACGACAAAGCTTTCGATGGCATCGCAGCTGATGTTACAAGCAGGTAAGATATGGATCTACGGAAAATACCTTGAAATGGCAGGTCTTATACAGGTGATTCCGGAAGGGTATACTATGTCTGAAGCTGTGATTCTTTAATGCGTTTGTAACATTATGTGAAATTCGATTTCTCGATTTAAAAAAAAAAACAACTAAATGTCAACTGTATTTTTTTCATTCATCGAAATAAATGTTACTATAGAATATAGCCAATCAGATCAACAACTCACGGGGTGCGTGTGGTAACGTTGATATGATTCCGAACAAGGTGTGGTTCCGGAACCACAGTTGATTGTTCCACACACAGTAATGGTTTTGAGCGTCCAATCTATTAAGATATCTATCAATGAATCGCGATTTCTGATCCCTTACCCATTACATATACATCGATTGATTGAACAGTCAAAAATAATGTTTATCAGATTAACGACTCACAAACAATGCGTGGGCGCAATCCATCATCAAACAGTCATTGTCGTTAGCTCAACAGTAAACAACATGTTATTCTGTCTACCTACATTTATTTGTTGTATTTTACAATTTACATGTGGGTCGGCCATGCACTGATGACTTTCGAGTCAAAGGTTGAACGAATGTTATCAGATAACAAATATCCTCAGACAACAATAGGCTAAACATAACGTTACAAAACAATAATAAAAAATCCCATTCACGTACAAAATCAGAGTCAAAATATTTTTTTTTTTCCATGTAAACCATTAAGTACAGTACTAATGATCGTCAAAAACATTACAAAATGCTATTCTACAACTTTACCACCCGTTCGGAATGCCGTTCCTATGGAGAAGAACGGTCAAGAAACTCCATGGTTACTCCCGCACCCATTATTATATTTGACCTGATTAGCTCAGTTAGCGTGACCCTGGTTTCTGTGGTTAAGGCCCCGCGTTCGAATCCTGGTAGTGCCAAGATTTGTGTGATGACCACGAACGTTTGTACCCGAGTCATAGATGTTTAATATCTATATAAGTATTATACACTGGGATCACCTCCAGTCCATTGTAAGGTACCCTTAATACAAGCGTTGCTAGTTTGGTACAATACAGTTAGTGTGTTCGTTTGGCGATATTTTTTTTTTTAATGTAGAGACGAAGCAGAAACATTCATGGTAAGCTTTAATTTCAGACTAGGAGAGCTGCGTTACGCAGAGAACGCCCTCAATGATGAGTTGGAGACGGAAATCTATCGGTGGGCTATTGAGACCATTGGAGTGATGATTTTCGGCATCAGACTCGGGTGTCTGGACGGAGCGGTGCACAGGCCAACCCCGGAAAACAGGTGAGATTGGCTTAACAATATTATACTACTACTATACTATAACCAATAGAATCAATCTGGCATCTTAACTAAAACCCCCTTTTTCCTAGGACACCAGAAAAGACCTCTCTAGACGATGACATCCCCGATCAATGCTCCCTCTCCAAGCGTTCCATGGAAGACCTCACTCCGGCTGAACGATTCGTGCGATGCAGCAAGGATATAGCTGATGGAAACTATCTTATTCGAAGCGAAAACACTCTCAAGACTGAGTCGCAGACCTTCAACAGCGCATTGAAGGCCTTTGACAGACATTTTACGTGAGTAAAGTATAAATAAATATCGACAGACGAACGACGACGAGCCTGGTACCCTCACCACGGAAAGCAGGGTCAATAGAACTACCAACTGAGCTAATCGGGTCGGCTAAAGCCACTCAACCATCAGCCATCACAAAAACCTTCGCATAGGTGAAGCTTCTGGTTAAGCGGTGCTGGCGTATTTCACCCCTCAGGGTGGTAAAATGTAGATGAAAGATTCCATGCGGGCAGCCGGACTTAGTCTTATCTTGGAAGGGCCAGGCCTGATAATCAGGCATTATAGGGTCTGTACTCGTACAGATATTTTTCCTGAACACAATGAACAGAAAGCCCGTATGTGGCATACTCTTCCAAAGATAAATGCTGCTTACGTCCCATTAGCGTAAACCTAAATTATTATAAGCACAATTTATTTAGACACAATAACGAATAAAACTAGCTTGTTGGTTTCCCTTATTTTCTATGAATGTATCTTAGAAAAAAACTAGTACTTACTTACCTAACATATTCCTCAACAGACTGACTGAAAATTTCCTACTAAGAGCACTGAACGAATTGAATTGTACTGAGCTGAGGCCGGAACAAGTTCTTCTGGACAAGCTTAGGCCACTGCAGAGACGGATCCTGCCTCTTGCTGCCGACATGTTCCTGGCTGGTGTTAACCCCGTAAGTACAAGAAATATGTTGTCTTTTTTTTTTTTATACATTATAGGCAAGTATTTGATCTCGATCTCACCTGATGGTAAGTGACGATGAGATCTACGATGGAGCATACTTGCCTAGGTAGGAAGGCGGCAGTAGATAAGAGACGCTACATTCACTAGGCTCATGCAGCGCAACTGATCTGACCCGCCATCCATGAATGGCAACACCGAACATCATGCCGGAACACGGCTAGGCCGCTTGGCGACATGGCTTTGTTCAGTGGGTGGTGACTAGCCACGGCCGAAGCCTACCACCAGTAGAGTTGTCACCTGGTTGGCACCACCCAGGGTCACGTGTAGGGTATCTCGAGGGTACTTAATTCTCCTACGGACGAAGGTGACTCGACCCTAAAAAGTAAGTGAGTCAAGTATATTTGGTCATCAGTCCAAAATGTCGAACATGAAATGTATTATAATCTTGGTTATCAATTAGAAGGCGTTCATTGTATTCATCGACCTCATTATTTACAAGACGGCGGTCATTATTTTTATCTTCATCATCACTACCTAGAAGGCATTTATTCTTTTCATAAACTTCATCATCGACCAAAAGGCGTCCACTACTAAGCGTAGCTTTTCGCAAAGATTTCCATACATCACTGTCTTTCGATATTTGTATCCATTGGCTTCTGAAACTCATGAAATCCGCCTTGTAGGAAGAAATCCTATACTAGGTCCTATACTAGGCTTGGTCTTTCAACTTGTGCGTTTCGACCCTTCAATTGTGCTCAGCCCTTTATTACCCTTAACACTTTCAGCTTGCTCAAACCGCGCTCACCATGTTACACCAACTGTCCCTCAACGCGGCCCGACAGCAACGCGCCCACGACGAGATACACTGGGCCATTGCCTCCAAGGATGCCGGGGCTGACACCCCAGACCTACCGTACATAAGTGCCTGTGCGAGGGAAGCTATGAGGCTGTACCCAGTCACTGGTGGAGTGGTTAGGAGAAGTATGGAGCCTCTGATTGTAGCTGGATTCGAAGTGCCTGCTGGGGTGAGTTGGATTTTGTTATACGTAGTATTATGATTGTTAGTAGTGTAGCGGAGAGAAAGAAGAACAAAACGTTGTGCGTATGGAAACGGTGAGAAAAGTTAAAGTGGCACGTACGTAGGCTCAGGCGCAAGTTGCTAGCAAGACTCACAATCAAAATCAAATTCGTAACGAGCCCGTTCCCCGCGCGTGCCCTATGAATGGCGCCTCGACTCCAACTTTGCCCACCCGCACTTATTTAAATAAATAGAATAACACATAATACATACAAGCATATCGCTACGCATCGCCTTCAATGATATAGCGACACATATACGGCAATCGGCTTCTCAGCGCCTATTTGGAGCTCAAGTTATGTAGCTCAAAAAAGCCTTCTGCGGATTTAAGGTCTACATGTGTCTTTTCCGCCATTCCCTACTCTATAGTATCAGATAACCACGTAATGGCACTTGACGCTAGTGAAACTCCAAGCTCAATACACATCTGTACCATTTACGCCTAATGTGTGGTTATTAGTATTATTTGTGTCGTCACTTATATCCGTGCTTATTAATATAGAACGTACTTAATCAGCTGTCGGGGTAAATCAGAACGGCGAGTTTTATTGTAATAATCCTCCTTCTGTTATTGTACATAGCATACTTATTTAGATACTAATTGACGTGCCTAATTGAGGTAATATATTATTGTTAGGTATTGTTTTCACTTCGCTCAATGTATCCTTCAGAATCAGAATCAGAATATTTTTTTTATTAATGTGAACCGTTAATCAGTACCTACTTATGAATCGTCAAAATTGTAAAAAAATACTAAGCTACAACTTTACCAACCGTTCGGAATGCCGTTCCTATGGAGAAGAACGGGCAAGAAACTCCATGGTTGCTGTTTTTAAAAAGATCCCTTCCATTTGAGCAGTACACTGTTATGGGTATGTGAGAATAATGTAGGAACGGCTAGGCAGACTTTGGAGTATTGAAACTCTCGTCACATGCATCTTACAAAAAACTTGATTTCTATCAAACACGCCTAAGACCAATCATGCCGATTCCATTTATCAAACAAAATAGTTCGTATTGAAATTGGCTCCTCCGTTCTTAAGCTACGAAATACGTACCTTTAATAAATATTATCTATACTAATATTATAAAGCGGTAATATTTCATCGAGGTACCGCGGGCGGAGCCGCGAGCAGATGCTAGTATTTTATGTAGTTATAGTAACTGGGATTATTCATGATTTACGTACGTACACTACTGAATTCCAAGTAGTTAAAGCCAAAATCCTCTTCATCCAAAGGAGCCTGAATGAGATCGCAACTTGGGATAACACTTTCCAGAGTTCATTTCATTCAACAAGCTGTTCATTCCTTTTTTGTCCTTATTACAATGGAATAAAACTAATTTTACAGATTTTATCGCGTGTACATTATGTTTTTACGTTCCGTATAATATACGCGCGATATAATCTGTAAAATTAGTTTTATTTCAATGTGCATTATTTGCGTAAATATAAGAAATGGATACGTTTTACAATGTTTATGTAATACATACTGAGTTATCTATATTCCATATTTCTTTTGCAGGTAGATATAGTCCTAGCACACGGTGTCACCAGCAAATCAGAGAAGCAATGGGGTCGGGCAAACGCCTTCGTACCAGAACGCTGGTGCAACGAGGGTTGGGAGCCCCTCAAAGCCTCCAGAGCCCATCCCTTAGCCTCCATGCCCTTCGGAGAAACTTGTCCAGCTACAGGAGTGGTAGGGAAGATGCTATCGACATTAACGACACGAGTTCTGGACAAATATCGGCTGGAGTGGCACGGACCAGCGCCTAGTGTGGGCACAATGGGAGTGAACAGAATAAACCCGCCTTATTATTTTGTATTGCAGAAAGCTGCTTGAATAGTGTGAGATCTAGCCAGTAATGTTTGTTTGATGTTGAAGGTATGTGATTGAAGATTTTTGGAATTTAGCATAAAGTCACGCCAGTATTTTCCGAAGGCAGTAGAGATATACATGCCCAAATGTGGATGAATTTATTAGAATTTGACTGGAGCCGGATAACAAGTAAGGGATTTGAGAAAATTGGCGAAAGATGCCTGATGTTTTTTTTGTATTCATAGCTCTGTCGCCTTCTTTCATGGTCCAACGGTTCTAATCAAATTAGATCTTATGTGATTGTACTAAAGTTGAGATACATACGTGATCGAGCTTGAAGTTCATCACAGGAACATAAGTAAATGTAATTACTTAAGTAAATTCACTGAGGAATTACGTAAGGCTGTTGTTTAATTTTAAGATTTTGGAACAAGTGACTGTAGCTGATTCAAATAAATGACAATAAGTTAAATATGTTCTTTAAATGTCCTTTGAATGTGTTGCACGTCATGTTGTCGGTCAGGTTCGTGAGGTCGGTCAGGTCGGTGAGGCATGCAGGCCTCATTAGAATGAAGATTGTTATTATAAGATGCGAGTACCTACCTAAATAAATTACCAATTTTACGGAACTTGTTTCAACATGTGGTATAATCGTTATCTAACCGTAGGAATCTGTTTGTAGAATTTTATTAATTATCTTGTAAACGTATTATGATTTTTTGCTTTAGTATAATTAAGTTACTTATATTCACTCATGGATACACCACAGAAGTAAAAAGACACTATATTTTTTTTTGTCTAAAGCCATGTTCACATGATGAAACGTCTGCGAAAATCATTATGTACACATTCTTCTACAATATGTACATAGGCACTGTGAATTATTTTTTTCGATCTAGACCTAGCTTTAGATATATGTAAGTAGATAGAACATTAAAAATGCAAAAAATATGCGATAAAAAATAAGCTCAAGTTATACATAATTTTGTATTCCTAACTTAATACATTATTTACATTTTTAAAACTTACAATGCCAAGAATCAATTAAAAGTAATATTTTCAAAACTACGCCCCTTTACTTATGAGTCTGAGTTTTGTATATCTAAATAAATAATGTATCGCGTCACGTGTTACATAAATAAACACTTCTATACAAAATGCATTTCTTTTACGATCCCTTTGTTTTTAATTTTATTAGTTCATTACTCTTTCGATCGTTTAATAAAAACTTTTTTGCAGTTATGACTGCCTATTTCGGATATTAATTTTTATAACAAAAATATCATAGCAGATATTATTTTTGATACAGCGGCCGAGTCTGCCATACCTATTTGGAATTGTTGTTAGTGTGTTTGAACTTGCATCCTGGGAAAACTATTAAACTGATTTGAATAAAACTTGGCGCGGGGATAGGTTATAACCGGGGTCAACTTCTGATATATTTTAAGTCCCCGGATAATGGAAGGATTCCTCCCCGGTGAGCCATGAAATTAAAGACCAGGCGTCCAAAATCGCGGGCACAGATAAATAATAAATAAGAATCGGAACATAGATCGACCCTGTTCCAATACTTCACAACTAATTATAGAAATCACACAATATTAATACAGTGTATAGCATTTTTGACATCATCTTCAATCAGCGCTCGTATACATAGCCACAAAGTGCTAAGACCCTAACGATGTATCACATATGCGTATAGTAAACGGAACTGCATACTACCCTACGCCTCATTACGCGAGTCGAATCGCATTCGTAAACCACCCACTTACGCGAAATTAGCGCACGTCAGAGACAATAATTCCTCAATGTCAACCCTATTGCGTATGAAATACGATCCGTCGGTGGCGCAGAACCTAAGCACACGGCTCATGTATATAATTATTGTTTAATTATTATTATTAACGTTAGTGTGTCTGTCTCAGAATATGGCTGAGAATATGTCGCTAGGCTAGAAATAAAATAAATAAGACTATTTATCATATACCAAACCCATTGAAATATATAAGGTTTAACAAAAATAGTGTAAAATATTTCAAACGGTTGACAAGTAGGTGATAAAGATCACGTTTATGTATAAAACTAGCTGCGCCCCGCGGTGTTACCCGCGCAAAAAATCATGTCGATCCATTGCGCTATGAAAAATTGAAACCAATCTGTAAGCGGTGGCCGCAGGTCCGCCACACGCCGGGGTGAGAATAAAACGGCGGGAGGGATGGTTAAATAAGAACATTATATTAAAAGAAAATGTTACCGTGCGGACATAAAAGTGACAACATTTACAAGGCCTAAAACAAAAGTCAACAAAAAATATGTAATAGCTTCCAAGGAGATCGCGTCGTTAACATTCTCCACCCTAGTGCTGGTTCAACACTCCAAACCAACATGGATTCGAGCGACGCGTGCCGCCGCACGCTTTAGAGTTCCAGTGTTGATTCTGACCAATAAGCCTCTCCCGAGCCACACCCCAATGTGGATTGACGGGAGCGATAAACGTCACCTGTGCTCCGTTGGTCCGAATAGGTCCAAGCTGCAGTGGGTGAAAAGGGTTCTAACGATGAGCCATTTGGACGCCAGGTTCGTCTTCCATTCTGGGCATCTTCGAATCTGATGGGAAATCTACGTGACGATCAATCTGGACTATACACTGGTTGTCCGGTACCAGGGACAAGAGTATGTCTTGACTGAATGACGTCCACTGCGCATGCTTAATGAGTAAAATCAAAGAGGTCATCACATGTACTCTTACGGGCTTATCTGGAACTCTTCTCACTAGAATTGTCAAATCATTCCTGGTCCTCAAGGCCTTTAGTCGTTGTAGCACTGTCAAAGACCAGATGTAGCTTTGCTTTATTCGGATTAGCAACACTGTAGTGTGGTGAATGCCACGTCTGAGCGGCAGCTTGTGTGTTCTCTACTTTCTTCGCATGATCGTTTTCAAGTAAATGACTCGCCCTATTCGTGTACTTGCCGGCAAATCCTACACTTGCGGTCGTCTTTCTCTCGATGCCCTACAACCATGTCAGTGCATTCTGATAGCTGACAGACATTTCGCAGTACTTTTCCATCCATGGCAGGTTCACATGCCACCTACTGTCGACGATAATAGACGTTTGTTCCAGTACGGGCACAGATTGTTCGTCATCATCATTACTGCGTGGCATACCTGTCACGGCCAAGGACTCGATTGCGAATTCTATAGGGGTGATGTTAAACTCTTGGGTAGATTCAAACAGGTCTCCATAAATAGTGTCGTGCATATCCTACTCAAGTTAGCACTCCGTCGTTAGCAGCAGAGGTGGCGGTGAAATCCTTCGGTGCGCACGTTAACGGCTGAACTGTACCATCATTGGTGCCAGGGCCAGTCTCCACTGGCGAGCACAGCTAGCCCGTTTTATTACCATACTCAGGGGCTGACTGTACGTTTTGTAGTTCCTGTTGGTTGCGCTCTAACCACCTCTTCACGTCTGTGCCATCGTTACCGCGTGAACTGTATTTCTCGTCCAATTCCGCCAAGTTCGCTTCCGATTTCTTATCAATAAGTTCCATTTGTATCCGTGCATTTTGCGTGCAGCTTCCTATTCCAGTCGTTTCCCCGCGCCAGTATAGATGGCAAGGTCGACCTTCTAATCTTCGATGCCTTACAGGCACGTGGTGGCGGCGACGTCTCTCGACGCTCAACGAAAGTGCTGCCACCCGCACTAACAATTGTGCGATCGAAGACAGGTACCGTTACATCAATCTGCGTTTTATTTACATCAGTTGGCTGCTGAGTACCTTGTTGTGGATTGAAATCCGCTGTTTCCATTAGTGCATGCTCCATACATGCCATCATGCGCGTTCTCACCATTGCAGAACGTGGCAGTGTGCGAATCATTGGATCCGACCGAAGAACAACTTGTAAGCGATGGCCGCAGGTGCGGCACACGCTGGGTTGAGAATGAAACGGCAGGGGGGATGGTTAAATAAGAAACTTATATTAAAGGAAAATGTCACCATGCGGACATAAAAGTGACATAATTGACAAGGCGCAAAACAAAAGTTTACGAAAAAATATAAAACAGCTTCCAAGGAGATCGCGTTTTTAACAAAATCGGGATAAATTTAAATTAAACGGGAACCATACATTTTACCGGGATAAAAAGTAGCCTATGTGTTATTCCAGACTATAATCTATCTCTGTGGCAAATTTCATCCAAATCCGTTCAGCCGTTTGGGCGTGAAAGAGTAACAAACATCCATCCAAACTTTCACATTTATAATATTAGTATAGATTAGTATAGATATATGTGTATAGTGTTGGATTTGTCCGTGAGACGGCGAGACATTACCGTTGCTTCGCGAACTTAGAATGTAATGTTATTCAGAAAAGGTCATATATTTTGATATTTTTTTCGGGAATATTACGTTTATAACCTACTAGCTGCGGCCCGCGGTGTTACCCGCGATTAAAAAGTATGTCCTTTTTACCGGATAAAAAGCCTATGTGCTATTCCAGACTATAATCTATCTCTGTGCCAAATTTCATCCAGATCCGTTCAGCCGTTCTGGCGCGATTGAGTAACAAACATCCATCCATCCAAACTTTCACATTTATAATATTAGTGGGATTAAAATATTTTACACTATTATTGTTATAGGTGCCTTATATTATGTTGGCCTACTCTAGAATAGCAAATGAGAATAACGAATGATCACGTTCCGCTTGCGGAATTACGCAAATGTCAATGTGATTCTGAACAAGCCGCGGTTCCGGAACCACGGCTCGGTGGAATCTGGCGTGATTGGACGCTCGTAACAAACACAATATAAATATGAGTTAACTCTCTCGTTAAAAATCGCATGCCAAATGGTATACGTTGGTCAAAACTAATATTTATACCATTTGTGATATAGTGTTCACCACGTGCAAAGTCATAAAACAATATTAAGCTAAAGACCTACCAACATGGTTATTAAAAAAAATAAAAAAAAATAAGCCCGCATTGTTTCTCGCCGGATCTTCTCAGTTGAGGTCGCGTACCGATCCGGTTGTAGAGTTAAGAAAAAAAATCGATTTTTAAGTGCCCCCGTAGGCCTATACGAAATACATAAATGATTTGACTTTGACTGGGATTTAAGTAAGTAAGTAGCGAAGGCACAACTTAGTAATGATTAGACGACCAGTTAGTAGTGACCTTGCATTTTACGCTGAGGGTCCCGGGTTCGAACCTGGTAGGGACATACTTTGAGTGATGAGCATAAATATTTGTATCCGATTCATGGATGTTTAATATCTATATAAGTATTATATACTGAGTACGCTCTCAGTCCATTGTTCGATATCCATAATACAACCGTTGCTTATTGTGGGACCGTATAGTTGGTGTATTCGTGTGGCGATATTATTATTATATGGAACACGCATGGCACTGCGGGCCTAATGTGTCCTTTCAATGAGAATAAAGGGAGGCACCGACAATAGGATAGAGCCCGCCATGACATCTTACGAGAGTCGATGTGCGCAGTCATTAATCACAAAAACTGCGCTTTAATGGCTGACGAGACGCTTCTAAATGCCATCTGTTGGGGAGGCTGTGCCAGGACTGGATTAGACGAAGGACGAATTAAATCTGCGGCATTCGCTGCTTTGTTCAACCAGATGGAAAACTAATTTAGATTTTTTTTTAACTTTCTCAGTGTAAAATTACAATTAATTGTGTATAGGTCTAAATTGAATATTCATTACAGTTTATGAATGGGCATAGAGACGTCCTGTACTTTCAGTGTAAATAGTTTTTCAGTATCTATGTACTTACCTACCTACTCAATTTGTACGCGGATTGTTGGTATTATTGCTTATTAACACGGCATTTATAAGACAGCTTTTTTATTCCCTCAATAATCCGAAATACGGTTTTGAGTAGGTTTGGTTGTGATATATGAAAAAAAGTGTTTGTCCGTCTATCTGCTGGGCTGAACCCACACACATGGCATGGTAATAGTAGGTATATACCTAACTGGGTCTATTTATTTTCTCGGGAAGGTAAGCGTTCCGTCGGTACATAAAGAAATGTCTGCCTACGCATACGAAGTCAGTATTTATTGCTAAATCAAGTTTAATTTTAAACCAAATTATGTAAATGCGATTTTAAGTCATTTAAGAGTTTAATTGCGCGCTTATTTCATACCCTTCTTTATCCATTCCAAAGCACAAAAATGAGATTTATCTTCACGACTTTATCTGTGTCCGACAGCGCCCCTAAATTATTAAGTTGGTTATTTCAAAACTCCGTGTAATAAAGTTGGAACAAAGGTCGGGGATGAAAGCAAAAAGGCTTGCACAAGCCCTCTCGGAATTAAGACAAAGGAAGGGCTGTTTTAGTCTCTACATAGCGTGTCCTTGCGCTACAACATTTTACCCCTACCTTACGCCAATCCGGTTTTAGCAAGCACGAAAAAACCTGGTGTTTTCATTACGCTTGGAAATGTTGTGTTAGGTACAAATTACGCTACCGTAACTAAATTGGGCGTTTTGTTATACCTACAAGATTTTACCTAAAAGATTTTTTGCGCATGTTTACCTAGCAATGCGAGGAAGGTGTTATATTATTTAATAAACATAAGGAACCTAGCAGATAGTGTATAAGTAGGTTTGTAGGCATATATGCACGCTAGGTATCGATCCTTGTTCTTTATATAAAAAAGTCGATGGGTAAGTAGGATACGGTGACCAATAATGTTAGGTTCATCTCCTGACCCCTACAGTTTCAATCAATGTCCGGAACATTGTAACGAAATAAGCCCATGTAAAGTTTGAGGCATTTGAAAATGTACATGATCGTAATTTCATTGGATCCAGATACATTCAGAGTCCCGTAGACTTTTAGAAGTTAAATGACATAGTTACGCACATATTTACCATATAAAATGTTTTCTTACATTTCTACCAAGGATATAATAATAATATGCAGGTACCTATTAGTCCAGAAATGAGTATACATCCATCGCTGAGACTTGAGCCTTGCTCGGTGACTCGTAAATACCTACTTTCTATACGGTCCCCTAGCTCCCTGTCGTTGACAACCCCGGTCCCGTCGATTGTCTAGTATCTCGATATTATTTTGTTAGGTGATCCCTTGGAGTTGGGATTTGGGAAATTTTATGAAGGTCCGAGCAATGTGTTGATCTCTGCGGTTATGTTAAAGATCTGGATATATATGATAAACGTTTTCTCGTTTGTTGTTCATAGAGAAAATATGTCTTTCTTAACAAAATGTCAAATCGTTTATTTCTTATAGGCCTACGGGGGCACTTACAATTTGTCATTACATTTTTTTTTCTAACTTCACAACCGGATCGGAACGCGACCTCAACTGAGAAGATCCGGCAAGAAACTCAGCGGGCTTGTATTTTTGTTTTAAAGCCATTATTTTTAATAATGAAAATAAAAAAAAATATTATTCGCACGTCTATTTATAAGGAGGTACTTCCAATTGTTAAAATGGATATTATTTTCCTTTGACCATTTTCCGTGTATCTTAAAAATTGCATTTTTTTGAATTGACCATCCTTCAGTCAGTACAAATTGAAGAAAGACAATTCTGTAAATCAATCTTTTTCATTCTCCAAATACTTGTAGGTATCTTTTCTGCGTACCAACTAAATCTGTTTTTCAAAGTTGTTGTATTACACGATGTGATTGAAAACAATAGCAATCCTCCAAAACGTAATAAAGGGACGAAACAATTTGAACAAGTCAATGTAGTCCCGGGAATATAGGACCCGCGAGAGGTGAAGGATGACGCGCGGGAAAACTTTTGAAATTCTTCCCGACAATACAATCCTATTCACCGGTGCGAATACCACTGGGAAACATATTCATCTGAAAAAAACATACCTTTTTGTGTCCCCAGAGTGTACGTCGAAGAATACCCACCTATTTGGGCAATTGCGTTTAGATTTTGCGAGAAATTCACAGCAATAGTGTGGCTTTATTCACTCGTAAAATTACGCGTATTTTTGGTGATCGCTAAGTTAGATTAATTTTAGGGTAAGTTCTGAGTATTTTATTCTTATGGGGTAGTCATTGATGCGTAAAAAAAAACAAGTACGTGCTCCCACTCTTCGGTTGCACGTCGTACGTGGCGTCGCATAACGTGAATAGTGCGGTAAATGCGTGGTTCGATCTAAGAAATTAAAAAATAATACAAATCCATGATTACAGTATGTATATTTTTCATTTTAATATAAAAAATTATAGATATCCACTATAATATATTTACACACAAGTAAATGGCAAAACAACTTGTCAAGATTTAAAAATAATGTAAACCAAGTAAATATACATGAAATATGGAAACATTCGATCTGGTTGTAGATAAGAGTTACCAATGTTTTTTTTCGCGCTGATACTTTATTTGAACCTTTCATATAAATACTCGGGCCAGTCTGTCTGTAAATCAGTAAAAAGTAAGATGACACAAATTCTACTACAAAGGACTAATAAGTCTGGTACAATAGCTTGTAGCATTATAAATAACTTTACTTGTGAAAAACTCTTTGTCGTACCATTGCGAATGGATTAAAAGATCTATTAGTTTGGGGTAAGAATTACAGCATATTTAACTGCAAAACTAATCAAAAAGGAATACCTCAACGTAGAGCCAGCCTTTTATTGATTAGTAATTCGGATTTGGAAATCTTATTTTTTTAAGTAAACGGACTAACCATGTATGGTATTTATATTTTATACGACTATTTCAGTCATTTGCAAGAATTATTGCCATTTAAATTGTTATTGCCTTATATAAGATATTACAGACCGAAATAGACATTCTCTATCACAGACTAGATACACAATTTAGAAACCAAAAACTATAGACACAAAGTACATTTTGAACTGTACTGAATTTCGGTAATAATGACGGTGTTATTTAGAGCTCTATTTATATAAATGGAAGACACAATATCCACTTTCTATCATGCAGAATAAAATAAAGTAGCTATATTTAAGTACAATAAAATATTGTTTTCTATGTAAATGAGATAACTATTTGTTTGCTTCTGCGCAACCGAGTCACAAGCCAGCAGTTTCTCCCGTCGGAACAAGTTATTGGTAAGAAATAAATCCTGAAATCCTATTTACAAATCTCATTCTAATAGAACTCTAAACACCACTATCATAAAATATATTTTATAGTTGGCACTAGCACTGCAACTAGCTCTAAATATCGATACATCACAAATGTTATCATTGCAAGATAAATAATAAAAACTCAGATCTAATATAAATGATTTATCTTGAATTTTGATTGCACATTACACTCGTCCGAAACCTGCCATTACTATACAAAAACACGGAGCCCTAACAAAAGAATTGGAAATTAATAAAATCCATCATTTATAATGTACTTAAAGAAAGCTTATTCGACGTTACGCCTAAACAAATAACGGTCTGATCACATAAATGATACAACACTTAAAAACAAATTATTGAAACATAAGTACATAAACAATGTTTCATTTCAAAAGCGTGCCAAATGTGTTGTGATACAGCCCTAACACATAACTTAAATGCTGAACCCTAAAGAGAGATTGTACATTTCGTTTATTACAAAAAAAAACACCGCTTAGTGCCGTACAAATGTGTTTTGATATGTACAAGAGCTTATGTTACATTAGTCTACAGTTGCCCATACACCTAAACTATTTTACACAGACGAACATAATACCTATAGTTTTTACACTCGCAATGTTCTAAATTTTAGAACATTAATTATTATATTACACAAATGAACCGAGTTTAGGGTTACGACAGCGGCGGGGCGGGGCGGGGCGGCAGCGGGGCGTAAACGCCATACTTCTGGCATATTGATTTCTTATATTCACGCGAATATTAGATATTGAAATAAAACTAATACAACGGATTTTATCGCGTTTATTTTCATTTTTTTACGTTCTCGACGTTTCGGCTGCTTTACAGCCACCATGGTCACGGGAGGACTGAGGTGTTTGACTTCCTACTGTCAATTGAAACGGGCTAGGTTGACACTAGGACGTCAAACAGCTCAGTCCTCCCGTGACCATGGTTGCTGTAAAGCAGCCGGGTGGTGGACTATGGCCTAATTCCCCTCGCATTGAGGGGACACCCGTGCCCAGCAGTGGGACATTAAAAAAAGGCTGGTATTATTATACTACAGCGGTAGCGGTGAATGAACCGTAATTAGCCCAGCCACTGGGTTCGTTCATTTCAGTACAGTACGACACATCGCATACTGCTCAAGCTTCGCCGTCGTCCCGTCCCGCCCGCTATCTGCCGTACCATTGGTTATTATTGCCATCGAAATTAACCGTTCCCCAATATCTATACCCTATAGATAGATCAATAAAACGAAAATAAGGCTCTATTGTAAGGCAGACGTTTATACATTAAATAAAGCTTTCCAATCTATTGGTATGATTATTGTATATAATAAAAATCAGGCTTAGAATTTAGTGTACCAAATATTTTCAACAATGTTTCTGCTTTTATTGGATACCAAAATAAATTGGCGGGTAAATCTACTTTAATCTTAAAATGGTAACTAGTTCGTAATGACGACGTTAGTATCTAGAACCATTTAAGACAAAATCTGATAGAGCTTTCATAGAGTCTAAGAAGTTCTTTCAGCATTGATATTAAAATAATTTCCAAGCAATTACATGCTTGAATGATAGTATCAATCACATATTTGCTTGGACGCATTAAAACAGCTCTTCTAGCTAGACAAACAAAATTACTAGACAAAAATCTAGCTCGGTCCGTCTTTTTATTTTTGTATCCAACAAAACCGAATGACCTGCATGGCGTTGTCCTTGCAACCGAAATCATTGTATCAATCAAACCCGCAAACAATTCGCACTATACACATTTACACACGCGATCCCCCTCGCACCGTTTATATTACAATGAACCCACGTTTTTAAGTATGTTGAGTATGCAAGCATGAGAAACTTAGGAGTCTCTTAAAAGTATTAAAATTAACACAATATGGACAAGAGATAAAATTTCAAGTTAACACTGGGAATTGGATATGACACATGATTGGTGAATGCATGTTTGGCCAACCCTACAATTATTACACTCAGTAATATTTATACAGGCATTGGACTAAAAACAGATAGTAACAACATACTGTGTGGATACTTCGCGTTTATCAGAGTATAACCATCAGAGCAATTTTAATTCCACTTAATTTGTATAAAAAATGGCAGTGATTTCTTATTGCATACAATCTCACATTCTTTGTGCGCATTATAAACTTGCAATATCTTACTTACCCTATAAGTAAGAGCTACCACAGCAAATAAGTTGGAGATAGTGTTATGGCCAGGTAACAGGGCCCAAACTAGTTGGGCAAATATTAAACGAGATAAAGTTGAATTACTTTTTCCATAATATTTACAGGTTTAGAGTGAATAACTGAACTTTTTTTTTATTTTGAGACACGCAACATTTGAAGCGACGGAAATGTCGTGAATAATATCGATAACGCGTCAGTCGGAATAAATTAATATCGCCAGACGAACACACCAACTGTACAGTCCCAAACTATGCAACATTTGTATGGGTACCGTACAATGGACTGGAGGTAATCCCATTATATATATGTATATAGGTATCTATATAGATATTTGACCTCCATAATTGAGGTATAAATATTCGTGCTGATCACACAAAATATGCCTCTACCTGATATATTCCAATCTGAGTTCATCAGTATAGAAAGCAGGGCCACTACTACCTATGCGTATTGGGTTGTAATACATACCACAATCGTTTATTTCTTGTTCACATCGTCACACACTTGCATACACAACACTGAACGCCACGTTAAGTTCACAATAGTTCACTTTTTGAGCCAAACGACCATTGATTCGTCTGGTTCCCGCTTCACTCAGTCCAGCTGCTGGACTTGCACCACGGACGTGGGCGGTGGCAGCGAGATCTCGTACTTGATGAGGCCGGCGCCGCGGCCCGCGGAGAGGACCAGGCTTCCAACTTCTTTTGCGTCGCCGCTGTGGTCAGAGATGTTACATGAGTGTGCTTAAGAGGATGCTTATGTTAATTGCGGTGATATTTAAGTGTTCAATATTTGGAATCCCGAAACCTGATTTCATAATTTAAAAAATGATGTTTGATATTATCTGGAATAGAAAATCTAAACTACGTAGAAGTTTAGTTTCTCACACAATATTGGTCTGATCCGAGGAACCGTAAATTAATCGATGTTTTAAGTGGTAAGTAATGATAATTTCACACTTATTGTAGGTAAGCTTGTTTTTTCTTATCATTAATTAAAATTCTTAGCGCGTAAGTACTCAATGGGAAGTAAATAATTCTATCCCTTTCGCGCTACGATGCATAGTCTTGGTAAAGGTCTTTATAAAGGGTCTATACAAGTAGTTTGACCACAAAGAGTATTCTATTCTTGTACCAAATATCTCATGCATGACGATCAAAATAATAAAGTCGTGGTAAGGCGGTAAGGTTACCTGGTGGTGTGCAGGCGCTGCGCGTGGTGCTTGGCGGGCTGCGCGTGCGCGTGGTGCAGCGCGGGCTTGCAGTCGCGGCCGGCCTGCAGCAGCTGCAGCTGCGGCGCGATGAGTCGCCGGCCCACGCCCATGCCCACCGTCCCCACCACTATCTGGTTGCCGATCACCTGACCCGATCGGTTCGTTACCTACAAAATAAAAAAAATAGGGTCTATCTTTTTTTGGCTTTCTGTATCGTGTTCGAATCTCGGTAGCGGGAAACCTTGTATCAAACAAGCAAACATTTTAGTACCCGAGTCATGGACAATCGCCCCATTCCCCAGTTATACGGTACCCATAAAACAAGCGTTGCTTAGTTTGGGACTGTACAGTTGATGTGTTCTTCTGGCAATATTTTTTTTATGTTATTTCAAATTTATTTTACCGTTTGTAAAACACATATATTATGTATTTAAAAAACAGGCATGTACCCTACTCACCACTTGTATATGCGTGGGTTGCTGATGTTCCTGTTGTTCTAGCTCCATGCTGTTCTGGTGCTGCACTTGTTGCTGTTGTTGCTGTTGTTGTTGTTGTTGTTGCTGTTGCACTTGTTGTTGCACCTGTTGTTGGACCTGCTGCGCGACTTGTTGCGCCACCTGTTGCTGCGACTGTTGCGATACTGATTGCACGGAATTCTGGAAGTGAAGATTATTGGTTTAGACACATTTGAGACCGCACGATCTTTGGACCCTAAGGTTAGTTTAGGAATACATAAATCGCTTTTTGTGGTGTTACACCATCACGGCTGGCTTCCCTGAAGGGGTAGGCAAAGGTGTACTGCAGTGCATCCACATTTCGCCTATGGTATTTTGTCCCAATGTAATAAATATTATCTGAATGTAACATAAAAATAAATACACATATTAGCGGTAGTCAGCCAATACTAGCTGTGTCACCGCCACTCGGTACGCGTGGAATTTGGCTGTTTTATCGCGGAGAAAAAAGTAAACTGACCTAGGGTATAAACTATTATCATGCTAAGGTCAGTATATTACATTTGCTCTATGGATCTTTTTAATCACTTTTGGGCACCACTATAGAATGCTTCCATTTTCCGAGTGAAAAATAAATATACATGATGTTATCGTTATAAGCAATCACCTTGCCAAGTTTCATCAAAATTTGTCCAGAAATTTTCCCGTGTCGGGTAAAGTCAGACAGAAAAAATACATGGCGGATTTGACCTCTGTATCGCAAATAATGTCCGATACGCTTTCTATTCGAAAAATGTTTAATGTACAGAAATGATAATTTTACAGTGTTATTATAGATATATGGCAAGCTTGAAGGAAAAGGTTGGAAACAGAATGGTGGGTGGGTACTCACTCGCAGGAACTCGGTTTTTTGGAACTTTGAATATTCACTGGAAAGCCACACGAAGTTTTTTGTTTAATAGTGCATTGACGGTGGCGCCGCATCGCCTTCCCGTCGCTGATGTCGCATTCGGGAACTAATTATTTTTCTTCAGAAGGCCAAGGATACGAGGAATTTGGGCAGGGATACATGAAGGAAATAAGGAGTTTGCAAACTTTAATACTATCAATATACATGTCTACTAAGCCTATTGGGTTAGTTTTCTTTACTAAAAATGTTCAATGTCCATAGCTTAGATTTCCACCCTGATTTAGAAAAAGGCTCCATATAAACGCAACATTGAAGCTTCACGGGAAATAAGGTACAAAAGCTAGTCTTAAATATGATAATGTAGTACAGGCGTAAGATAAACTCTATCCACAACTTATTTGACAGAATTTCTGTCTATTAAGCTGTGAATAGTGTTTATATTTTTTTACTTATGTAAAACAGGCCGTAAATAGAAAGTTTTATAAGAAGAACAGAAAACTATGACTTACGTTTCTTGGTGGTAGGTCCATGTGTTGTCTCTGATGCAGCATCAAATGATTCTTCTGGAAGAATGCTTTGCCACATTGGTTGCACACGTGCGTCCTTAGCGTACAGCTGCCTTCAGGATGTCTGCCAAGCGATAACAACCATTAGGATATGATAAAACCCATAAGGATATGCCTGAACTTATTTTAATACGGAACACGTCGGCCTTTTTACTCACGCGATATTAGCACACAAAAATAAGTGTATTTACAGGACATGTCTTTCGCTGCAAAAACTGCCTAACCTAGTAATAGTAGCACTTTGGATTTTAGGTCGCATCTTTTTGACGCAATTTTGTGAGTACACAAATTTGAACAGGTCAACTAATTCTGTTAAATAAGTTGTAGATAGGGCACAGGTTATCAGCACATTATGAAAAAGGCCGAGATGGCATAGGACATTGAGTCGTCGTCGCTTACTATGGGTCTCATAAGAAACCTAAAGGTCGCTCAGGGCGCAATGGAGAGAGCTATGCTCGGGGTTTCACTACGTGATACGAATGCATGAGGACCGTGATGTGTAAAAGTTTTGGCATAGGCCTCCGCCTATGCCCAGCAGTGGACGTCTTTCGGCTGATGGATAGATGAATGGTGAAGCAGGCCCTCATTCCCGGCCTTATCGTAAGGTCTTTGTCAGTAGCAATAGTACCTTCTCTGATGCGCTAATAGTCCGTGTTTTGCTGCAAAGCCTTTCCCGCAGTCACCACAGAAGTGAATTTTCGGCCGAGGTGCCGATACGTGGTGATTCTGTTCAAATAAAATAGCAAATTAATAATTTATATTATAATATATTGTAATACGGTCGCATTCACTTTGCAACAGATTCTCCTTGTGTTTCTCTGTTTGAGTAAAAAAACCTAAAGAAACAAAATGTATGGTAGGTACTTCATCAATACGTTTTCGTCAAAAATATAATATCGTAATTTCAATTTTTAAAAAAGTCCCATCTTCAATGTTAAACAACATAGAATAAACAGACTAAAGGTTAAACGTAAAAATAGTGTGGTGTGACGTCACAATCTCCGATACTTATATCTTTACGGTCATTTGATAACAAGTACATATTTAAGATATTTTATGTTAATTAAATGGAAGGTGTGGCCGCACCATTGAAATAACGTAGAAACAATAACTATTTTAAAAATGTTTGTAATGTCAATTAACTTACCGTTGCTATAACTTGCGTGTGAACAACATTGTTAGGATTCGACGATATTATTTGGATTGGTTGATCTGAAATAGAAATTATGTCTTTAACCATAGAGCACATAGGTCAAAGAAAATATAAAGGTCGTATATTGCTGGCAATGCATCGTTTTCAATACAACTTTACATTTTTTTTTTATTACATTGTAGGCAAATATTTGTAATCAATAACGGTGGTTTAGCATTTCATTTCAACTAATGAAGAGGTTTGTTATTCATGTAAACCATCAAGTGCAGTACTTATGAGTCGTCAAAATAGTTACAAAATGCTAAGCTACAACTTTACCACTCGTTCGGAATGCAGTTCCTATGGAGAAGAACGGGCAATAAACTCTCTTATAAACTCGGATCTTTTTATAAAGAGCAACCATGGCTCTTTATAAAAAGATCCGTTACATTTTTGAACAGTACATTGTTATGGGTATATGTGAACAATGTGGGAACAGCTAGGCAGACTTACATCCATGACTTGGGTACAAACATTCGTGCTCATCACACAAAGTTTGTCCCTACCAGGGACGAACCCAGGACCCTCGGCACAGAAAACAAAGTCACTACAGACTGCGCTAATCAGACCGTCAAAGTGTTATGAATAATGGAATATCCCCTCAAGATACAATGAAACGTTTCACTACTATTATTGTTTACAAACATGTAAAGTGGTATTGCAAAAGCGTGTAGGTCCTGGTGTATGCATACAATACTGACTGTGCGACGCCTGGTGCGCGGCGGCGACGAGGCCGGGCTGCAGCGCGGCGGTGAGCGCGCACAGGTCCGTGACGCACGTGCGGTCGCCCGCGTGCAGCCGCACGTGCAGCGACAGCGCCTCCTGACACAACACATCGCGTTAACACCCCTTAACACAACACGTGCGCATCGCGCCGCTACCTAATTATAATAATAATATATATCGCCATACGAACACACCAACTATACGGTCCCACTTTAAGCTTAACGCTTGTGTTATGGGTACCGTACAATGGACTGAGGGCGAACTCAGTATATAATACTTATATACATATTAAACATCCATGACTCGGGTACAAACATTCGATAATTAATAATTGGAATTGAATAATTAATTTAGATAATTGGAGATAGCGTTGACTCCCACATGGAATTATCTCTATTGCCTCATCCGCTTGATAACATTCTTAAGACTGACTGACGGATAGACAACGCACAGCGTAAACTGGTGGAGTTCGAAACAAGTACATTTGTATGGGAGTTCCTTATACAACGTAGGTGAGCACTAAGGAAATATTTTGGAAAATTCGAGCCTTAAGTGGGTCAAATGGGGGGTCAAAGTATGTGTAGTTTTTTTCTTTTGGTTAAAATTGGGCACATGGCCAATTTTTACTTAAAAGAATTCTCAACACTGACTACAGACTACGCACTGCCTAAACTGACAACACGAGTACTTTAGAAATGTACTAAGAATGGACTTTTGATAATTCGTTCCTAAGGGTTTATAGGGGGGAGGTTCAATTTCTAGCTAGAGAATTTTTTTTTTCAACAATATAATGATGCAGTTGTACATTTCATCAAACACGGTTTCGACAGTCCTTGAGAGGCATTTTTCGCTATTCCATATAGCCATCCTCACCCACTTGAAAAATTCACCCTGTATATTGATCAGAAGTCTGATATCACTATAACATATTGATCGCTAATACATGTTAGACATTTGTTTGAAATACTATTAGATACGACGATATGACGTCGGTGCGATTATACTTAAGAAAATTGCACTAACCTTTGTATTGAAACACGACACACATTCCGGACACACGTAGCCCGGCTTCTGCTCCGTCACTATTTGACCGTCTGCGCCTATCACCTGGTGGCAACAAACAATATTATATAGTACAATTTATTTAATAATATTCATCTATACCAGCCTTTCCCAAAGTGGACGATAAGGCCCCCTTGTGGGCGCTGCAGGCCTAAAGGGGGGCGGTAAGAGACCCAGAAAAAAACTGGGGGCGTTGTGTAGAGGCAAGCGGGCACAAAATAAGTTTGGGAACCCCTGATCCATACTGTTATATCCTCGCGCTCCATACAACGATCGCGTTATAAATACGTGTATATGTAAGAAAAAGATAGCGTCACGAGTTAGGCATCGGGTGTGAAAGAGATAGCTGCTGGGCTTACGTGCGGGGCAGCGTAGCTTATATTAGCGATGGGCTGCGAATGACCATTCTGTACGAAGTACTTTGAGGTATTCTATACTATAGGTTCGTTTCTAGGGATAATATACTCGTGCAAAGCAAGATGCGCTAGATTATATTCGTACAAAGATATCTTGCGGTGTATGTTATCTGTTGTTGCCTGTTATTGAACTTGTAGCTGTTGATTCTGATACTAATACTGTTGTTGCTGTTGTACTTGTTGCTGGAATTGTTGTTATTGACCGCTATGACTTCAAGCACTCACCTGTACAATTTGAGGTTTAAAGTCATCCTGCTTTATAACAGTTGTCTGTTGTTGCTGTTGCTGGACTTGCTGTTGTGCCTGTTGCTGGGCTTGTTGCTGGGCTTGTTGTTGGGCTTGCTGTTGAGCTTGTTGCTGCTGTTGTTGTTGCTGTTGCTGCTGCTGTTGCTGTTGTTGCTGCTGCTGCTGCTGTTGTTGTTGTTGTTGTTGTTGTTGTTGCTGCGTCGTCGTGTTCAAGCAGTGCCGGGTTAATTTGCAGTGCTGTTGAAGTTCTGATTTGCATTTGAATGCTTCACCGCATTCGAGGCATGCAACAACGCCTTCACCAGTATGGATTCTGTAAAAATAATATAATCATTACATCATTCATGTACTCCTTGTGGGGTAGACAGTGATATACTGTCAATGTGTGTCAATGGTAACGAATCATTGGTCTTCTTGGGGGTAGTTGAAGAGAAAGGTTACCAATTTTGTGTTATTTTGTGAAAAATGTGTTTCCCCGAAATATAATGTGTAATCTTAATGGAATAATAACCATTATGTGTTCATAAACGTGCACGAGTGTAGGAAAATAAAACTAAATAATAAAATATGACTTTTCCAGTTCTCCCAAGAAGTCCGGTAATTTGTCAGTAAAGTATCCTCCACTTTACTGCTAGGGTTAGGGGGGTTTATTAGGCCTGGTTTATGGATTATGCCTGCATAGAATCTCCCATGTTTGATATTTAAATAAAACATTCCAATTGACGTTGGCACAGTGGCGTAGCATAGGTCGTTAGCACCCGGTGCGGATTTCAAATTTGCCGCCCTCTTATTTTTGCTATTAATTATATAAAAATGGGGCATGGTAACGACAGAAAAAAATTGCGAAAAAAACACTGAATGGATTTTCTTTTTTTTTACTTATTTTTTTTTTCTAACCACCGCCTGTGAAATGTCGCCCCGGCAATGTGCTGCCCGGTGCGGACCGTCTCACCGTCCGCCCCTCCCCCCATGCTACGCCACTGCGTTAGCAAAATACATACCAAAGGGGGGCGAGGCGCATTTCTAAAAAAAAAGACTTATGGCCGGCAACTTTCAACACAAATAGCCGTAAGGAATCGTTTACAGGGTCTAGTATATAGGGTCGTACTTCATGTGCGCGACCAGCGTGCGCTTCTGCAGGAACTCCTTGCCGCACACCGGGCAGGCGTGCGGCACGCGGCCGTGCACGCGGCCGTGGTTCACGAGCTGGAACTTGCGCGCGAACGTCACGCCGCAGTCGGGGCACACGTACGGCGACAGCGAGCCGTGGAACCGGCTGTGCATCACCAGGTGCTCCTGCCGGGGGACAAACGTGAACGTCACATCGTTTATTTCGTATAGGCCTAAGGGGGCACTTACAACCGGACAACCGGATCGGAACGCTACCTCACCTGAGAAGATCCGGCGAGAAACTCAGCGGTGATGTCTTTTTTTAAAGCCATGATTTTTACAAAAAAATAATAAATAAGCTCAAGTGTGTTGCCATGCGTCAAATTCAACTTTCTCACAAAGCATTGACTGACGACCTGATTAGCAGAATATTTAGTGACCCTGCCTTCCAGGCCGATAGTTCCGGGTTCGAATGCTGGGCCAAAAGTCTGCTAACTCAATCGATTCATAATCGAACAGCAACCGCATAGTAACTGTCACTTTTGACAGATATTGTATGGGATTAATCAAGTGATATTGTTACCTTTTGCGCGAAGCTCTCCCCGCAGTCGCTGCACACGTAGGGCCGCTCGCCGGCGTGGTACTTGCGGTGCGTCACCAGATGCCGCTTCAGCGGGAACCCGCGCCCGCACTCCTCGCACACGAACGGACGCTCGCGGCTGTGCACCTGGACGCACACAACACATGCTTACGAACGTTTAACAGAGTAGACGTGGCACTGTGACGTGACGTCACTACAGTCGCGCGCAAGTTCGGGGTCTGTGGTGAAGCGCGGGAGCATGGCCCCCCCCCCCTGCCTCTCACTGCTGCCACTTCTTAACAATTTTAGTGCGATTATGACGCTAAAAACGTGATGCTAAAAAAACAAAATTTTAACGTAATTTTGTTTTAATTTTCAGAATTACCCCCAACCCCCGTCATTGGAGGTTGGTTTTCAGTCTACCCAAGACACTACTGGTAGAGTCATCATGACGCCTGTAATCCTCGAAGGGCACTTGCACTGCGGTGCATACACATGATATTTGGTCGCAATATATTAGGGGGTTAGTCTATTGCCATTATACCGGGCACACTCCTACGAAGAGAACTTACACTAGTGGAGTCATAAGTTTTTTTATGTCTTCTGATTGCCCATAACGGACATTATAGGTGTTAAAAGACAAATGGGGACCACCAGCCAAATGTGTCTTCTGTAGCAGAAAGTTTGGACCTCAGACTGATTTTAAATTAATAAGACTGAGACATCAAACAGTATAAGAAGTCACATTAACACCATAATCTAAATAACTCACCCTCGAATGCGTAACAAGATGATGCTTAAGCGTAAACGCCATTTTACACTCGTGACATCTATACGGGCGCTCAGCCGAGTGCAGCAAGAGATGCGTGTTCAAACAATGCTTGCGCGCGAATGCCTTCCCACAATGTGCGCAAACATGCGGCCGCTCACCTACAAGGATAAAAAGAGAAGGAATGATGGGGTGTTGTTACCCTCGAGTGGGACAGCAAGTGGTGTTTGAGCGTGAAGGTTTTCTTGCACTCTTGGCACTGGAACGGTCGGTCGTTGGTGTGCAAAAGGAGGTGCGTGTTGAGGCAGTGCTTGTGCGCGAACGCCTTGCCGCAGTGCACGCACTCGTGCGGCCGCTCACCTGAAACAGAGCGGACCGCGTCGGCACGTGCACTGCGGCGGCCCTACGGGACTATTCTGTAACTCAACTAATCACCATCAACACAGAATTGACATTTCTTTGTAGGTAGGGAGTTCGACGGATGCCAGAAGTTATTATCATTTTGAGTTACAGAATAGGGATGTGTGATTAATGCAAGGAGGAACTTGAATTGATGTCAATGTAATGAAAGTAAGTAAAGTGAAATCACGACAGGAACCAGGCTGAATCGGTGATCGCTCCTGGAATAGGTGCTACACGTAGTGATTTTAATTGCAAGAATAGCATTTTATTGGTAAATGACGAAACATTGGCTTCATCGTAGCAGTATCGTCCTGAGGATGCGTCGTTTCGAGGAAAAACAAGTTTCCAATTCTTATTTCGGGTTCGCTCTGTTGCGCGGCGAAATTTCATGACAGACAGACTTTTGACTAAGACTATCTATAGAGTTCCGTCTTGTTGGCCTCATGTTTTTCGATAATGCTGTTCGATTTATATCTGGGGAGGATGTCAAGCCAACGTAAAGCCAAACACAACTACGTAATGGTTCCCTGGGACTAACAGGGCCCCAAGTCTACTAAAACAATCGATTCATAATCGAACAGCAACCGCATAATAACTGTCACTTTTGACAGTGACACTTACTATGCGGTTGCTGTTCGATTATGAATCGATTGTGTTAGCAGACTTGGGGCCCTGCGGGTCTAATCTCGGCGTCTTCGTCGGTCTCAGCTGTGGATACTGGCTTACCGTAACAGTAGGTGGGAGTGCTTGGCGTGCTTAGTACCTTTCTTAACAATGTAATCTAACAATGATTGAAACAAGATTTTTTTCGGGTGTCGGACGAACCCAAAAGAGATAGTAGTTTGCGACGGAGTTCAGTCTGGCTGGACGTTTAAACACCGAATACAAAAGATTCTAAAGTAATTACAAGGCATTGAAACTGTGAAACTTACCAGTATGCACTCTCGCATGGGTTGTGAGATGGTGCTTCAGCAGAAACGACTTGCCGCACTCGTCGCACGAGTAGGGCCTCTCCTTGACGGGGGGCGGGGGCACTGACGTCATCACCGTGTTGGTGGTCATCAGCTCGGTCTGCGAATACACCGTCTAACACTAGGTTATAATACGATGATGGTATTAGTGCGTTCTAGTGAACAGCTCCCTCAAACTTGACAGAGGTGGTTCATGTAAAAATTTTACCTATTTTACTGGTGAAAGAAAAACATCCTGGGTTGTGGAAAGAAAGTCAATTACTTTCTTATCTACAATATTGACTAGTGACTATAGTTTGTCAGTCCCTTACCTAGTGTGCCACTAATAAATCATTAAAAGTATGTTGGGTTTGTAGAATATAACTCATAAATTGTCTAAGTCTTGTGGATGGATCTAATTGTTTTCATACTATGTGCTAGTATTTTAGAAATTTTCACATTTTTCTGAACATTGGGACAGGAGTTCAAGGACGAATAACGTGACTCACGTAAACATACGCAAAGGCACTAACATTTTTCCGCGTGCGCTCGCGCACACATCGCATGCAATGTACATCACTGTCTTCCAGGTAACATGTAAAATTCATTGCAACCGTTTTCATTGAGGGCTAAAACCTTGGCAATTTACCTTATACCCAAGCCGCTAGCAAAGTCTTATTATATCAAGGTAATTTTGAGGAAATGCATGGAGAGGTCAATTAATTATATTTCAGTTGAGCCTTGCTCTTGTCGGAGTCCAAGGTTTCAACACACCAAGCACTGTTTATACCTACCGAGCACTGAACTGAGAGTGTCACACCATTTTACTCATTACATGTAATCAGGGTATAATTATAGAGTAGTAGCCACTTACTTTAGGAGAGTTATTTGCAGTTCCAGGCTCCTGTTTTGTGTGAAGCAAATGGTGTTGATGCACTGAAGTATTCTGCATATTGTCAGCTTGCGTCTGCTGCGAGGCTTCCGCTAGACTCTTCAAACCACCATTCAGAATGCTGTGGTTCAGTTGGGAAGCATCTATGACTGGGGTGGCTATACCCTGGGCTTGGAGGGCCCGTTTCATGAGGATTTCGTTGCATTCTTCAGCTGTCAACTGGATTGGACCGATTGGTGTCATAAAGGGCTTGGATGCCAGGTTTGTTGCTGAAAATAATATTTTATTCTTATATTCTTTGATCACTACACATTTCTGGATACTATGTGTATTAACATAAAATATCAGTATACAGAGAAAACTATGCACATAAATAAATATAATTATAAAGAATAAATTGGTGTGGTTATTAACACACAAACCTAGAAAACATATGTTTCTTCTTTATCATCTCTCTGTCATGCAAAAACTTAAGGATAGATTCTTGACAATTGACTTTGTAATAGCTCATGGCTCAACATAATTAGCTTATTTACAATCCTAACCAGTTGCAAGGTAACAAAACATGCAAAAACAATGTTTAATTGTACACTCACTATGTATAGTAGCTGTTTGATTCTGCTGTGACACTCTATTGATAGTGTGAGCGGGTGCATCATTAACAACAAACATCCGTCTCGTTGTGACAGGCGTGCCAGCGGTGACGACTCTTGTTAATTGAGCACCAGAGTTAGACACTGCTACGGTAACTGTGCCAACCTTCTCTTGTACTTGCGGTGTTTTGTGAGACATAACAGTCAATGTTGTCTCTGGAGACACCTGAAATAGGGTACTTATGTATGCAAACAACCATAAAGTAGGAACTTATTAACATTATGATATATCTAACTAACCTAAGGTGTAATAAAGATAAGTTGTGTAAGTTTTAATCGAGGATTATTTTTGAAATATTCAGGATATTATTTTTCAGTATAATTTTGTCTGTTTGGACATAACAGACAATTAGCGATGAAACTTGGCATGGCTTATAACAAGATAAAACCCTTGTATATTTTTAACCGGAATAGAAGGATTCCTCAGGATATCTAATAAACTAAATTCACACAATTGAAGTTTCAAGCACTGCTTGTTTGAATAGAGAATAGGTTCTATATAGGATCATAGTTTAATTTGTCTATGACTACATATCTGGAAACTGTCCCCATTAGAACATTGTAACAGAACATCCATATAACATTTAATGCAACCTAAGAACTAAATATGAGAACTCATCGGCACGCCATGCTCACCACTACACTAGCGAGATAGTTCATATCATAAGACAACTGGCAGGAATAAATAGAATACAATAAATAAGAATGTATTGTATAGATATTGCTTTGGATACTATAAGATAAGATTCATGAGCATGACTTGATGGTTTCATGATTCTATATCTTGTCAGATTCTCTAATTAGAACTTTTATTAAATAAAATTTATCACATCCAAATGCAATAGGATTCAGTTTGCTGTGTGAAAGCTTATTACTATTCACATATGCACACATGTGCATGACGTGCAGAGACCAAGTTTATATGATTTTCTAAGTCCAATTAGCTCTACATTCCTTTTGGTAATAGGATAAACAACGTACCGAACTTCCCAAGGTATAGCTCATACTACTCGGCGTCTCCACCTCGCCCTTCGTAAGGTCCGCCGAGCTCGAGAACCCCCACGAGTAACCGAAGCCCGACACATTGTTTGGAGTTGGCATACACATTTTCAACGCCGAATATAATTCACAACATCAAAAAAAAATGAACCCACTAACACAAATTCACTATTTGATAGTAAACAAGAGTCCTCATGACAGTTTTATCATAGCGAACATACATGTACGCTTTCACAACTACACACGCACGACGCACTCATTGATCACGATGCCGACAAAAACGTAATATCTATGTAAATCCATACTTTAAAAGGCTATTATTAGCTCAAGATGATCAATCTACTTGTAGAAGTCCTCGTAAATTAGTCTAATGAACTCAATCTAAAAGGCGGTATAGAACAACGACGCTACAAGCAGCACTGACACGCACATTATTTTGGAAAAACAGTAGGGTTTTTACTTCACTGAACACTTTATTACACTTCATAATGTCGACTTATAACTAAGTTATGACAATAAACGACCAATGGTTCATAAAATTATTCGATTTTATGAAAACATTAATTTTATCGCACACACAAAAAACTTGACGCCATTTTATTGTTTATGGCTAATTATACATTTTAATTTCACGTAACTCTGTGCTATAGATAAAATAAAATAAAGGAAATGAAAAACTTCACGAATGCATGAGTTTTTTGTCTATACTATAATAATACTCAAAGGTCTCCTTCAGACAGACTATCACGACATGAAATTAGGAAATGAGAACTCTAAGAATTAATTAAAGGACTTGTAAGATCCCTTAAAAAGTTGAATCATTTTACAGAAACATAATATAATGCTTTATATGAATATCTTTGTAAAACTGTATTGGATATATAAAACAGAGTTTTAAGCTAGTATGAGCTAGAAGCGTTTGCCTTCTCTAGAATAGGGATAAAAGAAAAAAATATTTTTTGGTAGTCATTGCTGCGAATGTCAAACACAGTTGTCAAAATAAAATAATCAGTCTGTGTGTCGGTCGGACAAATCGTGCATCTCTGGTTCGTCTGTAAATTCGTAGGTTTTGTGGATTTGTTGCCAATCCAATTTAAATATTGATATTGTAAATTCGACAGCAATATTACAAATTGAACGTTGGAAAGGGAGTCATTTTAGTAAAGTATTGAGTCCTATATCTATTACCATTCGCCATGAATCCGATGTCAATGGACGGAGATGAACCTTCGTCGTTGTTATCCTTTTCCACCAACCATCCCTTGGAGCAGTTCGTGTTGTTAGCTAAGGGTGCCAAGGGCAACGCTTGTGCTGAACTCATAAAGCAAGTCCTGGAAGCACCAGGCGTTCATGTGTTTGGAGAACTTCTTGAAATGCCAAATATAAAAGAGGTTACAAAATTTATATCTCTTGTCTTTTACATTACAATATCAGAACAAAATACTCTTTACGTTTTATGTAATTTATCATTTAGTTTTATTTATTGATGATAGTAAAAAGTTCTTCAAATTGTATTCTTTGTTGAAAAAAAGACATCAAGACATTTTAACTAAAAATTTTAACTTTCGTGTATCTACAACTAAATATTAATTTATACATTACAGTTAGAAACTGGACCATACGCCACTCACCTTAAGACCTTGACCCTCTTTGCATATGGCACATATAAAGAGTACCTTGAGAATAAGTCAGATTACCTGGAGCTGACTCCAGCGCAGTGCAAGAAGCTGCAACACTTGACTATAGCTTCATTGGCTACCCAGGAGAAGTGTATTCCTTACAGTGTGCTCCTCAAAGAGCTGGATATTAAAAATGTTAGAGATTTGGAGGATCTCATTATAGAAGCTATTTATGCAGGTAAGTTTTTTTTTATCACAACCACAAATCACTTGCCTGAAAAGGCAAAAAATTTGAATAAAATACATTTCAAAATATGAATGTAAGTATACATTTTGCATTGTCAGGTCCCTAGTCCACTTGTCTGTATGGTTGTATATAATCCAGCATGATGATTTCAAAGTCAAGACATATTGCAAATTGAAATAATACTAGATTGACGGAAAAGACTAGAAACAACAGTTTTTTATTTTAGTTGAAGAAGTGACATACAGCTCTTTTGAAAACATAAAGTCTCAAGCAATGTTCATAGCCTATTCTTTGTTTAAATCTCAGATATCATCCATGGTAAATTGGACCAAGAATGCAAACGCATTGAGGTCGACGTGGCGCTGGGCCGCGACGCACGCCTGGAGGATGCCGCGTCCATTGCTGATGTGCTTGCTGACTGGTGTAACGCATGCGAGGCTGTCCTCAGCTCTGTGGACAAACACATAATGAGAGCAAATCACCATAAACAGAGAGCTATACGACATCAGCATGGTATTGAACAAGAGGTTAGTAGTCAATACTTTTTTTTCCTAATGGCCTTTTTCCATTGAGTCAGGCTCAACTCGATTCTGCCAATGTCGACGTAGTGGCGAAGACACAATGGAGATTGCTTGATCGGTTTTACTTTTGCTTATTAGTTCATGTTGAGATTGGCTGGTTAGTGTAGTGGAAATTATCTAAAACAACACATGACAACAACAGATAAAACATGATTATTATATGTATATGTATTCTTTCATGTGTTTTTGATGCAACTAGTACACCTTCAAGTGGGGAGCAACAGTTTCGTCTTCAGAGTGAATATAGATGCTATATTATCGAAGAAATAAGTTGTGAATACTTATATTTAAAATTATTTCTATTATTACAGATAATGTATATAAAGAAAACATTAAAAACGCAAGCAGAAAATGATGAGACTGCAACTGGTGGTGGCACAGAGACGCACACTGTTCCGAAGAAAAACTCGGGTAAAGGCAAAACCCCGCGCAACTCCGGTAAATTCTGGCAGAAAAATACATAATGGGAAAAGCTGTCATCATAGATATATATACTGTAATTTGTGATACTGTTAATAAACTTTTAAGTTCAATCTGCACTTTTTGTACTTATATTCTTATGTAAATAGTATTTTCTGATGATTTATTAGGCCCGCATAGTGTATAAACTGTAATTATTGTGACTGTAAGTTACAAACCAATGACTAAAGAACCCTAAACAAAACCACTAGCATTTATTAAGCCATATAGAAAAAAACGCTTTATTGAAAAGCCATAGAGCTGTTTCATTTCTCATTGGTCGAAGAAATTGAAACAAGCTCGCAACTTCCCAAACCCAACATTCCAAATTCTACCAATATGGTAAATAGTTATAACGGCGTAGCTTCTGAAGGGGAAGTTTCTAGTGCCTAGGCGGGGACTAAATAAATCTTGGCGCAGAATGCCGCCATCTATTTTAAACAAATACTGGCGGACACGTATTTTTGTTGATCTACATCGTATTTCTTGAAATCCTTGTTATGCCAGTGTGTTATATAGGTTTGTATCAAATGATGAAAGTTAAGCCATTTTTATTTATTTGAACAGACAGTAGGAAAATCTTACCTAGTCAGATTCAAATTCAATATCATAAAGCCCCTGCTACATCAGTAAGCAATATTACAGCAGAGATCTTGCTAAATTAAAATAGCAGGCACTACAAAACTTTCACGCGTATAAAGGCATTATAGCAGGTGAAAGTCAAACAAGATTCCAATAAGAATTAATTAAGAATAAATCAAAATTAAAAATATATTTATTGGTAGTATTACGAAGTAAATAATGCATTTTTTAATTATTAAATACTGCAACCCAATAGACAAAACGTCTAATGTGGGAGTGGGACAACACTGCGGTGAATCTAGGCTAGCGACGGAGATAGCGAACATGATGGCCGAGAAAGGAGCGCCGATTTCAGCCGACAACGAGTTCGTGACTGTTTTGTTGACGCAGAAGCGCAGCAAATAAAGTGCGCAGGCAGTGCAACGATTATCACGTTCGCAGGCCACTAAAAAGTGATGTAAATAAACTGTACTGTAAAACAGAACGTAAACATTGACCACCCAGTACTAATGGCTGCGGATTCAACAGTAAAACGGAATCTCGAGTGGAGTGTCGTTCACAGCTCCATAGCAACCGAACAGTGAAAAACTGCGAACCAAGTGACCGTCGCGTTTAACATGATAATACCGTGAAAAATCATCATAATAAACAGACAGTACCTATAGTAAAGACTCAATTTCACCGGAGTGCCACAACTCGAGGGCCTTCGTGAATTGGATGAACAGAAAGGCAAGTACCAGGTTGCCCTTTGTTAGGTCTCGTACGAATTCACCTTTCACAAGACAAACGAAACCTATTCATGGTCAAAAGCAGCGGTATTTACTCAATAATCGGTTCCGTCGCAATATAGGTACATAGCTAGATTCGAATGGAGTTGTAACAACTAAGTATTTGATAATTTTGAGACGTCGACACTCAACAATTTCTGTTTAAACATTATTGTAATTGACAAAGGAATATCGACTAACCGAATATTGCCTACGCGTTCGTGGAATTTCAATCAATACAATCGCGTGTGTTTAAAAAAGATAATAATGGGTAGTTTGTATGTAGCGTGTAGTGTAGTTAGGTACCTATGTCGGCTGGGTTGGTGTTCTTTGTGTTGGAGCTGTCAGCTGTTCGCGCGGGTAGCGGGCGGGCGCGAGCAACTGGTCGGTGGGATGGCGCGGCGCGGCGGCGCGCGCATGCATTGCATTATGCCGATTGCCGACCCCCCCATCCTAATGCAACTCAATTTCTTACCAACCAGCTGTAGGGGCTAATCAAAATTTCATTTACCTACCTATGTGACACTTAGAATCATTATTCTGTGATCATAGATTTGGTTAGCATCATATTATATGTAAGGTCCTAGCTAGATTGATGTAATATAAATATGATAATTTATAATACCTGTTTTTTCCGTAACGGCGTTATTCCATTGCACCTATTGCAGTAAATCTCTATATAATTATTAATGGTTAGGTAAGATAGCAACCTCTACAATAAAATTAGCCTCAATAATCAGACTAGTTATAAACAAACCTGCAGTCTTATTTTAAACTTACCGTTGTTGGAATGAGGGTTGAAATTCCATGTTTTTACCGATTCTTTCACGGAACGATAGTAAATGTTGCTTATAAAGTAAACTTCCAATAGTGTATGGAGATAGTATCTACCGGTACGCACCTACCTACTTCGAAGCATTTAGGAAAGGTTTGGAACGGCGCCAACGGCTTAATGCGCACAAAAACCATGAATAGCCAAGCGTTTTAGATAACATTGTGATTATTATGGCCTTAACACAGTAGCCGAATTGCTTTTCAAATGGCAATAATATGAATAGTCTTATTTCATAATACCTACCTATCAAACTGGTTGGATATGGAGCTCATACGTAATAAAGCGTGTTTTTTTTTTATATATCTAGGTAGCCTTACTCATAGTCTCATAATTAAGCATGCAGGTACATGCTTAATTATGATTCATTAATGATATACAGGGATCGCTCTCAGTTTATTGTACCAACTTTGCATGTACAGTACCCATAATACAAGAGATACGTTTTTTTCTTTTTTATTATATTATAGGCAAGTTTTCGATCTCACCTGATTGTAAGTGACGATGAGATCTACGATGGAGCATACTTGCCTAGAAGGTACCTGTTCATTCTCGACTTGAAAACACCCAGATTGTAGTCAACGGGGAACAAAGACGCCGGCAGCGTGTTCCATTCCTTGGCAGTACGCACGATGAAAGTAGAAGCAAAACGCTTACTACGTTAGTTAGTTTGATTTTCAACGGGGCGATATGATTATACTTATTGAATGAAAAAAACAATTTACGCATCTCTTTATATTTTTCTCGTTAGGACATCAACTAACTACCTACTTAGCCAATTGCGTTTATTTTTTAAATAACAGTTAATAGATTTTTTTAAAGGGCAACATCTGTCGTTTCTTATTTTACCGGCTAATGGATATATGATATCCCATTGCGATAAGTCCCAATCCAAACGACGTAACGCAAAACTAGGTTACTGGCGTTCACAAGCGGACGCCACTAATCGCATATAACTAGGCACAAGGAAATGCACCGCCATAATGGCTTCACAGTGACGTCACTGCGGCCAGGTGTATCTCGTTAGGGTTATGGAAGCCCTACGGTTATAGTCTCTGTGTTGGCTTCGATAGTACATAATTACATGCATTGCTTAATGTCCATCATGTTATCAAGCTTAGTTTAACCCAATTTTGGGTGGCTAACTAAAAAAAATACAACCGAGGAGATTCTTTTTGAAGTCAGTTAAAAAAATAAAAGGAGGTTTACTTTAATACATCACGCGCGTCTAGGTTCGTCGATCATAATATGAGATCCATTAATCATAATGTTATACTGACTAGAATCCTCCAAAGTATAATGCAAACGTTTAATCCAAGTCTCTGTTTATTTTCCTACAGATTTCGTTGTTCTGTCGGAACATGTCAAGGATTTCTTGCGTACAAACTACGGACAAACACGTGCACAACCCTTCAAGCTCGTCAAACACGCGGGTATTTAAAATGACCAAGCAAATCAAACACGAAGTTGTTTGACAAATACATCAAACAACGCCGCCGTAGACTGTCAAATAAATTGTCAAACATGTACAATTTGAGGAATTAAACTTACACAACGTAAGTGCAAGTTTAAGACTCGGGAGGCCACTGCTTGGTTTCAAAAGGGCGAGCCCGCTCTTAATGACTTTCAAACCAAACCTTCTAAGTCTTTTCGTTATTGCACGTGTGATCTAATTAATTTAAAAAAGTAGCAGTAGATGACATTGACCATAATAAGTAGACCTAGCTAATGAGACACTCAAAGGGTTACAAAGGTAAAGTTAAGTTAGGTACCTACCATGATCTGATTTTTTTACTATGTATATGTTAGTAATACATATGAGCATTAATTATTAATCCCGCCCAGAACTTGGTTCGTAACATTTTATAATAAACTAATTAGAAAAAGCTAATTTTTTTTTTACTTTTAAAGCCATGTTCACAGGAATCGTTGTCTTATCTTTGATTTTCAAATAAGCATCTACTGTATTCGACAGTTGTCAATGCGTTTCATAGAACACGCTGTAAATACCTACCTAGGCGGGTCTTATTTTCAGATGTCACAATGAATGCATCATTTTCGGTCGGCCCCTTAATCATTTGTAACACAAGTTACGTAATGAAAAACTTCCGCTACAGTTAAATTATAGAACAGAACAATATCGTTAATCCTTGGGACATATCCAAGAATTTCGCTTGGCACGAACGCTTCTATGGCAACAATGAAAAGCCTTAATGCTAAATCAACATTAGGCACCTACTTCGGTGTATGCTGTGACGTGCCATTATTTGGCGGAAGAAACTAGACTTGATATTGTGGCGACATGACCTATCCTATACACAGCTTACATCCAGGAGATGTATGTTACGTAACGTTGTGTCATGGTTCTTATCCATACATCGTCAATGGTATCAGGTGCCAATGGGGTCAAGCCGAATGCCTTTTACAGGGCTCGGAATGTCTTATCGGAAAATCCAAATACTTTGCGGGGCCCGGATCTAGGACTTTAAGATAATTACACCACGAGACCTTAAAGGCAAACATCCTCGTTTAAATTAAATGTTCCACATAAGCGAGGGTTTTTGGAAAAGCAGCATTCGTGGACAACGAATATTCAGCGTCAACCGCAGTACCTAAATGTTCCATACTCCAACCGCAGTAAGCTCTGCCTATGAATGCACGCACAGCATCTCAGATTACTGGCATTAAAAGCCATAGTCCTTAACCTGTGAAAGCGGTGTGCACCTTTCTCTATAGCGATACTAATTCTTTGTGTTGGATGTCATTGTTTCTGTTATGCTCTTAAGTTGTGGTAAGGGTTTCGAATATCTGCAGGATTAAGTAGACCATGGTGGACTAGGGCTGTGTGTTCCAAGACTGTTTCTACTTAAACATGAAGCGGTTGCCCATTGTTGTAGGTAGAGCGATATTAACTCACGAAATTCTTTTCAGATTCTTTCTTTTGTTTTTGTATAGTTCTCTCTTTCGAAAAGTCTGTAAATACAAATAGGCTTGTCTAGTATTTGTGTCGGAAAACTCTCTTATGTACTTGAGTAAATGTAGCTCGCTATCAGAAGTTACATTCAAGGGTCTTATACAGTCATTAAAGGCCTAATTATTGCAAAACAAAAGAATCCATAATGGAGTGTTAGCTGAACTAACCTTTCGCCTAAGGCAACGTGTAATTAGTTAATTAATGAGAGATAATTAGATTAACCAAAGTTTATAGCAGCATGTTTTTGGCCGCGTCCTTCTTTGTACCTTTCAAAACACACGTTATTATTATCTGACTTATAAATTATATTTAAAATATAAAAATCGTGGACTGCTCTGGTGGGATTAAAAGAGTGGACATTTGGGAATGTTTCGACTGTATGCGTTTCGACAGCTTCTTTGAAAACTTGTTCTACTATGTGAAGTATAATTAGGTATATTTCTTTATTTGTTTGTATGTGTATTTTACTATTACTGACTATTCTCTATTATCTGGCAATATGTATATAATTTCACGTATGTCATGATGCTAGATCTAAGACGTCATGTACAAAAGCCTTAACAATAATAGTGTAAAATATTTTAAGGGGTCCATTGGTAGGATATAAATGTCACCTTCTCGAAAAAAAAATTGATTTATTTGAAATTTAAAAAATAACACTGCGTACTAAGTGCGCGGTGACATGATACTGGCTTTCTTCAGAATAATCAAACACTGTATACACATATATTTTATACATAAACGTGATCAATATCTCCCACTTATCAATCCTTTACAATATTTTACACTATTTTGTTAACCCTTATTATGGCATAATACGATTATGTATTTTGGATTTATTATGATTATATCGTAGTATGATCATCGTACGTAGTACGTAGTTTTATAAATGTTCTCTAGGATAATACATGTAGTATCCTAGATCTATGTCATAAATATTGCCAATTCATCATCAACACTAATGCTCAGGATGGCTCAGTGATTATGGTATTTTCCGAAGCAGTGCTCAGCTTAACAACCCGCAGCCGGTGACATTGGATTTGCAATAAAGAATTCTGTTCAATTACGTTTCAGTACAGACCATTAGCTAGACCTAAATGTACTAAAACATTAAGTGGATTCAGGTCCATTGAACCAGTGGGCGGGTCTTTTTCACTTATGACCTGTTGTTGAAAACTCGGCTTAGCGATTTTATTTCTACTAGGTATATTGATAAAAGAATTGATTGGTGGACACTTTTGGAACCGTTTTGAGATGGTATTTTATTGTAACAACTAGGTACAATATAAATAATAATAATACTAGCCCTTTTTAATGTCCAACTGCTTGGCACGGGCCTCCCCTCAATGCGAGGGGGATTAGGCCATAGTCCACCACGCTGGCCCAGTGCGGGTTGGCGGACTTCACACATCTTTCGAGGGATTCTCTCAGACATGTAGGTTTCCTCACGATGTTTTCCTTCACCGTTAAGCAAGTGATAATCGTGGTTGAAAATGAGATTCGCACATGAAATCCCAGAGGTGGTTTGAACCTGCGATCCTCGTTACCGAGGCAAGCGTTCTACCAACTTGGCTATCACTGCTTTTTACACGTCACGTTTTAGGTACAATATCTTCTATTGTAATAAGGGAACAAACATGTAGTTGTATTATTACGGAACAAACCATAATCTTAATCCTAAAATGTCCCAGATAAAACGTACATATATAGTCCCATTATACCCTTGTTTACATAGTGACCCCTTATCGTGGAGTTAGATAAACTATCTTTATTGCTGCTTACCCCCCATAGAATAGGAATTACGTTAAGTACCTACCTACTTTGGCATCATCGAGTCGTTGAACTTACCTTATTAGTTAAGGCCTTGGTGTGTGCCGTGGCGAATTGAAACAATGGTATGGTTATCTCAGATACATCTCTTCCTGTTTGGATAAATGTATAATCATTTTTTTTCACAAAATTATCTACGTATGTGAGTACTGGACTATGCAATGTATTAGAGTACCCATCCAAATAAATTATGTATGAGTACCCAATCTGTGTACTTAAGCAAAAATGAAATGCGGTTTGCATAGAATTTTGGTTGTTCGTTGGTAAACGCATAACCCAGGAACGGCTGGAACGATTTGGCATTTTTATAAATGTTCGTAATAAGTTTTTAAGAAAACAACTTGTAAAAGTTGTTCGGAAAATTTATTGAAATTTGAACAGGACATCGTCCGTCGGTCAGCTAGTAAATATTAGACAAATAAAAATAAAACCTAAATAATGCCTAAATGTGTCACATATTTTAACTCTCCAGGTATATAAGTTTGGTGGCTCTGTATAATTTAAGGTACCTACTTAGATATTTCAGCCCACCAAGGTAACCTCAATACGAGGGCTGAAAACTCATTCGACCTGCAATGTAGGTCGGCAATGACGTCACTGTGTAAAGATGCGACGTTGGAGAAAGTCAATCGAGGGGTATGTACTTGAAAGCTCTGCTGAAAAAATTTAGGATTAACAGAGTTAAATATAAGAATAATTTTAGCGTAGCAGGTCTATCTACTATGATTATTAAATATAAGAACTAGGTAGTTACCTATTTTATTCTATACTATAGACTGAAATTTCCTTTTAAAATGTTGTAAAAGCATGAACTCTTTGTCGTCTGTGGGTTAACAGCCTTATTATCACATCACAAAGAGATCCTTCCCTACACGTTCTTGAAAAAAAATTATTATTAAGTCCGCGTAAAATCCACGTAGCTATGTGTTTTAATTGTGTGTGTGTGTGTGTGCCCGCAATATTATACATACCTAATAGTAGGTTGTGAGTTATTAAAGTCAAAAGTCATCATCAGATAATGGCTCTAATAGTGGGAAAATAGGAGATTCCCACATTACATTCACATCTAGGTGACTGCATAACGTTACTTGCTGTATTCATTAACCGACTTATCACAACTCCGTTAGATTTGTTATTGTATGCTCCCACTATAATAATATGCTTGCTAATACTGTTAGCAAGATTCCATAACTGGATAATATTGTATAACCTATTTTTTTCGGTATGTCTTTTTTTTTACTACCCGCGATTAAAAAGTATGTCTATCCCATAGAAACCGTGCATTTTTACTTATATTAAATATTAAACTACCACTACCTATGCAAAAAATTAAAACAAATCTATCCCACGGGAACCATACATTTTACCGGGATAAAACGTGGTCCATATAACTTACTGATTCTTCGTTAAAATATTTAACACTAGCTGCGCCCCGCGGTGATACCCGCGATTAAAAAGTGTACATTTTACCGGGATAAAAAGTAGCCTATGTGCTATTCCAGACTATAATCTATCTCTGTGCCAAATTTCATCCAGATCCGTTCAGCAGTTCTGGCGTGATTGAGTAACAAACATCCATCCATCCAAACTTTCACATTTATAATATTAGTGGGATAGTGGGATTTAGTCAGGACTAATATATGATGATGGTCCCGTATATATTGGCCCAGTGCGGGTAAGTTAACTTAAACGTCTTTGAAAGGTGTGCGGGCTTCCACACGATTTTAGCCTGTAATTTATAAAACGAACCTATAAATTCTGTTAACGTGAAGTTTTAAACTATTCCGTAAAACAACGAACTATACAGTAAGTTGTCAAGAGTTATAAGTTTTATACTCCCGATCGCAGGACCAGGTGGCGGTGCATTATGATGCAAGGTATCAACTGCTAACTTTAACTAATCCTTCGGAGTTCCTAACACTTTAGAATGTTCGTACTAGAGTGTATCTAACTCCACCTCGGTAAAGTTATGCCTTTAAATGCAACTGGAGAAAGCTGTTCTTTGATAAATTGTAGTTTGCTTAAACCGGGGTCCGATTCTCATTTGAAGCGAAATTATTTTGTATGTGAAGTGGGCTATGAAATGTCTTTATCATCCATAATTTGAATTTAGAAGTTATGTTCTAAGTTCAAATGATGAAGGTACCAATTCTTTTTTATTAATGTTAAAACCGATAAACCACATTCATGGTCAACTCTTCAACTAACGACTTCAAAATATACGCATGACAATTGGCAACATTGACCATAGATTCGAATGTTTAAGCGTTGGCTTGTCGGCTCACTGCACCTGCGTGGTTGCTGGTTCTGGGATCGCCCACATTCTATTAATGTTACCTACTCATAATTCACCTCCATTCTGCTGTTATTCATAATTCTAGCATTGCTTAGTTTTGGACTACACTTAGAGTTGGTCTGTTCGTCTGGAAAAATAATAAAAACATACTGGTTTTGGTGCACTCTTCTACCTGATGGAAACGAACGTAAATTTCAGTAATTGTCATAAACAATCGATAAGATAATGACCTTTTAATTCTAAAAATAATGATGATTCTGGATTCATAGCTGGCACGTTTATATTTAGACAAGAAAATGCACACACTAAAAGTTCCAACGAAAATACTTCCAAAAAGAGTATTTCTACTGAATTGAATACTTTAATACTGTTTTTCGCCCACTGCCATTTGCATCTAAACAGACATTGCAGTAGTCGCTCGGCACGGCGCGGGCGCCACGGTTAATAGCGGTTCTCGCTTGCCTTACTTTGACAACGCTAGTGTTGAGTCATACATTTAAGCATGTATATAAATGGGCCTTTGTATGTCAACTATTTAGGGATATGAACTATAGAAAGTTAGTTGTATAACGCAATAAGGGTCTATAAAAAGACCTAGTGTACCTACCTATCATACTTGCCTATTGTGAAGAATGGTCTACTTAGAAAAAATATGTTTGTTTGATATTCAAATAAGAACTCAATCACACCCTTCGCAAATATTTTCTTCCTTTATCAAATTTAAGCCTTATATAAACTAAAGATAGTATTATATGAATCACTTCCGTATTTTCAGCGAAACTGCAGATGATGCCAGCGTATTGCATTCCTTTTACTCGTCTGACGAGTGATATGAGCCACCGAATTAGTCGACGGCCAAAAATATCCCGCGATATACTGAGATATGTGACATTTACGTACGTACTTACCGCCATGCAGTTTTAAAGCGAAGCCCAAAAGTTGGGGATTGGGGCGAAATCGCAAACCAAGTACCTTCTAGCAATTGCAATTATTTATATCATAGGTTATGCTGTATCCCATAAAATATTTTTATTCATACTTTTTGTAAGGCGTAAGACTTGTGTGTGCCGTTGTCTCTGTTGAGGGTCTATATTCACATACGAGAGTAATATTATAATGTAGGTATAGGATCTTTCTAGTGAAATTACATCCCTAAGTTCAAGTTTCACTCGAAGTCTCATAGCTGAAGTTCTTGAGGTCATTACGTGACCAGCTACCCAAGCCTACCTCGCCGTTCCTACATTGTTCTCACATACCCATAACAATATACTCCTCTTCTCTTCTATAAAATATCTTTTTAAAAGGAGCAACCATGGAGTTTATTGCCCGTGCTTCTCTATAGGAACGGCATTAGCTGCGTGTAACAATATATAAGATGAAAAATATTCTGACTCTGATTGCTTAAATTTCTTAACCATCATATTCTTTAGCCGTAACTCCATAGTCATGATCGAATATTAAATTCCATTATCTGTTACTGTTTGTGACGTCATTATCTCGCATCGTCGCAATTTCGTGTGAGGTGTTAAAATTGAGCAGTCTTCAAATTTTTGTTGCATTTGAGTATTTGGTGATGAGGTGTTCCTAAATCCGTACTAGGTATACTTTGACCCCACGCACCTGTATTCAACTGCTCCATTACTCATTGAGCCGTCAAAATATTTTCCACTCACGACTTACTACAAGTGCGATATAAAGACAAAACATTAGGAACAATGGGCTAATAAAAACACCAGGTGAATTAATGCACCTCGTCTATGGTTGCGCAATAAGTTGCGCAACTTTGTGCCGCAAGTGCATAGAATTAGAAATGACAATGCAAGTGCAACGTCCTTTTGTTAAATGTCATTAACGATAAGAAATATTGGGATGTGAATTCGTCATGTTTGGGGTACACAATTGTTCGAATTAGGGGCAAACTTTTTGTGATGAGCATTAATGTTTAATATCTATATAAATATTATATAGTTACTGGCTTCGTCCCCAGTCTATCATACCATACCTAGTGTGGAACCGTATAGTTGTGTGTTCAAATGGCAATGTTATCATTATTATTGCTCGACTAATCATTCTACAGGATAGACATCATGACTTAGTCTTGATGAAACCAGATAGCTGTTGGAAATAGCGCCTGTCCAACATCACGCGTAATCAGAACCGTTATATGCCAATTGGCTTCAATTTGCCAATGAATTGAACAATAACCGATACCAGGGCAACTGCATATTGTCCAATTTGAATTTCACTGTGAACGCTTTGTTGATATAAAAGGTTTGGAACCTAGATTCTGACGGCGTCGCGTCGTTTCCAAGGAAGCCTTTGTCTCGATTAGCTTCCTAACGAAATGGCGTTTATTATTAGGCTCGAAGTTTTGCCTTCCAACGTTTTCTATTGCATTAACAGCATAGATATTATCGGCATGCAGCTTGTGATAGATGGTCCAAGAAATGTTTATGAAATAAAATATATATATTGACGACCTGATTAGCTCAGTTGGTAGTGACCCTGCCTTCTACGCTAAGGGTTAAAATCCTGGTAGGGACAAACTTTGTGTGATGAGCACGAATGTTTGTATCCAAGACATGGATGTTTAATATCTTTATAAGTATTATATACTGAGTTCGCACTCAGTCCATTGTACGGTGCCCATAATACAAGCTTTGCTTAGTGTGGGACCGTATAGCTGGTGTGTTCATCTGGCGATATTATATTATATCTAAATTTCTCAAGTTACTATCATCATGACGCGTCCCAATCCAGATACAACAATTCTGTAAACCAAAAACTTTTATTTTTCATGGCAATTTTATACAGGACAGATATCGTAGTTCCAGCAATAAACCGTTTAAAAATGTAGGTGCCACTGAATACTGAAATGAAGAAATCAACGATAACGATCCGAAACTATGAATTAACAACTTGCCACACCACGAACAAACCACAGCACGCCCACTCGTCGCCATTAAATCACACAAATTTAACGACTAATGTAAACCAACTGCACGTAACGAGGCTCGAACTGTGTTGCAAGAGGAAGCACACAGATTAGATGACCTATTTAGGTGCAGGCCTGTCAGATGCTTGTTATTTACTAACGGTGGAACATACCCTGCATCGCTTGCGGTAACCCTAGATGGACTCGTTGAATGGACCTTATAACGGACTTTAGCTCTTGATAAATTCACTTTAGCGGAAAAGGGAAGATCTTCCAGCCAGGCAAGTGCCGCTATGACGGTTATTGTCGGGATCTTGTATGTATGTTACGTGCTCCGAAAACTTGCATAGCACGTTTCAGGAATGTATGGAGAGTTGTCAATTGTTCTAAATGCGTCGGCAGCGCCATCTGTGTAGCTTGTGGCGGGGTTGAAGAGGTCGCTACAACACTATTATATTAGTCTACTGGTGATGCTGTAACTTCGAATCTGACTGGTTTTTACTTTAGATACAGCAAGTGCAACTTTTCAGATATCCTGTATGGCTTACAGTTCAGACCGCTGGTTCTAGAAACTTGTATTACTTGCTATGTTGTGTGCTTCAGCTTGTGCGACAGGTCTTGTTGAAAACCAGCCCGTTTAAACAATTCATAAAATGATTGTAAATGTTATTTATGGCTCTACGATTGCATTAAGGGTAGATTGAAATTAACTAAAGGCCATCCTAGTAACAGCCTGACCAGGGTACATAGGGTAATTTTCCTAGTCGGGGATCGAAACTACTACCTCCCAGTGCAGTGAGCTGAGCGGCCTAAACCTATGGACCCGTGTTTGGCAACCCTAACAACATTTAAGTACCAAATTGTGGGCTAGTGTAACGGTCTTTATCATAAGATGCGCAAATAACTCGACTTTGGTCTATATTTGCGTGTGAACTTTCAGAAACGAGGTCATCTGTATATAAGGTGTAAAAATAACAGTGTAAAACATATTAACAGGGACAACAGTAGTTCGCAAAGAAATAAATCAAATTATTACAAAAAAAATTACACCCTGTACTGAGGGCATGGCCAAACGCTACTGGTTAAGATTGTTTAAAAAAAAAGCAAACATCATTTACACAGTTATTTTATACATCAACGTGATCCATATAACTTACTGATTCTTCGTTAAAATATTTACACTAGCTGCGCCCCGCGGTGATACCCGCGATTAAAAAGTGTACATTTTACCGGGATAAAAAGTAGCCTATGTGCTATTCCAGACTATAATCTATCTCTGTGCCAAATTTCATTCAGATCCGTTCAGCCGTTCTGGCGTGCTTGAGTAACAAACATCCATCCATCCAAACATTCACATTTATAATATTAGTGGGAAGTGGGATTATTTTTTGTTAAACCTTATATAAATAACTTGTGTGTATTGTTCGTTATTTTGAATACAAACAGTTTTTAATGGTGCCACCATCTACAGTCTCCCTTGATGCTTATCAAAACCAATATTTTCACAGGAAATATGGCGCTTAATTAGAACATCCTAAAGCGCAAAACGTGGCGAAATCTTTAAAGGGAGTGTTTCATGTTGAATGTTTATCTTCGGCCGATGCATCGACGTCGTAAAATTGAAATAATATCTATGCCGCAGAGTATTACACTAATGAATTTTAAAAACCGCCTGAAAAGCTTTAATCTAATACTACCTTATTTTTGCTTATCTTTGAAGTCTATAATCATAAGATATCTAACAACTAAGAGGGTATGGTAAAAATATAATTGCTAATACATTAGGAGTTCCTGCGTGCCCTAATGAACGATCTAATTTAATCGTAAAATCATCGAGAATACTATCATCTATTGATTTCACATATTTACGCGAATACAACACATTGAAATAAAACTAATCTTACGGATTTTATTGCGTGTATTATTTGTAAAACCCGTAAGATTAGTTTTATTTCAAGAGTATACTAGCTGTCACTATCATTCTTATTTATGATGTATGTGTTGTAAGCGAGGCAGAATGCGCTTGCGTTACCGTAACTATACGTAAAGAGTTCGTGTTTGAATATGGACATATAAGCTCAGCAATAATAAATAATCCATTCATTCACGAGGGTCAGCAATCATTTATTTACCAGGTAATTGGTAACTCAAGCCGCATCAGAACAAGCACCCAGTGATCGCAGATTATACTGTTAATCAGCTTGAGTTACTTTCCCGAAGCCATTCTTTCTGGCAAGTGCTTTGTAAGCGCCTAGTCGGGTTTCTCTGCTTGGGATATAGGATTACTTGGACGTTATGTATGCAGTATAAGATAAAGACATATTAAAAATACCATACGTCTATGCTTACTTTCTTATTCATCTGGCTGGGTGCTACCACCGACTTGGGATCCAGTGATTAATATACTTAAATCCAAGACCAAGCGCACCATTGCAAGACCTCAAGACACTGTGAGCACCTTCTGCGTAGATCGGACCGCAAGCAACAATTAAATATGAGGGTACCCCGTATCAAACTATGACACCAGGGCGTCAACCACCTCTCCTCCCGTGACCATGGTTGCTGTAAAGCAGCCGAAACGTCGGGAACGTAAAAACATAAAATAAACGCGATAAAATTCGGAAAAAATAGTTATATTTCAATATCATAACTCATTCAAATCAGGTTGTATACGGAAAGCCTTAACATCTGAAAATGCAAGGGCAATAAGATCGCCCCCAATAAAATTTCGGCTAAAAACGAACGGCGAAATAATGCTACACTGCAGTGCAGTTCTGCCTAACTCTTCGACGATAACATGCATGAAGATATTTTACTTTGTTCCTTACAACTACGCAGTACCGCGCTGTATTTATTTTTCATTGCATAAAGTAACAATTCACACACTGTTTACTTGTGCAAACATACTTTTACACGTGCGGTTATCATTTCATGTTTCATTTAATTGTAGAGAGTACCTACTAGTTGATAAGTGTTAGCAAACATTTTCATTTTGCGCACTTACGTTTGATAAGCTTTCGACATGAGTGTGTCGATTTTCAATACAAAATCGGCCGTGTTTATCGATAACATGATTACTTACGCCTATAGATTTAGCTAACTAAACAGCGTTTTATGATAATATATCCTATTCTTTTCCTCTAGCTGCTGGGTAATTATTTGTACAATGGATTTAACGATTTAGCTAATAAAAATATCGAAAATCGCGGGCTAATAAAACGTGCCTTACTGCTTTTCCTAAACCCATGTCAGCGTCGAACTTTCTAACATGTTTTCAGGGTATATTGACTACTCGGAATTCCCGGCTGTTATTGAAAATGTTTGTTGCTGATCGGACTAACGAGATCAGCCGAAGGATACGACTCATGTGGTGGCTTACTCAAAGATGGACTTTGCTTTTAAAACGAAGATCATGGTAGAACAGAAAGCCAGAATATTTAAACAGTGCATCCTACCAGTAGTTACGCGTGACACCAAAACCTGGGTCCTCACTAAACAGAGCATTAGCTAACTCCAAGTGGAACAGATGACGGTTGAAATAAAGCTGGTGGGAATTACACTAAAAGACCGCAAAATAGATGGCTTAGAGAACAAATCAAAGTTGCTGATGTCGCCATAAGAGCAGCCACGCGATAAATATCAAAATAATACCGCTCACTTTTCCGTATCCAAACAACATCATTACAATCTACACAAACAAGGTACATTATCTTTTTAATCTTACAATAATTTTTGCATCGTGGTGAATCAATTACCCAATTGATAGGTTATTGAGCGCCCAGGATGCTCCAGATAGATAGTCCAATCCTTGTGACTAAAAATTCAATTGGAACTTAGGAGTTTTGCAGTGGAAAACTTATTTTATATGCCTCATACGTGTATAGCTAAATCACGATACGCGCAACAAGTTGAATGAACATAATATTTTTCTTTTTATTGAATGCCTTGCAGATTCCATGACATGCATCTTTTTTGGGTTGCGCCGAGAGTCATTTCTCGTCGTTTCGTTGGACATCATTGTAGATCCTGGTTTACAGGAGCAGTGGTGGTATAGTGTAGTGAGCCAAGTAATTTTCTGACCTCAGTCCTTCTCGAAGTTTTGCGCAATATTTGCTGTAGATATTGTACCATCACTCCACTCGTCTCCAAACGTCTTCAGTAATCGTATCGTATGAATCACGTATAATTTGCTGCGTACGGTTCTTTGTCCTACAACGTATATGGAAGGTTAGTCATCGCGTCTAAGAAATAACTGTTGGCTTGGCTAAGCTGCTGTGTTATTGCGCTTTATTAAGGACATGCCAGGTGAGGGGGGGGTTTTTCTTTTGTCGTGTCATGGCGTACAGGGCATAACACGGCAAAGAAAAATCCCTCAATCAACAGCTAGTGGGAAAATATTTACGCCTCACGATTTTTTTTAATTTTCGATGTTTGACTACAATTATATTAAACCATAGTGGACTGAAAATATGTCACATTATCGCTGCGCAAGATTTATTGATTTATCTTAGCCGCAATTCAATGGTAGCATGAGTATCCGCTTACGATATTATTGGGCTATAGTTATCCGGAAGATACAATTTTAGAAGCTCCTTGACTAGCCACTAAATTAAGACATTTATGCATCAAACACTAATCAATTTGAGTTTGAATTAATCAGTCGCGTTTAACCAAGCTGAACTGCTTCCAGTCAAAAAGTCCTTCATTCTGCGACACAAAGAAATTAGCATTCAACTAAAGGCTGGGTCTTATTGCACCAATTCAGATCCAGAGTAGCAAGTAACACTTGCTACTCTGGATTCGTACTGAAATAAACTGGTGCAAGCGGGTCGACGCTCCTGCGGTGGCCTCGATCCAACGGGCCAGACCAGATTTATTGTGTTCAACACACGTAGGTACTGTATTTCTGCTCTTGTGAGGAGTTTACATGGAATTGCGAAAACACTTTTATAATCACACGTTTTCAGAACGAACGAAATACGTTACCTATGTGTAATCTATGTTACTTATTGGTTTTGTGTTAACTATTTGGTTACTCAAATTCAATTAAAATTTTACTGGATCCTGAAACACAGTGGTTAGTGACTTTACCTGCTGAATTCAACTGCTTCACAGATTTGTTTTCATAAACCCTTTGTGAAATGTTCTCTAATCTTCTTTGACAGAGAGTTTATTGCAAAGTTGAAAGTGATTAAATACATACCGCTAAACGAACACACAGACTGTATGGTCCCAAGCTAAGTACCGCTTGTATTATGGCTATCGTATGATGGATTGGTGATTCCAAGAACAACCTGACCAGGACCAATTATGAAAAGATCATATCCGCTATCCCAGTTGGGAATGGAACCTGCAAACTCTCAGCAATGATTGCTATTGCCCTGTCTGTATCCCCCCTAAACTACTTTAGTTTGATAATTTTTTTTTTCTGAAATATAGATAAACCCACTCAAAATCTCCCTAAACGAAATTCCTCCCTAAATCCTGTATCGCGTCTGGTTCTAAGTGTGTGTGTGTGTTTGTTGCGTTTTGACCTATTTCTTCTCGACTACCTCTGCCCAATAAGTCTTAACATATGGGCTTATTAAAGCAATTTAGCTATTACGCTCACCTTCGAAACCGACGTAATTCAGTGTGCGCAGGAACCCGGTCGATGCTCGACGGCCTTGCTGCTCAGCTTTTATTCAAGTCGAGCATTTGTGTAAATATCGATAAAGATGCAAGTATCGATATTCCCATTTCATCAATTTAATCTCTGGTTCATGGATATCACTATATCGATGATGCACATTATCAGAATGCTGATGTTTCTCCTCAACACGACAGAGATTCAATCTTAGAACAAGTTAGGTTAATTATTTTTAAGCCTTTTGTTGTATTATTAGATAGCTGTTTTTTTTTTCTCAAATTATCTTATATTCTAATAGACTGGACTAGTGAAGAAAAATATTTTAATTAAGTTACTATCTTTGTGTTTTCTGGTGCTACATCGATATTCTGGTAATACCATGCATCCCTAGCTCCTAACAACTTGAGATTTACCGTTTTACTGTCACCATCAATTGCGGGCACGCATTGTGCAATCGTTCTGCTTACCCGAGGTACAATTGCTTCTATTAAATGGGTCGAGATTTCTAACGGAGCGCGTGTTCCAGTTCAGATCGGTTTGTTTGGAACATTGCGAAATCTACAGTTTACACTCGTCATCAATGAAATTCAGAAACGGTCCGGTTGTGGAATTATACCTGTCATCCATCTATTTTTCTACAGTGTGTTTTTTCTTCTGCTTCTGCCTGCGTCTTCGCCCGCGGTACTTCAATGTAACATAGCCTATAGCACTCAGGGATAGTATAGGTTTGTAACAGTAAAAGAGTTTTACCGGTGTCCAATAATATTTGTTAAGATTGAACTTGTTAATTAATTGCGTGACATTGGCAAACATACCTATTTACCGTTGGGTGGCTTATGCTTTTTAAAGGAAGAAAGTAGACGTTATTTCTTTGTAAATAAAAAAAAGAGTAAGGTTGTTTTGGTGGTTAATATTGTAACTGAAACTATCGAAAAAATACATCGACACTTGAAATCACGTTAAGCTCAAATTAATGCATAATAACTCAAGGTAAACAACACATAAAACAAAAATTCAACCATATTTCCCCGCAAAAGCTCGTAGCTCCAAGGATACGTCGGACCTAAGTACCAGGATCACACGAGCGAGTGGAGATTTCAGCTCTAAGCAGATAGATCTGGCATTGGTGAGGGGGATGCGGGTGGCGGTGACCCAGGCCGGAGGTCAACCGCGGTCATGTGCCAGTTAACTGGGTCGCAGGCTACTGCTTGTGTGCCGATAGGTACCAAAATAAACTGCTTTGAATTATACACGATGCGCACTAGCCCACGTTGGTGCCGACCGTTGGATAAACAACAGCTAGCTAGGTAAACGTATTCTGTATTTGTTTTTAGAGTTCGGTTAGGATTTGTGTACGTAAGTAATCGAATTAGCAATTGAATAGATAAATTTTGTAGGTCGTAGATTTAATTTGACCACTGCAAATACCAACAACAACACTTACCATAGAACCAACAATGTGACAATGTCCTAGTGAAACCTTATACAAATAGATTCGTTAAAATACGATCGAATTGAGAGCATCCTAATTTTTTTGAAGCCGGTTAAAAAAATTACGAAACAATAACAAATTTCAGTAAAGCTATGTCGATAAAAGAACCCGGTACGGATACGTTCTTATGCTATTGATAGTAGTACTTAGTTGTATAGATATTTCGAATGAGTAAGAAGAAATGATTCCATTTTCCTTAAATCAGTCTAGACGATAAAAGTGAACGCTTTCTCGTAATATATTTATGTTCGTTTATTACGACGACATAAACGTACGACAGACCGATAAAGTTGCTTCATCCCGACGTTTGTTTTCGTTCGCATTCAACAAAATGTGACGTAACATTTTATGATTTAGTATATAGACTTTTATTGCGACTATTAGGTACACCATGAACGACTGTGTCTTTAATAAGGAGAAATATACTAAAAATAAATTGCATTTTCACTGTTAATCTTCTGTACTTTGTAGATGACTTTTATTTATTTTGATAACAATTAGAAAGAGAGTAACTGAAATATTTACAAACTAATATAATTGTAGATGATAATTTTCTAACTTGGTTGCGATAAAAAAAAAATATTTATTTAATCAAAAACACAAAACAGTAGCATACCAGATACCGAAGCCGTAATTTGGTTTTAATTGTTGTATGTCTGCCTGAACACTAGGTTATAGCATATTAGCTCTGACAACATTTAAGATACTGTTTATACCGCACAATGGATGCGATCCCGCGAAAATGCCCAATACTGACGATCAAATGAAATACAGCAACACCTGTATAGGATCGACTGATAATTCCATAAGAACCATTTCTTGTCTCTTACCCTTAAGAGGGAATACATTTTTCTTTACAACAAACGTAAACAATGGCGTCACCCCAAACCAACGACATGAAATACCAGGAGAGCATAGATCGAAGAAAGTGGTCTGAATAGCTCTCGTCAGCTTCCGAATGCAGGCGCGAGGGCAGGGTCAACTGACGGGGCGCGCCTCCCGCTGTATATAGGTCATTCGGTTCTTTGTGTTTTGGAATACAAACATTATTGCATTCTTTTTCTGATTTAATTTTAGAAACTCGCGTTTGGATGTATGAATGTTATGAGACTCGTATCATTGTAGTGTAGGAGCTGATTTGAGTGAATAAAATTATGTTAATTATTCTCTTTTTCAAGTGAAGCTCTTAAGTATTATTTAGCGCCGTTATATCTACGTCCAGTGTAATACAAATACCACAATAAGTCGTTTTGCAAATTTGTTTAGTGGTCGCAGTTAGTTTACAAAAGAGTTGCCTCTGTTTAACATGTCATTCGATTTTAATACGCTCAGTGTAAAACCAATTATAATTTATAGTCCTGCGTAAACATTTGGCTCACTTTCTGTGCAATGCAACACCAGTAAAATCTGATAGATATATCTTTATTCCCTCCGTTTCAATATTCCATTGTTAGTAGTTTCGTATACCTACCTACAAAGGTGATGGTATAGTTTTTTTTTTAACTTCTGATGGCTTCCATTCTCAAAGGGGGACACTTTGAAAATGGAAGCCAAGTCTATTAACTGGCTGCTAATACCCCTACCCTATTAAAACTGACCCAGTTGTTACACACAGCAGTGTAAAAATGGGATGAAATCTAGACACTTCATAAAAGCATGTAACACTGACTAAGTACTTAAGAGGACACTTAGACCTACGCATTAAACAATTTAGCTTTTTAGCAGAAGGTTCGAGCCATTTTCCAAAAAAAAATACTTGCTAAAAATAATGAAACATCACTATGTATGTACAGGGGTGTATTGAATTATAATTTCAATGAATGACCCAGGACGTTGTGTTTATTATGATCATGTTATTTAGACATGGTTCTAAATATTATCATAGTTTCCGATAGTTCTATACCTGGTCTAATCATAATATAATCCTAGATTTGTCATAAATCCACCAAAGGTCCAAATTTACGTCGATAACGTTTAAATGATACCAATCATAAGCCATTATATCCATGTGATCCCCAAAGATTTTTATGGAACAATATGTTCTTGAAACTCCCCTGGGAAGGTATTATCTACTTGTTCCTCCTTAATTGGATGTATAATATTGTCTTGTGAATTTGTTTGTTCACTATTTGAGCACGACGAACTTAGATTTGATGATGCAGGTGACCTTAAATGATCTAGGACATCTGTGCCCATCCCAGATTGCGCATAAGAAAATGAATTTGTCGATCCAAAATCCGAAGTGTCCAATACTTCCAATTCTGCCTTAGAAAACATCCTAGCTAATTCCATTTTCATCAAAGCCTGTTGCCTCGCCGGAAACTTTTTAAATGTTTGTGCGTAGCTTAAAAATAAATAGTCTATGGCATCATGATTAAGTGTTTTCTTTTTTTTATTTGTTGTTGCTTCTTTGTTTTTGATTAAACGTTTGGCGGGTGTCTGTGGATTTACCCCTTGTTGGAGTGGCTCAACAAGTAGGTAACTCGTTGTGGAAGAAGGGATTGCTTGTAGCGAAGACACAAAAGCGTCTATTGGTGTTGACGACGACTGTGGCTCAACTGTGGTGTAGGTCTTGCTCGCCGCTTTCGAGCTTTTTCGCGACATCTGATGGTTATCTAGGAACTTCAGGTGGTCACCCCATATGTAGTCGGGGACTTTTGTAAAGGAACCTGAAGCTGCAGCGTTCTTCAATTGTTTCTTGTACTTTATATAACCGTCTCTTATCGTCTTCCATTTTAGTCTGACGGCTTCACCTGGTACAATAAATAAGTAGTATTAGATGCACACCGAAATTGATGAAAGTACTCTAACTGGATTATGCCCAGCACCCTACGACAGATGGGCTCTATACTGCAGGTCTGGCATGGCTTGCTGAGAAAGGCTACATGTAATGCACTTTTATCGATTTTATTTCATTCTCCATTGAACTTAGATACAGAGATTCGTATCTTGGCACGCGTGCTAGCCCTGGTTGTCATGCCTCAAAGAACATGTGCCCGTCAACAAATAGGTACCAACTAGTCCAAGGCTGTACCAACAACGTGATTACTTAAAACCGAAAAATAATTGTAATACAAAAACTCACTGGTTTGATTCAATTCTTCAGCAATGGTCTCCCATGCCCAAGTTTTCAGACCAACGTTCTTATACATTTTATGATCTACATTATATAGGAAAATATGGTTTTTAACGCACTCAATCAATCGTAACACGTCCATGTTTTAGTAAGTACGGCGTGACGCGACGCGCGACGTGATCCCGCCGCGTTCTATGTTCGACTGGTCTAGAAATTTCTGACGAAATCGACCGATGACGCGTCGCTGCGCCGAGCCGGCGCCCCGTCACGCCGCCGCCCGCGCTCGCCGCGTGCCCCACGCGGACCAATAGCGTGCCGCGTTGACGAGAACGCGCTGAGTGACAGACGTAGCGCGACGGGAGGCGAGCGGGCGACCACGACTAAGTCCCGATAAACATAACGATATGTCGGATGGAGTTCAGCAACACGCCTAGCGGTGACGTGTAGGCTCGCTGGTATATGTATTGAAACATTCAATCTCTCGATCGGTATACGTTCAATCCTCATATTAAGAACCCTGGCTAGTATGTAGCCCCTTGGCCCTAGGTCCTCAAGGTACCATATTGTTAACTGTTAAGTAAACCTGAATAATAATTCATGTAAAATGTAACATTTTTATTATTAAATCCAAATGGCCTACATATTTGTCCTCATTTTAGGCTCAATTCTGTACATATATGTATGTACATCCCTTATGGAAGAAAAATGTGCCCCGCATATAATTCTTCGGAGCGAGTGATTCAACATTGAAAAATGCCGCGAAATAAAATTGCTGCTAAAATAACGCTGACGCAATAAATTATTTAATTATTATATTATCTTAAATACTTCCTCAGCGATGCACTTGAAAATAAACTTGAGTATGCATAAACAAAAATCCATACAAGAAGACTTAAGAAAAAACCTCGAAACGGATTATGCGAATTATGTAAAATGGCAAGTGGCGAAATCAAAGACTTTTTAGGTCACTCACCAATTTTGGATTACTACTATTTGTTAGTGGAGCTGGCGTCAGGAGAGACTGGCTCTAAGGTATACCTACCTTAGTTTTCACAATTGTCATTGGTAGAAAAATAAGTGAACATAACATAATCCCTTTACCTACTGCCCAGATTACAAAGGACAGTTATAAGCAAGTTAGCGAGTAGCAACTATACTTGTGTAAGCAGCTCGGCAAGTTCGCGAGTGTAGTGTCCGCATCGGATTTTCATCGGACTTGACATTCGTTACAATACTACTAGCGTAGCTATCCTCGTATAAACCGGGCACAAAAAAAAATAACTTAAAAAATTAACTGTCACTTTTGACAGAAATTGTATGGGATATCTGTCAAAAGTGACAGTTACTATGCGGTTGCTGTTCGATTATGAATCGATTGTGTTAGCAGACTTGGGGCCCTGACTGCTAGTAAGCTGCCTATTTTAATTTTTTCGCATTTGTCTACCAGTAGCAGCCCTAGGGGTATTGTGCGGCGTTTCTAACACAAGATATTATTAATTTGTCAAATTAGATAAGAAGTTATAGTAACAAGTAGGTCGCTTACTTTTCCCACCCAAACGGGAATATGGATAATAATTGTACCTATCATTCATATCCAATTAATGAATAAATATGTATTTAATTTTGCTTTGCGAAACACCAAGTCTTTATTACGCAGTATGAATATTGTATGAGATACCGTGAACTTCTGCTGCACCGGCGGGTACCTAAGATTACATAACTATCATGCATTTTAATGTAACACCGGCGTTTTAAAACTTTATTTAGCTGCATTTTAAGGTGGAAGCTCAGGGTCAGGGCGCGAAATTCAAAATGTCAATGGTTTTTATTTTTTTACGAAATATTTGGACATCTTTACGATGTAATTTAGTGTTTTGCGATATTAGCATTCTGCATTGGATGTCTCGATGTATTAAGTTTACTTTAAAAAATACCTAAAGCGATACAACACCATTACATTAGTAAAAGTAGCGGTTTTTACAAACCTTATGGTATTGTATCGGATTAGGTACTTTTTTAAGCAAACTTAATACATCGAGACATCCAGTGCAGAATGTTAATATCGCAAAACACTAAATTACATCGTAAAGATGACCAAATTTTTCGCTCAGGGTCAGGGCGCGAAATTCAAAATGTCAATGGTTTTTATTTTTTTACGAAAAATATGTTAAGAACACATTGAAATAAAACTAATTTTACGGATTTTATCGCGTTTATTTTATGTTTTTACGTTCCCAACGACGATAAAAAACCGGGTAGAAGAACGCTGACGCGCGCTCAAAGAAGTCTGCAATCTGTGAACAGAATCGCACCCGCAATTATATCAGATTTGATAAACCACAGATCTCGCAATAATTAAATCCAAAACCAAACGCACCATTGCAAGACCTCAAGACACCGTGAGCATGTTCTGCGTATATCGGACCGCAAACACCAAGTAAATACGAGGGTACCCCAGTTCAAACTATGACACTAGGACGTCAAACACCTCAGTCCTCCCGTGAACATGGTTGCTGTAAAGTACACGCGATAAAATTCGTAAAATTTAGTTTTATATCAAAGTGTAGTATTCGGAAATCAATATGTTAAGAACACTATAATATTAATCGATAATAATGTATCGAAGATCCGAGAGTGAATCGAGTGCTGGCTACAATATAGCGCTTATATAGCCGACCAAATATGTATATTCATGCGATCTGTAAAAGGCTTAACGGTAATCTGCGAGTTTCATCCGCAATATACTGGTGGTAGGCTTCGGCCGTGGCTAGTCACCACCCACTGAACAAAGCCATGTCGCCAAGCGGCCTAGCCGTGTTCCGGCATGATGTTCGGTGTTGCCATTCATGGATGGCGGGTCAGATCAGTTGCGCTGCATGTGCCTAGTGAATGTAGCGTCTCGATCTACTGCCGCCTTCCTACCTAGGCAAGTATGCTCCATCGTAGATCTCATCGTCACTTACCGTCAGGTGAGATCGAGATCAAATACTTGCCTATAATGTAATAAAAAAAAAAAAAAAAAAAAAAATGCTAGCGTTATAACAGCTATATAAACAACATACTGCCACCGCCACCGTTATGATAACGATATTAACCAGATAATGTCTTCTTCATATCACATTAACTAATTATATCGTCGTGTTCTCCCGCGGTAGTATTCCTTTGTTGTCTACAGCGGGCTGCCTGCAGTCTGCACTCTGCAGCGGTGGCGTGTCTCGCCTCCCAATCATTCAGCTTGTTATTTCAACGGCAAATTGTCTGGGTACCTACTTTCGATGTCCCAATAGATGTAACAAAATGACTTGGGATTGTATCATAATGCACAGCTTAGCTGTTTATTGTGGTCGGTCTGTAGTAGCATGATATAACGCTTATGCTATACTAGCTGTTGCCCGCGACTTCGTCCGCGTGGTATTTAACAAAGACAACCGTTGACAACAGCCTGCTCGCCCATTCTGAGCCCGCGGGACGCATTGCAGGTTGTTGCTATCAAACTTAATCAGGCGCTGCGCTGCAACATTGGTTTTAATTTTTTTTCGTGAGATCCTATGTTTTTTTCTAAAATAAGAGTAGCCTAAGTTACTCCTTGTTACATCAGCTATCTGCCAGTGAAAGTCCCGTCAAAATCGGTCCAGCCATTTCAGAGATTAGCCGGAACAAACAGACAGACAGACAGACAAAAATTGTAAAAAATGTTGTTTCGGTATAGGTAACGTGTATACATCCAAATGCACTTAGTAAAAAGCGGTTATTTTAATATTACAAACAGACACTCCAATTTTATTTATATGTATAGATAGTACTTGGTTGTTTAGGTGGATAGAATTTATGAAGTGACTAGCGAGTAGCGTTGCAATGAGACAGAAATCTTTGCGAGCGTGCGCACAACGACTCACCAAAGTTTCATCGCTATCGGATTAATGGACAAACAAACATTCATTTATATTTATATACACATAAAACAAAGTCGTGTTAGTAACACCATTTATAACTTAAGCACGGTTGGACTGATTTTTTGATCTTTGATTTGTTGAATTTGTCTTCGCCCGGAATAGCAGAATAACTATTAAAACATGTAGTTGGACATAGGATATATAGAATTATGTTACCTAACATTACATTCTTAGATAAAACTGATAAGTAGATATGAAAATATCTATGTATCTTTCTTTTTCTTCTAAACAAAGACGACCCATAGCCCTCCAGTCCTATTTTAAACTACTTTAAAAAAACATTAGTTACTCATTAACGTTTGTAACATCATCGGCATCTCTGTATCCACTAGCAGAGACAAAAATATTTAGCACCATAATAATGATCAAATGTACCAACACTTGCCAAAATGTAAATCATAAAAACTAAGCAAAAAACCCTTTGGCAAAAAAAGAACATCTTCGACATATCAGATTATCATCACATTCTCCTATACGTATCTAGGGGAAATTTCTGCTTAGACACCTAAAGGTCATTTTCGCATAACAATAATTTGCTCTAGTGGCTATGGCTCTACACCTGTACCGTTCAAACAAAGGGAGTCAAGTCCTAACCCTAGTCTATCCGAAAATTTCGCCACAAATCTTGTGATCTATCTATCTCTATGTGTGATGTATAACAAAGAAGATATCTATATCGTATCTTCTTTGTTGTCTGCACACAGCTTCCAGTCTACAGTCTGCACCGGCGGCGTGTCTCGCCGCTAACTCGGCTTGTTACCTCAGACTCGACAGACAAATCGTCTCGTTTCCTACTAGGTAGTTATTTCTAGCATTGCGTAACAAGGGAACCGGTTTTCTCTTTGTCTAGTGCATTTCGTCATTCGCTTTGTTGCGGAATTGGGACAAGTCTGTTTGGATATATGTATTTACAGTCTGTGGTTTGCAGGAGCTGAGGGCTTAATTTATTTAATTAAATTCTTGACTGACTGACAGACAACGTATAGTATACCGGTGGGTCTAGAAGGAAATAATTCTGCACAGAAGTGCCTTATATAACGTAACGAGTGCTTTTGGAAATTCGTCCCCTGAGGGGTTAAAAGCATGCATGCAGATTTTTTTTATATTAGGATCGATAGCATATGGCTAGTTAGCGAATAGTTTCATATAATCTCATACTGAACTTATTTGCTTTTTTGTGGGTTATCATCCTACCTAAAGCTTATTTGGAAAGCCGTGAACATGCTTTCAATTCTCATCAAAATAATCTACATATTTATACACATATGGCTCCATGTGCCGTGGCATGGTAATGGTTTTTACGACAATCACGACCAAGTATCACGTACATTAATTTCATATTACACGCAATCGCGCGATGTAGCGCGTCTCATTTCCTTTGCATTGCTGCAGCTTACTCCTTATCACTACTCGGTCATACGTCTTCATTTGGGTTCAACAACCCACCTCACAAGTGCATCTATCACGGTACTATTGCAACTAATAAAGATATAATTAAAGTTGCGTGGGTGGGTGGTCGCCGAGCTGGCTGCGAGCGAGTCCCCGTTGTGCTCTTATTCTCTCTTCGGTCGTTCCCTCATGACTGAGGATCGTGATCATCACGGCAGTTCTTTGGATCGAACGAACTGTCTCCATCGGCTCCGGTCTGTGGCCATCCTCACCGCGGCGTAGAAGCGGGACGTTGGTGTTTCTTTGAGTTGGTCAGACCACCTGGTCGGGGACCGGCCTCGTGAACGTTTCCCTTCCACGTTTCCCACCACAATGAGCTTTTCTAAGCTGCTCTCGCCACGTCTGGCGATGTGACCAAAATAGCTCAGTATACGACGATGACATATGGTAGACAATCGGTCTTTACTTTTCAGCTGTGACAGAATTGAGACGTTAGTGCGTTTGGCTGTCCACGGTATTCGCAGCATTCTTCTCCAGCACCACATCTCAAAAGCGTGCTCTTATTCAATCGCATTGTAATCGGGTGATGACGTCATCGAATTTGACACAGATAAACTTCAATTAATGAATTATATACTATCTGCTAGTTCTGGAACAGACTAGTTACTTGACTGAGGGAAAATGGACCACCAGAGAAAACTCCTAATAAATTATAAATTTCGGTGGTTAGAATGTATGACTATTAAAAAGTAGAAACTGGGGACCTTTTACTTGCTATAAGTAAAATTCCCATATCTTAATTCATTTGCAATTACGTAACGAAGCATTTTCCTTCTCTGAAAAATTCTTTGAAATGCCATTGCTAATTAAAATTTCCGCGAAGCCTTGCCTTTCCTCATGAGTGCTATTAGAATGTCAATAAAAGATTTGTTTCTCTATTTTCCTGTAAAATAATTTCAGTAGTAGGTTGTTACGAAAAGGACGTATAAGAAGTATATTAGGCTAAGTTGTACGCTAAATGGGGAAATGAACGTGGTTGTAAGCACGCGAAGTTTACTGGCTAGCCGATTGCGAACTCCAGTACATTTCAAAGTTAGCTACTTATAAGTAACTCTTGAAAAACGTGGCCAATTTCAGTACCTCACGTGCCGATCGATTTACTAAAACGAACGATCCAAGTGTACGTATAATTAGATCTCAGGTCATTTTAAATGAGTTTAAAGGTTGTTGTGTGTCGTCATTTATAGAAGACATTTCTCTTAACTGACGGCTTAAGTTATAGAATGTAACAGAATAAAGGAGGTACCTACGTACGTGTTGTATCGAAATTCATTTTGTGCTTTGTGTAAATAAATGCCACAGAACTTGAGAGAGCAGTAGCCAATATGCCTGGATTACACGTAACTAGTCAATTGGCGAGACAGTGCTCTCGGCCGTGTCTCGGTAGGTAAAAACATGTTTATACCTACCTAGCACTGTCTCACAATTTTACTCGTTACGTGTAATCCGGGCAATAGTCTTTGCATGTAGGTACCTACCTTATGTCGTTGGCAGTGGAGTCACTGTGCCAGGATACAGGGCCGATATGATATATGTTCCGTGTTATTTAAAAAAATATTATTATGAAGAGAAAAGATATTAAAATTATTTTCTAATTTATGACAGGTTTTGATACATCGCCAATATAATTAATGGTTGATAGAAATAATAAAAAAAGGTAGGTTAGGTTAGGTATAACATCAATCAAACAGATGACAATACAGCATATTTATATTATAAAATATCAGCTTAAACCTTTGTTTTAGTCTGGATCGCCATCTAAAAGTATGTGAACACACCATGACGTTACCCAATACAAATACTTACGCAAAAGCATAGAAAGCTTCAATCCATCTGCAATGAAATAACAGTGCAGTATTCTCCTGAAAAATGTATGAAAATCCCTCAAAAAAAATAATTTCATTTTTCATGCATCAAGTCATTGGCGCATACGATTCAATCACTTATTATTGAAAAACGTCTCCTGAATAAAAATTATAAACATTTTACCATAGATATTCACTATCGAGGACGTTACGCCACCACACAGCCACGCCACCTCCGATACCTTGGACCATAGCCCGAGACGAGTCTCAAGGGCGAGAGGTCCTCGCCTCCAAGGTATTTATATTATGATCGAGTGAATCATTTGATTAGCCAACACCGAATAAAAGCAGCTCCTTTGTTTTTCATCGCGAGATTTCAATTTGATCTTTATACGTCTGTACCATTGGTATATAATTGCAAATAATAGTGACGCTATGTTGGCCTACAGGTCTGTCAGGGTGGCTGCTTGGCTCGCTGTATTGAGTAAGATTTCCTGCCCGGCGATCTACGTTCCGTGCAGAGTGAATTTTGGAAAATACTTTGTAAACCCCGACGCAAAAAGAGGGGTGTTAAAAGTTTGAAAGGTTTTGTCTTTCTGTGTCGCATCGTACGTAGCTCTCGAAGGGATGGGTTGATATTAACGCGTTTTTTTAAAAATTCGCAGCCTTACAAAGGATTCGTCTTCCACCGCTCACACATATTAATACAAACCCGTTTAAAAAGTATGCTATAAAATCGTTACATTTAAAACCCCGACACAAATAAAATAAAATATTTGAAATGTAAAATTATCATTTGAAAATGCGTCGGGCTGGGAACACTGTAATAGGTATCAAAAATGTCCACCCAAGTGGACACCGGCGCGCGCATTGAATAAAATATTGAAAACTTAATTGTAATTAGTTGTACTGGGCTCTTTCCCAGACGTATGCTGGCGATAATACAAGAGTACTGAGTTCGGCACCATATGATCGGTCTGCTTATCATAATTTAAAGACCGAGGTGACGATTGCACCTGGATCCTTACCGTTACGAGGGTGACTCATCTAACCAGAAGACTATTGATGCTATCACGTGCATGATCTCCTTGGCAAGGACACCCGTGTGATGTTTGTTCATTAGTATCAATCAACATGATATTTCAGTGGAAAGATGCACTTTTCATGATGCATCCGTCTGAAATGATTTATCGCCGTCTTTTACGCCTGAAGGGTCGAAAATTTTTATTTTTGAATTCAGCGTAGCCGTGCGTACGTAAGTATTTACATTCAGATTGAAGGACAAAAGCCCTCATATCACAGAACATAGACGCCTGAGTTTCACTTATATTTTGATAAGCAGAACGTTTTTACTGTCTATTCCGAATACTTCTAAATGTTATCTTTCATGGTCTTACTTGCGTGAGATCGCCGCAATTTATGTCCTTTCTCCATCGCTCCCCTATTATCCATCGTATAAACTGACTTTCTTACTATTCATGCTATAATTTTTCTTGACTAGACTTATGTATCTCTTCATCGAATATCCTGTCCATCTAATTTTTAAGCCTATCTTCATTATCTGTAGTCTTCACTCCCTCTTATCTACGTTACAAAATGCGACTTGAACCCGAATGGATTAATGATGTAGAGCTGGTTGGTTTTAAGTTGTAAATAGATCTTTAACCCTAGACCATCCAGCTATCAATCAAACCACATGAAGATTCATCAACACGCACCTTCAAGCTGTATTTTATGAAGCAACAAAGGCGATTAAGACTGGGTAAGGATAACCCACAGATCACCTGTGGGATAACCATTTGGAAGGTACTATTAGAGTCATTACTGACTGGACCTTTAAGGTCATTTTCGCATGGCTTAAATGCGCTCTAGTCTATACCTTTTTTGCCAGGCATTAGGCAGTTAATATACAGATGCGAAAAGCTCAAGTCTGTCTCAGGGGAGGTGCTGGCCTCGGCTTTGACAGTTGCAAAGGGGGTAAACTATATGAAGATTTTTGCCCTTCGCTGAAAATATGTAGGTAGTTAAAAGATATAACTTTTTCAACATTGGCCGATGTCATAACTCGGAAACAAACTATGATTTAATGCTTATACCTACCTATGTTCTATTGTAGATGTAACTAACATTAGCCGCATGTGCCGTGTGTACGATGGAAACGTTAAAACGTCCATTGTGCACGGTTTTTATTTGATCAAGTGTAATGTTACAGTTGTATTGACCGAACGGATTTAACGATCAGGGTTGACACGGAATTCTGAGAGTTTGATTGAGATTAAATCTTAAACTAGCAGCGTGAGGGACCGTTTTAACTACAGCAGGAGAACTCTTTTATGTCCCGGGATGAAAACAATATATGTAAGCTCATCACTATGTGATGTTTCACTAAAATCCGCCCAGACGATATAAATTTTGATGTTCTCGAAGGCAACAGTCTATTGCCCGAGATAAAAGTATCACGTTCCCGTGATACAAGGGATGCTTAGTTTGAGAGTTTACAGTAGGTGAGTTCTTCTGGCGATATTATTATGTACTTTTGTTTCTCGGGCTAAACGCGGACTTTTAGAACGCCTGATTGGGGACATGGGTCCATCATGTAGGCGATAGAGACCCTTGGAGAAGTTTAATGTTAATGTAAGTATATATATGGAGTTTGGATGGACTGGGAGTATTGGAAAGTGTATGGACACTTGATATAATCAGGACAGCCAGCTAAGGCAAGCCAGGGCTGAGAGTTCTGCGGGCCCCCGACGAGCTTCAATTGGCCGACGAAGACACGCCGAGGTGCCGGCCCTGATAGGCTCTGGGGGACTCGGGGTCCGTGGTCTCGCCAGATATTATTATTATCGTCACCGCGCCAACCCTAGCCGTTGCATATCGGTCTCGGTTAGTTTCGTTATTCTATATCGGTGTCAGGGCAATGCTTTATACGCGCGTGCTGCGTACAAACATACACCTTCTCGTCGATATTTATATATGTATTTATGTGCATATACCAACGTATCAAGGTTAGGTGAACGGTGCGGTACACGATTGTCTAGCTTTTAGACCTACCACTTCTGGTTTTACCTAGCAACAGCATTTTTTGTGGGTTGAAACAAGTTTAGGTAAGCGGTCTCTCCGGGCTTAACCAATTAACTTACACAATGACTGTAAAGTATAAGTATGCTTAGTATACGAAAAAACTCGCACTCGACCACGTTTGTACGGTTAAAATAAAAAAGAGCGTAGGGATATATAAGGTTTGACGAAAATTGTGTAAAATATATTGATTTCTTATATTTACGCGAATACTACACATTGAAACCTACTCGTTAACGCCATAAAATATTTTATACAATTGAAATGAAACAAATTTTAAGGATTTTATCGCGTTTTTTATTTTGATTTTACGTTCCAGATGTTTCGACCACGAAACGTCGTCAAATTTTTTTTTAAATATTTTTGATAGCCTTATACATATATCCAAGAATAGTAGCGAACATTGCGATGTTATCCTTACATACTACAAGGCCCTTAGTTTTAAACGTACCTATTCTAGTCATAGTATGTATGTATCCCCCTCGCATTGAGGGGAGGCCCGTGCCCAGCAGTGGGACATTAAAAAAGGCTGGTATTATTATATATGTATGTATACTCCTCGAAAAGTAAAATAACGACGGAGTTGAGACATGTTAGTAGTGTCTGTGAAATTTAGAATTCCTTTAGCAACAGACAGACGTTGCGAAATATTTCACACAGTCGGCTCATCGCATCCATTCCATTAGTGTGTGTTCCCTCGCGTCGAGTCCTCTGGGATCGTTCGCGAGATGGTGCAATCGACGAACGTCGATTGAAAATGTCGATACACCATTTTTATTTCTATCACTTCTACTTTTATAATCAAAAAAGTGGTCTGTAAGTGTTTCGAACGAGGATACTGAAGAGATAAAAAAATATTGTGAAGTTTTTAATATGGCTCTTGTTACGCATCCCAATAATCACCTCTAAGTTCCTATTGACATAGTAATAGCATATGACCAGTCAACATACTTAGAGAATACTTTTAACCCCTGCAAATGGATATAACAATAAGAAGCTGATGTTTTTTTTTTGTAGAATTGAAAAATAAGAACGAAAATAAGAATTATTGGAAAAAATCCCCGTCTTCGTCCATGATGACTCCATTAAAACGAAACTAGCATTATCTACCTATTGTATTATTTTTTAACTCGGGTAGAAGAAGGGCTCATCAGGTATAGTCAGAAAACTGCACCCGTACGAAGTAGCGGGCGGTGTCAGTCGAAAGAATATGGTTTACCCGACTCCGCTCGAGCAGATTGTAATACACCAAGCAGTCGCTACAGTTTCGATTTCTTGTATCACTCGGTGTACGAGTCGGGATAAGCCCACCTATCCAGGGGCCTTTCTCAGCTCGTGGTACCTACTACCTGACCGACGGCGTTCGTTTCCTGTGCGCGGTCATCGCTCGCCGGTCGGTCGGCGGCGCGGGCCGTTGACATCCCTTTGTCGTGCCCCGCCCAATCGAATAAAGTGCAACCCGTCTCACTGCACGCGCGTCGAACTACGAATCGAAAGAATTTAGAAACATTGGAATTGTAGATGCGGTATGCTGACGTGTTCTGACTACGCTCTCGGTTTTTAACCGACGACAAATAAGATGGTTCTCAATTCGACACGTTTATGTGGTTGTTTTTTCGAAAATTTTAATGTATATGTGGAATATAAAACTATGTTTCTCATTGAATTGCGTTTCGTTTAGGTGTCATGTTTAGTTTCCGTAGTTGTTTCATGTTACTAAAGAAAATGTGTAAAATATTTTAAGGTGTTAACAACTGGGTGATAAGGATCACGTTTATGTATATAATATAATATATGTGTATACAGTGTTTGATTTTACTGTGAGAAAGCGGCCCAGTACCGTTTCAGCGCGGACTCGCTATGTAGTGTTATTTTTAAATTTTCAAATAAATTGATTATTTTTTTTGGGAATGTGACCTTTATATCCTACCGACGGACTCCTTAAAACATTTCTCGCTAAACCTTATATAAATGCAGCAATATTTTACTTAATTTTAAAATTGAAATTCGTACATTTAACCGTTTGTGTATGTAAATCACCACCCAATCGTAGCACTGTTTACTAAAGAATTAATCAAAAACAACAGCATGCCTTCGTCGATTGTTAACAACACAGTCATAAACACATAACGAATTAATGAGACGTCGACATGCGTCCTTGTGTTCACAAGTTGATACAAATATAACGGCAGTTTATTTTATTATGCACTAGCTGTTGTCCGCGACTTCGTCCGCGTGGTATTTAACTAAGACAACCGTTGACAACAGCCTACTCGCCCATTCTGAGCCCGCGGGACGCATTGCAGGATGTTGCTATCAAACTTAATCAGGCGCTGCGCTGCAATATTGGTTTTAATTTTTTTCTAAAATAAAAGTAGCCTAAGTTACTCCTTGTTACATCAGCTATCTGTCAGTGAAAGTCCCGTCAAAATCGGTCCAGCCATTTCAGAGATTAGCCGGAACAAACAGACAGACAGACAGACAGGCAGACAGACAGACAGACAGACAGGCGGACAGACAGACAGACTGACAAAAATTTTAAAAAATGTTGTTTCGGTATAGGTAACGTGTATACATCCAAATGCACTTAGTAAAAAGCGGTTATTTTAATATTACAAACAGACACTCCAATTTTATTATGTATAGATTCTTGTTAGGTAAACGAAACCGGCTTGACCGCTCACGATTTATTAAATAATCTTTCATTTGTATAACTTAATCAAAATATTACAGAGGGAGTATAATAAGTAAATAAATATTTTTTGTAGAAATTTATTTTTATCTATGGCTTGTTCAGAATGTTTGTTAGAAGGCATATTTTTTTTAAGCCACATCCATAGGTATAATTATATTTGGTAGAACGCTTGCCTCGGTAACGAGGATCGCAGGTCAAACCCCGGCTCGCACCTCTGGGATTTCTGAATTACATGTGCGAATCTCATTTTCAACCACGATTATCACTTGCTAAACATCATCATCATGATCACATCGTGAGGAAACCTGCATGTCTGAGAGAACCCCTCGAAAGATGTATGAAGTCCGCCAACCCGCACTGGGCCGGCGTGGTGTACTATGGCCTAACCCCACTCGCATTGAGGGGAGGCCCGTGCCCAGCAGTGGGACATTAAAAAGGGCTGGTATTATTATATTACTGTCGATATACAGACCAAAATAGCGATTTCCAAATTGTGTGCCAAAGCAAACATCAATCAGAAACCACAGGACGGTTTTAGATGAGATTTTGATTTTATCTATAAACTACATCGTACTACATAAATAGGTAGGTATAAACATTTCACACAATATTTCCAAATCAAAACCGTTTTTTTATTCATGTAGGCCAAAAAAGGCACTTACGAATAGTCCGAAGTTTTCACCGTTTCGGAATGTTGGTTCCACTGAGAAGAGCCGGCAAGAAACTCAGTGGTTACTCTTTTAAAAAGAGGTTGGTGTACGTACACATACCAGGGCCCCAGATCTGCTAACACCACAGATCACGAGAGATATGCCGTGCGATTCGAAATGTATGGGAACTCGCTGTCTCCGTTTTGTTTCCCACCACTCGCTAAAACCAACCAATACGAAGTCTCTTCGGTGCGTGCTGCGTCGTCGCCGTATACAGCGGCCGTACCACGCGACGCACCAGTTTATTCAAAGTATCGTTAGACGATCTATCCATTGCCTCGTACATTCACTCAGTAGCGAACATAGGTGGTACTTAAAGAGCCATGTATTTTGTACAAAAATAAAAAAGTCGTTGTGCTACATGAAAACTAAAATAACATAATAAAGGCATTAAATATTTTTTGATTTGTTGTTTTTAATGATTTTAAAGACGAATAAATAAAATACTTAATACTGGCTGGTGAAATGAGATTCCATCTTTCGCGTAGTTCACTTTGCTGCTAGTATTTTAGCACACAACCACGGAATAACACGGCATTTAAAAAAAAAGTTAGAGCTCCGATACCGACGTGCAGTTGCAGTCGACTGACGGCGAAAACTCTATGTTAGCGTAATTTTGGCATAAGGTGAGCGCAAGCCCACCGCTTTCATAACATATCTCCTCTAATATATCTGTGGCTAACACAATCGATTCATGATCGAACAGCAACCGCATAGTAACTGTCACTTTTGACATATATTGTATGGGATATATGTCAAAAGTAACAGTTACTATGCGGTTGCTGTTCGATAATAAATCGATTGTGTTAGCAGACTTGGGGCCCAGGGACGTTGCACCACGAAGATTAAATTTATGCGTCTGGTCGCCTCCTTCGTAACGTCTAATAACGTTACGACGAGGTCCTTCGGCTTGCACAATGCACAGTCAGTTGCGCACACGTCACCAGAGAGCGCTGGTCGCCCGCCGTGCACCCGCGAAAATCGCCTATCCAAAATGTTTATATTCCTAGTTCTGTGACATTGACGGATTGCAAGGTGGGAGCATTTGCGGCTACGTGAGCTGTGCAAGGTGGGTTCAGATATTAGGGAGTTGATCGGGTTTTTTTTTCTAAGTTACGTAGTGAACCAAGTCGGGTTGAAGTTTGTGTTCATGTTTGGATCTTTAACATAGTGTCTTGACTTATTGAAATTGTTCACTTCCTTTTGGTGGACAGCCTGCGCCTTCTTTCTTTACGAAATGAGACGCGATAAAATAAAATGGACATGAATATGGTTTCACCCACAACTTAGCGGGTATTTTGCCAATTTCAAGTAATTAATAGCAATAACACATTCAATAAATACACATTATAAATAAAATAATGAATGTGACATGATGATATGAAAATGACATCATGAAATGCGATGAAATAAAAAAAAACCACGAGATATTAATTTATTTCGGTTCAGAATGTCACTTTGAAAGATTGTCAACCATTCAGAAACGATTTAACGTTTCAGACTTTCAGAACGCAAGCCAAGTAGGTATGTTTCATTCTGAAAGTGTTGCGCGTGATATATCCGTTTCTCTGTAAACATAACGGACGCATATAAAAATTGTAAAGATATTTTGTTATGCGTAATGAACCGGCTTTAGTGATTCTTGGAAGTATTTTTGTTAGTCGAATCCACGTGCCGATATACCTATGTGCAATATATTATTTAGATTTTTTTTTTTATTGCAGTATAGGCAAGTATTTGATCTCGATCTCACCTGATGGTAAGTGACGATTGTACATATAAGTATACGTTCCTGGTGTTCTTCTGCTTGTTTTAATGGTCGGCAATCGGCTAAACCAGGGATTCCCAAAGGATTCCCAGGGGTCGACATAAACGAAAACTGATTTTAAGGTCGACGAGGTCTAAAGAAAGAGCACGGGTCCACTCTCACCCGTTATTGCTAACTAAATTTATAGTGGTACTGTGCTCTGCAATGTGTATTCCAAAGCTCGCTGGGTCTCCAATAATAGATGGTGGCGGCAATAAAAAAACGAAATAATGACATCACACACCTTTCCTTCAGGTTTTGGACCACCGTCAAAACACCCACACAAACATAAAGCCTGTTTCCACTAAACGTCAAAAAACATATCTGATTTGTCGACGAAAGTAAACATTTACAATGTAACTTACCTACAGCAATATAAAAGCAGTGATAACCAAGTTGGTAGAAGGCTTGCCTCGGTAACGAGGATCGCAGGTTCAAACCCCAGCTTGCACCTCTGGGATTTCTGCATTTCATCTGCGAATCTCATTTTCAACCACGATTATCAATTGCTAAACGAGTGAAGGAAAAAATCGCGAGGAAACCTGCAAGTCTGAGAACCCCTCGAAAGACGTGTGAAGTCCGCCAACCCGCACTGGGCCTGCGTGGTGGACTATGGCCTAATCCCCCTCGCATTTAGGGTAGGCCCGTGCTCAGCAGTGCGACATTAAAAAGGGCTGGTATTATTATTACCTACAGCATTCTCTATATCTTAACGATATGTCAGTCCACGGTCGATAATGGTGCTTATCGAGCTTCAATCGTGTCGACTGCCGTCAATTTAGACGTCGATTTCCCCACATAAAGTGCCACGTGTCATTAATTATGAATGCTTTGTTCGGAATGGGCGTCTGGCCCCGGGTTTCTGTGATGAATCTAATAATACAAGATCGTGTTTACCGTATCAGAATCAGAATCAGAATATTTTTTATTCGTGTAAACCAGCCTTTCCCAAAGTGGGCGATAACGCCCCCTTGTGGGCGCTGCAGGCCTAAAGGGCGGTAAGAGACCCAGAAAAAAATGGGGGCGTTGTGTAGAGGCTTACAATAATTAATTTAATTTGAAGTTATAGTGGTTTTTAAGTAGGTGAAAAAATGGGGCCGCTAAAAATAATTCATTCTCAAAGTGGGCAGTAGACAAAATAAGTTTGGGAACCCCTGGTGTAAACCTACAGTACTTATGAATCGTCAAAATAGTTACAAAATGCTAAGCTACAACTTTACCACCCGTTCGGAATGCCGTTCCTATGGAGAAGAACGGGCAAGAAACTCCATGGTTACTCTTTTTAAAATTATCTTTTACATTTTTGAGCAGTACATTGTTATAGGTATGTGAGACAATGTAGGAACAGCTAGGCTGACTTTAGCAGCTCGTTAAAAAAAAGTACCAACTCTAAGCATATAATTACAAGGTAATGGCTACATGGTTCCCACATAAAGGTCAGTCAGTATGTCTAGGCTTCAGACTAACCGCAATGACTGTTATAGATGACCGACTGTCAATAAAATTAGCAAGAGCAATATCATATGGCGATATCTATCGATACTATCGATATGTCAATAGATGACCGACTGTCAATGGTAACAGCATCAACAACTTTCATAGATGACCCGCTATCAATGACAATAGCAGCGACTGTTATAGATGACTAAGTGTCAATGACAACAGCAAAACTGTTAAAGATGACTGAGTGTCAATGACAACAGCAACAACGACAGTCACAGATGACCGACTGTCAATGACATCTATTTTAGTTTATCATCGCATTTCTTTTAATAAAGAAAGAACATCAAAAACGAATGCCATGGATGACTAACTGCCCGCGCCTCCGCCCGCGGGATCTCATTGAAATATAGCAATAACAGTCCACTCAAGGATAATGTAGCGTCCTATTAGTTAAAATAATTTATAGAATCATATCAGCAGGTAATTCCGTAGATTACATCCTACATCCAAACTCACTAACCAACAAACTTTACGTATAGACTACCATTTTAGCTTGATGGATCGGTTCGGATCGCCGGAATGTTTGTACATTGCGCGTAATGAACGGCAGACGAGTGCAAAAAATTGTCGTACATTGTGCCAAATCAAAGACAATTTCTTTTGATTGACGCTTTTTTCCGCTCTGATGCACTGATGTAGCGCGTGTCAAATTTTCGGCCCCGGTGAAGTCATCGGAAAGTGTTCATAAAACTAATAACAAGGTCATGTTTATTTTCACAAAATAACTTGGCAACTGGAAAATAAGGAATCATCATCAAAGAAGTAATTATTTCTGTGAAAATCACCTCTTTGAATCCGGAGGTACAGCGTGAACAATGTGCATTCGCGATGCAAAATTAACAGCTAAATGTAAATGGAAGTATCCGAAAAATGGGGCCAAGTGATTGTGATAGCCCATACAGCTGGTGACCGATACGATATGAACGGCGGAGCAGCACTCGACATGCCCCAGTTTTTCGCTAACGGATCCACTGAGTGGCTATTTTGCCGGTTTTCGCGGACCATTTTCCGCGAAAACGATACCTAAAATCCGCTCTCAAAGGGCGGATGAATGAATTCTACAATTTTGCGAATGAATATAGAAAAAAACCATGTTTCAACCTTTTTAGAGTTGTGCTAATTCTCGATTGCAAAACATAGACACAACAGTTTTTTTGCTGCTTCACTCGGAAATAGATTTACCTAGAACGTTCAACGTGTTTTTTAACGTTAAAGAGTGAATTAATCTAAAAAGATTATTTTTATACTCACATTACGTGGTATCATGATTTGCCAGTGGTGTTGTGCTTGCGCGATTTCTCGATTATATTTACAGGAAAACTAGATAAATATTTAACTTCTTATTGCCAGTAAAAATACTTACAAAAGTAATTCGGGGATATTATACTTTAAACTGAGGGCGATTCCCGTCTGTTAGGTTTTTTTTTTGTTTTGAACTTCGAACTTCTATAATAAAAGTCCTATGGCATTTTCTATAGCGCACTATACGTACCTACTAGTAATTAAGAGTACCTATGTGGCGTTAACCCTTTTCCGCCACGGCACACGCTTGGCCTGGTTTTGAGGTGGCAACACCAAAATGACCGGATGGGAATATGTATTTAAAATAGTTTGGGATTATGTTTGTTACTTTGCATTGTAGTAGTTACTTAAACGAATATATTGCGTGGTATTGTGTAACACGCATATTATACTATATTCGTGAAGGAGACTGAAATTTCATTATGACCATAGATTCCCACAAGCATATTCAAATTTCCGTGTATCATTCGATATATTTAGCATCGCGGCGGCTTCACAAATCGATCTGATTACAAACAACAATTGCGGCGCGCACGCCACACGTGTCAAGGACCACACCCGCCCCCTGATTACGTATCTTTTCAAGCTTAGCGAAAGAAAAGCGACGGCAATAATCTCGCAATAATTGCTTTCAAATCGCAGATTTGTATGACGTCGCAGCGCTACGTAATACGAATTAGCAATTTAATAGCAAATATTGCGCGATTACTACTACCGCTAGGCTGTTGCAAGATACGTAATCAGGGGGCAGATCTTGCCGGTGATATGCGGCAGGTCAAGGTGCCCAGATTGATCTGATTGGTGTCTTCCTATTCGTGTTTCGAATCTCTTTTGATTGTTTTCAAGATTCCGCTGTCTTGTTGTTGGATCTAGAGCTAAGTAGGATAGAGTTGTTTTTTTTCTGTTTCTAGAATAAATTCCAAACTATATTTTTAGTGATTTAAATGATGACTTAGACGACTTTAGGAAGGAGCTAGATCACACCTCGCCTGGGGACTGAAAAATAAAATATCGAAGTAGCTTAAACTTTACTTTTGATGTCGACCAGACGTAATGTTTCCACCAGCAAGTGAAGCCACTTTTTCAATTCATTTCTAGATGTAAATGTTACCACACACAATCCTTTTTGCCGAATATATGGTCCGGCGACATAGCTATGAAGTTCTGGACATAGTTTTTATATATGTGTGCGTGTTTACATTCTAGACCAGAGTTTTATTAGGCATCATTTGTAGTGCACACCGTGTGTTGTCTGAATATTCTAACAAGTCTGAGATTAGTATCTACGCAATAAAAAAAAAAATTAAAATGTAAACTAGAGTCGTAATCGCACCCACTCTACACCTCTACCGGTCATTTGCCTCATCAAAGTCTCTTACTAAGATCATTATTCATTGTGATTAGGATTTTTTACTCTATTATGAACGCAAAAAAAACGTTTTAAATAATTATCAACATACAGACTTACAATGCGAATAAGTTCGTACTACAATCGGTAGCTGCTTTTAATTTTAAAAATCGATTTACAATTGCAAATTGAATCGATTCCTGAGTCTCGGGGCGATGCCCGAAGTAAGGTCACTGAGATCGGACACGGCGTGCGATTCTAATGTTTTCACATCGAATTACTTCTTAAAAGTACACACTAAACAATCTTTATTATCTGTCGATGAGCTGTCTTTAAAAGGTAGTTATTTATTGACTTATTAGGTATATGTATGACCAAAGTCACGTATTCATGTTATATGTTGAGCTACAAGTTAATCAATATATCGGCCAACCTGTTGCTCAATTGCTCAACTATACACGAATGTTTTGCTACATATTTGTAAATTTATTGTTTAGAAACGTCTCGTAAGAGTACCAATATCGTGTGATATAAGATACTGATGCCATTGTCCGATATTGCGATAGTATCCCACGATAATATATATATATCTTATATGTATATATAAAACAAAGTCGTGTGAGTTACACCATTTATAACTCAAGAATAACTATTAAAACATGCGAACCATTCTCAAAAAAATAAATAATAAAGATAATTAATTTTCTCATAAATTTGATTCTGAGTATTTAAAGTGTAACAATATTAGTGTAATTTTTTTAACAGAGTTTAATGTAGGTTATGAAGATAACATTCCAAATGAAGAAATCGAATTATTACATTTAAAAAAATATATACTCTGCACTGAGCGCACGGCCAAACACTACAGGGTCGCGGTGTTTAAAAAAAATTAAACATCATTTACACAATTATTGCATACATCAACGAGACCCATATAACTTACTGATTCATTCATCATCATCTGATTCATCATCTTACTGGTTCAAATATTTTACACTATCTTTGTTAAACCTTATATTGGGTACCCGTTTATCGTCTCGCAAAAAGGTTAATTTTCCAAATTCTATCACCAGGTTTCAATTGAAACACTATTTGGGTTCGTGAACTCGCGTCCCTTGAACACACATCGCCATGATTAAAGCTCGGTCGATTGGGTCCGAAAGGTGTCGCCAAATCAAATAAAAAAAATACAACCGAATTGAGAACCTCCTCCTTTTTGAAATCGGTTAATAACTCTCCTCACGTGGATCCACGTGTTACTAATATTCCAATTTAGAACGCCCTGTATCCACGAATTGTAGAAGTAGACACCCAATCTGATTAAGACTGCTCGCCCCCGCGCCGCGCCCGCGCCTTGTTCTAGAGTTCTAAAGTCTAAATTTTTCTATAAATTATTTTCCACGTTCCAAGTTCACGGCTATTTATTTACGTATCGCGTGCCAACATAACAGAGCTAATTAATACGTGACCTTTTACAATCCACCTACTATGTAATAGTCGATCGCTAACAATCAGCTGTCGAAGGGTCTAGACTCGCTAGATGCGTGCTACAGCCGCTGATAACGGCCGCGATTACCACTGCATTATTGTTTTGATGCGAACGCCGCCGTGAACGTGTTCGTGATACGTGACGTCGATTCGATAACTTCACTGTACCACGCAGTTAACAGATAGCTAGCGAGTACTTACACAAGTATTCGACACTGAAAACCATTCCAATGAAGATGTAAATGTGCACATTTAAGTAGGTCCTCTTTATGTGTGTGCGGTGCGATGAGACGCATTCTTAAATTTTATAGAGAAATCTACTAATCCACTCAATGTTTACGTGTTCATTCACACGCGTTGTATTGTATGTGTGTGGCGTCGTTGCGCCTGCGCAAAACGGCTCGCGACCGAGCCCTCTTTGTTTGTTGACAAGCCAAATAGTGAACCCAACCAACCAGCAGTCGGCTCTGTTCGCGTGTGGAAGTCGTACGCGGCGGACGTGCGTCGCGTCTTGACTCTACTTTGTTTAGAGCTATCGTGTTATCGCATACGTTGGCTAAATTTAGTGCAAGTTATTTTTCAAGATTTTTTCCTCTTCTGCGCAATATTCAGTGAAGTGTTGTTTTGTGACGAGCTCTGCCCCATCGACGACGTTCGTTTCGAAGATTTTGTCTGCATCTAAAATTACACACTCGCGAGTGTGCCAGAAGGTACTTTATTCTTTTAGTTTTATTTTTCTTTGTACGTAATAAAATAAGTACCACGTGACAGGAAACTTTAAACAATATCGCATCTATATATCTTGATCGCAGGGACTTTATTATAATCAGTGAATTCATCGATCTAATAGGTATCGTTGCTTCTTTCGCGTCCAATGCATACTGTATGGCGTACCAATATAGCGAGTACTTCTTTACGAACCAAGAGATTATATCTAGAAATATACGGACGAGGATTCGAAAGGCAGTGCACGGTCATTAAGATTGTCACCGCACGATTTCACCACTAATGAGATGCCGACATGCGTGAAGGCAAACTTTGTCTCATTTCCACGCTTCTGTTGCGAAAAGATACAGTTATAATTCTGCTGATCGCTGTGGAAGGCGCTTAGCGGTATCTCTTATAGATGTCTGCTGGCCTGGTAAGTCGTCTCACGGCTAACGGTACACTTATTGCACCGTACGTAGCATCACACATACATAAACAATTCACCAGTGACGCGATGATTTTTTTTCGGTCAACTCAACTAAACAAGTGCGATCAATAACAATATAACAGTTATGATGAGGTACAGATTATACAAATATTATCATCGACTAGCTGTTGCCCGCGACTTCGTCCGCGTGGTATTTAACAAAGACAACCGTTGACAACAGCAGGCTCGCGCGTTCTGAGCCCGCGGGACGCATTGCAGGTTGTTGCTATCAAACTTAATCAGGCGCTGCGCTGCAACATTGGTTTTAATTTTTTTTCGTTAGATCCTATTTTTTTTTCCAAAATAAAAGTAGCCTAAGTTACTCCTTGTTACATCAGCTATCTGCCAGTGAAAGTCCCGTCAAAATCGGTCCAGCCATTTCAGAGATTAGCCGTAACAAACAGACAGACAGACGGACAGACAGACAGACAAAAAATTTAAAAAATGTTGTTACGGTATAGGTAACGTGTATACATCCAAATGCACTTAGTAAAAAGCGGTTATTTTAATATTACAAACAGACACTCCAATTTTATTTATATGTATAGATAGATCGCTAGTTGTACACAAATATTGTGTTTGACCTACAAACAAACACTTAAATGTCGTCGTTTCAATATCATACCGCAGATTCATCGGTGTATCCAAGATGACTTACTAAGTCGATTGAGACAATGTTCATGCAAGCGTATTTTTTGCCTGTCTTTTGATATCATATTACATCTCCAGCAAGGCCGTAGCTAGGAATTAACTTCGAGGGGGTCGAGCTCTGGACCAGAGACAACAACAATCCGATAAGAGTTCAAAATATTTTAGAAAGTACCTATGTATAAAACGTTGGTTGAAACCCCAATCACCTCCTCTACCCTGCCCACGGCCTTGATCTCCGCATCTACATTTTCCTTCAATTGTCCCCTGAAAATCCTTTTATTTCTAATGCTTATAATATGTGTTTGTTCTGTAAGTATTAAAACTTGTGCGCATATACGAAAACTATATGTTACCTAAAACAATACTATTCCGTAACATTTTACTCGGTTACCCATTTTAAATTGCCGACAGCAGTCGTAAAATAAGCTAATTTAATTTCTCGTCTCTTAATTCTTAACATACCTTTGCAGGTAAAACTTCATTCAGATGCACAATGACTCCCATATTGCTTGTCCTTCCATTCCAGCTTTACAAGGTATTACCTTATCTTCCATTTCATTTAATTCTGTATGCTATTGTTCAATAAAGCGATTTCAAACGCATCAATAAGGTTAAAATCCGTAGTTGTAAACTCCGCTGTTGTTTTATCTTATTCTAGTGTGTTGACCTCATGAGCGGTCATTATTCCTTTATATGCTGCGTGCGCCTGAGATAAAAATAATCTAGTGAAAGTTGAATATTTTTCTTATCTTTATAAACACGTATTCCGATGTTTATATACTTTGCTGGCACAGTTTGATTCCGATGTGAAGAACTATTGTTGGCCTGTTTGCCATTATATCTGCTTGTACGATCTTTTGATTTTATTGCAGAATATTTCAAAAATGTCTGCTTAATAAAAAAAATACATAAAAATAAAAAATAATGTGCTCTAAACAGTTTTCCACTTGTAACTCTTTTAAGTGTGCACGCTTACGTTTTATAATTACCATCAATATACGTACTCTTACTACTAATTGAGATACTAACCCAAAACCAAACGGTTCACATGGGATCGTGAAAATAACGGAGTGTTAAGTAGCCTGGTTGTATAAGCAAGGAGATTGTGAGCGAAGACAGAAATCTGCGGCCATATAACATTGAACACTGAGATCTGTCACAATAGGGAGTTTGACACTTTCGAAAGCGATTATCATTGAGAGATACACAAAAGGTCCGGAATTCTCTCAACAAATTTGTAGTAAACAAAAAGACGTGATTCTCATCGGAGAAAACTCCTGTCTGAGTGTATTAATGACAGCGAGAAATTGGCAATACTCCAATGCGCACCAGTTTTCGCAAAACCCCTAAATCTTTTGTAATTAACTAGAATTCGCGCTACAGTGGATTCTTGCAATTTCTTAATGAAATTACCTTGTTTAGGTAATAACACCTAACCAATGAGTATAACTGTACTTTTTTTTGTCTCCGTTATTATTTCTCGTGTCATCAGCAATTACGAGGTAAATTTACGAGCTTAATTAGGACTTTTGATTTTAACTGTTTCATATACATACAAGAAGAACCTAATTTAATTTATTCTAAAACTTATTGAAACTAGTCCGTATATAAACAATACACTCTGGAAATAAACACTAAATTAAAAATAAATTGAAATAACACTAATGTTAACACGTGACCGTGGTTGCTGTAAAGCAGCCGAAACGTCGTCGGGAACGTAAAAAAGTATAATAAACGCGATAAAATCCGTAAGATTAGTTTTATTTCAATGTGTAGTATTCGCGTAAATATAAGAAATCAATATGAAAACAAATTGCTTCGACAGCCATGCCAAAATGACATAGTCGAATGCCATCTATCCGAATCAAAGTTGCACGAAAGCAATGCAGTTGTAGACTCGTAAAATAAACTATAAGTTCTCCATAGTTGTTCTCTGTCATGTTCTCCAAAGCTACCTTTGCACCAGTTGCAGTGTGATCCACTATTATAGCACCTAAATAGAAATAGTAAAAATACTGTACCTAGTCGATAGTAATCGATGTTAATGATCTTTCAAGGTTTCGAGTCGGACGCTCAACATAATATTGCTATGTATATTACGCAATAAAAACGGTCGCGGCATCAAAATCACTTATAAATAAGTAATTATATTAACCACATGGGAGGACGATAAAAAAAACATGCCTAAATTGTCTCTGCAGTCCATAGTCCAGCTAATACGTGTTATGAAATCACGAAATTGCAATAAAAACGTGAATCCTTTGTGTTCAGCCAACCGTGCCGACCCCCTCACCTCCTTAAGGCTGGATAGCCTTGAAAATATATTTGGACATTGTGACAAAGATTTCGTCGCTGTTGCTACGAAACTAGTTGGAATTATGTACACAAAAATAATTCAATGCTGTGTAGGTACTCAGAAGTTTAAATGCATATCTTTGAGAGGATATGCAAGATAATGTTAAGCCAGCAACAGACAGTTACTTAAAACAATTGATGGTGTGTGATAATAAAACTGCCAGTTTTCATGGCTACACACAACATAAGTACTAACTGTTCAGTTAAAACTAACGGTTAAACTAACTGCATGCAGCCGGCTATAGCCAACTATTGGCAGTTAGCTCGGTGAACATATCACAAGGTCATTATTTTCTACTAGTAGGTAATTATTGTTCAATTGCCTGGTGTAGAGAAGTTATTTTGATACACTGATGCACTTTGTCAATACCAAGCACATGGTTCTCCTCCAAACACTATCTGAAAACAATAATAAAGATTAAAGGAAGGTCGCTTCCCGCTACAGAACAAGTACAACAAGTCCCGTAATCATCAGCGTTACACATGACATTGATCGCGTACTTCCGAATTACTGCCGTAATTCAAGTTATGGATGTGAAATCTGCGAGTGACCGCCCTTTCATTATCAAAACGGGTATTTTACCGGCGGCGTACCGTTAACTGTCCCGGGAAGAGGTTAAATTGTCGGCTAAAGAAGTAACCAGTGTTGCCGCCTTAGACCTTTTAAGGGCTAGATCTAGCTCTTATTGCAGTGTTTAAATCAGTTTTTTACTGTTTAGCCCAAAAAGGCAATCACGCCACTGTTGACAAATCACCAGGGTTAAATCACAACCATAAGGAAATAATACTAAAATGGCTAAATGGTTGTTGGAATACTTTTATTTTGGTTTAGATAATATGCATAAATTAGGAGACTGTATTAACACCCAGTAAGAGAAAGAGTGGAAGTAACACTAAATATAACACCATTTTACTTCTTATACTTTATTGGTAAAATTAGAAAGAGCAAAATGGCATTTTTAAATTTACAGGTAAATTTACTGAGTTTTCTACACGTTTTATATTATTGTATATTTAGCCCATTGTAGCACTTTATTTCACAACCCGATGTGCCCATTTTTAGTATGTTTTAGCGTCGTAAGTAGTCCCTGTTTAAAAAGTGAGGTGGCAACGCTGGCAGTAACTCATAAGTAAAAAACTCGTCCAAGTAATTTGGCGTACGTCCAATGAGTTTAACGAAAACATTTACACGACGGCGACTTGAAAACTCCAAAACCCTTTGTCTGATACGAACTACGCGCTCGTTCTCTATTGCGCCTCAGATCTATAATAAACGTGGCGCGCTAACGAGCGTTACAATGGTACAACGTCAATTATCTTATTTAGAACCATTTCATTTATGTTGTAAACAGCATCACACTAAGATGCGTCTCGTGTATTGTTTTCGAAAACACTTTGTCCTCTCCCATTTACACTTATCAGAACTGAATAATTATTATTTATTAGATCATACAAGTTTGAACTAAAATATTGCTTATGTGTAAATCTATTTTCCATATCATGTCTTGCCTCACGAAAATCGATGGAGAATGCTCAAAAGTTAAAAGAAAATTTACCATTCTTTTAGAATAGCCCACACAAACTGCGTTGTACATTTCAAGAAGTTTTTTTTTTAATGCTTAAAGTGAAATTGAATTTGGTGAATCTATTTGCAAAGACGAGTATTCATGGAGACGATGTTGTGTAGGTACTTACATAACGTAGTTACAGTAAATTTTGCTGCAGTTTACCGTCTAGACGAGCGTGCATTAAACTGGAAACTGCTCGCTCTCTCCACTTCGGCCGCGTCTGCTGCATTACTGCTGTCCTTGTTGCAACCAGCATCAGGACGATTTTATGTCCGTACACCGTCTGGAGTTATAACATTGCTGTATAACTCTTTAGTCTCTTTAAAAGTCTATATTGACTGCTAACTTTTGGTAGTAAAATGGAACAGTCTGGCCGCTGTGGCGATTTTAAATATCTAGCCCATTGTATCCTGTCTAGACAGCGGCCAACTCGTGTAATGTTATTCATTACAGTCGGTCCTTGGACCTCTCTACACACACATTCATAGTCCTTTGTCTCGTTTTTGCTCGCCCTTTTTTACCTGCCATTCATCTTTTACTTTTATTGTATTTTATTTTATTTCTTTCTCAATTTTGCGGTGACTTATTTATACCTACGTCATTTTTAATTGGTTATATGGCTTTTTTGTCCTTGTGGTCTGTTTCTTTTCGTACATGACTACTAACGTTTTCCGTTTACTATCAACGTTTACTTTCTGAAACGAAAAGAAAAACGTCAAAATAAAATAGCTTTAGCAAGACCTCGTAAATGAAAAAAATGCCAAATAAAATATAATCCATTTTGTGTTCCAAATGGATTTTGAATCCTATCCAACTCCTTTTTAACAAAGATGTATTTTCTAAGGCTTACGCTTGTTTGTTTACAATGCGTACCCGTGTATTGTAATGTATTTTGCCTTAGCTTTACCTTTTCCATTTACTTGCGAAGTTGCGGGCGTCTCTTCTCCCGATTGAGTTAGTTAATGTTTCGTAAATGCATCGTATGTCTATAAATTCACTGGGTTTATCTGTACTCATTGTATATAAATCAAGTCACTATGAAGTGTTGCGGCTTCGGCTAGCACCTTGTGAATTTTACGGAGCAACTTTCCATCGTTTTTGCGGAAATTATTTTCAATTTCCGTGTGAACGGAAAAGAAATACTTCCTACCATTTTTTCAATGAGCTCTCGCAACGGTTTCGTTATTACTATGATATAAGTTTATTAATCAATAACACATTTTACGATATAACAATCTCTCAAAATAATATAGTGTGTTCGCTATACCTACATAAGTCCAGACATAATCGGAAGGTCAAACAGAGACTGTTTATCGTTACATGTCCTTCAATATTATAATTAATTTTGTTTGGCTATAACAGTAGCTATATTTATACACTAAATCAGGTAGTTTTATTAGTGTGTTATATTGATTTTTATATCATACTTTGTTGTGTCATAGCATTCTTGCTTCTTTTTTTACATTTTGATTACACAAGTTAAGACTGATAAATTGATTGATTGATTATAAATTGATTTCATTTCATCATCATCAACATTAACATTATCATCAGCGGCGCTTATAATTCAAAAACTATTTTCAAGAATTATTCGACACTGGCAAAATATCTCTATTTTGTAGCCGATTGTCAACCTAAAAAAAAGAAGAAGAAGAACAACTGTATGAAGGTTTTACGAAAATGACTGTCCAATTCGATAACGTGCACTCCGTAGTAAAATTTTTGTTGAGCCCCGTAGGCATATAAGTTCGGTGATTCATTCCTGTTATAGCCGACGTGCCGACGCTGACTGGAAGATTTCGGGGGCACTAACCGTAGGTGCCACGGATAAGGTTGACACTTTACATATCGGGCTCGAACTGGGCCCCAAGTCTGCTAACACAATCGATTCGTAATCGAACAGCAAACGCACAGTAACTGTCACTTTTGACAGATATCTCATACAATATCTGTCAAAAGTGACAGTTACTATGCAGTTGCTGTTCGATTATGAATCGATTGTGTTAGCAGACTTGGGGCCCTGGACTGTGCCGCACTAAACTGGATCAATGTGATCGTTGCCTTTGATTAAAATTGTGTCGAACAATAGAAAGATTGCGTTCATTATATGATCTTGACAGTAAATTGTAGCTCAAGTCATATAACGAACACGTGTGGGTTCATACTGTGGCTCAAGCACTATATTATAACGTAGTGTTACGTTCATAATCGTGTTTCGCTCCGCTCGCACTACAAACTTTTTAAATAAGAATGTGTTACAACCCATCGGTTGCCTTCCTTAAATATAAATCCATTTACCATTAAAAAGGGCTCGTACCCAAATCCATGAGAGAGCACCGTCGCGTCAACGTCAATGTGACATGACGTTGACAGCGACAAATAAAAAGATTTTGATTGTGTGGAAGCAGCGATAATCGAACTGATGAATATTTTTTTGGTTCCTACAAAATTAAGGAAATAAAAAGCATTGGCAGAATACCTACTGTTATTGTTTGATTATTGCGGCCATCCCACTGACGATTACAAATGACAAGAGTGACAGCTTTCTCCGACGTTACGATAACGTCTGGAGTTCCTGTTTGGCACACTATTTACTAGGAAAGTTGCAGGGAAAATGGATGTTCCGACAGTTTAAATGCTATACAAGTTTCACGATAAAAGAAGTTGCACAACATAAATAAATCGAAGCTTGCATTAAGTACTTATTTTTTTCGGACTTTATCTCGACCAAATTTATCGATCGATAGTCTCACATTATTTCAAATACATAATCCTTTGGTTACGGTCATCAAAACTAATTAGACACAATGCAATATAACTTATTGTGTTTTAAAATACAACGTGCATTAATTTGATGCTATTTCATAAGGTGCCGTGACAACCCTATAGCTGACCGACCCAAGGGACGTCGGTCGGCCACCATAAAATGGCGCGTCTATTTTAAACGTGAACATTTTTGCTTCGTTAATGCAGCTACATTTTTATATATAGACATTTCTATAATAATAAAAAAAACTAATTAGGTCATACATGTCATAAACTATCTCGCTAACTTCTCAAATTGACCTACGTATAGGTAACTAAAAAACGTTTTGATTCTGTATAAAAGTAATTTTTAAAAATAAAATTTTAAAAATAAAATAGTGCTTAAGTTTTTCTACATCGCTTTTTAAGATCTTCCAAATAGTCCGATAACATCTTGTTAGATAATTTATTTCACATCCATTAACGTCATCGGTGGTTACATACTTATACTAAAAACAATAATCAAAAAGAAAAAAAAATCACGACACTGGCGAAATTGGCTCCAATTTGTAGCCGATCGGCAATATAAAAAAAGAAGAAGTCACACAAAATGTTAAGGCCAAACCGCAACCACCGAACGTAAATGATCTAGATACTATGATTATATTAAAGCTCATTTGCATAGTGCCGGGCTGAATCACGACGGCCCGATGCGTGTCATCAATCGATTGCTGCGTTTGTTCGAATTCATTCACCCCTTCACTAAACGACATGCTTAAGTGGGGGCAATGTACTAGCCGCGATTTTCGGTTGATTGGGTTTCCACGCAATCGGTGTGAAATTAAGTCTTTGTGACACTAATATCTGTTCGATTGGAGTATTCTGGTTGGTTTATACTCTGGAATTTTAACAGGTACTTAATATTTTTTTCTCGCATATAAATCGTTGTTAGTCGTTGCTGAACGAAAGTTGGAGACGCGTCGGTGTGTGGAGATCGCACGGAGTTTGATAAGGCGGGAAGATGGCGGATGGACCAGAGCGATAACTGAATGGAGGCCCTTATGTGGACGTAAAGGGAGAGGCAGATCACTAACCAGATGGTCTGATGACATCAGGAAGGTGGCTGGTACGTGCTGGATAAGGGTGGCACAGGGCCGGAATGAATGGCGTGAAATAAGAGAGGCCTATACCCAGCAGCGATTTGTCACAGGCTGAAAGAAGAAGATACAATTTGTGTACGGGGTGCAATGTAAGATTGTTAAGTCCAAAGTACCATTTTAAAGCTAGCTTCATACTCGTATTATAAGTTAACAGGAGAATGAAAAGTCTAGCATTTTCCAGCGTTGCCGGTAAACCTTGATGTACAATATTTATTATAGAAGTAGTATATGAAACAAGAAACGCAAGAGTGAAAGGAGAAGGTTAAGCTCACTTGCCAACCGAAAGGTTAACTGACAACTTGCCAACCGAATCATTCCTGGAAACGTTATCAAATCACGTAACAAGCCCTTAAACTATTGACATGAAGGCACAACTAGCATAAACTTTAGCTTTCTGGGAACAGGAATACCTGTTATGATTATGATTAGGAGCTAATAAGATTCTAGATGACCCAAGCTATCCTATGGTTGGTGCCGAATAGGTGCTGGATATTAAGACAAGATCAAGAAAGGATGAAAGTCATGCCGTCGTTCTGTGCCGATATCGACAAATTTTCAAACACGCCTTTAGCAACATTTAAAAGTGTGGAATAGTCGACTTCACAAACGACTTAGTCGATTAATAGTCGGTGAATGTGTTTATCGCACATTACTAGTAATATCAAAAATATATTTAATGGTTTTTGTACAGGTAACCACGGATCATTAAACTCAGGCTGCTAAGTCATAAGACTATCAATTCAATGCTCTCGCACTGGCGTTGCCAATGCTATAAAAACGTGATTAGTATCGCAGGTTACAACGAGGGATCACTCAACTGTGAAAGACTTCTATTCAAAGATGTTTCATGATCAACTTTATCGATATTTAAATAAAAACTAAACAGTGTTTGTCGGTAAACGCATCGTTTGAGGACGGCTGGAACGATTTGGTATTTTTTTTTAAATTTTCCCATGAATAATTTTAGGTATAGAACAATTTTAAACGTTCTCGGAAAATTCGTTACTAATTGCATTTGGATGTATACACGTTACCTATACCGAAACCACATTTTTTACAATTTTTGTCTGTCTGTCTGTCTGTCCGTCTGTCTGTCTGTCTGTCTGTCTGTCTGTCTGTCTGTCTGTCTGTTTGTTCCGGCTAATCTCTGAAATGGCTGGACCGATTTTGACGGGACTTTCACTGGCAGATAGCTGATGTAACAAGGAGTAACTTAGGCTACTTTTATTTAGAACAAAAAATAGGATCTCACGAAAAAAAATTAAAACCAATGTTGCAGCGCAGCGCCTGATTAAGTTTGATAGCAATAACCTGCAATGCGTCCCGCGGGCTCAGAATTGGCGAGCAGGCTGTTGTCAACGGTTGTCTTTGTTAAATACCACGCGGACGAAGTCGCGGGCAACAGCTAGTGCATATATATAGACAATGCATTATGAGCGTAGGTGCGCTACGTGAAATAGAATAAAAATATTTTTAATTATAATTGTTAACACACCCACCGGGTGCTCTAAATGGAATGCCCTTTCTGTCGTTTCAACTAGTTGAAATAAAACATGCTTAGGATAAATCTAAGGTGATTTTCAATCACATGAATTTTGTAGTCGTAATTTTACCGAATCCCTCGTGACTTTCTCTCGTCACTCAGATTAATCATAGGATAAAATGTAATCACTGTCGGGAGGCCATTCTCACTGCCAAACAATTCACAAACAGCGATACAAGTCATGTTTGTATATTACATTCCTCTCTCTTCATTAATCAATGTGACGGTCAACGCATCTTGAGGACCTATAGCAGACGTTCTAATTTCAAACTTCAGAAGTTTCTACAGCTGAGATTATTCATAATATAAACATAGATAATATTCGTCTGAGAGTTCATTACTACTTGCTATTTTATCTGTTTCCAACAATTACATGCCGAAGAAATGACGCGATGAAAATGCAGCGTCGAGAGCGCTTTACAACACTTTCATTGAACAGCTCACTTTTTTTATGTTTGGCATCACCATAGGTATTTTGCCAGTGTCAAGTAATATAAATTATTTCAGTTTTCGAGCATATACACAGGCCCAAAGGCTAAGCCGAAGTAAAAAAACCCCCCATCCCTCAATCAGTAGAGTGATGGATACTTTACTGAAAGATTTTTTATGGATTTTTTGTGAGAAACTGAAAAGCCAAGTTTCGTCACTCTGTTTCAATTACCTACACTCGTGCACTTTACCGAACCCATAATGGTTAATATTCCACTTATATCACTCGCTATAACTCACGCCATGACTTTTCAGTTTCCCGCCAAAAAGTCGTCAACAGCTCACTTATTCTACAATAGCGTTTTTTGTCTATGACTCAAGATTCGTTTTTTTTTTTAAGTAGGGCAACGTATTAAATTAGCGGTCACGACTATAACAAATCAAACATCTAAAAATTATAGACGCCCGTCAAGGTTAAATTATAATATTACTTAAATGTGGCGCTCCGTAGATTACGATGGAGGTGACCTTGATAGGTCGGGATCTATAACTCATTTGAGTGTTAAAAAGATAATAAATAGCGGAGCGTTCGGACAGAAATACTCGTCAACGACTAGACTGTTGTTATTGAATGTCATTGACTTCGTTCGAGTGTTTGGTCTAATTTTACTTTCCCATATTTAAATTAAAACTTGTTTACGCGTTTTTATCAACGCATTAGATTTTAGTTACTACACATTTACTACATTTTATGTGGTTAGGTAGTTAATACATAATCACGATTAATTAAGTAGGTAGATAAGTAAGTATTGTTGTTATTATCATTTTGAGAATATTGAATCTGAGATTTTATAAGCGTATTTCGTTTATGTAATTATAATATGATCTATTGCTATGGTCACAATGTCTTAACCTGTACGGTATTTTTAATTGGAAGATAGTAGATACCTACCGAACTAATTACATGTAACTAAGTACTTATACCCAGAATACAAAACGACTCGTTTTATGAATACTGACATGGACTGTGCATAATAAAATTATTATTCCGCTGAGAAACGTCTCAACGCGGAAGTGTTGACGGGACAACGGAATTAAGAGAATTACTGGAAAGGGCATTTCCAATTATCCACCAAAAGACACGCATAATAAAGAATGTCGCGGCACGGGTGGGGGCGGGTAGCTGTGTAAAAAAAGTAAAACAATGTTATTGCGCGTAGATTAACGCAGAGAGAAGTTAAATGCGCATAACTTTCAATGTATGAAAACATAGTCGACTCCGGTTTTTGAGTGAATGCCATTCTATTGATTTGGTTGTTCTGTGGACGATACCTACTCAGGGACCGGTCTGACAGGTCTTCACTTCTTCCACTTCCACTCAAACCTTCCTTACTGTATTCAAAATATAATACATCTCGTAATTGTTACAGAATAGAAGTAATAGAGGGAATATTTCTTTGTGATTTATGATGGCGACGTTGTCGGTGTCTGTTCGTTTACAACAAACCTATATCTACCGATTTAATCTTACGAGCTATGTCTCGAGAATTATTACTAATCATTAAACAAATATTATCAACATGTGAATGAAGAGGAGATACACTCGAAAAACTATCACCATAATTAATAAAAAATAATCCACTATCATCTTATACATTCGTTGTTATTAAGTCGTTATATATTATTATGGTAAAAATGCAAATTAATAGATAAGTATGACTCATAGATAATATTTGCGAATGGAGCATAGACAATTAATGTCAAGCAAGAGTTTGTATTAACTCCTACCATTCGAATCGTCTGCGTTCAGTATTATTCTAGTATCTAGTATTATTCAGTATTATTCTCAGTAAATGATTCAAGGCTACGATTTGAATTTATCGACTAATTGTTGACACTCCTATCAGTATTCCCATTCTAAAACTATCAAAGAAAAGTTGACAGACAGTTAATATTTCACTATCATACTATTAACATTTAACTGTGGCCATATACTTGGGCGATTTCTTAACTCCTAACCGTGAAATTAACCTTTGTTAATGACCTTCAACTGACTCACTACTTAGAAAATCCCCACTAAACTACATCGCTTCTCAACACAAATTCGGAACATCTGTCGCAAATTAACACAACGCTAGTCGGGTTCACGGTCGGCTAATTACGTCTGTGGCCATCCGCTCAGCTGATTCTAACATCTGCCAAACAACACAGACCGCTTTCGTTGTTATATTGCTGAGAACAAAGTCGATGATTGCTTGAAAGTTGAAAGGTTTTAGCAATTAGTTGTCAGCTGCAGTGGTCAATTCTATCTTACAATAATCAGTCATTGATAACTTAGGTACTTTGATTTAGGTAGATCTGTTCCCCCGACTTCGCTTGAGGGCTTTTGCTTTTTTGGCTGTTCCCTGTCAAATAATAGATTTGTTCCGTATAAAAGTTGTATGAAGATTTGGTATAGTAAAAGCTATCACCATGCTATGTTTCTTTATAATCCGTTCAGTAGTTCTGACGTTATTCCTGTACATACAGACATGTTTACTGATTACACCAATCGTTTATAACACAATTATGTTAATCCAAGTTCCTTGGTGTGTTCTAATAATAACTAACCAATCGTTAAAAGAACCCACCCGCATTATTTGTAATATGTTCATATTTCCGATAATAATGGTTTAAAATGGAGATACGCACATAAATCGTAGAATCACAGGATACGCACATAAATCGTAGAATCACAGGAAGGATTCTGTCCCGAGCCAATGTTGAAAATAACCACTTTACAGCACGATTAGTGTATTTTGGGGTCGAGTCACCTTCGTCCGTAGGAGAATTAAGTACCCTCGAGATACCCTACACGTGGCCCTGGGTGGTGCCAACCAGGTGACAACTCTACTGGTGGTAGGCTTCGGCCGTGGCTAGTCACCACCCACTGAACAAATCCATGTCGCCAAGCGGCCTAGCCGTGTTCCGGCATGATGTTCGGTGTTGCCATTCATGGATGGCGGGTCAGATAAGTTGCGCTGCATGTGCCTCTATCTACTGCCGCCTTCCTACCTAGGCAAGTATGCTCCATCGTAGATCTCATCGTCACTTACCATCAGGTGAGATCGAGATCAAATACTTGCCTATAATGTAATAAAAAAAAATAAAAAAAAATTCAGTGGGAAGAGCGAAACCCACTGACTGACTCGCTCACTCACTCATCACGAAATCGCCGAAACCATGAGACCTAGAGGCTTGAAATTTGGCACGCAGGTACCTCAATGCCCCTAGTTGCTCGCTAAAGAAAGGCTAAAATATTTTACAAAATTCGACCCCTAAGAGGCTAAATGGAGGGAGAGGGGGGGTCAAAAATTTTATGGAAAATATTTTGTGCTAATTTGCTACGCGGACGAAGTTGCGGGCAACAGCTAGTTTTCTTATATAGTTCATAAAATGAAAGGCTTTCACAATCTTATCGGTGGCACGACAGGGCTGCGTGTTAGTGTTCATTGCGTTATCTGTCTTCGAAAGTAGGTACGTGTGATAGGAAGTAAAAGGATTAATTGAAATTAGGCTAGTGCGCAATTGCTGTATTCCGAGTTGGATCACCTACTTAGTATTTGGCGGGTCGAGGACGGAAGATAAATTCGGGGATGATGATAACAAGTCTTTAATTCTACTCAGTCTTGATTCCTTATATTTACGCGAATACTACACATTACTCGTAAAATAAATCAAACTTTAATGATTTTATCGTTTTATCGCGTCGTTCTATGGGCGTAAAAACATAAAATAAACGCGATAAAATCCTTAAAATTAATTTTATTCCCATCTACTCAGTCTTGTTTGTGATTCAAATTGTGGAATAAACATAAGGTATTCGATAACATGAATGGATATTGTATTTATTCATTTACTAGCTGTTGCCCGCGACTTCGTCCGCGTGGTATTTAACAAAGACAACCGTTGACAACAGCCTGCTCGCCCATTCTGAGCCCGCGGGACGCATTGCAGGTTGTTGCTATCAAACTTAATCAGGCGCTGCGCTGCAACATCAACATCAACAAAAAATTAAAACCAATGGTTTTAATTTTTTTTCGTGAGATCCTATTTTTTTTTCTAAAATAGAAGTAGCCTAAGTTACTCCTTGTTATATCAGCTATCTGCCAGTGAAAGTCCCGTCAAAATCGGTCCAGCCATTTCAGAGATTAGCCGGAACAGACAGACAGACAGACAGACAGACAGACAGACAGACAGACAGACAGACGGACAGACAGACAAAAATTATAAAAATTGTTGTTTCGGTATAGGTAACGTGTATACATCCAAATGCACTTGGTAAAAAGCGGTTATTTTAATATTACAAACAGACACTCCAATTTTATTTATATGTATAGATGAGCACAGACTTGTTAGAATATTCAGACAACACACGGCCTCCTCTACAAGTGAAGTCTGAAAAATCTCTGGTCGAACATGTTAACACACGCACACATATAAACAATCTATGTCCAGAACTTCTTAGTCTATGCCGGATCATGTACTAGGCAAAAAGTGTTGTATGTGATAACATTTACCACTACAAATTAATTGAAAATGAGGCCTCGCTTTGCTAGAGGCAGCGTTACATCTAAACTTCTAAAGTAGTCTGTGTGTTTCAGTTGCAAAACAAGCACAAGTCGATTTATATTTAGTTATATCTATAAATACTTTTCTTAATACCTCGAATCAGCTATTTTCTTCGTGTCTAGCAATTGCGCTGAATCTGAATTACATTTGTATTGAATTTGCACAATTTGCGAGACACTTAAAGGCGTAAAGACGCTTTCAATGGCTCCGAGACGTGCCTCTGTTGGTATTCGTAGCTCTTATTTAAGAAGAATCTCAAATGGAGGTGATAATGCTGAAGTATTTTTCGTTATCGATTAACGTATTTGTAGCAAAGAACTGCAGAATGCTTCTACATAATATTTAAATACATCTCCTGATCAGTTGGTCCACATATCGTGAGGCTTGGGCTTAAATTTTAGAACAACGTTGTATCTTCTAACGTCTAGTCGCTTTGACGATTTAATTTAAGATAAAAGTTAATTATTCTAAAATGTATTATGAAATAACTTCAGTACGTTTTAAAAGGCAATTCTTGTGCTATATAATCTTATAGCGAACACTTTTGATCGTGTTCATTTTGGTGTCGACGGCAAAAAGTTAACCTTCTGTCCCGTTTACGCTCGATTAGGAACAAATTGAGTGAGAGATGACTTTAATAATCCCTGGGTTACACAGCCTTTCATGTCGGCAACACCGCAGGTGGCTGGAGCACGAATATTGGATGTGAATAGCATAACAAAATTTAACAACAAACTGTATAGTAATATTTTATAGGTACAACTAAGTGTATACATGATATATGGTACCGATAAGTGGTCGCTTACTATGGACCTCATAAGAAGGCTCAAGGTCGCTCAACGCGCAATGGAGAGAGCTATGCTCGGGGTTTCGCTACGTAATAGAATCAGAAATGAGGAGATCCGTAGGCGAACTAAAGTAACCGACAGTTGCAAGTGGCAGTGGGCAGGGCACATACCGCAGCAGAACCGGTGGCCGCTGGGGCAGAAAGATTCTAGAATGGCGACCACGAACCGGAAGACGTAGTGTAGGACGGTCCCCTACTAGGTGGACCGATGATATCACACGCGTAGCAAGAAGCCGGTGGATGCGAGTGGCGGAGGACTGGGATGTGTGGAAGTCATTGGGGGAGGTCTATGTCCAGTAGTGGACGCCTTTCGGCTGATTGATTGAAGTGTAAATAGTGACTACAGACGCGTACAACGAGGCTATAACGATCATTTTGTTAATGAGTGTGATTTGAACGTAAATCAAGCAGCCTATCACACGGACGTCTTGGAGCATATATTATTCAAATTAAATATTCAATAGCAGCAGCCATTATAGGTCTGTCAATCATGTGAACAGACTGGAACACGTACACATCTATACTGGGAAGGCAATCAGGACAAATCATTGCAAACAGACAAGCACGTCGGAATGATGGAATGCAGAGGATAAATTGATGTTAGCTACGAATGGTGCAAAGCTGCATGGGAATGAAAAGTACGTTTTCGTTTTGTTAATGAAAAATAGCCCCAATTAACATTTAGCTACTGGCCGTCATAACTAAACAGTTCTGCAAATTACCACTATTAGAGCTATCGTCTCCCTACTGAAAGATATCAAGCCTACTCCTTTAATGTCGTCTTCCTTTAAGCACTTTTCCAATTTTGTATGGAGTTCTGCTTCTATCCTACCCTGATACTGCTGCTAATACATATATCGTATAATCCATTTCACTTTTTACATACCTCAAATATTAAAGCATATCGACAATTTATAATGTTTTTTTACGAACATTCAACTGCATATCTATTTTCGATTCTATCCCACTGAGATCTGTTTATTGTATTGCCCAGACAGTGCTCTGTACAACTTCTGTTTATTGCTGCCGAATTAGTTTTGCTATTCTTTATACGTCAAATAAATCTATCGGATCATACATTAATGGAATCCTTTAGAGAATTGCGGTTGCTCTTATTTATATCACTATTTAGTTTATTTTAATTTATCATCAGTATCACCTTTCGCATTCGCTAATAGTATATCTAGTCTACGGGGTTGATATCTTTTTGATGGAATGACCAAATACCCATATATTTTTTTAACTTCGAAATTCTTTAGTAAACCGTTTTTTTTTCATAAAATTTTAATTGGCATCATCAATGTCCAACACGCATTCTCTACTAAAATATAGATAATATATCAAGTATGTACATCTTTATATTAAAGTCAGGTCGCGGTGTGGGCGGCAAACATTCGCTTCAATCACATCGGTTTGATTAGCAAATTGTTGGCACAAAACACTGCCCTACGTTCATTGACATTTTGTTCGTACATTATAAATATCTTTGTCTTTATTTCCGCGTCTTATGCAGTATAGAAAATCGATCATTCGCATTCGGAATGAACGCTCTAATCGATTGATTTAGTCACAGCATTAGTCTTCATCTATAAGATTGTTAATTTCAATTGTATCAATTCTCGGCACGATTGTATCTCAATTAATGTATTCTTCATCAGATTATGGCCGATGTTGTTTAGCTTCCTGTCGCAATATATATGCTTATGCAAAATATGTTTTTAACAAGGAATTTAAATAAGTAGATATCGATGTATTACACTTACGCGAATACGACACATTGAAATAAAACGAATCTTACGGATTTTATCGCGTTTATTATAATTATCTTAAAATGAACTAGAAACTCGCTTATAACCGCGGAAGTTGTTTAAAGAGGTTTAAAGTATATGCCGAATCTGCAACTGTTTGCGCGCGCAAATCAAAGGAAACATGTTCTTTACGCTGCACAAACTAAAATAACCTTTATAAGACTATAGTATTCGATTGAAAATTGATTGTCAATACACCTCGGGCAGCCGGTTTCGCTTCGGTCAGATTATGTAAATGCTATACACAGCTGTGCGGCGGCGTGCACTACTCTTTGATACTGTTTACAATCTACTCCAGCTGATAATGGGTCGTATTAATAAAGGTATACGGATTATAACTGGCCGCGTCACGGTTAGTGCGCAGCCAACGTTATCTGGTTGCATAAGAGCAAGGGCTATTGTCTTTATCAGTTGTTATTGAACGTGGTTATCTGACTCAATTGCGCCGTGAACCCGGCCGGCCTGACACATTTGTCATGTACGCTTGCACCTACTTTTAATCGACTTCAGAAAGGAGGAGGTTCTCTATTCGGTTGTATTTTTTTTAGTTAGATATAACGTCCGTCGAAAACGAGCCTTTCAGTCAGACCTCTTCGTCTAATTTAAGGGTTAGACCCTTGTCGGTGTAGCTGATGAAGCTCTTTCAATCTGTCTCTATCTAGAGCAGCTTCTTTCACCTCCCTATACGACATGACACCCATTCTTTCTTTTATCTGACTCATGTAGCTTATTCTTGGTCTTCCTCGTCCACGCTTTCCTCAGTCAGACCACTGGTTTGAATATCACCAATAGTATTCCACTTCGAGCAACCGCCGAGTGCATAATATTAAAAAAAACTATTCCATCTAGCGCACCAGCGATCATACAGCATATGGGGATTTTTATTCAGTATGCATTATAACCCTTTAGTGCGCTAAGTGGAAATACATTTTTTTTTTATTATTAGCGCACCCGTCGGCTGCTTTAAGTGAAATACTATTGGTGATATTCAAATCGGTGGTCTTACTGGAATGGAACGAAAACATTTATACACAACAATAACAATCCTGCTATAGAATGTAATCACATTTATTGTCAAACTCATTTTGTCCAAATGAAAATCATACTTTTCATCACTACCGAGAAAATTTCCCGCCGGATTGATCGTTCCCAAAAGAAAATAAACTTAGGCAAATACTGCTTCCGGATTCGGTACGGAGAATTTATTACGATATTTTCCTTACACATAAATCAACAAGTTCGAGTCAACACACCTGTGAGTGAGTAAACTAGACACACGTTGCGTAGGTAGCGATCCACGTGCTCATAACAAGCATTATCTTATGCTAGTAAAAGTAATGTGCATGTAAACTTACAATGAGAGAGTATGCTTCATAACATAACACACAAGCTGGCACATTTGATGCTTTGTAGCATTCCTGTGTGCTATTATATCTTTAGAGTAGTTCCTCTGCGTGCGATAATGTCTTGTTATAACCACAAAATATATATTGATTTCTTATATTTGCGAATATTACACATTGAAATTGAAGCAGCCGAAACGTCGGTAACGTAAAAAACATAATATAAACGCGATAAAATCCTTAAATTATTTTTATTTCAATACTAAATATATCCTTACTTACCAGATTATCATGCTGCATCTGTGTCCATTCGCTTAGCTAACTATAACAAACAAAATCAATTTGTAATATTAGTAGGTATGCAAGTGTACATGATACATCGCTTGCTGCACTGACGCGTACAAAAATATTCCGCGAAGAATACAATCCATCATATAGGTATGTAGTTTTAGTGCAGATGCAACGGAATCGCCAACGCTTAGTTTATTTTCAGTTTGCTATAATTAGCTCGGCGATGATTGGGACGAACCTTGGCGCTAATTTAGCTTTCAAGATCAATTCAAGTTAATGATGCTTCGGACCATTCATACCGAAGTATTAACTACAAGACCATACTAGATTTAAATATTGTTTCGTATAAATATGTATCTTATATTATTAACATACAAAAAAAATGCAGACAACCTTTAACTAATTTTCTATTATGATAATTGATTTTTAATGTGTATCAACATGTACCCATAGATAAATAAGTTTTTATTTTTTATTAATTTTAGTACCAACTTCAATCATTTATATACGCAGTAGTCATATTAATAGGTACCTACTTATTAGTAACAACTGTGTTGTGTATAAACGAATTAATCAATTATCCATTATCATTCAAAAGCTCATTATTTCATTAACCCTATAAATAAATTAGTATAAATTAATTGCGTACCTATAACAAATCAAAGTTTGGAGGACTTTATAATGATCTGGGTAAATAAGGTCATTGGTGGGATATGTATTTATTATGTGACTGATATTATAAATTAAGTTGCTTATAACTTCACCTATTCATTAGAAAAGGTGAAGTTTAGGTACGATTATAATTGAAATAAAACTAATCTTAAGGATTTTATCGCGGTTTATTTTTTAATTTTACGTTCCCGACGTTTCGGCTGCTTTGCAGCTACCATGGTCACGGGAGGACTGAGGTGGTTGACGTCCCCTCTACCGTACGTAGACCGTACGTACTTACCGTACCCTCATATTTAGTTGTTACTTGCGGTCCGATCTACGCAGAAAGAGCTCACTGTGTCTTGAGGTCTTGCAATGGTACGCTTGGATCTGGATTTTATGACGTCGGGAACGTAAAATTAAAAAATAAACCGCGATAAAATCCTTAAGATTAGTTTTATTTCAATGTGTAGTATTCGCCTAATTATAAGAAATCAATACGATTATAATTATCATTCAGATAAGTTATTAATATATGTAAAAGATGTGTGTATATAAATACACTTTACTTATATATACCTATACCTACCTACCTATATATATATAAGTTGAGTTTAATATAGTTATTAATCTTAACTTGGTCGTGTTGGCATGTCTACCAATTCAATGCCATCGGTTGTGTTCATGCCATGCCATGCCATGTTTTTAACTCTACCATAAAAAAATCTAGCCAGGATTTACAGCCTTGACTAACGTTAACACGATAAGGTTTGACCCTCGGCGAGTCCCAGGGAGAACCTTATCGCCTGGGCCCCAAGTCTGCTAATACAATCGATTCATAATCGAACAGCAATCGCATGGTAACTGTCACGTTTGACAGATATCCCATACAATATCTGTCAAAAGTGACAGTTACTGTACGGTTGCTGTTCGATTATGAATCGATTGTGTTAGCAGACTTGGCGCACTGGAAACTTGCATCGAAATAAACGAAAAGAAAAGGAGGAACTCTAACTCTACCATAATGGAATATTCATTTCACTGTGATTTAACTAATACATCAAACCCAGACCCAGATGTTTCTGTTTACCCGCCACCTAACCTGCAAGCCCGTCTAGACGAGTTTCTTTGAAACAAAAACTGATTGCTATTCCTAATGCGGTGGCCGCGTGATGGGAATACGCCGGCGGGTGTTTATGAGTCATTTCGGAGTTGCCAGGCCTTTAATAAAATAAAACTAAAAACTTAGTTATTAATTCAATTTTAAAAGTCGAGAGTGAACAGGTGACCTTCTCGGCAAGTATGCTCCATCGTAGATCTCATCGTAACTTACCATCAGGTGAGATCGAGATCAAATACTTGCCTAGGTATAATGTAATAAAAAAAAATTAAGGCCATTTTCAGGATGCGCTGATAAACCCTATTCTCAAATTATGTGTCAGATAGCCCATAATTTCAACGTAAATTGATTACTAACCTTACCCACGACCTTATACAAAAAATTACATCTATTCAGTTAAATATACATAAAAGGGACTTACCCTAGCTATAATTGATCTGTATGTTTAATTAATAATTTGTCTCTCCTTTTTTTCAGGTAAATACTGGCAACTTTTTATAACTGGCAAGTCTCGATTTTAGGGTGGATGCTCTAAAAGTCGGCACTTTAAGAGTTGTGTCACGTTTGAAAATACGTAGAAGTGTCATACGGAGCAATTTCAGGACAATGTTTTTATTTGCTAATGCTTTTGACTTTAATTCAACTATAAAAACCTGACTTTTGCATAAACAAGTTTGTTTTTTTAATCATTTAAAAAATACGAAATTTTCGTAGCTCGGCTCCTATGTCCCTTTCTCTGGCATTTGTTTTCTCAAAGTTGGCCCTCCCTTTTGTGAAGGAAAACGTGGATTGAAGCCTGACTTTGCTTGCGAACTTATTATTTATAGATAATACTAGTTTATCCAATGACAAACTTTAAGGACGGCACCACCTGTCCTAAGGTATTCCATATTACTGACATATTTAAGACGGTTGCAAAAAAAATGTGTAAAATTACAATAAAACGATGTGAAATATTACGCAGAACCAATTACATCCAAACAACAAGCCTTAAGTAAAGTCGACCGAGAAACTCCTTTATCACCTTAAGGTTGAATATCATTTGCACATCGTAGAATCGCAAGGCCTACTTTTGTCATTTGTTATTTATTTGAACTTAGAACATTTATTAACTTAGTAGAACTTTTATTAACTGGTAGTTTTTGTCAAAAGCGATAAGCGTCTGATAGCTTACGAACGGACGCTCGGAAAATAGCATATTTTTTTAAGAGATTAACCGATCTACGCATTTGCGCTCGTTCAAACGATAACTGATGGACAGCTGTGCAGATCACTGTTCCAATTATTTAAACATCGGTGCAAGCTATATAAAAAATATATCCATATTGATATGCATTATGGATATATTTTTTATACCATATATTTTTATACGCACTACCAAAACACTTATTGACAGAAATTGAACGAAGTGCCGGCTTTTGGGTTGGAGCCGGAGATAAGAGCATCCACCCTACTTACCCACAAAATAAAATATCCAATATTCCAAGAATATATATATTATTGCTTGCTTTGACGCCTCGGCAGCCATTTCAATTGAAGTCCTCGGTCCTGACTCAATTCAGACGAAACATAATGCTATTGATTTGATATGAGTCAGACGGGGCGTCTGGGTTAAAAATAACATATATACCTACATTTGTTTAAATATAAAAAAAGCTTAAAGCCCAAAGGAAGTTGAAAGTTGTTAAAAACATCACGTGATTAATGGACGACCCCTTAAAGAAAAGTGAAAAAACATTGAACCCGTTTAGTGCATTTTTGGCCATAAAGTAGACCTTTCATTTACCTAGACGGAGCCCTAAAAACAAATCAACAAAATAATTGTAAAAAACGTCAATACAAAAAGACAATATATCAACGCAAATTTATTAATTAAGTAGGTACTTAATTAACATTCGTCGAGGTGTCGCAACAGCGAACAATGTGCATTGTGTGATGGGCGTTACAGCAACACGCTGGCTGCTACGTCTCGCGGGATACAATATAGGTACCTAGTCCGCGTATTGCAAAATAACAAATAGAAACAATGGGCTAAAACTTGCTGAGTTGCTCAACCGTATTTATACCTTGAAGTGTTGCCGATTTTTAGATCATATTATGTCCCTTTGTAATATGTATGTACCTACTCCCCATTTCAGTATTCTTACTTACACTGTAAGATTATGTAGGTACCTGCCTAGTTTGAGTCAAAAAAATAAATAGGTACCTACTTATTTTCATTTCATCTTCTTCAATCTTCATTAAATCTTAGTAGATGTATGTAACATTGGTCAGGTTCAGCCTGCGAACTTTCGTAATAGGTACTTACCTACATACTTCGAGAATCGGGGAGTTTCGTGCGTAATCGTGGTTAAGTATACCAACGTTTCGGACGACTCAATTTCGAACGAAAATCTAACAAAAGTGCGCTCGACATAATGCAAAATAAATAAAACATAAGCAACAAAAGAAAAAACATTCTTCCAAATGAACTACCATTGACTATTCCAATTGAATGTTTGCGAGAAGTTGTGTAAAAACACGGCAAGCTAACACAGAACACATCCCCGTAGTACCTACGTATTGCAACAGACGCACGTGGACTGAGTGGTAGCCAAACATTCGGGACTATGCAGGACGATTCTATAAGTTCTTCCAATGCAACATACCTACAAGAATATGATGCAGAGGCCAGCAATTTTTTTCCATGTAGAGAGCGATCAGTTACATTTTTATGATAGGTATGTATAATGTATGGCTGTGAAAAGACCTAATCCACTCACGAACCGAATTAATCACGCCCTCTTTACGCCATTCTAAAACGAAGAACTTGTCATATGACGATGAATATTCATTACATTACCCCGACGATAGTTAGAACGGGGGTGATGAAAACAAAATGAGATTAACTGAAAGAGGTGAACGAACATTATTTAATGGAATGGAAATTAATGGTGAGGTCAACGGGAATGCGACTAATGAAAGCTTTAAGCGTGGACGACAAAGGATTAAATGCCACGGGATCGATAGAAAAGGGATTAGTGTTGGAGTAAATGACCCTGGTGTTCATGAAAATGTTATAAACTCACTCTGCGTACAGTGCTGGATTAACCATATAGGCAACTGCTTATGAGCCCGGCCGGCCGCCTAGGGGGCCGCGCGGCGCATGAGAAAAAATATTTACAAAAGATTACTGTTTTTTTTGATGGTCAAACACTTTGACAAAAAGTGAAAATCCCAATTTGGAAGATACCTTACCTTCTATATTAATAAAATTCCAGTTAAAAATATTGAAATCCAGGAAGATTGTGCTCGTAAATCAAACACCAGTATTAGTAAACAAAACGGTTTAAATACTACCTACCTAGAGATATACCCACCTGAAGGGAGAAGGGCCATAAGACTTGCATTGTCTAGGGGCATCACATTGCTTAATCCGGCCCTGTCTATGCATACCTAAACGGAGATAAGTAATAGATCCAGAGATTTTTTTTGTTTATTTGCTTATCTTGCAATCAGTTTTAAACACTATGAGCAGATGGGTTGGAGGAGGAATCCAAAGATAATTATGATTATATTCATACGAACAAAGAAATCCATTTATATAAATAAGTCCAATGCAAATTTGACAATTCAGTAAATGTGAAGGTGATCATAGGATGATAAAAAAATGCAAATAAAAACTTTTAAATATCTCCTTAGTTCAACATTGATTTATATGAGGAATATTTTGACGATTTATTACGACTACCCAATTGTCTGACCACGCCGTCAATTCAGTCACCTCTTGACACACTTTGCACACGTAGTGTTTGCGCATACCTGCTTATAAATATTGGTTTTATATTTTTTTAAGTTCATGGTAACACAACTCTGCGTCCGTTCCTCGTGTCGTGACTGAATCTAATCGTACCTAAGTGCGTGTATATGCTCCGTGTTAAATTGATAAATCTTTCCTAACTATTATGGTTTGATATGTTTTTGAGTCGCCATGAATCAGATCAAACATATTTTACTAAAAACTGGGTATATTCATTACTTTCTGATTGTTTCTTAGATTAGAAATCGGCTACAAATGAGAGTAATTTGAAATTGAAAAACCTGACAACATATTTCTTTGAGTAAGTCTTTTAACGGATACGATTTGAAAGGAGTAATTTTACGGAAATGGGAAGATCTTCCAGCCAAGTGGATGGTAAGCCTGGCGGGGCGGCCGCTATGTTCCAATGGTTATTGTCGAGATCTTGTATATATGTTAAGTTCTCCGAAAACTCTGATATTGCGTTTCAGGATTATATGGAGAATCATCATTTGTTCTGAATGTCCGTCCGCAGCGCCATCTGTATATCTTGTGGCGAGATTGAAGAGGTCACTACAGACATTTTTGCGTTATACCTACACCAATAAATACTACTATACACACAGTTCTTTTGGTCCCTGCGGACCGTAATCTATCACTCGGGCTATGCCTATTATTTTCTGTAATACCTTCATCTTACGTACATACATTTATCTCGACATGAAATCCTCAAAATGGGCGATATCGGTGCCCATTATGTTGACTCACTCGAGTTTCCACGCTCCGTAAGCTCACATACCTAGCTATCTTGATGTAGGTAATATTCTGATAGCGTTGCCAGTGAATCAAACGAATAAATTTCATATACGGACCGTAGTTAGTGTTAGAAATATGGTTTATAAATAACTATGAAAGTGTATTGACCACTGAGTGGTTAAATCTTGGGGTTGAATCCACGTAGGGAAATGTATAGGGAATCTGTAGTGATTTGACGTTAGTTAAATTTAACCATTGATGGTGTACTCCAGCCTATTACTATGTCATAATACTCGTCGATAAATAATGTATGTCACGGCTGATTATTGATTGTAAATCAGGGATTGGTTAAATGAAAACGAATTATTTTAATTTAATGGACCTAGTTACCAATTTATTTGGAGCAATATATCTACGAACTTTAAGTAATTAGGTTAGCTTAGCATTTTGTAACTATTTTGACGATTATAAGTACCGTACTTAATGGTTTACATGAATAAAAATATATTCTGATTCTGATTTTGACTACGCATTTTGTTACAAGTTGAACGTAGAACCGTGGCATTGAACATATTTTCAAAACAAAAATGTGTGCAAAATAACAGCGTTTGCCTGATAGCATTATCGTTTTATCAATATTAACAGTTTCATAATAAGACTTTATTGGCTATGATTTGAAATATATAGGTCATGTTATCTACATTATGTAAATTAATTATAAACGGTTTATTCATTAAATGGATAATAATAGATACCTACTGAGATACATCTTATTCAAGTTTGACAAATTGTATTTTTGTTTTGCGAGTACTGTGTAGGTGCGTACCTAGGCTTCACAATTTTCTTACAGTATATTGTAGACTAAAGTAGGTTGAACATTTTCAAATCTATCGACCCCTTTCGATACTTATAATATAATAATAATAATACCAGCCTTTTTTTAATGTCACACTGCTGGGCACGGGCCTCCCTTTAATGCGAGGGGGATTCGGCCATAGTCCACCACGCTGGCCCAGTGCGGGTTGGCGGACTTCACACATCTTTCGAGGGGTTCTCTCAGACATGCAGGTTTCCTCACGATGTTTTCCTTCACCGTTTAGCAAGTGATAATCGTGGTTGAAAATGAGATTCGCACATGAAATCCAGAAATCCCAGAGGTGCGAGCCGGCGGGTTCGAACCTGCGATCCTCGTTACCGAGGCAAGCGTTCTACCAACTTGGCTATCACTGCTTATTTCGATACTTACTAATAGTCTATTTACTAGTTATAGTCTAGTCTGGTTCTAGTCATTACTTAATAAAAACATAACAAATTATTAAAGCAGGTTTATAAATATACTTATACCTCGTATAGTCTGAGCTCGACGTTATCCTTATCAATCTACAGAAAGGTTTGAAGGCTGCTGACGCGCTGTCGGAGTAAAAGGCCCCGTCTGCAAGTGACAGCATATCAGCCGCTTCAAGTAGGGAAGCTGTTATAATGTAGGTAGGTATCCGGTGACCCAATCGAACGGTAGTATGTACTGTCAGGGTCATCACTCACTGGCCACTTATTCTCTTTATCATTTTCGCATCACGGTGGTTCACGGGCAAGCCATAGCGCCACAACTTCATGGACCATCAAAAAGACTTAAAAAGCCTGCTGACGGGCTGATGTTTGCGAGGGTGATATGACTCACTCAATCAGGATGTGGCGTGCCCGAAGCAAACGCTCGCGCTTCTTCGTCGTTGCGCTGACATTTGCATCGCTATCTGTCAGCCGTACTATTGATGTCCTTTTATTAAAAAAAATAAAAAAACCGAGGCTGCCGCACGTGGCATGAGTTGATGAGTCAATTCGCAGCTATAATGTTACTCCTATTGGTACGGTTACATCTGGGTTAACGTAAGTGTTAATGCCAATATACGACTTAATTAAAACATTAAAAATTCCACGTTAAATGCTTGGCTACATTAATGTAGTTCTGCTCTTATTACTTACCTTAATATCCAACGGCAGTAATAATGTCGTTAGAAATGTGTTAAACTGTTGGTCACATCTGCTTAGTGACATTATTAGTGCACTAAGCCACAGGCCGTAACGATATAAATGTACTACATACTAGATTGAGCGTTCGAAACAATCAATGTGTTCCACTGAACTGAGGTTCCGGGACCACACGTTGTTCAGAATCACATTGACACTCAATAAGGGCGGAGCGAGCTTGACTTACGCAAAATAATAAATTACGCAACCGAATAGTAATATTGTAGTAGAATACTAAGTACTACAAATATTTATAACAATTACTTAATTATTATGGTATTGCAATAACGTACGATTACAACAATTAAAACAGTTTTCTGCACATGTGCAGGTCACATTTAGACTCGCTCTACCAGCGTAAACAAAGCGACTATATCTATTGATTTCTTATATCTACGCGAATACTACACATTGAATAAAAACATTTTTTAAGGATTCTATCGCGTTTATTTTTTGTCTTTACGTTACGTTAAAATAAACGCGATAGAATCCTTAAAAATTGTTTTATTTCAGTGACTATAATTTTTTTTCTGTGCGAGAGGAGCGCCGCGCCTCCTGCGCGTCGCGTACACTGCCGAGACCAAAACATGATCGTTGTTCTGATTTGCTATTCTAGTGTAACCTTTATTTCGATGGTGGTTAATTCTTTTTTTCACCGGTATTGGTTTATTTGTCTACAGAGGGTGGCGGGTGCTTGGCGTGAACGCGCCGCGCGGTGCTCTGGCGCGCGCGTCAGGTGACCGACGGTCTTCTCGGCTGATGTGGGCGGCGAGCGCTTGCTGCTCGCGCCAGGCAGGTGGGTCACCCATCCACCCCTTTACCTATACCCCCGGGGCATTAAGAACCAGGGCTCTTAGAACCAGCGTTGAAGACTAAACTTTTATTGGTCATAATGTGAATGCTGAGCGCACACGCTTGTGTGAAATTGTGTAATAAGTAATTCAGAGGTGAACTGAAAAGTTGGCCGAACACTATAGGTTACCTGAGTAAGCGTAGTTACATAGGCCTATATAAACCTAAATTTGACTGTGATCATTATTGGTAACGATCAAAAGCTCATATTGTTATTACTTTTAACATGGGAACACTGGGAAACTGTGGCCAGGGTGCGGTGACTTATGGCCTCAACGCCATTCGCATTGTATGGAGGTGTACCCAGCAATAAAACTTCATTAAGTACCCATAAACATTTAATAAATATACTGAGTTATTTGTTGGGCGCTAAGGTTTTTATTACTTCGGGACCCAAAGCGGGTTTTATCCGGCGCTAATTGGAACAACATTGTAACGGAATTTGCGTTGTAACTGTCCCATGAGTGCTGTTACAGTAACGCCCCACGTGCACTATGTTTTAGTCACCGCGGTTGAGATTTTTTAATAAAATATTGAAGAAAATAAAATAAAAAAAGAGGACCAAGACGAGAATGAAAAAAACAGCTGAGTATCTGGCCGGATCTTTTTGTGTTGAGTCCGATCCAGTTGTGGAGTTGAGAAAAAGAATTACAATTAGCTAGTACCTCTTACTGTAGGTATGATTTGATCTGCAAATCTTCTTCCCTTCTTCTAATTGACGGGTGAGTAAGACCCTTATCGATGTAGCTGATAAAGCTCTTTCCACTTGTCTCTATGTAGAGCAGACTCCTACAACATGACGCAGACTTTTTCTGTAAGTAGCGTATTCTTGGTCTTCCTCGTCCACGCTCTCCTTCTATCTGCCCCAGTAAAATGCTCTTTATGTAGGTGGCATACCGTATGAGATGGCCTAACATCTTCCCATTCCTATTTCGTATCGTTTCTCTTTATTGTACTCCCTTATAAAAGATCGTTAACTGGACCGAGAACAAATTGATTGAATGAAATCTCCACGGCGGCAACTAATAGTGCACTTAGGGCGTCCCCATCAGCCATTCACCGTCTGACGGGGCCGTCTGTTGGTAGCTAGCAGGCACTCATGCGTGACGGGGTGACTAACCGTGGCGGGGTGGCAGGCGAGAGCGGCGGCGGCGCCGCGGCGACGCGCGCCCCCGTCAAGACGTTCCAGGCGTACCTGCCGCCGGCGCATCGCACCTACAGCTGCATACACTGCCGCGCACACCTGGCCAGCCATGACGAGCTTATATCCAAGGTGAGCATGGTATACGCTTTTGGTATTTATGAACACGCGGTGTTTTGGTGTGGTGGCGGGCGCAACTACATCACTGAAATCTTGGGACTAGGTACCGTAGATATTAATGGAGCAGACACCACTGGATATTATGTGCTTAATTTTTTGTCTTTCGCAAGTCTCATAATGGCTGGTAAGGCTCGTCACTATAGCTACAAGGCACAGATGGAAACACTTATTATAAGTACTTATATTTAATTGACAAGTTATCTGAATATTATATTGTATTGCTTGGATATTTTTCGGGGTTTTGGGATGGAGATTTTTGTTGTAAAACTGCGTGATGTGGTTTGCGTTCCAGGATTCTCTATTGTATTTTTTTTATATATCATATACATTCAGACTACTTCTTTATAGTAAACACTGCCTATGCATAGACGTTTATGCTAATCGATTAGCATAAGGATTGCTATTCATTATTGGCAGCGCCATCTAGTGTTAGCACTAGATGGAGCTAACATTATCCTATCTATGGTCATAAATAACTTCTTCATGTAAATAGGTCATCCGAGATATAAGCTTAGTTAGGTATGATCATGTAATACGACCCAATCTGCCGTTTAGAGGTACAGCTTTAGAAATGCTACTATAACGAGACGAAGCCGGGTGCCTCGCAAATGTTTGATTAGAGCTGCACGATCGCCAATTAATCTTAATTATTGTTAAAAGATATTTGACCTTTCGTGTATGTGTAAAAGTAATGGGTGATGAGATTCTGAATACTTTGTTTGGTACACAAATCTAATGAAGGTACCCGGAGTCATTGTAACTAGGGTCAAAGAAGGAAGATCGCGTTCCAATCCCGTCATAGAGAAAGATTAAATATATTTTGCGTGGAGCACAAAAAAAAGAACATGATTCGACTTTCTTTTGTTTATTTATGTATTATTTAAGCACAATCCATAACCTTTGTTTAACGGTTACGTAATAATTTTTAATTTGAAACAGTATTTTTCCACCTTGCTTGTTACAAAGAATTCTTTGTGAAGCTTCCACTGAGAATACTTTCTGATTCTACCTCTACCTCCGTCTTGCAGGCTTACAATTGTTTTAAACAATTATTTAATTAAAGAAAACGTCTGTGCTTTGTTTCAATGACTTATGAGTTGTTTGTATTATCTTTAGAATACCTTGTAAGTGTGTAGCTTAGTCGATTAACTGGCTAGGTACCTAGGTAACTAGAGATTATAATTTGTTTTTTTTTTCTGTTTTCCAGTCGTTTCAAGGCAGCCAGGGGCGCGCGTATCTCTTCAATTCTGTGTAAGTACTACCATGCATAGATAGCCCCCCACACTCAGAGGCTATAGTTTTTTTTATTTTGTTTTTGCCATAACGCGCAAGTGCATTTTGCCAGTGTACATTTTAAAAGACTGTAGATAGAGCTCCTTTTTTTACCGCTAAATTAATACTGTTTTAAACGCAGCAACTAACCTACCTACTGTTCATAATTCAGTTACATAGTACAAGTTGAAACTGAGTCGCTAAATGACGACCTTGCGTTCTTTTAACTTCATATGCATGCAATCGTGTTTCAGCAACCGATGCTGCTTTACCTTTGAAATAAACAATAATGTCACCTTCATTGCGTCTTTCCATTAAGTCGCATTGCACGCGATTACTGTCATATTTCATTTAAAAACAAAAATAATTTATGGACATTGAGCTATAGACAAGAGAATAATATTTGAATATTTGCTTATGGCAGTATAAGTACCCAACCATACCTACTAAAAGTAATCATAAGTAAAGCAGTTTAAACATCGAAAACGACCTTAATTTTTTATTTGTAAATTGGCGCTGAAAGATATCATAACATGGACTAAGGCGTCGTCCTAAATGGCTAACGATCCTATGAGTAAACGATGCGATCGTTAGCCAGTTGGGATGACGCCTAAATAGAACTCTTGGTTTACGACGTTTTAATATTGTCGTATCCCGAGCTCTGGTAGATAGTTCGAGTGTATGTTACCCTCTCTCTCTCATCACATGGAGGTTGTCTAATTTCCCATCTCTCTCTGTTGTGATTCCAGTGTGAATGTGGGCTGCGGGCCGGCGGAGGAGCGCGTTCTGCTGACCGGCTTACACGCGGTCGCGGACATCTACTGCGAGTGTTGCAAGACGATGCTCGGCTGGAAATATGTGAGTTGCCACTCTATTAGTAGTATCTAGTATCTTAGCGTATCAGTTATAAAGGTTAGAATTACTTGAAATGCTTCAAAACAACTGTATCTTTAAGACCTAAATCTTAACATAACCAATTATATTTTAGTAAGTATAGGTGTTATATTTTCTTGAACACGGTGTCCGATGTTCGTTTGTGGCATGGACATGCAAACCAAAGTGTTTGCGCATCATGCAACTCAACCAATTGTTGTTTTTGTTGTTTATGTATTTAAATTAGTTACATTTAAAATTATAATTATTTATAACTACTTACGGACAAGGGTATGGACCTGCAGACCTCAACAGTGAACATATTTCGATCACGTTAATAGTACCTATTTAATTGTTTGTCAGTTTGCCAAAGTTGTCCACATTGAGGTCACGTGCCGATGCTGAAAACATAATCGGCAAATAATTATGCCCACGACCCCTAGGCTGGCCAGTGACTGATAACGCCATATTTGTAACCTTAGGCAATGTGCAGACCTGGCGATTTAATCGCATGATCTGGGCAAATAGTCTACCCTAATTAATATGACTAGCTTTACCCGCGTGGTATTTTTTTTTCAAATACTAACTTTGAAATTTTACCAAAATCCGTTCGCCTGTTGTAAATGTCAACTTTACATTGTTTATTCAAAGTCAAATCATTTATTTCGTATAGGCCAGCGGCCTATTTACAAATTGTCATTTTATTTATATTTTTCTTAACTAAACTAAAGAGAGTCAGCGGGCTTTTCTTTTTTATAACAATATTTTTTTAAACTCTTTCTTTTATCGCCATGTTTAGCCCCAGTGTTGCCATGCTAGGCGCACACACGCTTCACTTTGACATCTTAAAATCTTAATTATTGAAGCTAGATATTTGAGCGACCAGTCTCAGGCTTCTTTATCATCCAAATAATCCAAGATTCTGTATTAACTCTTTTGACATAGTTTTAATGACTGTTTTAAACTTACAAATTTAGCTAATCTCGGATTTCTTTGGGAAGTTTTATATTGTAGGTATTTCTAGGAATAAATTTGATTACAGGTTACCTACGCAACAATATCTTCCTTCGTCGAAACTGATTGATGTCAATATTTTCTGAGAGATTTTGTATCTTTCTCTGTACTAATATAAAACTCATCTAATCTAAGTACGATAGACACCTAATGGGTTTCTTGAAAGTTATTCACAAAAGTCCCTTATTTAAATAACATTAAGGAAAGTAACAAATCGTCATAGAAATAGCTACGTCTGCACAGCCAGAGCCTTATTCAGAGCGTAATTGCTTTATCGATGTAGGATATCTTGCGACGCAAAAAACACGTCGTACGACGATATTTAACGATAACTTTGTTATTGAGGAAATGAACAAAAAAAAAAACAACATTTTACGCGCAACGGGGCCAATCACATTATCAGTAATATCACATGAATCACGCAAATCTTGTATCGCAATAATCACGAATCCTTTACCTTTGGATCGTGATCATTTGATTCAAATCGTAATTTAAGCACCGTGATTTATTGATTTATGCCAAAACACCCATGTACTTACCCCAAAATTTATAGACGTTTTATAAGTTTATCAAACGTCGTATAGTACTGCTGCGCAACGCAAAACTCTTGTGCGCAGTACTAAATTATGACGTTTGATAAAGTTATAAAACGTCTATAAATCCGGGGGTAAATATATAATATATATATATATATATACATACTATTTATTAAAATGCCATGTTGACGCAAGTTAAAAGCAAATAAAATAACTACAACATACAGAAAAAAAATAATAACAAATTTAAAAATAAACAGTTCAAATAAAACAATCGAATTGAGAACCTCCTCCTTTTATTGAAATCGTTAAAAATAAGATGACCCAGGGTCAACAAGAAGCCATTGTCTCTGCATTGTGATCACCGACATGATTATTCAGGGTCTCTGGAATGATTCTCAATCGATAATCGTTTCACACCGAGACATCTGGCATTATCTTCTGAATAATAGATCAATACCCTAATCACATACTACGAAGGTCGTTAATTGTTTCTTAAAGGTCCTACCGTTATCAAGTCGTTCTACTTACATTCAAATTATAATTCCTCCACTTCAATATACAAAAGGCACGTGCACACATCCCCTTGCAAGTCATACAATAAACCCGTTCTCGTCCACAGGAGCACGCGTTCGAGTCGAGTCAGAAATACAAAGAGGGCAAATTCATAATAGAACTTGCGCACATGGTGAAGGAGAACGGGTGGGACTAGGCGCGCGGTGGGCGGCCGCGCGCCGCGCCGTCGGACTACAGTGCTGTTGTGAATCACAACTTGTGATACGATTGGTGGTCAGACATTGATAAAGACGCTCTTATATCAATGTCGTCGAGCAATGGATGCCCGCGACACGGACTTACCGAAGAGTCAATTATACACGAACAGTTGTGCGCCGAGAGTGTTCTCCGGCCGTAGCCGCGCCTCGCTAGACGGCAATGGACTCCTGCCGTGTACTGGAGCCATCGTGATGATGCGTCAGGCGAGTTCCACCGTAAAGCTCGCCTTTTATGTTCCCGGACTGATTTCGACGGTTCGAAAAGACATTGGGACCGTTACTTTTTGAAATGTGGAATTCAAAATAGGAAGCTTTTCAATATTTTCGAAATTCAACATTTTAGCAATGTAATGGTCACGAAGGATATCGACGGCGCGTGAATCGATGATCGATGACTATATTATTTTTATCACACTAATTACTATTCGGAGATCGATTGAGCGATTCGCGCGGCGTGCGATGCTAGAGTGGAACGCGGTTAAGGTGCATTCCAGTTTGAGCACCGATTTGAATATCACCAATAGTTTTCTACAGACATTCCACTTAGCGCACCAACAGTTATAATGCATTTAGATATTTTTATTCGGGAATACCCTTCTCTATATGCAATGCTTGACCGTTGCTGCACTATTTGGAAAGTAATAAAAAATATAATTAGCGCACCCGTCGGGTGCTCCAAGTGGAATACTATTGGTGATATTCAAATCGGTGCTCTATCTGGAATGTCCCGCAGTGAAGGTGTCGCCTTATGTGCTCTTTTACTTTACCGGCTTCAGCGCTTGGGCACCGCCAGTCAACGTAATATTATATAGTTATAAATGTAAGTAATCGATCTCAACCGCCCCACGTAATTGCTATGGGCTTAGAATTTATTATTAATTTTTAATGAACGATTTGATCCGCGCCGCGGTCCGGCGCGCGCCCTAGTACATCGTAAGTTGTCTTAGTTTTTACATTATTAGCCACGTACCTATGTACTGTGTTGAGAGAACACTAATACTTTCTCTTGTCCCTTTTAACCTGTGATAAGTAGGTATGTTAGTGATAGAGAATTTTGAATTTCTTGAATTCATCCTTTCAAGGAGCTGCTCAGATAACGTCAGATGTATGTTCCTAATTATTTCAGCTGTGCAATTGGCTTTTTTTTCATTTTTTTTCTCGTGAGGATACAAGTCGAAAATTGAATGTTTGGAAGTTGATTTTCCATTTTATTTTATTTTGCGCCTGATTTTGTGATCTTTAGTTTGTAAACGAGACTCATTTATTTCGACTGTTCCTCGTTTATTAATGACTTTTGGGTTCTCTGCGTGCCTAATTGGGTATTTTCCAAAATATTTTTGTTCTGTTTTTTGGGCATACATATTTTGTAGTCGGGCCGATATCTGAGCTCATTTTTATATATGAACGAATTATGTGGGAGCATGGAAGCACGGTTTTATTCTTCATTTATTGTTTCCATTGATTTTTTATGAATTACATACACAAATGTACCCGTACTTTTATTTTGTCCTAAATAAGGTATAACAAAAATAGTGTAAAATATTTTAATCGATGAATAGTAAGAGGAAGAGAATAGTGTGTAAATTATGTTTTTATTTTTAAACAATGCGAACCAGTAGCCTTTGACCATGCGCTCAGTACGGGAACCTACTATTAGTCCTGTTAAAATATTTTACACTATTATTGTTACACCTTATATAATCGTATACACATTCAATATGATTATACCTATGTCAATCAATCGATTGAAAAGCATAGAATCGATATAAAATCGAGTAACTTTTCGTCCGACTTCAATGGTGATGTGATGAGTATTTTTCTGTATTTATACGCAATGTCTTCTACCGTCGCAATGTGAGAGCTCACTAAGCTACTTTAGTTGTACAAATATAATCTTACACAGCTTAATATACAATTTTTAATACATATTTAACCGGACATTCCTCAGAGCACAATGTGAATCGCACTGACACTATTCCACTTACCATATCATGGGTATTTATTTATCTAAAGATGCTAACAACTCAGACTCAAAAAGTTCTAGCATTAAATAAAATAAAAGTTGATTAAGTCTTAAAACAAGTCAGTGAGCAAAATTGCGCATATAACATTATATCTTTCTCGACGAATTTATTTTTCTCAGTGGACAATGGACATTTCTAAAAAACTTACATACATACCTAACTCCTTCCTTTGGTTATTATTTATATTTTTATAAGTTCTATCCATATTTTTAGTAGATAACACCCACCTCCGGTTACCTAAAATCGATTCAACTTAGCTTGAATAACAAAATAATAATATGAGTGCGATTCAAATTGGTGCACTCCGAAGAATACCCAAGAAGTCCACTTCTATCCGAATGGTTTGTATCTACCTAACAAGTAGCATAATGTGTACATTTGTCTACTATAGTCCTTTAGTGAGCTTTTATACTAACAATTAAAATTATCGAGCGCTGAAAACTGCCATTAGAGTATACATAGTAATACATAAATATATACTTAATTAATTCAAATTCAACGTAAGTAAATGCTCGTTATGAATTCTAGTATCTATTCACCGTAATAAATAACTTATCTGACTTAAGAGAATAGCGCTAATATTCTATGAAACTACCTATCCGGGACAATTATCTACTAAATTACATAAACATTTTAAAAGTAACAGACAACCTATCCCTTGCACTTATGCTCGGGTTATACGAGGAAAGTATGCAAGCAAACAAGTCGCAAGTGATTTCCATACATTTGACATTTGCTACTTCAATACTTGCGCACCGTCCTCGTGTGAATCGGTTATTACGCTAGTGCTCCTTACGTCAGATAGGGACTTAACACTAATTTGTTTTACTGTAAATAACTTGGAATGCTATTAGATTTTTGGATTTGTTTTAGAATTTAATATATTCTATCATTTTGTGTGAATCAATAGACATCTGTGACGATATATTTTACGAAACTTTGACACCAAAATTGCAATAATGCTTATTATTTAAGTGTATATTTTCGCTCAAAAATTATATTTTAATGCGTTCTATTTTTCATACTTCACTATCATAAAAACATGAAAGCTAGCAAAGATCAACATGCTGCAGATACGTATTTTCTCTAAAATCTATTCAGTGTAAAAATAAATGTAAGGTCAAACGATAAATGCATTACAAGTTCACAATATTGTATGTTTAGTGTACTCGTATTAACTGTTATTATAGGGCTAATGTTAAGATTTTGATGCACAATGTTCAATGAAAATGTGTAATGAGGCTGAATGCTATGATAGTCAAAGAAACCCCATATGAAGAACGGACACAGAGCGAACAATGTGATGTTGTGCAGCGTAAAACAACGTTATAAAAAATAATTATATAAAAAAACTGTGATCGTAGTGCTGGACAACATGCCAGAGCTAAAAAAATACTATTGAGCTGCCCAATTAAAAAAATAACGACTACATTTTGTAAATAGAAAAGAAAGTATTATTTCCTACAGATAGGTTTTCATAACAGGTACTATCGCCGAAGTACCTACTCGTTATGTATGGCAAGCCGTAAGCCGCTGGGCAATAAGTGTTGCCATTCGAAAATCACCCCCTTACGTGTCCAAGCAGTAATGTCTCCGGCAGTAGAAGGCACACCTATATTTCTGGTTCTTAGTTCTGTCATGTGGCATCAGCACTAAATATAAAAACTCAATTGCTAAAACAATTGTTACACAACCGCCTTTATTTATAGTTATAACTTTGTTCGTCGTAACGACAAGTCTTTGACAGATTTCAATATAAATATGCAAGGTAATATGTAAATTTTAAATCGATCCTTATAAATCATTAGTACTTAATAGTTGTCAGATGTTTTTGCTGTGAAAAACAATGTAAGGCCAGGGACAAATTCAGCTGAAATGTCACGACGGAAGTCGGCACGCGGAATTCAACCCTATTGGGACAAGCAAAAACGTTACCTAGTGCCAAGTCCGGGCGGACGAAAATACAAAACAGCATTCCGAAGCTGGATTCCGACACGGATTTTCCGTTTATGTGTCCAGAGCGGGATTAAGCCAGCCCGGGGCTTGTAGCAAATGCGCGGAGCCTGTCATATCATTACCTACTACCTATCTTACTTGATAGTTTTTTCTGCGCATAGGTGGGAGGCCCCCCAAAGGCCTGGGATTGGTAGCATTCGCTAAATTTAGCTACGTGGCTAATCCGACACTGGATGTGTCCCTAGCCACAGTATATGTCACTGATATGTAAGACCATTTATTATAAGGTACGTTGAAAAAAAACGCGTGAAGTTATGCCGAATGTTCATAAATAACTTGTTAGTTAAACAGAAGAGTAGATTTAGATTTAATCGATGCCGAGTGACTCTTAATCGACTATCGATAGACGAATGATTTTTTTTATAGAAAAACGATATCTATCGGCATTGATATCTGTCGGCATCGATTATATCGCTTTTACAAAGTATTGTTATATTTTCATTGTGAACATTATGCAACACGATAATCGAAACTTATCGACATTGTCACAGTAGTATGGATTAACACTCTTAGACCCACGACGTATTATTTATCGCAGGACATTATACAAAAAAAAGAAACAAAAAAAACTTGATAGTGAGGGGATTATTGAAGCTCGATTTCTGTGCGGCAAAATTAAAGTATTTTTCTACTTGATCGTTTAGGAACGCTATTAGATATTTTTGGACCATTGTTAAGATGAAACTATGATCAGTATTCGTGGAGTGGGCAGAGTTGATGTTAGTTTTTGTGGTTGTTGGTCGATGATTGTTGTTGTCGAGATTAGAGAAAAAAAACGCTTGCTAGCTCTATACGATGCACCCACACATTTTAGTGTATAGTTTATAGGGGATATTACTATCATCATGTATCAATGATGAAAATAATTATCATAGGTTTCACGAGAATAGTGTAAAATACTTTAACAGTTGAATCAATGAGTTATATGTATTATACGTTGATTTATAAAGTTATTGCCTAATTGATGTTTGTTTTTTTTTAAACAAGGCGAATCCTTAGGTAGTGTTTGGCCATGCGCTCAGATATATTTCATTGGGAATGTTATCTTTATAATCTACTGTTGGCTCCATTAAAATATTTAACACTATTATTGTTACACCTTGTGATCATAATAATCATGCCTAAATTACATTGTCATATAAATATGACGTCATATGCCTATATCGTAGATACAATGATAATGTAATATTCCCCTTGGAGCTTTTAAAATATGACAAAAATAAAGCTTTAACATTCTATATTATTATTTTTTTGTTTTGCGGTACCATAGTGTACCATTTTTTTTTTCGAGAAGATCGGTATATCGATTTACTAACTTTTGATGTAAAAAGTGTGTAATTCTCCCTCTAGACAAAGTGACTATCTAGAAGCGATTATTCAATTCTGCCTGTTACAGAAAGAACGATAGAGAACTAGATCAACATTTTAAAGAAGATCGGAACTTATTGTCTTTGTATACACTTGCAGACAGTCAGCTTGTCTAGAGAGGATATTATTAATTTTCCTTTTTGTCTCTATCTTTTTAATTGTAAAAAAAGAACGCGAGACATATCGGCGCCCGTTGGTGTTCTCGAAAAGGTAATGTTTACATAAAACCGACCAGAGAAATAAGAAAAGTTGCCTGCATTTCGCTAATAAAGAAACACTCAATAATGGCGCCACCAGCGCTGGTTCTCATTTTCCCGGTCGATGTATAAACACCATGTTTTAGAAGCTCAAAAAAACAAAGGTCTTGGAGTGTTAACTGATGACCAAGAGGTATAAACATCGTATTATAAAATGGTGCATTTCATTAAAAGTCTATTTCACAGTGTACTGACATACCCTATCCTCAACTTATTTTATAGAATTGCAATGGACTATCTGCTGTCAAATATGTTGGTGGGTGGGTTTATCGGCACACTGGGAAACATGCTCTATGTATGTGTACATTGCGCATATTTTTAAGGTATCCCGAGTAGTTGTTTACCAAGAAACCGCTTAATATTTTTGTATTTTCCTAGTATGTAATGATGCATTATATTAAAAAAAAGTTCATGTTGTCTTCTAACGATTGTGTACGCATATGCTATAGACGAGTAAACATTATTTGGTTGAAATAATAAGTGCGCAATAAAACACATTTTCGTATTAAACATTATTTGCATTTTTTTTTTGTATGTTTACACCACACAGGACAATGAGATACTTGACAATATCTTCTTTTTTATTTTGGTAATCGGCTACAAAATAGTGCCATTTTTGCCAGTGTCAAGTAAACTGTTTCTGCGTTGTTTTAAATATAAGGTCCCCTGATGATAATAATGATGATATTGATGAAATGAATTCCCTATCCCTATCACTAAAGCTGTGGATACTTTACTGAAAATGTATCCGACATCTTAGGAGAACTCGAAAAGTCAAGCAAGCTACACCGTTTTATTTTACTTTCCTTCACTCGTGCACATTTATGACCACACCACGACCACACAATGGGTAATATCCTACTAATATTACAGATTATATATAAAAGAATAACAATTATCAGAGAATAAAAAAAAATACAACGTCACTGTTCAACTTCCCGCCAAAAAGTCCCGCTTGACTATTTATATACATGAATATTAACGTTCAAGTAAGTACGAAATATATCTATCTACTTCTTCTACTTTAGAAAATCCTTAACACTGACAGACAACGCAAAACCTGAATCGGTGGACTTAAATGCATGAAATTTTGCACAGGAGTTCTTTATAGACCATAGAATGAGCACTGAGTATTTTTTTTTAAATAAACCCCCTTAGTGGGTCAAATAGGGGCTCAAAGTTTGCATGGAATATTTTATTTTGTGGGAAGATTAACTCAAAACTTTGTGAAAAGATCTCTTATAAGAATTAATTAAAAAGTGATTCTCGATTTTTCCAAATGATCCCAAAACATTTGAGAAAGTCTGATGGATTCTAAAGTATTTCTCATGATATATCCCATCGGACACATGGCTAATTTCTTGATAATTAAATATAGTGAGTACTCCTAAGCATAATAATATTATACAATGCTTTTTACAGAAGACATTTTTTAGAAAATGATCTAGTCTTCAACTTGCCACCGAAGTGGCTTTATCTGGTTCGTGCATTTTGTGTTACTTAGAAACTAACTTAAAGACCACAGCTGCAGGAATAGGATGGAAATAAATAACAACCAACAATATAGTTTAACAATATTTTATTTACAAAGGCATACCTAATCTAAACTAAAATAACTGATGGTACATCCGTCACTAATTTTGTCAATTTTGAGCGAGACTGTACCTACTGCCCTACACACACATATAGACTGGTCCATACATGCAACAAAACACGGAAACTATGAAATTAAAATAAAGTGTAAATTAATATAACCAATGACCATTTTTTTTACTGCGATCATCTTCTTCGTACGCCATCAAAACTCAGCTTGAACTGACAGGTGACGTTTCAATTCTGTGTCCGTCATAGTGGGCAACTTTTTGTAAAACATCTGTAAAAAAAAAAAAAATTAAAAATGTTAAATCCTCTGATGGTGATGACATTATTATTATTCTTGCTACTATCGCACCGCGAGCAGTGTAGAAAAGGATAGCGTGATATACCTTCGCGTGTAATAAAAAGTAATGGGGAATGCTTAGATTGAACCGCATAAACATATACAGGATGTATGTGACTTTGTAACGAAAACTGATACTATGGATTCGACTCATGATTCAGGTCGCCCAAAGCTAGAATTTGCCTTCGATCGTTCCTTGAATTCAGAATGAAATCATAAAATTAGACTATCTCAACGTGATTTTAAATAATAAAATAACCATATTACTAATTTTACCTAAAACTGCAATGTAAATAAAAACTCGACACGGTCGAGCGCGCTCGTCACTCGCACGCGTAAGGTGTCGAGCGGAGCGTGGTGTTGTGATCGCGTGGTTTGCGATACATTGCGCACTCAAATATTTCAAAATTTGCAACTCAAGATTTTCAACATAAATTATTTATTTTCTAGTGTAACCATAAAACCCAATGTTTTCGTTGCCATGCCCCTTACACGATGTATAAGGAATTTACAAATATTTCACAAAATAGCGGTGATGCCTCACCCTGCGGGTCATGATTGTGAGTCCATGCGCTTTCTGCATATGATCCTTCAGCAAAGACATTCGAGGATATCTGGAAAGGAAAATAAATGAGATTTTAGTAAGACAAGCACTCCAAACCACTCGGCCCAGGTTATTTAGCGAAGAATAATATAACGTAGCTAATGGTATATAGAGTTTAAATTACATTGGTTTAAAATAAATATCGCCAGACGAACACACCAACTGTATGGTAATGCTTGTATTATAAGTACCGTACAATGGACTGGGGGCGATCACAGTAACACCTAGACCAGGGCAAATTACGAAAATAACGTTTCCGAAATTTGCCCACGCGGGAATCGAACCCGAAACCAAGCTGTCGTCGAATAAACATAAAAATTGACAAAAAGAATTACCTCTTGGGGCACATCTCGCACGCGCACGGCGGCGGCAGGTTCCTGTGCTCGCGGTCAATGTGTATCCGCAGCGCGGACTTCTGTGCGTAGCGACGACTGCACTCCGGACAACCGAACTTTTTTACCGCTGACAAAAAAAAATAAGGTATAACAAAAATAGTGTAAAAAAAATACAAAAAAATACAACCGAATTGAAAACCTCATCCTTTTTGAAGTCGGTTAAAAATGATGCGATTTCGTCGCACGATGAAAATGATTCCTGCGCTCGCGCAACTACTACTTCTATCAGCCGAAAGATGTCCACTGCTGGACATAGGCCTCCCCCAATGATTTCCACACATCACGGTCCTCCGCCACTCGCATCCACCGGCTTCCTGCGACGCGTGTGATATCATCGGTCCACCTTGCGGAGGCCGTCCTACACTACGTCTTCCTGTTCGTGGTCGCCATTCTAGAACCTTTCTGCCTCAACGGCCATCGGTTCTGCGAGCTATGTGCCGCCCACTGCGACTTCAACTTTGAAATTCTTTGAGCTATGTCGTTTACTTTAGTTCGTTTACGGATCTCCTCATTTCTGATTCTATCTAATAGTAGCGAAACCCCGAGCATAGCTCTGTCCATTGCGCGTTCGTGCTCGCGCAATTGGTGTATTAAATCTTGTCGCGCGACGAAATCGCATGGTTTACTTGCACGATCGTTGGCCAATTAGGACGACACCGTACGTTACCGAAACGGTTGAGCCTTGAGTGCGGGGCGGGGTGAAGTAGCCCATATTAGCGGGGGGGGGGGGGGGGGGGATACGAAGTACGATATACTATTGGCAAAGTATGTGAAGTAAGTAATAGGTAATCCATAAGGTAGGTAAGGTTTCTCCTCTCCGTGGTGCCTTACACCTGGACTTAGTCCAGCTGTAAGAGTCTTGCTTCTGTGGAAATTTGTCTGCCAGATATTTTTTGTCACCCGCTTTGCAATGGAGGGAAGTGGATAATTTTCTTCCAACTCCTCCTATTTTTATCTTTCGATTAATTTCGTGCGGGTTACAAGACAATTAACTTTATCCCGGGACTCGCCGAGGGTCGAACCTCGGTGTCATCATGGGACACCACTGTAGATCCTGGCCTACAGGAGTAGCAGTGGTGGGAGTGTGTGGCGGGCCTAGTCCCAATTAAAAAAAAAAAAAAAAGGTAGGTAAGGTAGTAAGTAAGGTAATCTATAACAATAAATAAGAACATATTTATGCTTTGAACTCACGGTTGTGTGTGTTTAAGTGCGATTTTAGCACTCCCTTGGTTTTGCACGAGCGACTACAGTAGTCGCATATGAATTGTTCCTCCGTATGCATTTTGGTGTGGCGCTGAAAAAAAAATTGTCATGTAACCTCGTCTGTGGAATCCAGAATCAGAATCAGAATATTTTTTATTCACGTAGACCATTAAGTACAGTACTTATGAATCGTCAAAAGTTACAAAATATTATGCTACAACTTTACCACCCGTTCGGAATGCCGTTCCTATGGAGAAGAACGGGCAAGAAACCCCATGGTTGATATTTTTTTAAAAGATCTTTTACATTTTTGAGCAGTACATTGTTATAGGTATGTGAGAACAATGTAGTCCATATACTCGTACCATAGCCTGGTTACGCAACCGCCAACAATAATTTTACTCGTTGGGGTTTTTTTGCGTTCGCGGTAACGAATAATGGCACCTATGACAGCTGACAATTATTCGAATTTTCTTCACTTTGATCTAGGTATCATAAGTTTGTAACACAAATTTTTCATAACATGTGTTCTGTGAAAAAAAAGCTAAACTTTTTTTTTAATATAGTACTAGAGTACAATTCAATATAATTTCGTCGACGAAATAATAAGGATATCGTAAAGTAAAGGCAAAGTCAGACTAAAAAGGTATCGGACAGTATACGTTCGGCAAATAAGTCCGGAGAGAAAAGAATAAAAATAATAATAACTAGCTGTTACCCGCGACTTCGTCCGCGTAGTATTTATCAAAAAGCGGACGAAGTCGCGGGTAACAGCTAGTCTAAAATAAAACTAGCCTAAGTTACTCCTTGTTACATCAGCTATCTGCCAGTGAAAGTCCCGTCGAAATCGGTCCAGCCATTTCAGAGATTAGCCGGAACAAACAGACAGACAGACAGACAGACAAAAATTGTAAAAAAAATGTTGTTTTGGTATATGTACCGTGTATACATCCAAATGAACTTAGTAAAAAGCGGTTATTTTAATAGACACTCGAATTTTATTTATTTGTATAGATACATATACAGATTGTACTCACATTGAGTGCGGAGTAGTTGGTGTACGCCCGCGGACACAGCTTGCAGCGGAAGGGCCGCTCGCCGCGGTGCACGTTCTCATGCGCCTGCAGGTTGTTCTTGGACGTGAACACCGCCGAGCACAGGCTACACGGGAACATGCTGGCCCTGTACACACAACACATCAAACACTAAGTTGGTTAGGTCAAGTTAACGCCAAGTTGGTAGAACGCTTGCCTCGGTGGCTCGCACTTCTTGGATTTCTGGATTCCATGTGCGAATCTCATTTTAAACCACGATTATCACTTGCTAAACGGTGAAGGAAAACATCTTTTTTTTTTTTTTTTTTATTACATTATAAGCAAGTATTTGATCTCGATCTCACCTGATGGTAAGTGACGATGAGATCTACGATGGAGCATACTTGCCTAGGTAGGAAGGCGGCAGTAGATAGAGACGCTACATTCACTAGGCACATGCAGCGCAACTGATCTGACCCGCCATCCATGAATGGCAACACCGAACATCATGCCGGAACACGGCTAGGCCGCTTGGCGACATGGCTTTGTTCAGTGGGTGGTGACTAGCCACGGCCGAAGCCTACCACCAGTAGAGTTGTCACCTGGTTGGCACCACCCAGGGTCACGTGTAGGGTATCTCGAGGGTACTTAATTCTCCTACGGACGAAGGTGACTCGACCCCAAAACTCTCGTGAGGAAACCTACATGTCTGAGAAAACCCCGCGAAAGATGTGTGAAGTCCGCCAACCCGCACTGGGCCAGCGTGGTGTACTATGGCCCTAATCCCCCTCGCATTGAGGGGAAGCCCGTGCCCAACAGTGGGACATTAAAAGCTGGTATTATACTACTACAAGGGCTGAGCTGAAAATAAACGCTGCAGTCAACTGCAGCATTATGCAACTCTGGATTCCAAGCAAGTAACAACTAAATATGAGGGTACCCCCCCTCCAACTATGACACTAAGACGTCAACCACCTCAGTCCTCCCGTGACCATGGTCGCTGTAAAGCAGCCGAAACGTCGGGAACGTAAAAACAAAAAATAAACGTGATAAAATCCTTAAAAAATAGATTCACGTCAATGTGTAGTATTCGCGTGAATATGAGAAATCAATATGTTAAACTAGCTGCGCCCCGCTGTATTACTCGCGATTGAAAATTATATCCTTTTTACCGGGATAAAAAGTAGCCTATGTGCTATTCCAGACTATAATCTATATCTGTGCCAAATTTCATGCAGATCCGTTCAGCCGTTCTGGCGTTATAGAGTAACAAACATCCATCCATCCAAACATTCACATCTATACTAATCTATACTTCTATACTAATATTATAAATGTGAAAGTTTGGATGGATGGATAGATGGATGGATGTTTGTTACTCTTTCACGCCCGAACGGCTGAACGGATCTGGATGAAATTTGGCACAGAGATAGATTATAGTCTGGAATAGCACATAGGCTACTTTTTATCCCGGTAAAATGTATGGTTCCCGTGGGATAGATGTTTTAATTTTTCATACTTTTTATCGCAGGTAACACCGCCGGGCGCAGCTAGTTTATAATATTAGTGTGCTGGTCGTTACTTCATCTGCGTCTTGCAGGTGTAGGGCAGGCAGTGCGGCTTGTCGCGCGCGTGCGCGAGGAAGGGGCGGCCGCGGCCCTTGCTGCCCACGATGCCGGCGCGCGCCTTCAGCACCACGTGCGCGTCCGGCGCGCGGCACCGCTTCTCGTGCTTGTACAGGTTTATTGAGCTGCAACGGTTTTATTACATTATAGCCAAGTATTTGATCTCGATCTCACCTGATAGTAGGTGACGATGAGATCTAAGCACACTTGCCTAGAAGGTACCTGTTCACTCTCGACCTTTACGTTTTTGTGACCGTTGCATGCACAACACTCATTTATAAGGTCGCATCACGAAAACTTATCAAAACTGGTCAAATAGGCAGGCGCAGAGCCGCCACCTTTCATCATTTTACGCGATGCAACCTATACTAAAAAATGCCGTGGTGGACTTTGGGAATAAAATCCGTTGGCCAATTTTGGGTGCAAATCTGTCTTCCCCTTTAGGGTGTGATGGTATGCTCAAAGGCCGTGTAGAAAATGTTGTTAAATATACCAAAGGCTCTGGGGTGAAAATTATAGACTTCTTGTGATTTATATAATTATAATTTACATGTTCTGAGTATTTAACTCAGAACACTTTTCTAAACAAACGATGTCGAAGAGACGCCATAGATAAGAGAGAGAAAACCATAGAGAACATTATGTATAGAGCATTCTGCATAGAGTATTGTCCAAAAGTAAGTATAAAAACTGCACAGAATACATTGATTTACATTCAAAATCAGAATAAGGGATAATATATTGTTACCTTCTAAAGTCATCGCCACAAGCATAGCACAACAGATATCTGGGGCCATGTTTCTCGTTGTAATGGCGGCTTGCGGCTGAAAGTGTTCCTGAAAAGTTTCCACACTCCACACATCTGCAAAATAAGGCGATTTGAATTAATATTTCAATTAACTTGTGGTGTAAGCAAAAATAATGCAGTGTATTTTCATAATAGAATGTAAAACTTACTCATACATAATTCCATTGATAATAAAATAATCTCTTGGCGGATCTGGCGGTTTCACATCCCTCATTATCTGTTCCACGGTATCCACAAGTAGTGTCTCATCATTTCTCAACTCTTCGTACTCTTGCCTTAACTCCTCCACCAACGACTTTGGTTCTCGTTTTAAATACTTTTTGGGTCCTTTATTTGAATTGGCAAGTCTTTTTATTTCTATTAAATACTTTACATCTTCATTTGGAAGACCTTCATATTTTTTTGGCATTGGCTTCTTGCGGGGTTCATCAGCGTCATCATCAACATCATCATCATACTCATAATCAGGATCATATGTTTCCTTCTTTACTTCTCTCTCAATGTCACACTGAAATATTGTAATAATAAGTTTACATTACAATTACAGATCAGGTACCTACACATAGTGCTGCTGCTTTTTAAACTCAAAAGACAGTTAGTAAATTATGACGATGTGAACAATGCACTCGCTAAAGTTGTTGATTGGTTCACTATAAATAATCTTCTCCTTAATGAGAAGAAAACTAATTGCGTAAAGTTCTCAACACCAAATGTGAGACAAGTTGGAACCAATATACAATTAAATGGAACTGATTTGGACCTTGTGGAGTCAACAGTGTTTCTCGGTATTACCATAGATGCTAAATTGCAATGGGGTCCACATATTAAAAAACTATCTGGAAGGCTGAGTTCGGCAGCTTATGCTGTTAAAAAAATTCGACTATTAACGGATATAGACACAGCTAGAATTGTTTATTTCAGTTATTTCCATAGTGTTATGTCCTATGGCATCTTGCTCTGGGGTTGCTCTGCAGATCTTAATACTATCTTCATCTTGCAGAAAAGGGCAATACGAGCAATTTATGGCTTGGGTCCTAGAGACTCCCTTAAGGATAAATTCAAAGAAATAAATATTCTAACTGTTGTGTCTCAATTTATTTATGAAAATCTAATGTATGTTAAGAAAAATATTCATAATTTTGAAAAAAGGAGTGATGTTCATGTTATAAACACTCTTAATAAGGACAAACTATCCGTGCATGTCACTCGTCTCCACAGAATAAATAATTCTTTTATGGGGCAATGTATACGCTTCTATAATAAACTTCCCAAAGGAATCCGAGATTTGCCCATTAATAAGTTTAAAACAACTGTAAAAAGTAATCTTTGTCGTAAGGGTTATTACAGGATCTTGGATTATTTGGATGATAAAGCAGCCTGGGACTGATCGCTCAAATATCAATATATATAATGTTAAAGTGTAGCGTGTGTGCGCCCCGCATGGCAACACACTGGCGCTTACTATTATATTTTGTAAAAATAATGAATTTAAAAAAAAATTACAAGCCCGCTGAGTTTCTTGCCGGATCTTCTCAGTTGAGGTCGCGTTCCGATCCGGTTGTAGACTTAAGAAAAAAAAAATGTAATGACAATTTGTAAGTGCCCCCGTAGGCCTATACGAAATAAATGATTTGACTTTGACTTTGAGTGTAAGTTTGCAACCTTTAGGTACCTACCCCAACCTTCATGTTAAATAGGTTTGGTACTGAATAACTTGTGCAATCAACAATGATTGAAAGTTGCCTCAAATCACATGACACATCATATTAAGTTTGTATACAGACCAAAAGCCCTTTAATATTTATTAAAACATATACCTCCAAATTTGTAGATGTTTTATAACTTTATCAAACGTCATATAGTACTGCGCAAACCAAAACTCTTATGCGCAGTACTATATGACGTTTGATAAAGTTATAGTACGTCTATAAATTTGGGGGATATAGTATAATCTCACTAATCCGGCACTTCAATAGATTGATACATCCAATAATCCGGCACCCTCCGCCCGCGCCTCCCTCAGATAAAGCATTTCATTGTTTCAATACCTGTATAACATAGGCAGAAGAAAACGGCATATCTGCCAAAGATATTATAATTCTTCGAAACATGCGAGAAAAGGTTTTTAAGCAAGGACTACAAGTTGCACAAAAGCAGACCTCAATTAAGGATTATTTTAAAACTATGTAAATCCAGTAATCCGAAAATTCCAATACTCCGGCACCCTCTGGTTTTTAATAGTGCCGGATTAGTGAGATTCTACTGTAATTATCAAGTCATACTGCACTGTAATACTTGAAATCAAGTATCTATGACTAACTTCGATCTTGAGGCCATATTGTGAGTAGTTTCAATTCGACGGACCAATATTTCTACAAACATTGATTCTATTATTGTTATCTAAAATCGACCAACGTCCCAGCACGTGTAGAGAAAACAATAGAAGCTTTAGTAGATTGGGGCAATAATTATAAAAACTATTGGTGGTAGCAAGTGCCTAACACACAATCTGATCTAATTCTAACCTTTTCTAGCAAATCATCATCGATGTAGTCGCTCGCGGATTCCTCGTAGGTATCTTCTGGTTCTACCTTCACGTCTATCTCAATATTCTGGGCAGTTTCAAGAATATTACCGATCTCTTTTGACTCCAGGTTATATGTTAACACATCTTTTATATCAGTCTCCTCGTCCTTGACGATTATCAAAACGTACGTTTCACCGTCTTCCTCCATACCAAGTCAATTTACAGTATGGTTTCGCCTACGGAAACTAAAATTACGAACAAATTTTAAAAATTTCACCATAAGCTTGACAACAAATACAAATTAAAAAAAACTGAAACAGTCACGTCAGTCATGTACAGAATGCCAGACAACTACAAACGCAAGCTTTATTTGGCTCATGTATTCCTTATTTTTTTAAGTATAGTTATCACAAATAAGTCTACGCACACGGTATATGAATTTATTGGTCTTATAACGCTATTAGTACCTGGTTTATTCGCCTAAAATACGCATGGAAAGCTTCTTTGGTTTGGCAAATTTAGCAATGGCATAATGAAATGAATGAATGAATAAGAATGAATGAACTTCCCCGTTTTTTTATTTCATTCGCCGGCAATCAAAATAAAGGAATAATCTCGTTGAAGGTAGAGGTTGGTTGGAGTCACAGACAGTGTTGCCAACCCCAAGAAACTAAAAAACAGCAGCTCACCAATAAAAAAACAGGAGAAAACAGTAGGTAAAGTAAAAAAGGGCAGATTTCATAATTTGCTGATATAATTAAAACAATCGCCTACTTTTATTAGTTACCAGGACTCACATACATTGTTATATTATAATATTGATCACAACATATTAAAAAAAACAAAATCAAAGTAAAATTATTGTCCACTTTCATCCTCTATTGACTCATCTTCAGTATTTTCAGACTCATTTTCTTTATTAAAATCATACATATTTTTGTTAAATTTCTTAATTTGCCTTTCTGTGGCTTAAAATGAGTAGCACTAGGTTATTTCGAATTTAGTGTGCAATAAGTCGATATTCTGTTGCGTAATTTAGTTTTCATATTATTTTGGCTGAAAATAATCTGTCCACGGTGGCGCTGATATGTGGTAGCAAAAGTTTCTTCACCAATTCACACAATGTGGGAAATCCCATGAATCTCGACAAGAGTAGATACTGCCGTCTAGTGTCATTGCGTTTTATTACATAGTGGTTATCAAAAAATATTTTCATAGTGTAGGTATAATATAACGCAAATTGAAAAACAGTAAAAATTAGGAATGAAACAGAAAACAGGGGGATAAATGTGAAAACAGCAAATCTACTGTTAAAACAGTAGGGTTGGTAACACTGGTCACAGAGTACCTTGTATATACATTATCTATGGTATATACTAGAAAGTTGGTGTTTGGAGTAATGCGTATTGTGCGCATTACATTGAAATCGTGCAAAACATTGAAATCGTGGTTTTAATTTATTTTTAATTAAAATAATATATTTTTAAGCTTATAAGACCTAAACCTAGACATTATAATCATATTCGATAGTGGAAAATTACGTGTATGCTTCCCAAATACTACCTCTATGCTCTATGGCCAAGGCAACTAAAAAGTAACTAAAAACAACAATTTATATTGTCTTTTGTAGTTGACAGCTGACTGAGTGCACGATTTGCTGGTGGTGCAAACTCTACTGCAAATCTGGAATTTAGCTTTTTTTAAATCTAGAATATACTTAGTTTTACAAAAAAGTTATATTTTCTTGTCATATTTATGAAAATATAATTAAAATTGGGAAATATTACGAGTTATATTAAGAATTTCAAAAAATGTTCGCACTATATACGAATTTCATGCAAACAGACGAATACTCATTTTGTGGGTATTAGTGTGTGTTAAACAGTTAGATCTCAAAAATTGTACCATGATGCTCCGCTCATATCTAAGCTTATTATCCTATGTGTTCTAAATGTGTGTCATTTTACGGCCAATGCTCGCTTTTTGTAATTAAATTTAGCAGATAAATTGTTTGTCCCCTTAAATATTTGTCGTGTAAGAATTATAGCCAGCCAGTTAGCCAGCACAAATCTATTTGTAGCACACAAATATTATACCCTGAGATCGAAAAATAGCTTAAAATGTTTATTATCTGGATTTTTCGTTTATGTGTTTGCACCACTGCTTGTTGATATTGATGAATAAAATAATTATTGTGAAATTGGCGCCACCCCTGATAGAATTTGTAGTTTAACATTAAAGTACACAATAGTAAACTGTAAATAATAGACGAGTGTTCCGGTAACGATGAATACAATCGACGTATCCAATTCGATTCCGTCTGTTCTATCTAATAACAGTAAAGTTCTAGCCCTTGAGACTACACTACATCAAAGTATGGCTAACTTTAGAGGTAAGTATTGTTACAACGTAATATAATTTAGTTCATGCTCCTACCGTTGTTTATTTAATTCTCTTGGATGAATGCATGACTGTTTATTCTTGGTGCTTTTTAGGCAGCTTGTAGGCTAGGCATATTGATTTTATTGTTGAAAAATAATTATCGTTTTTATTTCAGACCTGGTAATAGATTTTGAACAGCTACATATTGAATCCGAAAGTTATAAAACAAAGTTCATCACTCAAAAAGAAAAATGTGAAAGGTAATTTAAGGTATACCTTAAATTCGCCTTATGTACATATATTACGGAATGGGCCCGAGACTGTGTATTGGACATCAGTTTTTCCCAGGGAACCTAAGATGCTAAGTTGCTGGATAATCCTCCCAAGTGGCTTTGAGTTATCACTATTGGCTAACTGGCAGGAACTTATCCATTTCTCAGGATAAAAAGTATCCTAAATCTTGTACCAGCTTCAGACAGGCCAATGAATATGGCAGTATCTAAAATAATATCTAATAAAGTATTTTATTTCCAAAAATATTCAATGTACAGATGCAATTGAAACACTATCTTATTATTATGTATAGAAATATAGATATAAAATTTTAAACAATTGGCTTTATATTTAATTGATTTTACAATTCCAGTAAAAGTTGCAGTAGTTCAGAATCACTGATGAAGATAATAGATGCCAAAGATCATATCATACAACTGGTCGGTAAGTACCTACATTCATTGAGATGTAGCCTCAATAAATTTATTATTGTAATTATAATGTGTATTTAACTTAAATATTTACAAACAGGAAAATAAAAAAAACCTAAAAATAGTATAACAATTATTATTTAGATTGTGTCATTATTCAACCAATCATATGGCCAAAGTGGTGGCCGATGGCCTTATCCCCCTCGCATTGAAGGGGAGTGTGTCTGGAATATTAGCTATAAGGCAAGTCTACTACTCTGACCAAAATACCATTGGTTAAATGTGGGTGCTCTGCAGTGCATCCCTGCCTGCGTCTTCAGGTAGTACAGACTTGATGGTGTAATAATATAAATAATGTTATTATTTTAAAAACTTGTATCACTTCCAGCTTCAACGTTAACCAGATTGAATGAAACTAAAAACTTGTATCACTTCCAGCTTCAACGTTAACCAGATTGAATGAAACTAAAAACTTCAACATACTAAATGAAGCTTTTAAAATATTATTTGGTGAGAAAAATGAAATTAAACATGGACCAAACTCAAAACCCCCATTCATAAGTCCGAAGAAAGAACTAAATTCGTCATTGGAGGATGTGTCATTCAGAGAAGAGTCAGTATCTGAGATAGAAGGGACTCCGAAGGGGAGGATCAGCCCCATTATACAGACTAAAAAATTAAAAAGTTTAGTAACATCTTCAGACCATAAGGATAAGAAGAAATGTCCAGAGAACTGGTGAGGTCTAGATTGATTTATTTTTATTGATGAATTTATTCCTAAAATACAGCGAAATTCGTAAAGTTGATGCTCCAATTGGCACAGTTGCTCTCTGTACCCGGGACTCGAACCCCCGAAATTTAGTGTGATCAGCACAAATATTTGAACACAAGTCATGGATGTTAAATATCTATATGAGTAAATTGATACCGTGTTCACCCCAAGTCAATTGTATCATACCCATAATACATGCATCGTTTAGTTTGGGACCATACGGTTGTTCCTACATGCGAAGTGCCTATGCACCTTCGCTATGATCATATTAAATTTTGGGTTATATATAAAAAAATAATATTATGTTTATGCTATTCTAAAACCTTTATATCCCACCAGCCAATCCTAGTTCTATGATCTATGGTTGGTTTTATACTTATTTATCTATGCACAGGCTCACTCCAGAAAAAAAAACCATAAAGCTGACATTCCCCACCGTCACAAAGAGCGGTAAGTCCAGCGGCAGATGGAAACAAAGGCGGCTGGACATCGTCAAAGTGGAAAAGAAGAATATGGTTGACCTCACTTGTTCGCCGGAGTTCGCGGGTGGGAGCAGGACGGGGAGGGGAGAGAGTGATCATGTTGAGGTGAACATACGGTGTAATATATCTCCCAAGTCTATTCAGCGACCACTTCAATCTTGCCACAAGGTACACAGATGGCGCTGCAGACATATTCAGAACAATTGACAATTCTCCATACAATCCTGAATCGCGCTATGAGGGTTTTCGGAGCACGTAACATATATACAAGATCCCATCCATAACCGTTGGGGCATAGCGGCCGCCCCGCCAGGCATACCACCCGCCGTGCTTGAATTGATCTTCCCATCTCTATTATTATTATCATGTTATTCCTTCATCATTTATTTCTTAGTTTCCATTTTACATATGTGTTTATTTACAGCCACTGATCAAGAAAGAGTCTATTGAAAATGACGACACGATACTGCCTTCGCCCACAAGTGGACCCACCAATTTTACACTGTAAGTAGAAGCGGGCAAGAGTCCTCTTATGCAGCGATTCAATAAAATATATTCAATAATATGTAGATAGGTAGGTAGGTACCTCAAAATAATAAATTTTCATTTACAAAAATATATTTGAAAAATATTTTATATAATGCTCCATTCTGTATTAGCAAAATTTAGGGCATCTTCAATCTAAGAATTATTTAAAAACTTTTAGTCTTACTTAGTACTTTTAAGATTTTAGTCAAGTTCTTTTCACAGATATAAATCAACAAAAGAAAGTCCAATGAAATTCAAGAAACCATTGAGCTTGAAACCCAAAACGGAAAACATTATCAAGAATGACCCTAAATTAGTTCCGCAGAATATTGAAAATAGATGTATGGTGGCGACGAATGATTCGCATGGTGCAGAAGACTCTATCAATATATTGAACCCAAACAGGTGAGTAGCCTAGCTGAATTGAGGCCCGACTAAGGAGTTTATTTCTGGGTGGGCTTAAGGTCATATCCACCCGACCAAAGACGAAGATTTTAATTTTTATACAGACTTTGTCCCATAAAGTGTTATATCATCCTTTATAGATATTAAACATCCATAACTTGGTTAGAAACATTCATGCTCATCACACAAAGGTTGCACCTGCCAATATGTATTTGTATTTGAACCAGAAAGGGTCTCTATCAACTGTGCTAATGACGTCGTATATCATTGCCTACAGATTACCAACCATGTTCATAAACACGTCGCCATTGAAACAAGAACGTCACGGCAATGACACCACGTACTGCGACACACAAGCCAGTGTATCGGTGTTGAAACACATAAACCAATTAGATGATATTATTACAGACATAAAATGCAGGTAAGTAAATACCACCCGTCCGATGCTAATACACACAAAAAATGCGTATGTAAGCCCCCCCCCCCCCCCCCCCCCGGGTCTCGCGAGCACGACTAATCTTACTTTACTGCGACCAGTCTTAATAATTTTTTTCTGAATGATAGGTAAAATCACACAAACCTGTTAACGAAATCTTGGATCCGCCCCTGGGCTCCAGTTCAATCATTCATATTATATTGTATATCTGTCAGCATATTATATATTTCGATAATAACACAGCCGAGTTAGTTACACACTCAATAAGTCGCATTTAATAAATATATTCTTGAACCAGAGATGGGTTAAACACATAAGAAACAAACCATGTTGGTATATGACAGCCCACAGGGGCTCCAACTCTGGAATGGTCAATAGAATGTCAGGGGCATCTTAATACCCACTTTTGTCAGTTTTCTCATCCAAATCTGTCTCAAATGACATTTACTATGCTATCGCCAGTCTATTATGACTCCATTCAATTCTGTTAGTGCACTGGATCCTGATGCCTCTTCCTTCTTCCGATTTCCACTTTTTTAGGCGAACCCTCAACCTGCATAACACTGTATTTTAAGTTGCATTTCAGTCCGAGCAAACGACCTTTGAAGGAGAATATAAACATAACGAACATACCTGACAATGTGGAATTGGAATCCAGTATATCACTGTTGCGAGATATGAATACAGACGCTGAGAATAGAATAGAAAGGAGGTCAGTATCACCACATTTGCAGCTTCATTTGGTCTTATTCGGTCCAGCCTCAAGACAGGTACCCTACTATATTATGGTATAGAATCTATATATCTATGATATTCAGGGTGAATCCTCAAGTCGTCTCTGCATCATGTAACTATAAAATATACAGTACGTCAAGTGCGAGATTATTCGTAAACTAACCGTATACTTTATTGTCTACCGTATTTAGACATTTTGTATTGAGAATTGAAAGTTTTAAATACCGGCCAAAATCTCTAAATACGGTAGACTATAAAGTATACGGCCGGCTCGCACTTGACGTGCTGGTGATTCAGAAAAAGTATACTACCATATAAACCGGCGCTTCTATAGCGCGTTTGTAATCACTATGCGAAGACAGAAATTCAATGACAATTAAAAAAAAATGACAATAGTATATTTTTTTTTAAATGTCTTCAAAATTCTGGCTGCACACAATGATTACAAAAGCGCCGAAAATGCGCAGGTTAAAAGGGGAGTATACCCATTCTTTATCAAGCTGTTGAGAAGATAGAGGGTCCTGTATGTGATTGTAAACAAAATGTCATCTATCGAAAACTGATCGATTATTATATCGATTATTACATACTCGTACTTAGGCCCCTGTATTACTTTCAGGAAAATACCGGAGCTCATAGAAGTAGTATACAAAGAGCCAGCGGCGAGGAAAAAAGCTGAAAAACGGCTGTTACAGGGCTGGAGTTGCGATGAGTGTAAACATGTAAATATATTTTTGACTATTTACCTACCTTCGTTTCTTAATTAATGATACCTACATTACTGGATACAGGTGTTTTTTTAAGTGGGCGTGGATGGCCAGATTGGGAACTGTAGGGAATAACGTTAAATTCTTAATCGAGTCTCGAGGCCAATTTGATGAAAACTAAAAATACATAATTTAAATAACCCTGACTGGGAATTGTACCCGTTGAATTTGAAAAACAAACAACACTGTATCATCGTACCATCCGATAATGTCGCTAATATCCCTATTAGCGACGACATTATCGGTTAGTACCAAGGACCAAGTTCTCAGGGCCAGGGCAGATATCCCATATCCCATACAATAGCTGTCAAAAGTGACAGTTACTATGTGGTTGCAGTTCGATTATGAAACGATTGTGTTAGCAGACTTGGGGCCCAGAAGTAATAACATTAGAACAGTAAACATTTCTTTTTTGCAACCAAACATACTTATAACAAAAGCATAAGTAAATGACATTCCTTTTAACAGTTCTTCGGCGAGTTATACAAGGATAATCCAGAGATGTTAGCTAAAATGATCGACGAGTGTTCGAAGCACCGCGGCAAGCACAACCCGGCCAGGCCGAAGACGCCCCCCAACTACTGGAACCCGCGCTGGGAGGTGCCGGACGACACCGAAGAGTTTAATAGAAAGAATAATATAGCTTGACTTATTTACTTTGGACCTTATTAGAGGGAATATAGTGAACAAATCATTATGTAGGGTAAACAATGTTGCATCTTTTTAACCGACTTCAAAAAGGAGGAGGTTCTCAATTCGGTTGTGTTTTTTTTTTTTTTTTTTTTTTTTGTTACCTCATATCTCCGTCATTTATTAACCGATTTGGAAAATTATTTTTTTATATGAAAGGATATGTTTACAGATTGGTCCCATTTTTTTCAAAAAAATGTTCTGATCATGGGATCCATGAGGAATTGAGAGGACTCCTCAAATTTTATAGGCATACCGATAGCAATTTTGGTATTTTCATCAAGAAGTCAAGCATTTGCATTCAGAAAGTATCATTTGCTGAAGTGGAAGTGATGAAGAAGGCCACAAATGGCCAGCGGAACTTGTCAGTGTTATGTATTTCACGGGTTGCGCCAAGATAATCTCGATTATTGGTATACCTATTATCCAGTAAAAAGATTGATATACAAATCTTTTTTAGTGACAAAGAATAGTAAATATATCCACTAAAAAGTTTAAAATAAAAAACATTTTAACAAAATAAAAACCGTCTTCAAAAAACTAAAAAGCAAAAAATAATCTAATCTTGAAATCTACCGCGTCTAACCACATCAAATATTTAACTAATCTGAAGTCGGTGCCAAATAAACAACCGACGAAGAATAACAAAAGTATACTCAGTAACGAGATGCGCGGACCAATTTGTAGGTATAGTCTTTGGCGCATACCGGAAATACTCGACTCAGTTGTTTGTTTGGCACCGACTTCAGATTAGTTAAATATTTGATGTGGTTAGACAAGGTAGATTTCAAGATTAGATTATTTTTTGCTTTTTAGTTTTTTGAAGACGGTTTTTATTTTGTTAAAAAGTTTTTTATTAGTCTACCATTTCTACCTCACTGTGACCTATTTATGGGTGAGACGACACCAAACAATTTTATATGTAGGATAATATAGCTTGATTTATTAACTTTGGACCTTATGAGAGGGAATATAGTGAACAAATTATTATTTAGACGAAACAATGTTGTATTTTGTTTTTCTACTTCACAATGACTATAAGACCCATGTTTATCTGTATAAATTAAATTGAAATGCTGTGTGTTGGTAAGCGCATCACCTGAGAACGGCTGGACCGATTTGGCAATTTTTTAATGTTCGAATATGGTTTTAAGAGTAAGAATAATTGAAATAGGTAGTTGCCGGGCAATTCGGACAGGACAACGTCTGTCGGGTCAACTAGTTTATAACAAATATGTAATTGTAAATACGGGATTTAATAATTATAATATTTTTCAATATTTTATCTGTTTTATTTTACACCCATGTTGCTGCGTACACTGTGCATTCCACTCGCACGTAGCTCGTGCAAGCGGCTGCCATATTCGTATTGCAGCTATTCAATCACAGAAGTTCTAGAACTTTCACATTTATACACCGCAGATATAATCATAGAGTACGAGTTCAACTCAAGTATAACCTTACGTGGTGCATGCAATGTAAACTACTCCTCTTTATGGGTAATAAGGTCGATTCTAATGTTTCTCGAAGCGTTGACCACATGCGTTTAAAATCGAGTTGTAGACAATTTTCTTTTTTTATTATAAAAAAAAATATTTGTTGTGTGGGGTCGAGTCACCTTCGTGCGTAGGAGAATTAAGTACCCTCGAGATACCCTACACGTGACCCTGGGTGGTGCCAACTAGGTGACAACTCTACTGGTGGTAGGCTTCGGCCGTGGTTAGTCACTACCCACTGCACAAAGCCATGTCGCCAAGCGGCCTAGCCGTGTTCCGGCATGATGTTCAGTGTTGCCATTCATGGATGGCGGGTCAGATCAGTTGCGCTGCATGTGCCTAGTGAATGCAGCGTCTCCATCTACTGCAGCCTTCCTACCTAGGCAAGTATGCTCCATCGTAGATCTCATCGTCACTTACCATCAGGTGAGATCGAGATCAAATAATTGCCTATAATGTATAAAAAAAAAAAAGGAAGTAATTATATTATGAAATACCTACTGCGAAGGAATTCCAGAAGATCGCGCTGTTTCTCTGTCACACACGCCTTAGGACGGTGCGGTTACGGGCCTGTAGGTCTGCTCGTTTTACTGATCGGAAACTTTCAACGTCCGACAGGATTGAATTCTGCGGTCGCCAATGGTCATTTTGTTTGCATGTACTCAAGGTACTACCATAACAACTTTCAAATTAGTTCCCTCCATATTATGCAGAAACACTTCACTCCTATATTTTGCTGTCCCTAGCACTGAGTCAAATTATCCTTATATTATGCTATGGGGTCCACATATGATTCACATATTTTCAGTTGGAATATTGTGTTATGTAAATTATTCATGCGTTTCGAGAATCGAACCTTCATTCTCGTTCTCACAGTAAGCATTTGACCAACTTGGCTATCATCTCTGTTCCAATTTCATCATGGTTGTTAAAATAAACCTAAATATACCAAATCATGTGCAGTGTACTTATATATTATGAAGGTATGCTGTGATTCACAGCCAGCAGTGTGTGCCAATATTATCATGACTTGCTAAATAAACGTGTGGGCGAGGGGCACATAAAACAATCATTTGGAGAACACCTTTTATTTATCTCAATAAATCAGAATTATAATTTTTCACTAGCTATGAGCAATGTTAAAAAAAAGTAAATAATAAATGAAAATAAGGATTAGTCTTGGTATTTCAAAATGCTTCTTGTTTGTAGGTGTTGCAGCAATTCCCCATTTCTAGACCGTTTTCGCATTTTTTTTAAACATTTTCTGTCATCACCTATTTCACTTACAACATTGTGGTAAAATAATTAAATTTTGAAGAATGCATTCAAAAAATATTTTCATTTACAAATTGTTAAAACTGAAATTTATGGTTACTTTGATATACATTATTACTTTTAAATGCTACAACAATTTATACATAGGTCTATGAGAGCTTCTTGGCTTTGTGATAAAGAGTATCAACAACCTTGCTCATGTGATGGATCGTCTCCAGGACAGTCTCATAGGTCTTCTCGAGGGGAGACTCGTCAAACACAATCAATACTCCCTCCCCTTGATCCAAGATGCCATTCAGTTTCTTATCCAGAATCATTTGAGACAGTTTTTTCTCTACTTGTACTACAGGCAGACGGATACTACGAGCAACATGATCTACTTGGACACGCATATAAGGTTCCACAATACGACATAAGTTTTGCTCCAACATAGTGTCATACAAAGCACCAAGATGAGCTCTTACAACAGCATCCTCCTCCAGTTCTGGTTTGTATGTTTTGAGGGCAGCCTGAAAGTCAGCCAGTGATCTCTTGTGGGAAGCTGTTGCAACAGCCCTCATTGCTTCGAGTTCTTTACCAGCATATTTGAGTGCGGCTTTACTGCTACACACTGTTGCCACTTCCTCAGCCTGGTTTAGCATAATCTTTGACAATAACATGTATTTCAAAGCCGTAAGTGCTTTTGGGCTATCTGCACCATCATAACCTTCAAATGCCTCATAAAAGTATGAGTAAGCAGTTTTAAAGTCACGCTCATCAGCAGCATGAAGTATACCAGACTGCAGATCCAGTGCAGCCTGCATTTTGGGGGGGCAGTAGATGGCATTTGCAGTTGTTCTGGCTGATGTGAGGGAGGCACGGGCTTTAGGTAGATTGCTAAGAGCATGAAATGTTTTACTCTCGAAAAGGAGCACTTCTACTAGTAAGTTTTTGTCATCTAACTTTTTGAGCTCTTTGAGTAGTGCGGTGGCCAGATCCAGGGCGTCTGTGTACATGCCCGTGTCGAAGTACAGCGCGATCAGTCTCGCCTCCAGGGACTGTCGTAGGAATGTGCGGCGCTCCTCTTTTGCCCATTCTATACATTCTTTACACAACTGGACCTCGATGCCGATGCCCGCTTCCAAGTCGAGGAAGAAGTCGACGAGGGAACGCACCAGCTTCGCTGCCTTCGCCTTGCTTATTAGACTCAGGAACGGCCTGGTTGCTTTTATCAGTTCCGCTAACTCTTTAGCCTTGCCTTCCTTCTTGTACTTCTCGCCTAGGTTCAGGATGCCCTGTTCTTTGGCTCTTATGTTTTCTTCATCATCTTCGGGTACCTCTCCAGTGCTAACCATTTTGTCGGTCATGCGGACGTCGTCGTCTCTGTTCGTCGACGACGAGACGCGTGACCTTTCGAATAACATCGCTCCAGCCATGTTCCGTATATTTATATGCTTACACTATAAAACGTAGATAAACAGTAAAACAGTACTACAAGGGACCACAGTTTTTCTTTGTAATTTTGTATAATCGCAAAGTCATCGACGACCTCTTCAGAAACAAATCGTAGACGCGGCTGGGGTTGCCAGTGCTGACACTAGAAAATCTTTTATTGGTAGAAAATATGGTCCTAGAGGAAGAAATGTTTAGAATAGAGTGAGAAATTATGATGATTACAGCTGCGTAAGTGAGATACATGCATAGCTATAACATTGTATAACCTATGGTATTACCGGAAGAGTGAGTGGGATGGATTGAGTATTTTTTGTCTTGCTCAACGTGTCTTTCCTCTCCGTCTCAGACACATTAGTTTTCTGCCAATGGCTGACCTAAAAATGCTTGCCAAGCAACTGGTTTTAGCTAGTGGCAAGTATTATCTTGTAAACGGCTAGGCTAGTTGGCTATATCCATTTCCCGGTAGGCAACTTGATACGTTAGATTTTCACGAAGGCAGTAGGACGTTTGAGGTACGCAAATGACACTTAGCAAGTAGCCTCGTGTATTACGTATAGATTACGTCTTACTTGAGAATTTACCTATATAATGTTGTTTTTGTTTTAGTGCGCAGCCTCTGCGCAGCTTAGACAGAGAAATCAAGCTTTATGAGTCATGTCGAGATTTATTTCTCTTCAGGTGACATCTTTTGGTGACATTTTATTCAAAAAAACGTTCAGGTTCTGTATTTTTTACTTCAGTTTATAACTTGAATTTTAAACACATACCATTTTGTTTGTTAAATATTGATATCATAAATCAAAATGCAAACAGCAGACGAAGCTGATTTTTTATTTGACATATCCAAACAAGTCAAGGCATTTTATGAAACTCCCGTGATATTCTTTACAAGAAAAGATTATTCGGATGAGACATTTAATATTCTGTGTTCTATGCGTATACCTTTACAAAAAGACGATAAGAATAAAATTATTGATACAGTTGTTGAGTTTCATCTCCAATGGTTGCATGCCGTTAACGACATCAATAATTTCAAAAAACGCATTATGAATGTAACGCTACCCAGAGATGAAACGTTCGAATGTATTAGTTATACAATAGACGCTATGGCTAGTCGCTTAAAGTATTATCAAATTTACGTGGATAAACATCGGACTACTTTGCCAAATACTGCACAAACAAATATTATGGCTGATTTAGAAATTGTGGAAGATATGCATCAAGAAGTAATTAAATTTCTTTTCGAAAAGCTGACATGTTTCAGGGGTTGTTTCGATGACGGAGAGTTTAAGATCAAACTACAGAAGGAAATTGAAGAGCTCCTTCATTGGCTGGATAAAATATACGATGAACTTGCACTTAAAATAAGCAAACATGTTAATGTTAACGTTCCCCATTTAGGTGTAGATTTAACCAAAACTTTACAACAAATTGTTGATGAACTTCAATATGCAAAAACTCCGGCTGCAAATTTACTGTTGGATGAGCTAAAGGAAAAGGGCAAAGAAATTAGTTCACTGGTGCGCTGCACGTCTGGTCACACCCTGGAAATAAGTAAAGTTATCGAAAAAATTGAGGCTTTAGATGATCGTATAAAAAGGATGGAAAACGAGATTTCTTCTGCGGCTTTAATGGCACTGAAACATAAGAGAGATTTTCTAGAACAAACATTAAATGATCTGGAAACCTTAAAGACCACTTTAAAGAATCTTCACGAGATAACTAACGTTCCAATAGAGGATGAAGAGTTGTGTGTGTGTGAAGATTATTTTCAATTCAAGATTTTTAATCATTTCCTTCCATTAGAAGAACGTGACCGACTCGTTACAGAGCTATGCTACCGTTGGGATTTAGCTGTTTACGGCGAACGAAGTCAAAAGTCCATTATTTCTATTCTTAGCGCAGCTGATATGAAAGAACAATTTGAAGATCAATTAGGACATTTCTACGTAGACGAACACAGCAGGAAAATATATAGAAAACCAGATGACAATATATTGTATCAGGCTAATGAGAATAACCTATTGGTACCAATTTCTGATGACCAAGACCATATATATTTTTATGATGAGTGCGGCCGCTACTTCATCGATAAAAATAGCAAACAGAGAGTCTATAAAGCTCATGCTACTGCTAGTGAATACATGATGGATGCTTCTGGTATATTGCTGAAAATAAAAGAAGAACGTGAAGGTATCACGTATTTTTATGATAATTATGGTCGTTATCACGTTGATAGTGAGGGAAAACATATTTATAGAGAAATTGACGCAGTAAGTGAGTATGAGAATGATGAATTAGGGAATCTTGTTCGAATTCGCAGTCAATTAGACTTATTTGAACCTTGTCCTGATGATGCTCATGTTACTGAAGATTTTAATTATTTGAAACAAACTGTCGGTCTAGCTTTAAGGAAGTGTATAGCCGAGGTTATATTACTACAACCAGCTGATCCTATAAATTACTTATCTAAAAGTCTTCTTAAATATAGAGAAAATATAGAAATGAGACAAAGACGGGCTAGGGAGAAAGAAGAATTGGTAGTAGAAAGAGAGATAATTCTTGCCGAACAGCGTGCAGCCGCTGAAAGAGCAGCCATGGAAGCTGCGCTATTAGCTCAAGGTGGTAGTGAAGCCAGTTATGATTCTAATTTACTAAAGTACACTTCTATGCATGAAGATGATACCGTTTCTGTTGGAGCTAGCACCAAGTGATAACAAAATCATGTAGTAGAAATACTTATCGTTTTTTTTCAATCCGAAATGATAATGATTAACTTTATCTATTATTTTAGTATCACAAGGATAGTGAATGTTATGTTATGTTAAACTTATCTTGTTAGAATTAAATTACATAAATTAAACATTTTACCAGTGGTATCTGTCTTCCAGACTAGTCAGATTAAACGTCCCAGACGAAAAGCAAGCAAAGTAAATGAAAAGTTGGAAGCATTTGTCTGCCTATCTGAGGTATCGTACGTAGGGCCCAACCAGGGGGACCAATTTATCTATATATTTTCACTCCCTCTCTCTCTCTCTCTCTCTCTGTCAAATATGGTACTATGAGTTTGAAATAGCAAGTATGCTCCATCGTAGATCTCATCTTCACTTACCATCAGGTGAGATCGAGATCAAATACTTGCCTATAATGTATAAAAAAAAAAAAAAAAAAAATTATGTATAATTTATTTTTATTCAAGTACACGGCGGTCTTCATTCTTTTTTAATACTAATAATTTTACATACTTGTGTATTTTGCCAATGTCAAGTCAAGCCTACTAAACAAACCTTCAACGAAAAAACTACGAACCCTATACCGATTTTTTAAAAATAATAAACAGATTTCTTATTTTCTCTATGGCCTTCTCCGTATGGCAACACTAAATCCATCCGTTGATTTTGGCATTTATGGGGCTGTCCTTTATGTTTTGTTGCAATAATTTCAATCGAACTCGTTTCTATTCTTTAAAATAAGTCATCGGACGAATAACAAACGATGTTCCTCAATCCGAATATTTAATTAATAGATTGGTACTCATGTGGGTGAACATAGTAAAACAATAAAATTTCTAAGTGCCTACGTACTTCCTACAGTGATTAATCTTTTGGGGCAAGGTTCTTCAATATTTTATGTAAATTAGTATGTATCGGTGTAGAGTGACGTATTGTGCATTGAGTGTTGTCATCACGTGCCAGAGCGTACCCGGAGTGTCGCTGTGAAGGTTCGAAAGCTCGTTACTTGAATACAGAAGTGCTTGGCGTTCGGTCGTATATAATTTACACGTTCGCGACTGATGGCATTTAGTGATCGTATTTGCTCGTAAAGTGTCGCAATGGTTCCAAAACCTCCGCCGCCTCCTGGACCTCCGCCACCGCCGGGGCCGCCGCCCCCGCCCGTGTTCGGGGGCGGTTCGAAGGGTTCCTCCTCAGATGGTAGAAATGCTTTGTTGAGTTCTATAAGACAAGGTGCTAGGTTGAAAAAAACACAAACAGTGGATAAAAGTGGACCCTATATACCTGGGAAGGTGTCAAATGTTGGTGGAGGTTCGCCCCCTGGTGGGGCTGGGGCACGAAGTGCGCCACCTCTACAGAATGGTGGAGGCAGTGTCGGGCCCCCAGGACTTGGTGGCTTGTTCGCTGGGGGCATGCCGAAGCTAAGACCTACTGGGAAACTGGCAGGTAAAGTTATGTTTTAGATTGTTAATCAATAACTTACTTAGTAAAAAACATATTACACAATATATATTTTATATATTTCCTATGGAAAATGAAAATAGAAATTCATCACCCTCAATATTTTTCTGATTATTTTATAATTAAAATATATTTGATACCTAGTAAGTATATTTTATTATTAGGAAAATTTCAAATGTGTGCTTAAGTACCTACTACTGAGTTTAAGAAACCGAAGAATTTTTAAATCCAGTTCTGAATGTTGGTAAGTGTAATTTTAGTGTAAAGTGAATGTTTGGAATCCCTAACATTTGCTGTTTGGAAATCACTGACAAATACTTAGGACTTACATATTCTTTGTTAATGAAACACATGGGTGACATAAATCCCTAAATTAAGCTAGCTATCTGGTCTAAAGAAAATTAACAAGTTCTTTTATCTTATTAAAGTCCTCATAATCTACTTTATGCAGACTTTGTTACAGACTTGTAACAATAATGAGCTGAGTCTGAAATATTTGTCACTGTTAGTATGATACACTCACTGAGAATCACAGTCTATTCCGTCTTTTTCTTCAAACAGCAAAATAGCTAGTTTACTATGTAAAACATAATAAGGTCTAAAGTTTTACTACAACCTAAAACTACGTTAAACCATTGACTACAATCTGGGTGTTTTCAAGTTGAGAGTGAACAGGTACCTTCTAGGCAAGTATGCAACATCGTAGATCTCATCGTCACTTACCATCAGGTGAGATCGAGATCTAATACTATAATTTACTAAAATTAGCCTATACTGCAATAAAAAAAAAAATGTTTGGTAATTTGTCTAAACCACACAAAGTATATTATTGATATGGTCAAATATTACTTATAGTTATAGTTTATATGGACAGCTGTGTAAAGGTAAATTGCTATTAGGAAATTCTGTTAGGCGGTAGACTATGTTTCCAACTATCATATGGTACTCCAACCGCTTTATAAAATGTTGAGTGACATAAATACATTAGATCATAAAAAAATGCAGAGTATTACATCATGACAAATTCAATGAATTTATATTATTTGGGAAGTAATTGTACAAACTTTTACACATGTCTGTGATCATACAGGAAAATATTTATTTAATGACTATGACCACACAATATAATCACATGATTTAGTTGTGGTCATTTAAATTCTTAAAATAAAGCTATTACAGGTAAATTTGTTATAGCTATTGGCTAAGTATTAGATCATTTTTGCTGACACATTAGTAAATAAGGTATTTCAATAATGCATAAATACAAATTCATAACTCATGACGCAAATTAAGTATAATTATTACTGGGAAATCATTGAAACAAATGAAATCATCCCATACAATGTTCAAATGATTTTGTTATGTTGTTTATTTTAAACTAGCTGTCCCGGCGAATGTTGTACCGCCTCAGAATCAAATGTATGAAATAGGAATTATCTTATTTATTATTATTTTTGTGAACTTTTCACATGATTTAATAATTATTCTGCTATTAAGTGCAGAGACGAATTAAAAAACAATATTTTCGTAATTAAAAATAAGCCCAGCCATTCTTAAATTATAAATGATGTAACTAATATGATTTTGTTTTAAATATATATTGATGATGATGTGCTTTGATTGGCTATATTTAGGTAATTGAAACATATCATCATTAATTAATTAAAGGTAAGCAAGTATAATTATGTATAAGGATAAGCACATACTCATGATAACATACAGTAACATTGCATAAACAGCACATTTAATGGATGTGTAATGGATTTTATCTATACATCTATACAAATAAAAAAAAATGGAGTGTCTGTTTGTAATATTAAAATAACCAATTTTTACTAAGTGCATTTGGATGTATACACGGTACACTTACCAAAACAATTTTTTTTACAATTTTTGTCTGTCTCTCTGTCTGTCTGTTTGTTTCGGCTGTTCTCTGAAACGGCTGCACTGATTTCGACGGGATTTTCACTGGCAGATAGCTGATGTAACAAGGAGTAACGTAGGCTACTTTTATTTTAGAAAAACTTTTTTGTTAAATATCACGCGGACTAAGTCGCGGGTAACAGCTAGTAAAATATAACAATGATTAGGGTTGGTTAGTTTGTCCCATATTTGTTAATTACACAGACCTAAATACAAATAGTTGATTCAAGATAAATTCGGACAGCCAAATACAGATGAGTGCACATATGCTTGAAAGGGTTGCCTCAAAAATGTTCTAATGAACACGGACTCTACTTTTAAAATTGCGGCCCATCCGAATATAATTGGCCGCCCCTTTATAAACACTACAAGCTCTAAGTAGCCCTATAGGTCTTGTATTAAAAATACCCAATCACAATTCAGGATCCATACCCAATGGCCAAGCGAGGATCGAAGCGCCGCGGTGTGCACCCCCGCACCCGCAACAGCCGCCGCCACAAAGAACGTCACCGGATAAGATGAGGCCAGCGATGCCTATCCCGGTCAGCAATGTCAGCGCACTGTCTGCCGCGCTATCGGAAGCCCTAGCGGGCCGCGACAGGGAGTCGCCCAAGGAATCTCCGAGGGAAGTCCCAAGGGACGCTCCCGGAAGGCCCGCGGTGAGGAGGCAACCGAGCGATATAAGAACAAGAGGACCGCCGCCGCAGCCGCCTACGCAGAAACCGACTATGCCTTTGGTGAGTTTTTCTTTACTGAAAAGTGTTACTTCCAACATTATCATCGTCATTATTCACACTGATAATAATAATAATAATCGCCAGACGAACATACCAACTATACGGTCCCACACTAAACAACGCTTGTATTATGGATACCGTACATTGGACTGGGGCGAACTTATTTGTATAATCTTAATATATATAAATCTCGTGTCACAATGTTTGTCCTCAATGGACTCCTAAACCACTTAACCGATTATAATAAAATTCGCACACCATGTGCAGTTCGATCCAACTTGAGAGATAGGATAGTTTATATCTCCATTTATTTTATATGGCAAAACAACGTTTGCCGAGTCAGCTAGTACTTATATAGATATTAAACACACAAACAGTTGTGCTCATCACAGTTTGCCCCGACCAGCAGGGTTATTTTAAATCATTCGGAATCGACATCGGAAACGGATTTGAAACATTCCGATGTTGATTGCGCTCCCGACGAGCTCTCCGACGGAAACTTTTAAAATAAACGATTTGGTATTGTCATCAAAATACATCGAAGATAATCAAATTCCCGAAATTTTAATAGCGATTGCGGTATCCAGCTCAGAAGTTTTCGATTCCGTTTTCGATATCGATTTCGAATGGTTTAAAATAACCCTGCTGGATTGGAACCCAGTACACTCGGCAAAGAAAGCAGTCTCTATCGACTAAACTAATCAGGTCTTAAAATTACTACGGACATTAAATCGTTAATACTGCCAAATTGCTGATCAAATATGCAAAGATAGAACATCCCCCCATCACCAAACGTGGCAGTGGATTATAATATCCGTTCACAGATGTGTGTTCCCGACTCAACTAGACGTGATGACACATATCTCTATTATAATAACCGGTGTACGATAATGCTTTGGCGTTCTTTTTTTTAACTAACAAGAAATATCCTTAGCTTTGAGTGGTATCTAATGTCTTATACCCATATTGATTTCTTATATTTACGCGAATACTACACATTGAAATAAAACTAATTAAACCTTTTTTTTTGCTTTTATTTTTATGTTATTACGTTCCCGACGTTTCGGTTGGTCCTCCCGTGACCATGGTAGCTGTAAAGCAGCCGAAACGGCGGCAAAGTAAAAACAAAACTAAACGCGATAAAATCCGATAGATTAGTTTTATTTCTATGTCCTGTATCCAATAAGGAATATCATTGAAATATCTATTGTCGAGAAAATATATTTGGTTGAAAAGCTATAATATCATTTTGAGGAGCTTGGCCGGTATAATGGCAGTAGCCTCTGCCTACCCCCTTGAGGATTCCGTATCATATAACTCTGTAAAGAGAAAGGGGGGACGTGAAACTTATCAACGAATCCGCTTGTCACCGATTGTAGGGTTTGTTGTATACTATAAACCTAATTATGTTTAATTTCGTCGCGTTACCATTATAGTGTTGTTTTAAATTCGTATTGCGAATGTTTTTATTCTTTTCTGTCACATCAGCGGATTTTTTGGTTTGTGATTTTTCGGTACGTAAGCCACGTCCATCCCTCTCTAACCACAAATTTCATAAGTATATGACAGTGATAGCATGGTTTGTCGGTGACGTTACGATTACTACAGTTAAATAATGGCTTTAAAAAAAAGACAAGTCCGCTGAGTTACTCGCCGGATCTTCTCAGTTGAGGTCGCGTTCCGATCCGGTTGTAGAATTAAGAAAAAAATATGTAAATGACAGTTTGTAAGTGCCCCCGTAGGCCTATACGAAATAAACGATTTGACTTTGACTAGGGGTTAGTGATTACCCTACTGATACGTAACGTTTTGCGTGTTTAGAAGTTGGGTGCATTATAGAAAAATATATCTTGTATTTGGCCCCATGACGTCTATAATCAGTTGTCGATAAAATATATAATTAAGCTAGCCGTTCTTTATCGCATTCGATGTGATAAATTATCTATACGTACCTATATATGAGTGTAACTTGCTTGGTCGGGTAAATATTAGAAAAAAAAATCGTAGGTGGTCATTAAGACATCCCGAATATGCGCATTTTTTTCTGTTCGTCGTACATGGCGGATTCGGATAGAACTTGACGTGGACCAACATCATAGCATACTTTCTATGCCGCGAAATGGATGGGTGCCCGCGGAAAAGCCAACAGACTGTATTTCAAAATCTGCGGATTCGATTGAAACTTCATTACCTAGTATTGTGATAGCTTATAACAAGGTCACCATTCTGTATTTTTTTTTGTTGGAGGGCTCCCGAGATAATGATGAAAAAAACTAACGAAGACCAAAAGGTTTTTAAAATTATATTATTGTTACTGGAATTACTGTCTGTAGCCAAAAAATAAGTTTTGTTTGAAGTATGAAGATTTCAGAACATTCCCTTGAATATACCTTGTTTTATGTCTTCAAGCGCAAACGGCGTTCGCGCACCGTGTAAATAATAAATTAAAATAATTGATATAACGTACATTTAGAAAATTCAATATTCTGTATTTCCTAGTCTGTCTTTAAGCTTACAAAACATAGAATAAAAATGTTGCCCACACGACTATTGTAAATGTAAAAATATCCTTAGCGGGGATGGTACGTGCGTGTGTGGGCAATAAAGATTTAAAATTACACCGCGCCGCGTGGGAGAGGGTCGTACAGATTTGGTAATGTGTTTTGCGTGAACCATGGTATAATAATATGCTACGCCAGGTATTCTATTCCCATCACAGCTCGGTCACTTGATTTGCCCAAGGCTACGTCATCGGCCATTTTCGACCAATCAGCGGTGTTAATTCTATTAAAGATCTCAATTAGTGACAACACTGATCGTTAAGTAGTCTTGGGTCACCATGGGCAGAGAAAACCTGGCGATATTATCATACCATGGTATGTACAGTTCACCGCGGCTGCTCTAATCTTTGTGTAGCGACGACTTCAACCACGCCACAGGCTACACAGATGGCGCTGCAGACGCATTCAGGACAATTGACAATTACCGATACAATCCTGAAACGCGCTATGAGAGTTTTCGGAGCCCGTAACATATATACAGGATCCCGACAATAACCGTTGGGGCATAGAAGCCGCACCGCCAGGCATACCACCCGCCTGGCTGAAAGATCTTCCCTCTTTCGCCAAACTAACACATCTTGTTTCCTAATTAAAAAGGTCTTTGTCGTAGTTTCAACGCATAAAAGTGGCTTTGTTTTTCTCTGATGTATCGCATGCAGGACGCTCAGATAGCGTGAGGTCAAATCTCTATATAACCTTGATAACGAAAGTGTTATTACTTATTTATTACTACTACTTATATACACTAATATACTTATATATTAGTGTTTGTTGGTTTGGACGTAAGGGTAATGTCCGGATCTACTGATCCGATCCTGAAAATGTTTTTGCTATTAGGAAGCTGCCCTTATCACTGAGTGCTGTAGGCTGTTTCGTCGAGGTACCGCGGGTGGAACCGTGGGTAGAAGCGGCTTTAATTAAAATAGGGCGCTATCCGGATAATTCGGATACTCCCAAAACACTATCCGGATAATACGGATATTTTGGATACCACTGTAAAAATTTTAATGACCAAACGTTTTCCTAGTAATAAACCAAGTCGTAAATTAAAGTGAATAATTAGATCTTACTAACATGTTTGTTTTTGTAATTTTTCCGTATGCCCTATTAAAATTGGCGCTCCAGCTACCGGATAACCTTCGATCAGTAACCGATTTTTTTTTCTTGTTGGCAGAATCATCGGTAAACGATGGATTCATATTTTAAAAATGCAATTGGCTTTGGAGTCAAAGAGGCATACACCTATAGATCAATGCACTATAGGGCTTCAATATTAACCTTTTAGCTTCGTACTTTACTTATCAGTGAGACAGGCCAAGGTCAAATAAGCGAAGCCATTACTATTATTGATAACACAAATCATAACGGTCATTATGATTTAACTGATGCTCCATTGTTTTGATTGCTTCTTGAATTGAAAATCAGTGCTATAAATAGAACGTTTATATTTTGTTTTTCTAGGATTGGATTGAGTAGTTGGTTCTCTTATGTGATATCATAATTTTATAAATAAAACTATTAGCGGGAGGTAGAAGGAGATATAAGTAAAGCGGAGGACTGGCCACACGGGTCAAACATTTTTTTTTATTGATATTGGCAAAAGTGGCTTTATTTTGTAGCCGGCAAAAAAAACTTTGCCTATTAAAATTCACATCAAATGCTTCACCTTTTTATATTATGTGCAGTTACCGAACCGGATTTGGCGTTCGTAACTAGACATACATTAATCCTTTAAGGGCTTCGATCAATATTTTGGCAGTCCGCCGATATGGTAGCCGCGTAGTACTTGTGAGGCAATCTATAGTCGGGCCCATCAATATGACCAGCATGCTACGTCCGGACCTTGTTTAGTTTGGAAACAAACGCTCGATGAAAATAAAGTTTGCAAGTTCAAACCCCGGTTAGCACGTCTGGGTTTCGTGGATTTCATTCGCGAATTTCATTGTCAATTATATTTATTATTGCCTGTATGGAGAAGACAATAATCGTGAGGAAATCTACTAGTATTGCGTAAGCCGTGTGAAGTTTGCCAACCCTCATTGGGCCAGTGTGGTCGAATATGACCTAAATCCTCCTTATATTGAGGAGTGTGTCAGCCATTGTGGCAATAGGTGGCTAGTAACATTTGGTCTTAAATGCCATCAGCAAAATGTGGATTCTTTGCAGTATAAGTTTAGTTTATTATTTTATCATGAATCGGTCATATCTGTCTAGACCCTGCGATGAAGGAAATAAAGACTTACTTAACCGTGGGCCGTACAGGCTTACAAAAAGTGTTGCCCGTTGTTTCATAAATGAAATAATAAAAGGCTTTTTTATTTAACTCATTACAGCAGAGTTGGTTATCAGTAGATAGTGTGACTATCGCGTCCGCCGTAAGTTGAGTCATTGTGTTATCAGATAATTATCAATAACACGTTTTATAGACTCGCGATTTGACTTGTTCAATTCATGTAACAATATATTTTGTATTTGTAATGTTAACATGGACGAGAAGCCATATTTTCTGGTTAGGGTGAGTAATAGGGGTAACCCAAGTACTTAGTTATCTTTAGATGACATAAGAAGTAACGATTTCTTTATTGATAAAAGATTTTATTATGGTTATAAATAAAACAGTTGTCAATTGTATTTGTTTGTCGTATGTAGACATAGTGCAGAACAATCTTTCTGCACTACACCTTTTTTTTGAAGTAGAATGCTCGCTAAATTATTAAAAAGTTATTATGTTTTTTTCTGTTTTTAAATAGTTTTTTTGCAGGAATGAGTTTATCACCAGACCTGGGCCCCAAGTCTGCTAACATAATTGTTTCATAATCGAACAGCTACCGCATACTAACTGTCACTTTTGACAGATATCCCATACAATATCTGTCAAAAGTGACAGTTTCTATGCAGTTGCTGTTCGATTATGAATCGATTGTGTTAGCGGACTCGCGGCCCTGTTGGCCCCTCCAAGTAAGCTAGAATGCTTGTAGCGAGGGAGCTGGCTGGTGAAATCTATTTCCTAACTGATATTTTTTTTGGGATTACGAAGTACAAGCTTAGATAAATCTGAATTCGAGATAAAAACGATAAGATCAGAATTCGGTGAGATTGTTATATCCATGCATGATAGATGTAATACAATATGTAGGTATTTTCTTTCCAAATAGTCGTGTTAACTTAAAAAAATATTTTGCGAACATATTAAAGTTTTATTCATTAAACTTCTAAAACATCGGATTGTACAAATTTACGGTAAGATAGTATATATAAACGATAATAAATTTTGTTTGTTATTCCGAAGTTAGTGAACATACAACAGTCGGCTTATAGTTCTACTTATAAAGCTAAGTGCGTCGTGAGCATAACATACTTTGCCAGATGTTCATCTGGAATAATAAACGAGGAAGAGGCGATTTTTATATAGTTGAACGAGTTGCATTTATATACACATGTATTTTATGGCGTTAAATACACAAACAGAGAGTGCGTGATGTAATCTCCGTGTTACATTATGTAATTATCAGATTTTCTGTTCGAAATCTTAATATATATATAAATTACGTGTCACGGCGTTTGTCCGCTATGGACTCCTAAACTACCTAACCGATTTAAATAAAATTTTGCACACTGTGTGCAGTTTTATCCAACTTGAAAGATAGGATAGTTTATGGCTCAATTTATAATCGCAAATATTTAACTATAAAAATATTTCCTAGAAATAATGTATATGGCAAAACAACGTTTGCCGAGTCAGCTAGTAATAATATAAGATATTAGTATACTAACCCTCAAATTTATAAAAAGTTATGATGGAGTATAAAGACAGTATAACACACTTTTTCCTCTGAAAAGTTCGTTATAATCAATTTTAACTGTCTATAAATTTGCGGGTAAACTCTTAAATTGTACTACTTAAGCGCATGTATGTAATCATCATGTAATATCATCAGAATTTCAATATGTCAATTTAATAAAAAAATATGCTCAAGAAATTTCATTTGTGGTTTGGTGGCAACATTTTTTTTTAAACTTCACGTCAAAGTCCTGACTTTACATAATCATTATACATGCGCTCAAGAAGGGCAGGTTCAAGGGTTAGTATACCCTTTCTGAGTGACCCTGTATAGATTCATTGCAGATAGTCATGTTCTATGACCATGAATATCAATGAATTGTGTTGTGTGTGAGTCACTGCAAAGATGTCTGTCGTGTGCCCATCGGGGTCCGTGCGGTAATTATCCTACAATGACATGAAAACATGTTTAAGGAAAATGAACATTAATGCGATTGCAATTTGGACGTCTTTGAATACAAAACAAGTCGTTTTAGAATTCTTGTCAGTTTCTCCTAGCTTTACGGAAAAAGTTCTGGACTAATTTCAATTATGTTTTCACAATTGAGTAGCCTATGTTTATATGTACTATAAATTGGGTTCATATTGTCGCGCTATGGGGGTCAAGTTGCACAGCAAAACCGATCGATACGTAGCTGTAAGAAAAAGCTAGTTAGTATTGTTACTGATGGTTTTTTTTTGGCTCCCGCTTTGTAATGGAGGGAAGTGGATATTTTTTTTTCAACTCCTCCTATTTTTATCATTCAATTAAATTCGTGCGGGTTCCAAGACAATTAACTTTATCCCGGGACTCGCCGAGGGTCAAACCTCGGTGTCATCATTGGACACCACTGTAGATCCTGGCTTACAGGAGTAGCAGTGGTGGGAGTGTGTGGCGGGCCTAGTCCCAATAATGGTTTTTCGGCTTCAAAATTTTGATAGACATATTTGGTCAATATTATTTTTTTGTATGTTATGTAAAGGTTTACGTTTACAATTAAACGCCCACCGGAACAGAGAGTGGCTTTCAAAAGCCGTTAGGTCCGTTTATATTTAAAGCTACTACTGGTAAAAATGAGTAAATAAGTTGCGCAACGCAAAAAAAAAACCGAGGCTGGTCAGGCCGGCTCACCTTGCTCTTCCGAACGCCTCCGCAGATATTAAAAGTTTCGCCAACATCGATACAATTTAATTTCGACCGACTTCACTAAAATCATATTTAAAGTTACATTTTGAAAGTGTACACATATTACAAAAAGTTTGAAATTGGTACCTAAATATCACAATCAGAATCAGAATATTTTTTATTCATGTAAACGGATAAGTACAGTACTTATGAATCGTGAAAGATATTTTATAAAAAAAATAGTGATATATTGATTTAATTAAACAAAACATGTTTTTTATCAATCCTTTTCCTAATTCGTACTGGGGCTGACTTCCGACTACCTGTTTCTACTACTACTACTAATGTTGTTGGTTCGCGATACATAACTTGTATATGATTCAGAAAGCGTTACCAAGACTTGGAACCTGCGCTTCTTTATGTAACGTCAGATTTAAAAAAAAAATGTTCGCAAAAATCGTAATTGTCATATTGTTGGGAACAAAATTATATTTATAAAATCGACATTTCGAAATTCTGACGTCACATAGTGCTTACAAATGCGCTACAGACACCCAGTTTCCAGGCGTAGTATCCCCCTTTCTGATTCACCTAATGCATAGATGTATTCCCGTCAACCTCCGTAACCTAACTGGTAACCTCAAAGTTAGAGAGTTGGCAAAACTTTTCAGGCTGCGACTGCGTCTAACGACTGGCATAGTATAGATAATTCTACAAAATACTCATGTAATGTTCTATGACCAGTGGCGTAGCATGGGGGGGCGGAGGGTGCTGTCCGCACCGGGCGGCACTTTGCCGGGGGCGGCATTTCACGGTTAGAAAAAAAAAATAGTAAAAAAAAAATATATATTTCAGTGTTTTTTTTTGGCCTTACCATTCCCCAAATTTTGTATAATGAATAGCAAAAATAAGAGGGCGGCAAATTTGAAATCCGCACCGGGTGCTAATGACCTATGCTTCGCCACTGTCTATGACCCTATTCAAAGTACATTGCGGCATGTATGTATGAGTCAACACCATTACCACATAGCCGTGCGGTGTATCTCAAACAGGTGCAAGCGGTTTCTCGTCGAAGTCACACTCATCAATAAGGGCTCGTTTGAGTCATCTCTGACTCATTTTCCCCGTCAATGATGTTGATGATTCACAGGAAAAATGGTCTTTTGCGGTTTTGATATGTTCGATTATAAAACAATAGGGTTGTGGTCTCTATGTTGGCGGGTTGGTGTATATCAATATTTTATGTTGCTATGACTAATTTATATATTTTTATCACAGATTTTTTTTTCACACAAAATCAGAAGTATTTTTTTTCTTTACTTAATCAATCCCACTTTTATCGATATCTTATATTTACGCGAATACTACTCATTAAAATAAAAAAAAAATTAGGATTTTCAAATTTCCAATTTTCCGAAACGTCGGGAACGTAAAAAACATAATATAAACGCGATAAAATCCTTAATTTTTTTTTATTTCAATCTCACTTCTTTTTTTAAATTATGATATAATTTTATTATATACTCTATGTTAAAATAGACCATGTAAGTAACTTAACTTAGTATTTTTTTTTCTCCCACGTCACTACAGTGTGCAACAAATCTTAGGTCTGTGTGTGCAACCACCTTTGCCTTTAATAAATGCGGTTTTAATTTTGCAACACTGACTCATTGCCTGATATAATTATGTACGTCAAATGCATTGTTTATTTACAATAGCTGTTTAATTGTTCGATATATGTTGTAATTGTGACTGTTATGTATTAAACTTATGTATATAAGTTACTGTTTGCCTGTAGATGGTTATTCAATGTAGGTAGTTACTAAAAGCAAATGAGCTGTTTTAGTTTTCCTCTATATTGTATTTGATTCCCCTAAAACTCAGAATTAGAATTTAACCAGTACTCAGTACTTATGAATCCTCAATAATGACACAAAATGATTTATATTTTTGGTAATTATTTTCCGTGAGTGAAGCTCAGCAGTGTGATTTTGAAACCTCGGAAATCGGAATCGGATTCGGAACGGTAGTTTGCGTTTACGAAGTTATTTTAATAATGGTAGGAAATAGTAGAAAAAATATTGAACGCAAAATCTAAACTATTACAGTTTCTTGTGATAAAAAGCTTCATACTTATAACCACATAAATCAAACATTTAGTTGAACACTTGTTATTTTTGTTATTCACGTTTCTAAGCCTACGTGTTAGTTTATTATTTTTTGTACCGATCTTTGTAAACTGACAAATCCAATGAAAAAAAAGTTTGTTTTATCTATGTCTGAGGTTTGTTAATTGTTGTGATGAGAAAATTACAAAATAACTAAAATGAACGTTGATTACCTATATAATTTGTAACATCATGTCACATAGATGCTCCCTGTTCGTGTAAAAATAAAAAACTAGGTTGCAAGGATACAGCGCCATCTATTAAAAATGTTTGGCAACCGAACCTGCGTATTCACCCCTGTCCGTCCCTATAAAGTTTGAGTATGTGCTTTTGTCTTATTAATGATGCGAATGAAATAATTTTTAAATGTATAATGAACAAATTGTATTAAATTAAATAAATAAGTAGGTTGGTACCTAAATACATTTAGCTCCACTGGGATTGCGTTGTATTTATTGTTTCATCCAAAAATACGGCTTTAATTCTGCTATTAAAGCCAGTACAATATCCAATAATTCGTATAATATCAAATTGATTAAAAAAAAAGACTAAATGCCATCGGAAAGACTTCCTACACATAAATCTCATCGGAAAGTTATCGTCGGATCGGAATGATTTTCCGTCGAGAAACGTCAACAATCTTCGAATTCGGAAATCAAAATAGCAGTATTTGTTTACAAAGTTCGGTACAGCAAAAATAATAATAAAAACATATAGGCCTAGACACGTGAATATCAAAAATAACAAGTGTCTGACTTAATGTTTCATGTGTGTGGTTATAAGTTTGAAGCTTTTTATCATAAAAAGCCCGTATTAGTTAAAATTTCGCGATCAATATTTTTTCTACTATTTCCTACCATTATTAAAATAACTTCGTAAACGCAAACTACCGTTCCGAATCCGATTCCGAGTTCCGAGGTTTCAAAATCACACTGCTGTTCCGCACTTCGCAAAAGTCAATGTGAATCCGAACAAGGTGTGGCTCCGGAACCTCAGTTCCGTGAAGCCCCGTAGGTATATTGTTTCGACCGTCCAAACGAATAGCAGGTACTTATATGAATCAATATCAAAAAAGTCAAAATCAAATTTCTTTCATTCGTGTAGGCCAGAAAGTTATGTAAGAATAGTCAAAAGTTACCACCGGTTCGGAATGTGGGTTCCACTGACAAGTGCTGGCAAGAAACTAAATAAATATCACCAGAGGAACATAACAATTATACGTACCGTACCATACCGTACAATGGACTGAAGGCGAACCCAGTATATAATACTTATATAGATGTCAAACATCCATGACGTGGGTACAAACATTAGTGCTCATCATACAAGTTTGTCCTTACCAGAATTCGAACCGAGGCCCTCGGCACAAAGGTCACTACCAACTACGCTAATCAGGCTATCAACAACTCAATATAAAAGAGTTTGTTGTAGGTATATTCACAGGAAAATCAATGCCATGTGAGCAGCCAGCACCATGACCGCGATACTAAATAAATAAATACTCAAATAGTACTCCATCCATCCGTCCGTCCATCAGCCGAAAGACTTTCACTGCTGGACATGGCCTCCCCAATTATTTTCACACATCAAGGTCCTCTGTAACTAGCATCCACCGGCCTCGTGTAAGCAGTGGTCAAATTCATTACAATTTCTATGATTATTATTATTGGAGCGACACACTAGCAGCTTTAGGAAGCTGATGCGTGTGCATCGTTGCGAGTCTTGGAGATGTTGAATTTATCTAATCTGTTCTTAAATGCGTTTACTGTTGGCGCTTCTATTACAACCTCAGGCAGCTTGTTCCAGTCGGAAAGAACACGGTTTGACAGAAAATACTTCATGGGGTTCCCATTTGGTCTTGTTAAACATAGTTGTAATTTGATGATGTGCGACCTTTTCTTATATGTGTTCGTCTTTTCAGAGTTCGTCGGACTCTGTACTGACGACGGGTTCGGTGTCGGAGCGCATCACCAGCCAGCAGCTGCCCCCGGAGCAGGCGTTGCCGCCGTACGTCGCCTCCACGCTGCACAGGAACAGGAGTTCGCTGCACGCCAACGGACAGGCAAATTTGGGTGAGCCTACATGCTTACATGCGACCACAGAGTAGGTAGAATATTCAGACTACACACGGCGTGCGCTACAAGTGAAGCCTAATAAAACTGTGGTCTAGCATGTAAAAAAACGCACTCACGCACACATATAAAAAAAGCTATGTTCATTACTTCTTACCCTCAAATAATTAATAATAATATAACTTAATAATATAATAATAATTCCAGCCCTTTTTTATGTCCCACTGCTGGGCACGGGCCTCCTCTCAATGCGAGGGGGGATTAGGCCATAGTCCACCACGCTGGCCCATTGCGGATTGGCAGACTTCACACATCTTTCGAGGGGATCTCGCAGACATGCAGGTTTCCTCACGATGTTTTCCTTCACCGTTTACCAAGTGATAATCACGGTTGAAAATGAGATTCGCACGTAGAAATCCCAGAGGTGCGTGCCGGGGTTTGAACTTGCAATCCTCTTTACCGAGGCAAGCGTTCTACCAACTTGTCCATCGATATCACTGCTATGATAGCTTGTTATGTTTACAACTTTATCAAACGTCATATAGTACTGCGCAGAAGTTTTGCTTTGCGCAGTGGCGCCTTCACCAGTTAGCAAATGATAATCATTATTTTTTTTGTTAATGGTAGGTATTAAATATCGGTAATCAGCACTAATTTATTCTAGGCGGTAGTATGACCTCACTAGCGTCGCTGCCGTCTCCCTCGCCCGCTTCCTCGCTGTCCACGTCGGACCTGTCGGAGCGGCCGGCGCGCGTGAGCCACGGCAAGCCCAACCTGGCGCCCAAGCCGCCCGCCCCGTCCGCCGACTCGCGGCCCTCGCCGCCGCCCAAGAAGCTCATCATCAACGGGAAGATTGCGTCCCGGACGCAGAGTATGAGGATGCCGAGGTGAGTGACAAACACATCGTCATTTTTATCGTGATTCATTATTTTGAAGATCGTTTTCAAAATGCCTAATTTTAGATAATGTTTGCCAAATAAAAAAAAATACATCCTAATTTTAATTAAAAGTTCTACCAATTTGAAGAATACCGTAAAAATAAGAAATAAAAAAACAAAGGAACGGCTGGACCAATTCGGCATTTTTTTCCATTCGTAATATATTGATTTCTTATATTTACGCGAATACCATACATTATTTTTTGTTTTTACGTTCTCGATGTTTCGAAGCCGAAACGTCGGGAACGTAAAAATAAACGCGATAAAATCCTTAAAAATAGTTTTACATTCGTAATAGTTCGAATGAGGTTTGTAAAATTGCTTTTTTCTACGTGATTTGGGCAGGACAATGTCGGTCAGCTAGTTAAGTTTATTTTTTAAAATCTAGCTTTCGTCGCTTTCTCAGGTCTGTGTGTTAGTCTGGCGATATTTATTTATTTTATCGATTGCTGCTTCAGATCGCCCCCCACGTCTCCGTCGTCGCCCTCGTCGGGCGGGACGCGGCCGTTCAACCTGCCGCCCGCCCCCGCCAACCCGCCCATCGGAACTAAGAACCCCGCTTCACATTTCGGTGAGTGATTATACTATTTTGTCATGACCTTGACTAATTTTAGTGCTTGTAGTATAAACTAAATATGCCTAAGTATATTTTTTTTCTAGCAAGTATAGAATGAAATTATGCCCTAAAGTTCGCATGGAGAAAATTTATTATGGTCATTGGCATTTGATTAGGAAGCAAGTAGACCCAACAAGTTGAGGTTCGTTAGATTAGTTTTGCAGAATAATTACCCCATACCATCTCTTTGTTAGCATTATTAAGACTCACAAAATGTAAACTCCAATTCAACTATAACAGTACATATTCTATATAGTTTCTCATAGAAGCGAAAGTAATATTATTAAAAAAAACAAAAAACTTAACCGTTATATACTAGGTTCACCCCGGGACATTGCACGGTACCCATAATTCGTGCGTCGAATAGTTTGAGGGTTTGATGTCTGGTGATATTATTATTATCGTTTGGTTGAATGTTTGAGCCAGTGAGAGTACCTATGGTGTTGAAATAAAACTATTTTTAAGGATTCTATCGCGTTTATTTTATGTTTTTACGTTCCCGACGTTTCGGCTGCTTTACAGCAACCATGGTCGCGGGAGGAGTGAGGTGGTTGACGTCCTAGTGTCATAGTTTGACGGGGGTACCCTCATATTTAGTTGTGACTATGGTGTTGTGTGCAGGCACGCTGCGCGCGGTGCGCGTGCGGCCGCCGGGCGTGTGCCCGCCGCCGCCGCCGGGCGCGCCGCCGCCGCCGCCGCCCGCGCGACACGTGTCCCTCACCGCGCAACCGCCACCACCGCCCCCGCCGCACCACAGGCACAACGTTAGTACCTCCCTTTTAAAGCCTCTACGAACAGCCTAACTTGCTATCCAATCTATAGGGTCTGTGGAGAGATGAGGGGAGCGTTGGGTGGATTAATGCGCTAGTGCTGCCACATAATTAGTGATACCCATCCCAATAAATGACGCGCCTGTTTTAGCGCCATCTATGTTCGACGTAATGATGTTATAGAGGACGTTGCGAGCGTATAAAACACGGTGAATTATTAAAAAATCTACAACTACTACATTAGCAAAAGCCGGCAGATTAATTATATTCGCGATAAAATATAGGCAATATTTCTTAAGCGAATATATATTACATGTTAATATCCGCATGATATTCTTAAGGTTCGCTAAATATTGTTAGAGAAAATAATTATGTATCAAATTGTGAGGAAAGTAGCCAATGTTATTAATGTCTGTGCGCAGAGTATGAACGGTTCGGAGCCGCCGGCGCCGCCGCCGCCAGTGCGCGGCTCGTCGAAGCGCGCGGGCGGGGCGGGTGCGGGCGGGGCGGGCGGGGCAGGTGCTGGGGGCGGCGGCGAGCTGGAGGCGCGGTTCGCGGCTATGTTCACGCCGCCCGCCGCCTTCCCGCCGCCCGACCCCTTCCTGCGCATCGCCAAGGGCTACAGCAGCGCCACCGTCGCCGGTAAGTACGCGTGACCGGCGCCGCGACCTGCGCACCGACTACACTACACTATAGCCGCATATTACATTATATCATATGTATTTGACGTAAATCTAGGTAATATAACACTTACGGTGGAATTTAAAGAAGTTTGAATCCATTTTATGTTGATATTACAAAGCATTTATAAGACGAATGCGCAAAATTGTTATCAGCAGACTTTTAAATAGATTTAAAATAGTTTATCGAGACTTGTCACACGCCATATTGAAGATAACATTCGGTTTATATCTGATAATCTCTCTCGTCTTCGTTCAAGAATAAAATAAAATAAATGTTTACATATTTTCATGGCATCATCGATTTTTTATTTATGTGTATTTATTAAATTTGTTATCGCTATCAAACACTTGGTACTGGCAAATACTCGTTATCTTCTGAATTATGCCATATATCATTTTATGAAATGAATGGTGATGAACGCCATTCATTTCGGAATGAAAAATGTATTTTTTATAATTCTTTATCTCCATCGTACACGTTAAATAAACAACATTGAACATGCCACCGATACACCTATAAATTCCACTGTAAGTGCATGAAACCATCAGATACTATGATCAATCGAATGTCCAAACGACAACCTAGATCTATGTGAAATTATATTTGTTCATGTAATTTGTTCTATAAACGGAATATAGTCGACCTGCGTAGTCCACGAACGCAGTACACCTGAATAGCGCCGTTGGTGATTGTACTATTAGTGCTACTATAAGATACATTCATATGGTAAATGTGGCATATCCCCTGCGTTTGAACAAACTCTGACGCACGGAACCTAGTTTGTTTGTCACGTCCACAACTTTTTTAAATCTTCTAAAGTGACAGTGGACCATCTTGGCGCACTTTTTATTCCCCAAACACTTAAGGGAACCGTTTGTCTAACAAGTATCGGATTTATTTATGTCGACAATAATTTGTTATCTTATAATATCCATATGCTTTGACAGCATTGCAATATTGTAGGCATTAATTTTAAAGTCGAATTACTGTAATATAAGGTTAACAAATATCCGAAAAAGTCGAATATATCTACTTATAGATTCAGATAGAATATAAATTGATGTCAATATTATATATGATAGATAGAGCAATAACGCACAACCATGCTCGCTCGACGACGTAGTCATATATAATGTATGTTGTAGGATAGTCTTATAAGTGCAATAGGTACAAGTCAAAATTGACATGCATAATAAATAAGCGGATAATTATTTTAGTCAATCAATTATTTACTTAGATTATAATTTAGAAATTTTATTTTGTTGTAATAAAGTATTATATATTTTTTGTTAGAATTTAAGTAATAGTGCATGATAGCATGTAATATTAAGTGTCCCCCTCCCTCGGAGACTGAATTTGGCATTAACGGATAAAGATGGACTCAACACTTCAGTGCATATACTATCTCATTCTGTGGTACGTCCCTCTTGTAACGGTCAATCGGTAGTATAGAATAGACGATGTTCTCATAGAACACTTCACGGAGATGAGATAGTTATATTTCATTATATAGGGTTATTCAAAAAGGGTTTCCTAAACCTTAACCTGTGCTTTTTAGCACATATGTGTCATTATTTGAAGTCAGAAATTCCTATAGCGATTTTAAATAATACATTTTGTTCCCAAAAAATTGACAATTTTTTTGTGAACAAAATTATTATTTTTAAATTGTCGTTTGGAAATTCTGAATTCAAATAATGATTACAAATGCGCTAAGGAAGGGCAGGTCAAGGCTTATTATACACTTTTTGAATCAACCTGTATTTTCTAAAGCATGATGAAAATGTTTGACTCAAACTGTACTGAACTCTGCTAGAACTGCACAGCACATGGTAGATATATATATACTGTGCTTATTGATTCTTCTCAATATTCTTATTTATTCCATTGAATTGGGCAGAATTCAAAATTCTGTAAACGAGAGCATTTAAAATTGTCATTCCAGGAACACATGCGGTTGGTATTTAGTATTTTTTTTTCAATTGCAAACTCTTCGAAATGCCAAAATGTTAACTAAAAGAAACCTTGTATACATCTGAGGCTTAGTGGTTTTTTCGGATACATGGATATTTTCCTTATTAAATTCATTGTGTTCCATATAACTAACAACATTTGGATATTTTAAAAATACTGGCTATATTATAGAGAGTATTATTCTCATTATTATTATTCACCAAGAGAATATGTTCCAGTGTCTTTGTGTGTAGCAGTATATTGGCCGTCCATCAATAGAGTTCATTGAAAATCATTTCTCTCGAATAATTTGTCTTGATACCAAAATGAAATCACGTATTATAGTGACTATCTTCACGTAGATAGTGTTATTATTTTAGTTATTACGAAATGTAGCAGTATATGGCGTTCAGTCAAGAGTATTTATGTCTAACAAGCTGTTCCGGCGAGCTTCGTACCGCCTCAGAATGAAACGTATGGGAAAATAAATTGGCTTTTTTTTTTTTTTCCCATATGTTTATAGTTATTTGTGCGGAGATAAATTGAAAAAAGTCAATGACCATACAAATCCGCCCCCGTTCTTGGGTTATAAACGGTTTAACTAACACGACTTTGTTTTATATTTAAATATTATGTTTAATAATTAACTTGATGTATTAATTATTTTATGGGATCGATCAGTGTTTTTTTTTGGTTGATAATGTTGTCAGTCGATTGCACGATGTAGCGATGATTAAGTTTATGGTAGATTGAGTTACAATATATGTGATTCTTTTTAATATAGTGAGGTGCCATTACTGTTTTATGCTATTGTACCTGTATCGCTTCATGCCCATTCTGTTTCATTTTTACTTTGGAAGCTATTCAATAAATTGCTTAACTGCTTGTGCGACGGAGGATTATGGCATTTTGTCAGCAACGATGCGCTGCCGGGGCAGGTCAGATAGAATTTAACAATGGTGACCAGGTGTGTTAAAATTATAGTTTATGGTGTTTGGTTGTGATAGGGTTATTTGAGCTTTAATTTATAAAAAAAAAAGTTTTTTTTTTTTGAATGGAATTTATTGGATTTGGGCAGTTAAGAAATTTAATGAGAGGCCAACAATGGCGCTTCAATGTATCGAGACGCGGCCGGTATTGTGATAGTTACGTGTACGATGCTCATAGTATTTATATTATTATTTTGGATACATAAATAAAAGAGTTATACTTATCGCCGATTTTTTCTGTATTTCATTGTCCTAACGTATTTGTCGTAAAAACAATACGCTTGTTGTGTATGTTTATGCAATATGTGGTGTAATGTTAATGTTGGATGTTGTATGCGAAAAATATATTTTCGAACGCAAACCGGACAGGACAGCGTACCGCGTTCTTTCTTATTTATGTGTCAGCAGCTCAGCAACGCATACATTTTAAAGAAGTGGAACGCAGTCACTGCCTGTTTGGGCTCTTTGACACCAAGCATTTATCCCATACACCATAAATAAATTTTTTTTTTTAAATTTTCAAATATGGAAAGAATATTGTTTCACATAAGCAATTTCCATGGATTGGTTGGATTATAAAGAAATTTAAATTGTGCTTTTGTTTATGGAAAATAATTGACTACTTACTTATCTTCAAAGTTAATTATGTGATCTACAAAATTGACATATGTTATGGCTGCATGTAAACGCGGGTAAGTTCGTATTTATTATTTGAAGCATGTTATCATTAGTGCCGCCGTGAATAACTCCGCATGTAGCATTGCATGTCCATTTTATACTAATACGCATTTCGTCCTTTTACAGAATAAGTTGCAAATAAAACATGATTTGTACTGAAACAATTCTTGTGACTTTCAAATAATTCTATAGATTAAGAACATGTGTGGAAAAAACTTGAAATGTGATCCGTTACTACCATTTTGTTTTTTTTTTATTTATTTAATGCTAATAACATCTGTAAATATCCCACACTTGATTTCTTTTCTCGAGACGCCGGTTCCCTCAAATGTTGATTCTCGCTGCGAGACCACACTGAGGGGCAGGGGTTAAGTTTCTTTTGTCGTAACAATAATGTATTTCCACAGTGAGCAAGGCGCAGGCGCCGCCGCCGCCGCTGGCAGTGCCGCTGGACGGCTGGTCGGGCACGTCGAGCGCGTGCTAGCGAGCGCGGGGGGCGCGCCCCGCCCCCGCCGCCGCCGCCCCCAGCGCCTGCACCGCCCACCTCGCGCCCGACGCCCTCCCCGCGCACGCGCTGCTGTCCGTCGCGCACGCGCTCCTCTGCCCCGCCAACACCCTCTCCAGCCCCCTCAAGCCGGACACCACTGTCCTCCCCATCGAGGAAGTCATAATGCCCGCAGACGATATCAGCGACCTGACGGACGTGTTCGACGCGATCGACCGACTGTGCGAGACGATGCGAACGTCCCACTACGACGACGCGGAGGCTTTTGAAGACAGCATTGTGTGTGAGGTCGCCGAGGAGAAGTATGTGGAGTGCTCGGACCTCGTGGGACCCGAGGAGGTGGCGGTCCGCTCGGTGCACGCGCGCCGCGCCGAGCGCTGGTCCGACGCGCCCGACCCGGACGACGCGGAGGCGATCCCCTCCGACACCGAACCAGTTAACGCCGCCAGCGAGATGTACTACACCGCCTCGTCGGAGGTGTCGCTGCTGTCGGACGAGGCGGCCGACAGGCCCGGCGAGGAGGAGCCGAGGCCCGACAAGGAGGGCGCGATGGCGGGCCACGTGGCCGCCATGCGCGAGCGCTTCGAGAACATGACGCGCAGTCCGCCCTGTCCCGACGAGTGCGCGCCTGTCTCGCTCTCGCCCGGCCGCCTCGGATAGTTGCCGCCATCGCCATAGAAGTTTGGGATCGTTTGTCTATACTTACGTCATCGCTATATAATATCAAAGACCTACAGAATATGCGACGTCCCGCGTCCCGCTACGTTTTTGATCAACCTAAATTTTTAATTGGCGAAGGAAGATTTTGTAATCTCTGGTACAAATAATCCCTAATCGATGCCAGCTCGAAGATATGCAGATTATCTTTCTAGTTGTCAGCCAGGTCGCGACATGTGCCTGAGCCAGCCTCGTGAGGCTTGCGCTGTTGGTTTGGATACTGCCATGGACGACCGCATGGCCTAATAGTTAGAGCGAGGAAGGTTGTCATACGCTCACTGAGCTGGGTGAATCCGCCTGTGTCGGGATTAATTTCGGAAATTTTCTCTCGTCTCGATGTAACTGGCATCGCCTCCAGCCCATTGTAAGGCACCCTTGTGTTGCTTAGTTTCGGATCGCAAGTCTGGCGATAAAATAGTCTATCGTGATCAGCACACGGAGTCTACCTAATATAAGTTCTGATATAATCGAAAACCGTATTCAATATCGAACGTGTTAAACCACCAGAAGCGCCCTAGCGGAAACGTGCAGCATTACTGGTGTTGTATGAAAAAATAGAAAAAAAATACTAGAAACTCAGATTGTAAGTAATAAAAGTATCGGTCGCATCAAATAAAATGAGCAAAGATGCAGATGAATTTGGCATGCGTAGAGCCGCCATATTTGCGGTGTACGCGGCATTATGATACGACCTGTAACATACGTGCCAAGTCTGTCCGCTCTTAGCGAAAGGGTTGTGATTTTGGATTCATACCCTCGCTCTGAAAGATTGCATTATAATAGTTACATATCGAACAAGGTTGGTGGCTAGTTGTAGAGTAGACTTAAACCTTCTACGAACGTGGCAACTTGGCATCCAATCTGTAAGGCAGATTTATAGGGTCCCTACAAATTGGCATATCAAGAGGCGAGTTGTCTAGTCATCGACATGCCTATTGGTAAGACCCTACAAGTCTGCTAACACAATCGATTCATAATCGAACAGCAACCGCATAGTAACTGTCACTTTTGACAGATATTGTATGAGTTATCAGTCAAAAGTGACAGTTACTATGCGGTTGCTGTTCGATTGTGTTAGACAGACTTGGGGCCCTGATTGTGTGCCGAATTGTGCCGTACGCCTTTGTTGTGAAGACGACATGTTATTATAGGACTCGAAATTCGCGGGCCCTTAGAGAAAATGTAACGACATATTCAGTAATCACTTATTCATTCGGTTAACGTGTATTGTGATTTAGGAGAAGCTCAAATTTTGTAGTTTTATATAACTGAATTTAAAAAATCAATCCATACACTGATTTAAACACTTATATTTCTTCAGACCAAGTAGTGTATGTGCTTAGCTTAGATGTTGCAGGACATAATACAAAGCCATGTACGAATTTTACAAGGATGAGGTTTGCATTTGTAATTGCGTTTTTGAATGTTGCCATAACTAGTTGTTAAGAATTTGTTATGAAATTATTTTAAATGATAAATCATTAGTTTATGTCAAAATTGTCTGTTGTGAATTGTTTGCCAAAAGATTTAATCGGGTTGTATGGAACGTTTGATGGCTATAGTATGTAGTTAAATGCAATAATTATTGTATTACTTTTAAGTTTTATGTCTGTTGTATTTCATGTATTAGGGTTCGGTATTAATATTTCGTCTAACAAGTCAAGTGAATAGTTGTCGTGTATAAATGTGTTGTGTACCGACGAGACCTTTTCATATTGTAATTCAATATACTGCTTTGTTTACACACAAAAAGTTTCATTCGTGACGTCGACGCGACGGAGGATGACAAATAAATAAAACTAGTGATCATGTCAAGATTATTTATTGCGTAAAGTCAAAATTCTACAAGAGTAGGCAAACGTCACAACTTCGTGGAAACGCTTAGAAAATCATCAAGGCAATTAACATTAATTTCTTTACAATTCTTACACACATCTCTTAACACCAGAAAATTGAAAGAACGGAATTCACTAGTGTAATTCTGCTGCCGACAGTCAATGCGAGAGCTCGGTAGTGGGTGGGGATATAGTAATGTCTTATCGCTAAGGGACAGGGGGCCGCCAATCCAACAACGCAAGTTGTGACAGGTGAGACGTCGCCTGCGGCCGCCCGCCGCAGGGAACTGTCGGCCCAACCACGGCACGCCGGGCGACCTCCGTCACCTGTCCCGCCGCAGCGTGACGGCCTTACCTTGCGCCGCGTTAGTATCCCGTCACCGCGTGTTTAGCAACGAGCCTCGGACGCAAGCGGACGTATAGAACGATCACTACGGAACGAGCGCCTACCTTCGCTCGGCACACCGCGGCGGCGGTACTTGGCGTCCGGCGTGGTGGGCGGTGGGCGGTGGGCGGCGGCGGCGGGCGGCGGCTATCGGTAGCGCGGCTGCATGAGCGGCATGCCCGGCACGCCGCCCGGGAACACGGCGCCCATCGGCATCATGCCGCCCGGCAGCAGCATCCCTGCACACACAACACGCGGCTCAGCACGCGCGCGCGGCCGGCGCAGGGAAGCAACAGGGGACCGCTGGGGTCCAACACTCGGCGGAGCCGGTGTGACTGCTCAACAGTCGCCTGTCACCCGACCGCGCCCGCCCGCCGCGGCCGGCGCGCGACCGACGAGGTGCAGTAATAAGCAAAGGAACACAGGTAGGTAGGATAAATAATTCACATGAAAAATCACACTTTCAAAATACTCGGCGATGTAACAATCGTGACCCGTAGTACATGCATGTCCAGTGTGATCCGAGACGGTTGCTCGTGAATCCAATTCAGCCAACGACTATTAAACTCTTTCTTTTCATGCACATTGTAAAGCGACAAAACTACTGTACGTAAATATAATATATTAGTGTACCCACCCGACAAAAAGTCACATTTTATATGACACTACGAGAAAATCGAGACAGTAATAAGATAAGAGCTACTACAATAAGCAAATCCATTAAGGAATGTGAATAAAATTACCGCTCATTTTTTCATTCCGATCCTCCGATCGTGCGGATGGCACATCAAAATCACAATTTAACTGTTGGCAGTGTTTTGTCTAGGGACGGGTCGAGTCTGTACTGTACGTACTAGGGGGGTGTGAGCGGGCGCCCGGCGTGTTAGTGGGTGTTAGGGACGTGTCAGTTTCGACAAGCTGTTACGTGTTATACTGAGAGTCGGCGGCGGCCCGGCGACGCGCCGCCAGCTACTGGCACCACGCTCCAGTGCTATCGTAAGTACATAATGCAAGTGGCACCCACCGACCGACAATGACCGCAGCCTGCTCTGAGAGCCAAGCACTCGAGTGTCTTGTGATGCCTTCGAACATTAGCCAACTAAGTGGAGGCCCCTCCACGCTCTTAAAACATAAGCGATCATTTTTCCTTTTACATAATATGGACAAACAGACTACATCTATCCATGTTTCAATGAAAATTAAGAGACAGTATCGCCGTGGAAAATAGAAAAATAAAATCAATACAAATCAGTTTATTTTGCAATGTAAAATTTCATTGATGCACTCCATTTTCCACGTTGGCAGATTTGTAGACAAAAATGTAATGCGCAACAAAACGATGGAAAGTTTCATAACAATGTTTGATTTACTGTCATCGTACACTAATACTATCCTAAAGCATATTATTACTAAGAAACACCACCCACACTATATTATTCATAAGATCAATAAATGCAATAATATCATGTGTCAAACTGTGTACAGAGCTACATTCAACATGTGAACTGTGTATCGGCCAATTGTTACGTTGATATAAAAATATGGACGACTATGTTGGCGTATAAATCGGAATGTTGTAAAATCTAGTCTTTTAATTTTAAATTGTAACATTTCAATGTACAAAGGAGAATGCTCACGGTAATATGGATGTACTAAGATGCCTCAAAATCTACATTGGTCCTTTAAACTACTCGTATCTTATTCACCCGCGGAGGGGTTTTTAAACCCATGTATTTTTTTCGAAATCCATGTATTTTTTTTATAAAAAAAGACATTAGCCCCGCTTCTTAGTAAAGTTTAAATCGTATTCTGAAATATTAATATTGGTTTTAATTTGATTTTATGCCAATATATTTTGTGTTCGGAAAAATGGCAGTGGTCGCGGCTCGGCTATTATCCCCACGAATTATGTGTCTTTTTAAAGTTCTAATAAAATACCCTATTCGAAACCCTTTTGCGAATGGATGCAAAAAATTAAGAAAGAAATTGTTACCGTGTATGGGCATTCTCCTTTACTTTAAAGATTCATCACTCAGACTTTGGACCATTTCAACATCAAAAATACAATTAATTACATTTAATACATGTTCGAACTCGAGTTCAATGTGCAACATTCATCCAACGAAATATATTCTTATCAATTACTTAACAGTTTGATATGCCCTACTTGAAGTACGCTACAACATAATACTGTTCATTGGGGATTATTCAGGAAGGACAACTGCGCTTGAACATTACGGTAATGGAAAGTAAAGGTTACCGTTCCTTCAGCGTGAACCGCCGGTGTCTCGATATAATCCATCATGATTAGTGACCACTGATCATGACAAAACAATATATTTAACAAAGAATGTTCATCTTACTTCACATATGCCTATGGCGCGGATGATATGGAATGGGTTCGCGAGCGTTTGCCGATTGCGGCCGATGCGTTATGTTAGGTTATAAGTACCTAAGTTTGTATGTTTTCTGGACTGGTTTTATATTAAAAACCTACCATGTCTAATAGTGAGCCAGTACAGTCATTGGTAAAATTAACTAACGGGGATATTACATAATATTTTGCATATAATCATATATCAGGTGTAACAATAATAGTGTAGTGGTTTATAAGCTATCTATCGATTGATTATGATGACCACGTTCCTAAAGCAAATCAAATTATATATTTGAAAATAACATAATCACTATGGGGAAAGATTGATTTAATACATAAATGTCATTGGTATGATCTAATTATTAAACGTGTTTAAAATAATTACCATTATTTCTGTTACACCTTATATATTATCCTAGACCTTTATCATAGATATATGATTCCGTAATATCCCCTAGGTCTTGAGATGGTTGAGTTCCGTGAAAACACTTCACAAGAAATCATTTATTCCGTATAGGCCTATGAGGGCACTTAATTTTTTTAATTACATTTTTTTCTTAACTCTAAATCGGATCGAATCGCGACCTCCACATTGTCGTAACATCAAACTATAATACCGACAGTTAATCCGCCCGCCGTAATCGGCAAACGTTTGCGCGTGTTCGGTTCGCGCGCGTCTGTCGGCACTTAGCGGTATTGGTAGTAAGCGTTGTACTGACCGGGCTGCAGCGGGCGCATGATGTTGAACTGCGGCATGACCGGCAGCACGGGCACGTGCTGCATGGACATGGGCATGGACACGGGCACGCGGTGCATCATGCCGCCCATGCCGCCGCCCAGCATGCCCACCATGCCGCCCATGCCTCCCATGCCGCCCATACCGCCCATGCCGCCCAGCATGCCGCCCACGCCGCGCCGCAGCGCCGCCGCGGCCTGCTGCTGCCGCGCCGCCGCCACGGCGGCTGACATGTGAGCCGCTACCTGATATGACCACAACATGAACATTATTCCTCAATACTCTACATGAGAACACCTTTTGAGACAAGTCATATCCTATCCTATACAGGCTGTAAGGGGCATGGCAACGAATACTTTGGGTAAAGGATACACTTATTGCCTAAAATTATTTTTTTTATAATCTCACTAAATATTTACAACAGAAAAATAAAAAAAAACTTAAAAATGATATGAAAACAAACTATGTATCAAAAAGACCTTGTCCGCGTGGAATGGTGGCAAGAATGCTGGCTGCATTTCCTCGCTGTATAATCAAACTAAAATGCCTAAAATAAAATTAATGAAGTTATTTATGTCGAAAGTCATTGGTTACAAATGTTGTAATTTTTTTAACGCGCAACATGACTCCGTGAGTCGATAATAAGTACTGAAAGAAATAGAAAAAAAAAATACATATTTATCTCCAAAAGGGAAACCGATCTAAATGCTGAGCTAGGTTTAAAATAACAAAGAGAATTAAAAGTTACTTCGGCTTGGCTGGTGCTGGGCGTGATGAGGGCGGGCGCGGGCGCGGGCTGGGCGGGCGGCGCGTCGGGCTTGGGCGCGGGCCGGTAGCGCGCGGCGCGCGCGCGGATCTCCTCCAGCGACACGTCCTCGGGCGGGTGCACGATCTTGGAGCCGGCGCCGGTGGCCGTCACCAGCGGGCACGCGTTGGCCGCGGGCGGCTTCACGTCGCCGTTCTCCTTGTAGTCCGACGAGGCTGTCGTGGACGTGGTGGGTGGCGCACTTATTGTCGCGTTGCTGCTGGGAACATATGGTACTTTAATAAGATTGTTCTAGTAACACCTCACCACACTAACGGTCAAATATTCGTGCTCATCACACAAAGCTTGTGTCCCTACCAGGATTCGAACCCGGGACCCTCGGCGCAGAAAGCAGAGTCACTACCACTGCGCTAATCAGGCCGTCAATATGGTACTTTAATAAGATTGATCTAGAAATACCACACCACACTAATATTATAAATGCATATATATATATATATATATATATATAGAAAGTAGACCTTTACACGACTAAATCAAATGAACTAATTTGTAGGGTCAACAGAAAATCTTGGTAATGTCATTTAAAATACATGCTCTGTCTCTGTCGGTGTGAGTGTGACGGAAGACGCTCATGTTACAGTAACCTTACATCAAATTATTGTGCTTGAGCCACTGAAAACGGGAATTCAGAAAACACTTGCTTTGGATTGCAAGATGTCTTTGAATCCAAAACAATTATTTTTGGAATTCTTGTTTATTTTTTCAGCAATGCTGGTAATACTATGGGACCAATTGTAAATGAGTTTTAACTCTTCTTTAGATGCACGATGATCATTGAGTGTAGATGCAAAGCAATATCAATGTTTACACGGGTGGAGTCGCGGCCAAAAACTAGTTATGTTTATAAGGTGTACACCTAAAACCTTTGAATGATTGAGAATAGTAAAATTCCATAAAAATATTCTCAAGAAAGCATGTATCGTAACTTTATTTACTGGCACGAAGAATATACACAAAATTACACATTTAAATGTGAGCTCTGTTGAAACAGATGATGTTGAAATGTATTAATTATATAAATAGAACTGCGAAAACATCAGATAAATTTCCTACGTCTATAAGACGAAATAATTACCTCCGTTTGTTACCCAGATAATAAAATTCGAACAATTCCCATAGATACAATTAAACGTCGAGTTAATTAACACAATTACTTAACAAATTAATTAGCTAATATAAATGGTGCTATTAGTGTTATAACTATTTAGAAAGTTGGCAAACATTGGGTGCCAAATATTTAGAATTGCACCCATTGTGTGTGTAAACCCCCTTCCGCAGGCAGTCAGTTTGTATGTAGACAGTTTTTTTTTTAAGGTACGATCGGACACAAGGCTATGTTAATATAAGAAGTTTAAATGCTATGCAATACGCGTATAGTATTGGATGAATGTTGATCTTACCTATATGCAGGGAAAGTGGGTTTGTTCGAGGTGGACGTGGGCACGCTCGCGGCCGGGAACAGCGGCCTCATGCCCTGCATCATCATCCTGAAACATTATTATTGTGTGAGCGACGGCTTCCGGATAAACACACCGATGTTTGCACGTTTATACGTTTCACTTGAAAACGTTCCTTTGATGTTAAGTCTGCCGCGTCGTTCTAATTGCTAGCGATCGTATGTTGCACGCGAAAAATCGCATCGCAATCGTGATACACAAATCTCTTTTGAGTGGCCTTGTTGAAGCTCGCAAGACATCGCGCGAGCACAGGAATCTTTTTCATCGCGCGACGAAATCGCATCGTTTACTCGTACGATCGTTTTTTCGGACGACGCTGTGACTACGTTTACTACGAGACTAATTATTGTCCTAGTCGAGACTTTTATTCCCATTTCTTTTTGGTAATGAGATTATCGAAAGACGCCCGTAGATTGGCCATTTTTGTGGCAATTTCTAGCTACTATTATAGGCCGTGGAGTTGGCGTCTATATCGTACAGCACGTGTGGCAATCAATGCTCTAGGTGTTGACAAGAACATTGTTGTGCAAGACTCTTAGCAACATAAGCCTTTATTGCCAGTTTACCGGTCCCTTTATTTATCGTGATTTGGCTTATTATCGATAATTACATGGGAGCGATTATATCGGATCTTCTATCCTCTTCTTTGACAAATCTCATAAAATTCTCCGTTATAGCCAGGAAAAGTACGGCGATAAAGTTCGTTAAGTTTTAGTTTGTGTGTCCACAGAAAAAGCCACATTAACATACTTTGATGGACAAAACGACAAGGAGAAAGCGCTACAACAAATTGTATCCTGTATGCTATTAAAAACGAAATGATTCCCCATCCTGTTACAAAACAAAATCCACCAGACATTTAATCCCAAATTTATAGAACGTATAATCAAAACAAAAGCATTTCTCAAAAGAAAAGATTAACACTTCCATAAATATGGTTGCTACATTTTTCGTCGGAATAACTCAATGCCAAGTTTCTAAACAAAACTCTAGCTAAATTACATGTGTTCATAGACAATTTTTATTTCAATTTAGATGTCAATAAATTGAGACTACAAAAAAAATTGCTTGTTGCAGTATTGTAGATTATAGAGCTACATAATTGTTATGTTATGCTACCTTCTCATGTTAGCGTGTCACGGTCCAAGGTGAACTGGTCATCTAAATTACAGATTGTTGCATTCAACATGCGTTTATAGCGACAACAACGAAACTTGTACACCTATAAAAACTTGTAATTACATACTTTGTTCTGTTCACGGTTCCAAGTGTTGGTTGTGAAATAAAAAGAAATTTGTGAATAATTGTCACTTACTGACACACAATTTTTGAAGAATAAGGACTTAGGATTATATATGTGATCATATTGTATAAAATTATAATTTCAGATACAATCATGTCTAAATTACATTATGATCATGTAATGTCCCTCTTAGATAAATTTGACTGATAGATTTTATTATAAGTAAATAGTAGAAAACAAAGACACACTTTAACATTGATTATTTGAGCCCAGTCTGAAATAAATGTACATATTATACTCATAAATTATATAAACAAAGTCTTACCTAGGTGCCTGCATGTATGGTGACATCATGGGGTTCATGCCCATGTGTCCAGGATACATCCCCGGCGGCACTGCCCCCATAGGTGTGGGCAGTATGCCCGGTGACACCGCTGACGGCCCAGGGCCTAGCTGTTACACATTTTTGTATGACATCAAGATGTTGTTGATACTATAGAGAATATATATACTTTACTGTAATGGTTAGATAAGTGGATAGATCTATTTGGCTTATCTTTATTTTACTTATAGTTATGAATAAAAACTTCTTACTAATCTACTGCTATGAATTATAAGTGTTAAGTATACAAATGTCAATGTGGTATGTTTATCTAATGCGAGTGTGATGTAAATGAAGGCAGTGCTTACCAGTGCTGGTGTTGCTTTTTTCTTTGCAGCGGGCTCGTCATCTTCACTGTCCGAGCCTTTGCCACCACCTATACAAAAAAGTTATTGAAAAAAAACACACTAACAGGTGATTATCTACCTCATGTGGGTACACCAAATAAACTACACATCTATGTACACATAATATGCTAGTGCCCCAAGCATAATTAAAATAATGTACATACATCAATCCAAAGAGGTACAGTTGGTGCCCAAATAAAAGTTTTTATACCTGACTTCTGTTTCTCATGCTCCTTCACGTCTTCAGGCGGTATACCTTCCATACCATAGATTTCTATTTCTATATTTGACCTATTTGGTAAAGAATTTGGTACTTTGTCTATGGCTTCCTTGTGCACCTGCAACAAGAGATATTTCACTGAATGGTCTCTACTTGGAATAGAAATAATAAAGGATTATTTAATAAACACACCCATGTGAATATTGGAAAAGACATTTTATCATAGTAAGTATAGCTATAGGAGCAGAAAGGGGGCGTAAGACGCGCCAAAATATCTCAAGATATAATGTATGCGAGTTATAAAAAGCTAGTGCGCGCTGGTCGTGGGCGGCGCGGGTGGGGCGCTTGCCAAGTTTATGCCACTGGGTTGGAATTGACGCACGAGGCGACGAGTATAAGCATACCTGCATGCAGTGTATTGACAATCCGGGTCCCGTGTATAGTTTCTTGTGACATATGTGACATTTGAAATGCTTCGCCTTTTGATGTTGGATCAGAATCTTTTCGTCGTCGAATTCCCTGTTGCAATACCTAAACTTTGGCTAAAGAAACATTATTGTTTAAAGTTTGTTGAAAAGCTAGAATGTACATAATTACGTTACATTTAGGAATTTACGGCTGACCCAATTATGAAGGTCGCGAGTATATCTAATTTCGTAATCCATTTTATTGAAAAAGGATACCAGCACCATGGTTTGGATGCCTTCTTCTTCTTCCTGCCCATTGTACCGTAAAATACACAAAAACTTAAAACAGAGAAAATTTAAAACTGTAATCTAATAAATACTATTTATTTACTAACAATCACAGTTGAATAGTTACTAAAAATATAATTTTACGTTTCAGTCACACCCGCACAAAGGAAAAAGCTACGCAAAATGGCGACGACGCGATTAACGTAACTGTCAAATCGCCACGCCAGCTGCTATAGACAAACCCTCGTAGCTCGAACACCGTAAATTGTTAGTTTATGGATTACCGGTTTTTTATATGTCTGTGGGGAGTGGGTATTGATTACTCAATAATTATATTCGCCTTTTAATTATTTTCCTACCAAATTTAACTCCTTAACTACTATTTCTTGTTTCGGAAATATACATACCTATCATTGATACTAGCATTACTAGCACCAACTTCTAATACAATACGTGACACACCTCAGAGCGTCAAACACACTAAATATTGCTTACTTTGACCTTAGATTGGTTTCTCTGTCCACGGAGTCTCAAGGCTGAGACCGGAACTCGGTAAGCTAATGAAAGGGTTTTGCTAGGGTTTTTGAACATACCCATGCACACAAAACTCGATAAAATCATTACGAAAGGGTTTCCCATATTACACATACTATGTCTTTATTAGACAAACATCGTTTTTTTTTTAAATTTCGATTTAAAACCTCCTATTCTATATGAAACTCCTATTCATAAGGGATAGTTACTTAGTCAGTCGTTTGATGGGTAAGTACAATTTTAGGGGAATCCTGATGAATGGTCTACCCCTTGAACGACTCGTTCAGGGTTTTGCCAAATAGGCTCACGTATAGGCCATCGTACTTTATTCTGTTTTGGAAGTCTTACAGAAATCTTCTAATGGGTTTAGCTGGTTAGCAGGCACAGGAGTCCATCCAACAAGTTGAATCATTTTTGGACGGACTCCTGTGCCTGCAATTTGCAGGCACAGATTTCACAGGAGGATTAAAGACAGCTTATTCCTTTTTGAATTATAACAGCAATGTCATTTTATTACTACTTATATACCTCTGCGTAGGGGCAAACTATTACATTACGGAATATAGAATAATATAAGGTTTAACCAAAAATTGTGTAAATTATTTGAAGGGGTTAACAAGTAGGTGATAACGATCGCAATTATGTATAAAATATAGCCTTTGATTTGTCTGTGAGAAAGCATGCCAGGACAGTTTCACCGCACACTTAGTACGAAGTGTAATTTTTAAAATTTCAAGTAATTTAATTTTTTTTCGAGAATTTGACATTCATAGCCTGCCAACAAATATGTTTAAAATATTTTACACTATTATTGTTAAGCTTTATATTATCGTATGCCAACGAGCTAATTACATAATCATAACTGAACGAGCTATACCTGCAGTACATAGTCCACCCTACCATAGAGTTACTCGTTTTTACTTTCATGATACTAATTATAAATGGTGGTGGTTATATACGGTACGGTATGGTGCCCATAATACAAACGTTGCTTAATTCGGGACCGCACAATTGCTGATTTACGTATAAAGCTTCCAAAGACCAAAATGATACGAGGACGAGCAAAACGCTCATAGCTCTCCTGTGCACGGGTGTAGGCAAGATATTTGCTTCAGGGTGGTCTAAAACAAACACAAAACCTTGCACCATACTTGACAAAGTAAGCCTCTGACAAGTCATAGGTATAAATATATTTTTTTTTACAATCCTAATGAAATCACTATAATTGCTTATAAGCGTTACCTAATTTCCGATCTAATTTTATTTATTTTTCGTTTGACTCCATGACCCAGGAAGCCATGGGGCATGCTCTTGAGTCCTGTGTGATTGGAGTCAGTAATCGTGACATCCCTATTTGCCTTCTAATTTACATAATTTGCCAAGTTTTGTCCATGCTAATAATCGGTTCATGATGACTTCGATTATTATAAATACTATGTTTATTTAAAGTTGATTTGTTGACACATGATTTGGTCAATTCACAGGCGTTAAAATGTAGTTTTTTTAAATGAGCGTTAACTTGTATTCAAAAAAAAATTAACGCCTGTAGGTACTTGATTGCAAATAAAAACTTTGTACCTCAGTAATATACATAAATAAAATCGTAAGTAATTGCAACAATAACATTGTCTGTCTCAACCCGTTATCGAACCGTTCAACTTGTCAGCAACTAATGATAATATCGTGAAAGAGGGTTTCTCCTGAAATAAATAGGCATACTTGAAGAATAAAAAAGTAATTAGGCTTAACTTAGATATATCTAGATATTCAAGGCAACTCGAATTATTTTGTAGAGATATAAGTTCCATAATTCCAGTATTAACTAGTATAAGGTACTATATAAAAAAGTTATGTTTACATCGAACTTTATTCTTAAAACCTTGATTCAAGATGGCGCAGCCTATTTTTTGCACCCTGTACCTAACTTTATGCATTATGACAATTTAAGTGGAATTTCAATCATTTCCTGCTCGCGAATTTTAATGCTGATAACAAAACGTCTAGCCTTTTATTAGAATTTGTGATACCGTTTATACCTATCTGTCATTCATCTTCCTCTTCTTCTTCTTCTTTTACGAAATGAAATGAGATGAAATAAAATGGATATGCAAATGGCCTCACCCGCAACTTAGCGGGTATTTTGCCAGTGTCAAGTAATTAATAGCAATATTAAATTCAATAAATACACATTATAAATAAAATAATGGATGTGACATGAAGAAATGAAAATCTTCATCTTCCTCAATGGTTTGTATCGTTTTCATCCTATGAGGTCTCATCTTATCCACAGACATATTATCCTCTCACTAGTTTTTTCTTAATTTATTTCTATTATTTCCTTCAACGCCAGCAAATTCAAACGATAGGTACAAGTAAGTACCCACTGCTGAGCAAAGGCCTTCCCTGTCCTTCTCCACAGGATCATGATATGAGCTAATTGTGGCCACGTAGATCGATAATCGGTAAATAAAATTAAAAAAGAATAGCTAAATTAACTTGTCTATGTGCGTACAACCCTATTCAAGCAACAGTGGAGGCACGGCATAACGAGATTAAGGTATCTATTTGCTTATGACTTAGCGAGATCACTTATTATCGTTATCACATCTGACACGTCTGTGCGAGCGGCATGGGCCGCACAGGCCCGGCTCATGACACTCATGAAACGGAGGCGTGCTTGCCACCTCGCTCCCCATTGGTTGGTGCCTACGTCACTGCAGTATCTTTGATATGTTCTCAAGATGTTCCATCGCAGATAAACATGATGTGTAGTGTTTTTTTTTTAAATATCACCTGACGGACACACCTAGTGTACGGTCCCAAACTAAGCAACGGTTGGGTACCGCACAATGGACTGGGGGCGATCCCAGTATATCATTACTCATATAGATTTTAAACGTCCATGATACGGGTACACACATTCGCACTCATTACACAAAGTTTTCCCTTATCGGGATTCGAGCCCGGGACCATTGATACACCATGCCAACCGGGTCGTCAAGTATTATAACAAAGAAGTTAAATGTACTTATAGTACGGCTTCTTTTAATCATCTTCAAATAATAATAGGGGAAGTGAGCTACAAGTCAGATAAAGGCTTTTATAAAAGCCTTCCTTGCCTATCATTATTTGTGTTGCATAACATCCGTAAGGAGTCCACTGATTACCAACTCATCTACATAACGATATGACGGAAACTTATTTTCACACATAACAAACGTTGTCAACATATTTTGCAAAAATAATAATCAAACATCCAATCATTTTGTTTGCTTGGTGTGTTTATATAAAACAATGGCGAACATTAGGTACTTATACTTAGTTTGTTTTGGGATCCACAAACGCTCACACAGCAAACAGCATTGCTGACATATGCGTCACATTCGTCTTCGGCATCATATTTTTTATCTGTGAAAAGTTGTACATTGTAATTTGGTACTAGATAGGTACTTTTCTTCTTTTTTTAAGTTGGCAATCAGCTAAAAAAATAGTGCCTTTTTGCCAGTGTCGAGTAATTCTTGATAATGAATATTGAATTATAATTATGTATGATAATGTAATGATAATGTTGATGAAATGAATCCCCTGCCCCTATCAGTAAAGCTGTGGTTATTTCACTGAAAATTTACCGGACATCTTGGGAGAACTTGAAAAGTCAAGTTATACTATTTATTTAAATTACCTTTACTCGTACACGTTTATTAAGACACAATGGTTAATATCTCAGTAATATTACACATTATTTATCAAAGAAACACATTTTTTGGAAAATAAAACAAAATTCACAACTTCACGGTTCCACTTCCCGCCAAAAAGTCGAGGTAGGTACTCTCTGTTCTAAAATATAACAAAAAAAGTTTTATCTTTCATTATGGGACTAGGCCTTAGCAAGACAGCATCCACAATGTCTAAGGAAGACGCTCGGACTCGGCAGGCATTTATTCAAATGATAAATTAGAAGTTTGAAGAAAATTATCCACTTCCCTCCATTGCAAAGCGAGAGGCAATAATAACTGTATGAGTGGGCTGATTGCCACAGAAAAAAGTTATTATACTTAAGTAACTGAGCAAGGGCCAAGCACTATGGATGATGTAGGTAGTTATTGAACTAGTTGGTACTATAATTATTGTGACATTATAATTAATAGTCACAGACCTGTCTAGAAGTTCAGAGGTAGCGTTGCCACTAGCAATGTGAAGCCACTTTTTCAATGCATTGTAGTGGTAAATATCACCACATACATAACTTTTTGTCTTGTAAGGAAATGGTCCGGCATAGACTGGTCATAGTTTTTTTTATGTGTGCGTGTGTTTACATGCAAGACTAGAGTTTTGTAAGGCTTCACTTGCAGCACACCTTGTGTGTTTCGTTGTGGCGCAATTTAGTAAGTTTTTTTTTTTAATAATTGACTTATGTAAATTCTGGCTTCACATAATGATTACAAAAAGCACAGCCTTAAGGCTTAATATACCCTTTCCGAACCACTCTGTATAGGTTATATTATTATGTTAGTACTTACGTACGTATAGTAGGTAAGTAAGTACACATTTTTTTGTCTATGGTCGTCTCTTGCGGTACCTACCTAAATTATGGGAACTGAATCAGATAGACCGGTACGCGGAAGGAAGCGATTCTTGTGGTTCACTTAACCATAGATCGATGTTATTTAAAAACTCAAGGCGACAAAAAGTGAAGGATTTCACTTGGCGTTATTCATTCTATTTGCCAAGACCTTGCATGTTTACAAACAAGAGTTTATATACCTACCTACTAATCTCCATCGACAAAAGTTGTCAATTTTGTTTTATTTTTCAAAAAAATGTGTGTATGATATAGAAAGTGTAACAAAAATAGTGAAAAATATTTTAACAGGGCTAATAGTAAGGTTATAAAGATAACATTCCCAAGGAAATAAACCAAATTATTTGACATTTTACTCGACACCGGCTTAAATGGCACTATTTTGTAGCCGATTACCTACCTAAAAAAGAAGTATACGCACGGAAAAGCGTTAATTTAATAAACTAGATACGTACTTTGTTCTATTTGGTTTAAAAATATAATATCAACAATTGTCATCCTAATCTTTTCAATATTTATTTATCAAATTTAGATTCTCAGTTTAAAATCAACACTCGTCGCGTGCGTGGCAATCACGTGCTAAAAACGGATGGTTCTATTTTCAGAGACAAGCCTTTACATGAGGTTTCACCCGCCTTCAGTTTAAGAATAAACCTAGGTATCAGCTATTAGGCGTCATTCGAATTGGCTTACGATCGAGTACGAGTAATCGATGCGAGTTCGTCGCACGACGAGATTTTATAGACGTTTTATAACTTTATCAAACGTCACATAGTTCTGCGCACGAGAGTTTTGCTTTCCGCAGTACTATATGACGTTTGATAAAGTTATAAAACTACTATAAGTTCGAGGGTAAATATATAAATCTCTTTTGAGTGTCCTAATAATTGAAGCTCGCGCGACGAAATCTGTCTGTTGAGTGTCGTGGTGTCGTGTCTATAATTTGCATTATAGGCCCAACCCTAAGTACAATGGGTCCGAATACGATCGGCGAAATATTGGTTGAGAGGATAAGTAGGTAAGTACATATGCCTAAGTATACATGGTGTATGTGGTGATAACGATAACTTTGGATGAAGATTTCACTTAATGCCTATACTAAAATTATTGAAATCATTTTCGAGCGCGAAATGTACCGCATACAATGCAACGCCTTCATGACCCAACGCTCCACGCGATACCCGACGCGTGCGAGTGGCGACCGCGCAAGCGTATTGAGTTTTAATTTACATTGCAGTTTTAGGTCTCAATAATTAGAAATTATGTTTTTTTCATTCAAAATTCATGAAAAGATCGCCGGAGATTTCCAACTGTGGAGGTTTTAGAATCATTAGTTGAATACATGGTATCAGTTTTCGTTACGAAGCCACTTACACTGTAGATGGGTTTTCGTAAAATATATATAGAATCTATGACGAGATTAATATTATAACCTCATTACAATAAAAAGTTTGGTTACCAAAGACTTTAAAAGTTGGTAATAAATAATTTTAGTCAGTGTCATGATTAAAAATGAATACGTCATAATAATGCATTTAGTAGCCGCAGGATTATATTCTGTTTGTAGTAGAATATTAGCGTTATCGATGTTTGATCGAATGTAAAGTTATATTTGAATAAACGTGTTTGAATTAAATGTACCAAAGCGGAGAGATCACGCAAGGCAGTTCTGCTGACAGCAGCCACTCATGTGAGTCAATATTGATACCACTCTTTGTGTTACGAGATTATAATAATAATAATATCGCCAGACGAACACTCCAACTCTCAGCAACGCTTGTAATATGGCTACCGTACAATGGACTGAGGGCGAACCCAGTATCTTATACTTATATAGATATTAAACATCCATGACTCGGGTACTCGTGCTCATCGAACCCAGGACCCTCGGCGCAGAAAGCAGGGTCACTATCAACTGCGCTAATTTTGTCGTCAACATTAGCGTTGTTTAAAATTACTTCCCGTTATCAGTTAAAAGCCGAGATGTAATTTATACACATAAGACAAGACAAGTCAACAGCCTAATAGTTAGAGGGACTTTACTCGTACCTAGAGGTTCTGGGCTCGGTCTACAACCTAGCCCATTAGTAGCCCATAAAAATCTTCGGGGCTAGGGTACTGATCTAATTCTAAAATGCTTTCACTATTAGGAAGCTAATATTATCTCTGAATGTTGAGTACCCAGTTTTGTTTCATTTAGGTACCGCGGGCGGAGACGCGAGTAGAAGCTAGTTATAAGTAGCTTGGTAAACTAATGTCACCTCTGACTATCTCAAATTATTTCTAGAATCTGAATACGAATTTAATCTAGTTGTAAAATTAAGATCTTTAGTAGGTAAGTACTTAAATCAATAGCTTTACTTTCGAATAAAGATGTATAAAATCTCGTTGATCTTTACATATAAAAAAGTAGTGTAAATTACACCATAAAAAGTCGTGTTAGTTAAACCATTTATAACTGAAGAACGGGTGGGCCAATTTTTATGATTTTGTTTTTTGTTAATTGGTCTCCGCCTCGAATAGCAGAATAACTACTAAAACAGGGGAAAAATTCCCAAAAAAAAAATACAATAAAGATAATTCATTCATTTTCTCATACGTTTGATTCTCAGGCGGTACGAAGTTCTACGAGAGAGCTAGTAAAAAAAAAACATTATAATATGTAGATATCATTATAATACACACGTCTCCAGCAGTAAAACGTGATCATACTAAGTCAAAGTCAAATCATTTATTTCGTATAGGCCTACGGGGGCACTTACAAATTGTCATTACATTTTTTTTTCTTAAGTCTACAAACTAGTATCAATAATAGTTCTTTTGTATCTGTTGCATTATTCAAATTGTCGTGTACCTGTAGAGGTAAAATACTGAGTTAGTATTACAATCGGGATATAAGTACCTAACATAACATTAAAATTCTCAAAAAGGGCCTCTACGTGTTGGACCCATGTCCCCGAGCAAGCCCTCCAAAGATCCGAGTATAGCCCGTGTGGAGAGAGAAATATAATAATACCAGCCCTTTTAATGTCCCACTGTAGGGCACGGGCCTCCCCTCAAGGGGGATTTGGCCTAGTGCGGGTTGGCGAAGCTAAATACAATTACTCAAAGTACCTATCTATTTAAGCTTATTCTGCATCCTTTAGTCATAAAATTCACACAGTAGGCTAACATGCAGACAGACCTCAATGAGAAATTACATCATATTGACTACATTTTATAAAATATACGACTCAATTGGCACAGTTTTTAGAGGCCCTGCTTTCCGTACCAAGGATCCCAGTCCCAGTATAGAGGCATACTTTTGTTTGATGAGCACAAATGTTTGTACCCAAGCCGTGGATGTTTAATCTATATACGTATTTATATACTGGAAACGCCCCCAGTCCTTGTACGGTGCACATAATGCTAGTTTGGGACGGTACAGTTAGTGTTTTCGTCCGGCGATATTAGTATACCTAGTTTTATATTAGCAAAGTTGTTGTTGTCGAGTTCCCTGTCAATATAGCTAACAAGTCCGTAGCCAGGAATTCACTTCGAAGTGAGACCATAACATTCCAAAAAAGGGTGTTTTTTTGTAAGGACCTATGTATAAAACGGGTTGGCTAAGGCATTACCGGGGGAGTGAGGGTTGAAGCCCCAGCCCCCCCTGCTTGGGCTTGATAGCTACCCTGAATATGGGTCCACCTCTTGTGTTAAAGATACCTACTGTATTCATACATATATTATTATTATATATTATATTCATATGACATAGTTACAATCGCACTTACGTCTAATAATCAGGCTTAACATGGTTATATCCCTTCTCCATGATATTCCGAAAAGTTAACATTATCAGCTTCTTAGGCGCAAAAAATGTTAGCTGTCGAGATAATGGCGCGCATATTTTTTGTCACGTGGGATTTAGATCTCCACTGAATCACTATTGTTAAGTGGATGATTCAGTGCGCAGGAGCATTGTTTTATTGATGCAGGTCTTAACGAACATCCTTGCGTGACGCAGGTACATATTGAGTCAGTTCTGTTGTTCGAATGCAGTAGGTATTAAGGCCGTAGCCAGGAATTCACTTCGGGGATGTCGGGGTCTGGACCAGAGATATTATTGTAAGTAACTATGCATAAACAACAAACAATGTAATCCTTAGCCTAATTATGTAATTGTTTGTTATTCCAAATAAAATAAAATAAAATAAAACGGTGGGCTGTCGAAGGAGTTTGGGGGGTTGGGGGTGGGAGGTTGTGTTGGTGACGTCACTCACACGTCATGCGTAGTGCGCGCACCGAGACACGCCTCGCCCGTTTTCAGTACAGTAATTAACAAGACGATTTTGTTTTCATAAAAAAATAAATTGTTCGTTATATAAATATTAATAATATGATCATTCTATTTATGCCAAAGATACATTCAAGCTACATTTTAGCTAGATATATAGATAGAACTAGGGAATAGAACTCTAGGGATCCTAGATACTTGTCGATAATAATTTATGCACACTCTGATAAAGATGCACGCTCCGTAATATACGGGAAATCATCCCACGTGCGTGCTACAACCGACCGAGGCTGTACGATAAGATTGTAGAAGTCATGGGTAACATCGCTTCCCCATTGATAAGCGTTCACTGTCAAGTTGAATGTCCACAGAGGATTATGTAGGTACATAAGTAGTGATGTATTTTATTCTAGGGTGGAAGCTCAGGGTCAGGGCGCGAAATTCAAAATGTCAATGGTTTTTATTTTTTACGAAAAATTTGGACATCTTTATGATGTAATTTAGTGTTTTGCGATATTAGTATTCTGCATTGGATGTCTCGATGTATTAAGTTTGCTTAAAAAAATACCTAAAGCGATACAACACCATAAAGTTTGTAAAAGTAGCGGTTTTTACAAACCTTATGGTATTGTATCGGATGACCCTGAGCTTCCCCCTTAATAATAAAAATAATATCAGCCCTTTTTAATGTCCCACTGCTGGGCACCGGCCTCCCTTCAATGCGAGGGGGATACGGCTATAGTACACCACGCTGGCCCAGTGCGGGTTGGTGGACTGACAGCTTTGACTTATTATTTCACATTCACTTGGGTTACTTTTTAAAATGGCTTTTCTGTACCTTACACTAGGTAAGTTTATGATTCGGGTAAGTTAAACAAATCCCTATGAAACCCGTTCGAAAGGGTTTTTCATATGCAGACTTAGATTTAAAATCCGGGAAACCCTCGGGAACCTCTTCATAAGGGAAAATTCCGTTATCAGTTTGAGTCATGCGACTCAATGAAATAAGGCCGTTAACAAAGCCGGTAAAACGTAGTGTTTTTTTTTATTTTATTCTATGTTTTGATTCCGATTCGTATTGACCTTACTCACAATAGTTTTTTTTTTTATTATTTTACACGGATGGTCTATTGTCGACCTGTATCGCGCAGATGTTAGTGACTCTGCTTGCTGCGCCGAGGGTCCCGGGATTGAATCTTGGTACGGGCAAACTTTGTGTGATGAGTACGAATGTTTATACCCGAATCATGGATGTTTAGTATCTATATAAGTATTATATACTGAGTTTTCTCTCAGTCCATTGTACGGTACCCATATTACAAGCCTTGCTTAGTCTGGGGTCTGGGCCATATTACAAGCCTTGCTTAGTCTGGGCCGTTAGTGTGTTTGTCTGCCCATATTATTATTATTATTTACACGAACGGTCCAATTTAAAATATACTAAGATGTTACCAACTCTGTATACATGACGAAACATTATATATCTACTTAAGGCCTGTGTATGAATATTTTTTAATTTAATTCACTAATGGCCTGTCACAATGTTCTGATAACCCTTTCACATCTTATTTGTCAGAATTTGTGTAGTTAGGCCATCTGACAAATAAATTGTTGATAGATTTATCCGGACGGGAGTGCAATCCTTCATAAAATATTCATAAACAAATGCTATGTATCCATTTTGCAACTTTCTATAAATTCGACGGTATAAAGTTGTCGGTATATTTCTGATGCCAAATTTTATATAGTTTGGCGCCATACGATTGGTGTTTGTCTGGCAATGTCCTTGCGACCGGATTGTGCCTATACTTGGATACATAATTAAAAATCTCAGAGCACAGATGATGCAAGAACAACCAATTTTATAAGTATAAAATGCATTGATAAAATGATGCTTTTTTTCTATTTAACTATTTCATGTCAAGGTTTTAATATTGAAATTATGTACTTATTCAATAGTCGTGTTAAATGATTGCAATGATACCGCGAGAACAATTAGATATTCGTAACAATTGAATTAGGTTTTTTTTAAACAACTAGAGCAAACATGAACGTAAATAAGTAACACAACGCCGGTGCCTGGAGGGGTTTGTAGAAGTCCGTTGGGCCCTCAATTTGTTAACATTAGTATTTAATATGAATTATTGTTGAATGACATCATGATTGTAACTTTTCATTGACATTAACATTGTGATTACAAGTTTTCATACTAAAACTTTCTTTGCGAGTCAGTTGTGCTAGCAAACTTTTTTTTTTTTTTGTAAACGCTGGGAAATGCATTTACGCATACCGCTCGGGCCTTATTTGAATACGAGACGCAACAGTGATAGCCAAGGTGGTCAAACGCTCTCCTTGGTAAAAGGGGTCGCAGGTTTACACCATGGCCACTGGAATTTAGCCACGGTGAAGGACAATATCGTGTGGAACCTGCATGTCTGAGAGAATATCCCGAAAGACGTGTGTAGTCCGTCAACCCGCACTGAGCCAGCGGGGTGGACTACGGCCTAATCGCCCTCGCATTGAGGGAGGAAGCGATAGGGGCTCTGCTGTTAATTGGTATGGAAATGTGTGATTCGAAAACTCGTACTAAGCCCCCTGGTACCCCAAATTGCATACCTCTGTATTTGTTTCCATTTGGCCATTGAACCTCGTTAGTAAGGTAACTTACCTATTAGTTCAAGATAATATGTGGTATGCAACTATTTGTTCAAAACTAAGAAGTTTGCACATACTCGTAGATGCAGACGATTGATAGATAGCACAATATACCTAATCTAATCTGTGAATTCTATGATCACAGATAATGTAGGTTGCCTATGTTTGTATAGATCTCGTATATTATCTATGTGGTGGTGTCATAAAAAAATCAACAGTAGTCCATGTTCAACAAAAAAACTCAAATATGTAGTGACTTGCATATCTTTACGCCAATATGTCTTAAAAATGACTAACGAATATTGTTTTAAAATTACAAAATTTTGCGTCATAAACTTGAGTGACCTTTACGCTGTCGCACCGTGACGCATTTATGCTGATTCGATGTTCGGGTAAGCCAAACACTTTTTAAATGTTTTAGGATGCAATTTGAGTTACTTTTAAAAATAAAGGAACATCTTTAAGTAGGTAAATTGGGTACCCTATCGTCAATATTTAATGGTACTTATTCTCTCCACCTTGCCTTCTATTTCCACCATTTCACACAGTACTTATGATAAGTTGTATACTTAGATGCCAGAAAATATATTACAGTAGATAGAAGTTTATGTGTGACAGCACAAAATGTACACAATGGATGTAAGTGGCATCGTTTGATATCGCTCACCTTCTGTTCTTTGTCTGTAATGTGGTTCTGACGTCAGCCAATAATAAGTTAGGGTGGTTAGGGTACAGAATGTTGAAAATTCGGCGATGCTCTACTCAGCACACGAAGCATTTCCACACATTGACAAACAAGCTGGTCACGTTTCGTAGTTTTTATTATTATTTAATAGCCGACTTAATAAACGTAGTCCCGTCTCGAATACTCCGGGCAACGTTATAAATTTTTCTTTTCCTAAAAACTTTATTAGGATTATTAGGAACATAAAAGAAATAGCCAGCCATTTTCATGCGCTGCGCTTATCAACGAACAGCATTTAATTTTTGTTTGAGGTATGTATATTTAAGTAGATACGGGGCCTTGAAGTTTTGTTGTTGAAAATTGTGTTCCAGAATAACTTGATTCGAGTTTTTAAAGCTCGCCTTAAAAAAATGGACCTACATTCATTCTTGTAGGTATCACTGTGGTGATATATATTTTTTATGTAATGTAGATTTACATTTATCATCTGCTGTCTAGGTTCAATTATTTAAGCAAGTTTACAAAAATCTTTTCGATATAAAATCTTTTTATCAGCTTTGAATTGAAGCTACGAAACTTGAATTTGTAATAGAACTATTTAAGGATCCGTTCCTCTGATGACTGAATGAAATACCTACATTTTATTCTCATACAAGATTGTTTAAGTTATTAATATACAACGTGATGCAGAAAGGATATATATTCTACCATTTTAACTTTGTTCAGCGCATTTGTAATTATTATGTGAAGTCACAATTTCAATATGACTATAAAAAAAATTGTTACCAACTAAATGACAATTGAGTTTACAAAACGATTACAAATGTGCTAAAGAAGCGCTGCTTTTAATGGTAATAAGTTATTATACCCATTCTGAAACACGTTGTACAGGTATATTTTTTAATAAATTTCAATATTTAAAAGACTATACGAACGGCACAACTTGGCACCGAATCTGTAGGGCCGATTTGTGTCCCTACATATTGTATGTCGGGTGGCGACTTGACTAGTCATTAACATAGCAGTTGGTACCCTACGAATCGGAACATCACATTGGGTGCTAAGTTGTGCCGTTCGAAGAGACTTAAACATTTTCTAACCCATTATCTTATACAACGGGTTGCATGTTGCACATGCTAAGCAAGTGATCTATCGAAATCTCAGAAAGTCGATTGATATATCTTATCAGTTAGAATGTGTTGTTGCAAGCTGCAGTGAATTGATTTAAAAATTTAAACAAGTATTTATTTTTTGATTTCTCATATTAACGCGAATACTACACATTGAAATAAAACTAATTTTACAGATTTTATCTCGTTTATTTTGTGTTTTACGTTCCCGACGTTTCGGCTGCTTTACAACAACCATGGGCACGGCAGGACTGGGGTGTTTGACGTCCTAGTGTCATAGTTTGAACTGGAGTACTCTTATATTTAGTTGTTGTTTGCGGTCTGATATACGCAGAAAGTGCTCACAGTGTGTAGGTCTTACAATGGTTCGCTTGGTTTTGGCTTTAATAATAGGACCCAGCAATCTTCCGTATTTAAATTAGGATGCTTTTCTGTAAAATTAGTTTTATTTTAATTCGCGTTATATTCGCGTAATTATAAGAAATCGATAATATTTATATTTAAATACAGTTTATGTAGGATTTAAATATAACAAATTCTGGGCGTAGCCACAATGGGGAGGAAAAAGTCAGCTATATACCCCCCGGGCTTATGGAGTCATACGATAAATACTGAAAGCAATGAGGGCAGTGCCTTCAGGGCAAGAGCCACTTTCTATTGATGTCAGTTTTTTTGACAAAGAGAAGATAATATTTAAATTCGATTTTCCTTCACTTTGCCCTACCCTGAAGCATACCCTGGCTACGCTCATGAATAAAAGTTAACCTGAAATTAACTATTATCTTATATCTTAAATATCTAACTTTGGAACAACTATTCGTTTAAAAAGACAATATAAATAATGGTAAAAGATATGTCTCCATATTCCGAACAGTATCGCGACGATTGACACGGATGAGACGAGTGCCATACTCATATCAATTCATAGCTCCCTAGGTTAGTTCCCGGCAATTGATACGTCAATTTGACTGATCTGCACCTACCTACACGCGAGCGGTCGACGCGGCTGGCGGCTGCGTGCTGCAGGTCGCGTGGCATAAAAACAAGGCTAGCCCGCTGTACCGTGACAGTCGATGCGAGCCTTCGTGAACGTAGTACGCGGACACGCTCACCTGTCGCGAGCATGGCGTTCTGACGCGCGCGTAATCGATTAAATAATAACAATCATTTCTAAATTCAAAATTATTCCTAATTTAAATAAGGCTAAAAATAATATCGTTCTTTGTGACACTAGTGAAGTCGGGTCGATTCGAATTTTGAAAGAATCGGTTTTATTTTTTTAATTTTCTTTTTTATTGTCCAACCGTTGCAGTGAAAATGGGTTTGAAGTCCGAAGATGACAAAAGGCCGAGCAAGCTGGCGATTATGGATGAGGATACGTCGGATAAACCAAGTGAGTTTATATTTTGTTTATTATTATACGTAGCAGTTTAGTAGGTACTATTTTTTTTTTAAGAACGTAGGTATTTTAAAATTGTTTAAAGGTTTTTAAAGGATGCAGGTAAACATTTTTAATATAAGTGGGTAGGTTAAAATATCATAGAATAAGACGAAGGATCTTTTTACACTCTGGCCTATCGGCTACCTAATTTAAGCATAAAATGAAATTAAAACTCTAATTAAATTTTAGTTTTTTTTTATTCGGGTTAAATGAAAAATGTATGTAAAATATGTATGTAATGTATGAAAAAAATGTCCTAAATAATCTGGTAAGAGCAATTAACTACATCAAACTGCCGATAAGTACGTATGTAATGCACCTACATACATAATTTTGCATTCGCTTAGGGAGTTTGAAACAGCAAATCGATTTTCCATGAAAACCATTGACTTATAATATGTTATGATTTACGCAAAAAAACATTACTTAGACGCCTTACATGTGTATCAATAACACAGTGTTATTTAAAAAAAATCGACCGTGAAAACTCCCGACCTTTGATGTTCAAGGTTTTTACGTCATTAGATTTTGTTTAGTTATTCAGTCGAAAGTATACCTACCTATATTTTAGCTATATAATATTATAAATGTGAAAGTTTGGATGGATGGATGTTTTTTTACTCAATCACGCCAGAACGGCTGAACTGATCTGGATGAAATTTGGCACAGAGATAGATTATAGGCTGGAATAGCACATAGGCTACTTTTTATACTGGTAAAATGTATGGTACCCGTGGGATAGATTTGTTTTAATTTTTCATAGAGCAAAGGATCGACATGATTTTTTGCATAGGTAGTGGTAGTTTAGGGGTCAGAAAATGACATTGGCTAATTTTTATCCCGGAAATATGCACGGTTCCTATGGGATAGCATACAGGAACCGTGTTTTTTTTAACTTAACTTTTTAATCGCGGGGCGCAGCTAGTAGTACATATATCTGCCTGGATTTTAGGTATTAAGGTCATTTTCAAATGGCAGTTCCTACTTTTTAGTCCTACACCTATGTATGTATGTATCGAATATGTTCTTGAGAGAGCAGCAGGAAAGTGCATAATGGTTTAATTTGTAGACTCGTATTTTTGTTGTATTTGAACCATCTTTTAGTTGTTAACTGACTGAATATCAATAATCAGTGATTTTCTACAAAGAGTTGAACATCAGGATAATGCAATAGAATCTTTGCAACGTATTACAAGACAAAAGCAATAATTTATCGGCAAGTTATTAATATATTATGTTGACGCATATTCTTCCTACATTCCTTCACAATACACAATGCGGAATAACTATTGTAATCCTATTAGACACTAGCGAGGTTTTAAAGTTAAAAAAGCCGATGTATATTATGTTCTGTAGAATAAATACATTATTACGCGACATACTAAACTTGCATCGGCAGTGAAATACTTTTGTATATATTATCTATTAGTATTTGAGGCGAAATTAATCTAATTCTTAATTTTTTTAGGCTGGCATTCGGCTACAAAGTCTTGGCATTTTTGCCAGTGTCGAGTATTTCTTCATAATTCTTATAAGATTATAAGTACCCCTTTGATAATGATGCCGATGACGATGACGATTGTAAATTGTCTCTAGCCTTTTCATTAAAGCTGTGGATACTTTACTGAAAAATTACCGGACATCTTGGGAGAACTTGAAAAGTCAAGTTATACAATCTCATTTAAATTTCCTTCACTCGTGCAAGTTTATGAACACACAATGGTTAATTTACCGCTAATATGACACATTATTTATCAAAGAAACAAATTCTTTGGAAAATAAAAACAAAATTTACAACTTCACTGTGCAAATCCCGCCAAAAGGTCCGGAGTTAGTCTATGGATAGCCAATGTTTTTAATTTCGATCACTATCTCATCTGGTTAGTGCGGGATAGCTACTTATCGGTTTTCCAGCAACCGATCTCATAGGTATTAAACGTTGATGAGATCATGTGCTTGTCTTGATAAATAGGGTTGCACACACATATATCTATAAATTGTAAATAACGGTAAAATACTTAGTATACTTATTATAATACAGAAAGTTTCAGAAAGGGTGAGGTAACGAAGCGTGTTAACCTGTGCTTCGTTAGCGCATTTGTAATCATTATGTGAAGTCAGAATTCGACACGAATAAAAAAGGCATTTTGTGGAAAAAAAAATCTTTTTTATCTCGACCTAAGTACCTATCGAAATTCTCACTTCACAATAATTACAAATGCGCTAAAAAGCCTAGGTTCACGGCTTACGAATATCCTTTCTGAGTCATTGTAATTATAATAATGTTTCCACAGCTAGTGACATAATGTAAACGCCACTTAAAATCCGATCGTCGATTTCATGATAGTCATTCAGGAATCGCATGTAAACCCGCGAACTAACTAACTAACGGACACCCGAGTCTTATTTTTATGACAAATAACAAATCGTGACCTAACCATAAATAGTAAATTGGCATGCGGCAAACCATAAATAGTTAATAATACATTCCAATTTGGAATCTGTAGGCTTGAGTGATCTAATTTACAACTCGTGCTTATTTGGCGGTGTTACCTACTTACGTTAATAAATTATAACCCTTGCCTGAGGACTTTTTGGCGGGAAGTTGGACCGTGAAGTTGTCAATTTTATTTTTATTTCCAAAAAATGTGTTGTTGATAAATAATGTTTAACATTAGCGGGATATTAACCATTGTGTGGTCATAAACGTGCACGAGTGAAGGAAATTGACATGAAATAGTATAATTTGACTTTTCAAGTTCCCCCAAGGGAGTGTTCAAGTATTACGTAACGCAATTTTTGACCCCCCCGTGTAAAACGTAAAGTCTCTACGCGACCGTTCTGAAGGGTTAAAACAATGTTACGTAACGCGTATTTCACCCCCCCCCCCCTCCCCCCCTGTAACGCATCATAACGTGTCAGAAGCCCCCCCCCCCCCCCAAATTCATTACGTAATACTTGAACGCTCCCCAAGATGTCTGGTTAATTTTCATTATCATCAGAGGTACATCAATAACAATTATCAAGAATCACTCGGCACTATTTTGTAGCTGATTGCCATCCTAAAAAAAGAAGAAGAAACCTTGCCTGTGATTGTTTTTGGCCCACAATCATTGATCTATAGTAGATCAATGCTCACAATGATTAGGCTGACAATAAACGATGCTTACATGATGCCATTTGCCCTCCGAGATGCAAACAGTAGGTGTATCATTAGATACGTCAATGAAGTCAATGACGTCATGGTTAAACAGGCAGTTATGGTGCCCCGATCATCTACGACAATACTAATGTTATGTTAGTATTGAATCAGAATCAGAATATTTTTTATTCACGTAGTCCATAAAGTACAGTACTTATGAATCGTCAAAAGTTACAAAATACTATGCTACTACTTTACCACCCGTTCGGAATGCCGTTCCTATCGAGAAGAACGGCCAAGAAACTCCATGGTTGCTCTTTTTTTTAAAGTTGTTGATGATTGGGGCATCATTGACGTATTTAATGATACACCTACTGGTTGTATCTCGGAGGGCAAATGGCACCATGTAAACATCGTTTAGATATTAAGTTTAAACCATCGTTGATACTCATCCAAGGAGCAACTGTTAAATCTATACAGATGATTCAGAAAGGGCATACATAGCCTTGAACCTGCGTTCTTTAGCGCATTGGTAATCATTACGTGAAGGCACAATTTAGATGTCATTTAAAAAAAATTGCTCACAAATTTCACAATTGTTACTTTGTTGGGAACAAAACAATAAATAAAAAAGGCAACTTAAAAATAGATATACTCGTCGATTTTTTTATTAATGTTGATAACCTCCTTTGTTTTTGCGTTGGTTAATAAATAATAATGTTTGTCGGTAAGCGCATCACTTGAGAACGGCTGTCCCGTTACCGTATTTTTTTATGTTCGTTATCCGGGTTAGGATTGTAGGGAAAAAAAAATGTTGGTGGGAAAATTTGAAAATCGGGAAAATATTTTTATTTGGACATGCAAGACAACGTCTGTCGGGTCTGCTAGTATGATAATAGGTAGGCACTGCTGACTCTGACCGAATTTTGAGATTGCCAATGGAAAAAGAGAAGAAAAGGAGAAAAAAATAGAAGAACGTATTTAGCTTAATTTCAGGTCAACGAACGAACTCAATGATCAGCCTTATCGCAGCACAATAAATATTTATCACGAAAATTAAGCAAACCGATAAATGATCGCGTAACATTGTTACATTCGAAGGCCGTTGCACACTTGACCGGCTTGAATATCTGTACAACAATAGCGCTTATGAAATTACTAAATAATAACAAACCCCTTTTATCGATTTTTCACTGCACGCGTCCCCGCGTGCGTTCCAATTACGAAATACCAATTACGGTTTTTTTTTACCGATACATCGATAAAATTTACAATCGATAAGTGGTTGCGAAATGTCCCCTTGTAATGGTATTATTGGATTCTTTTGAATAGATACTGCTACCTACATGAGAATGCATGTCAAGGATATTGTCCGTGCACGTGGTGATGGAAAGTCTATAACAATATCCTCTTGATGCAAATAACGTTATGAATATGCAATTGTTTTGAATATCTTTAGCTATATGCTAAAAGTGAATCGTTATTCATTCTATATTTTAACAAACGATGGGTGATTTCAATGTTATTCTGCATGCGGGTAGACATTTTGTTTTACATTACCATAGGCTTTATAGAACAGACATATATCAATAAATACTTTAGTTTTTACAATACGTAGATGTTATAGGGAATAATAATGATGTAAACTAATGCTTAAATACCGTTTATTACTTTTGATATTTTAAGGCCGTAAATGTAGCGGTTTTTTTGTAGGGCATCACTACTCGACACGTCATCAAGCAAATATTAAAATTGAAAGAGTAAGAGGACTACTCTCAGCAATCGCATTTGTATCTAACCTACTAATAATATAAATAAATATCGTTAGAGGAACACACCATTTGGATGGTCACTAGAACAAGAAATGCTTGTATTATAGGTATCGGTACAATGGACTGGAGGTGATCCTAGTAACACCCAGACCAGGCCCCAAGTCTGCTAACACAATCGATTCATAATCGAACATCAAGCGCATAGTAACTGTCACTTTTGACAGATATCCCATACAATATCTGCCAAAGGTGACAGTTACTATGCCGTTGCTGTTCGATTATGATTCGATTGTGTTAGCAGATTTGGGGCCCTGTCTTCATTACAGATGGGCGGGTATTTTCACGGTTCACTTGGTTCACTCCGATTGTCGGAAGTGGGCAACACGAGTCGCGCCTTAGTGATAAACTGTCTGTTTGATGCGCGCCAATTTAAATAGGCATTGTTTTTTTGTTGTTTAATTATTATACAAATGTTTACTTACCCACTGTTTGCTAAAGACAAATTTATATAAATTTTCCGGGTAAGATTGTTAGTGCGGTGTGTTAGGTAATCTTTTATTTTCGTGACTGTTATCAAAGATAGATACTTAGTATTTTTCAATAATTACTCACAGCATTTTTATGATTACAATAGCTTATAGGTATACCTACCTACTTAAAAGTATCTTATTCTTTAAGTGAGGTGTAAAAAAATCCTATACTATACCCGTAGATCGGACCGCAAACATCAATAAATATGAGGGTACCCGAGTTCAAACTATGACACTAGGACGTCAAACACCTCAATCCTCCCGTAACCATGGTTGTTGAAACAACCTGTTACGTTGCAGCCAAAACGACGGGAACGTAAAAACATAATATACACGAGACGAAATAAAAAAAAACGATCTAATATTTTTATTTTCCAATGTTACCGATATATAAAATATTTTGAGAGGTCAATAATTGGAAAGTTGTACAAGTTACCGACTACCTCTCAATATTTTAAACATGTTTGACTACAAAGTTCCGATCGTGAACCCCCGAAAAAAAAATCGCATTTAGTTTTAATAATTTGTACAAATTTCTATATTTCGAGTAATTTGCGCTAAGATACGATACCGAATAATTTGCGCTCGTATCGGAATTGCTCGAGCGTGTATCCTATTTACTTCTTTAACAATTTTTCGCAACAATCCATTATCGATTTATCGGTCATCCTGCCTGTCTCCTTTGTCTGTCTGTTGCAGTGTCTTTGTCACTCGATTGCGAGCTGCAACGAAGTGCATAGAGCTTGTGTAATCGATTGAAAATCGAAATCGCGTGCTCTCCCTCTTAGTTTCATGCATTGGGTGTGTATGCACCGATTTTTTTTATAGGTTTTTAGAATAGTGTAGATAATAAAATTATTTAAGGTTTAACAAAAATAGTGTACAGAGAAAGCAAACCAGTACAGTTTCACCGCGCACTAAGTACCTAGTGATCTTTTTAAAAATTCTAAAAATTAGATATTTTTCGAGAATGTGACCTTTTAAAATATTTTGCAGTAATATTGTTAAGCCTTATTATACTCGTCTCTCCATATTATACTCGTCTATCCGGTATAGGCAACACTTATTTATTCCTTTTTATTTATGTTCTAGACTTTTATTAAATTTAGTCTATGATCTAAGTGATTATAAAAAAGAACAAGTTATACCAAGAGTAGCCAAGTTCAATATTTTAAAATATAGGTACCACCAGATAGCCAGTTTTTATAATAATACCTACACGACTAGCCAATTTTTTTTATTTCGTTCGAGTTGCCTTGCCCGTTTATCTTATAACAGGCATCTCGTTTTCCTGTCACCTTTGATATTAATGTTTCAAAATCTTTCTGCATCGAATATGTAGCTCACTTACAAAGCTATTGTGAAGGTTAAATATACACATATATTTTTAGGGTTTGACCCCTATAATTTACTTTACTTAAGGTACCACGTTTATTTAGTACGTACCTAGTATACTAAATTACTGTAATGATTGAGGATGTACCTCGGAACGGAAATTCCCATCATAAACATACAATGACAAAACGATGCCAACAATTTTAAAGGTCTTTCGGAAAAGGCTACTTACCGCTGGCAGTTTACACAGCGACTTACTTATCAATGTACTTGTAATGTACGACTTATTTTGTATTTCTCTTCTTCCTTCTTATTTTCATTTATATAAGTAATTTGAAAATGTGGGAACCATTAACTGTAATTTTATACTTAGTTAGTACTTTTTGTTTTTTTTGACCTGCTGCTAAAGTCTGATTAGCCGTTCCTACATTGTTCTCACATGCCTATAACAATGTATTGCTCAAAAATGTAAAAGATCTATTTAAAAAAAAGAGCAACCATGGATTTTCTTGCCCGTTCTTCTCCATAGGAACGGCGCGGCGGCGTTCCGAACGGGTGGTAAAGCATAATATTTTTGTAACTTGACGATTCATAAGTACTGTACAATAATGGTCTACGTGAATGAAAAACTATTCTGATTCTGATTCTGAATGTGCACGAGACGAAAGAGGAGTGTGTTACACAAAAATATCTAGAATGTCTATGTTCAATACCTAAGCCCTTGACACGGTCGGTGCGAGGCGAACAGGCAAAACTGGCTGCTTGCATATTGTAATTAGGTATTAATTAACTTGACACGAATTTCAAATATAGTGTGTAAATGTATAATAATATCACACATCAAACGCGCGTGGTCCCAAACCAAACGCATCCGCGAAACATTCGTGTTTATCACACAAATATTGCCCCTAACGGCATTTGATCCACAGAAACTTCCCAAAGGAATCCGAGATTTGCCCATTAATAAGTTTAAAACAACTGTGAAACGTAATCTATGTCGTAAGGGTTATTACAGGATCTTGGATTATTTGGACGATAAAGCAGCCTGGGACTGATCGCTCAAATATCAATATATATAATGTTAAAGTGTAGCGTGTGTGCGCCCCGCATGGCAACACACTGGAGCTTACTTTTTTATTTTATTTCGTAAATTAATGAATTAAAAAAAAAAGACAAGCCCGCTGAGTTTCTTGCCGGATCTTCTCAGTTCAGTTCGCGTTCCGATCCGGTTGTAGAGTTAAGAAAAAAAAATGTAATGACAATGTATAAGTGTCCCCGTAGGCCTATACGAAATACATGATTTGACTTTGACTTTGACATTAACTAATAGTTATTTCGAACCCAGAACTGTCGGTCCGGAATGCAGGGTCAAGTCACTATCAACTGTGCCAGTCAGGTCGTCGACATGATATAAATAATGATGATTAAATGCAAATACAGGTATTTTAGCACAGGGCTTGACGTAAAAATAACGGAAACGTTGACAAATTCGGAGAACCTAGTTTTGTATGCATAAAGATGATTAGATAAAAATAGTTTGTTCGCAATAGATAAGTTCATTACCTAGAGTGAAATACTTATTAGGTACTTACTTAGCGGAGTTAATTTTTACGGTGTTGTAAAACTTCTAGTTTGAGTACCAACGTTAGTCATTGCAAGTTGATATTAAATGATTCAGTACCTTCTAGTACCTACATAATTACTGCTTAGGCAAAATTGCAACCTTATTTGTAATAAAACCACAGTGTACCTACCTAATAAAACTGTTGACGTAATCCCATAGTAAAGCAAACTTATGTAAGGATTGTTATTTTACCTACATTTCTATGATTATCTTCTTTCTTACTTTACGAAATGAAATGCGATGAAATAAAATGGATATGAATATGGCCTCACCCACAACTTGGCGGGTATTTTGCCAATGTCAAGTAATTAATAGCAATAAAACATTAAATAAATACACAATATAAATAAAATAATGGATATGACATGATGAAATGAAAATGGCGTGTCTCATGATTATCTTTGGTTTTGTATTACATGACAGCACAGTTTAACGTACTATTTAATGACAGCTTGTAGTATAACGTAAGATATCAACTCAGAGCTGCAATTTGAAATGACGAGGATATAAGCAGTGTAATCGGGGCACAATATTATCTGTAGACGACAATGTTGCCTTTCTTTTAAAAAAAACTATTAAAAGTCGTCGCTAGTGCTCGGTTTACACGAGGCTAGTACGAGTGGACAAGTAGCAAATGTTTTAGTGTAAACAGCTCGACAAGTAAGCAAATGATTGTCAAACATTTCGGGTATAAGTATATGACTCATATACCTAAGTAAAGTGTAGTTTCATACGTTTGGTGTAGGTCTTACGTTTCGGCTTGAGACGTGTCATTGTCTCTTTCATTTATGTAGCAGTTCTTACGTTTGAATTTTGTTTGAGTATTCAGCTGTTAGTTTGTATTTTTTTGGTGTGTGTGTGAGTAATCTATCTATTTATCACCATCAAGCAAAACACGTTGTATTCCTATTACTAGTATAGACATGTAAGTAACTTCTGTATGTTGTGTTTACTGGCCATAACTTTTTCACGCACTTTATTGCAACGAGTTTCTTATCAACGAAAATATTGTTTATATACCTAATCGTAAATTACAAAATTGCAAATATTATGTTGTAGGTATAAAACGAACAACATTATTGCACAGCCATTGTTCAAAATTCAAATAAATTCCAACAATTTGTTATATCGTTACTTACCTGTTTCTCATGGTTTTATTATTATTATCGTCATATTAGGTTGTAGGTGAAATTATAATACCTAATAAGTTCCTAATAAGTTTTGCCCTCTGTTACGATACGACTACGCAACGGTATCGATTGAACCATTCGATGTGTTTACAGAGTACCCTTTTATAATGAAGGTTGCTAATATTAATGTAATCAGCTCTAACTTGTCGTAAGCTTGTTAATTGGAGTGACAGCCGTTTTGGAGATTGCCCCGTCGCTATAAAAATACAACTTACTTCACCTCTATATAAAGTTTGTGTAGATTATTGCGAGACACACAAAACGACAGGTCCCAAATTGAGTAAGGATTGCACGGGTACCGTACTTACAATGGACTTAGGCGATCATAAAGCTACATATTGATCAGGGCAAGATAAATATAAAGTTAAGTTAAATTAAGTATAAATTAAAGTGTCAGCATTAAGATTAACAGTTGGATAGGTAAGTGGGGGAAGCCAGGCTGATCTCAAGAGGCTGTCATTCTTATCAGACAATCGAAGGTTATTCTCTCGTATTCTAGATAAAATTTGATAAGAAAGATGTTAAGATACAGATTTTTGATACGTTCGATATTGATGATATCGCAACAGGCTTTGATGATAAAAAAATCATTTGGTTTAAATTTTTATCGAAATTTAAGAGATGTACGTATTGTTGGCTGTGCCTTAGCACGATATTTAATACAATCTACCAACAAGAATACGTTTTCATAGCTTATACTAGTAAACTATGTCATTGATAGAAATATTTATTTACTTTGTAAACGCTTTGGTTCGTTACTGAGTATTAAGGTATATAATGTACGCCTTTATGTAACTTAAACACATGTTAATGTAACAACAACTTATGTAGTACCTATCCAAAACCAAATTGATAAAAATATATAAGTATGTCGGGGATTATACAGAGCCTGAAAAACTTGCAAAAATCACGTTTTACTTTCAGCACGTCATTTGGTGGATTATAAGCAAGCTAACCGTGTACTTAGTATACGTATTTAGACATATTGTATGGAGAATTGAATGTTTTAAGTACCGTCCGCTAGAGGCGCTGTTCAATTTGTCATACAATGTGTCTAAATACGTAGACTATACAGTTAGCTCGCGAATGATCTCGCACTGGACGTACAGATGATTATGCTTTTTGTTGTATGTGAAATTATTCAAAGAAATATTTGAAAAATCCATCTGAATGTCAGAACTGTAGCCTGTCAACCACTATTCAATTAGCTGCCGAGAGTAAATCTGGGTCGCCAGTAGGTAGGTATCGATACCTCATAGTGTTATTAGGTTCTGTTGGAACGAAGTTCCTTATCGCGCGTTGCGAAAGGGGGCTAGACGGAAAAAAAAATCACGAAAAGTTGTAACGACACTTTTTGCTATCGTTTGCATTTACATAATGTTCAGTATTTTCGACACATTGCACAAGTGCATCCGTGGCGCAATTGGCTAGCGCGTTCGGCTGTTAACTGAAAGGTTGGTGGTTCGAGCACACCCGGGGGCGATATATTTTTGTTTCCCAAAATTTTTGATTTTTTGTACATAATAAAAAATAATAAAGGAACTTCGTTCCATCCGGGTGTCCCTTGACACCTCTCAAGTTTTTTTTTTGTGTGATGGTGGTCTAAGATGACAGACCAAATTATGTTGTTCTACCCTACACAATCAAAGCAGAGCATAAGTTTTCGGAATGAGACGTTACTGTGGTCCTAATGCTTTCGTATGTACCTTCATCGATGTACCTAGTTTCAAATAAGTATAGTGAAGCTAGGTACATACTAAAATAAGTTTCATAATCGTGACTCTTTGCAGTCATTGTTTTTTATTAGTCACCCCCAGTGTACATTAATGTTTACGACTATTTTATGAATATAGATAGCATCAGTTCAGTGGGCGCCACGCGAGCCCTGACCGTCAGTCATGAAGGTTTTCCTCTTTGTTTGAACAGCCGCAAAGCGCGTCACGGACATTTCCTCGGCGGCTGCCGGCTGCATTGATGTTCATAATGCATTTCGACATTCGTACCCGCCAATGGCATTGCAATATGGCGGCTGTTTTCTTTTTTATTTTAAAAATAACGGTTATTTCGGTGTAACTGGCCAGTGTTAATTAATATTTAGTTTGTTTTATGTTAACTATTATTGAAAATTATCTAGAGGTTATAGTAATACAGTTCGGGAAGGGTGTTATCTTCTACCACCATATTAAAATGATTGCTTAGACTGTCTCTAATGTTACTAAGGCAATAAAAAAGTAAGAATATAATTTCTATACGAACTTAATACATACAAATATTTTTAAATCACTGAGTAATTATGTTTTAATGTTGTAATTTATAATCGTACTCTGTATAGTTATCAAGGTACATAGAAATAACTGAAGTAGCTACGCAATTAACTGAGTATAGTAAAACATTTTAATACTTAAACAGTGTGTAAGCGGATTTTAATTTGGTCACGTATTGAAACCACAAGCTGTTGACAACGACCGGCTGCACAGGGAGGTGTGATTGGGCAACCTGGCAAATAGGTAACGGACGTGATAATGTCATGCTAATGGAAACTTTTTAACTCAAACGCTACTGATAGGGTAGGTCTAACGAAATACCTTTGTTATAATAGTTCTCAGCATATAATACTTGAGAGACTGGCTGAATGTGTCAAGCGTGTATGCCGAAAAAAGAAAATACGTCAGAGTAACAACGTTTCGAAATTCAAAAAGAAAGTCGTGCATTTGAGATTGCTAAGATCTTGGACGCCATTTTCATTTCATCATGTCACATTCATTATTTTATTTATAATGTGTATTTATTGAATTTAATATTGCTATTAATTACTTGACACTGGCAAAATACCCGCTAAGTTGCGGGTGAGGCCATATTCATATCCATTTTATTTCATCGCATTTCATTTCGTAAAGAAAGAAGAAGAAGAGATTGCTAATAAGCGTTGCCTCAAGCCAAATTCATTTCATTTATTTACGCCGATGACGAAACGCGTTTTGGGAACTCCCTATACCCAAGGCTGTATTTTATGCATTCGTAACATGAACTGCAAACGGTCTTAACTGTATTTTTCCTTGTGCTATTGAAACGTGAATGTTTTGCATTGCAGTTGAGACTGTCAGAGACGATGGGAAATAATAAGTAGATACAATTTCCTAAGCAGTTGATTCGGATAAAAGTAGAATATATAATCGTGTTCATTGGTTATTACGCGATTTAATTGGCGTAGAGATTACCTGGTCATGGACATGGTTCATCACGAAACCATTTTGCTTTGTTGGTTATTTAAATATCAAAATATGAATACAATGTTCTTTAACGAATGTATACATTTTTATTATATACTTAAAAAAATAAATATATAGCTTCACATTGTACCTACAACAGAGTTCGAAACTCGAAATTCATAGGCAGTTTACATGCATTTTCCAAGACACGTTGTTTTTGAGAAATACTTTGTACTTAATGCTATTACAAATGGATTAAATGTTTACGGGTTGGGGCTAAAACATTGACAAACAACTACGTAGATATGTGATGCTAGTACTATCGCCTTGTCTGAAATTTATTTCCTAACACAATTTATTTACAAACGTGTACGTTATATAACGTACTTTAGTTTAAGTTTCAAACTATTTTGGCCAAGAGACCTCTTTTCCAAAATTAACTGATACCTCAAGCCCCCATAGCCAAATTACTTTAATAATCCTATCTCTAGTTTTTTTTCCTATTGATACAAAATAATTATTTCATTTTGTACGAACTTTGTTTGAACACGAAGTGGTCGATATCAACCCCAACGGTTCGATATCGACACTTTGGGAATCCCTGCACTAAACGATACAACGACAGTGTAAACAAGATAGCATGACAATTAGCAAGAGCAAAAGCAAGGTAGATATGTGTTGCACTGCGTCGTTTCGATGTAGCGAGACGTTTCGTGGTGCCATTTCCGAACGCAACAAGCCTATCCACGTCTTCGTACACAGCGATGGGGTAAAACTATAATTGCAACTCGTAACAGTCACCTGTGTTTACTCACTGCCACGGCGCCGGAGACTCTTTCGCTTCTGCACACATTCAAAAGTAAACAGCTGCATAAAGTATACACTCATACATTAGAAATTGACACATTTGGGTCGCCGGTCTGAAAATGTTTTCTTTCATCAGTAGCGTAGCCTAAGTAGGTACACAAGAAAGTGAAGAAAGTTTCCGTCTGAAGGCCTACATAGTACCTATATTATCGTTTGACTAGCATATAATAGTTAATTACCTAGTCCCTTGAGTATAGAAATTAGCATTATTCTTTCTTCTTTTTTTTAGGTTGGCAATCAGCTACAAAATAGTGCCATTTTTGCCAGTGTCGAGTTTGATTTTTGATTGATAATTGTTATTAAATTATACGATAACCATGATGATAATGGCAACATTGATGAAGGTGATGATGATGAAATGAATCCCCTACCCCTATCAGTAAAGCTTTGGATACTTTGCGAAAAATTAACCAGACATCTTGGGAGAACTTGAAAAGTCAAGTTATACTGTTTTATTTCAATTTCCTTATTCGAGAGGTCAAAAAACGATCGCCAAAAAGTCCTTTCTGTTGTGAAAATGCTAATTTGTTTTTTTTATTATTATTTCTGCACATGCGTGGTCTTTCAACGTCTTTGAGCGTACGTCAACCAGTTTTGACAATCGGCAGGTCATTCATCCCAAGTAATTCGCGACTCCATATTTTTTTTACTGTTTTTGATTTTGAAGATTAGTGTTTGGTAGATAATATTGGCGGTCACTTGGATTCCCTTCACTAATAGTAAATATACCCTACATTGTGAAGGGATGAAATGTTGCCATACATGCCTAGTAACTGAACTTACGAAGTGTGCCTCGCAGGGTCATATTTTCCAGGTACACTTCGTAGGTCCATAATAACACCAATTACTTATTAGTTTCTCTTGTCGGCAGTCATCGATATTACTCGAATATTCTTAACTTTTCTTGTAATACTTCCTCATTATTTAAGTCCAAGATCGTACTCATTATAAAAACGGAAAGCCATCGACAAGAATTTTAAATGCGTTCAGAAACTTTTAAAACCCAACTTGTTTTTTACCCAATTAGTTTTATTTCAAACCCAACTTGATTATGTTTGGTGCGTTTAAGCTATTTCAAACAATAAAGCCAATAAAGATTTATTAGGGTTTTCGCGTACAACGAACTGCATGAGGATGTACTCGTATATATCAGGAATGTATTCCAAGTTAAGGTTCCCCTGCCAACCAGCTGTCGCGTTCATGAATAGAAAAGTTTATTGGACCTTAGCGGAAAAGGGAAGATCTTCCAGCCAAGCTGGTTGTATGGCCTGGCGAGGCTGCTATGCCCTGAAGGTTATTTTCGGGATCTTGTATATATGTTACGACGTCCGAAAACTCTTATCGCGCGTTACAGGTTCGTATGGAGAATCGTCATTTGTTCTGAATGTCGTCTGCAGCGCCATCTGTGTACCTTGTGGCAATGTTGAAGTGCTCGCTACAAGACTATTCAAGAACTGCGGAGGCCCTAATTCCGTTATACCACAGTATCTGGTAAGGTGAGGTTTATTAAGCCAAGTAGTTCAGTAGCAACCCGTAATCTATGGTTAAAACTATTTTTTGTACACTGTATGTAACTAGGTAGGTGCTTGATTAATATATGATCTTGCTAGTGTAAGTTTTATCAGAAATGAAGCGTGCATTAAATTTGGCCCACGTTCGTGACTCAATTAAGAATGCATATCAACAATAATGATAAAAAAATGGAAAGCGCTTCAAATAAATCCCATAATGATGAATTTTCAGTAATTTTTATGCCACTATCTCACCTGAATACACAAACAAAGCTTATAGACAGTGGACAAATGTGTGCATTGAATCATTGTTTGAGTGCAAACGACAACCTTTCGTTACGTGTGTGTGTGTGTGTGTGTCTGTGTGTTAAAACGCAGTGTGCATACGTGTTTGTGCTACTTCGAAAAACACGCATCACAAAAGGTTTCTTAAAAAAAACTCGTTTTTAGTGAGGTCATTAAATCGGCTATGTGTTGATCAAATTACTTATAAAAAGGGTTCTGTATTAATAACTTCATGGGCATTTAGTTTTTCATTCTATTTTATTCAATTATTTGAATTTTCTAATAGCACCTAAAGATCCTTTGCTAGCCTTTCGTTCGCGTGAAAAAGTTTTGTTTAAGTATTTCATACGATTTGAGAATAAAAGTCCATATATACTTATATGGATTTATATGGGGTATGTTAAATAAAGTCGTGTTAGTTACACAATTTATAACTCAAAAACGAGTGGGCTAATTTGATGATCTTTGATTTGAATAGCAGAACAACTATTAAAACATGACAAAAATTCACAAAAAAAAATAATTTTATTAATGTAAATCATTAAGTGCAGTACTTATGAATCTTCAAAAATGACAAAAAATATACAATCCAAATATTCCGAGTCTATTACGAGATAAGACAGTTGGATGCGTTCTTAAATTTTCTATTTCGACTGTAGAACCCTAAAAAGCCGTTTGCGAAAGGTGCGGCGAGGCATTGTGATTTGCGAGTATCCAAAATGGAAAAACCTGAATTTTATTCGTCATTCTTGAATCTTTTTGGTTTTTTAATAAACAGGGTTTTTTTAATGTTTTCTGGCGTATATAAGTACTTAATTTACTCAATCCTTTGCATCTGGCTCGAGTTGACTAAAATCAATCAATGACGTAGGATAAACACCTTTTAACTGATTGGAGGTTTATTAATTAAAATGTTATGTATGTAAGAAATCAACGGACATTATTCAGGGCTGATTTTTCAATGCTCAGATACAGTTTATTCTCCAAATACTTAAATTTGACGTTTTGTCATTTTTATTTTATAACGCTCAGACATCTTAGGTTTATGCCCTTGCATCATCGCAGCTAGATCTTATGATAAGATAAATTAAAAAAAAAACTCGGTAAAATCCGCAAAATTTGTTTTATTTCAATGGCGCTATTTCATTTATTAATTTTACTGTAATACCTACCTACTCGGAAATCGATAACGCATCACTGCAAACGCAACGCATTCTCTATTCGATGTAGAAATAGTAGAAATATTGCCACAGATAATGTCAAATATGACAAGACACGTTCACATTTATCTTTTTATACACCCTTCACACCACATGTTTTACAAATCAAGGTATTTTTTATCGCGTTTGGCAAGAGCGGAGGATAAAGAACGAATAATTGTAACTGCTGGCTGTTAATTTTTCTTTCTTCTTTTTTAGGTTAATCGGCTACAAAATAGAGCCATTTTTGCCAGTGTCAAGTATTTTTTTTTTTTAATTATAAGTACCCCTGATACTCATAATAATGTAGACGACGATGATGATGATGAAATGAATCCCCTATAAGTAAAACTGTGGATTCTCTACTGAAAAGTTACCGGACATCTTGGGAGAACTTAAAAAGTCAAGTTTTATTTCATTTCAATTTCCTTCACTCGTGCACATTTATGGACACACAATGGTTAATATCCCACTAATATTACGCATTATTTATTAATGAAACAGCCCTTTTTAATGTCCCGCTGCTGGGCACGGGCCTTTCCTCAATACGAGGGGGATTAGGCCATAGTCCACCACACTGGCCCAGTGCGGGTTGGCGGACTTCACACGTCTTTCCAGGGGTTCTCTCAGACATGCAGGTTTCCCCACGATGTTTTCCTTCTCCGTTTAGGTAGCAAGTGATAATCATGGTTGAAAAGGAGATTCGCACATGAAATCCACTCGGGGATTGAACCTGCTATCCTCGTTACCGAGGCAAGCGTTCTACCAACTTGGCTATCACTTCTATTTCGATCGTAGAAAACCTTTTTTTTATAATTGCCAGGCTTTAAAAAATAACTGATTGTGTAACAACTATAGCACTAAGTTTTTTGCACGCAATCCTAAAAATTGTCGGTGCGTAAAGATGAATATTACTCGAGTTCACGGTAATAAAAGATTATTATTAAAACGGAACGTGCCGTCGAAACAATAGCAAAAAATTGTAGGCAAGTAGGTAGGTACCTATTTCAGTTACAGGGCAGAGTTTTTCTGCACGTAACTACACCACAAAACGCGACCGGAGTACAATAACATTGACCATTTCATTTGTTTTGTAGTATTTTAAAGAATATCTTTACAAACAAATGTTTATTTGGGACTTAAAATACCTACGTAATAATTTGGGTTTAGATATAATTTCATTAAGTGTGTGGAAGGATAGGTATCTATCAGATGCGGTTTATATGAGACTAGCTATCGTGGCAGACGACGTCGTCTTATCAAAAAAGAACTCCGAGTTTATTCTGAATTTTTAAATATATTAGTCACATTTTATTAGTTACTCCGAGTTTATTCCGTATTTAAATTTAGTAGACTTTTTTTTCCGAACTTAGTTCGGACTATAACGATCATTAACAAATATTAGCCAAATCTGTTCAGCCATTCTCAAGTAATGCGCCTACCAACGAACATAATTTCATTTTTGGGGTTCCGTACCAAAATTGTAAAAACGGAACCCTTATGGTATATGGGAAACAATGATAGCCAAGTTGGTAGAACGCTTGCCTCGGTAACGAGGATCGCAGGTTCAAACCCCGGCTCGCACCTCTGGGATTTCTAGTTTTCATGTGCGAATCTCATTTTCAACCATGATTATCACTTGCTAAACGGCGAAGGTGAACAAAAATAATATTGATTTCAACATAATGACAATTTCACATATTGAAATTCTGATTCCGCCTGTACAAACAATGTTTTTGAAAGCCTTACTTTAATCATATGTGATATTTTAACAAATATTTGCACTGGAGTGTTTGGTCTACCACAATCCAACGAAATGAATTTGCCATTTTCTGTAATTGACCATAAACCAATAAATATTATAAATTCATTTCGATTTCAAACTTATAAGTTTTGGTATACTTTTAAAAGTAACACACAAAATTGACGTTAGCTCCGATCAATTCGCACGTTATTATGTTGACAACAACGAACAAACGTTAGGAAGCTAATAGTCAGCAAATGAAATGAATTTACAAAATGGTAATATACGACTACAAACAGTAAAAAAAAGATACACTCGATATGACAATAACCTATTATGCTGATATGGATAGTATTAAAGATCCATCCACTCCCTCCAGAGGATTTGACAAGCATATAACGACATTCTTATTCAAACTATTATGCTCTTAACGCGCCGATGTTGGATAGGACTGGTGCGACCTTACTTTATAGAGACGTTATATTGAGAAAAAACTAGTAATGGCTAGGACTGGACTGGTGACTAAAGGAAGACTTATATCCGGATAGTTGTAAATGGATCTGGACTTAATTGGATGGAAGGTCAGGAGTTAAGTAAACATACAAGCGATTTTTTTGGTAATATCTTTAAGCAGTATCTATAAAAAGTGGTGTTGAGTGGAACCTAGCAATAGATCCAGGCTTAACCATGATCCTTTATTTTCAAGCAGCATACTGAACTGCAGGACAATTTAATTTTTCTATAATTTTATTTTTACGCAAGATTAGTTTTATTTCGCCGGCCTGATTAGCGCAGTTTGGTTCAAATCCCGGTAGGGTCAAACTTTGTGTGAGCACGAATGTTTGTACCCAAGTCATGGATGATGGTCAGCTATATAAATATACTGGGTTCGCCTCCAGTCCATTGTGCGGTACCCATAATACAAGCGCTGTTTAATGTGAGTCCGTATAGTTGGTGTGTTCGTCTGGCGATATTTATTTATTTATTTCAATGTGCAGTATTCGCGTAAATATAAGAAATCCAAAGGTGAATGGATTTCTATAAATTTGACGGATAATAATGTTTACTAATTGACAAAATGGGTAATGCAAATAGAAGTGGATCTCTTCGTGCGTTTACATTTATTTACATGAATGTGACAATGGGCAGACTCTCTTAGCAGTTAGCAGATAAGTGCGATAGTTGGTACCTACTTAGATACTGGCGAAAATCCGCAAACGTGTTTTGTTCATTACAATAATAATATGACATGGCTCATTGTTAAAACCTGACAATATAATGTTTGTCTTAATAAAAGTATAAGTATCTGAGACATTTTCGATACGTATCCTACTCAAAGACAAGTTTGTTAACGTTTGTCGAACATTTATTAGAAAAATGTGTATGCTCTTAGATTATAACACATCATTCTCATGACGACTAAACCTGCAGTGTGTTACATCGTACATCTGACCTGGGCCCCAAGTCTGCTAACACAATCGCAAAAAACCTCGACGCGGCAATTTTATTTTACTTCGCCAAAAGTTCAAGTTCAAGATCAAACGCGTAGGAAATTTTATGTGATCATTGTATTTTTAAACGCATAACCAATCGGTAACCTTGTGTACCACGGTGCTAAGTACTGTGAATCGATGACGAAAAAAACAATTAAAGAAATGTTGGAAAACTTCACCGGCCGGTAGCTGCGGTCAAGGCTGTAGGCAGGGCTGTAGTATGGTTTAGGTTAGAGTTCTAGCTGCTGGTGGGGTCACGGATGTGCGCGAAAGCGTTTCCGTGCCCCCCCCCCCCCCCCCCCCCAACAAGGCGGGAGAAGGACCAGCGTGGGGTTTTGGTCGGTAAAAGTCCGGCATAACCCGCTTGCCTCCCTCGGGGCTTGCGGCGGGGTATATATCAGGATTTCCCCACGCAAAAAAAAAAAGGTTAGAGTTCTAGCTGTCATTGTTATAGCAGCACAGTAATTTGAGACGTCAACAGCCTCCTTTTATTAATGGAGATGGCCATGCAGATTAATTTTTTTATGCATTTCGATGTAAGCCCTGTTTTGTTTTTGCTTCCCTTTGTTTCTCGTAAGAGGGTTCTGTTGAAAGGTTTTACGTTGTATAGTTTGTACGCAATAACACGAGATTCATGCGCCGTCTCTTTACAATATTATTATTAGGGCTGGCGGATATTTAGGGGTTTTTCAAACCAGGATTCTCATGCTGTCTTTCGGTGCAGCGAAGATACTAAGATGTGGATGGTTGGTGCGGACTACGACTGACTGCGCCGGTGTAGTAACTATTCCTAACTATTCCTATTAGTTGTGTTAACAATATAGGTTATAATTATGATGTAAGTTTTAAATTAAAAAATGTCGCGTGCGCATCGCATCGCGTTCAGTTATGATAATCATAGAGCAAAAAAAATCTCCAATGTTGCCATAGACAAGGTCTTCTTTTTTAATAGTGTAGTGAAGGCTTCAACGCCAATAGCGACAAGTTTAAACGCTCCGTACATATTACAATGTTAGCTATATAATTCAAAATTGCTACGAAAGAAAATCTTTTTCAATTTCAATCCGCGTAACACGTCCTGAGGCGAGCAATCTGGTAGATTGATGATAATAAAAGACAACTAATGTAATGACAAATAATGTTCGCAATAAATTTAAAAATATAATTATACACTTCTGGTCAAAACAACGGAACACCTGACGGTATAACGGTGGTGATCAAACATTTTGCCGATACTACTGGCAGCTAAGACTCGAATACACGAAATCTATTTTTTTTATTTTTATTCATGTAGACTAAAAAGCACTTATTACCATCGGTTCGGAATGTGGGTTCCACTGAGAAGAGCTGGCATGAGACATTTTTTTTTTATTTATGGTCGGTAGTTACTTTTGTTGGTTGAGGCGAGGTTGCACAGAGTAATCGTTCAAAGCCCGAGTTCACCCGTCGCGGTGGCTTCATTCATAGCACAATCAAATTGTACTCGGAAGGTTAGCAAAATGTAAACATCCGCCTTGTCTTGGTTGCAAGTTAACACCTTTTTTGTCAACGCTTTACAAGGTAATACCGGTTCTATAAATTCGCTCTCGTTTCAATAATTGAAATGGAACTAATTTTAAGGATTTTGTCGTGTTTATTTTATATTTTTACGTTCCCGGCGTTTCGGCTGCTTTACAACAACCATGGTCACGGGAGGACTGAGGTGTTAGACGTTCTAGGGTCATAGTTAGAACTGCGGTACACTCATATTTAGTTGTTGTTTGTGGTCCGATCTACGCAGACAGTGCTCACAATTAGTTTTATTTTAATGTGTAGTTTTCGTGTAAATATAAGAAATCAAAAAATGGTTTATTTCAATTTCCTCCCGTGACCATGGTTGCTGTAAAGCAGCCGAAACGTCGGGAACGTAAAAAGCATAAAATAAACGCGATAAAATTCGTAAAATTAGTTTTATTTCAATGATCATGAAAGTTGTGGCATCTATAATTCTATCATCTAGTTTATCTGCAGTTATCAAGCACTGGTGATCAATATAGATAAATATATCAGCCGGATCGAGTGTCCGGATTACACGACTCCACTTACACACATCCTCGGGATGCATCCACTTCAAACAAGTATATAATATCTCAATTAAGACTTTATATCGTCAGTTTAGAGTTGAGATTAGTTTGTAATGGCAGATGTGACATAATTGCGGTTCCGGTTTCTTGTCTGCTCGGTAGGACATTTTCTAGGGCTAATTAGGCGTCCTCGGCGACGACCTAGATTGTGTCATAAGGCAATAAACACGAGAACTCGTCCTACTTTCCTTATATACACATATAGGATCGGGGATATTACTGCCTGCCCACTTTAAGGTCATTTTTCCAGGACAATACTGAGCCCTAGCGCATTGGTTTGCTACGGCCGTGCGCCTGGACCGTTCAAACGAAAATTGTCTTAAGTAGGTACAGAATAAAGTCCCCGTACACTTGTTTATTATATGCAAGGAGTTTATATTTAAAAAAGTGGTTTCTTATCGCAATACCAGAACTTGTTATAAATGTCAGAAGGACGGCAAGTCGCGTGAGTTTTCGAAATTCTCAATACCTACCTATACTTATAAGAATAATACTAGTGATAATTTAGCTACCTAATTACTGGAACTATTAATATAAAAACTTATACTTAATAAATTTTTAAGTAGGGAATCATTAATACAGCAGGTACCAGTAATGTATTTGCATAGATATATACCTTATTATATTCCTACTGATTAATATAGTGTCACATTGTAAGCATTCAATCATTCCATCACTCATTCATTCCAATGTATTCATTCAATGGAGACCGAATAAAGTCAGTCTTGGATTCCAGCAAGCTCGTTATATTATTGCAGTACCTAAATAACAACAGTTTTTCTATGAGATCGTGAAAACTTCAAATCATGTCAGATTTAAGATTGCATTTTATTAACTAAGTATGCATTTTAAATGGTAAATAGAAGCTGTTTATCACAAGCGTAGACAATGGGATTGTCCAATATTACTTGATATACGAAACAAAATGTACACACATCATGCTATGTTTGAGATCACTCTCTAGAGAGTACATATTTCTTCAACATTTTGTGAGGACTGTACCTAAGTTTTACTTACTATAAAATAATTATGAACTTAGCCATTACTCCAGTTAGTCTGTTTGCGAATAACATGCGCAGAATTTGAATATAATAAACACTCTTTCATTATATATATTCAAATTCTGCGCATGATTTTCGCATAAGCATTCTTAGCGTGTGAGTCGTTTATTTCAACATTAAAAGACCAAATGCCTCTGAAAGCCAAGGTCGACTGACATGACGTCTCCCGACTCTCCTAATCTGTATCTGGAGTCGATTGCAATGTCTCAAACACATGGCTGGGTGGTATTTGAGTCTTCTTCTTCGTTGTCACACACTTGCCAGAGGTCAGACGAAATAGGTACCCATATCGGTCTCCAATTCCAATGGTTTGGGGTGACCATCATATTTTGAGCCGCCGTATGCAACATTCCCGGTATTTAATTATTAATGGAATTCCTTTGTTTGTTACAGGTAAGTTTTCATGAAGTTTCGTAGGAAATATAACTACCTAACCACCTACCCAGACTTGGACTGAAGAAGATTCGAAGGAGATAACGGTGATGGAATACTTATCTCTACACTACTCAAGTATTTAAGTCCTACTTGAGTCGAGACGTTTTTATCGCGTTTTTTTTTGTAAGATGTTAAAATTAAACAGCTCAATTGAGTTGTGTTTTTCGCGGTGAAAAGTACCTACCTAACTATTTACTTACGCAGATAAGTTAAATAAAAGATCATCCATCTCGTTGGAGCGCGGTCTGAGATTTTTTTAATAACAATTACTAGTTTACATAGGTAGGTACCTCTGAAGGAATTATAATACAATCGTTTTCGCGAAAACAAAGAAAAGATTCAAGCGAACCGGATTTCTACCTTATATTGTTATTTACGTGCGAATCTCATTTTCAGTAGATAATGATTATCACTTGTTGTACAGTGAAGGCAACGTCTTGAGAATCCTGCACGTCTTTAAAAAATACCTGTTTATTAATTTCGCCAACCCCCTCTGGGCAGCGCGTTGACTATGGCGCGAATCCTCCGTGTACGTATAGGATTATATTGCCTCTGTTGCCAAAATACCATCGGCGAAATATGGGTGTAGGTACGGCAGTGGATTACAAGTGTAATGGAGCACTTATTTTTCTCTTTTATTATATTTAAAATGTGGGTCCTAACCGCATTATTAAACACAAAAAGTTAATATTTGATGCAATTTAATCTGTATCTTATTGTTACAGATTGATTGTTATTGATTTCACGAGGTTACTCTTGTAATATTCAACAATAAATTAAAATAATCTCGATTTTTCGTTTCAATTTCAAACGAAATACTTTATTATTTTTATTGTAAGCAACTAGCTTTTTTATTGTCTATGGTACGTGATTGCTGCATGGAATGCATTTAGGTAGGATAGCGCAATAGGAATGTAGGCTATTGATACAACGTTTAAACTTATAACACTTAAACAAAATGTAAAAAAGGTATTTAAATTATTCTCTCTTACGTGACTTATGCAAGATATAACTATAATTTTATTAATCTGTGGTTAAGTGTTGAAGTTATTACCAATAAATTTAAAAAAAAACATGTTATACCACGTGTTATTTAGTATTTAGTTAAGAATCAGTTTGACTCTGAATATGCAAATAATTTGATTGATAGACGCACAAGAATTTAAAAAAGTACATTGTATTATTAAATATTTGTCTGGTTTAACGAAAGAGTTCCTACGTAACTTCCTCAGTCGCGTGATAAGATAAATAAAATCTTACTCAATTCAAGTTTACGTAAATGTTGTTTTTTTATTTTTTCCACAGAGTTAAGTAAATCGAATTGCGGATCATAATGTATCCAATTTCATTCCTATACGTATGTGCGAAATTATCCAATGACAGATTACTGTATTAAAATTACAAGTACCTGATTCATGGGTTAGCTCACAAAGATAGTTACCGAGATATAGACCGATAAACGCCACCTAAATGAGCAATTTAAATCTACCGTAACCACAGACCAATTAAATTGTAGCCATCTCGTCAACCTCGCAACAAGCTACACAGATGGCGCTGCAGACGACATTCAGAACAATTGATAATTCTCCATACAATCCAGAAACGCGCTATGAGAGTTTTCGGAGCACGTAACATATTTACAAGATCCCGACAATAACCGTCGGACCTTAGCGGCCCCGCCAGGCATACCACCCACCTGGCTGGAAGATCTTCCCTTTTCCTCTAAAAACAAAACAGACTGAGTGTTGCGAACAACATAAGTATTAAAGCACAAAAAACTAAGCTGATATGTGAAGTACCCGCGAATTTGCGATGAGTCACTCCTAATCGCACGCGACTTCCACTGTCATACCGGAGCGAGAAATTCAGCGGTACAGTATTTTTTTAAATCGGCTTACAACCAAATGTATGATAAAAAGGGACACAACAATATTTATTAGTCGTCTACTTCTCGCACGTGGCAATAATTCACGGCTTAGTTATTATACACTTCACGAGATAACGAGCCCCGAGTCCCGAGTGATGGCTTAATCGTTTTTATCGATGCTAATGTCTCATTGTTGACTGTGTGACTAAGCTGTGTATTTTATGTGTTTTTTTATTGCTCTAGGACAAGGGTTCCCAAACTTATTTTCTCTACTGCCCACTTTGAGTTTTTTACTTAAAAATCACTATAACTTCAAATTAAATTAATTATTGTAAGCCTCTACACAACGTCCCCATTTTTTTCTGGGTCTCTTGCCGCCCCCTTTAGGCCTGCAGCGCCCACAAGGGGGCGTTATCGCCCACTTTGGGAAAGGGTGCTTTAGAATAATAATGGCTGATGGACCTCACCCGTCCAAGTATACATGGTCAAATCAACATGATTTGTATTACTTGCCAGTGTTAATTATACCGTGATTACAAACTTATTAAGAAAAGGTAGGTTCATCTATTATAGAAAAGTCTTAGTTAAAGTAAGCGATAATTTAATGAACTGCTAACGACGCATTGTCTATGCCTGTCAGCATATTTTTTTTTTATTAAATAAATCTTAGGATTCTTCTCCCATTAGTCATTCTGCTATTCGGGGCGTAGACGAATTAAAATAATTAAGATCATAAATATCAGTCACCCACCCGTTCTCAAGTTATAAATGGTGTAACTAATACGATTTTTTTACATACATATATACAATAGATTAGGTTAAAACACATACTTAGTTAGTGCCAAACAACTGTCGCCTTAATTCGATAGTTATTTGTCATCGAAGCTGTTAGGATCGACGGACTCTCATGTTTGTTCAAGAAGCCTGTAAGTAATATACTAACCTGGGAATTTACACACGGGATATATATTTCTACCGGGATAGGGTCTTCTTATCCAATACTTTTCTACAATTCTGATGAGTGGCCAAAAGGATCTTTGGAGGCGGCACTTGTCAACTGTATTTAATATCTTTCTCGGGCTCGCGCCTCCTTTGAGCATATTTCGCTATTCCCTATAGTTTCGGACAGGACATCCACGCCCGCTTGAATAGAACAACCTGTACATTCTATAAAACTTGTTTTATTAAAATAGGTATAGTAGGTTGTAGCACAACTCAAAAACCTAGTTCTCATCCGGATGGCGTGTCCCAATCGCATGATTCCAAATTTTTTGTTAGCTTTGCCACTAATCATAATGATGAACCGACACGCGCTTCGTGAAATTATTTAAGTAAGTGTATTTATATAATTTCACTAAATATTTACAACAGAAAAAAAAAAAAAAACTTAAAAATGATATGAAAACAAACTATGTATCAAAAAGACCTCGTCCGCGTGGAATGGTGGCAAGAATGCTGGCTGCATTTCCTCGCTGTATAATCAAACAAATTTTTTGAGCGAATAATAATAATAAATATCGCCAGACGAACACACCAACTATGCGGTCCAACACTAAAGTAAGCGTTGCTTAGTGTTAAGGGTACCGAACTGGGGGTGAACCCAGTATATTATATATATATTGACTTAGGTATAAACATTCGTGTTCATTTTGTCCCTACCAGGGACCATTCACACAACATTTGTCCCTACCAGGTGCTAAGCCGGGACCCTCGGCACGGAAAGCAGGGTCACTACCCACTGAGCTAATCATGCTGTTTATTTGCGATACAAAGACAAATATAATCAGGTATACTTATGAATGTTGTTTATTGGCTTTAGCCTAGTTAAGTACCGATTTATAGTAGGCATATAAGAATATGAATAAATTATATAACTTCAGTGTATCAGGCAGAAACTTCATTGCAATAATCTGGGCTACAGAATAATTGCATTCAGTAATTGTTACAGAATACTTATACCACAGAATACTTAAGGGTACAGAAGGATCTCTCCGCAGAGACGTTTAAATCAATAGCGATTATTGCAACGACTTACTAATGTGACACACTGAATGGGCCGCCAAGTCCCCGCCAAGGTGGACCCGCCAAGGCGGACCTGCCAATTGTACTTGGAGCTTTGCAATTAAAGTGCAGAGTGCGTCAGGCATGCTTATAAGTAGGTAGACACCTACCATATGAACATCAGACGTTGGTATCTTGATAACCAGGGTAGGTTATTCTCATTTGGCGCAGCCTGGTAAGAATATTGGTAGAGCTTGATGACTTATCAAGTCCTTAGGCCATTATTAGCATAGACTAGGTTCAAATTACGTCCGCTGGTGGATCGCGGAAGTATGCTCTCGCGTTCCCGTGTCCCACCAACTAGCGGTGTGGTGGAACACCGTCAGGTTTTAGTGAGTAGGAGTCTTACATCACCAGTCTGTCTCCCTGTGGCAGACTGGTGCCCAAGAAGGGTTTCCTGACGACAAAAAAAATAGTTTCAAATTACGTAAGAAAATGTATCTGCTGTATATAGTTCATTAATTCATTATGGATGACTTATTAAAAAAATAATCTAATAACACTTCAAACCAACACGAAGTTCGCTCTTCACAATTTAATCAAGTAACTCACAAATATTAACACGTACCTAAGTAAGTACTTGATAAAAAACATTCCACAATTATATCGTATTGTACACATAGTTTACTGTAAGTACACACCTACAGAGCGTTCTAACGGCGCGTTTACGTGACTAAATATTAATGACCACGCCATTATATCGCGCGTAGGACAATGTCAAGGCGTACAGCTGGGCCATTCGTCGCTCCCTGTGTCATTGACATTCGGAACGGTACACACACATGTCCTAGAATGCGAGTGAATTGTGAGGCCACCCTATTGTTCGATGCATGGGAATTATTTGCGTAAGTATGCTGTTTATAAAATGTGATTGTGATTGATCAGTTCTTTGTTTGAAGAGGGTGGTGCAGACACCGGTGCGCGCGCAATTTGAGCCGCTCAGCTCGGATGTCTACTCAGCTTGAGTAGAACTACGGTCTAGTGGCGTACTTATTTACCCTTGGTCTTTGAGCGACTTTCATACTCGTTATCGCTCTTTTGTTCATTTATGTGGCGGCAAGGTTCGAACTGGCCAAAACACGACAAACGAGGTGATTTCGGTTTTGACAGTTTTGAAAGGCTCTTCGAACGGCACAACTTGACACCCAATCTGGACACCAAGTCTGCTAACACAATCGATCCATAATCGAACAGCAATCGCATAGTAAACGTCACTTTTGACAGATTTTGTATGGGATATCTGTCAAAGTGACAGACTGTTCGATTATGAATCGATTGTGTTAGCAGACTTGGGGCTCTGTAGGGTCGATTTGTAAATTGCCATGCCAATTTACAGCGATCCTACAAAGAGGCCTTACATAATTGGGTGCCAATTTGTGCTGATCGAATAAATTATTTAGCTAACTTCAGTATTACTAGATGGGTATTAGGTAGTTGGTATGTGCATCTGTAGGTGAGGTCGTGGACACCACAAAGCGGCCCCATCCGGCCCCACAATGACAACCGACCCAGAGTTGGTTGTTATTCAATCAATACACAATGCATGGCAAGCACGTAGGTACCTGCGTGGTAACATTGGCTGACCTGCGGCCAACACTCGTGTTAAAGGATTTAAATAGGTCACCTCAATTGTTTGTTTCGTAGGATCCATAGATCGTAAAAATAGGATTAAAATTGTAGACATCTATACTAATACTATTACTATACTATCTATACTAATATTATAAATGTGAAAGTTTGGATGGATGGATGGATGTTTGTTACTCAATCACGCCAGAACGGCTGAACGGATCCGGATGAAATTTGGCACAGAGATAGATTATAGTCTGGAATAGCACATAGGCTACTTTTCATCCCGGTAAAATGTATGGTCCCGTGGGATAGATTTGTTGCAATTTTTCATAGCCCAAAGGATCGACATGATTTTTTGCGCGGGTTACACCGCAGGGCGCAGCTAGTAATATTATAAATGTGAAAGTTTGGATGGATGGATGTTTGTTACTCTTTCACGCCAGAACGGCTGAACGGATCTGGATGAAATTTGGCACAGAGCTAGATTATGGTCCAGAATAGCATATAGGCTACTTTTTATCCCGGTAAAATGTATGGTTACCGTGGGATAGATTTGTTAAAATTTTCATAGAATACCAATAAATTAATTTTCTCATACATTTGATTCTGAGGCGGTACGAAGTTCGCCGGGACAGCTAGTTGAATATAAAATAAAGAAAACTCAAATTCCTCTCGTGATTCCCCCCGTGGTTGCTGTAAAGCAGCCGAAACGTCGGGAACGTAAAACATAAAATTAACGCGATTAAATCCGAAAAAAAATATATTTCACAACCCAACCTAAAAAAATACTTTAAAAAAATATATTTATAGATGGTATTTCTAAATGATAAGTGAGATGAGTAACCTAAAGATGATTGTCAAATTCCTATTCAATGATACTCCTCTTAACATAGTTCGTCTACTTCTTTTTTCCACAAAATGGCGTCTGGTAGTAGCTATATCGAATTTTGCTAACTGTCATGTGTTTAATGACACTTGCAAGATTCAGATAAATCGATTAACGTAAGAATCATCAAAATCGGCCCACGCGTTTGGTCTCTAGAGCACCACAAAGAAACAAACATACATCCATACATATGCTGATAAACAAACATAGTACCCTCCTTTGCGTTGCGCATTCGGGTAAAAATGTACACATCTTAGTACCTATTCAGATTATAAATCTTAAACCATATGTATTACTATTACCTACATAGTTATTTTTTTCTGAAAATCACTTGAAACGAGTTTTGTTTCACACAGTTTTAATTAATTAAGTATACCTACGTCCTTAATAGAAAAAGGTTTTATGGCAAATCAACTTCAAATAATTAATACGAAATTACATTATATAATTATACCTACGTAAAGAAGTGCTAATGAAAAGGAATCATGAAAAAATACCATAGGGTTTGTAAAAACCGCTACTTTTACTAACTTAATGGTGTTGTATCGCTTTAGGTACTTTTTTAAGCAAACTTAATACATCGGGACATCCAATGCAGAATGTTAATATCGCAAAACACTAAATTATATCGTAAAGATGTCCAAATTTTTCGTAAAAAAATAAAAACCATTGACATTTTGAATTTCGCGCCCTGACCCTGAGCTTCCACCTTAAGTTATCTGATGGCATAGGTACCTAGGTCAGCCATAAATGTGGTTTGTCACTTTTGACAGTTCATATTTGATACGTTCGAAGTTCAAATAAATAACGAAAGACAAAAATAGGCCTTGCGCTTCTACGATGTGCAAATGATATTGAACCTTGAGGTGATAAAGGAATTTCTTGGTCGACTGTACCTCCGTTCACAATAACGTTGATCTTGCATCTAAATAAATAGTCAACAACGAAACAAAGGAACGCCATTATTGGAAATGTTGCATGTCTTCGCTAATAATATTGACAATTGGCGATATACACATTTGTAGTTAGGTGGGTAGGTAACTAATTGGCAAATAGGTTATTATCAGTTTAAGTACCTACTTGCTATTTAACAAACGGATAGTCGCGAATTCGTTATAATTAGATTATATTTCAATAATAACATAGTTTCAAACTAGCAAAAAAAACATCTAAAAGAACCGCCATGGTTTCAGAAAAGACATTTCTGTACCGCCCTCTATGACGGAGTGAGAAAACTATGTAACAATTTTCCTAAAATTATTCAAGAGATGGCGCTATAAACGTCAGCTATAGTTCCCAAAGCTGTCACAAGGTGGCATCACTAGTAATTACAATTTACATTCTTCGAGTATCATCACGCTTGCTAGTCATGTACATGAGACATGCATTATTTATAATTACACTTAAAATAATGAATGTGTTATTATTGATTCAGCTACACGGGCAAGGTCGTAAACATGCGTTTACCCTATATTTACGATCTATATTACATACAATTTGTTTAAAACCCGCGCTTTACACATTTTTTTAAACGTGTGTATATGCTCATGGATAGTCAAGCGGGGGAGGCAAGCGGGTAATGTCACACCACAGAACAAGATTACTCAAGAGACTGTCGGACTCTTACCGACTGAAACCCCACAGTGGTCCTTCTCCGGCCTATTGTATCACATAGCTAGCTTTTGTCCGCGGCTTAACCCACGCAAATATAGACTTTGCTCTGCTGCTTAACTACCAATGGTCATAGCGTGATGATATCACCTTGTAATTATACCGAACCGTGTCTATGCCATAGTGGAGCTCGGGTATTTATTATTCAACCTCGTTAATATTGGTCCAATAGATTTTCAGGGCCCCAAGTCTGGTAACACAATCGATTCATAATCGAACAGCAACCGCATAGTAACTGTCACTATTGACAGATATTGTATGGGATAACTGTCAAAAGTGACAGTTACTATGCAGTTGCTGTTCGATTATGAATCGATTGTGTTACCAGACTTGGGGCCCAATGCTGCTTGAACAGATGACAAGAATTCTAAAACGTGTCTAAAACACTTATTTGAATTGGAGACGTCCAAATGGCCGATTGCGCATTTTTTTATATCGTGCCCCTTTGATCTTCAATGGCTTGCATGTACGGACACGGCCCAGTAATAATTCTAGGATAGATACTTAGATCAATTATTAGATTTGAACGCCGCGTCGCCTTCGGTTTAGGTCGATCAACTTTTAGATTTTTTTGCGCGCGGTTTTTGTTTAGTTTTTTGTTTAGGCAAGCGCCTAGGGTTAGCAATTCGAATTCGCATTTGAGTTTTTAACGTATTTTACGATCAAGTTATAAATACTTCACCATATGACCTCTCTCTCTCACCCGCGGCTTTGTTGGCATGAATTTTTAATTCCAACTAGGTATTTATATTTTAATCGATTAGCTTTAGGAAATAGGTTTGTAATTAATCTATTTTCTCAAACATTTGATTCTGAAGCGGTACTAAGTTCGCTGGGACAACTAGTAAATAATAAAAGTATATGTACCTCATTGTTTTGTAAAAAAACTCTTGTTGCCTATAATCGTATTTGTACAAAACTTGTTACGCGTTTAATTAATATTAACTTTATGACGTGTAGATAATGCTTTTCGTAACATGGCTTTCTTTAGTCACTATTTAACTTATACCTAGTTAAGCTGACAGATAAGTTTGACACTTACGCTATATGTTTTATCATCACTGCATTCCCTGTAGATACATATTAAACAAATGTGATAGGTAATATTAATTTAAAAAGTCGTCAGTGGTTACCCTACGAACGAACGATTAAAAACTGAATTTGGCATGTTACGTTTTTTTTCCTTATGAACTTGTTATATTATATAACGTTTAACAATAACAGTGTAGAATATTTTAACAGGGCCAACAATAGGTTAAGACATTTAAAAAATTGCACCTGCACTGAGCGCACGGCCAATTGCTACTGATAGAGATAAAAAAAATCAAACATCATTTACATAATTATTTGATACATCAACGTGATCCATGTAAATCACTGATTCATCGGTAAACATATTTTACACAATTTTTGTTACACCTTATATAGGTACACTAGGTACCTACCGCGGATGAAGCCGCGGTAGGTACCTAAATGAAACATATCCTACCTATATCACTCAGTGATAATGCAACTCCGTATTAGTGAATTAATTCTTAGAATCTGATCTGTGCGTAGTTCCGAAGATTACTCCCCCCTCACATCCAAATTTTACAATTTTATATTAGTACTTATAAATAGATTGCTCACTCTCTGAACAAAGCTTGCAAGTATTACCGAACATTGCCCGCAATGTACACATGGCACAGCTACCGCACTGCGATGATCTGACGTCATACCAGGGGGGCGTGTTCTAATGGATGTGCCGTGTAATGACTCATACATTGATAAGGAATATTGACCTTCCTTTTGCGTCTGTGCCTTTATCAACTAGAGACATCTTAGTAGCTATATCTAGCGCACCACCACGCCTGTAATCCCCGAAGGCAGGCAGGTAGGCAGAGGTGCACTGCAGCTTGATGTTCCTTAATTCGGTACCTCCTCGTATAGGCAAATAAATCTCTAAGGTTGAAGTGCACCATCTTTTGTTAAATTTAACTACTGTCAAATCTCCACAGATTCTGTATTGATTTGACTGTAGTTAAATATAACCGTGGATGGTGCAATCCAGCCTTGTAAGTAGGTAATAGTGTAATCTCGATAACATCCGCAAATTAATTTTGCGGATTTTATCGAGAGGTCCTCCCGTGACCATGGTTGTTGTAAAACAGCCAAAACGTCGGGATCGTAAACACATAAAATAAACGCGATCAAATCCGGAAAATTCGTTTTATTTAAAGGTATTAGTGTTTATTCGGGACAGGACTAAGTCTCAAATTTTGTGCTGGTAGGTACACTCGTGTAGGTACCTCCCTAAACTCCCTACATACACCTTTGTTGAATGCATCCGGCCTCGAGACGAGGCGCGGCCATCCGCCACATTCGACCGCTGTATACCTAGCGGTACGTAGGTAGGTGTTTCCTATTGCAGATTGCTTTCAGCGTTCAGTAAAAAGTTTAACCGGCTGACGTCATCACATGCTGTGAGCGCGTGCGCCGCCGCCGCGCCTCCCCCGCGCCCGCGTCACACCCCCGCCCACCTCTATATTTACCGGCGGCGGCGCGGCGCGTCCGCGGGGACCCGTCAGTCGGTCAACAGTCGGCTACAGCGGAGCCTTGGTTTACCGTCACGTGCAACCCTCGCGATGTCTCCCCTTTACCACAACAAACCACTTAACGTTGGCTCACTCACCAACGTTACGTAGGTGGCGGTGCAGCGGACGGTATTTAGTTTTAAAACATAGAGTAAATTTTTGTGTTTTTTTTTGAGATTCTTTCCGTACTTTTCTCTTCTTTCGCAAAATGGTATCGCGGTCGCGGGGTGGCCACGTGCTCGTGTGGGAGCAGCCCGGGGTGGAGGACCAGCGTCCGAGAAACAACGCCGGTGAGTCGCAAGTCATCTGTTTTCCAATCGCATGAATGTGGCCCCCCACGTCTAGCGGTCACTCCTACTAGCGGGGTGACGTCACGGGATACAGACGCCCGCTCAACAGTAGGTTGTCGGTTTTTCCAACTTCTTGTATACCTATACAAGGTCGATTACTGTGTTAGTAGGTACTAGGTCCTCAAATTAATTTACTTAGTTAATTAAATCGTAACACGTGTCTGGCAATCGCGCGATGTTTCCGCGAATGAAATCGGAATCGTCGGTAAATATGACTTGTATTTCCCGGTTGAATGCGATAATGAATTTCTGAAAAATACTGACAATAATATCGCCAGATGAACACACCATGGGTACCTTAAAATGGACTGTAGGTAATCCCAGTAAGTAGTATACCTCCGTAATTACCTACTCGTGCCTACGTAAACAATATAAAAATCTTAGGTAAGTTACATGGGTCATACAAAACGGTTAATACTGCCAAGAAAGTGTAGTTAACTCTTTTCAAGCAATTGTTTTTGGCTAAAAGAAAGTGGCACTAGACTAAGCCCAGTTACATATCTATGACTAGGTAGCTATGTTTCAGTATTTTATACGTATAGAAACGTACCTACATAGCCGTCGTACGACCTGAGCACTCGTCTACATCATAAAAGATGTAAATTACCATTCATCTGACCGTTCACAAATGTTTTTATACGCGATACGGTTTTTATAAGGAATCATGACACGCTCCAGAAGTTCTTTTATCATCATTGTCCGTTTGGATTTCCTATTCAGCGTCTTTTGTTGATGTGTTTTGCTCAGTACGTCTGGTTGTCATAGGTACTACATAAGTAGTTAGGTATTTTGCGTTTGTTTCTCTAGGGAAACACAATGTAATAGAATGAGGAGAAAATCTACAACCCAATCGAAAAGCGTTATTTAATATTGCGATATACAAGTTCCTGTAACTGACGTAAGAAAATAAATTATTGTTATAAAAATAATAATTTATTAACTTCCCAACCGTATAGGTAGTCATGCTTAACTGGATACGTACACCTATCTTACTTATAGCGTTTCAGTTCTAGATTATTCTGAAATAAAAAAAAAACAACGAATAAAGGGAATAAGATAGGGGGAAAAGGGGAGAAGCTATAGAAGACGTACCTATGTCTTATATCCCTATTAAAATTTCACAATATGTACGGTCTTGCTCAAGGCATTTGAAAATAGAATCTGCATCTCTAGGAAGTAGGTCAATATTGACGAAGAAAAGCGGGAAAAAAAATGAGAAAAAAAAAACAAAAACGTTATCGTGCTGTTTTGAACTTGAGAAACGAAGTAACAGACATGTGTTTGTTATTTAAGTTGCATTATTAATTTATATTTGTTTTGTTTACTTATTGCTGTTTACCGTTAAAACAGCTCAATAGTATATTTAATCGATAATATTGATTTTGTAGCGACAAACTTGCCACAATATATAGAGATGGCGCTTCAAGCGTGATTCAGAACAAATGACTACTGCTCACACAATCCTGAAACGCGCTATAAGAGTTTTCGGAGAGCGTAACATACATACGAGACCCCGGCCTAGTCCGACGGAGCAAAGCGGCCGCCAGGCACACCCGCCTGGTTGGAGGATCTTCCTTTGCCCGCTAAAATATTGTTATCAATTTAAAGGGAATAGATCTTTTTAAGAACATTTTAAATATTGCGAATTTGTTACTTGATTATGGAATAGATGCATGAGTTAGCAACAATATTTTCAGCAAGGTTAGCTCAAATTGCTCAAATAATTGCACCAAGTTTATATCATGTAGGTACATACTTAAGTTAAAATTTAAAACACTCAATTCTCTTAATCAGCGACCATGAATAAGGTTAACTTATGTGCCAACTTTCCTTCCTGTTGGTAACCTATTGGAATATAACCATAGGAATACAAATTAATTTTAAACAAGCACCCACCACTCCTACATTTGTAATAATAATGTAAAATATTTAACAGTGCTAATAGTAGGTCATAAAGATAACATTCCCAAAGAATCAAATCAAATTATTAGATAATTAAAATTGTCACCCTGTACTGATCGCATGGCCAAACGCTACTGGGTAGTCGTGTTTAAAAAAAAACAAAAATCATTTACACAATTATTCCATACATCATCGTGATCCACATGACTCAATGATTCATTAAAATATTTTACACTATATTTATTATACCTTATATTAGGTTCTTTGCCAATTCAACAGATATTATCTCTCCCTCGTCACGTGACCCAGCACGTGTTAGACCTCACAGGTGTATTGAAGCTCTCCCTAAAAGATTTCTGAATGACATAATGAGACGTTAATAGTCTCATACATCACTAATCGACTGAGTAGTTGTGTCTAAAAAAGAGCGAAACGTCGCCATTTTGTTTTCTTCAAAGGCACGGAACAAATTCCTGTTACCATGGCGCGAGTCTGAGGTTTTAGTTTGTTTTGAATATTGAAATAAAACTAATCTTTTGGATTTTATCGCGTTTATTATACATTTTGTACGTTTCCGACGTTTCGGCTGCTTCCACCTCCTCAGTCCTCCCGTGACCATGGCTGCTGTAAGCCATGGTCACGGGTCACGACTGAGGTGGTTGACGTCCGGTCCTAGTGTCATAGTTACACGACAACTACCTCCCATGGTCCTATGGTCCAATGGTTTTATTTAAATGTGTAGTATTCGCGTAAATATAAGAAATCAATATTGTTTTGAATATATTTTACGTTTAAATTATGTGAAAAAATATCTAGTAAAGGTTTAACCTAACAAGATGGTGTCTGTGTCTCTTACATCTCTTTCTGAATGATGATGCTGGTGATAAGTAATGGGTATTTACCGTCTTACGTACTTGGACGACGTAAAAGCAAACGTTAGTCATAAGTTTATCAAAGCTTATCGCTAATTCATCACTTGTTGAGATAATAACTATGTACCTCCCTAATGACAACGAAATTTGCGAACACTGTCAATTTGGTTTATGGTTAGTAGATCAATATATACCTACCTACTGTTGTGTGTTGCCATAATTTATGCGTCTGTGGTGTTGAATGAAACAGTACACCAACATGACATGGTTCAAATAAGTATATAGCTTTAAGGTTAACAGTATTTTATAACGTAATTATTGACTAAAACGAATGAAATGAACCTATATTTTTTGTGTGGTGTAATTCACTGTGATTATGATTTCATAGTGAAATAAAACCACAGAAGCCTAAGAAATCCTACGAATCATTCAATATAGCTAGTAGTTACGCTTAGATTTTCTGTTTTACTACAATTTTCCATAGCTAGGGTAGGGTATGCTGGAGATCTTACCCAAAAGGTACAAAAAATTTGTGGAAAAAGGCTCGTAAAAGGAGGAACATTCTGTTTTTACCATGTTAGTACAGCTCGCTGACCCGCATTGGGTCTGGATGGTGAAAAGTACGGGAGCCCCTCAGCCCCCACATTAACAGAAGATCCGGTAATATTAGGAATACTGGAGCATTACAAAATACTATAATACTAATTCGTTAGTCAAAACATTTTTAGTCTTAATTTAGGTAGGCTGTCCAGATTGATTGGACATTGTTGTTTGCGATTCCATTACGTCAATAGTTCTGGAAACGTTTTCAGCTTTATAGGCGGACCGTGTAATGCATTCCACTTACGATGAATATCAATGTATGTATGAATTGAATTGGGTAGCTTGTATACGTGCGTCAAATGAATCACTTAGGATCGATATCTGAAATACTACCTATTGATTTATAAAAAAAGTGCTGTGACCTCGACTTCGTTAATACGCATGGACTTGACGGTTTTTTACCGACCCCGGGAGGAACCCTTTGGACTAAAAAATAGATATCATATCAATGAATAGTGATTGCATAATTTTTTTTAATGCACGTGGCTACAAATTACATTTTTGTTTTCTTTTTTTATACTGATAGGCGCAAATGGCATCTTCTTCGTTTTTGGTAGGTTCTACGGTCACATAATTTTTGGATAATCAGTATCTATATTTACATCTCTGATCCATTGGGCACACTAATTAATCAAACTAGGCATTAGCAATTTTGCCATCTACAAGCATGTGCAAAATGAATTTATTAACGAAACGAGACTAGTTTTTTTTATTGGCTGCTCTATTATTCATTCTGGCTAATGTAAGAAAAGTTGTTCAATAAATTAGTTCTAGTTAGCATAACTTAGCAACTGTGAACCTTGAGGTCGTACGCTTGAGTTTCAAAAACGGAATAACATGACACCATTGAAGTAGGTACGAATTTCGTTATTTTTTTTCAACATTGCTTCGAAATTTAAAAGAAATTGTCTATGTTACTATCTGGCTGAAGGGACTATTCTAAATGTTGACAAATTATTTAAGTAATTGTACTTCAACAACTGATGATCGTCGATTATTCTCGTTTTTTTTTTACTTATGTTACATCATATACTAAAGGCGAGCTGTCTACGTATAAATAGATTATGTAGACTACCTATTTATTATTTTAGCATAATTATGCTAAAATATTAGTAGATATTATTGACTTTATAATCATTTTATACAGAAAAAATCAGAGGTAAAATGCATTTGTAATCAAAATGTGATGTCAGAATTTCGATGCTTTAGTACCTATATCACCTATAAAACAATCCTCTCAAAAAATCAAAACTTGTCATTTTGCTTTGATAAAAGAAAAGCCTACAATTCGGAATATAGTTTTAATCGGTTTTTTTCTTAACTATCGCAACAGGCTAGTTACCCCGCAAGATGAGTAAGTTAATAATGATACTGATTACACAATCATTGCGTCAACTGAAACAATAGTTTATCTCATCATCAATTTTCAGCTCCTACGTCAATGATGTAATTATACGTATATTGTAAAGTGTTGCTCATAATACCAAAATGAAATAGTTTAATTTTCGAATTGGCGCCAAAAGCTGTCTAGGATGTTTATGGTTGCCAACTTTTTTTTTGTTGGTATGTAGATAGGTACGACACGATTCCATGTTGTGATTTATGACGGTTGTGGATATATTATTTATTTTTAGAACTGTAGAAATTAATTAATATGGAGGCCATATTTTAGCAATAAGTAGATTCCAACCTGCCTGTTTGGGTATTTTTCATTTAACTCTTATTTTCATCTGGTGTTTACCCATTAAAATTAGTAATTTGACCTACTTAGGTATACGGTATAAGATACTTAAAGATCGAAACATTACAAGTGAAGTATCCCGAACTTAATTGACGCATTTTTACGGTATCTTTAATTTAAACCACAAGGCGCAACCCATTATAATGATCCGAATGAATGTGTTCTGTGGTAGGTACACTAGTTGGGATTCCATATTGCCAACGTAGGTACCTATAATTGATATATCATCGACGACCAGTCTGAAAAATCTTAGTACAGTACATACCTCCATGAAATATGTACCTATAATAATAATAATAATTCCAGCCCTTTTTTTTTAATGTCCCACTGCTGGGCACGGGCCTCCCCTCAATGCGAGGGGGGGATTATGCCATAGTCCACCACGCTGGCCCAGTGCGGATTGGCGGACTTCACACATCTTTCGAGGGATTCTCTCAGACATGCAGAATTCCTCACGATGTTTTCCTTCACCGTTTTAGCAAGTGATAATCATGGTTGAAAATGAGATTCGCACTTGAAAAATACCAGAGGTGCGAACCGGGATTTGATCCTGCAATCCTCGTTACCGAGGCAAGCATTCTACCAACTTGGCTATCACTGCTTTGTATGTACCTATACCTACTCGTAAATAGTTATAACTTCTATGTAGGCCTATTGAAGTATAAAAATATTGCACTAGCAGCACGAAATAGATAAATATTGCACTAGCAGCACGAAATAGAAGTGTTCAATAGCTAGGTATGCAAATTCCTCTTATTTTCCATCGGCTTCTAAATATAATCGTGGATGCACAAAACTATTTTGGCAACTAAATGAAAGTCGACGGACTGTACTTTTTTTAAGTTCGCTAAAGCTATGTAGAAGAATCTATACCTAGTTAGAATTTTGTTTTTAATCATGTTAATATTCGTACGAAAATGTAATATTTCTTTGTTTTTTCTTTACTACTTATAGTTCGTAATGAATGTTGCCAATTTCTGAGGGTCCATTAGAATTTGGCAACTTGTATTATAACAATAATAAAGGCTCGCAATGTTCTGAAAATATATTCGGTTGTAGTTTTTGATCTAGCAAGATTCTGAAATAAAAAACACAAACTAAGTTTTGTTAACAATCGTCTTGAATAAAAACGGAATCAGGTTTGTTTATTAGACGGCTCATTGCCACTGACATAGAAAGATAAACCTGATACCTGTGTTAAAAATAATTTGAGAGGCAAACGGTGGATACCTACTTACCCATAGAGATAAGTACCCACTAAAAATGTGTTAACTCGTGAACACATTATACTTATATTTAAGAGCAGCTATTCTAGGTATAACTAAATACTCAAAATAAATAAGTAGGTAGGTATTTACTCTGCAAGGAATAGCAGAATAACTTTACTATTAAATCGTGAGAAAAAATCACAGAGAATAATAATATAAATAATTCAATTTCTTTTACATTAAATTCCGAGGCGGTACGAAGTTCGCCGGGACAGCTAGGTAGTAGTTAACATTTACTAACAGCAAATTGGCATTTTGGTTAGCATAAGAAATGTTATTGTCAACTACCGGTAACCCCGTAAATTTCCGCGATACCGGAAATTTATGGCGAACAATTTTTATGTCTATTTATAGAATGAAAGACTTTCTGTCTGTGTCTACGTTACTTGAATATATTATTAGGATAATACACACCAACTCACCTCAAGTTGGTGTGTTAATCCTGGATTTTTTTATAAGTATCTACCTATTTACGAGTAGGTAACAATAATGAGTATTTTCTTAGATTCCAAGTATTTGAAGTGAAATGTAGTTTTTATAGCAATAGACGCACGAATTGATCTTGCAAATTTTTATGTTGTGTGTTCAGTTGCGGATTATTAATTTATAAATAAGTAACTTATAAAAAATGTTTTCAATAGATCCATAATGAAAATAAATAGAAGTGTAAAATGTTCGTTTGGTTTGGCGCACGCTCCGCTAAGTTTATTGCATTTGGAGGTTGCTCAATCGTTTTCTTGTTTAGTTATTTTTAATGTATTTGCACCTAGCCACGAATCTAGCGTTGGACAGCGAACAAAACCCAAATACCACTGACTCAGTACTCAGACCCAGCCTAAATCGGTCGACCTAGGTATTTGAAAATTGAGAGGACTGAGTCCTTGAGTCCTCAATTAGAGGTGCACTATAGACGAGGGGGGGGGGGGAGGAGTTTTGGTCATATATCTTCAACTAGCTGTTACCCGCGACTTCGTTCGCGTGGTATTTAACAAAGACACAACCGTGGACAACAGCCTGCTCGCGCGTTCTGAGCCCGCGGGACGCATTTCAGGTTGTTGCTATCAAACTTAATCAGGCGCAACGCTGCAACATTGGTTTTAATTTTTTTTCGTGAGATCCTATTTTTTTTCTAAAATAAAAGTAGCCTAAGTTACTCCTTGTTACATCAGCTATCTGCCAGTGAAAGTCCCGTCAAAATCGGTCCAGCCATTTCAGAGATTACCCGGAACAAACAGACAGACAGACAAAAATTGTAAAAAATGGTGTTTTAGTATAGGTACCGTGTATACATCCAAATGCACTTAGTAAAAAGCGGTTATTTTAATATTACAAACAGACACTCCAATTTTATTTATATGTGTAGATTTACAACGGCTTTACTAAGTATGTCTCAGTAGAAATGTGATGTGATGCCATAGCCAATGCGAGTGATGAATATTTTTTAAAACTATTTTTTGTTACAAAACGGTAAATCATGTCATGATGCTTTTTAGTAGCATTTCTTTCACGCTCCTGCTGCATCTGCGTATAACGCATATTAATTGGCATAAAATTTTGTATTTATGTTGATTAATATACTAATTAACAGCATTAGGTGCTGGTGTGGCCCGGACGTCAAGCAATCCATAGACAACCAGTAGTAGGTATTCAGACGCTGGAATGAAACCATAAGCCCGCCGAGCCATTTTAATTTGCGTTGTTTTTTTTTACGTACGTAAACGTAACTAATAGCCAGATTTTTTTTTTTTTTTTTTATTACATTATAGGCAAGTATTTGATCTCAATCTCACCTGATGGTAAGTGACGATGAGATCTATGATGGAGCATACTTGCCTAGGTAGGAAGGCGGCAGTAGATCGAGACGCAACTGATCTGACCCGCCATCCATGAATGGCAACACCGAACATCATGCCGGAACACGGCTAGGCCGCTTGGCGACATGGCTTTGTTCAGTGGGTGGTGACTAGCCACGGCCGAAGCCTACCACCAGTAGAGTTGTCACCTGGTTGGCACCACCCAGGGTCACGTGTAGGGTATCTCGAGGGTACTTAATTCTCCTACGGACGAAGGTGACTCGACCCCAAAAAGATTTACATATTTTGTTTCTTATTTTAGAATAAAAATTGTCTATAGTTGAGTTGACTGCACTGGCCATTTCACTTCCCACGTAAATATATTTGACGGTGAAAAAGGTTGAAATGATAATTTTTACGAACATAATATTTTGGGACATGGTGTTCTCTCTCTAAAGACGTTTGATTAATTATTGAGTTCGGCTGGAGATATTTATTTATTTTTGTATTGGGGTCGATCAATATAAATACAAGAGATGAGGATTAGATTTAGGGATTATCGTTTAAATATATCATTTACAGTTAACGATGTTGTATTGCTAGGATTAATGTTAATCTTATCAAAGAGAAAATATAGATATTGCTTTATTTAATACTAGCTGCGCCCGGCGGTGTTACCCGCGATAAAAAGTATGAAAAATTAAAACATCTATCCCACGGGAACCATACATTTTACCGGGATAAAAAGTAGCCTATGTGCTATTATCTATCTCGCAGACTATAATCTATCTCTGTGCCAAATTTCATCCAGATCCGTTCAGCCGTTCGGGCGTGAAAGAGTAACAAACATCCATCCATCTATCCATCCATCCATCCATCCAAACTTTCACATTTATAATATTAGTATAGATTAGTATAGATTTACATTTGCGCTAAAGAATCGCAGGATTCAAAGGTTAATGAACCGTTTCTGGGTCAGCCAGAGACCATCATTATTATGACAATTGCAAATAATATAATCCCTAGTCATGGTGCCCAATTACCCCGTTCCACAGTCTACTCAAATATAATAGAGTATTATTGTCATACTGCAATAAATAAGAAGCTAAAATTAACAATGTATCGGTGCTTATGACCTGGGTATGTTGTGACAAACGTGAATTTACGAGCGACGGAGACCGAATCTAATAATATAACAAATTTATGTGGCAAAAGACGATCATATAGTGACATCCCAACTGCCGAATGACTGAATTTATCGATCGTTTGCTATCGATCTAATAAGCATTTAGTTAAACTGAAGCAATGTCATAGAGCTCTCAAGTTGGTCCATTTATAAAAGAATCTAAGGACTTACTTGGTGTACCGCATGGTCGTAATTTTTTGAAGATCTTCCAGCCAAGCGGGTTATATGCCTGGGGGGGGGGGGGGGGGGGTGGCCGCTATGCCCCAACGGTTTTTGTTGGGGTCTTGTAGGCTACGTGCTATGAAAACTCTCATAGCGCGTCTCATATAGTATCGGGAGAAGTGGAGAGAAAATGACCAACAAGTCGGAACCCTAAGGGATGGACTCATCAGGTGTCCCAAAAAATGTCAGGTGGGGTCAGGTTTGTCAGATATGGCGGCAAACCGTTGAAGAAGACCTTGGTCGGGTTCATCACGATTCTCAGCAGTGAGCGAACCATTTGAGAAAGGACTCTTGGTTATCTGAGTGTGATAATATCCTCGTCAGTTTTGAGTACGCCGTAACCTAGCTCCGTAGTTGCACCTTCCGTTGTTTTAGAGTACCTTACTTCTACACCTATAACTTACTCCACTGTTTCTGTCCGCAGGTGGTCTCGGCATGCGCCACTGGGTGACGTTCATGCTGTTCCTGGGCATGGCGAACGCGTACATCATGAGGACCAACATGTCAGTCGCCATAGTCGCCATGGTGAATCACACGGCGCTGCCGGTGTCGCACGAAGCGATGGACACGGAGTGCGGGAATGTTCAGACCAACGCCAGCAGTGTATGTATCTATATCAGCGAAATGCCAAAAGATTCACTCACCAATCACCTTACTAAAAATTGTCTATGGTAGACCTATAATGCTACGGCTACATCTGAGTAAATATAAGAAATCAATGTAGATAAATTATTATACTTAATACATATAATATTTAATATAATATTTTTTTGCAGTTGACACAAGACGGTTCCTTCGTATGGTCTTCGCCGCTGCAAGGGTATATCCTGTCTTCATTCTTCTACGGCTACGTCATCACGCAAATACCCTTCGGGATATTATCCAAAAGGTACGTTTTTTTCGTAGAAATTTTATATTTGACCACACTTTAAAAATAAAGACAGCCACGATGTTTAATAATTAGGTAGACATAAAACTATAAGCGGGCTGCGGTAAATGGACGTTGGACGTCTCTGGATTCAAAATAAGGGTTTTTTTAGAATTCTCGCCTGTGAGTCTGTTTATAAAATTCAATGAAAAACTGTTGGATCCATTGATCAGGGTTATCACTATTGGATGGTTTATGGTTCGACATACACATGGGCGTAGCCGGGGCTTGCTTCAGGGTAGGGCAAAGCAAGGAAACCATTATCTTTTCTTCGTCAAAAGATCTTACAATAGATATTCACTCTTTCCCCGTAGTCACTGCTCTCAGTTGCCAAGATACTTTAGAGGGTCATAATTTCTTGACATCAGTCCATGAGGTAGGGAGGGCTCTGCCCCATTGTGGCTACGCTTATGGTCATATATATTAGGAAAGTACCATCACGCTGTGACCATTGGGGTCGGGCAGCACAGCAAAATCAATGGTTGCGCATCAGTCATCAACATCAAAAATGACAAGTGGCAGAGGCAAAAGTAGCGCAATTTTTTATTTATTTGTTGGTAGTGAGGTGATGAGGATGATTATTGTTATGATCCAGGTTCGGTGCCCGCCTGTTTCTCGGTGTGGGTATGCTGGTCAACTCGGTGTTCGGTCTGCTGGTGCCAATGGCCGCTGAGGCTGGCTACGGGTGGCTGATTGTGGTGCGGTTCATTCAAGGGTTGGGCGAGGTAAGTTGGATTTGAAATGACCTGATTGGTTGATTGCTATATTCCACTCCCCGCTTGTATGGACCTGCCACGATTTCGAATTCTCGAGGGGGGAAAACGGTTATTTTTATTGATAAATTCTTGAAGTAAGTAAATGGATTAGCTCTTTTTACATGATATGGAGCCTTTGCTTATAGTACCCATTCTATGTACTTACGGTGATCTTTTTAACCGGCTTTCCATGTTAGGGCATTAAGCATCTCCTTCTTGGGCAATTGTTAGGGGCATAAATAAAAACCACCAAGCTGACTAAAAAGTCTGGTGTGGTGTGTTGTATGTTGGCCTCTGAGGTAGCCCTATTTGTATGTGCGCTTTCTGTTATCGAAGCTTTTTAAAACTTATATTTTTTTATACTAATAGGGGCCAATAGTGCCATGCACACACGCTATGCTGGCCAAGTGGGTTCCTCCGAACGAGAGGAGTCGGATGGGAGCAGCCGTATATGCCGGTAAGTAGTACTTAAAATTTATTGCCACAGTTGGTAGTGACCCTGCTTATTGTCCCATGTTGGAATCATAGATAGGGGCAAACTTTGTGTGGTGAGTATGAATGTTTGTAAGTAGGTAGGTACCAGAAATATGTAATTATATAGGTACGCACTGGAATCGCCCCCAGACTGTTTAATGATAGCCAAACTACTGTAGCTTAACTTGGGACCGTACGATTCGTGTTCGTCTGGCGATTTTTTTAAATTAGAAAAATATTTCTCCTAGGTGCCCAGTTCGGTACGGTGATCTCCATGCCTCTCTCTGGTCTGTTGTCGGCGTATGGCTTCGCCGGCGGCTGGCCGTCCATCTTCTACGTGTTTGGTCTGGTTGGCACTGTGTGGTGCCTCGCGTTCCTCTTCTTCGTGTCCGAGGACCCGGAGCAGTGCCCCAGGATCAAGGAGACGGAGAAGAAGTACATTCTGAGCTCGCTGTGGGGCGCGGCTGGTTCTAGCGTGAGTACCACTGTCGGCTAATGGATTACCTATTAAATAACTGAATCCTCCCCAACGAAGGGTTTTCTGTAGGAGATCTCAGCTGTTCCATTCATGTTTTGGCAATTGTATTTTGTTTTATTGTCACAACCTTTTTATAATGAAGAATTGTCTCGCTACTGTGTTTGGTTAATTTGGGTGTGCCAATCTTGGTTCTAAATCTAAGTACCGCCAAAGCGTGCTTATCAGTTATGGCGTACCTAAGTATCACTTGTTATCGACGTCAAATGACGTAAAACACAATCTATTGAGATCTCTTAATATTCAAGTTTACCTGTTCTTTCAATACTTTTCACAAAAGCAGGTCTTTTCAGTTTATCAGAGGAGCCTAAAGCTTAGTATTGTTATGTATCTACCACTAAATATTTCGTTTCCAGTCCCCACCGATTCCGTGGAGCAAGATCTTGCTGTCGATGCCGTTCTGGGCCATCATGCTGGCGCACATGGGCCAGAACTACGGCTACGAGACGCTCATGACCGAGTTACCGACCTTCATGCGACAAGTGCTGCACTTCTCCATCAAGGATGTAAGTTGCCCTGACCAGTTGTCTGTATTTACCAATTTGGGATCATGCTATTATGGGCGTAGCCACGGTGAGTCAGAGTGGGGCAGCTGCCGTAGCCCAAATCATGGAGTGAAGCAAAAATTATACCACCATCACTACTAATGGCAAGAAATCCTGTGCACTTTCTTGGCAAATGAGAGCTGTTACTATAAGGGATGGAGCAACTTTCTATTGGTGTCCGATTTTGTTTACGAAGAAAGTTGATTTCTTAATTCGATCTTCCTTGCTTTGCCTCACCCTGAAGCAAACTCTGGTTACGCCCATGAATTATATGATTTGGCTTTTTAAGCGAGAGGAAGGACGAGTAGACCAATTACGTAGGGAAGCTTCTATACACAAGCGATTCAAAACAAAGGCAATATTCTATCAATATTAAATATTTAGTCAAAAATGATCTATTTCATAGTTTGAATTTTTGTGGCCCCTAGGTATGTAGACTTTTCAGTCGTTCGTCAACGTTTATGTAATTAATTAATTTTTGTGGCCCCTATGTAGACTTTTCAGTCGTTCGTCGACGTTTGTAATTAATTTCGGGTTAATGAAAATCATATACATGCAATAGGACGGGCAAATGAATGCGGGGCATTGAACTCTTAGTTCAAATAAATATTAGTTTTACCGGTATGGAAGCAGCGGGATTTTTTTACGCGCCGATGACGACTGTGGATGGGATTCCAAACTATTAATATAATACATATTGCCGGATAAGTGCCAGAAAGTCTCTGACTATTAACAGTTCTGTCTGGAAATTGGACTCATTTCATTACAGACCTAAAATGTATTCTGATACAACTCATTTTCAATTTAATGGAATACCGTGTTGACTTGCTGAGCCCTAATAAATTTTATATGCACAATAAGTTTGATTATTCACAAACCATTGTCATTCATTAGCTAAGTTGAAAACAGGAAAAAAATGGTTTGGGACCCACCCACCCACTCGACTGCCAATTGCAGTTATTTATAGCAATCTTACGAATGGGCATCCAGCATCGGGTCATTAATCATGAGTGGTTTCGTCGCCGGGTCGCGGAGTCAGGAGAGGTCAATTGTACAATGGGAGCGTTGAATCACGGCTTGTGCCGGCTCAAATGATTGAAGTAGCGAAATCTGGCATGATGCATATTATATTATGAGTTTCTTTGTGTATCCAACTCGTAAATTCAATAGTAATCATTTCAGGCGCGTGTGATTTTACTTGTCTTTCTTGACTTGACCGTTTTGGACAAAAAATACCTGATCGTTTATGGTTCTGCATAGGTGTCCCCTTCAGAAAATTGCATACACGTTCGTTTGGTATATTTATATAGTTAGTCTACCTTATTTTCCGCTTATCATCGTCACAGACAGCAACCCCTCGAAAGACGTGTGAAGTCCGCCAACCCACACTGGGCCAACGTTGTGGACTTTGGCCTTATCGCTTTTGCATTGAGGGCAGGCCGTGCCCAACAGTGGGACATTAAAAGAACGAATATTATTATGCAATGTTTCCGTATATTCACAGAACGGCTTCGTGTCCGCGTTGCCGTATCTCTGCATGTGGCTGTTCTCATTGTTCATCTCGGTCGTCGCTGACTGGATGCTGTCCAGCGGCCGGTTCAACCATACACAAGTCAGGAAGATTATCAACAGCATCGGTGAGTTGATTCGTGACAATATCATTTACAGACATTGAATCTATTAGTGGGAGAAGCGAACTGCGCTGGGTCGGGAGCCTATTTAGTATGAATAGTACCTCGATCAATTCAGTACCTTCTAAGCGACCATGGAAGGTAACCTCCGTCAGACGGCTAATCGAGTTTTTCGATTGTGGAAAGAGGCCGTTCTTTCCATCAGGCATTTTAGACAAGTACCCAGGGCCTCTCGATTCAAGCCCCCCCCCCCCCTAGTCCTGCCAGATCACTGATCAATAACAAACGCTAATCATCCCCAATCGATTAATTACCGTTTTGGATAGACCTTGTAGGAGATATACGTGAATTGATTGGTGCGGTGGCATCGGGGTTTAGCAAAGTTCTTTCCGATATTTGTAATGTGCACGAGAGTTTCATAATAGCAGTCGCAACGCTGAGACAAACAGATATATTGGTTGGTGACAAACAACCCTTGTCTTTAAAGAGTAGTTACTCTACATGTAGAAAATACAACAATTGTTCAATATCTGTAACATATTTTCCAGGTCAATACGGTCCGGCGATAGGTCTGTTCATAGCAGCGAATACCGGCTGCAACCCCGCAGCCACAGTCGCCATATTGGCCGTCGGCGTTGGACTCAACGGTGGTATCTACTCCGGTTTCAAGGTGAGAACCATTTAATTCTGAACATCTGAATTACCAATAGGTACAGAAAAACGTTGGACCTTCTTTCTTCCAAATGTTGGAGTCCGGGTTGGATATACCTTGACTTGCAGGAATAACAGTGGTGGGAGTGAGATTGTCTAAGTCCCCTAGTAATAGGACTTACCTTACGTGCATCAATTTTATCTAACATATAACGTATTTTAACGTAAAGACCATAAACAAGCAAAAACTAAAGAGTTTTTGCTGGTCTATGCTGCTGAACCGTGTGAGGACGTACTTATGTAACATTTAAATTATGCGACCCGTGGTCTTGGTTTGGCTTGCATAGATACCGCCCTTTCAAGTCTTTTGTGATTAAATGTTTTCATTAATTCGTTCTCAGGTGAACCACTTGGATATATCGCCGCGTTTCGCCGGCGTCCTAATGGCGTTCACCAACTGTCTCGCCAACTTGACCGGTCTACTGGCCCCCATAGTCGCTGGTTACATTATTGAGGGCAGGGTGAGTACCATTCGTAACATTTAATAAACAAATAAGAGATGGAGGAACCAGGGATAGCAATGTTCATCGAATGTCAATGGAAAACATTTGAACGTTGGAAAAGTGATCATTCGATAATAATTCTTATGCTATACTCCTTCAAGTATCATAATTACGGCTAGCGAAATAATATATTAAAAAAAATTTACTCTTAAGTACTTAATAGAAAAATAGTTCCTACATTCTGTGATTATTAAACTTAAAAATATTATTTTGTCTTCTCCTCACAGCCCACACAAGCGCAATGGAGGATAGTATTCTACATCGCTGGCTTCATCTACATATTCTGTGCGACGATCTACAATATCTTCGCCTCGGGCAGAAGACAGGACTGGGACAACCCAGCCGACGATGAGGCCAACGCGAAGAAGGCAGCGGAGAAGAAAGCTGTCAAAAACGAGAGAAAAGCCGCCAAGAATCAAAACATGGCCGAAACGGCGCAGTAAAATATTTTAAAAAGTTGTTGATGACTACCAGCGATTACAACTAACTGTAGGTTACCTTAGCCTCGCGGAGTAATAGATAATTAAAAAAGAAAAACTCGCAGATGCATTCTGCTAAGGTTTAAATGTAGATTCAATTTTTGATAGTTATCGTTTTCTCCAATTCTATAACGTTCAAAAATGGCGGTTGTGTTTGTCGGTCGCGTTGCACCGGACGCGAGTTAAAACATTCTTGTTTTATGAGGTGAGACTGTTTAATTGCAAATTTTATTTTTACTAAAGTACTTAGTTGTTGATTAGTTTACTTAGATATCATCATTATAGTGTTATGACTGGTACCTACGCGTTAAGTTTTTAAAAATCTTACGCGTGTTATATTTTTTTTGTGTTGTTTCGGCAACACCGCTTGTGTATTTTGCTCTTTTCTCGCACGCAGTCTCTTTCACCTGTCTAATGAGTATTTTTAAAGTACAGGACGCACATCAATAGGGCTGTGATAAAATCTTGTGTACGATACACAAAAAAAAACTCGCGCCCGGTCAACTTTTTAACTAGCTACCGTTATTATTACTATTTATAATGAATTAGTATAATTTTTAATATAAAATACCATACAAGTATTGTCCATAACTAATTTTATAAGAAGTTTGATGTAGTAGAGATGTGTGAAAGGTAGTAGCGATTTTGGGGTCCAAAAGAAACCTAATGTTACCGTCCTAGCCAGTGACTTTACACTTAAAATAAACTCGCGTTATTTTTTTTAATGAATAAATTTCAAGATAAATGGTGCCATCGAAGCATTTTGTCAACTATTGCAGGCGCTCGAATATTATTTAATAACTGAATAAAATAGTTACATTCTTGTCATAGACTAAGGAACAATGTATAAAAAAGCACAGATATTTTTTCGGAAACTATAGCCGTCATTATAATAAAATAAAACTACAAGCATGCCCGTGTTTATTATTCCTTAAATGACAATCTGGTACCCAGAATATATTAAAAAAAATCTTCCAGTCTTTGTCCTTATGTTCGTGCCAAATCGCGGTAATATTGTGTTGTGAGTTTTTGATTTATAAAATCATTCATGGTTCGCTTAAAGTGAATGTTGTTGAGATAATAGTTAAGGAGCTATAAGTATGTTTTCTATGTAAGATTATCATTTAATTATTTATGTATTTAATTGTATTTTCTTGTAACGTCATTAGACGCTGCACGCCCAGGAGCTGATGTGATCATTCTGTTAAATTTAAGCTATTATTAAGCTGTTACTACATACAGATTAGAAAAATAATAATTTGTGTGGCAGTACATAAATACGCTCAGTAAGTAAGCGTAAGCTTTGCATTACATTACAACTATTGAGTAATAATTTGTTGAGTTTACCGTTTTGTAGAAAGATTTGTCTTGTCTATGACAATGTTGTGTGCCTTGCTTATGAATACAAGATCGCGGGCACGCGCGGTGCTTCTGCGCGAGTCTATCAGAGATGTAATTTGTTAGCTGTTTTTTAAATATCGCATAAGTTCTATTGTAATACGACAAATACAAAACCTATTTTTAAAACACTGTCGTTTCATTTGAATTCAAACTCAATGTAAATAGGGAATTTAATTAATTGACACCGAGAATGTTCAATCTGATATATTTTTTAAATAGTACCTATGCAATAGTATGTGAATAACTAGACGCATCATGTAGTTTGATATTACGCTTTGATCTCAAACATTATTTTTAGTTCCGATAACTACATGTAGGTAATGATACTGAGAGGACGTAGTTACACTTCTATTAATTTTATTAATAAAAAGATAGTACTTAACACGTTATTTGTTGCTCAACAAAAGCCATTTAATTTTTTTTAATATCTTTTATTAATAATAAACAAAAATATCCCTTTATAATAAAATTAAACGAACTCAAAACTACTAGCTGATCACTTTACTGTAATGTTGCAAACTGAAAGAGCCCGTCCCGGTGCGACATGGTTGGCCCAACATGAGGCAACTGGACGCCGAGCGAATGTTATCCTTCTTCGAATTTAACACAGCTTCTTTTAAAAATATCAGCGACGACTCGAAAGACATCTGCTGAAGAGGAGAGGACGACGCCTCCATCCCTTTCCTGCTCATAGGCTCGAATATCCCGTTATACGTCATATAATCCGCTACAAGTGTTAAATGTCTCGGATCTACAGTGATACCGTACACATTAAACACATTCTGGATCTCTTTGATAATCACTTTATTGGCTGCTTCTATGCCGTAAGTGTTAGCTATGGCGTGTATATCATTACTGTATAGTTTGTTCAAGTCCAGCAAATGATTATATTTGAACATTTGCAATATGTTAATTCCCTCAGTTTTGAGATACAACACATTCTTTTCCTGGTTGGTGATTGCTCGTTTTATGTTTTTGACTTCGTGTATAACTGACTTAAGGGCCGCTTCGCGAAGGGCTTGTGATAAATCAACTCTTAGAAAGGCGATTGGAAATAGGACAGTCAGTTCACACCATGAGTGGCTTTTGGTATCGAAGGAGTAATTTGTAGCATCTTTCAAACTGCCAACTACATTTGAAACTATCTTACTTGTGTCGGCGTTATTATCAACAGTCGACACTTCTATGATGTCATCTTTCGGGGCTTGCTCGTCAACCAGTTCGGCTTCGTCATCAGATTTCTCTTCCTCTTCTGATTCAGGATCCTCGTATTCCTGTTCTTCTGTTCGCTTTTTGCGTATTTTAGCCTAGAAAGATTTAATAAGTCCGAATGATATACAAATAAATACATAATAAAATACCAAGGTGAAATTGTAACGAATGAAATTTTAAATGATTTACTGAATTTATAATTATAAATACATAACATTTAAGTATAAAAAAAAAAACGATGGAAAGCCCTAAATATTTTAACATCCACTACAAATTTTAGGAGTGATATATTTATTACTAATTTGGATTCTGATACACACAATGACAGAAGTACAAAAAGATTTGAACTTACATCAGTGTTGTCATCATCTTCATTAGGCGCTTCATCATCAGAGCTATCAGCATTCTCGTTATTAACCGGGCCCGGTTCAGGAGCATCTTCGCCATCCTCGTCATCATTCGCTCTGGACCGTTTCTTTTGCTTCTCTGAAGACCAAACCACACCACACGTGGCCTTGGCCTGTTTCTTCACCACTGAGAACATTTCTTCAAAGAACTTGTTCTGCATATGCTTTATAATTTGCGGTGGCTTCACGGCATATTGAGTCTTATATTGAGAATATGGCAAGAACGTGAATCTCATGGTAGTCCTCATCTGCCTGTCCGGATTGGTCACTATTTCACATTGCACGTCAATTTTCTCTAAAACATCCGCCACAGTGACTCTGTTGAGTCTCTGCCTTAGACGTTCAGCTTTTTTTGTTAAATCTGGGAGTTCACGGAACGGTATGTCCATGTTTGGTGTTTTTAGCTTAGCCGAAGCTGTCATGAGGATTTCTCGAAGACGTGGGATACCGAGGGTGACGTTCATGTCACCACGACCGGCAAAATGGAAGGTGTTCAGTGTCATCTGAGTTGAAGGCTCTCCAATGGACTGAGCTGCTAACAAGCCGACGGGTTCTCCTGGATCGGCCATGGATTGTAAATATTTCGCGTTCATAACTTCGACAAACCTATCTTTCTCTGTTAACTGTTCATATACGCTAGGGTGACGATTCTTCAAGTAATTTTGCACTAAATCATCTAATTGTTCATTTATTACTCCGAATTTGAATTCTGGAGATTGTTTACTAGGAATAGGATCTGGACATTTCTTCCTTGTATATTGGGCTTTTTCTTCTTCGTCCAATTCACGCCATTTCTTCTCTAATTCCCAGTAAAATGGATCTCTAGTTCTGTCAGTCAGCAGGTCATCAAGTTCAATATCATTTTTTGTGAGAGCAGAAAACTGAACAAAGCCACTAGCACGTGCCTTTTCAAATGGATTTCCGAACTTTTTCTTCCATTTTTTGAGCGATTTCTTCGATTTAGCCACATCTTTCGAATCTCCACTTTCATTTAACTTATTAATCACAGATTCACTAATAACTGCTCCAGAATTAGTATCGAGGAATGGAAATAGTTCTTGTTTGAGGAATTGACACTTAAGGACATCTAATCCATCTTCACCGTAAGCAAATTGAATGACGCTGTTATCGGAGTCTCTCACTGTGTGATCGTAAGCAATGGACAGGCTTTCCAAATGTTTAATCAGGCATCTCTGTAAGTAACCGGAACGACTTGTTTTGACAGCAGTATCGATAAGACCTTCACGACCAGCCATACAATGGAAAAAGAACTCTGGAGGCTGGATGCCTGTCATAAATCGACCGTCGATGAAACCACCTGCTCGAGGAGATACATCGTAGGGCGGGAAACTTGGAAGAGACCGACCAGATATCATGAGAGGCGGTCTTTTACCTTCCAACTCGATTTGTCCTAGTAAACAAGAAATCTGCATAGTGTTTACTGTCGACCCTTTAGCACCAGATTGTACCATCAATTGGAGATTGTTGTAAGGGAACTTTTCTAGTAAACCTTCTGTCAAACAAACAGTATTTATATTATTTGTGTAAGAATCCAACATGTTCTTGTATTGCCTGTCCAAATTGGCTCTGAATTTCGGATCTTTGGTGTGCATCACTTCAATAGTTTCTTTCAACTTATCGTCGTCAACATCTACCGGCAGATCAGTTGCTTTAACTGCAGCCACCTTTCCGGCATTTCGAACTACACAGATGATATCATCTCGCTTCTTATTCGCTTCCTCAACTACCAAAATATCTTTGACGCCAAGTGTGAATCCGATCCATTGTAGATAGAACGTAAAAACTTTCGAGAATGAACTTAATAAAGCACTGGAACTATCGCCGCCATATAACTCGTACATGCAATGAACTAAGCCGTATGGTGTAGCACCATAGTGAGTTTTATCCAAAACGCCACATAAAAGTTCCCCCTTTCTAATAATAACTTCTGCCTCAGTCATAGTATTTCCATTCGAGAATGGGGTGCCTCCAGCTTTCCAAGGTCTCGGCAGTGCTTTCTGCCAGGCTTTGGCACTGATTTTAGCTTTTCCAGTCAAAGTTACACAAGGCTTCCCTTTGGGTGTCGTGTTGATGATAATTGTAGACAAAACTTGTTTGCCAGACCATAGTACCATTGGTTTCAAAATAGTAGGTGGGAGAAGTTTGATTTTGCCTGTGTGATTAGGCAAAGCTTGGAACACCAGTTGTTGGTAGTCAGATTTCGCGAAAAATGTGCCTCTCAGGGACATCCCCACACCGGAAATTACGTGATCTTGAATTAATCCACTCAAGGGCGTGCCGTCTTTAGGCACCAGATATTGTTTTCGTACGGACATTATATTATATGCTTCGCTTCTAGCAATCTCATTTTGTGGGAAATGCGCGTTCATTTCATCACCATCAAAATCGGCGTTATAGGATTTACAATTTGCATAGTGCAACCTAAGGGTTTTCTCACCTTTTAGAATCCTAGCCCTATGTGCCATCATACTCGGCTTGTGAAGAGAAGGCTGTCTATTCAAAATCATGACATCACCATTCACCAAATGCCTATGTACAATTTTCAATCCAGATGTTTTGTACTCATCTGGTGTCAACAATCTCTTTGCAAGACTCTTTCGTTTCTGTATAGACTCTGGAGGTATTCTTATTATTCTTCCATTCTCTATTTCCAATTTTTCAGCTCCTGGATGTTTATTTGGACCATTGATTACCATCTTTCTCAGTTCATCCACATTCCATTCAGTAACAGGAACAGGATATGTCAGTTTCATTGCAAAGGCATCTGGAATTCCTATTTCATCAATATCTACATTTGGGTCAGGTGTGATGACTGACCGAGCAGCAAAATTAACTCTTTTACCCATCATGTGCATTCTAATCAATCCACTCTTTTTCTCCAAAATTTGTTTGAGACCCTGACTGGTTAATCCCTGGCCTTCACAGCTGAGTATATTGTTGATACTTTTTTGGAGATCTTGCCAAACTACATGTAGCTTTTCTGGTGGTGATTTGCCCTGCACACTCTCATATGCCTGCCTTGGGAGTTGATCGAGACAGTCTATTGCATTATTTGGGTCTGAGGATGATAGAACATGTAAGACAGCTCTGGCAGCATATGCATAGTTTAATATACTCTTGTACACATTTGTTTGTGGATGCTCAACCAGTTTACCTCTTAGCACATTGCAGGGTCTAACACAAGGTGGTAAAACAGGTATTATTTGCATAAAGAATGAATTTGTGACTGGTTTTGACTTGGAGTGCTGTAGCATAGGAAAGCAATGTTTCAATATATCCTCATCATTCTCAGCTATAGCCGTGCAGTACCGTTTTATTTCATCTGGCATTAATATCTTTATACCTTTAGCATTTTTATCACCCCCCTCAGCGGTAATGTTGTACATGATTTTATTCTCTGATGTGGTTACTTTTATCAGTTTGTTTGAGCAAAAAGCACATTTCTTTGCAATGTTTATGGCTCTAAAGTAATTTGTTAAAATTTTAGCTCTCAATTTATCAATATTCTTGTTTTGAAATGTTTCTATAATTGGATCCCTCGTTTTCAACAGCTTTTGATATTTTCTTATGACTTTGCTGGGTTTGTCTGGAGAGCTCTCACTGCGGCTTGTAATATCACCAACATAATTATCTAGATCTAATGCAGCTGTAATGTGACCTGCATCAACTAACTTCAACTGAAGTTTTAATATGAACTTCATACGGTCATCCATTTGTATTTTGCAACATTTTAGGCAACTGACTCGGAATAGAGTGTAGATATTTTTGATAAATAATGGATTCATCACAACAAGCGGCAGTTCTATGTGACCAAAGTGACCAGGACAGTGTAACAAAACATTATTACAAGTGCCACATGTTTCATTCCTATCCCTGAGTGGTCCAAGTGCAGAGTCATAGAGACCGCCTTTTGTTGCGTTTCCTATCGCATCAAAACATTGCACATTGGTGATTTTTGAAACACTTAGTTTCTTGACTTCTTCATCACTGAATAGAAGAAACTGGACATATTCTGGGTCTACGGACGTCAGGCCCGATGATGATGATGAAAATGTAGAATTGTAAGCCATTTTAGATACCTGAAAATATAAATAATCTACATGTATATAAGCACTGCATTTTTATAACCTAAAACGAATGCAAGGGATAACAATTGAAGTCGAATAATCTAAGCCTGGTCCGAACCAGGTTTTGTAATTACTTTACAGGGGATTGGTAATTACTTACATGTATTAGCGACAAGCCATGAAACTTAATAACATTTTAATCCATTTGCATCAGGAAAAAAAAAGTTAGTATAAGTATACAAGAACAAAATTACTGAAGAGCACAACACAAGTCACAGCACATAGTACTTGCAAAGAGAACAAGAGAATTACCTAAGAGAGAGTCGGCCAATCAACCAGCGTGTAGTCGTCATAAAATATTGTTTAGTTTTTTTTCTCTATTGTTTCCACCCACTAGCCGTGCACGATCTAGGCTCGTATTTTTTATACATAATTAAAATTTATTTACTGGTCACAGTAAAATTTATTTACTGTGACCAGTAAATAAATTTTAATGCATTTCATTTTATGCTTCAAGTTAACAAAATCGTGTTAGTTACACTATTCATAAGTCAGGTGTGCAGATTTTAATTATCTTAGATTTTTTTAGTTGATATAAAGCAACAATCGAATCACTATTGAAAACCGGTAATATCATGATGAGTTACGTTCTATGTCCTCAATTATTTTTTTGCTATGGCAGGTCGTCCTTGCTGTCAATCAGTCAGTCAGTCAACATGGCGGCCCAAGATGAAGTTGACGTATGTGAAAGTTGGGAAGATATGGACGAAATTGGCGTAAGTGTAACTGTGAAAGCCGATCCTGGTCATTCCCCACGTCGGCGCTAGAAGGTGTCCTTTAATTGACGCATGAGCTTGTCTATTTCAGTTGGACCACAAGATTAGGCTGATGACAACTGAGTGCCCGCCAGTGAAAACTTCGCTCAAAGGTTGCAAGGTTACTGTTGAAGAAAGCGCGTGTATTGGGTCTCAGTGTGTGATGCCGGAGCCAGCTATTCGGATTCTGAAGAGACCGTCATCGCTGGGCAGCGGGTCCCTCAATGGCGAGAGAAGTGCACGCCCGATGAAGACGCTGGAACAAAGGAAAAAAGAGTATGCAGAAGCCCGCCTGAGGATCTTGGGTGAAGCCCGCAGCCCTGAAGATATTATTGACGACAAGTACGTATGGTTTCATAGTATATGTCAGTATAATTTTACATAGCACCATAAAGGGTGATGATGCATAGATCTCTTATAACTATTATATCTTATTTCGTATCCCAAGCATCTGTTTCAGGAATTTTTAAATTGTTATAACTAACTCTGTGCTCTGCAATTGCTGCTTAGTTCTATAAAGGCTTCCTTGAAATAAAAATACATTTATTATGACCAGAGACATTAGGCCTTAGTATTGTATATTATCAGTATGTATAGTTATATTGAAATAACATAAACAGATCAATGTTTTTCTACTATGTTTATAAGTGTATCATTTTCTCAATTTTCAGTCTCAGCCGGCTACAGGACAAACTCCAAGCCAATAATCTCAACGACACCCAAAATGCTGGTAAGACGAAAATCACACAAACAGACAATAATACCAAAGGTAAAGAGCGGAAGGTCCTCGCACGACTGCCGCCGGGCGCCACCGCCGCTGGCGTGTTCCCCTCGCCCCCGCCACGAGGCGTGCTCGTCATCCGCACTCCGCGGGGCCCAGACGGCACCAAAGGCTTTCTAAACAGGTAGCACCACCGACAATTTAATTCACTGGCAAAAACATTATCACATCCATCCATTTCCCTTTAAATTTGAATAAAATTTCAAGTCACTGTTGTTTCACATAATAGTTATGTAATTCTAATTGATTTTGACATGATAAGTTTATATTCTTATTAAATTTTAGGTTACAAACGGTTACTGAAGGGTCACCTCCTGTCATATCCTCATATAAGTCCATCCTAGTGGCCTAATGCATATTGATGGAAACCCTTTGTAATACTAAATTATAAAATATATTCAAAAAGGTATAATATGGAAGTAGCAGGTCCAAATTCACAAATCTGATCATTTTCCAATCAACAACTAATGGTTAATGATCATTGTCAACCGAATGTGTTGTATTCATTGAATGTTTAATTTAATCATGTCTTTAAATTAATTAGAAATTGTGTATCATAATAAAGATGAAAATTATAAGTGCTCATTTCAGGGAACAAACTATTTTATTGTTATTTGTGATGTTTTTGTTGTGCAAAGCATTCAATTCAAATTTTATAAAATGAACACTGTCTAGCCTTGTGCATTCACATATATTATTTACATATATGATGCATACTTTATTGTTACATTTCAAATGAATAATTGAATTCACAAACTCAATGAAATTAGGGGAATTAAATACCACGGTGTGAATATGATTGATACAATTACTAAAAAAAATTCAAAGTTTTTAGCATTAAACTTTTTATATACAGTTTTTTCTACGTAGTATATTTTTAAGGTAAGATAATGCTAATTGTATATTTATAGTACCTATATTATTTTAGTATGTTAAGATTTTTCGATGCATTTGCAGTGTATGTGTCCAGTTCAATTTGCAGGGAGAATTCCCTGTAATGTTTCAACTATCCATAATGAAATTCATTTATGAATCATGCGTGCACTTACTAGATTTTGTTGCTATTATTTATTAAAAAATAACTGGAGTTAGCACAAACATTGCGAATAAGCATTTTAAGCATGACTGATGTGTGTATGGAAGCCGGCCATGTATTATTATGATTATAATTTAGTATGGTGAAAAGGTATGGTACCGTAACGATACCATCGCATGGCTACGCGAAGCGAAAAATACTTATTGTAATGATTTCAAGGCTCGTTTTGGTATATTTTCGCACACTGCGACCGGGAGAGATGATGAAGACCAGAAAGACGGAGAAAACTGGCAAATCGGGTCGCACTCATATACAAAACCTCACCTGCCTCAGCCTCCTCGCCTGTCTCAGTCACGGTGTACAGTCTTGCAGAAAATTAACTCCACATGTTACATATTTAACTTACAAGTTATAAGTCATGTGTAGGTACAGGCGTGGCCAAAAGTTATAATCATAAAAATACTGTCCGCACTAAACCAACGCTAGTATAAGTCTACATAATATAACGAGGATTGTGATATAGAATAGATCGACTTATTGCAAACCTTACCATGTTTTGACTGTATAAGTACATTTTGAGATGCATTTTCTTATATATGATATGCTTTTGAACTTGAATTTTCATGATTATGTGAACATTTTGGTTTCTCTACTATGTGGTACCAGGTTCCCGCCGCAGCCAAAGCCTGGGGGGCGGGATTATTATCAGTAAAATGTGGTAAGCAAATTAGCGCTCATAGGAAAAGAAGGCTGCCAGAATATTGAGCAAGGCAAAGACGTTTTAAGCAGGTAGCTGATAATTTCAGACCGCCACTGCTTGTTACGTCATTCGTTGTGATAGCCAATGCTAAAACAATTAGTAATTACGTCACATCACGCAAGTTCGTTAGCATACACGTATAAGAATGCGACTATGAATAGTATTTTGTGTAATGAACGTTCCTCTTGAACAAAATGGGACTGATGGAATTGTTAATCTTACATTTTGTAAGCTAGGTAATAGCTATAACTTGTAAAAAGTGTTGCCAGATATGCAAAATATATCGAACTACTTTTATATTCACTGGTTTAGTAGCCTAGAAAAAAAAAACATCTGATAAGATAATTAAAGAATGCAATTGTACAGTATTTTTTAAATTAAGGTTATGGTACACATCAAAACGAGTCGCGTGTCACTTTAACAAATCAAAAAACGGTGTTATATTTTGTCATTGTCTATGGCATGTAGGTGAAGTGACTTAAGCGAGCGAACGTTTCCTTCGCGCCGTTTTCGTCAGCCCGCGAAATTCGCACGCTCTAGTTCCGAAATAATCCCGGCAGGATCGCGCAAGCGTATTTTCGCTCGCTCGTGAAATTTCTTTTATTATCATTTAACATGCTTGTTGCTCGAACTTACAAAACAATCTATGATCTTTCTTATTGTGCGCCATAGCCTTAAGAACTGTGAAGTATTTTATTAGGTACTACTTACTACCTAATCTATCTTATCTATCATACTTTCAAAACGTATTTGCTATACTTACAGGGTAAAGACGCAAATCGTATATCAGCTTCGTCTTTATTCGTGTTACACACGCTGATAAAGTGCTTTGTGTGAGAAAGATTTTTTAAATAAGAGCGAAGGTGAATTATCATTGCGGGGTGAATAAAAATAAACCGCCCATTAGGTACAAACAGGGCCCGGACAAGTCGTTCAATGAACTTAAGTCGTTCAAGGGGATTCCTATTAATCGGTACTCCCTACAATTTTACTTACATATCGAACGAGTGGCCTAATAACGTCACATCCCGTATGAAGGGGACTTCCCAAGGCTTCCTGGGTTTGAATCCAAATTTAAAAAAAATACTAACTTTGTCTATGAGGGTCATAGGTTTGTGTTAAATGGGAAACTCTTTCGAAAGGGTTTTGCGGTTAACTTACCCAACTCATAAACTTAGTGTTATAGGAAAGGCCTTTGAAAAGGTAAGCCAAGTGAATGGGTAATCATAAGACAAACCTGGCAGCAGTAAGGTCGTTAAATACGCAATGAAAGCCCGTTCATAGGCTTTCCGCATCCAGGCCCTGGGTGCAAAATCCTATGCTGAGGTGAATTCCTCGTTAAACGTGAATTTTTACTCACCTCGTGTTATTCACCCTAATTAGTTAAATTTAAATTATATTTGAGTGTCGTATACTACACCACTATAATATTGTCACGGAAACACATTAATTACCTAGTTGCTGATTTTGACCTTTTGAACGCCGAAGTGCTTTATACTTAAAATATTTCTGTTATATTGCTTAAGTTACTCTGAGAATTATAGTTTAGCAGTGTATCTAGCTTCTAGCCCGTCATAGGGCGTAGGTGTTCAAAAGATAACTTAAGTAGGTGATACAAATATTGACATATATAAAACTATATTTTTTCATCATGACCGAATAACCCCCAACGTTAGGTGATTAGTGAATAATTTAAGGTTTATTTATTTAATTAACACAATATAAAGACGATCATTTTAAAGTCACCAAAAATTCTATAGGCATTGTTTGGTAGCGAAATTGTTATAAATCTTTTGTACATAAAACAGTTCATTTATGAACTAATTTTGTAGTGCCAATGTAATGTGTTTATTGCGTCGTATATTGTATACTGAAACGTAATGTTATCTGGATATTGGTTTGGCGAAGTCGAGGCGAGTACTCGTCTCGGCTCGTCACGCACGAACTAAAAACGACTCGCCTATATTCGTCCGAGTGTGTGCTTTTTGGCACAGGCCTCCATCGACGTACAATTCAGGGGGCTCACCATGAACTCTTATTTCCAAATGGCGAATCAAAATAGCGAAATAAGTTTCCGCTAGATATGTCTCAGTCTCATTGTAGTTTTGACCGACAACGTTTGGAAAAACGATTGTTATTTTATGAGTAATTAAAGCTAGCGGAGAGTCGAAGAGCATCGAAGCGTAAAACTCTTCAGATATAAGCGAAGTTGCAGGAATGCGCGCGTATTCGCGATGAACGTTAGTTGAGGATTTGCGTTTATGCTTTGGTTCGCGTAGTAGGCGCTTGGGTTCGCGCAAACGCGCGGGCACAAATCAGCGCCGGTCCGTCGCAGACGCGCGTATTCCGTAGAATGTGCGCGTCTATTTTATCTCGGAAGAAATATGGCCATTACGTTGTAGAGATAAGGCTGAATTCGTTACGGTAACTTTTAGAATGACGCTCCGACTCTGCGCTAGCTTGAATTGACCCTTAGGTTAATTGTGTATTATTGAGTTAAATGATTAAATTGCCAGGCAATTCAGTATACTGCCTAGAAATAAGATTTCGTAGTACGCCGCCTGGCCGTAGTCTATGCATATAGGAATAAAGATGGCGGTTCACTTAAACTAGTCATAATTTCGTCATGCTCACATTGAGATTTTTGAGTAGGATCTCGTGAATTGTCATCTTTATACACGCTGCGGTTTGTTTTGGTGCAACCATACATACTTATAACCCGATGTTATAATTTTCAATTATTTTTCATAACTAATAACGTTGTGGACATTACAAAAATTATGAGAAGCAGTGGCCAGATCGACTGCCGACCTCGCTCGGGCTATTGGCGAGGCAAATGTCGCGGCGAACGCTCGCTCTGCCTCGCTCGGTAAGGGCGAAGCAGCGCGAACGTTTGCCGGGTCGTCCGTTCGTGAGCTTGGGGTACAAGCACTATTATTTTAATATAATTTGTCACTACAAAAATGACAAAATATCAAAGTTATATTAAATTAGTACTGCTTTGGGAGATAGTGTTATGGGGACTGGCCCGTGGTCAGTCTTTATATGACCGTTTGAGGATTGTTCACAGAATAAAATGGCGTAGTTTCTGCGGCATTTTATTCGGCATATTACTTATATCGGCCGCCATGTTTATTCAATCACAGCGACATCTAGTTAAATCTAAATGAATACCACAGTCAATACCCCTGAATTTATAATCGTGCTAAACTTTATCAAACGTCATATACCTAGTATTGCGCAAAGCAAAACTCTTGTGCGCAGTACTATATGACGTTTGATAAAGTTATAAAACGTCTATAAATTCAAAGGTTAGTGTATGTTATTTTGAAATATTCTCTTATCTTTGTAGCGTCCACAATTGTTATATTCTTGTTGCACAGTATGGCAATGACCAACCAACTCTCTTTATCTAATAAGTCATAGGTATTTTAGTTTGTAAATTTATATTTTAACCGAAACATTATTAAAAACTGTTAAAATATTACTCGTTTCATTTAAAATGACCAACTAAAAAGAAATAAGTACCTGCCTAATTTACGAAATAAGAATTATGCACATGATGTCGTGAGATTATATAGATCTTGATTGCATTATGAAATATCAGAAAACATAAAGATTGTCGGTCTGATATTAACTTATTTAATATACTTGAAAATAAACTAGTTTCCAGTCACACTCATTAACATAATTATCAGAACTGGATTTTATATAATAACCTTCCAATTTGAATGTGTGTCTGTTACTAATCTTTGTTTTTACCAAATAGCTCTGAACACAACAAAATTAAATTTCTTTAAGACCTTAGTAGTTAATATTTTATGATTGAAAATCGTCGAACCAATTTTTTTTTATTTTCGACGTCATATCATGCTGAGCCATCAAACAAATTCAACCATCTTCTCGACACGAGCTAACAAACCGAAAAACACTGTGTAATTGGTACATTAGTTCTGGAGCATAAAATACCTCCGACGATAAATGTTTAGCGGGAAAGGGAAGATCTTCCAGCCAGGCGGGCTGTATGCCTGGCGAGGCGGCCGCTATGTCCCATCGGTTGTTGTCGGGTGCTCCGAAAACTCATAGCGCGTTTTAGGATTGTATGGAGACCTGTCAATTGTTATGAATGTCGTTTGCAGCGCCATCTATGTAGCTTGTGGAGAGGTTGAAGAGGTCGCTACAAATGTATACCAACCGTTTGCCTTTCGTTGGTTGTTCAGGACACAAGCATAGTCACAGCACAAACTGCAGTCGTCTGTTTACAAACAGAACGAGTTTCCGACACTAGTAACTGTAGGTAGTTAGTTGACGACGAGCGTCGAGTCGTGCCACTAGCGTCCAGCATGGCGGCCTTAGACCACCTCAGTGAAAGGGACAAAGCCGTGTTGAGGAGTATCTTCGATCCCACGGTGACAATTGGAGATGTGGTCGAAGATGGCGATAATTTCGTGGAAGATGAACCAGGTAAGTGATTTAAATGTCTTAGTAATTTTATGAGGCCTGTTGAACTTTATGCACAATTTATTTGTGAGAATGCGTATTAGCTATTTGTCGAAGAAGTTGTGGATAGGGTTTAGTAGCACATTATAAACAGGTCCTTGTTAATAAATGCGTTCAATTTATTGTTTAGTATAGTATACATAACTTACAAGGTGTCTAGGTAAATTGATCGTGTATAAATACCTGGTTACTGGTTAATTATTTACTCTGTACATACCTACCTATTTAATAATATCTGCGTTTAAATTTTAAGCTATAGTTTTATGTATCGTAGTAGGCATCTATAAGGTTATAACTATAAAAAATAGAATTATAACTATAAAGTTTACAGGTGTAAACTCGACATGGGTCAGTATGGGGACCTCCGAAACTATAAGGGATAGAAAAATATGATCTATCGAACCATGTAGTAGATTTTAGAGATGAGACAAACTAATGCAGTTTGTCTCATCTAATAAATTTGTAAAGTTTCGATGTTCCCCTTACTGACCTATTTCGATGTTAGATCCTGTATATCCATTCGCAATTACACACGTCTGACATGTACAAACCTACCTAATGCGTTTAAAATAATGTAGGTAGGTACTTATATCGTTCACCCTAGAAATTCACCCCAAAAAAGTTAAGTTTAATTTTAATCGAAAATCTGAGCAGTTTAAAAAGTGGACGAATGTCTGACATGATTAGATCATTGGTTCAATCATTCTCAGAGCCATCAACGGACGCATACAAAGAGACCAAATCGCTGTGCGCTAAAGGTGTTCAGCTAGCTGAAGGCGGCAAGCTGGAAGAAGCTTTAGAAGTCATAAACAAGGGCATAGAAGCTGCGCCACAGAGAGCAGCAGCTTACAACGATAGAGCTCAATTGTTCCGGCTTATGCTGAGGGATGATGGTAAGTATTTTGTTTTTCTGTATTCCACGCCGTCGCCGTTCTGTATCATCTTAGCTTTGTAGCGTTCGCGTTTCTGAACGCATCGTTTGGGGTGTAATGTTGGTAGACAGGCACGATGGTAGAGCGTTTTTGGCGGGCCCTAGGCCAGTTAATTAATTGAGACAATGTTGTATTTTTCCCTACATTCTTTGTGATTGTGGTGTATTTTACTTTTATATGTGATTTCCCATTAAGCCTGTTGTGATGTAAAATCAATAGGGGTTTTATTTCCCCTAAAAACAATTACGAGACGAAGCATTAAGAGTGCTTCAGCTTCCTATTACTTAGTGATTTCTGTGCACTTCTTAAAACGGTTCCTAACAATATAAAAAATATTTGCAGATGCTATAGCGGACATCGACCGTGTCATAGAACTTACGGTGGGTAAGAGGACCCGCGCACGCGCGCTGGCGTTGTGCCAGCGAGGCGTGCTCCTGCGCAAGCGCGGCGCGGGCGACGAGGCTCGCGCCGCCTTCTCCGCAGCTGCTGAGTTGGGAAGCAGTTTCGCGAAGAAACAGGTGAGTTTAGTATGTAGTTATGTATGTATAGGTATACCTTCCATGTTTAATGTTCGGTTATGACACCTAATAATAATAATGATAATGATGGTTATGATGGTTCGGTCATATATGTATGATAATCATCTGAGAGAGATATCGCTACCGTCAAATAACCCGATATTTTCTAGTGAGAACTTGCATTCCAAAATATTTTTTTTTCTTGATTTTGTTACATACTTACGCCAAACGCTTATTGCCAAAGAAATAATTCAGACGGAGGGTCGCGAAAAACATAATGAGGCAAAGATTGAAGCAAAGCCGATTTGTGTAGTACACGCGAATTCAGTCATTGCGTAGGTACACGCGAATTCGGTTGTACCTACTACACAAATGGGCTTGGTATATATTTTGTGCTTCATTTTGTTCGTGACATTGCGTCTATATGGTTACTAGTTCAGAGCTTACAAAAAAAAACTTTCAGGTGGTTGAAATGAATCCCTACGCTGCTCTGTGCAACCAAATGTTGAGCCAAGTAATGCGCGGGGATACGGAAATCAAGTTATAATAAAAATACATTAGAAGCTGGCGTTTGCTGGGGATTTTTGAAAAGGTATGTATACTAACATACTACGGTAAAATTAACGATGTTTTAAAATAAGATGCGATACGACAGGCAAGTACTTTTATGATACTGTCCGTAAGTCCGGAGGACTTGCTGTAAAGGTGCTAGCGAAGTTAAATATGCGTAAAAAGGTTTTTTAGTCTGTCCGGCGGTAGGTGGTTGTATCGCTGTGACCGTGCGAATGGTTAATGATTCGCCACTTGAAACATTTGCCAGAATATTTCAGGCTCCCGACTGATCGTAACGATTCTTCACCTCGTATGCTTTTTCCAATGGCATTGAACGGTAATTAACGTTTCACTCACATGAGGCAAATGGTCCCTGGCTTGCCAGTCCCAGTGTGCGTTTTAGTAACCCCGGCTTGAGTTTGAGTGGCCATTATAATACCAAGGGTAGGTTCTTCACCTACCCTTGGTATTATAATGTCAGAGTTAAAACCAGGAATCCCCCCTACTTTACGAGCCCTTCGAATCTTAGGAGAACTTGAATTCCAAGGATAGTGTAGAAAATTAATCGCTCGAGAAAATGTGTGGGCTTAAAAATGAAACGCATAAAATCTAATGGATTAGAAATTTATATTGTTGAGTACAATCGACATTCACTTTCGAGAAAATTCCATACAAACAACCAGAGATCCCAGTTAACAGATCTACACAGTGAACCTATCGCCGGCAGGTGCCCGTGCGCCCCAAAAATCCTTGAAAATGACAAATTTAATACTACAAATCGAAATACTTGCAATACACTATAGATATTAATAATAAAATCACGTAAAACGCGATCGTGTGCAGACGTTAAAGAGGCTTTGGTAGTTGTAACCGCGCACAATCGCATTTTACTAATTAAAAATTAGTTAAAATTCAAAAATTTTATAATGATGAATTAATTCTAGTGAAGGGCGACGACGACAGTTGACTTGTATCGCGGACTAAGAAAATTTTAAGCCCAAATGCCGTACAAACCTAGCCGATCACGTTGAGTTACACGCGTCGCCTTGAAGCTGTATCGGCTAGGTTTCGATATGCGTGCGTAAAAACACGCATGTTTTTTGGGCATGTTTTTTTTGCGTCAAAACTTTGTAAGCGACATTTGGTGCAAGCATTTTTTTTCTTAGTCTGTGACTGGTGTAAAGAAAAAAAGTGCATATTGATTTCTTATATTTACGCGAATACTACACATTGAAATAAAACTATTTTTTAAGGATTTTATCGCGTTTATTTTTCGTTTTTACGTTCCCGACGTTTCGGCTGCTTTACAGCAACCATGGTCACGGGAGGACTGAGGTGGTTGACGTCCTGGTGTCATAGTTAGGACGTCAACCACCTCAGTCCTCCCGTGACCATGGTTGCTGTAAAGCAGCCGAAACGTCGGGAACGTAAAAACGAAAAATAAACGCGATAAAATCCTTAAAAAATAGTTTTATTTCAAAAAAAGTGCACTTTATTATTCCTAAGCATTTGGGGTCTTTTATTTTTCTTATCGCGCAAACTTACACCGAAGAGTTGTTTCGTTTTGAACAAAAAAAATGTAATGAAAAGAAAATGTTTTGGCACATATTGTATTTCTTAAATAAATAATGTTATAATAGGAAAATTCTATTGAGTTAGCTATATTACAAGAGCCGAACAACTCTTCTTGGCAGCCCGTAAAACGATGGCATATCGTACAAATAGCAATAAAATATCACAGACTTGTTAGAATATTCAGACAATACACAGTGTGAGCTACACGTGCAGCCTAAAAAAACTCGTACACACACGTACCCACGCCCTTATACATGTATAAAAAAAAACTATGTCCAGAACTATTCTTAGTCTATTTACTAGGCAAACAATTTTGTATGTGGTAACATTTACTAGTACTGTTGGGGGACCATAGGGGCTGGTAAATTGAGACCTCTAGTGTTTCGAAGGACCTGGAAGTTTTTTCAAACATGTACCGCATCAGTTGGAAGAAGATCTTTGCTCAGATTGTACAGGGCAGCAGAAAATGAGAACCAACAACCATTGTTCTCCCACACGAAGTTCCTGGCGAGGACCAGTTCAGCCCGGCATTTCTAAAGGAGGGTGATGGCAGCTTGGTCGATGCTTCAATACACAATTGAAAATGGCCCAATTCACTGCGAATAAAAAGAATGTGGCTTCACTTTGCTAGTGGCAACGTTACATCTGAAATTCTAAACAAGTCTGTGTAAAATATAGAATAACAAATATCGCGCAATATACCGAAAAAAATGTTGATTTAGCAATAATAAAAAAAGTTAGTTGGTATGATTTTTTTTTACAATTAAGTAACCGATTTTGCAAACACATGTCATAATTATTTTTTTTATGACTCGTTTCAGTACTTTGTACGATATTTAATAATAATTTCATACGAACACGGCCAAGATGAGAAAATTACTTTTCAGGATTTTTCTATCATATCAAATTACAGAAGTGCTTTAATCCTTAGTCTAAATCGAACAGAGTGCAAAAACTTTTCTTTTTAAAGTTTTTTTTTCTTTCAGATGGGAAGTATAACTTAGTTATGGCTGATGTTGTAAAAAGTACATATACACTAGTAGACAAAAAGAAAAAATATAATTGCTTGAAATAAGTACCACTAGATACTTACCCCCAAATTTATAGACATTTTATAACTTTATCAAACGTCATATAGTACTGCGCACAAGAGTTTTGCTTTGCGCAGTACTATACGACGTTTGATAAAGTTATAAAACTCCTGTAAATTCGAGGGTATACTAGGAAATCACAAAATGTTTAGTGAAGACAAATTATCGGTACATAATATTTAAATCGATGACTACTTTTGTATGGAAAAATATTTACAATTTTTGTTTTTGGCACAGATGGCGGTGCGACCAGCGACAACACATCGCCAATGTAAAACATTTAAACACTCTAATATTATATAGTAAAATATTTCATTACGAAGTACACTAAAACCTGTATCAACTACGGGCTTAATCTATATTGTAAGGTAAATATTAGGCCTATAAATGTATGATGGATGACTAAATATTTTTAAGAGATAATAACTGTCCCGATTTATTAAGGGGGAAGCTCAGGGTCAGGGCGCGAAATTCAAAATGTCAATGATTTTTATTTTTTTACGAAATAAAGATGATGTCCAAATTTTTCGTAAAAAAATAACCACTGACATATAAACCATTGACATTTTGAATTTCGCGCCCTGACCCTGAGCTTCCACCTTAAGCACGATAAATTAGCAATACGAATAACACATTACCATTTTGATGGTTGTCAAAGATATGTCTATAGACAACCTTTTATAATTAGGTAAATAAAATAAATAACTAAACTAGATTTTACACGACTTATTATTGACATCCTTTTCATAAATTCAATAAAGAACAGTACGTTAGATCGTGTCCAAGTGAAGAATCTAGAACCACGTACAATTTAAAGAACGTACTCATTTTTTTTTTATTTCTTGACGTACCTATACTTTTATTATGGTTTGGGTTTCAAATATATGACAACTAACAAAATTAAAAATGCAAAAGGACACGTGACTTAGGAAGAGCAACTTAACTCTAATAATTATGATTTATAACAATCAAACTATGCTAAACAATATCAAGATATTTAAAACTAATTCTCACTGAACACGTACGATAACTATTTAACATTTAATTATAGCATTCTGTAAGACTTCCAAAGTTCATAAGAGTGGAACATATAATCAGTCGCGACTTATAGCTATCTAGCCATAGGGCCGGGCTGTTCAGACGTCTTACCGACACTTTAAACGAGATGAAAATTATGCCATCAACACCTGATCTAAGGCCGAGCGCGCAAGCCTTCCGGGAAAAAACAACCCGCGGTTTGCCGCAGTGCGCTCTCGGCTTTTGTAGATTGACGTGCTTGCCATTGTCAGTCGCGCTAACAGGTATATTGTGTGCCTACTTTCCCCGCAACGACTTAAATAAAACTGAAGTTTTCGGACATACCTGGTGTCAAGATTTAAACGCCTCAGTTCCAAAAGGTATTGACATTGTCGCGAAAGACAAGAGAAGGGAAGCAAATTTAATTGAACATTACATTTTGAACTTTTGAAGTCCATCTAGTAAGGTGCAATTGCATGCCGTCGACGTCGCGACGGTAGTCGAGAGAAATCTCGGGAAGGAGCGCTACCCAAAACAATGGAGATAAAGTTCAAAATCCAATGTACAATTAGCATCGCTTCCCGTGCCTTCTTTTCCGCGGCCATGTATACTGACCCTTACAAATACCATTCATACTCTCATGATATGATATGATACCTTCTAGATATAATTTCCATAGATTTTGTTCTATCATAGTCGCGGCAGAATTTCTAGAACCAAGTCACAGAAATAGATGTTCCCCCAACACTTAAAATTAATATGGTCAAGCGTTATAACATACCTAAGTATATGTAAGTATATTTGTGATACGATAAAAATACTTTTTGGAAATGATTTAAATAAAAGCGGTTGGCTACAGTTTTCAAGGAAACTATGATTCCAATCTAGAATCATATACCTACATAAATATGTCACAATAGTCCAAATATGTGACAATATCGGAATCTATGATCATAGACAAAATAATATTATAACGTGTCAAAGATATTTGATCAACTAATATCCCCGTGACGTTGAAATGTTGATTACCAAATTAAAATACTGTTGTGTCTATTTAATAAGTTGACTCGCACTAAGCTCCAGTGCAGTCGCTATACAGCTACTGTAGGTACTTTGGGAGTTTTAAGATGGCAATACAGCACTTTCGTCGACTCGAGCCAGTGTTATCGGTGAGCCAAAGAGTAAATTTTCGGTATGGAGTATACCAATGCAGTTGGAATAATATCAACAGATTGCTGAAATTATTGCGTCAAATAATGTCACAGCAACTCAACTTGGTTCGTTCGGACGAGAAGCAATAAGTTTGTGACTTGGTGTGTAAACCTTTTTGATTAGTGACTACGTCTTATTCTGTCATGAGAAATAACATTTAAACGTGCATCAAGTATATCAGAGTAAACTAAGCCTTATTTACAAGTGAGATCTTATATTAACGGTTATATAGCTACGAGTTTCATAAACATTATTTATTTTATTATTGTAATCTAACTGACCAAGTCAGAGTAAAATAGGATGTCGAAGGCATAAGCTAGCAGAGACTAATTCAGAAGTAATGAGAGGTTAAAATAATAATTGGAAAAATAGATTTTTTTTATGTGGCAACACTGTTGCTGTCAAAATATAATGCTGTGCCGTATTTAGCAGCCATTAGAAAAGGACGTTTTGATAGATAATTTTGGCGAAAACAGATTGATACAAGCAGCTTATATGACAGAAAAACTTGTTGACAGATGGCACATTGGACCAGTCCTACATTTTTATTCAGGTTTTGTTATATAGTTACAGATGCAGTATTGCCAACATGACGGCAACACAATAATATTTTTTTTATTTTATTTTGTTTTACGGCCCTGGGTACTAGCCCTTTGCAGGCTATCAGTAGTAAATTGCCGTTAATATTTCTTGTGTTGCCTTATTGATGGTCACATAATGAAAATAGGGACAGAGTTAAAGAGCTAATTCTAATTATTAATACCTACGAGCTGATTGGAGTATTTGGAGCTTTATTATAATATATTATAAACACTATCGCGAAACTACCCAAATAATACTTTCGGTATAATCATGATACCATTTCAGAAAATGCTATGCATAATATGATATATCATCAAATTGATTGAATAAAAATATAATCGATAACAATACCAGCAAAATAATTTGATAAGTAACAAAACATAATATTAATATGATAACTAAAAATAATTACTAACATATTTATACAGACATCATAATAAGATTATTAATAAGCAATAAAAATATTAAACTTAAAAAAATAATGCACCATTTCATAAACAGTGTTTATAATGATTTGCGGAATCGCGGGGTTGCGTCTGTGTGCGTGCGCGCACACGAGACAGGAGTGTGGGTGGGAAGAGCGAAATGCCCGCTACTCTTGTCTCCCTCTCCAGCTGATATTAAACCTATATTGCCGGCCCATTTTCAAATAAAATTGGTATAAATATATTTAAATATCACATATAACTAAATAATAGCTATATTACCAGCAGCGCCCCTAGCCAGAACGTGTGGTATTATTGCTATATATAGATTAATTGGAAAACATATATGGATGGTTGTCTAATGAAAACTATGCATTAACATACACCGGGAAATCATGTATGAGATAAAATTATATATGAACTTACAATTTATTAAATGAAAAGAAAATTATTGCGATATAAAACGACCGACGAAAAAGGTTTTTTTTAAACACGAAAATGAGCCAACGCGTCCTAAATTAACACTTAATCCTATTTCAAAGAAATACTATTTATCTAAATCTAGATGAATCGTTAGCGAAGCCGTCAAAACTATGACGTACCAAGAATACCATTAAAATATGAGACTGAATAAGAATACTATTATATTATGAGAGTGAGGGAGAGAGAGTGCACTTGTGTTTGCGCACACACTTGTGCACTATAAAATCTCCTGCGCAGATGGCTAGTCTCCATTGAGATTAGCGCCGCTGTGGCCGAAACACAGTCAGGAGAACTATTATTATTATTAATATTAAAATATTACGCTAAAAATACATTTTATTACAATTCAATTTAGAATCAAATGCTTTCTTTTTCTTTTTTTATTTAAATCCACATCGATTAATCTAGCAAGAGTGTTTACACGATTTTAGAGTTTATTATTTCCTTTTATTATAGCGATTTAATTTTAATTAAGTTAGTAAGGCTATTTAGTAGACGATTACTGACAGCCGGTGGCCGTTATGATTTGTATCGAGATTAGAAAGACGCAACTATTACTATTTACTTACTCTATAAACCAAGTTATATTAATTATCTTTAAAATATATCCCATGTTTATAAGTTTACTAAAATAAATTAAAAAATAAAAGATAAGTAGATTTCCGTTCTAAACTGAAAAGGATTATTACTTAGATAAATATTATTAGAAATGTTTTTTTTAATTACCTATTACAAATATGTCATATAATACCGATACAAATCTAATCGAGACGAAATCACAAACACACGTTAAGTGAACATACATCGTACAAACATACAGTCGAGCTCATACAAACCACGATTAGAATATACATCACAAAAATGCAATCACCACAGTGTGAGAGGTACCTTAAAAACAAATTAACACGCATAGACAATGAAAACTTAATGTTGACAGCCCTATACAGCTGTCATAATTAAAAAGTAAAAATCTAATGGCCTTGGGGTAGGTAATATTAATGGCCTGTGACCCCCCCAACAAGGCGGGAGAAGGACCACCGTGGGGTTTTAGTCGGTAAAAGTCCGGCATAACCCGCTTGCGTCCCTCGGGGCTTGCGGGTATCCATGAGGATTTCCCCACGCAAAAAAAAAAAAAAAAAGTTATATTAATGGCCAAGGTCCAATAAGAGATTCAAAATAATAATGAGCTCATATTATAAAAAAAATAAACACAAGTTTAGGTTACGTTACGCGATGCGTAAAAAAATGCTTTTATCGACAGGTAAATAGTAAATGAAAAGAAAACGCTAGCTTGATTTTAAGCAAGTTATACGTAGCGTAAACTAACTTTTAAACTCCACTAAGGACACCTAGCAACATTACAATAATATTTGCCATCCATACGACACGACATTATATACAAATACAACGAGCGAATACTGATATGTTGACACGAGAAACGAAACGACACAGCCAGACGCGATCTGTCAAAATTGCAAGCGAATATAAACTTTCAAACACTTTTAATAGTAGCGAATTTTGACAGAAAGTATAGTATACTATACTATAGTATAGTATGTGTGTGTACTGAGTGGGTGACCATACGAACATTAATTAAGTATACAAAAATGGCCCCAAGATTATGATATAGAGATTAGCAATGAGTCGAGATTCTAAAGCGATGTTACCATACAACAAAATATTGTCAAAGACGAATAGAGAGCGAATCCAACGTGTTTCTATCTCATTTATTATTGCTTAGCAAAATTCGTTGAATTTCTTTGCGTACATAATTATTATTGAATAAATTATTGCGAAGAACTACACTTAGGACTTAGGTATAACCAAACTAATCTACGAAATTTCTACATCGATATTATGCATAAATTAGAGATTACACGAACGATTGCGCAAGCGCAATTTGAAATATCGATAAGAAAATATAAAATAGTCGAATTGAGTCATGTCGTATGGGATGGGTGAAAAGAATATGATTTATTAAAATTAAAAAGTAATTAAATAAGGGAATGAACAAACACTTCCTATTACGCGTTCCTCTGAAGAGCCTAAGGATTATATTCCCTCCTAGAATCAGTACAGTGATTGGAACATAACAGTCGAGAGTGAGATAGCGAACGACCGGCGCCGTGTGAGTGACAGAGTCGAGAGATGTAGTGATGGCTTCTACTCGTGCCGCAGCCGACACGTCGGTCCGCCACCGAGTCAGCCTCGGTGATGACGAGAGATTCAACCCTGAAATATGTTATGTAAAGTTTATTTTAGTTTCAGATTCTTGAGTGTTCCTCGACAGCATTCGCTCCTAGAATCGGTATTACTTTTGTCCAGAGAAACAGAGGTCTTTGCCTACCGTTGCTTAAGCGCAATCTTATCTTTATCTGTACCTTAGGTTAAAGAAACGTAAGTATCTTCCGTCCCACTCTCACCGTAGACTTCATAAATAAGAGTAGTAGAGTAGAGTAACAGCATAATTTCTCTATGAAGTTAACATTACAACAGGACTGCCTGCTTACCTTACTCGTCTGATGAGAGTATAAAGAAAGACCATCCCTTGAGTGGTCCCAAATTAGATTCGGATATTTGAGGAGTCGTTTATTTACATCTCATTTGTTTGTTTGTCTTTATACTATAATCTGACGAGTAGGCCTATCTGTACAGAGAGAAATAATACATAAGAGTTAATCAAATACTTATGTATTAGTTAATCAGCATGATAGCTGTCATTATATTTTAATAAAAACTTGAGAAGTGTCAAGGGACACCCGGATGGCACGAAGTTCCTTTATTATTTTTTATTATTTATTATGTACAAATAATCAATAATTTTGGGAAACAAAAATATATCGCCCCCGGGTGGGCTCGAACCACCAACCTTTCGGTTAACAGCCGAACGCGCTAGCCAATTGCGCCACGGATGCACTTGTGCAATTTCTCGAAAATACTGACCATTATGTAAATGCAAACGACAAAGATAGCAAAAAGTGTCGTTACAACTTGTCGTCTTAATTTTTTCCGTCTAGCCCCCTTTCCCAATACTATTTAATTATATTTTCATTATTATTTCTGTTATTATTTTAATAGTTTGGGACCGTACCGTAAGTATGTTCGTCTGGCGATATTATTATTGATCATGGGTAAGTGATTATGGCAGTGGTTCACCTGTGCCGCTCAGACGTGCTGCACGAACTCGGGGTTGAGGAAGGAGAAGCCCATGAACTCAGTCTGGTCGAGGTTCATCATGAACAGCTTGTCCGTGGGCGTCAGCTCCGTCTTCTCCTGGGTGAACTGCTTGTCGAAGTTCGACACGTCCTTGCGGTGTTTCTACATAATACACGATATTATTAATTTAAAACGAAAGTCGTGTTAGTTATATTTGTAACTCAAGAACAACTCAATCATAAAAATCGGCCCAACGGAACAGGGATCTCTTGCCCAAAATCGTTTGAGAATCCCTGGCCTAAACCGTACCATTGATTATCAGCATAATTAATACACTAAACAGGTGATTTGCACACGAGCAAACTAATATCCCAGAGAAGAGAGCCGGGGCTTGAACCATCACAACTTGTTTTCTAGCTAGTTTTACTCCCTACCAGCTTTTCTTTTTAACCGATTTTTTTTTATTTTTTTTTTATATATTTATAGGCAAGTATTTGATCTCGATCTCACCTGATGGTAAGTGACGATGAGATCTACGATGGAGCATACTTGCCTAGGTAGGAAGGCGGCAGTAGATCGAGACGCTACATTCACTAGGCACATGCAGCGCAACTGATCTGACCCGCCATCCATGAATGGCAACACCGAACATCATGCCGGAACACGGCTAGGCCGCTTGGCGACATGGCTTTGTTCAGTGGGTGGTGACTAACCACGGCCGAAGCCTACCACCAGTAGAGTTGTCACCTAGTTGGCACCACCCAGGGTCACGTGTAGGGTATCTCGAGGGTACTTAATTCTCCTACGGACGAAGGTGACTTGACCCCATAAACCGACTTCAAAAAGGAGGAGGTTCTCAATTCGGTTGTATTTTTTTTTGCTCACGATCTTGGGCTTGAAGGGCGGCTGCACGTCGCGCGCCTCGACGCGCGCCCAGTCGATGCGCCGGAAGAAGGGGTGCGTGCGCACGTCCTCCTCGCCGCGCGCGCCGCAGCCGAGGCGCTTCTGCGGGTTCTTCGTCAGGAATGACTTGCACGAGTCCTTCGCCTCCTGCCAATAGAGTTCACAATGGCGTACATTTTTATTTTTGTAAGGGGCATAGTAACGTACACTTTAAGTAAAGGTTACATCAGACATCTCACATTCGTCGTTCCTACCGCGATACCTGGTGGTCGGGGCCGCAACGTGCTTGCAAGAGATAAGAGATACGTAATAAAAATAGAAGCGCATAAATACATAATCTATAAATGCAGTGATGATGTGCGAGCTGAAATGCAGTTTATTTTAGACGTCCTAGTGTCATAGTTTGTGTTCGTTGTTGTAGCATCTGAATATGATACCTAAGTATGACACTAGGACTTCTAACACCTCGGACCTCCGTAACCATGGGTGCTGTAAAGCAGCCGAAACGTCGGGAACGTAAAAAACATAAAACAAACGCGATAAAATCCGTATAATTAGTTTTATTTGCATGTGTAGTATTCGCATAAACATATGAAATTAAATTAATCAGAATCAGAATACATTTTATTCATGTAAACCATTATGTACAGTACTAATGAATCGTCAATAAAGTTAGAAAATGCTAAGCTACAACTTTACCAACAGTTCGGAATGCCCTTCCTATGGCGAAGAACGGGCAAGAAACTCCATGGTTGCTCTTTGTAACTGTAATTTATAATTAACTAGCGGTTACCCGCGACTTCCTCCGCGTGGTATTTAACAAACAAGTTTTTCTAAAATAAAAGTAGCCTAAGTTACTCCTTGTTACATCAGCTATCTGCCAGTGAAAGTCCCGTCAAAATCGGTCCAGCCATTTCGGAGATAATCCGAAACAAACAGACAGGAAGACTGACAAAAATTTAAAAAAATATATTGTTTTGGTATATGTACCGTGTATACATCCTAATGCACTTAATAAAAAGCGGTTATTTTAATATTACAAACAGACAATCCAATTGTGTTTATTTATTATTTTTGATACATAGTTTGTTTTCATATTATTTTTAAGTTTTTTTTTTATTTTTCTGTTTGTAAATAATTTAGTGAGAATTTAAAAAATCTGAAATTCGTGAATTAAATTTATTTGTATAGAAGATAAAATATTTTAATAATACCTTGCTCAAAGTCTTGGGATACGACACGCTATTGTCTGTGATGGCCGCGAACAGCTCCTCCTCGTCTTCTCCGTCGAAGGGCGGCTGCCCCACCAGCATCTCGTACAACAGCACTCCGTACGCCCACCAATCAACGGACTTGCCGTACGGCTGGTATAAGATGATCTCCGGGGCGATGTAGTCCGGGGTGCCGCAGAAGGTCTTTGTTGTTTTGTCGCCTGTTGCAAAGTAAATTTTATTTATATAAATATGGTTTCGATACATGTGGCCTCCCACACGTGATGGACCTACGATGTTTTAGGTAAAGCTGAAGAAAACACCTATTTGAGGCTCAACTTAAATTCTCTCTTTCTCTCACTCCTTTCAGATCCGATCTCTCTTTCTAACTACTACTGAAGAAAGAGATAGGAACTCAAAGGTGTGAGATAGCAATGTTTAGGTGTACTCCAAATAGTCGTTCGGTGCGTTGTTTCCAGATTAACCTATAGCTTCATGAATGGACCTTATATATTTTATTAATTAGTTCTACAGCCCTAGGTACTAGGTACCTTTTGGGCCTATTAATTGATGTCAAAGAAAGGACCTGATTATATCATCTGGCCCCTACGCTATGGCCGGTTTAGCAGGTATAGCAGTTCAAGACATACTATATTCTTCGTCAAATACTTTTAAGAACATTCCTGTTGCTGTTTCATACGCGGTGAAGCTTTGGTGCTAGCTACGGAGTTGATCATTTAAGAATTAAGATGACCTAAAATGCCATGACAGAAATGAAGATATCCGTAGACGAACTGGAGTAACCGACATAGCTCAAAGAATTTCAAAGTTGAAGTGGCAGTGGGCAGGGCACATAGCTCGCAGAACCGATGGCCGTTGGGGCAGAAAGGTTCTAGAATGGCGACCACGAATCGGAAGACGTAGTGTAAGACGGCACCCCACAAGGTGGACCGATTAAATCACACGCGTCGCAGGAAGCCGGTGGATGCGAGTGGCGGAGGACCGTGATGTGTGGATGTCGTTGGGGGCCTATGTCCAGCAGTGGACGTCTATCGGCTGATATATAGATAAAATGCCAAGATATCTTTGCATTAGCCAACCTGTGATCCCTTCCTTGCACATGCCGAAGTCGGCAATCTTGATATGTCCGTCCTGATCCAAGAGCACGTTGTCGAGTTTCAAGTCGCGGTAGACGATGCCGCGGGAGTGGAGGAAGAACAAGCCGATGGCAATTTCAGCTGAATAGAATCTGTGATCGAGAATGATAAATGTAAGCATGTTATCCAGATCGAAAGAGACATTTCAATGTGAACCTTAATTGAGTAGTTGCACAGTTTAATTTGCAAGGGAATATACTAGAGGGTTGACACATGCTTGCGAATTTTATTAGACGTCTATCGATAGTATGTTTTGTTATGCAATACTCACACGGCAACTGGTTCCTTGAATTTGCCACACTGTTGGATCTGGAACATCAGGTCTCCGCCGTTCACGTACTCCATTACGAAGTAGAGACGATCCTGCAATGATAACGTAAAATTTGCTAATAATTTCTGCTAGCGTGTTTCAAAAATTTAAAGCGCCCTCTATCCGAAAGAGTCAAAATCTGTTCATTTGATTGTTCTATATGGCTTCATGATCTAGTGGCCTAGATCATGAAGATTTTAATAGTACTGTGATAGGAGCACTATGTAGTAGAGACGATCCTGCAAATGTCAAGAATTACGCAAGTGTCTAATAACTTCTACTAGCGTGATTCAGTAATTTAAACCGCCATCTACCGGAGAGAGTCGAAAACTTTTTGTTTGGTGGTTTTAAAACCGATTCTAATGAAAGTCACCCCCATTATAGTCTGATGGGAGAACAGCAGGACTAAAAATGTTTTTTTTTTAATTATCCGTTCATTGTTGTAGTTTCAACCTCCTCACTAGATGTCGCTATACTGTATTTGAACTAGCTCTCACCATAGTTTGGAAGCACGAGTGCAGTTGCACCAGGAACGGCGGCTTGCTGCTGAGCGCTAAGACGCGTTTCTCAACCATGGTGCACTCGACGTCATCGTCCTGAATGATGATGTCCTTCTTCAGGATCTTGATGGCGTACAGCTCGTCGGTGCCGCGCCGCTCCGCCAACATCACCTGGAAAATGTCAACGCTTGTCGACCGAGACTCATTTTTGTCATTTTTTAACTAAACATATAGTGCATAGTGTAGCTTCCAAAAAAAGTTGCCAAGAACTTACGTGTCGTAAGCACCTGTAAAAGGTGAAGACATCGTGAAATGACGTGATTCCAAACTTAATCGTGTAATAGATATAATTTACAAAGAAGTCAGTGTCAGTCCATTGAAGGTTGGTAATACTACGCAACCATCTGTAGGTAAGCTTGACACGCAACGGATTCCACAAATACGTTTTGATCAAAACAAAAGAGACGATCAGCGCGTACATTGCAGAACGTGGATGAAGCTCTATGAGAATGTATACGGAGCATCTGCGGCCCAAGTGTGCTTACACAATTATCTCGAAATGAAATAACGATGGTATCGTCATTTGTCACTTCAGACAGTTTTGGTACGGAAACAATGACAACTACGATTCCAGAGGATTTGGGGCCCTGTTATCCATTGCGTACCGTGCTTGCATACCGACTAGTCGAAGTGGAGCATTAATATAAAGGGCGTGCACGATAAATAGCAGAATTATTATTTACATGATTGTAGGGTTTCAAACTCTAAGCCCGAAATTTATAGACAAATATAATGGGTTGTAATGGCATCGTAACGAACTTTTCAGAGGAAAAAGTGTGTTACAATCCATAATAACTTTCTATAAATTTGAGGGTAAAGCGATAACCAATATTAGGGTAAACCAACCAAAACCTGAACAAGAACACCTGTACGCACCTTTCCAAAAGACCCTTTTCCAAGAACCATGATGAAGTTGAAATCCGACGCTCTGATGACGTCAGCCGCGGCCATGTTATGTGGTACCTCCCTATCTGGGGGTGGCGGTGCTCTGCGGGCTCCCACACTAGTAGCCCTCATTTGGTTCTTAAGCTGGGCCAGATCTGTGCCTTCCTCAGGTACTGGGACGTTGTAGAACTCCCCTTCTTCTTGGGTGAGGAGTTTGAACCACCCATCGGCTGGAGCCTTCATCAACTCGGAGATGCCGAAGGAGAAAGATCCCATGAAGTCGTTGCGGGAGGTGCGATCCCAGTCCCATACCTAAATATACCAAAATGATTTGGTAATGCATTCTTGTTTGAAGTTATGCCATATTTGGCAAGGTTTCCAAGTGAAGCAGAAGACAGTACTTCTCGGCGTGGACTTGTAGCCATCGTATCAGGAATCGTATTTTGTCGCTATTGCGGGAACCAAAAGCAATTTTTATGTATTTTTCTGTCAGCTTTGGCGTCAGACTGGAACGATTTGGCGTTAGAAAAGGACCATTTGGAGTCGGATAAGGATAATTTGGATTAAGATTAAATTAATAAGAAAACCAATTTGTTGTAACGTAATAAAATACGTTTATAAAAGATCTGTGATTGGCTGAGTCGTTCAAAGAATAATATAAAACAGTTGAGCCAGCCAATTGATTTGCAAATAAGGATCCATTTGTAATAAATTCCCAAACCCGCCGAGAAGAGTATCATTTGAAATAAATTTCACTCGGGCTTCGTATCTAAGCGATAATATGTGCAAATGAAACGCATTCGTCTTGGTAAGTATCTGCTGTGAAATATTTATGAGTTCGTTGTGTGTTAAGCGATTGTCGACCGTTGTTACCTCGATCAGCAGCCTCCGGTCCTTGTCCTCCGCCTTGAGATCGAAGGTGAGCGTCTCGTTCCACACAGGGTTGAGTGTGCTGCGGATCGTCTTCGTTTTTTTCTTGACATTATCTGAGTCCGGAATGAGCTTCATCTTGACGTAGGGGTCCGAGAGACCATTCGGATCCATCGGTATCAGGTTGCGGCCCTGTCTCACTGGAATTTGTGAATCTACTGTTAAAAACTGTTAATTATGTTTGATTTAATAAATGTGTTTATGTCTTTAAGAACACTTGTAAACACCTTGTGCTAGCCTCCAAGTAGGATTACCCTACTTTATAGTACATGTTAGTTGTGGCTCAAGTGTGTCCCATCCCATTCACACAACAGATTTCATAAATATGAATGACAGTGTCAGTATCATGATGACGTTTCGATGATGTTACGATTAAATTTGAAGTGTCTGCCTGACCCAAAGGCCTTACATGAGACAGTCTTGGTCTTAGAAGTTTATGTGCTCTTACGAACTGCAGATTCGATTAAGCAACTTTATAACAGATTTGACTTATTTGTATAATAATCTAACATCGGAAGAAGGCTTTCTGTGCTCAACAACATGACGATTTCCTTTCATCATCGTCAGCTTCACTTCTTTATTTTCAACGGTAATGCATTCATTCGGTTGCGATGAAACTTAAGTAAACTGTTGACCGCACGCCCCCAAGGTTTTTGTGGCATTACAACGTATGTTGGGTACTAGCTTGTTAAATATATAAAGTTGAGATAACTATGAAATGTGACAATATATAAGTCGTTCCGTCTAAACAAGGTAGGAATTCACTAGGCGACGGTGTAGTGTCGGTGTTAACTACTAGTTGCATCTTACCCTTACCATCCTCTCCTCCCTCCTCTTACCTTCGACGGTGAGCTTGTTCCCCTGGCACGAGATGGTGAGCAGCATGCGCCCGCGCCGCTCGGTGTGGTCGCAGCCGCACAGGTTCGGCACAGACTCCTCGCAACGCTTGTGCACGTTCATGTCGCATGCTGAATACGAGAACCGTGATAATGGGCGTTTCGAACTTGCGACGAATTTGGGTTTAGAGGTGACGGTAGCCAAAATACAGAGACGTTAGTCCCTACTCTACCATTAGTTTAGTGTGAAGAAGAGAGAGAAAAAAAGTTGACAGCATCTTAGATGATCCTAAATTTGATGCGGTTTTTTATGACCTGTTTTATTATATACAACTTTTTTGAGAAATGTAAATCAATATGTTGCTAATATATCCTATACAACATGAAAAGATTATTAAACCTGTAAAAAGCTTATGTTAGAAGCAGTGACGGACAAGTTGGTAGAACGCTCGCCTGAAAACAGCAGATGTGGGGCTTCTTTTCAGTCACATAGTTTGGCTTGATGCTACCTATTTCATCTAGGTTAGATTCTTCCATTTATAAAATAAAGGAACACCTTATTTATCGTACTTACGTAGTAGTAGTAGTAGTAGTAGTAGTAGCAACAGTAGTATTAAATAGAGCGGTGTTATAAAAGCAATATATAGGCACAAACATGCAATACGAATATAGCAGTAAAGCGGGAGAATAAACCTTAATCATAATTAATTAAGATCCTAAATTCGTAACACACAACCGTCTGAGATTTAATTATTAAAGAAGATTCGAGACAGGTAATATTTCGCAATATCCGATGGAACAAGATTAATTGTCACAGAAGTATGACCCTCGACGCTTTTTAATTAAACATAATGGGTACTCTATGAAATTAATATAATAAATATTCAACAACGTACTACGACGTTTCTAAATAGTTTTTGCGATAAAAAAAAGAATTGGGTTATTTTCAACGAAAACACCAAAGTGATGCGTTCTCGTTCGAAAACATCCGAATTGGCGGCCGTAAACACATAAAAGGTCGTAAAAATACAGATCTGAAAAATATCTTAAGATATTTTCGATAGGTCTGGTAAAAAAGAATTTATTTTGCAGAGAAAAAATACATTAAAGTTTTACTATAGGATCTATCCACTAACACGATTTAACAAGACTAAAGAAAATATTACGGGGAATGTGCAAAGCGCGTCTCGAATAAGTCGATAATGTGATCAACCTGCCATGAAATATGCAATCCATTACCGCATTGCCATGCACCAGTTGATATGACGCTAACAATGTTGAAACGGCGATGGGAAGCGTGCCTTTTCATGTGCATACAATAATGCCATCATAGTTTATTCACCAGGAATTAACAGTGACTTTTTTATGTAAATAATGATTCTGCTGATCAAACAACTTTTTGAAAAAATATATTATGTATTATTAGTTCCAGTTTATTGACCGTATGGAACGAGATTTTTTTCATAGACAAAGATGCTGACGGCAGACAACTAGAAGATATTGACCAGCTCAATCAACCTTCTTAGGCAAAAATAATGTAAGTATGTGCAGAGGTAATAACCTAAATTAAGTATTACAACTGATTATGAAAAATGCTCAAATGAAAGCGCCCATTGTCAAGCACGTGCATGAGGTGAAGACAATACATTTATAGAACAAACTGGTGCAAACTAATAGTTGCAATCAGAGGATACTACAAACACAGCAAACAAAGTTTATCTACAAAGAACAAAGTAAGACACACACACAGGGAATAATAAAGGAATTCAATTTAAAAGTAAATAAAAGAGGAGCAGATTCAATCTGTCGGTTTCCGTATTACGGGGCTGCTTAAAACGGAATACACCTAGTCGCAACAATTTCCGATTGAACACATTTAATCATCCAGACATTACGTGCAAGGAATCTCTTAAAGGAATTCATTTATGCCCGGGATTCTCAATGATCGAGTGCTGACAACATACATTATTAGTTGTTAGGGCATACATTAGTCGTCATGTCGTGTCGTGTTATGCATTCGCTATATCCAGGAACTAGTTTCCCCCACTTGTTAGTTCATTCATCTATAATCATTGTGGTTCTATACCTCCGCATTTAAATCCCTGGTGCGCGAGACCATGGAGTAATGTACCGCAGTGGTCACAAAAAGTTGGCGCAAGGAACGTCCACGTGTTCCATTTGTGAGGAGCGTAGGCGGCCTTTGCAATCACAAACATAACATTAATTAAAGCAACAGTAACACAGGTAGTAAAAGGACGACCAGAAGAGAAAAACCTAAGGGTAAAGTCTACAAAATAAAAAAGCATTAGCAGTAAAGCACCGTCACCGATCTGAAAATTTAGAAGAAATACTAGAATCACACAGAAGCGTTTGTTCAAGCGTTAGTGTTGGCTCGGCAGAGTCCGTCTCCTGTTGTACCTTGGCACTTGAGCCCCTGGTGGATGAGGCCGTACAGCAGCGATCCACAATGGTCGCAGAACGTTGGGGACGCGTACGTGCTGGTGCGGAAGTTGTGCTTCGTACGTGTGTCCTGTAGGTAATTTATATGGATGACGCATTAATATAATTTTTGTTTCTACTGCAGTTGTAGATCATGTTACTCCAAACAAAACGAATCTATCCAAATTATTACGGTAAATATCGATACAATATTGCACTCGATAAAAACCTTCGCTTTCTTTCTTTAACTTGTTGGTTCGCGACCCGCCCTTAAATGTAAAACAAACTTCCATTTAATACCAGCTCTCGGCAAGTCTTAAGCTTGAGGGCTCTTAGAATAAATCATAACACAATATTTGTATTGGGATCGACCGAATCATGTTGAAGGAATATTATTTTAAAAAAATCGAGCTTAATGGGCCTTTGAAACAATGGTTTAAGTTTAATTATATGGGTTCAATAAATCATATCTGAGCTTATGCGACAATCAATCATATCAACATCAAGATATAGTATAAAATAAATGGCTCTGAAATTATCCGATTAACGAAAGAGATCCAATTAACTTTGATAAGAATTTTAGATTATTTTTTTTCAATATTCGCTAAATTAAATGCAGATGATAAAGACAATGAGAAAAGAATATCTCGAAAACGCTTTGGGTTATAGCTTTAAATTAGTACTTACGTACTTATAACTACAGACATAACTTGTTATACAGTTCGATCAGTACTCAAATCTATTACGACTCGTTCAACTGGTATGGCCTTGTTAACTTCACCAAAGTTATCACCATATAACTAAGTGAAAACTTGGCTACTGAGTTAGAAAATCTTGTAACGGTTGTCTAAGTGCGAAGTTTAAATTAATTTTAGGAGTGGAATTGATCAGACGTAATGACTTTGTAATTTCTAGTTGACACAGAGATATTAAATTTGTGATCTTATTGAATATTATATAGTCTTTGGGTCAGTTTGATATATATATAACACAAAGCCATGTTAGTTACATCATTTATAACCCACGAACGGGTGGGCCCGTTTTCATGATCTTTGATTTTTTGTATTCGTCTCCGCCCCGGATAACAGAAAAACTATTAAAACGTGGGAAGATTTCACAATAAAGATAATTCATTTCCTCATACATTTGATTCTAAAGCGGTACGAAGATTGCCGGTACAGGTAGTTGGATACAAAAATATCTGATTAGGAGTTCATTAAATAGTATACTAAATGTTTTAGGTATACTTGTTAAAGGTAAGTAATTTTTGTGAAAATATTTCAAAGCTTAATTAAAAAATATCCAAAACTATTTCTCAGAATCACTTAAATATTGTTAGTACTAACTATATAACGTTATTTACTTTGTCTGGAAATAATAAACGAAAACCTGACGGCGTTGTAGCAAATTTTAATTAGATACTTAATTCTCGTCTGAGTAACAGAACCTTTTAAAAGTACTGAGAGAAACATAAAAAATATTCTATTAGCAGTTTAATTAACCCTCTGGTGGGCGTTTAACTGTGTTGTCTAACTGTGAAATTACATTAGGAAAATTTTAGTTTGGAATTCACTTCGCTCATTAAGAGCAGAGTTTTAGTACGCCATTAGAATTCTAATATTTGTATTCGCGGTTGTAGGTAATTGTGGAAGAAAATTTCAGCTTCACTCATTTGAATATTCATTTCGCTTCAGAGTTTGAATCTCCCTAAAATTGGTCCGTTTGGTGTGGAATTGGGTTGCTTTTATAAAACCAAACCAAGTAGTCAGTCTTATTTCTGAATCACAATAATAAAAAAAAATGCAAGCCACCAGTTTTAGATTAACTCAAAGAATATTTTTTTTATACCATTTAAGGTATCAGTGGGTATGCCAAGATTCGTGAGAACCCATTACGTGATAAGTGAAACAAAATGCTGGCTGGCTATACAATAAGTACCTACAATAAGGACTTGTTTTATATATCCATTTTTTACTTATAACAAGCTGTCCCATGAACTTCTTACCGCCTCAGAATCAAATGTATGACAAAAACAATCTTATCTTTATTATATTTTTTGTGATCTTGTTTTAATAGTTATTCTGCTATTCGAGGGGGGACAAATTAAAAAAAAACATAAAATCCGCCTACCCAAACGGTGCAATTAACACAACTTTGTAGTATATACACGGATGTGTATTTATTGTTTTTTTTTTATACCTGACTCTGGCAAAATACATACTAATTTGTGTATCAGGCCATATTCCATTTTATTTCATCGCATTTCATTTCGTAAAGAAAGAAGAACAAGTACTTTACAAACTCATTACGTTCGAGTGCAGTTCATACCTGCATACATAGGTACCTACCTACCTACTTCTGGAGCCGTACGACCTACACGCGACCTGATACTTTATACCCACTATGTAAGCCCTTAGCGTAATTGAACGCGCTATTTAGTGCCACATTATCATGTTTTACTATTAAGTTAATTAAATAATCGCTTGATGACTTACAATCATAATTGGAAATGAAAGATAATGTATAAGTGATGACACTTTAATTATTATTTACGATATTTTTTTGTTAAATATACAGGTTGTAAGTGGCTTCGTAATGAAAACTGATACCATGAATTCAAGTCATGATTCTGGACCGATGGAAGGACTGGAGCGATGGAATTTTTGGCCGATCTTTTCATAATTTATATGCCTTTTTTTCAGTATTTCTAAATTTATTTTAGCATGAAATCATAAAATAACTTAATCTCAACATGATTTTAAATAAAAATACCATGGATACAAATTTAGACCTGTAAAAACCGCAATATAAATTAAAACTCGAAACACTCGAGCGCGCTTGTCACCCGCACGTTCGGGTATCGCGTAGAGCGTTACGATGTGATCGAGTTATTTACGATACATTGCGCACTCAAAAATGTTGTGCCATGACTTTCGACATAAATTATTTCAGTAATTTTATTTTAGGCATTAAGTGCAACGCTTTCCCAAAGATTTTGTTATCAAACCTCTGACACCCTGTATTTAAAGGGCGAATAGTTATAATTAACAGTGAAGGTAAGCATCAAAAGGACAGCTGTATGGATGTTCGGCTGACCCTATAACTAGTTTTGGTAGGGGCGTGTAGTCTGTCAGCTCGCGGGCTGGTGGAAGTCTAAAACTCGCTTGTATTGTGGGGAGTTCTAACATTGTATACGAGTATAACAAAGACAATACTTACGTCGGAGTCCGCCCCCTTGTCGGCGCCGGGACAGGTGAAGGTGACATATTCGTGACATCTCTTGTGCACTACGAAGCTGCACACTGTAGACAAAAAATATATCTTTTAGGTAACTTCGGAACCTTAAGGAGGGGTGGACCACTGCGAAACTGCAAAAAAACTCCGTTGGTTGTGTAGAAGTTTGTTGATCCCCTTGCCAATATTATTCATTGAATACCTTTACCAATATATTAAACTAAAGCTCTTTGCTAATATATTTAATTGAATCCCATTTCCAATATATTTAATTAAATCCCTTTCCCAATATATTTAATTTAATACCTTTGCCAATATATTTAATTTCATCCTTTGGCCAATATATTTAATTGAATCCTATTACCAATATATTTAACTGAATCCCATTACCAATGCATTTAATGTACTCCCTTTGCCAATATATTTAATTATTTAATCAATAATAAAGTAAGCACAGATAATCATTGCAGCAGAATTAATCGTAGCGTTATGTAGGTTTCCTAGGAACTCCTGCATGGACAAGCCAATACTATTTGAGCTGCTCCCTATTTTTATAGCTATTGTTCCCTACATATATTTGCAGGTGTTGTCGAAAGTTTTACCTTGACACTGGTATCCTTGCTTTCCAAAACCCCTGAAACAAAAGAAAAAAAAAACGTTAGCAGATAAGCACATAATATTTATGAAGGAGTTGAGAAGGTTGGATGGCGCAGGGATAAGTTTATATTACCTTTATTATAGCCTCCATGTCTAAAGGTAATGACAAACAGAGACAAGTGAAGACGACAGAGTCGCATTGTCGCTATAGTTTGACCACTACCGCTGTGCCGCGTCATAGGAATGCGGGGCGTGGTGGGGGCGGGGTAGGGTCCGCCTCGCCGCGCACATACCCAAGGCGCGGTACAACGGTAGTGGTCAAACTATAATTGCGTACGGCTTTAACGCCCGTTTCTGTATCAATGCAGTATATCACATAATTTTCCAGTCGCTTGCCAACCTGGACGCATTGTATGCCCTCGTGAGTATGGTTGCACGGTATAACCTGTGGCCATTAAGCTATGTATAATAGCCTGAAAACCAATTGCCGCGTTTAAATACAGATATTATCGGCAAGGAGCGCTGCACCGCCGCTTTGAATTCAATTATCGCGCGAGCTTTTAATGTTATTACTCCAATTAATGTTCATCTTATATGTGTGCTACTAAATCCCTGAGCTTTATGGATATATAAAATCAGATCTAGCAGTTTAATGGGGACAGGAAAACATCAAATTTTGTTAAAACTAAGACAAAATTCTCAGTGGTCCGTGTCAGAATGCCAATTGCTCACAATTACTATTTTTCAAATCATCGAGATCACAAGATGACGCGGTTGCAGAATGACGAGATCACAAGATGACGCGGCTGCAGAATGACGAGATCACAAGATGACGCGGTTGCAGAATGACGAGATCTGAATGTCGTCAAAACTTATCTCTTAGTAATTCATTATTTCATATTTTAAACATTAAACACTATAGTTCCGTGGGCGTTTTTTATTAATTAAGCTCGTAGATTTATTTCTAAGCCCTACGTAAAACTGTATTAAATATTAAAGGAATTTAAAAAAATGCTTTCATTTAGTTTAAAAGTTCGTATTAAAAGCCGTACCTATCCAGCTATATAAAGCCCATGGCTCGTTCTCGTTCAATCGGATGAGCATCGAAATTGAATCGCCTCGAATGGCATTACTTCAATTAGCGCGCTGTAATCCACCTGCGTCTATTTATCGTAGATGCCAGTAGATGGCACGGGGAATAGGGTATTTGACAATAATATGCATAGGTGATTAAATAATTTCAGTTATATGATTGGGTATGGTTTTGTAAAAGGCGAAATAACTTTCGAAAAGACAAAAATATTAATTAAAATTACGATCAGGAAAAAGAATAACGGTATAGAGAACTACCCCCCCTCACATTGAGGGGAGGCCCGTGCCCAGCAGTGGGACATTAAAAAAGGGCTGGAAATATTATATAGAGAACTACAGGCATGAGACGAGATTGCCAATGCAACCCCAGACTCTTGCTTTTACCAAAATTAATATAGATTTTTTATATTTACGCGAATACTACACGTTGAAATAAAACAATTTTTTGGATTTTTTATCGCGTTTATTTAGTTTTTTACGTTCCCGACGTTTCGGCTGCTTTATAGCAACCATGGTCACGGGAGGTCTGAGGTGTTAAACGTCCTAGTTTCAAAAAGATCGAGAATTCGAGACAAAAGCAGGGGTAGCAATATTCATATAACAGCTTAGTTCAAAACACATAGCAATAATATTTACCTACCCCAAAAGCATTTGGGTAAATTACATTATCATATTCCTCAATAAATGTAATTTCGAGGTATCGGTAGATACGTACTTATGCGTCTGAGAATATGACCTATTTTCTTGATATAAGTAAATAATATATTTACCTAATCACGAGTATTATATTTACATTTACCTAATACTAATCTCTGAAATGGCTGGACCGATTTTGACGGGACTTTCACTGGCAGATAGCTGATGTAACAAGTAGTAACTTAAGGTACTTTTATTTTAGTTAAAAGTACCTTAAGTTACTACAGTAATTGCTTTTTGTTAAATACCACGCGGACAAAGTCGCGGGTAACAGCTAGTATTAAATAAAGTAGGAGAATTTGAACTTCTATAGTCCACCGCAAACCCGAAAGGCCTGGTACCTTCTACTTTAGTGAATACCCACCCCCAAACTTTTCAAACCACACAAAACCCCTTCGTATTCGCCCATTCGACTGCAAATATTCTAATGTTTATTCAATCATAAATATTAATCAGTGTGAACGCAGAATAATTGGGGGCAGGCTCGTATGAATATTTATAATCTGTGCCGCGTCAGTTTGTGCGTGGGGCTCGGTAACCGCAGCCGGCAGGATTCGAGCTTGAAAACAGAAATATCTGGCTTTGATCATTGATTCGTATTGTAGGGTTGATCATCTATCTTTTATACAGTACACCCTGTAAGGTACCCATGATGACGAAAACTCTGGGTAAAGTTTACACTTAATGCCCATAATAAAATTATAGAAATAATTTATGTTGAAAATTATGGATTAAGAATGTTGTAAATTTGAGCGCGCAATGGCGTTGTAACACCGCGGTGCATATCAACTCACATGCCCGGCAAATACAGGCGCAATCGTTCTTATATTTACCATTAAGACCATTCACCTAGAACCTACGTAGGTATCATTAAAAGCTTTGATATTAAATTCACGCACATTTACAATTCAGTAACAGCACAGTGTAAAGCGGCGTTAAAGACAACGGTGCGTGCTATCGCCCTACAAAACAAGTGAACATCGTCATGTCTTTTGACCGCGCGCGCGACTCGCCGGATGTGGCGACGCGACGCCGTCGTCTCTCGCGGCGATAGTATCGCGACATTCGCGCCTCGCGACTGAATAGCGGGGAGCTGCTATGATTCACAATGGCCTGCTGGCTTTTTGTGACTACTTTATGTTGTTTAATACCGACAATAATACACACACATACAGCGATAATTATATATCTAACACATTTATAACTTAAAAAAGACATACCACAAAAAACGTAGTAAGTATGACCAACTCTAGCTGACCCGATCCGATTATAATAATAATACCAGCCCTTTTAATGTCCCACTGCTGGGCACGAGCCTCCCTTCAATGCGAGGGGGATTAGGCCATAGTACACCACGCTGGCCCAGTGCGGGTTGGCGAACTTCGCACGTTTTTCGAGGGGTTCTCTCAGACATGCAGGTTTCCTCACGATGTTTTCCTTCACCGTTTAGCAAGTGATACTCGTGGTTGAAAATGAGATTCGCACATGCAATCCAGAAATCACAGAGGTGCGAGCCGGGGTTTGAACCTGCGATCCTCGTTACCGAGGCAAGCGTTCTACCAACTTGGCAATCACTGCTTTGATACATATGATCCGATTATAATGAGTGAATCCGCGCTTAACACTGTTGGCGGAGTTGAATCAAGCTCTTCCACCGTCGAAAGACAGTCGCTATCGCATAAAAATCGGTCTGGCAAAAACCGGCCGTCGGCGTCCTTCCTAAAACTGTATGGACAATGTTCTGACTGCATCTAAAATCCGACATGCTACGTGATATCATGCTTGATAGAGAAGGAGAATAGAACGAAGGCACGTCTAAATATTATGTTGCCTAACTAGCTTCTATCAATAACAAGTCTTATCCAATAAAACTATTTTTCTTTAACAAACGTGTGCTTATTGAATTTATTTCTTCGTAAATTGATAAATATTTTTTCAGTGACAGGTCTGCGAAGGATCCGACGTGACAACACGTTTTGAATATTAATAAAGTATATTTTCCATGAAAAATTCAAAGGAAATCTTGTTATATTAGTGTTGGAACATTTGTCAATTTTTTTTAGATTATAACATAAAATACTCAGAATAAGTAGTAATTAGGTATATTTTGATAGAAGTCTGTAAACGTGTGTTAATTTTAATATTTCTCTCAAATACATAGACAAGTTTCATCCATTTACTAATAGTGAAGTACATTTATCCTTAATTTGTTTCATTGAAATTGTAAATTGATAAAAACATCTATAAATTTTACGGTATATTTTCTTTGCTTACTTCGATTGTGACTGTTGTTGCTATAATACCTTGTACTGTATCTATATATAACATGAATAAACGTCCGCTCACGAAACGAGATTGAACCGGGAATTTTAACCATAATCATTCTGTAGTCATCAGCGTTTTCCAATCGGTTCACCCGCGCCATTGGGCCGTAAAATTAGCACCCCTGCGCCCTTCTTTGGCACTGCAATCTGTTTCATTTTTTATCCTAACACTAGAAAAACTAACGACATTCAGTCTGGATAAAACATAGAATGATGTTTAGGAATTCTGTCAGTTGTGTGCTCAGAATAGTAGCATTCGACACAGACTAAAAAAAATAACAAAAAAAAAATTGAAGCTACAAAATAAAAATGCCAATATGTTTAGTATACCACGCGAACTATGCCCATTGCAATCGACCGGTCTTAGATGTGTATGAGATAGTAATATGACCAAACATATTATTTCAGTTATGTTCATATAAAAAGAAAAAGGCTACCCTTGAATAGCAGTAGGTAGGTTTAGTACCTTATTATTAAAAAAAAAATCTGCGTAACAGATATAATGTTATCTCTCCAAACCTCAATTTAAAGCATTGTCCCTTGAGTGCTAGGTCCATCGCGATGAATAATTCAACAGAGCTAGACCCGTACTAGTGGCAAGGTCCTCCGCAAAGTTAGACCTAATGGAACTCTGTTTAATTCAAATTAAGAATCCTCCAGGGGTGTACGCACTACGCATTAACCATTGTTTAGGGGTTAGGTTAAGGGTACCTTTCAAGCTAAATAAACCGCAGTGAAACCGTTCCAAGCCATTTGGAACTGTCTTGCCATAGACTGAGAAGACATAGGGTTGAAAATTATGACACGTTTTGCATTGCGTTAAGGGTTACTACCAGAATTTTCTACGCAAGTAACGCATATGTATTGCATCTATTTTCGTTTGTATAAAGTTGATACTGATATTTTTTTTCAGAGCAGACCGCTAGTATTAAGTAGATGTCCTCGTAAGCTCACTTTATTTGAATCCGTCGCTGGCATGCAACACGTGTCCCATAACGTACAATTTGCTCTAAAGCTGGGGATAATATATTTCTTAGGATGTAGTCGCCACGCTTTGAATGTCGACAAATTGAGTATGCCTGGGTTTACTGCCTAACTTCATGTAGGACGTGTGTTAGTGACTCTTCTTTTTGTATTATTCAGTGGTTTGAATTATAAATAGAAATCAATGTTATAAATAATATCTTAACGTCATTACTTTAGGATGTCTTTTTGAAAAGCAGGTGCATAATCATCATGTTTAATATTATCACGAATTATTCATCCCATATTAATCTGGATATTTATTTCAACAGTCTGTAACGAAAAATCTCAAGCAAATGCTTTTACTAACAAGTACCTATGTTACGTAGATACAAAATCTTATCAGACAACATTTCTACATTCGCGTTAATAAATTATAATAATAGTATTATTATCTATACCCTAATAATAGTTTATCTGGAAGTTCGCCAGAGGCACTAGCACGCGTCACCATACATAACAATATGACACAAATGTGTCTAATGAATCATTTTTAATTGTCAAGTGTAATAATCAGTGTAAATTATGGGATTGAAATTAGAATCTTTGAAAGTGTCTTCAAATACAATTGGTTATTCAATTACTAACTGAAATCCGAAAATACGAAATGCGATTCGGCTTTAAGACTTGAATAAAATTGTAATATTGTATAATCGTCTACCAACAATATCCGATAATTAAGATCTTAATTAGGTCGGATTAAATGAGCTTGGCGTTCTTTGCCTACCTCCTATTTATTACACAGCAGTCATAGACACGTGTACGATCTCATTTAATTAAAATTCGCGAGAATTTATAAAGTGACCGTCTCCAGAATGACCTCACGAGCCTCGCAAGGCTGCGCGAATAAAACACGTCAATGTTAAATAATACCTTGGGAAGGACAGGTAAGGTAGTATTTTGTTTGATTACGTAGAGAGAAAGCTTTAATCCGCACAGAACGTATAGCAGTACGGTGGGATTTTTGCCGGGCACTTTAGCGAGTTGGCGGCGCTGAGCAGGTATTAGCGCTGCGGCTTCAAAGTTGAAGCATTTCCGACTAGCGACGTCCGACTGGAGACTGGCGTGCCATCGGCTTACACACACACCTTTGAGTATTTAACAAACGGAGTCGCCTATAACCATAACTGTACTGTATTGTCGTTTTTCTGCCAATTCTTGAGGGCTTCTTGAGGCGATCGAGAGTGAACTAGTTTGATATGTCTTAATTAGTTTCATCTTAAGTGAGGCTATGGGCGGAACAGGGCTTCAGATAAAAACATTCTAAGTAAAGATACTTGCGCTTTATTCCATAAAAAAATCTTATTAAAACGTCTTAGTCACGAATTTTTTTAACAGCTTATTGTTCCATATTAAAAAAAATCTAACTACAAGACATAGACAATAAACCTAAAGGTTGTATATTTCCAACAATATGCAGCTTATGGGCAAATGGACAATGTTTATGGCACAGCACAATGTATACGCCTTTGGTTACCACGGCCAGACTAATGGGTCTGAGACATTCACACATGGATAAAGGTTCTGACATAGAGGCATTGAAATCTACATTTATACCTACACGAAATTAAAGTGGTGTCTAGCACTCAGCTCCAAAAAAAAGTCTATTAACACGATCAATTCAAAATCATATGGTAATACGGCATCGGTATATGAGTCGGTTGGATGTCCGAGGACTTAAAACTATGTGGCGAAAAATGTACCTATGCACAGGTATTTAGCGGGCATTGTACATAATTAAATAATAAATATTAGGTAGGTACGCAGTTGTGAAATCACTCAGTCATTCCCAACTAATTTACGAGTTCACACACGAGGTTCTGAGCCAAGAAAGTATACCTACATTAAATCACGAGAATGTCATCAGAGATCGCATTCATTCTTAAAACAAAAACGTATAATTCACACAAAAATCTCAACGTTTTCACGTAAACACGCGAGTGGAGGCGTGAGTCCACAAATTATAATATCTTCAACAAATGCCGAATTAATTTCGTGCGGCCGTATTTCACGGGGCTACGGTTATTTCACGTTACGTAATACGACACAACGTGCCATACACGAGCTGAACGTCTACTGACTCACACACATGTTATAATAGGCATGGACATACAATTTATGCAATAAATATTATTAAGATTTAAAAATGATATAAGCATAATCCTTCCGATTATCTATACTATGACGCGAAAGCAAGTGCAAAAGACTTTTCGGACGTCTCTGAATTCAAAACTACTTTTTTGAATATTTTTTTTTAACATATTTAAATTTGAATTTGAAAAAAAGAATTGTTCAATTTACGACAATAGACAATCACAAATAATAAAAAAAAATGTTAAAACATAAAAAAATAACATAGAATATTTAAAAATAAACGGCAGGACCGATTCCTTTATAGCTGGCTACCATATTGCTCTTATAATCACTCATAAAAAAAATCACGCGTTGGTTAGTTCTAGACGGCTGGTTCTGCCACGGACACGTGCCTCGCGCGGGCCGACGCGACACCAGCGAGGCAAACGACAGGTGACAAAAGGAGGGCGAGAGAACGTTTCCCTCTGGCCGTTCGAACCGTTTCATTCTGGAGCTACGATGAAACATTACAAACAATTGGGTCAACCTATTCCATAGTATTAGTGGATATCTTCTCTAGTATGCTAATACATAACATAACCATTCCTTGCGTGAAGATTGATTGATATTGATAACACTTCTTTTAGCTCCTCCTCAACGCAAAGAAGATTAAAAATAGTTTATAACTTCTACAGGTAACAAAAAAAATCGTGCGGGGATTCAAAATAGCCAGGTCTAAAATACTCAGACCCGGATCACACCATTAAAGTAAGTGAATGGAAAAACACAGAGTATAACCAACGCCCGGTCGTCCGTAAACACGTAAGTGATGACGCCCATAAAAGACGGATAATATTTTTTATAGTTCCGCGTCAAAACTATCTTTGCGTTCCGTTGGGACCGTCATTCGTGAATGACTAGAGATTCTTATAAATTTTATTTTGACGGGAGTCGTTTATTTTTTTTATTTTTTTTTACAACAAAGTGTTACATTCTTTAGGAATTCGCAAAGCTTTTTAATGATCCGCTTGTTTGTGTAAAATATAAAACTTTACGTTGTAGAGTTGAATGTTACAGTTGGTCGATTATTTTTTCAGTTTAATTAATGAAGCTTCGTAGATTGTAAACGGTGTGCTAACCTTAATGTCAATTTAGACATTTGTTATTGAATTAATCAAGTGTAATTAGTTGTTCGTTCATTGTATACTCATATTTTGACAGAGTTTAACTGAGCGTGAGATAGAGATAGATATACTTTTGACTTGATGTGTTCGAAGTGAGTTCTTCACATCTACTAACCTCCAACTTCAACGATGCCTCCAGTGCCTCAAAACAGCCAGTAACAATTAAATACTTTATAAGCTACTTAAGGTATTTCAAATCCATACCAGATAAATTAATGTACAAATATTTCACAAAATCAAGGCACGTGTGTAGTGGGCCTAAGGGAAATGACCCTATATTTTTTTAATCATTTTCGCCGCGTTCGTTTGTTTCGAAGTACCTATCTTTCATTGTTATTTCTGTCGGTATAATTTATGAACGCGTCATTATTATTAGTTTATTATTTTACAGTTTCTATTGCGTGGAGCTCGCATCTGGCGGCTGTCCAGAAGTTTTTTTCTCTATGGTACAGTACGAGATTACGTTCAGTTGGATTGTATATTGTTATCAGTGTTGCCAACCCCAAGAAACTAAAAAACAGCAGCTCACCAATAAAAAAACAGGAGAAAACAGTAGGTAAAGTAAAAAAGGGCAGATTTCATAATTTTCTGATATAATTAAAACAATCACCTACTTTTATTAGTTACCAGGACTCACATACATTGATATATTATAATATTGATCAGAACATATTAAAAAAAAACAAAATCAAAGTAAAATTATTGTCAACTTTCATCCTCTATTGCCTCATCTTCAGTATTTTCAGACTCATTTTCCTTATTAAAATCATACATATTTTTGTTAAATTTCTTCATTTGCCTTTCGGTGGCTTAAAATGAGTAGCACTAGGTTATTTCGGATTTAGTGTGCAATAAGTCGATATTCTGTTGCGTAATTTAGTTTTCATATTATTTATAGCTGAAAATAATCTTTCCACGGTGGCGCTGCTATGTGGTAGCCACAAAAGTTTCTTCACCAATTCACACAATGTGGGAAATCCCTTGAATCTCGACAAGAGTAGATACTGCCGTCTAGTGTCATTGCGTTTTATTACATAGTGGTTATCAAAAAAAAATCATAGTGTAGGTATAATATAACGCTAATTGAAAAACAGTAAAAATTAGGAATGAAACAGAAAACAGGGGGATAAATGTGAAAACAGCAAATCTACTGTTAAAACAGTAGGGTTGGTAACACTGATTGTTATGAAGTGGCGTATGCATTTTTTGTGAGCATATTCGAGGCTGTATCGCTGTCACGACGGAAGGTGCTTTGATAGGAATTACCTATGAATTTCGTTTTATTTCATAAATTCATAGTAGTAGGTAGGTACTTGAGCACGCATTAAAAAATAATTTCTATTTTTTTAATTAGCAATCGGCTATAAATATTTGACGGCCTGATTAGCGCAGTTGGTAGAGACCCTGCTTTCTGTGCCGGGGGTCCCGGGTTCGAATCCTGGTAAGGTCAAACTTTGCGTGATGAGCGCGAATGTTTGTACCCGAGTCATGGATGTTTAATATCTATATATGTAATTTATACTGTGTTCGCCCCCAGTCCATTGAACAGTACCCATAATACAAGCGTTGCTTATTGTGGGACCGAAAAGTTGATGTGTTCGTCTGGCGAGATTTATTTAACTAATTGCTCAACTTCTGCTAGTGTGCAGTATTATGAACACGTAATTGTCAATATTCCACGGGCATGGTAAATTAATATTTAAATAAACAATGTTTAAAAAAAATACAACAACACTTGTCTTCTTCCTTTACAAAATAAAATGCGATGAAATAAAATTGTATAACATTAAATATGACCCCACCCACAAATTACTGGATATTTTGCCAATGTCAAGTATTGAATAGCGGTAACAATTCAATAATTATATAATAAAAATAAATAATGGATGATGACACGAAAATATGAAAATGGCGTCTTAATTTCCCACAAAAAGAAAGTCAACATTCTGTCAGTCGATATCCAGATGACCGAACCATAAACACGAGTGAACGTATCTCTCTGCTCCGTAAACAAACTATCCTGAACGCAGCTATAATTCCCACGATAATCGGCCGCTGTAGCCTTAAGCTCGTAAATCGTTCTGTGAACCGTGGCGAGTGGGCTACGACAGCGAAACGGTCAAGTGCGAAACGACCGCCATAAACATCCGAGGAGTTAATTGGGATTATTGTGAAGTGCGAATGTGCTACGCTGGCTGAATGTCACATTTGCCTTTGCAGATAAGAAAAACTATTTTCCTTTAATATGCCTTGCCATAAATATTATTATTAATGGATTACAATTTTCTATGACTTCAGAGGCTAGTACACACCCAATTGGTTTACAACTCTGCGTGCGAAATTTGTCTAGTTGGATTACCGGTACACCATTTAATCGCAAGAACCTGCTGCTGTAGATGCTGGAATGACAATCAGAATGGACAGCTTAGCGTTCCCACTGAAGCCCGGCGGAGGTCAGATATTATTCAGCCACCCATCTAAATCCGGATTACTGAGCTGCCCGCTATAGTTATACTAGCCTAGTTAAGCAAGGTACAATTTCCTCTGCCAACAGTAATCATAATCGCGATTCCAAATTTGAAACGAAATACTTGGTTGCAATCTGAAAAAATAAAATAAAAAACTCGTTGAAACCTTCTCGGTTCTCCAGATTCAAAAGTGGAACGCCAAGCGGGAGGTGTTGCGTGCCAGTTCCACTCCACAATAGCTCTGCAGAGAACCACCGACATACATTGTATAGCCGACTTTTTTAAATTGAGAACATTATTTAGCGAACGTATTTTATTATCTTGATTTTAATAATGATGGTCATATTTTTTAAATTTTGAAATTATAATACGTTAGTAATAATAATTCTAATATTACCACATAGATATTTAATTCTAAGTAAAATTGGTACCCGCATTGTGTACACAGGTTCAAAGGACGATTTTGTTTTCATCAAAACATTTTGTTTGCGTTATGTTTGTTGGTGGGTTTACTAGAATAATTTCGAACAATTTTGAGTAAATATAGGTAGCTAACAAACATTGTTCAAACAACGTCGTTTTCATAAGCTAATTGCGACCTACTTTAATTAGCATTTTGGATTGTTACACTGTGGTGATATGATAATAAATGTGATAATAAATAATAAAATAGTGGTATTTTTTCTTTAATGATACTGGCACTGTGTATAAAAACAAAAAAATACGCTGCCTAACTCCGACTTGGTAAACACGTGCAAGCAAAAATGATTCATAAAAAAATTCAATCCAGAAATCAATAACCTCTATTTTCGCCAGATGCTTGTGAAAGCACATAGAAACGCAAATTGCATTGATATCACTTAATTCAAATTCGATTGAGCTGTCAAAGTTTAATAAAGCTTCCTCGTCTGTTATTGACGGCTTGTTAGGATGACTCTACAAATACCTTGTTGACGCGGTTGTCGCCTCTTGTCTCTTATTTACCATCCATATTCTAGAAGCGAATCAGTACCGATTTGGCAGAATCGCGTTGAGATTTTTGTGTTACGGAAAAAAAATATGGTTAAGGTTAAGTTTTGTAAAAACCGGTACTTTTACTAACTTTATGGTGTTGTATCGCTTTAGGTATTTTTTTAAGCAAACTTAATACATCGAGACATCCAATGCAGAATGCTAATATCGCAAAACACTAAATTACATCGTAAAGATGTCCAAATTTTTCGTAAAAAAATAAAAACCATTGACATTTTGAATTTCGCGCCCTGACCCTGAGCTTCCACCTTAAAAGAGATTGTAATATAAGTTGAGACCAAAAAGATACATGATACCAATTCTAAATTCAATGACACCGATTGTAGTGCAATAAACCAATATATTTACCATACAATAGGGTCGAAATTCCGACAAAATTACGTCACACGATTTTTATGGCACACCGTTACGTCACGATCACACCTGGCGTAATGTGGAACGAGCTTTACGCGCGAAGTGCGAACAAGAATGTTTCTTTTACTTTCGAGTGGCTGAAATTAAGTTGGGAACTTTGCGGGAAAACAAAACTTTGAGAAATTGCCACGAATTATATTGGTTGGAATGCGGTGAGAATTAATTTGTTTACTCCCAAATCCATACAAGTTTTAATCCGTTTATAATGGCGTTACAGAACATTTTTAGATGATAAGTGCTATGAATTTGGAGATTAGGCTTTCTTAGTCATAAACGTGAAACAAACGCCCATCTCTAGAGGTATAGTATGGGCAATGCCTACACTAGGTATAATACGTACCCACTGGGCACAAGTACCCACTGCTTAGCGATGTGGGAATTGGGGTAGTTTATGAGGTAGGACCTTGATTGGTTAGTTTCGGCCAATCTGATTTCAATTTAATAATAAATAACTATCTCTAGGTAGGCACTTCGTATTTATATTACCTAAATTTTACGGCCTGCTTAGCACAGTTGGTAGTAACCCTGCTTTCAGTGCCTAGGGTCCCGGGTTCGAATCCTGTTAGGGACAAACTTGTACCCAAGTCATAGATGTTTAATATCTATATAAATCAGTTCATTGTACGGTACCCATAACACAGGCGTTGCTTAGTGTGGGACCGTATAGTTAGTGTGTGCGTCTGGCGATATTTATTTATTATTATTATTAAACGGTATCATCCTTTTTGAGGATCGAAAACCACATGTCCTTTTGTCAATGTTAGGATCTCGGCTCGAGCAAACCGCAGACTCACCCGCTCGGGTCAATTCTACAGATTATTTATGCAATAAGCCAGCAAAAATAATATGTACTTGTAAACTACAGATTTAATTACCAACCGAATCAGTTCTAAGTATTCTCGCAATTAGACTGATTCGCTACGAATTGTTAGAATCAAATTGGAGTAATGAAGAAAACGGTCCGATTCGGCGGCGGTCTGTTTCGCCCAACCCTTCGCTCGCGGGTACTAAATAAACATTCAAATAAATTTCCACGTTTTGGCAACTCGGGACGGATTGAAAGGGAATTATAATAAATATATTGGTTGGAAGAGGGAGCGAAAGGTATTTGATAAATATTTATTGGGAGCTCGCAAACTCCTCGTGTTTTTAGGATTTCAACTGTTTTCTCTGGTGCGTGCTTAGGTAGGTATTACTTATATATTATATTATGATTTTAATGTGACGCAAATTTTCGTAAATAGCTTTAGGAATATACTGTTAGGTTATCATCACATATTTAAAGTGCCCTTTGGATTCGGCAATAAACAAATGTACTTATATTATAATTTCTGATATTTACCCCAATACTACATATTGAAATAAAACTTGTTTTACAGATTTTTTCGCGTTTATTTAATGTTTTTACGTTCCAAGCAACAACTAAATATGAGGGTACCCCCAGTTCAAACTATGGCACTAGGACGTCAAACACCTCAGGCCCGTGACCATTGACATTGTACTGCAAAGCACCCGAAACGTCGGAAACGTAAAAACATAAAATAAACGCGAAAAAAAAAAAAATAAGATTCATTTCAACAAACTTACTCACTTTGAAATACTTACACATGAAGAAATGCACGAAGAGACTTCAATTATCTGATTCAATTTATCGTACACAAACATTCCTACTTACCTCACTAAATTTGCCCTAGCGTAATTCGTACCCAGGACCCTCGGTACACAACACGGGCTCACTACCAGCGGTACCAATCGAGCCGTCGAAAATAATATTCGAAGTAGTCCCCGTCCCGTTTCCGCGGCTGCCTTTCGCCGTTGACAAAGGAATACATCATTTGATTACATTCTATTAGATTGTCGGCCTTTTTACGGCTTGTTTAGCCTATTATGTTTTACGGCCGTTTGCTTTAGGCTCATGACGTGAGCCTCGCGAAAGCTACATTTCAGACGGTTTGACAAACGAGAAAAGCTCTGACAGGCATATTGGTATCGATGCGCCATTTATTGCCTGTTTTACAAACTTGTATTACTTTAGTGAACAAGTTTGGAAAGGCATTTACCTATATTAGGTACTTCATTTACTTGGCGATTTAAATTTATTTAGAAACAGCTGTCCCTGTGAGCTTCGCATCGCCTGAAATGTATGAGAAAATTATTACCTTCATTATTATTATTTTTTGTTAAAATTTTCCCATGTTTTAAAAGTTATTCTGCTATTCGGAGCGGAGACTAATTTAAAAAATCAGGGATCATAAAAATCTACCCACCCGTTCCTGAGTTATAAATGGTGTAGCTAACACGGCTTTGTTTAGTATATTATATACCTAGATTAAAGCCCGCTTAAAGGTTACGATTTATTTATTACGTGAAAAGTTCCTAGTATGCTTGAGCCTTATACAATTTGAGAGATAAAGTATATTACTAAACTAGAGTAGAAAGAAGTGATAGTAAATAGAAGTGTCAAAAACTATTATTATAATGTATAAATAAAAATGAAATGCTCTTTGATTTTTAACGCATCACTTATGAAAGACTGGGCCAAATTGTTTTTTGTTTTAAACTTCGCAAAAGTCTTTTTAGAATAAAAAAATATTTAAAAGCTGTCTCACAAACTGGAACACGACAACGACTGTCGGGTCATAAAAAGAAATCAACAGCATTTCCAAGGTTGCATGTTTAATGAAATGCCGATGTATCGGTCTACCTACCACCGATAGTTATTATAAATTAATATTGCAATTTCGAAGCATTACAAATCGGCGATCGGCGCGACGATTGCGGCGGGCGGCGCGACCCACATTCAGCGGAGGGTTAACAATCGGCCACAATGCAGCGGGTGGGTCGATGTGCGCGCGCCGCAACAGGTGTACCAACCTTGATGCGATACTTCATCGCGCATACGTACCTGGCTTGCGGCTTGGATCTTACCATTGTTTAAAGCTTGTAATTATAATGCATATGGATTTCTTATATTTACGCGAATACTACACATTGAAATAAAACTATTCTTACGTAGTTTATCGCGTTTATTATTCGTTTTTTAGGTTCCCGACGTTTCGGCTGGTTTACAGCCACCATGGTCACGGGAGGGTTGCTGTAAAGCAGCCGAAACGTCGCGTCGGGAACGTAAAAAAGAATAATAAACGCGATAAACTACGTAAGAATAGTTTTATTTCAATGTGTAGTATTCGCGTAAATATAAGAAATCCAAATGCATTATAATTACAAGCTTTAAAAAAATCCGCAAGATTAGTTTTATTTAAATTATATTGCATTATGATTTTGTTTCTATTGCAGTTATAGGCTAAGTTGATTAATAAATATCGCCAAATAGTCCCAAACTAAGTAACGCTTGTATTATGGCTACCGTACAATGGACTCGGGCCGATCCCAGTATATAATAATTAAACAGATATTAATCGCCCGTGACTCGGGTACAAAGATTCGTGCTCATTACACAAATATTTACTCAGAAAGACCAAATATCAGGCTGATAATCATCTCCAGATGGTAAACCAAAAGTGAAATTAGTCCACACAGGTAAAACTGCGGGTACAAGCTATTGAACAATAATCAACTTTCCATCACAATTGGCAATCGCCCCATTGTCAATTGAAAATAAAAAGGAAAAATGTCGTTATGAATACAAAAGTCGATAAAGGTGAAACGTTTGACCCGGGAACGTGCGGTTCCAAGCCTGCCAACCGAGACAACGGCCAAAAATAATTGCATACCTGTTGCGTATACAGAATTTCAAATGTGTTCGCTTTTCCCCATTATTTAATTTTAATCTTTTGGAACACGTCGTTCGTATTTCGAAATATATTTTTTAATTGACCAGTCCCCACTGACGTCTATTAAATACACTGGCTGGCCATAAAAAAAACGACGACTAGTTTATTTTTTGGTGCCTGTTTATGGCCTTGTGAGGGGTGCCGGGAAAAAATAATATTAATTATCTATATAGGAATAGACTATGTTTTGTCACAATGTCTAATATCCCTAGTCTAGACAGTAATTAAAATTATTAAAAATAACACATATGTAAAGTTTCAACCTGTTCCGCAGGTATAAATAAAATTACTTTATAAATAAGAAATACAAAGACATTGACTAGCAGCTATTAATAACTATTAAGTATATCTATAGTGGATTATTTATCGCAGTTATGTCAAATGTCCAATGTATTTGACATAACATCGTGCATTCGTGCATTCGTGGTTTATTCAATACCTAACTAATAATAGTGGTAGTAGGTTAATAGGTGTCAATAAAATTATACGTAGATTCAAAACATGTTTCTCATTAATTATTATTTATGAGAGATGGATATAGTCCTAAACATTTAACGACTCGTCTTTTCTTTTTAATGTCAAATATTTCATTGCAACCAAAAACCTTCGCAAGAGCTTTCACATTTTTGATTGTACCTCCCAAAATAGCCAAGATCTCAATATTATCTGTCAAAATTTATCGAATTATTAGTAGCCACACCATGACTTTGTACACGTCTCCTGCAACATCTGTATATAATGTTCTATACAATGGAAATTGGGCTTAATTTACTTTAACATATACGTCATTGAGTATCTAACTCAATGTTATGGAAACTAACCCAGTAATATGGAAGATTATACACAGTGGCATCCATTCGTGCAATGGTCTATTCGGGCTCAGGATCAATTGGGTCGAAATGCTTCGATAGTTGGGCACAATTTATGATGCACAGACGAACCCTCAGAACAGAGGCGAACTTTACACATTCATCTCTACAATAGACCAACTTATATTAATCGTCTAAAATATAAGGTGTAACAATAATAGTGTAGAATATTTCAACATGGGTAACAGTAGGTTATAAATATAAATTCAAAAAATCATAGATAAAATAAATTAATAATAATAGATAAAAACCAAAGAAATACATTAAATTAATAGTCATTAAAAAAATTACACCCTGTTCTGAGCGCATGGCCAAACGCTCCTAGGTCGCTTTGTTTAAAATAATCAAACATCATTTACACAAATATTTTACACATCCACGAGATCCATTATAACTTACCGATTCATGTTCAAATATTTTATACCATTTTTGTTAATATACTTATTTTAAAGACTATATCGCCTGTTCGAAATATATTTTTTATGGAAAAGGGCAAAAGAAACAAGATGATAACTCTTTTTTTAATAATTTGTTTGTGTGGTTACATTTATTAAACACTGGATAAGAGATGAACTATGGACACGGAGTTACGAATCATCGCTTGCTATTATACGCAATTTAGATGTCTGTTACCTATTACTAGACCTACTCAAGGAGAATAAAACAATTTAAAAAAAAACTAACTCGATATTCTATGAACAATAAAACGGAACGTTATCGGCGCTCTTTTTATAAGCGAATGACATTTACTCAAGAGAAAAGTTGATTTTGTGACCTTTCTTTTGAGTGGAGCGAGCCGTGGGCAGACTGAAATGCCAGATGTCGACATGAATTCGCGTTTCCACGGAAAATATGAAGTCTTTATTTACTTGGCCTTATTATGAAGGCACGGAATGCTTTAAACGCAATGAATTTTAGATGTTTCCTTAATTGTGGTGGTTCTGTTGGGCACGTCATCAACTTACCCCTGCACACTCATTGCAAACGATCCACTATAATCGGTGAACATAGAATAACATTAAAGACAGAGATTTATTACATTAATATACAATACCCACTAACACCTTTGGACAATCTTAATCCTACTTTAATGCAACACTATCCAAATCGTGCTCAATAATCGGAAGTCGTACAATAATCGGAGTCAGGTCTGCATCGAAATATTATCAGCGGCAGACGAGAACAATAATCTCCTACCTAGTACTATTTTAAGAAGTGCTTTGTATCCAGTAGCAACGTAATAAAAATATTTAAGCAAACATAAATAAGAAATTATAGGATACTAGATGCGCCCGGCGGTGTTACCCGCGATAAAAAGTATGAAAAATTAAAACATCTATCCCACGGGAACCATACATTTTACCGGGATAAAAAGTAGCCTATGTGTTATTCCAGACTATAATCTATCTCTGTGCCAAATTTCATCCAGATCCGTTCAGCCGTTCGGGCGTGAAAGAGTAACAAACATCCATCCATCCATCCAAACTTTCACATTTATAATATTAGTATAGATACACACCTAACTCTGGAACATTAATCTCACCTTAAGTAACAGTTATGTGAAACGGACATGTGCTAATATTATAGGGAACAATAAAAGTACAAAGCTAAGGAGTTCATGAGCGGACGTGTGGGATGTGGAAACGTATAAGGCGGCAGGATTAACGTCGTTTTAGTGCTTAAGGGTATTAGAGAAAGAGCTTAGAACTGTCCTTTGGTGACTAGAGGCTTAGAACTCCCCATCAGATTAGGCGCCAAACGCTGCCCAAACTGTCCTTCCAATTGTATTTTGAATGTTGATATTCAAAAATGGAACATTCTATCAAAGAATATGATGACTGGAATAAATCGCAAGTTCCAAGTAAGAGCTTTCAGATTGAATTGGGTTTGTCTAATGTATATAATATGTATTGTGTAATTGGCATTTTCATTTAACTTATTAATTTATTATAATCCAAATTATAGTGTTTTTTTTAGTCGAAAATGTGTATATGGAACCATAGAGTAACTCTTCTGACATGCTCAGTGAATTATACGCCACAGATAAAATAAAACAATACTGACAGCTTTGAAACAGATAAATAGCAATTGTATGGGTTTATTGACATCTAAGCCATACCCTACGATCCAGTCGAAGTGGGATAGCATACTCTGACGCTCACATAGAAAGCCATCTCATATTACCCCAAAAGAAAAAAAAACTATTTCAATGCTGGGTAAAGACCATATCTGCTCACTATGACATATCTCTTGATCACCCAAGTATTGCCACCGAAACTTACACTATAATCCAATATTTCATCAAAAACCAATTCCGAATTAGCTTTCACCATATAGCAGTCGAGTTCAGGGATCCGTTTATAGTTTTAATTGAAAGCACAAAGACGCGGAGGCTGCAGACAATTGTTCCAGCGAGGCGAGAGCGGGAGCACCTATTAGCAATAGATGAGAGACACAATTTATAGTTTGACGAGCTTGCGGAGACGTTACGTTTCACGAGAAAATGTAATCTCATCTACCCGAGATTCTTTGTCCAGCACCCTTCCTCTCCATTATTTCTCTTGCGTTAGGGAGAGTTTAAAACCCAAATGCCGATATTTATATAGGTATATAGATATTGAAATAAAACTAATTTTATCGCGTTTATATTATGTTTTTTACATTCCCGACGTTTTGGCTGCTTTACAGCAACCATGGTCACGACACCACTGTAAAGCAGCCGAAACGTCGGGAACGTAAAATCAGAATATAAACGCGATAAAATCCGTAAAATTAGTTTTATTTCAATATTTTACTAATTGTCAAAAAAAATTAAGCTTCTGACCGCTCGTAACAAATCATGTCAGAATAGTCTGGTCCACCAGCAGCATGCCTTCTGGCAACAACCCATCCAAGTCAAACAAGTTATTCTAGGACATAACCTACATTATATAGTATTTCGCGTGATTCCCAGTTAAAAGTACAAACTAACAAAAACTACAGTAAGTAAGGAAGGAATAATATAAACACACCTCACTCACAGTTTCAGACTGAATGTTTCAGTAAATGACTTATTAGCGTATTGATTATAATAGGAATTGATAAGCAGATGACTTATTGGTGTATGGGTGACTTGAAAGCTTTTAGGATCATCCCCATTCAAGCCTGTTTGATTAATTTATAACGGCGTGGGTGTTACACGACGCATTGTATCAAGAAAGGTAACCATTATGTTAATTTTAATTACTTTTAGTAATTATGGAGGATTCTTGGAAGATAGAATTAAATATCGAATTTGGTTCAGGTAAGGTTATGACGATCTAATCTTGCATTTACAACTTATAAGCCCGTTAGATTTAAGTTTTATGAACCACGTAAAATCGTGTTGAATAACTAAATCACAAGTTAAAAGCAAACATCAGTCATCCTATAACGAACTATTCAAGCAATTAAAAAGTATATGCAACCTTCGTAATACAATTAGCGCCAGTCTTTACATAATTCAAGGGAGGGTCGCTCTAATGTATAAGAAGTTGAGTGTAATGAAAGTGGTGACGAAACCGGTGCCGGGAACGCCAAGTTTATTAATGAATCTTATTCGGGAAAGCTCCCGAACTAGAAAGTTAGGGGCCGGGTCGGCGAGTTTGGTTTTGTATGTTCACGTCCTTATTTGATGGATCATTAGGGTCGGTTTTAAAAATAAAAAACGACCTTACAGTGTATAGGTTGCTTTTTGTCAAGTCGGACCATTTAGATTAGTTTTATAAAGACTATAGTTGCTTAAACCACATTGCGTAGATCAGAGTTTAGCGTGGAAAAAGCTTCCAGCGAATCTACTTTGAAATAAAGATCCATGTTTATTTCAACTAAACCTACATCCGTTGGCGTAAGTATTTCTAAGCATTACCCAGAATACGTGATTCCACCGACCAAGTTACTAGTTCACTAAATATATTTTTGGTCATTGGGCCTAGTTACAATAGGCAACCCTAAAATACACGTCCCTGCACTTAGCTAAGGGATAAATACCACTTATCGCCTCAGAGGAATTCCCAGCGGATTCTTCGGAAACTTTCACGCAGAAAAGTATTTTTGTTTGTAAGTACTTCAAGTGAAAATAAGTTTTGTTGGTGTGGGGAAATAAAGACAACAAAGCTAATGTATTGTTGCGTCAATAGCTTTGTGGTTAGATGGACAGCACTTGTAACCGAGTGGTGCCGGGTGCGACCCTTACCGGCCGTTAAAACTATTGACGTGAGGCCGCTCCTATTATAAGCTTAAGCTTAGTAGTTTGACGGTCTAGCAAGAATAATACTCATGTGTTTATCGCAAATTACTAGTACGTAATCTAAAAAAAAACATTACGGTTGTAAACCGGAATAGGTGCTTTGTAGTGCACAGGACATACCACAAAAATACAAAATTACGATAAGGTGTAGTTACCAATGTTTAACCGACTTCAAAAAGGAGGAGGTTCTCAACGAGGTTGTTTTTTTATATATAAATGGCGTTGAAATGATAGAAATAAGAATTTATGGAAATTTACAATGGCACTTGTGTCCAATTTACTTAATTATTAGTAGCAAGTTAGGCGATTTAAAATTTCACCCTTGCATGATTTGCTTTAATATCTATAATCGTACTTACGAAATACTTACTTAAGGTGGAGGCGATCAGTCGCATTCCCATACATATTTCAACATGGTAATACTCGATACACATACAGTTTTTTAGTTGTACAAGCATTGTTATCAATTCTCTATAAATTAAAGAGCTCGCAGATGAAATATCAGCCAAAATCTTATAGTAATAACATCATAAAACGATATTAAATTTTAGGCTTGTGTGCGTGAATAAAAGCGCCTCTGTCCAAATTAACCCGTAACTAATAAAGCATCCGATTCTTTGTCCTTCAGTATTTACGGCGACAGATGGCAGCAGGAGTTTTTACTTATAATACATAAAGGCATAACATGACAATATATAGAGAAATATAGAAAATTTTCTATAAATAAGTATAAAAATTCATAATAAAAATTTAAAATTAAAAAATACATATAAATTTCGTTCGTCCATCGAACCTACGAACAATCGCATTTCACCGATAAAGTGATCATAACAGCCACAGAATAAATGTGGCCCCTTCAGTGTTGCCAGATGTGATTTTCTATTTATACCCAAATTTGATATTATTTTTCTCCAAAATGATACAATTTGCTTGAGTTTTACCCAAAGGCAAAAAGTTAATAATATCGGCTTAGCTTTTTGCCTTTTTCTTATTTTTTCTTTGAAATACTGTTCTAATTTCCAAACTGAAGCAGTAGAATGACGTTTTTTTTTTACGTTACGCTTCCCCACTGCATGGGTATTTTTTTCTCCAAATTTTTATCTAAGAATTTCATTTCTCCAAAATTTCTCCAGAGCCAAAATTTTTTAAAATTAAGGGTTAATTGCGAAAAAAATACCCAATCTGGCAACACTGGCCCTTACAAAGGCCGTTTCTGTGGAAACTTGAACGAGCGTCTTTTTTAAATTCTGTATACATTATTTAATAAAAATATGCCGCGTACGCACGTACAAGGTCATAGCAGAGTCGGAGAAACTGATAGGGATGGAGCTATCGATGAACGTAACACGATAACAGACACGATATTTTTTTACAAAGTGTAAGAAACTAAACTATTGCTGGATATTTTTGTACAAATTTATTAACTTATATTACATTTCATTACAAGATGTAAGTATATTATGTTGATTCTTTATTTATTTATTATAATCGAAATCTGATGAATCATCACTGTCACTCATTGAGCTCTCCCCAACATTTATTATAAGTTCCTGTACTTCTATATTATTATGATTCTATTTTATGTTTATTATTTGAATGTTTTTGTTGTATTTGTCTTTGTTCAAAACATAATAAATATATGGGATCGATATCATTACTTATTTGGTCACAACACTACAACTATAAAATTAGTATAGCTCCAATAGTTTTTTGTTCATCGTGACATTATTATTTCATCTAAGCGCTTAGGTAGGTACCTACACAACAAAATCGTTTATTTATTCATCTAGTAGGTACACTATCTATATTTTTAATTGTAAACTTGACAAATAAATAAATACGTAATTTTTGTTAGTCTATATATTTTAAAATTCTATATACTACAATTACTATCGAGGCATATCTATACCTATCTAGGTAGGAGACATCATTTTGTAATGTACCTACGTTTTTTTTAATCTTGAGCCACTTGGGGTGTGTTATTATCTGTGTGTGCAGATCGTCATGAATCCCTATTTCCTGTAATCCAAGTTTTTAGGATTTGTCTGCACCCAAAACATATTTTTTTCGGGTTATTATAATAAAACAACCTGAGTAAAAAATAAATACATACCTACCTAAGGCATGTATTTATTTTTTTAAATAATCAATGAATGAATGAATATGTCGTCATTGTTTCAATTGGTTGTAAATATCATTGAAACCTATCGAAATATTCGTCTTCTTGACTAGTGGTCTACGTAGCCTATTGTTCTACACGGTTGATGCAAATGTGTACCATAGCAAGTTCGAATCTTGCCGGAGTTCGTGTCTTTTTAACCGACTTCAAAAAGGAGGAGGTTCTCAATTCGGTTGTATTTTTTTTTTTATTTTTTTTTTTATTTTTTTTTTTATTTTTTTTTTTTATGTTTGTTACCTCATATCTCCGTCATTTATGAACCGATTTGGAAAATTATTTTTTTATATGAAAGGATATGTTTACAGATTGGTCCCATTTTTTTCAAAAAAATGTTCTGATCATGGGATCCATGAGGAATTGAGAGGACTCCTCAAATTTTATAGGCATACCGATAGCAATTTTGGTATTTTCATCAAGAAGTCAAGCATTTGCATTCAGAAAGTATCATTTGCTGAAATGGAAGTGATGAAGAAGGCCACAAATGGCCACCGGAACTTGTCAGTGATACGTATTTCACGGGTTGCGCCAAGATAATCTCGATTATTGGTATACCTATTATCCAGTAAAAAGATTGATATACAAATCTTTTTAGTGACAAAGAATAGTAAATATATCCACTAAAAAGTTTAAAATAAAAAACTTTTTAACAAAATAAAAACCGTCTTCAAAAAACTAAAAACCAAAAAATAATCTAATCTTGAAATCTACCTTGTCTAACCACATCAAATATTTAACTAATCTGAAGTCGGTGCCAAATAAACAACCGACGAAGAATAACAAAAGTATACTCAGTAACGAGATGCGCGGACCAATTTGTAGGTATAGTCTTTGGCGCAGACCGGCAATACTCGACTCAGTTGTTTGTTTGGCACCGACTTCAGATTAGTTAAATATTTGATGTGGTTAGACAAGGTAGATTTCAAGATTAGATTATTTTTTGGTTTTTAGTTTTTTGAAGACGGTTTTTATTTTGTTAAAAAGTTTTTTATTGAATGATTGATTCTGATTATTGTTTCTGTAAGTGAATATTAGATTTCCAAAACACACAGCTCGGCCGTGCTAACATGGTGGTAGTAATATAACGAAAATATATATAGGTAGTAGTATGTACTACCTACAAGGCCATAGCTAGAAGTTGTCGTGTTACGAAATATGTCACGCGAGTCGTTGTCGATTTATTGATCAATTTATCAAACACAACATTTCTTATTCCCTTGTAAGTTATAATAAATATTGTTCTTGTTGCTTTATCTGGTATATTGTAAAGCGTAATACTTTTACAGTTATCATGCAAACCTTGCTATATTTATAAGATCTATACAATAAACATTATATTTACGAACATGAAAGTATACATTTTTCTTTTCTATCTTTTATTTCTGAAACGAATATTGCAAAGTTCGCAAAAGTATTTCTATTATTTTACAACCGATAAATAAGTTTTTTTATGATCGCTCTATCTTGTGGCATAAAAAGACAACTTTTAGTATGCGAGACTTTTAACAAGTGCTGCGCTCTAGCGGTACAAAAAGACGTGTATTTGTCTATGTGTGAGTGCCTATTTATACAATGAATTTCTAAGCTATGGTTTCTCGTCCATTATAAATGATTTCTTTTAGATATATCAATGCAATGTCGTAGTAGTGCTCGAAATTTGCAACATCAAGTCTCATAGATGCTCGATGTTCGTGTAACTAGTTGCAGAAAAACAGGGCCATCTATCGAAAATGTGTGGCAACCGACCCTGAGCATTCACCTTAATACTTTATTCAGTATATAATATCGCCGTCGGCGTTTAGTTCCAGCTCAAGGCATACTCACCCGCTGCGTTTCGTACCTGTTTATGTAACGGCGGGTTTTTGTGGTAGCCACCCTACAAGGCGGCTATTAGATAAACGCCAAATAACCATTTTGTACGCTTGTAATGGTTAATTTACGAGTTGCTTTGAAACTGACACTTATTGGCGGTTGGCGAGGGAATCGGTTGTTAATAGCTTGTCGTGAAACATCGATTTAGTCGGTTTAACTAAAAAAGATACCAGTCTAAGAGTATATTGGTCGTCTTAATACCTACCACAGGACAATAATTGAATCAAGCTTTGCAATTTTCGATTACAGACCTTGGATTCAAACTTCGTTGTTTTCATTCCATTCATTGAACAATTTGTTTATACAAGAGATATAACAATTTAATCAACAAAAACCATATACAATATTGGAACTTGTCTGTATCCTCTGCACTAAGTACAAGCTTGTATCTATCAAAATAAAGTCGGATTTTCATTGATACAGTAGCTGGATCTAGTTGTTGGCTGGACTGGATCACATCGTTAAAAGCTAACACATATAGATTAAAGCCTAACAAACATAGTTTTTTTTATCAGTTAAAGCAATATTATCCATTATTATTATATGCATACAAGTCCTATTGACGTGTAATAACAAGCAAACCCTTGCTGCAGACGGTATTATACCCTTCGTTTAATTACAACGTACGTTACAGCGCGGGCAACACGCTAACAACGCCCAATTATCCTGTCAGACCTTAAAGCGCGCGGTCCCAATGTAGTGGAGCGAAATTGAGATGTAACAATTATATACGTACCTTTGTGTTACGTGGGAAAATCCTCATGGATACGCAAGCTACGGTGAAAGCGAGCTGGTTATATCGGACTTCTACCTACTCTAACCCCACGGTGGACTTCCTCCCGCTTTGTTGAGGGGTCTCAGGAACGCTTTCACAGACATCCGTGACCCCACCGTAGTCCGCGCAGGCAGACTCCTACTCCACCTGGAGGCGTGGGCCACACCACGCCGCCGTCCTCCTCGGGGTCGCGTGTCTGAGACGCAGGGCCCCCACCCTTTGCGTGCACGACCCAAGAAGTCCCTCGCCAGATGGTACAGCGGGAGAAAATAGGCTTAGTTTGGTCATTGCAGCTAGCTAGCTTAGTGCAACATGTTTTAGTACCTATACCAACAGTTTGTTTATACCTCCACTACCAGGAGCCAGCGAGGGTTGGCTGTATCAAGTTGTAGCCTGTTGATGAAGGCTCTACCTAGATTTAGCCAGCTAAACCTGTGTGGAACCGCACTTCGGCTATTAACCGATACATTATATAATATCTAGTTTTGGTGAAAAATGGTTATCTTAAATCTATATGGTTTGAAACGTACCATTCAAACCTTTAAGTCCCTTATCAGGCGCACTTATTTATTAAACAAAGTCGTGTTAATAACTCAAGAACGGATTTTTATAGTCTTAGATTTATTGAATTAGTCTCCGCCCCGAATAGCTGATTATCTATTAAAACACTCATTCATTTTCTCATACATTTGATTCTATGGCAGCACGAAGTTATATAACATATAAATAAATAAAACATATATCTCCAATTATGAGTACATAATATTATAAGCTATAATTTATATCTTCACGACACCCCATTTGCCTGCGCAAACGACCTGTCGTATTGTGCAATAAATTAGTAACGCGAATGTGCGAACAGCTAATGTTTCTATAGTAAACGTGAAGTTAATTAACATCTTAATATGCAATTAGTAATTACGACTGGAATTTATATGATTTGTTAACGCAATGCTGTTTATTTTTATTTCATATTAGTTTTACGAAAGGGCCGAATAGGATATTATCGACATATGTTTTTTTTACGATTTAATGGCGAGCAGATTAAAACATAATATCCAACAGAAACGACAAGAGAGAAGACCGATAAAATAAATAAACACTGTTAGAATATTGGAATATGGTATCTTTTGCAGTGGTCTAGGCATAGAGATATACAGAATTTAAGTTTAGAACGATAGAAAAGAAGTGTAGATACGATATTTCTTTTCTGTTTTTAAAACAACAAAAAAATCAGATAATAATAAACATCAAAAAGGATTTAGTACGCATTTTTTTGTCCTATTACCCAATATGGCATCAATATAAATAGATACCTAATGTACTTTGAAACTCAATATATAATCCGAATTATCCTCTGATACACTTAATCGGAGTTTGGAAGCTCATCGGGTACGTATTTTAATGTGATTAAAATTGCGTGGCCTTTGACTTTGGGACATTTCTCGCGCTCCGACATTAATTATGTAAAATGTTGTTTTGGCCAAACGATGACGACTTATAATCTATACATATAAATAAAATTGGAGTGTATGTTTGTAATATTCAAATAACCGCTTTTTACTAAGTGCATTTGGATGTATACACGTTACCTATACCGAAACAACATTTTTTAAAATTTTTGTCTGTCTGTCTTTCTGTCTGTCTGTTTGTTTGTTCCGGGTAATCTCTGAAATGGCTGGACCGATTTTGACGGGACTTTCACTGGCAGATAGCTGATGTAACAAGGAGTAACTTAGGCTACTTTTATTTTAGAAAAAAAAATAGGATCTCACGATCTCACGAAATAAAAAATAAAACCAATGTTGCAGCGCAGCGCCTGATTAAGTTTGATAGCAACCTGCAATGCGTCCCGCGGGCTCAGAATGGGCGAGCAGGCTGTTGTCAACGGTTGTCTTTGTTAAATACCACGCGGACGAAGTCCCGGGCAACAGCTAGTGTAGTATAAATAAGATTAATATGATACCTTGTACATATACGAACAAATGCTCAACACCCTCCTAGTTTACAACCCTGAATGTGATATGTGCGCGGACGGATGGCCAACCATTATGACGGCATGTCTGGTTTTGAGGACGGTGAGAACTAAATTCGTTAAATCAACCTAATAACGTATAATTACCGAATATTCGGCGCATCCCTAATATACCCAATAGAGTTGTCCACTGGCATCAATATCAAACAGAAATTAATTTCAAGTATTCGACCCAGTTCCCTTAAAGTAATTAAATTTGAGTATTTATGTTACTTGTTGTTACACAAATTCAAAGGACTGGTGGAAAATATAGCGAGCAATTAAAAGGAGGTGTTCCACACGGGTATCGCGAAGCGCGCAGGTGCTACCACTAATCGATTTAGTTGTCGATTGAAATTGACTTTTATAGACACGTGCATAGCGGCATACTTAACATTTATGATCGATAAAATACCGATTACATAAACGGGTTCATGCGTAATGTTAATAAATAAGTAAGTGTTTTTATATTGCGACTAACAAGCAAATTGCACGTCTGTCGAAAGTCGTGTGAAATTCGCCCAACCGCACTGAGTCATAAGGTGGATTATGGTCTAAATCGTCCTCATATTGAAAAGGAATTTGCCTAGCATAATGGCGTAATAGGCTCGCCCCTATTACATTGGAACCTAATACCATCGGCGAAATGTGGTTGCAGTGAAATGCACCTCTGCCTACGCCTTTGAGGATTGTGTGGCGTGATTGTGTATTATTATTTGAAGCGCCAAGAAGAAAGATATACATGAGTACATTACAGTTTTTATTTTCATATACGTTAAGTCCCATTTGCAAATTATATGCAAAGTCGTAGGTGTGCGTCGCATCTCATCAATTGAGTGTTGACAAATATGGTTTCTTATAGCACTTCACGCTTGCCATTCCAGCGCTATAGCAGCGTTATATAGCAATAATATTATACAATCCTGTTATATTCTGACATACTGATACATTTAATTGGTTTGCGATACATTTATAGATCGTTCGCCGCGATAATGATGTAATTTTTATGGGACTAATGCAATTACTAAGATGATTGAGATTGATCACAAATTATTTAACGACTCGTATGTGTAGATTGTGACCATCGTATACATTTGTAGCTGATTCTGTAGAAGTACAGTTAGTCTGTACCGGACTAAGTTATACTCTGTCCGCTGTAGTGTCCTCAAGAATAAAGTCCAAAATACACCTATGACCTATCATCACCGTATATTGTGTTCGAATCAATCATCCCACTAATAATATAAATTCTTCAATTTTGAGCACTTCATATAAGACACCGAAATCCAAGGAAGAACCAAGATCAGTAGGAACACCTAATATAATCGTAAAGACATCGTATAAAGATATTCTTATCTATAAAATGTATCGTGTGAGCAGGACAACATACGCTGCTACGTTGATAGATTGGGCTTGAAAAACTGAAACATTAATTGAACTTTATACTGAACAGTATTAACCATATTATTCAAAACTTTAAATCTAAAAGAGATTGAATTCTAATACCACAGTATGAAGCGCCATTAATCTGGGAGCAATACTTAAATTGATGAATAAGCTCTCCACCAACATCCATTAGTGGTAGGTGAAGTTATACCATGAGCGCAGACATGTTTTTACTCGGCTTTGTCGCCTTAATTACTTGTTTGACGCTCAAAGTTAATTAAGAGAAGTGTAAGTAAACAATAAATTAATTCCTTATGCAAAAAAGACGAGCGTTAAAGGTTTCATGTGGCGCGGGGGGTGGATGCTTCGAAGAATGGGGCGCTTTTAAATGCTTCCAATATTAAATTTGGCATAGGCTATAAAATAAATTGTTAGCCGCGTCTACGTTTCAATGTCCCATTCAATCTTCCAATCCTATTTCAGCAGCCTCGGCCCGTAGAAAACTACATCACTATCTCAGGGGTCAAAGACAGTCCAAATAATACCAAATTTTAAGTCTGTATTTTTTGCTCTGGATATTAAATTATGAAGCGAATTGAATGCTGTTTGTTTACTGGCATACTATACGTACAATATATTACTTTCATAGCATACTTGATACTACTTAACCTTACACATGATCTAGGACTAAATGTGATCATATCCAAATTTATGAAACTACCGGGAACTATGATCGTAGATAGGACCATGTCAAAAAAAAATATCATGTAGGTAAATAGGACGATGACAATGTTATATTCCCCATTTTATATCTTTAGGTCCCTTTACGCCCTTCTTTCAACACCATACATGCATATTGATTTCTTATATTTACGCGACAACTACACATTGAAATAAAACTAATTTTACGGATTTTTTCGCGTTTATTTTATGTTACCATACATTCAGTTCTTAAATAGATCAATGTCAATGTCCAAGCAACGAGTAAACACATGTTGATATTAATATTAATTAGCATAATTTTGTGAATTAAAAGCCTAAATATGAATTTTCGAGACGGGAGGAGCTCTGGCATCAAATTTCGAGACATCAAAGGCCCTTTGAGGTAACAATAATTGAATCAGCTAACAATTAGACCGCTTTGTTGCTTCCTTGCTGCGGGCTTAAGTCAAACATGACAGTTTTGGACTGAAGCCTGTTTAGACCTGAGTTTTGATAAACAAATATCATTATAATTCAATGGGTCTTGTAATTTAAGAGCATCGTCGGTTATAATTATTTCCACTCTAAACTTGTATTGAATGTTCGTTATATATCTGTGTCATAGATATTTTATATCCCCGTTCGGTATAATTGGATGAAAAAAAAATATCGCGTCGACCCCGGATTATGGGAAAGAGAGAGAGAGAGAGAGAGTGAGAGATGAGGCAGATGATGTAAGGCAACCGGACTAGACATTTTAGGACTAAAAGAAGTTAATTTAAAAAGCAAAAAAACCCGGCTCCGTATATAATGAACTTTAAATAAAAATCTCAAACAATAAAACTTACATTTTCATTACTGGAATTTTCATTACTGTCATGTCTTCAGTAACACTCGTAAGATTAAGAAAAATCCAGACAAAAGAATCATTTAAATCGCCAAACGCGTTTGGTCTCTAGAGCCCACAAAGGACCAAACATACATACATACATAGGCCGATAAACACATTACCTTCTTTGCGTCGCGCAGTCGGGTAAAAAACCTTCGCAATATCCTACTGATCTCTGTGACGGCGGCGTCTTGCGTCAGTGTTGCCAGATTGGGTATTTTTTTCGCAATTCTGGGAAAAAATTTTGGCTCTGGAGAAAAATTTGGAGAAAAAAATACCCATGCAGTGGGGATGCGCAACGTAAAAAAAACGGTCATTCTACTGCTTCATTTTGGAAATTAGAACGATGCGTAACGTAAAAAAAAAAGGTCATTCTGCTGCTTCAGTTTGGAAATTAGAACAGTATTTCAAGGAAAAAATAAGAAAAAAGCAAACAGCTAAGCCGATATTATTAACTTTTTGCCTTTGGGTAAAACTCAAGCAAATTGTATCATTTTGGAGAAAAATAATTTCAAATTTGGGTATAAATAGAAAATCACATCTGGCAACACTGTCTTGCGTGGAACGAAGAAACTGAACATAATTACCCATTCAATACACCACCCGAGTAATTGGGCGCGATGTTTCCTCTTGTCCGGGTCCTAGGGCTCCTCCCCGTATTATTTAATAAGCACCGGAGGCAGGGGTGGCTCGATTCATTAAAATCCATGTCTATTTTTTTAAACGCAGCTCCGTAGCTCAAAATTTAAATGTAAATACATTTTAATTTAGTGAAAAACGAAGTGCGGTGTGAGTTTTACCCGACTGTGTGATATTTGTGTTCTGAAAACTTTATGTTCATACATCAGGCCGTTTTGTGAGACGGTGAAATTGACATACAGTAGAAATAATTTATTCATTGATTGTATTTACGAATAAGTTGATAAGTACGTACTCTATAGTTATAGATATGGCTTTGTAAATGCGTTGTTTGGTCTGTACGTCGAGTGCGAGATTTTTTTATTTCATTATAGGCAAGTATTTGATCTCGATCTCACCTGATGGTAAGTGACGATGAGATCTACGATGGAGCATACTTGCCTAGAAGGTACCTGTTCACTCTCGACTTCGTTAGTTAACTGTATACTTTATAGTCCACGTATTCAGACATGTTGTGATGAGCGAGAGAGACATGAACAGCACCTCTAGCGGACGGTATTTAAAAAAACTCCATACAAAGTGTATTTAAATGAAAACAACAACCATATTTCTATAAAAAGAATCGTATTTTTCAGCTTTAGCGGCTTTAACAATTCTTCTTGATTATAAAATCATTTAACGACTTTAAGGGGGAAGCTCAGGGTCAGGGCGCGAAATTCAAAATGTCAATGGTTTTTGTTTTTTTACGAAAAATTTGGACATCTTTACGATGTAATTTAGTGTTTTGTGATATTAGCATTCTGCATTGGATGTCTCGATGTATTAAGTTTGCTTAAAAAAATACCTAAAGCGATACAACACCATAAAGTTAGTAAAAGTAGCGGTTTTTACAAACCTTATGGTATTTTATCGGATTAGGTACTTTTTTAAACAAACTTAAAACATCGAGACATCTAATGCAGAATGCTAATATCGCAAAACACTAAATTACATCGTAAAGATGTCCAAATTTTTCGTAAAAAAATAAAAACCATTGAAATTTTGAATTTCGCGCCCTGACCCTGAGCTTCCACCTTAAGTGTTACCATCACGTCCCAACAATAAATAATACGTTACCATAATTTAAAAAATTAAGGAAGTTTTGGCATAAAAATGTTTCTCGACTTGAAATAACAAAGGAAAGTGTGATGAAATATTAGTTACTTCGCAAAAAAGAATTAGAACGCTTTAGTTAATTAAAAGCATTCGCGTTCTGCGGTCCATTTACCATGGACGAGGTACTGTGAGCCCTTCTTTGTTGTGTGGTGTAAGTGACAAGAGACGAGACAATTTCGGACTGATCTTACGTTTTAAATAAATCCATAAAAATCGATTGATATGATCATCGCATTGATGTGATGGGCCAATCCGATATCTGATATGCCCATCACATTACTATGATATGCCGTCCGATATCAATAGCTTTTTATGGATTTATTGAAAAGGGTTTCGACCACAGATCATGATAGATATGCCGTGCGGTTCAAAATGTATGAGAACTCGCTGTCTCGGTTTTGTTCCCCACCACTCGCCGCAAAACACATGCAATTCCATAAAACCAACCAATACGAAGTCTCTTCGGTGCGTGCTGCGTCGTCGCCGCATACAGCAGCCGTACCACGCGACGCACCAGTTTATTCAAAGTATCGTTAGACGATCTGTCCATTGCCTCGTACATTCATTCAGTAGCGAACATAGGTGGTACTTAAATAGCCATGTATTTTGTACAAAAATAAAAAAGTCGTTGTGCTACATAAAAACTAAAATAACATAATAAAAGCATCAAATATTTTTTGATTTGTTGTTTTTAATGATTTTAAAGACGAATAAATAAAATACTTAATACTGGCTGGTGAAATGAGATTCCATCTTTCGCGTAGTTCACTTTGCTGCTAGTATTTTTGCACACAACCACGGAATAACCCGGCATTTAAAAAAAACCTAGAGCTCCGATACCGACGTGCAATTCCAGTCGACTGACGGCGAAAACTCTATGTTAGCCTAATTTTGGCCAATTGTGCGCGCAAGCCCACCGCTTTCATAACATTTCTCCTCTCATATATCTGTGGTTTCGACTCTGAAGGAAACTGTCGTTTCCAGCACGGAATCATTCCGTATGAATTAAAATTCGTTTACAGTAAGTGTTGGTCAAATGGCTAGCTTGCTTGAACGTTCAAAAGGTTCCAAGATCGATTTCTATTACGGTGGCTGTAATCATTGAGATCTCCGCCATATTGTCAGTAAGTAGTGGACTAATATATTTTTTCTTTTGCGTAGTATCCAATAAAATATGCACATCGTTTTTTTTAACTCCCAATTTCTTAACGTTTTGATCCATTTATTGTTATGCCAATTATTTTTTAAGGAGCATAGGCTATTTCTCATAGCGAAATTCCTTGTTTTTTATCTTTCAATAAAATCTACCTATTCCCTAAAGGTTCAGCAACACTGACTTGTAACATTGCAAAGCTGACGTTATTTTATCCGCTGGGTATCAAAATCGCTTACTCTTATTTCATAGACAGTTCGAAAATGCGGGAGAAATTCCAAGTTTCGCTTACCTGAAATAAAAGAAAATAATGTTCATTCAATTTCACTTTCGATGGTTTAGCTAAATGCCTACGCGTAAGAATTTATTTCCACTAAGCCCAGATACTAGCCGCTTAGTGGTACCTAATGAATTATAGCCTAAATTACTATTTTTTAAACAAAATCCACTGCCTACATATAATAGATCTCCATACTGGTGGAACTGATTTAAATTTACGGCCACTTATTGATTTACATTAGATAGCTATATAACAATAGCTTCTGCCTGCGGTTCTCCTGGCGGTAGTCCCCTAACCTCAGGGATAATATGACTTACTCTTAGTGAAACAATTTTCAAAATCGAATCAGCAGTTCCGGAGATTACCTCCTAAATACAAACACACAAACGTTACCTCTTTATATGACACTAGCTGTTACCCGCGACTTCGTTCGCGTGGTATTTAACAAGGACACAGCCTGCTCGCGCGTTCTGAGCCCGCGGGACGCATTTCAGGTTGTTGCTATCAAACTTAATCAGACGCAACGCTGCAACATTGGTTTTAATTTTTTTTCGTGAGATCCTATGTTTTTTTCTAAAATAAAAGTAGCCTAAGTTACTCCTTGTTACATCAGCTATCTGCCAGTGAAAGTCCCGTCAAAATCGGTCCAGCCATTTCAGAGATTACCCGGAACAAACAAACAGACAGACAGAAAGACAGACAGACAAAAATTTTAAAAAATGTTGTTTTGGTATAGGTACCGTGTATACATCCAAATGCACTTAGTAAAAAGCGGTTATTTTAATATTACAAACATACACTCCAATTTTATTTATATGTATAGATGTATGGATAGTACAGTAGTATAAATGATATATCCGGTTTATATGACCAGGCAACATTCGTGTGGGTTTAGCGTTGGTCGATGTCGTCAGACAATGACATCGATATTTTTTTACACAACATTCGGAGTTCGTCGACGGCTTTCAGGCCATCGTTAATCAACTGACGAGGCGGATTGAAAAAACGTCGTAGCAGCCCACAGGGGGGTTAAGTAGGAATGGCACGTCATGTCGTATTATTGTAAAATATTATGTAAATGTGGTAAAAATTAGACCAATATATATAAATAAAGCAGCCGAAACGTCGGGAACGTAAAAACATAAAATAAACGCGATAAAATCCATAAAATCAGTTTTATTTCACAATTTAAAAAGTCCTAATCGAATTGTTATTAGGCTAGCATAGCATCTCCTTTATTTATTTAAAAGCTATTACTTCTTGACGTTGGCATAATACCTACATTCTAGTGTCGCCGTTTCCCAAAAAACAGTTTTCTGAACCAACTTATTATTTTCATTATCTGTACCCCTATTACTCGGCTCATAAGAAATCCTATAATGTCGGGTCAGACGAAATACTAGACGTGGCGGTAATAGCTGGCTCCTCATATAAATTCCTTGAGTTGATTCACATTTTGAGGGCGTGTTGGCACGCGAGGTGCTGGCCTTGTACTACCTTCGTGAGGGGCAAAGTTTTTATAGAAATTTAAGCGGGAAAAAAACATTGACCAAAGCTATACTAGCTAAATACTCACTCACTCTCTTATACGCTACAAACTTTAGTCTATTCAATAAAGTCTACAAACTTTTAAACAGCGTAAAAACCTTTCATAGTTCCGCCACATAAATATATTATTATTTATATTCAAATTTTGGAATTTGTTACAAATTTTGAAAACAGAATTCCATGTTTTAAAATAAAATTAATTTGAAATTAGAATTCTTAGCTACACAAAAAAATAATATTTGAAATGGCCAGTACCGCAGAATGGCAATTTCATTCAGGTAAAGACCTATTATAACATTTTAGATATTTAGCATCACAAGTATGGCAATGGTTGCCTTTTGTATGAATATATAAATGGTAAAACGTGCAACGTATAGTCACGTAGCAAACAAAATGAGTAAGTAATATGCTTTTCAATTCTTCATCATAATTTTACTCGATACGATTTAACTTCTAAAACTTCCACTGGAAATTTTCAATATTGGGAAAATTCAAAGCTCCCAATATATTCAAGAGCTCTCTTGGAAACATTTTAAATTTTCCAGAGCTTATTACATCGCTCGTCGGTTCTCGAGGAGCGGGGTACCGAAATCTACATGTTTATAGTATACCTACTCATGTGATCCCTGCAGAGGGGGAGGTAGGTACGTGTTATTATGGCAATTACGGCGGAAAGCCTTGAAAGAAAATATATGGGAATGTGTGATATGGATATAAAAAGGTTGGCTCTTTAATGATGTCATGGAAAAATCATTTATTCCAGTGGAGCCAGGATGGTGTAATCTATACATATAAATAAAATTGGAGTGTCTGTTTGTAATATTAAAATAACCGCTTTTTACTAAGTGCATTTGGATGTATACACGTTACCTATACCGAAACCACATTTTTTACAATTTTTGTCTGTCTGTCTGTCTGTCTGTTTGTTCCGGCTAATCTCTGAAACGGCTGGACCGATTTTGACGGGACTTTCACTGGCAGATAGCTGATGTAACAAGGAGTAACTTAGGCTACTTTTATTTTAGAAAAAAAAAATAGGATCTCTCGAAAAAAATTAAAACCAATGTTGCAGCGCTGCGCCTGATTAAGTTTGATAGCAACAATCTGCCATGCGTCCCGCGGGATCAGAACGGGAGCAGGCTGTTGCCAACGGTTGAGTCTTTGTTAAATACCACGCGGACGAAGTCGCGGGCAACAGCTAGTATTGAAATAAAAACTAATTTTACAGATTTTATCGCGTGTGTATTAGTTCCCAACGTTCCTCCCGTGACCATGGTAGCTGTAAAGCAGCCGAATCGTCGGTATGTAAACTATCCACAGCTTTACTGATTGGGGTAGGTTCATTCATTTCATCATCATCATCGACATCAACATTACTATTTTCATCAGGCGTACATAAAATTCAAAAACAATTAACAAGAATTATTCGACACTGGCAAAATGGAACTATATTTTAGTTGATTGCCAACCTAAAAAAAATAAATATAAAAAATAATGTAAAAGGATACGACATTCCCTGCCCTCATCACGAATCTTCATAGCAAACCTTCCTTACAGGTTGATGTGAAATCCGTACACGTTCATGGAATCCGTACGTCCCGTGTTCGGGGCGCGGTCTGTTCCGTACAACCCTATCCAACGATTCCCATTCACATGTAAATGCGAGTACGATTCGCATTAGCTATGTAAGTAGGGGTGCCGCGAATCACTGGAGTCTGTCTGTAACCAATACCCGTTACCTCAATTTGTGTTCAACCTCTTTCGAAGAAATAAAACCGACGGAACGCCGCAAACAACATATTGAAGTACAAAAAACTAAAGCATAGCTTGTATTATGGGTACAATATTTAAATGGATATTAAACATCTATGACTCGGATACAAACATTCGTGCTCATCACACAATTTTTTTCCCTACCAGGATTCGAACCTGTGACCCTCAGCGCAGAAGGCAGGGTCACTACCAAATGAGCTAATGAGGCTGCCAAATCGACAGACGAACAAACTAAGCAACGCTCGATTCATGGAACTATAAGTTAACTTAACTGAACTTGAAAAATAGTGTAAAATATTTTAACAGATGAATCAGTAAGTTATATATGGATCATGTTGACGTATAAAATAATTGTTAAATTGTTAGATTTTTTTTAAACAAGGCGAACCAGTAGCGTTTGACCATGCGCTAAGTACAGTGTGTCATTTTTTAAATGTCTAATAATTTGATTTATTTCTTTGGTAATGTTATATTTATAACCTACTGTTGGCCGTGTTAAAATATTTCACACTATTATTGTTACACCTAAGCCTACATTCAAACCACTAGAGCTGTCTTCAAAAACAACAGTATAAGATGTTCGGCCAACCCTACAGAAACGTCCCCCGCACTTATGCGCGGCTTATTTCTATGAATACGTCTGGTTGAAAGGGTGTATTAGCATACGTTTTACCTACATTCAATAGTAATTGCTCCGCACAGAATACTGAGGAAATGAAAAGTTGGATGTATGTAGCTGTGAACACCTACGATACAATTTATAAGAGTGTGTGTGAGTGTGAGTGAGTGATATTGCCAGAGTAAAAAAAAAGTTATACTAATAATTACGACCGTCAACCGTGTTGGTCATAGGGATTCTAATCAGCTGGACATGTACCGGAAGGAGCTTTCTTTACACTCACTGTCTAGGCCTAAGGTTTTTTTGTGGGCGATTTTAAAACCCATCGATCTAGCCCCAAACTAGGATTCCTTCCATTTTGGGCACTAGGCAATATAATTACAGATATTAAACAACCATGACTCGGGCACAAACATTTGTGCTCATCATACAAAGGTCTGCCCCTACCGGATTCGATTCGAATCTGGGAATCCAGTTTCGAATCCCACTACCAATTGAGCCAATCGGATCGTCCGTTTCCTCCTTGCTAACCTAATTCGTTACCATAAAGTTGGTGGTGGTGGGGATGGTGTTTACACCATCACGCTTGTAATCTCCGAAGGGGTAGGTAGGGATGCACTGAAGTGCACCCACAATTCAAAAAAGTTATTTGGTCACAATTTTGTTAAGGGTGCCAAAATATCATCCATTTAATCTCGATAACCAAATAGGTTGGACTGAAATCTCCTCAGTGATATAAAAATTACGAGTTGAATCGATAAGGAACCTTCTCTTTTTTTGTCCAAATCGGTTGAAAATACTCAAGGGGACAGGCATATTATCCCTTTCTACATTCAGTAATAGAAAATCAACAAGGAAAAAGAGAAATAACGTCTAAAGGCCGAAATAAAGAGCGGGAAACGACAACTTAATAAAAAGTGAAGGAAACAACTGCGCCCGGAATGATATTGGAATACTTCCCGGCTGTGTAAAGGGCCCATACTATTAACATACGTGTGTATAGGGCCCCATTGAATAACATGTTTGAGGCAATAACGTTTGTTACTTTTTTGGTATTATCGGTACCGAAAAAACGGTCTCAGCCCTATTTAAGACCACCTGCAGCGACTGTGAATTTGGCGTGTTTCTGAGCGATGAAGACTGTGCTTGCGCGTTTAATTTGAAGCGTCCAATCATATAATTGTCATATATGAGAAAACAAACCACTCAAGATCAATAAAAAAGCTTATCCAAAAAGTAATAAATATTAAATGAACGGGTTTTTGAACGACTTAATTGCTGTTAGACTGAATAATGTTTACCCATTCACTTTGCTTACCGTTTGGGTACGACTAAGTTAAACGCAAAACCCATTCGTAAGGGTTTCCCATATAACACTCTTATGTCTCATAGACAAAGCTTTTATTCGTTTCGATTGAAAACCAACTAATTCCATTCATAAGGGTACGTTTCGTTCGATGGATAAGTACTTTTAGGGAATCCCGATAAATGGTGTACCCCTTGAACGACTTGTCCGGGCCCTGTCAAACAATGACAGTCCAATGCAATATTGAGTAGATTAATAAATATTTTTAGAGCGCACTCAATACAATGGTAAATTAATTTAGGAGTAAGTTTAATTAAACTTACGGAGGTAAGTATTTCACAGAGTATACATAGGTACCATACATCCTACCCGCATATCCTTTGAAAATAAATGCCTGTTCTCCATCCATACGCAGTGCTTTGTTGAATAATTTACGTGGACCCATTGTCAAAGTTGGGCCTCAAATAGAACGCAGACTTTCTGGGGCCAAGGTCATATCGTTACGGACCTGTACGAATATGTAGATTGGGAAAACGTTTCTTGAATAAATAGGATATGGTTAACTTGCAATAACTTAGAATAAGAGCCGTACGGAGTTTTAGCTAAGTTGAAACAACTTTTGAGGCGGTAACGAGGATCGCAGGTTCAAACTCCGGCTCGCACCAATGAGATATCTTGATTTTATATCTGAATCTCATTTTGAACCATGATAATCACTTGTTAAACGGTGAAGGAAAACGTCGTGAGGAAACCTGCATATCTGAGAGATGTGTGAAGTCCGCCAACCCGCAGTGGGCCAGCGTGGTGCATAGTCCACCAAATAATATCCTAATCCCCGAGTCCCCCAATCCCAATAATAGCCTAATCGCCCTCGAATTGCGGGGAGGCCCGTGACCAGCAGTGGGACATTAAAAAGGGCTGGTATTATTATTAAACGGTGAAGGAAGACATCGTGCGGCAAGCTGCATGTCTAAAAGAACCCCTCGAAGGACGCGTGAAGTCCGCCAACACGCACTAGGCACGCCCGGTGAACTACGGCCTAATCAAAGTCAGGAAATTGCGTAAATTCGTGAGGACTTTAATATTAATCAAGTTTCCAGGCAGAGAAAGGTCTGAGGGTGATTGACTATGAGGCAGGTAACGGGGTGGCAAGGTCATGGACAGGAGGTCCATAAATCTGTCAGGATTTGGCGGGATTTCGCAGAAATTACTACCATATGTTAAGTCCTTAATATTTATATTTGTTAGTCTTGAATTTTAGTCCGCGACTTCTTACGCCTGAAACTCAGTATAATGACTATCCCGGAGGAGCCCTTCCATATCCGGGGATAAAAGCATCGTATACATTGACCCGGATTATAAGGTAATGTGTAGTTTTACCGTAATGCGCGTTCAGGCAGACAGGTAAAACATGTTATAGATGGTGGATTCGGTTTGACTGCTATTATTTCCTTAATTTTGTCTTATAATGTGTATTACTGATGTACAATAAAGAGTCATATGGCTTCAGTATAAAAATAATGACACAACATTTTAAACTATTATATTTACGGAGACCATGTTACGGTGTTGTGGACAAGATGACATATTATATATAAAAATACTACCGTTAAATTAGTGATGATTGAAGCACAAGTAGTCCCCTTTGGACTAAAAAAACAAAATACTCATTTCACCTGGAGAAACATTTGATTAGCCTCATAGTACATCAATTCTCCGTACACAGTTCCGAAAACTAGGGCCTCATAAAAAGTAAATCGAATTTGAATACGATTTCCACTACCCTCTATGGCAAAGGGCATACAAATATTGACACACAATTAACTTTAGCACATATTGAGAGAAAGGTCTGGAATCCCTGATTAGCGAGGCATGTACTCATTTATTCATGAGCTCTCAAAGAAGCCTGTAAAAACGTGAGAATTTCCCTTTGATAAGAGAAAATGGAACGAATTCAGTGACAGTGTGTTGTTTTATTTACCCTCATCGCTGTTGGTGAGGCTCATGAGCTTAATAATAGGGATGGTCTGGGAGGAGCAGGTTGTGAGATACATTTAAAAAGAAATGATCGAGTAAGATAGACAAGGGTTCGAATCCCGGTAGGGGCGAACTTTGTGTGATGAGCACGAATGGTTGTACCCAAATCATTCATGTTTAGTATCTAAGTAATTAGTATATAAGTAATTAGTAGGATCACCGCCAGGTCATTAAGTACGGGTCCCCATAACACAAGCGTTGATTAGTTTGGGATCGTACAGTTGGTGTGTTTATTACTAGAATAAAAAAGCAACCGACGTGTGGTGAACCCGCCATTTACAGGTACGGTATACAAGAGAACCCTCCAACCTCCTAGTTTTTTTCTAGTCCGGGCGCTGTCCTGGCCCGGCCCGGGAATCCCTCTGACATGGGGGGTCAGAGACTTTATTTATCTTAACTTAAAATATATGTACATTGGATTTGTTTTATTGAAATAAAAGTAAAAGTAATCTTTATTGTACATAACAATAGGCAATTTAATCTAAGGGTAAAATAGCAACTTTAAAGCAACTTTTAAAAAGCAAATAAATCTAACAGTTTAAGGTACAACATAAACCTCCTAGTTTCAAGGCTATCAGAAAATCCGTGTGCCCCTACTTTTACCGGCTACACACGGAATTGTTTGAGACAAAGGAATTCCTTATAGGTAAGAGAATTTTTTTTTGTCAACCGTTCGTCCCTTTAGTTGTTCGCCTTTGTGAGCAGAACCATTGTAGCCGTCTTCCTTCCTCAATCTTACGTCTGCTGGCAATCATTGGATTGTGTCGTGCAAGGAATTTGGAGTCTTTGACCAATTTTTTATTAATATATATAATTTTCTGAAATTGGGTAGTTTGCTGAATTTTACTAATTGTTGTTGTAGCTGTATGAAACTCTTTGCACTATGTAAGTAGTCCGTAAACTATATAGGCGCTAAAGACGATTCTCGGACGAAATATGTAAAACGTAGGTATGTAATATTAACCCCCGTTGTAATTTCATTTATCTAGGAGATTTCATGCCTATTACAACATCAATGTAACCAAAATAAATCGCAGAAGTAATTAGTTTTAACGTACCAGTCTATCGTTGGTAAAATGAAGTAAGTAGAACAAAGATAATAGGAAGGTAGGAAGGCTTAACGTAAAACATACTTCGCAAAACACCGAATCTACTTTATTATTTCAATAGCATTACACTTTTCCCGTATCTGGGGGCACGGGGCAGTGCTCCCGCCATGTCGAGCCAACAGCATAGACCCGCCTGTGCCCTCCTTTTCTCGAAGCAACTCACGGCTTTTTTGAGCCCACTGTATCTTTGTTGTGGGTACAGCTAGAAGTCTGAAAGTTCTGTTACCAAGAGTACTTAGTGAACCTACCTCTTCTCCTAAATTACAAGCCTCTACATGACCTAGCATGGCAATGAAGTAACGTTATTGTACGGCACGAATAAAGCGCTGATGTGTAGATATATTTTTTTATATAGTTAATAAATCGATATTAGTTATACATATAAGTTAATACTATGTGTTAACTCAAACACTACCAAACGTAACATTAGTTGAGTGCCAAACCACTATCTTAATTATAGTAATAAACATGTATAATACTAATACAGTCACAAAATGTTGATAGTTAACTAATTAGAAAACAATTTATGACAAAATTGATTAATAGGTGTGTAGCGACCACTTCAACCGCACAACAAGCTACGCAGATGGCTCTGCAGATGCATTCAGAGCAATAGACAACTGTCATCACAATCCTGAATCGCGCTATAAGAGATTTCAGAGCACGTAACATATATACAAGATCCCGACAATAACCGTCGGGGCATAGCGGCCGCCCCGCCAGGCATACCACCCGCCTGGCTGGAAGATCTTACCTTTTCCGGTAAAGGTGCTTCTGTAAAAGTTCTTCGGTAAAATACTGGCATGGCTCTACAAGTACTTGAGATCTCACACCTTTTTACGGTGGAAGGATTGCGGTGCGTTGCGAGGCATGTCACATTTTTAGTTTGTATGTTTTCAATGGAAAAATATACCCTGTCAGCTGTTGCCGAAAATAATAAAAGCATGAAAACCGGTAACCAGCCAATAGACATATTTCACCGGTAATCGATGGTTCTCGAATCGCGATCGTTCGAAATCGATTCTTGATGAATCGAGTCGCGAGTCGGCATCGTTTACCACCGGTTGATTTATTGCCAGCCTCGGGGTAGTTTATAGAGGCGTGACTTTTTCACTTATCACGGTGTACGTGACTCCGGGGTAGATACCAAAAGGAGATATACAGCAGTTTGAAAATGATCTAGGTAATTACCTACTTTTTTGGTGTGTTAGTTTATTATGACACCGGTGGCTCTACCACGAGTTTTTAAGGTTTTTAGGCTCGCTAGTCGCTACCGTCCACAAACACGCAGTACAATTTACTATACTTAACGTAAACGATAGCGGTTAAAGAACATGAAACTGCACGTCGAGTTCGGAATCGGGATCGGGATCCTATACTAGCTGTTACTCACGACTTCATCCGCGTGGTATTTTTTCGTGAGATCCATTTTTTTTTTCTAAAATAAAAGTAGCCTAAGTTACTCCTTGTTACATCAGCTATCTGCCAGTGAAAGTCCCGTCAAAATCGGTCCAGCCATTTCAGAGATTAGCCGAGTTGCCCCTAACCCCCCCCCCCCCCCTTACCAAGCGTTTCGAGACTGCCTTACAAATAATCAATTATTAGAATGATTCGCGTTATGTATGATCAATATGGCCGCTAAAATTAGTTTTACAAGCGCATGTCCCGCAGTTTGTAAATCTGTGTGCCGCCGGTAAACAAACGCGCACGATAAACAATAATAAAATATGCGACAGCCGCGAATGGATTATGTTTATAAATATTATGAAATTGTTTGTACACTTGAGTGCGCGGAATTTATAATCTGTACGGGCTATAAAAAATATTGTAAAGTGGCTGTGCATTGATGGCAATCTTTTGTTAATGATCGAGGCATAGAGGTAGGTCGCGTGAGGCAACTCGAACGTGTTTGCCGTGGGTGGCCGCTGTCAAGTACCATTTACCTCACTGCCAGCCTGCGTATGACGTATACCAGACAGCTCAGCCGGTGTGGGCATGCCCATTAAATAAAGTCGAAATTGGAAATTCTTCATGACTATTTTAATATGATGGAAGATGTCTCTATCTTCGACGAACTAGGACCGAGGTTAGGTCTGAATATCGAAGAAGAGTATTTACCTACGCCCCCCCCCCCCCCCTTGCCTAAGAGTATAGTAATAAATATGGAGCATAGCAAAGCGCATAATATACTTTAATATAGAAAGAAGCAATACTTCTACATCCGAGACACTGGTGGGATTGCTTGGTGAGTGTGATGATGAATGATATTCCTCCCTACTCCCCCTACTCTCCTCTCGCTTAATTTCGTTAATCGGTAACAAGACAAAATACGGGACTCGCCGAGGGTTAAACCTCGGTGTCTTCATTGGACACCATTGTAGATCCTGGCTTACAGGAGTAGCAGTGGTGGGAGTGTGTGGCGGGCCTAGTCGCATTTTAAAAAGTAGTAATACTCAGATGATAAGTGTCGCGAACAACTTATTAAAGCACAAAGTCTAACCGATGTTTATAGTACACGCAAATTATGTATGCACCTACGCGCGAATTCGCGTATGCTACACAAAACGGCTTGGCTTTTTGTGCTTCAATATGTTCGAAGCACTCCGTCTGCATTAGTTCTTCGTCTTACGTGTTGAATCATCCTTTTTTTTTATTTTGTTAGCAAGTAACTACATAATGTATGTAAACATCTTCCCAGTTGTCAACAAGTTCAAGCGGAGCCGAGAAACTTAATCCCGCTTCACATAGCGAGCGTGTTTAAATTACTTGTGAGAGCCACTCTTGCGAGTCCCGTAGTACCACTTCACAATTCGCTTAACTAATTTGATTGAACTACTCCGTGTATGCGGTACGTTTATGTCAAGGGAATCTTAAATTTTGTACGCAGTTATAATCACAAGTAGGTATCTAGTTTGTATGCAAATTTATGGTATATGTGACGAGAATAAATGTATGTCTCTTCTAGTTCACTCAGCTTGCGTAGGGAACTTAGCGAGCTACATTATTATTTCCCAGGTGGGAAGAGGAAACTTTATACCATACATCATCTGGTATCAATTTTAATTATAGGTAGGTACTAGCTGTTACCCGCGACTTCGTCCGCGTGGTATTTAGTTATTGTTCAGTTCGCAGAGTTTACGAAAACTTAGTTTTTTTTTGTGAGATCTTATTTTTTTTCTAAAATAAAAGTAGCCTAAGTTACTCCTTGTTACATCAGCATCATCAATATCTACCAGTGAAAGTACCGTCAAAATCGGTCCAGCTATTTCAGAGATAAGCCGAAACAAACAGACAGACAGACAGACAGACAAAAATTGTAAAAAAAATTGTTTTGGTGTATGTACCGTGTATACATCTAAATGCACTTAGTAAAAAGCGGTTATTTTAATATTACAAACAGACACTCCAATTTTATTTATTTGTATAGATTATATAAAACAGAAGAAGATGCAAAACACAACATATAAATATATTTTACCTTTATTACATTCCAATATCTCTGTTTAAAAATCATCAAACTATACAGCTTACTTATCTGAACGTTATTTCCTAGAAAATAGAAGATAAACATTATAGCAATCTCCAAATTTCAATCTCAGGGGCCACTCGACCTCAGGACCGCAATATTATAGATACCCTTTCTAAGAACCCATGTCTCACGGGGGGGGGGGGGCTTGATTTATTGCACAGTTATTTATATGCTACTATTATTACCTACTTACTAGCTTTTTGTACGTATACATGAACTAGAATGGTCAAATTCAACTTTTTTTTTTATTGCAATATAGGCAAGTATTTGATCTCGATCTCACCTGATGGTAAGTGACGATGAGATCCAAGATGTAGCATACTTGCCTAGAAGGTACCTGTTCACTCTCGACTTGAAAACACCCAGATTGTAGTCAACGGGGAACAAAGACGCCGGTAGCGTGTTCCATTCCTTGGCAGTTCGCACCATGAAAGTAGAAAAACTTTACAAACAATACAAACTAAAAGGCCATATCGTCGATGATAACCAGAAATTCCAAAGATATTATCTATCATAACCAGTCAATTAATAGTTCCCCATTGTTTAACTTTTCAACTCTAGTAAATTCTAATAATGTAACCCTAAACTTTTGACGGCCGCACGGGTCCTAATTCCAAGTATCTACGGGTTGTATACTGTGACCCGGATCAAAATAATTATCCTTTACACGGTAAAATTATCAACCACTAGCTGCGCCCGGCGGTGTTACCCGCGATAAAAAGTATGAAAAATTTAAAAATCTATCCCACGGGAACCATACATTTTACCGGGATAAAAATCCTATGTGCTATTCCAGGCTATAATCTATCTCTGTGCCAAATTTCATCCAGATCCGTTCAGCCGTTCGGGCGTGAAAGAGTAACAAACATCCATCCATCTATCCATCCATCCAAACTTTCACATTTATAATATTAGTATAGATTATATCCGGGATAGTATCGGCCTCGTATTGCAAGGTTCAAGTAATTAAATATCACGATAAAACAAAAGTAACTTTACGCATTTTATCGGAGACAGAATTGTTTATCTATTTACTATAGGTTAATTTGGGAGCATATAATGTATTTAAAACGGATTACGATTATTTTAGGAAAACAAAACAATCATAAATAAACAATATAACACAATAATTATAAAATGAATTTGATGTAGACGCATAGTTTGAATTACAAAGCCATTGATATAAAACGAATTTATCGCGTTTATTTTATGTTGTTTACGTTCCCCGACGTTTCGGCTGCTTTACAGCAACCATGGTCACTGGAGGTCTGGGCTGTTAGACGTCCTAGTGTCATAGTTAGAACTGGGGTACCCTCATATTTAGTTGTTGTTGGGCCCGTTTAGATATAAATGTTGTAGTATTCGCGTAAATATAAGAAATCAATACCTAAGCGATTAATTTCATACAAACCTGTCAGTATACATTTCGCCAAACTTAATTACGTGGACCATAATCATTCCTTCGCTTCGTAGTTCGTTGATAACAACTACCTTAGAACTACAATAATTGTCGTAAGAGAACCAATCTGTGCCTATATCAGCTCAGCATACTCGTTCGTTAAGCCGCACACAGCTGTGCTCAACAAGTCATACAAGGGTTCCCCATTACGAGCCAAACCCACGAGTCAACAGGGAGCCGATTGAGTGAAAATCACTATTTGCTACTGGGCCGTGTCGGGAACTGAGTTTATTCTGACTATTAAACTTTTGAATCGGCGTCTGAGACGATTGGGAGTAGTTTAAAGTAGGCACATCTTTATCAAAATAAGGATAGCTATTCCTCCCATGACCACCGTGTTTTATTTCAATGTATAGTATTCGCGTAAATATAAGAGATCAATATGGATTGGAATTATAAATTTTCAAGCTACTAAATCAGTAAAAATAAAGGAAGTAAAACTTTTATTCTAATCGTCATTCATCATAGTCTGAATTACACTGAAGACTATTTGACAATTTTCATAAAAACCAGTGTCACTTTCGTATTTACCTACATGTAAAATAAAAAAATACAACACAATTGAGAACCTCCTCCTTTTTGAAGTCGGTTAAAAATACTCAATCAATGCCGACTCTAATGTGACAGAAACCGCTTGCATTGAGTATTGCGTTATGCAATCACAGTTCAAAGCATTCGGCGAGTTCGTCTCGGGATTGTGGAATAATAACAATATGTCCGTGCCTCGGCGACGGCAGCAATATCGAAAATACCGATGCTACAGACGGCCAAAGGGCAGGCTAGTGTTGTACATGTATGTACATTAAAAAAACGTAAAATCGATTTGTGTAATGAATGAACCGATAAAGCTTCATGCGCTTAGGGCGGGAAAACGAATAGCCTTGACCAAGCTCGCGGTGTCTCACCCGAACGCTGACATTTGGCAAATGCCTAGCTGTTAGCCAGAGCTAGTGTAGCATTCGCGAGACCGCGTGGTATATCTAGACACGGCCATGGACGTATCCAATGGGCGTGTGCAGACAGGCCGCGCGGCCTCGCGTCCGAACTCCACCAAAAGTAACACTACAGTTTGGAAGGGCTAGTTCCCCTTCATTAACAAGGTCAATCATAAAAAAATAATTTTGTAAGCCTTGAACCTGCGCTTCTTTCATTCTCTTGTAATTATTATATGAAGCCAGAATTACGATACGTCAAAAAAAAAAAACATAAATCACCAATGTCATTTTGGTGGCAACAAGTTTTTTTTTTAATCGACATCGAAATTCGAACTGCACATAATGATCACAAATGCGCTCAAGCGCAGGTTTAGGGCTTAGTTTACCATTTTATCATTCTGAATATATCGATAGATTCCTACTCATCCCAACACTCGGCATTATTATAGAGGGAGGAGGGGAGGACACACTCCGAAGTTTTCCGTTCAAGCAAACGATTCGAAGTTTTACTTCATTTCTTACATTCTTGAGTCCTGCGATCGCTTGTCGAACTTGTTCGGAGGGCCCTCGTATTTTTCATTTAAAAATTGAGATGGGGAACGTGACTAACAATGCTCTTCGACTCCTTTGTACTTTGATTTGTACTATAGATATACATTGGGTGGCGCAAGAGACAGAAGTAATTAAGAAAATTCTCAATTAATTCTATAGTCTTTTTAGAAAATGATTAAAAGTTACACAAATTAATTTTAGTGACTTTGATTATTTTTGATGCCTGATCTTCCGATCTTGTTAAAGTCGCAACATCGTTAAGCGTCTTATAGTTGAGTCGAATGTTGAGATCACTTTGTAATAAGTAAATATTGATCTCTTTCTGTGATATTTGAAGAAAACCAAATACATTTTACAAAAGACTGACTAGCTGCCCAAGTGCGCACTAAATGGAGACACTTCATGGGTCCATAGTGGCTATAATCCCCTTAGCAAAAATAACAGAGAACACATTCTAGCCGTCCATACACTCGTCATTGTATTGTTAATAAAAGCTTTCATGTATGCCGAATGAATAGGGCATTTATAGGGTATTTTGGCAGTTACATCTAAGAATAATATTTTGATTAGGTACTCATTTAAAACAAGTCTTATATTATCCATAATTTAGTTAAGAAAGCAGCATATAATTAACTGATTGCTCATTAACATGAGTATAATTTTTTTGATTGTCGTGAATAATTAATATGAGAACACTGATCAAGCAATTAAACAACATCTAGAATACAATTCTAATTGGATGTTAAAAACGATTTTTTCTAATAACTACTTAGTCCATCTTAATTACAATTCCGTCGAAAGACGGAGATCTCCAAATCTATATACAAATAAATAAAATTGGAGTGTCTGTTTGTAATATTAAAATAACAATTTTTTTACAATTTTTGTCTGTCTGTTTGTTCAGGCTAATCTCTGAAATGGCTGGACCGATTTTGACGGGACTTTCACTGGCAGATAGCTGATGTAACAAGGAGTAACTTAGGCTACTTTTATTTTAGACTAGCTGTTACCCGCGACTTCGTCCGCTTTTTGTTAAATACCACGCGGACGAAGTCGCGGGTAACAGCTAGTATTAAATAAACGCCAATGTTCTTCCAACAAAAACACCGCTCGACAAGTCTGTGTAGCGGGATTTTTATGTATTATTTTTACATTGAAAATTCGGCAAAGGTTTCGCCTCGCTCAAAGTTTTATGGATCGCAAAGTGAATTAATATTTATTAGAGTGGCAGCCGGTAGCAACTTCGTCTGCCAACCAAGTTTTATAAGCAATACGAAGTTTTGAAAAGGATCTAAAATACTTTTAACACTTCCAATATGTGTAGGGATGTGTGGAAAGGTGCTATTTACCTTAGGATGGTGGCTTCTCGCATGCATCTTATACGTACGAGTGTTTATGTCGTTTTACAAAAGCCATTTATAAATGTGGGAACCATGTAGCCATTAACTTGTATGATATACTTAGAGTACTTTTTTTAGCAGCTGCTAAAGTCTGCCGTTCCTACATTGTTCTCACATACCCGTAATGTACGGCTCAAAAATGTAACGGATCTTTTAAAAAGAGCAACCGTGGAGTTTCTTGCCCGTTCTTCTCCATAGGAACGGCATTCCGAACGGGTCGTTAAGTTTTAGCGATTCATAAGTACTTAATGGTTTACATGAATAAAAAATATTCTGATTCTCATTTTGATTCTGAACTTAACATTAATTATCATAATCACTGCCCACTGCTGAAGCCTTCTTTGGTTTTGTAATCAAATGGATATTCTAAGTGGGACGTTGATTTTATAATCTAGTTAATTACGAGTAGATCACGCTTTGTAGTTTTGGTATGGATTTGTGTCAGACCTGCCAAGTCAAATCGAAATTTGCTTAATTCATTTCGTATGACGTTTGTTTAACCTTTAATTTTTCCACAATACCTTACTGAATTGTATAAGAATTGACATTATCTTCTTAATCTTAATGGAGACTAAATATTCCTGAACCATCGGGTGTCAAATCTACGTACCAGGGATAAGTAGTGATAAGCTTATTTTGTACCATTGCGTATTGCGAACCAAGTGAAGGTTTGTTCGGATCCAAACAGTATCTTCCATTTGCTCTTAAGCCGTATCCCCACATGCATACCTCAGAAAGAGGCATACGGCGCGACTGCCGCCATATATAATATGCCTCGGACTGTGTGAACGAAGGTGCCCGTCGTGAGTAGAGCAACCCGCGTGAATGGGTTGTACGTTGACCAGTTACCGTATTTTCATACGTAGTTGGTACGAACATGTGTTCAAGTGCAGAATCGCGTGGCCCGAGCACTTTGTGTTTGATGGCCCACGGTCTCGCCGTGAGCATGTGACATGATGAAGATGAAGATACTGGGCCTCGTCTGCGTCGGGCCGAGGCATAATGTCGGTGCATCTGCGCCCCGAATGCCTCGACCCTAGACCCAAGTCGGGACACAGCTTTATGTCGCGGTAACGAGAACACCTATATTTGTACGGAGCTTAATATATTATTTACTCTATGTACCGGCGTTACAAATCACGAGTAGGGCTGTCCCTGCATTATTTATTTGCAGGCTTAATCTTGAGCCCCTATAAAGGTAAATTGTTTGAGTGCCTCTCCAAAGGTTATATTTAAAGGTTGATTTTGCTTTTATTTTTCGAGATTATTTGTATTGGAGAGTGTTAGTGTAATGTCTTTATAGCTTTGCGATATTTTTGGTGTTTAAATTTTTTGAAATATGAACCAACTACAAAGAAAGCAATGTGCATAGTGTAATGTACATAATTATCCTAATAATATCGGCTCTAACTCACGGCCTGCGTCTTATATATATTGTAACTCCCAACAGTATCCTACCGCCTCGCTCTCCCGCGTGTTGGTTTTCTTTTTTTATGTCATTAATTTAACACTGACGGCTCGCACAGTCCGTAGCTCGAGACGACAGAATAAATATATATAATGCGATATATAAATATTACTTATATTTATATCTCCGTAAACAATTATGTATATAATTGTCTACATCTATAAATATATATAGATAGAATCTATAAAACCTGTTTAAAAAAAAAACTTGAGAGGTGTCAAGGGACACCCGGATGGAACGAAGTTCCTTTATTATTTTTTATTATTTATTATGTACAAAAAATCAATAATTTTGGGAAACAAAAATATATCGCCCCCTGGTGGGCTCGAACCACCAAGCTTTCGGTTAACAGCCGAACGCGCTAGCCAATTGCGCACGGATGCACTTGTGCAATGTCTCGAAAATACTGACCATTATGTAAATGCAAACGACAAAGATATCAAAAGGTGTCGTTACAACTTTTCGTGATATTTTTTTCCGTCTAGCCCCCTTTCGCAACGCGCGATAAGAAACTTCGTTCCAAAAACTATAGGTACACATATACAGGCAGGAACATGCCATCCTTACACATGAAACCAGGGATAAATTTAGCATGTAAGTTATTATTCAGCGTGTGGGACTGAGTGGGGCGCGACATTAAATGAAATAATAATGCCATCATAATCCCAGTCCGGTTCAGGAGCTGACAAGCGACACGTTGTACCGCGTAGACATGCCCCATGTGTGTCAGATATAATTACCTCATTTTTCGCATATAAGGTGTGGCAAAAATAGAGTTAAATATTTTAACATACTGAAACGCTTTTATACATAATAATAGGGAATAGAATGTGAATAGTATGCATGGAATCGAACGTTAGGGCATGTGTGAAAAGGAACGATGGATAAAGGAGAGAGATAGAGGAAGCAAGGAAGGACGTTGAGGCCTGTGTGAAGATCTTTAAAAATAATTTCACTTGTAGCGTACGCGATGTGCTGTCCGAATATTCTAATAAGTCTGTGTCTGGAACCGTTAAAGATACTTTAAAATCTAATCCTATTTTCAGGACATCCGCCATTCGCAATTACATCATATAATAAATAAGTATCACCCACTCTATCCCTTTCTCCATTAAACTGTTAGAGCGGGACAAAACAGCTCGGGACGGTTGCCAATAAACAGTTTACGAGGCGTTACGATTACGATCTCGTGTATCGTAAATCTTCACAATTTACGGTATATCATTGTGTTTAGTTAATGTTAAAGAATGGACGTTTATTGCGGGGAAGAATATATTCTATTATGTTATAATGTAGCCCCGGTATATGAGGATTAACTGCGAACGTTACTCATAACTACGGAGGGTAATGTGTTTATCAGCCTACGTACTTTGTATGCTTGTTCATTTGTGGCGCTGTAGAGACAAAACGCATGGGCCGATGAGTCTTCAATCAATCAAATCATTCAATCAACAAGTCCAGTAGTTTAATACTCGGGACCCACTATTAAGAAAATTTCAGCAGGTTTAGATTTATAATGGGTACCGATATAAGCAGTCGGGTTTTTGTTTTTTTTTTAATTAACTTTTTATAATATTCATAGTATCACATATTCACACTATACACGTCCAAACGTTCTGAAGAATGTCCTCCGCCAAGGAGATAAATTGTAGTAAGAGACACTTTTATTAAAGTTTTATATCATCCGCGCTACTTGGACGCTCACCTTTGGAGTTTACAAGTACTTTAAAACATTCCTTTGAATAAGTCTTTGACAAATTCTTTGATACGACTTTTAGTCTTACTTATAATTCTCAGTCACCTCTATCTCAATCACTCACGTCAAGGCAAATTTATTTGATATATTTCAACATAAATATCCCCGAAGGTTAAATTTAAACGTTGTTTTTTGCCACTTTAAAATTCATTAGCAAAAAGCCCACCAATTCACTAACGAAAACAATTAAGGGTGCTGTTTTTAAAATAACTCAAATTCATAATACCTACAGGGCTGTCTCAAAAAGTTTTTGGTTTTGTAAGCATACCAGATCAAAAAATATTATCGTTTACTTACTCTCAAAAATGGATAGTGTCTTAAAACTATATATTGAGATAGTTATCTAACAACATAATTTATCACTCTACACTGTCAGTTGCGATGCGCAATAGGCCTTGTTGGGAATTTAAACACTCCGATACAAGGAGCTATAATATCAATATGGATGCGATATATTCATCGGCGGGTACTCACGAGGTATTATCAAACAACACGCCACCTCCAAACCTTATTAGATCTTTTAACCAGACGCGCATGCGTTCGTAGGTGTCATCGCGGCGATATTTTTAATGGCACAGTGCACAGAAAAATATTTGTATACAGTTTTTTTATTTTTGTTTCGGAACTCTTAGAACAGGAGCAATGAACACAATATACTTTAAGCACTAAGCTGCTTTGCTATTGCATTTAATAGTGCTAGATTTCAGCTTATGTGCGATTCAATAAACTCTCACTACTTATAATTAGGTTCTGACCGCCGTTTCGCCCGCGGTACCACCATGAAATACACCCTTTAGAACTCAGGGATAATATAGCTTGCTATTAATGATAGAATTTTCAGAATCGGTTCAGTATATCCGGAGATTAAATCCAACATATTATCTTACAAACTCACCTCTTCATAATATTAGTATAGAAGTATTGATTGAATATCGTGAAGTGGGCACACATAGACTTAGTTAGCAATAACTTGGGGACAAAATTCGTAATGCATCGACAATCGATCAGCCTCGACAGTTCATTTGATTGACAATTACAATGTACAGTCATGAGTTAAGACTGTTAATCCAACATTAAAAGTACCGTGTAACTGGGATTAACTCTACGGAATTTGAGATTATACAACTCTAAGAGCCATTTCGAAATGACACCTCTATGTATGTACTTACATAAAAGGGGGGATTATTTTAAGGAGGTCAGAACACAGTGGGTGAACGTCGGCGTTCCAGAAAATTATGTTTGGAGAACCCGTTCCGGCTTGATCCGCGTGGGCTTTATGAACGATAGTGAATTATGACCAGGATTACATACGTTTCGTTTTGTTATAACGACCACTGAGGCGTTTCTAGATTGAGAATACATCCTAGCTAGGCATACTGTTAGGTACTAGGCATAAATTAAATACCAACATAATATAAAATGGACTGTAATATAATAATAAAAATTACACGGTAACTTTAATGGCAAAATGGCAATACCTATTTGACGGTGTTCCAAGAATCACGAGCCCTTACATCAAATTGTAATTCTGTGATCGTGATTGATCGTGTGAATGGCACCATTAGCGTCACAGCATTTTAAAACAATCGTTTCGTCTGTCTAAAGAGAACAGCCATCTTTCTTTCATTTTCCATTACAATAACGCTATGAACGGAAACATTCGGAAGAATTCAACCTTTTTCCGATTCGTTAAGTTCTTCAACTTTTTTTATTAACAATGATCCTTATAAACGTGCCTGTTCATTTTAATCTTACTTTTTTTTTAATATTGTGATTTCCTTTGGGAAATAAACAATGACATTCCGAACCAGTGGACATTGCTTTAGCGCTCTGTAAACGGATCGCGTCATCATTGTGATCTGTGAATAAACACGTCCGCGCAAGCACACTTTGCCTGATCATAGAGCATATTTGAACGGCTAGTGTGAAACGGCAATGCATTTGACAATACTTACCTTTTAGTACTTACCATATATATTTTTTAAATCTATTCAATAACGAATATTAAAATTTTCAACATTGGTTTCCACATTAGAAATATTATGGCGATTCTTTATACCTTCATTGTTTATAAAAACCAGGTTATCTCCAGTGATCAATAATCGTCTTTCATCTCTTAAAAACGTCTGGGGGACAGAAATAATGTTCAACCCACCTCGGCGTGGGATGTAAATTTAACATTAAATATTATTCAGGAAACCGGCAGATTACTGCGATCCATTCGGTTAAATGATCACAGACAGCTGATAGGATCGGTAATGACACTTCTTTAGCCAAAATTCTTCAGGGACTTAAATTCTTGCCCACTTACGATATTTTTCGCTTGAATTGAACGCAAAGATACGGATATGCAGCGCCCGAGCTAAGGTATTGCCATACGAAAATTACCTTAACATGTCTAGGCATTAATATTCCTGTAGAGTATATATTGGTTATATAATGTAGGAACGGTTAGGCAGGCTTGAGTAAGCTGGTAAATTACACAATAAATAGTAAAACAATATTAGTAAGTAAAATAAATGGAGTTTACAGCGTACCAATCTGCTTGTGATGTAAGGGTAGCATTGTGATCGATTTCAAGAAGTCCGCACTAACTCACGTCATGTCAGAGTGGCTGTCGTCGGAAACCTATTTATCTCAAGCAGATCTCATGTGGTTGAGCACACAACGGGTTAAGTGCGAAACGCCGAATGACAAATAAAAGTTAGGTAATGAAATTTTAGAAATATTATGGCTATTCAATCAATAGAAATATATTGCCTCGTCCACGCTTTCCATCGATCTTCCCCTCTATGATCGAAGGAAAGCGTGGACGAGGAAGACCAAGAATAAGCTACATGAGTCAGATAAAAGAAAGGATCGGTGTCATGTCGTACAAGGAGGTGAAAGAAGCTGCTCTAGATAGAGACAGATGGAAAGAGCTTCATCAGCTACACCGACAAGAATCTAACCCTTAAATTAGAAGAAGAATGAAATTTTCAGGACCATTAGTCTAGCTTTTATTTAAAGACTACTCACTCCCGTTCCGGCCTTTAAAAACGACTGCGTAACCAAACTGTTCTTTTAACATTTGTTGAATAACAGTGCGACATCATTTTCCTAACAAATTGCCTACAATAAAGAAAAGACGGTGAACGCTATCCATCACTGAGCCGAATAAAATTCTCCTCCAGTTTATAATATCCGTGTCCTCTTTACTTTAAGCTAATCAATCAAAATAATCCCTTTATGGAAAAAAAGGACGCGTAATAACAAGACCGGATAAATATGTATTACCCGTGGGCAGTATGTACCGACTTGCGACCAAAAATTTGTGTACCAGGTGCGGTCCAATGGCTTCAATGGGTTCCAATAACTTTCAGCCCCAGCGTGCCCACCGCTGATAGATTGAACAGAAACTCGTTTCGTAATTAATCAAACTTTCCATACAAAAGAACGCCGCCCCGCTCGGTCCACGGAAAACAGATTTTGCATGGTTGTTGAAATATTTAACATGTTGTTATTTAATTAATGCAGGTAGGACTTTTAATTCGTTGTTTTTTTTAAATTTCAATAATCTATCGCGATCCACGGCTAGGGAAAGTACTTCATCATCCCACCAGCACCAGTCTTTGACAATCACGTACCGCTATTTAGATTTGCCTCACCCTTCATGATAGAATTCAATCGCCTTAATTAATTTGTACCAATGCTATTATACTGAATCAGAATTAGAATATTTTTTATTCATGTAAACCATTAAGTACAGTAATCGTCAAAAGTTAAAAGATGCTAAGCTACTACTTTACCACCCGTTCGGAATGCCGATCCTATGGAGAAGAGCGGGCAAGAAACTCCATGGTTGCTTTTTAAAAAGATATTTTACATTTTTGAGCAGTACATTGTTATAGGTATGTGAGAACAATGTAGGAACGGCCATGGAGACTTTAGCAGCTGATCAAAATATAAGTACTTTTAAGTATACTGAAATAGCTAGCCCTTGAACTACTTAAGTACTTGTCGCCTGATTAAGAGCTTATAACACCATTTACACCCTCTCTGCCCTCAGCAAGCTATATCTAATCGCGTCGGACATGTTTCATTCCGAAACGAAAATTCGCTGCCAACATTCGTATACCCTGCGTATTATTAACGGAAACTAAATTTAATAATTATCTTTTCGCCTTACAACTTATATAAACCCCTCATGCGTATAAAATTATGAAAATTCTAGAGACTTTTGTCATACCGATATTAAGGGGCAGACAGATGCGAATTCCAGTATACCTATATTTTGCCTATTGGTTGCCTATGAAGCAAATTTCGTTCAGGACGCCTGCTTTCAGTTCGGTAGAGTTACATGAAGCAAACTTCGGTGATAAAACTATTCTTCGTACTGATAGAGAGCCAAAAGGCTTTTTCTTTGTCTATCGATTTCGGGTCTGTGAGAAGTTTATTGCACGTGGTACTATGTAATGTTGGACTGACAAACAAACGATCAAACAGTTGTTTTGCGTATTGATGTTTCGCCTCGAGTTTCAACGGCTTTCGACCAAGTTTGAGACGAGATGGGGTCGAGACGAAGTTAGTTTTAGGTTAAGTGTGCCATTGTACGTATTTATGTTTGAGTAATTTGACGTGATGATGAAACTTGACGTACATTTACTGGACCGCAAGATTATAAATGGATAAATCTACATTTTATACTTATATTGTAAAGAGGTAAAGTTGTAAGGGCTAATCTCTGGAACTACTGGTCCGATACTGAAATTTCTTTCAATGATAGAAAGCTCTACACTATTGCTGAGTGTCATAGGTTATGTGTCATCGCGCTATAGCCATTAGGGTAGAGCTGCAGAAAAAAATATATGGTTACCCAGCCGCGGGCAAATTTTAGTGGTTTGTATAAGGCAATGTTTTTATTCAACAATCAAACAGTTAACCAGCAAAGTTTAAATATTAATATAAAACTTAAGGATCCTGGCGAGACGCTTATTGCGAACAAAGTGCCGTGAAACAATTAGTGAGGCGGCAGCGTCGCCTCTGATTAATGTATTCAACCTAATTCTCTTTTATTCTTCGCTTATTACTCACTTATTAGCTTCACCACCATAATACTACAATAATGAATAATAAGGATATTTATTAACAAAATAAGGCTTACCCTTTTACCAGATTTTTCCAAAACTGCTCAGATGTTTTAGCGTGATACACATACCAACGTACAAATATACATGAATAGTAAGTGAAAACCGTCTCACGTACAGAATCCTATCCTGCGATTTTACATATACTATTTGGGTGGGTATAGCTGGTGATAAGGAACCGCAGTATGGTCAATCTACCACCATACTACATACCGGTAATTCCTATGTTAATTTTTTTTTATTACAATATAGGCAAGTATTTGATCTCGATCTCACCTGATGGTAAGTGACGACGAGATCTACGATGTAGCATACTTGCCTAGAAGGTCACTCTCGGCTTGAAAACACCCAGATTATAGTCAACGGGGAACAAAGACGCCGGTAGCGTGTTCCATTCCTTGGCAGTTCGCACGATGAAAGTAGAAGCCAAACGCTTAGTACGTACCGAAGGAATGTCCACAGTGTACGGATGACACTTGTCCGTGCGTCTTGTCGACCGACGATAGAATGGAGATGGGGGAATTAATTAACAGCACATACTATGTAGGTGACGTATCCCGGCAAGCAGACGTAACGTTGCAAGCTCCTTAATAAAACTTTATAGAGTGCTCTCGGAGCTAACTCTACACAATGAATTCTGCTTAGGGTTGACAGCTGCAGATCCGACGATAGTTAGAGACAAGGCTAGTAGAGATTCTAACTAAATAGAGTATTTTATTTTTCTTCTTGGTTTCCACTTTTATATTAGACGCTAAATAAAGTGTATATCGAATGAGGTGTGCTAAAATGTTAGATTCACAGTGTCTGTTTGCCTTTTTAAAAGAAAATAAAAACATTACTTCTCCTTGTGGGAGACAGATGAGAGTATATGTTATGTTACAAAATTGGAGATTTAAGAAATACGGTACAAGCGCCACTATGTTCCTTGCCGAATCTTCTCAATTTAAGTCGCGTTCAGATACATTTGTAGAGTCAAGGAATAAAAAAAAAACATTATTTGACTTTGACTTCACACACTCGCATTTGTTTAGTGCGTTATAATTATAACAACATCTTATTCATAGTTTTGTAACTGAAGAAGCTCTGCATCTTTAATAGGAGATGATTAAGCGTTACACTTGGCCTCATATTTTCATCTTGCAGAATAAGTTAGTAGGATACAGTCATGAGCAATCCGAACGAGTGAAATATTGCCTACCAGGATTCCCTTTTACGAAACACGCCGACCGGCTTTCCACAATAATATCACATTTATTTTCCAGAAAAAAAAATGTAATCAATCAAAAAGATTCAGGGAAAAACGCAATACAAAATAAAACAGCTTATTCATTTTTCTACATGCACAGTGACAACCCTATTCCCGTACCTGCCGTCAAAAAGTTGGCCCTCAATGAATTAATCAATCAAAAGAGACAAGTATAGTAAAACAAATTCAATATCTAATCAAGATATATTGCTCTTTTGGGAAATGTCTGTTTCAGAAATTGTGGAGGTCGAAATGAATGTCATTTTTCATGGGCTATATCTGAATTGGTGTCTAGAGAACCAAGTAAAGCCTACCTTGCTGTCTTAAACCACATCAATTCTTAATCAATTTAATTTTTATTAAAGATTTAGAGAATCTTTATTTTTATTAAAGATTTAGATATTTGATTAAAGATAAATCATGTCGTTGTAAGTAGATTAAAACATTCCATGAATTAGGAAGGTATACTAAGCTCGATAGAGGGCAAAGCGTGCTTACGTAACGACCTTTTACTCAAACTACAAACTGGATAAAACTAATATACTCGTTGCTTTATTACCCCTGTTACTGGATATAAAATGACCAATAGATACGTAATGCCCGGACAAATATCTATTATCAAATAATAACATTGCCCATCCATTAACTTATTACCCCAATACACATTAAGTACACGTTTGCTCCAGCTCGTAAGGGCGCGTCCACATTATATGTATAGCACAAAACGGCGCTTCACTATTATTGACTTGTGTGTAATTAAATTACTAGCTGCGCCCCGCGGTGTTACCCGCGATTAAAAAGTATGTGCTTTTTACCGGGATAAAAAGTAGCCTATGTGCTATTCTAGACTATAATCTATCTCTGCGCCAAATTTTATCCAGATCCGTTCAGCCGTTCTGGCGTGATTGAGTAACAACATCCATCCATCCAAACTTTCATATTTATAATATTAAGTGTGATATAGAACTAATGCTTTTATCATAAACTGCGGAACTATTTTCGGAATATCTTACATTATTTTAAAGGTATTCCTTATTCAATTTGGTTAAAAGCAACAGTAAGAAGAGTGCGGTGACGCGCTCTTTCTGCGTCTAACACGCGCTGATTGATAGCGGTGACGTCACTTGCCTGTAGCTCTGAACAATTTTCGTGACTCCTGATCGCAAAATTAAAAAAAAAACGACATATTTTGAAAATTGTTTCACTATAACTCAGTAATCATAAAATAAATAGTAGTCGAATACTTTATTCAGGACAAAACTTTTGTTGTAAAATATAAAGCTATCATGTCCCAGAGACGTCGCGTCGCTTTGGCGGTTTTTTAAACCGGCTTACAAGATATGGCTATCATTTTGATATTATTTATCTTCACGCAATCCTCCCCGCAGAAAGGGAAGTGTACCTGGGCCTCAAGTCTGCTAACACAATCGATTCATAATCGAACAGCAACCGCATAGTAACTGTCACTTTTGACAGATATCCCATACAATATCTGCCAAAAGTGACAGTTACTATGCGGTTGCTGTTCAATTATGAATCAATCGATTCATAGTTAGCAGACTTGGGGCCCTGATATAGTACCAAAATACTCGCTCCCCTTATCATTGGAACTATAAGAAGCAATTCTGAATACACTCTCTGGTTATCCAGGCGAGATGATGTATTTTTTTCCAATATGTAACCTACGTTGGTATGTTACATTAGGGTTGGCATAAGAAACATAAAACACAAACGTTCAGGAATATCGGAGCGTTTCGGGGTATTTTTACAGATCATTTGCGGCGCTCAAATTTTATTGTTATCCGGGAACAGTACGGCCCATTGCCGACAGCTCTGAAGGTTTTTAATTTCATGCCCCGGCTTTTATATTACCTAATAAGAAAAGGAACTGAATTATTAAAGCCAGACGCGGTTGGGCATGAATTATGAATAGGTACATGATTTTTTCTACATAGAAAGTGAAGTTATGATTCCTAAAAAGTATTATTATAATGAAATAAAACAAATTTTGTTCTATGTTTTTACGTTATCGACGTGCCGTGAACATTTCGAGAACGTTCTGTGAACATGTACAGGTTCGGACCTGCCGTTATATCACATTTGATCAACCCCAGATCCTCGCAAAAGAACACCGATTTCGACCATGAATGATACGTGCGGCCAATTACATTAAAAAAACATCCTAATTTCAATAGGGAAGATGGTTGGGTGCTACCACCGACTTGGGGTCCAGTAATTAATATAATTAAATGCAAAACCTAGCGCACCATTGCGACACCTCAAGGCACTTTCTGCGTAGATCGGACCGCAAGCAACAACTAAATATAAGGATACCCCGGTTCAAACTATGACACTCAGACGTCAACCACCTCAGTCCTCCCGTGACCACGGTTGTTGTAAAGCAACCGAAACGTCGGGAACGTAAATACATAAAATGAACGCGATAAAATCCGTAAAATTTGTTTTATTTCAAGGTGTAGTATTCGCGTATTTTTATAGGTGTATTTTTAAGCAGTTAAAGTTATCCCAAAAGTGCCTAGGCCCTATTACAGAATTATTTCACAGCCAATGTGACCCTTTACAAAGACCTATACAATACAAACACTAACTATTGAAATTAATTCACAAAACAAACAAAGTGTATTGTTACAGAGCCCTGTAAGTTGAGCAAACTTAGCCCTAGTTTCAGAGCTGTGGGAAACCTGAATTGTTAAATTTGAATACAATCGAAGCTGTAATATCATACTATAGAGTTTCAGTACTTGAGCCACTGAATAATTAGAAAACTAGAAATTTGATTCACCCATTATTAAATCAATACGAATTTGAAATATTACAATTAAGACATAAAACGGTTGTAACTATCGCATACGGAATTAGATAATTTTGGAATAAAGCCTTGAAGTCTGCCACTTTAAAATTTTTGACTGCCTGTCTATATCTGTTCGCGCATCACGGACGTATTCCAATTAAACTTGGCATGGTATCTTATAACTCGGGGCAATATATACCTAGAGATGTTTGTCCCGGGAAATGGAATAGCAAAAGCACGTAAGTGTACGCATGTACATTAATAAAATTAGTGAGATTATTCCATTATATAATAATTCCAGCCCTTTTTTATGTCCCACTGCTGGGCACGGGCCTCCCCTCAATGTGAGGGGGGTTTAGGCCATAGTCCACCACGCTGGCCCAGTGCGGGTTGGCAGACTTCACACATATTTCGAGGGGTTCTCTCAGACATGCAGGTTTCCTCACGATGTTTTCCTTCACCGTTTAGCAAGTGATAATCTTGGTTGAAAATGAGATTCGCACATGAAAAATCCCAGAGGTGCGAGCCGGGGTTTGAACCTGCAATCCTCGTTACCGAGGCAAGCGTTCTACCAACTTGGCTATCACTGCTTCTTTTATTCCACTTTTTTTCCATTAAGTTTGTATTGAATTGCATGTAGTTTCATCAAATTACGTCTGCCTCAATTATGTTCACTACCCTTTTGGAATATATCACATATTTTCAACATACGCTAGGCTATAGCGTATGTTGATAGAAAATAAATAAGATACTCATGATGATTGGCTGTTGGCAACAAGCCATAAAACAGGTAAGTAGCCGACCAAAGCCGATGTAGGTAAATGGATAGAGGCGGCTTCCGAAGCCCCGCAGCCTCGCGGCTTACAGCCAGCTCCTCGGTACATTGTTTATAATTAATTATGCCGTGTTTAATCTTTGGACGGGTTCGTGTGTGCGTGCGGTTAGTCGCTTGTGTGTAGTATTATGCAACAACACAGTCCCTGGGCTCGCAGCGATGGAAGTTAATTTCTGGCTTGTTGCGAGGTAATGTTTAGTAAGGCGAAATGTTCAACAATGTATCAGAATTGCGTTGTAATCTTTTAACAGTCATAATTAGAATATTTTAACCTCAGATATATTCATGTTAATCGTCAAAATTGTCACAAAGTGCTAAGCTACTGCTTTACCACCCGTTCGGAATGACGTTCCTATGGAGAAGCACGGGCAAGAAACTCCATTGTTGCTCTTTTTCAAAAGATCTTATACATTTTTGAGCAGGACATTGTTATGGGTATGTGGTATGTGGTATGTGGTGGTGGTAGGTATGTGAGAACAATGTACGAACGGCTAGGCAGGCTTTAGTAGCTTTTATTTTTTCGTACAGTAACTCTAAGAAACTACATATAAGATGAGTTTAGAACTGCTCTATGAAGTCACGACTGTAGATACGTAAATATCCTAGAGCTGGTTATACATTGAGCGTTGGGCGTTGCTTTTGACGCGCGTTGGTCGCATACATATACATAGCACTGATAGCAGTGCGTTCAACATCTTTGTTTGGAAATGGACTTGGACTTGGACGAAATGGTTGCTGCCTCGAGATTAGATTGCTAATCAAATGTACCTCGACAAAGTGGCTACGAATGTATCTTTAAGCACACATCAGACGTCCGCGCATCGCGCAATCTAACTTTAATCTAAACTTAAATCTAAACTATAGACATAAGGTCTTTAATCAAGCCCAACGCGTGTTATCCCTTAATGTTTATTCATATCTCTTCAGTTTTTGTTTTTAATCTAAAAAATACAGGCCACACAAAAAAAAAGTAATCGAAACTGATTATCTACCCGTCTTCAGCAATTTCGTCAGCTTTAAACTGCAATCCCGATCTTACCTGTAAACAAAATAAAAATAACAGGTCAGTACAATTAAAACTTCAAAACGCGGAATGGCAACATAAAATGAGAGCGTCGAAACGAACAGTGTGTTCACTCATCCCTATAGCTCGAATGCATTAATGCCATTTATATGGGACATAGCAATTCAGCCTCTATTTACATTCCGTTATGTAGTTATCTCTAATACGTTTACACACGCGGTATTGTGATAAATATTCCATCCATTCGCGAGATAGGTTGCGTTCGGTGCGCGGACCATTTTTTTTTTTATTATTACATTATTGGTAAGTATTTGATCTCGATCTCACCTGATGGTAAGTGACGATGAGATCTACGACGGAGCATACTTGCCTAGAAGGTACCTGTGTGGAGCAACATTCGGTGCAGGATAACGATGAATACGTGATGTTTGCACCATGTGCGCATTCAACAATACGTTCTGTTTGTAGGTGTCTTACTGAAAGTCCTTTCGTGAGTATTGTCATCTGTAGACTGGCGACTAGGCGTGACCCACAATGAAGACAACGAGTATTGTAGGCAGTAGATACAAAGTTCCTTCTATTGACGTTTGACGACCTGATTAGCGCAGTTGCTAGAGTTTTTGCTTTCTGTGCCGAGGGTCCCGGGTTCGAATCCTGATAGGGACAATCTTTGTGTGATGAGTACTAATGTGTGTAACCAAGTCATGGATGTTTAATATCTATATAAGTATTATATACTGAGTTCGCCCTCAGTCCATTGTACGGCACCCATAATACAAGCGTTGCTTAGTGTGGGACCATATAGTTGGTGTTTTCGACTGGCGATATTATTATTGCGTACAGTCTATTTGTATTATATTCTATACTATACATTCTAGTCTATACATTTTTTTTCTGAATAAAACATAATTATCAAATCTGTTATTGATAGAAAGGCACCATTGCTCCCACGTCACTAACGAGATATTTAAAAAATAAAAGTTGCAGTACACCTAAACATTCCGCAGCAGACTATTAATATGACAAAGAGGGCTATTACAAAGAGCTGTTCTCAGCCTTAGGTACCAACGAATTGTGACTGAAATAGGTACTGGGTAATGGAATTGGCTCACTCGAACCGAACTCAGGATAGTAATAGACCTTTTGCTGGCGTACGGCTGGTGATAACAGCCCCAGCTATAGAAGTGTTCGCGCAAATTGGGTGCCCACGATTGCCTATTTTTTGTATGAAATTATTGAAATGTTGATTTGATGGAAATATTTTCATAGTATCTATCCGTGATAATAATGTTTTTTATTGTTCAGATTTTCTGATAATAAATTCTAATAGGAGGAATATAAGAGTGCTGGTATCATACCTACCTTAGCCAAAGCCATTGTAGAGCGATGACGTCATTCGCTGTACATTTATAGAGCTACACGTCGCTTTGAACCGGCCTACTGAACCGGGGCCGGTTGGAGCCGGGTGATATTCACACGCAAATCTGAGTCGGATCGCGATATGTGATCACATATCCATTTTTTTTGGTCGTATGCTTAGTTTGTGTTTGCATTCTTAGAATAGTATATATTTCTATATGTAAGTATATGTTTGATGTAAGTTAATCTAGAAAGTATTTGTAAGCAAGTATCTATTATTAAGTACACCCCCGTCGTAAACATCTCTGTAAAATCCTCTCCATCCAATGGTTGGCTGGTAGAGATCGCTTTTAGTGATAAGGCCGCCCATTGTGACACTCGCTGTATAAGTTAAGTAGGTTTGTGTAATTTTGTATTAATGTTATGTGGTGGAACAATAAAGAGCTATCTATCTATCTATCTAATAGTTAAAATGCGAAGGTAAATAATAAATGACAGCTACTTGCCAGGCATACTGGATATTCTGCCGAATGTGGTACGCAATTAAGCAGCACAAGCTGATAGTAAATCACACCCATTGTCTCGTCATTAGGGTGCCCCGAAATATGGCGTTTGATTCGGGACATCGTTTATTGAGCTGATTGCGGGGCGTCTGCGCCAATCACCACTGATAGTCTATGATTTAATGCAATAATGCTACGTTCAGCGTTGATCGATCTGTGGTCTGTGTTCATTTGGACTTGGATTTTGATTCACACTGGCACAGTGGATTACAAAAATAATACGCTCTTAGCGTAGAACCGTAACTAAAACGATATATCTTTCTACTCCTATAATGCATCGCGTTCACTCAAACGCAAACACCTCTGGATGTACTCGGCTTACTGCTGTCATAATCTCAATGTCCTTTCCAGTCTATAATTCCTTCAAGATCTGTACATTTCAACGACGACAACTACATACTCAAAGTCAAATCAATTATTTCGTATAGGCCTCCGGGGGCACTTACAAATTGTCATTTGCATTTTTTTTTTATAATTCTACAACCGGATTTGAACGCGACCTCAACTGTGAAGGTCCGGCGAGAAGCTCAAGAGGGCTTGTCTTTTTTTTATCATTTTTTTATTAACAGCCATGTTTATTACAAAAACAATAAGCTCCAGTGTGTTGCCATGCGACGACACTTTAAAAGGCAATTTAATCTTATCTCGTCGTTTTAACGTTACAACTGAGTATTAATTCGTCCACACAACTAAATAACCTAGAAAACACGTCTTGACAATATGGATCCCCTGGATTAATTCGCCAGCCAATTGACCTAACATCAAAAACTATACTCCTGGCAACATGTATGGCATAACCCAATTCCGAGCCGGTAGAGAACACGGCTCAATGGTCCGGAAACTACTCTCTCACTAATGCGATCGACCGTTCCACTGTCCGTATGCTAGGAATGGCATATTTCTCTATAATATTCCCGATTATCACGTTTCAGAATGGTAATTAAAGATGATGGATTATTGCATTACTTTTGATATGATACAGTATGTTAATTAAAGTTACCTGCATACTAGTATCGCCGTCAGCTTATTTTATGGGACAACAATATAGAGCATTTCTTCATTGCAAAGTTATACGGCGCTTAAAGTTGGGCTTATCTGATAATAACTACAGATTATTTACCTGAACGTCCAATAATACCACTTTTCTTATATATAAAACTAGCTGTTGCCCGCGACTTCGTCCGCGTGGTATTTAACAAAGACAAACGTTGACAACAGCCTGCTCGCCCATTCTGAGCCCGCGGGACGCATTGCAGGTTGTTGCTATCAAACTTAATCAGGCGCTGCGCTGCAACATTGGTTTTAATTTTTTTTCGTGAGATCCTATTTTTTTTTCTAAAATAAAAGTAGCCTAAGTTACTCCTTGTTACATCAGCTATCTGCCAGTGAAAGTCCCGTCAAAATCGGTCCAGCCATTTCAGAGATTAGCCGGAACAAACAGACAGACAGACAGACAGACAAAAATTGTAAAAAATGTTGTTTCGGTATAGGTAACGTGTATACATCCAAATGCACTTAGTAAAAAGCGGTTATTTTAATATTACAAACAGACACTACAATTTTATTTATATGTATAGATAAGTATGTAAAACAATGGATGCAGTAATGTACATTAATAATTAAGTAACTAAGTTTATGTATTGATTTTTTATATTTATGCGAATACTACACATAGAAATAAAACTATTTTATCGGATTCTATCGCGCATATTTGATGTTTTCGTCGTCCCTCTGACGTTTTTGAACAGTGAAACTGTTTCGGATTATCAGCTTTCAGTAAAGGTGAGTTCGATAGTGAATCAGGAAACTGAGATAGATCGTGACGGTCTGATTGACGGATACTTAAGTAGATAGAAAACAGCTTTCAAAGAGTTCCTTTTAGATTTTTCATGGCAACTTAGGTATAATCAGAATCAGAATATTTTTTATTAATGTAAACCATTAAGTACAGTACTTATGAGTCGTCAAATATAATCGCCAAAATGACTTCTTCCTCCCACTACAGGAACTGATGAGCGATTATCAAAAGGGAGACTTTTGCTCATAGGATTAATACATCTGTGTCCGAGCTATATAAAACTACCTCGATCCTGAATCCTGACAAACACACACAGTAGTAGAAATATACAAAGGGTGTGTTTAAAAGTCATACTTTTATCAAAAGCAGAGTTTAGTGATGCGCAACGTCCTCTAGCTGTCGCAAAAAGTCGAACAGCGCCCAACAAAAAAAGGTTGCATCACGTGGTGCTCCCGCCGGAAATAGCCCGGAACAAAGCATCGTCGCCAACGAACGGTGACATCACCGCTGACGTCACTGACAAACACAAAACGGTTAACAGAAAAAAAGAAAGGGTAGATAGGTAGATAGATGTAAACTCCGATATATATGAAACAGATGGTATGTAGGTATCTGTTGGTCAGTATTTCGTATCATTTACTTGCCTTAAGCTACAAAAAAAGACAAACAATTGAAAGAGTTCTGAAAAAAGTAAGATCCGATCTAGATGACGTTACATTTAGAAATGGGTATTAAAATTTAACGCCTGTATCAATTCATAGAAAATAAATTCAAAAGCAAAGTTTTTTTAATAGTTCTATGAAATTGGAAGTTTATTTATTTGCTTGAGCAGCAGGCTCATGGAAAATACAACGTAATCCTCGCAGTTGAAACCGCAGGATATGATATCTAAACATCAATCGGTTAAACGCACTATCGGTTAAAATCTAAGTACAGTAATCTATTCTGAGGAGTGCGCGTTCGAGCCGATATTAGCCCCTGAGTGAGACAGCTAATAGGATCAGCAGGAAATTGATTCCGCTGGATACTGAATTGGTTTTCGAGTATTAGGTACGGGTGGGGTTGCCAGTAGTTGAAGTCTTATCTCCCCGATATGGATTTAAAAATATGTTACTAAAATTAGAATTCATAATTAATAATCACTAGCTCTCCCGGCGAACTTTGTACCGCCTCAGAATCAAATGTATGAGAAGATGAATTATATATTTTTTGTGATTTATTAATATATATAAATGGTGTATCTGACACGACTATGTTTTATATAGAGATTTGTAATGATGTACATGCTTTTCCGATATCGCTATTACATGATTTAATATGATTGATACATTGGTTTTATTATGTGGCATCCTTGTTTTATTAAATCATTATAATTTGGTTATAAAACGGTAAGTTTTAAAGGGATCTTTTTAATATCTTGATTTTAGATGTTGTTTGTGTGTTAATAGGTTCGACACAGAGGTTTAAGTTATCTATTACACACATACAATTAGGGCCTATTTCACAACGTCCTCATTACTTATTTTGACAGATTTTATATGGGCCATCTTTCAAATAAATTGTGGTTGGAACAGCCCCTTACATTGCAAAAAATAAATATACTAATATCAATATTTCTCCATATAAATACGGAAATGTACACTACAATAACTGGCAGCACTAGAGAAACGTAACTTCTATTTAAGTTAGGACCTATTAAGACCTCGGGGTTGCTACTTAGGGAACCAGTAATAGCCTTTTTGTGCTCACACGACTGAAGTAATGCCTTCCGCGGGAATATAACAAGCTTCGATTTGTGTCGTTCCAAGTTATGGGTAACTATAGAAAACGACGCAGAAGTATGGTAACAGCTTGTAAGCTTGAAATAAAACTAATTTTACGGATTTTTTCGCGTTTATTTTATGTTCTTTACGTTCCCGACGTTTCGGCTGCTTTACAGCAACAATAGTCACGGGAGGACTAAGGTGGCTGACGTCCTGGTGTCATAGTTTGAAACGGGGTACCCTCATATTTAATTTTTGCTTGTGGTCCGATCTACGCAGAAAGTGCTCAGTATCGTGAGGTCTTGCAATGGTATCTTGTAAGCTTTTAAACAACTATATACGAAGGGTACTTGTACCGTACAGGGTACAAGTACCCTCCAAGGTAAATAATTTTTGTTCGCTTTAGAATCAGAGTAGGTACTCTTCTAATAATATCGTTGGCTCACATCACCTTCATACTTAGTGAATAATCACATGTAAGGTATATGACTTTATATGGCATTTATACTGATGAGTTTTTTCTTTAAAAAAAAGAAAAATATATTTATTGGCAGCTACAATACATTGGCAACACATACATGAAACTTAAAACTTAGAACATATATTTATTTAAGTATAAGAAACTGCGGCTAAACAACTATTTACCGGTAAAAAAAAAACTTATCCTTCAACAATTTAGAAGTAGTAGATCGGCACAAAGATAAACGGACATCAATTGACTCCAGTTTCCGCTTTTAACGGCCATTTCCGGCCTGAAGTGACGTCCCATATTGGCAAATATTGCTACGTGATAAGTCAATATTATTTCTTCGCGAAGGCAGTGGAAGCTTTATTGGCGTAGACTTTGTGGGGCAACCTTAACAGAATAGGGTGCCTATACTTACTTGTTGTTGTAGTTACTCATTATTTTATAACATAGAAAACTATTTTCCAAATATGTTTCATATATATAAAACAAAGTCTGTTAGTGAAACCATTTATAACTCGACAACGGGTGGGCCGAATTTTATATTCTTTGATTTGTTGATCTGTCTCTGCCCCGAATAGCAGAATAACTATTAAATATGAGAAAAATCACTAAAATCAAAATAATAACGATAATTTTATTTTCTCATACAGTTGATTTTGAAGTTTGATTTACGAAGTTCGCCGAGACAGCTAGTACGAGTATATATTCTCTGTCAGACACATGCGATACTCATGGCGGTGACGTCATATGACTACTCTGTGCCATTCTAGTCAATCTGGTTCAAGTTTTAGGCCAGCGGGACGAGATGCGCTCAATGACTTCTAAGTTTAAATGTTCGAAGCTTCATTTAAAAAATAAGCACTAATCCCACTAATATTAAAAATGTGAAAGTTTGGATGGATGGATCGATGTTTGTTACTAAATCACGCCAGAACGGCTGAACGGATCTGGATGCAATTTGGCACAGAGATAGATTATAGTCTGGAATAGCACATAGGCTACTTTTTATCCCGGTAAAATGTATGGTTCCCGCGGGATAGATATTTTTTATTTTTTCATAGAGTACCAATAAATTCATTTTCTCATACATTTGATTGTGAGGCGGTACGAAGTTCGCCGGGACAGCTAGTTTTTAATAATCCTTTAAAATAAAATCCCAGCATATGCTGACACTATTCACTTCTGTGTACATCATCTGATTGTAGAATACCTAGTCGTAGCCCGTGACATCAGCCGGGGACGCGCGCCACACATCCTTATTAGTAGACGGGGACTGAACTATAAATATACTATACTCGCAACAATATCAACACGCGTTGTTACGTTCGCGCTATAAAATTGTAGTATTCTGTTATTTTGGTTCGCTCAGATATTTATATGCAGTCAAATGCCAACGAGAAAACCGGACGAGAAAGACGGACAGAATCAGTTGCGAAACTCTCAAAGCTTCATAAAAAAAAAAATATTAGTATTTTGTAAATTATATATCGTCATATGGAAACTGTGTCTTTACACAATTATTATAAAGTGCAGGTTCAAGGCTTAGTATACCTACCCTTCTGAATCAACCTTAATACAACACCAGGGGCTCAATTCTGCTAATTTACAATCGCTTCAGTGGAGTGTCGATAGCGTGTCGATTGAATGATTTTGGACATTTGGTAGTCTACTAGTTTTTAAGACCAGCGGCTTTGCACTGACCAGCCATTCAGCTGCCATAGAACTATTTCGTATTCTGTATTTCAGTCGTGTATCAATATAATGTAGATAAGTAATGGTATTGTACTCGTTATCTGGCGCTTCTAGCAGTCGACACACAACCATTGACACTGAAATGCGACTCCATCAAGACGACATTAAAGTTTTAGTAGAACAGCCAATCTGTCAGAGTCGTAATGGAACCTCAATAGTGTGTCGCTGGAATGCCAATTGTGTGTCATTTTATTTAAATTAGCAGAATTGGGCTCCTGGTGTCATGTATACGCGGCTTTATAGCCGCTTTGTTCTGGCGCTAGTAGGATTTTGTTCGTTAACGCACGTTGCATTACATAAGCCGGGATGGGAGTAAGCCGTTTACTATGCAAGTCATATATATTCCCTCAATAACAATAGTTGTAAGACAATCCTTAAGGATGCCCTCCGAAGTTTGTAATGCGAAGATACAGCGAAGTCATTGACTGTGTTAAAATAAAATATATATTAAGTATATTGATTTCTTATATTTACGCGAATACTATACATTGAAATAAAACTATTTTAAGTACATAACTAAGTAATTAATTTAATGATAAATGCTTAAAACGTTATTAACGAACCTGAACACAAAAAGTATATCATTAAATTAATTAGTTATGTACTTAAAATATTGAAATAAAACTATTTTTAAGGATTCTATCGCGTTTATTTTTTTTACGTAAAAAATGGAAGCGTAGCTTTAAATATTGCTATTCTAGAGACCTGAGATCATTCAAAATCATCACTCTACGTTATTCAGTTTTGAAACCAGTACGAAAATGTGGCAAGCCAGATTAAAGTCGACGGCGAGAGGGCTGTAAAACCCCTGAAACGCGCCGGTACACTAAACATTTCAGATTCAGGGCGCTTTTCAGTTAATCCTATGTACGGTGGACATGCGATTGGGAAGTTTTCGAGAAGTTATGGCTTAGTTAATTTATTTCATATGTGATTTAAACGTCACTTGTTAGCCCCTCCAACTAAGATAAAGCTTGTGCTTCGAGTGGGTGGCAATAATTTAATGGCCAGGGTGGGATCGAACCCGGAATAAAGATATAAGCGCGACCCGTCGAAACATTTAGGCTATTGACGTATTCGGTATTGTTCGCGCTCCTGTAATAGGCACTGTTATTTTTCTTTTGGATTTCTTTATTGGACAATGATTGTAAAAGCCTCGACCGATAAAGAAAAAAAATACATTTAACATCATAACTTGGTTAAATTTTAAAATGTCTACCGAATCTGTCAAATTTGACTGTAGTTAAATTTAACCGTGTATGATGCATTCCAAAATTAATACAAGCATGAATAATCATCTCACCGGTTCTACTATCTGAGGTATTATAGTAACAAGAAAACAGCATGAAGCTATCTCCATCAAATACCCTAATCCAAGGAGTCATTACACAAAAAAACATGTGTGGTAAATAAAAAAAAACAGCCCTATTTCAAGCCTAAAATAAAAATGTCACCCAATGTTTACGTTAAAAAAAAAATACATACATCGCGTCGGTAGCTACGCGTACCGTGTTGTCACTCCAATATGGCGATTTTTGACAAAAAAAACTTTCACGTGCTATTGTCCTGCGGTACACGCGAGGAAAATAAATTGTGTGCCAAAGTAATAAAGTCGCAAACAATTGTTTTGTTTTAACAAAAATGTTACGCATTCCATTTAGTGTTGAATATGTTTTGAGTCGGAGCTTAAATGGACACCGATAAAAAAAGATGGATCCGGTCACTATAATATTGTAGACATCGACGCGTGGCAATTTTTAACCAAAAACCAAATCATATACTGGGATTTTTTTTATTACATTATAAGCAAGTATTTGATCTCGATCTCACCTGATGGTAAGTGACGATGAGATCTACGATGGAGCATACTTGCCTAGAATTATAAATTATCATATCGTAGAGAGAAATAATTATTAAGCAATTTTGTTTTTATTTTACGAGTATATAGGTGAACAACTGCGGAGTACCTACTCAAACAAAGCGTAACGGAATGTAGCACAGCTTTTAAATTTTCAGTTGTCAGTTGTAAAGACATAGTAAATAGCTTTAAAAGTCTAGATGTGAAAAAAACAGCAGACCTATGGGGGCTTTCAGTAAAGACCGTTTCTGCGTTTATAGATATTATTGCACCCAACTTAGCAGCTATATTTAATAGCTGTGTTGCAAGTGGTGTATTTCCCGATCTCATGAAACATAGTAAAGTGATTCCTTTGTTCAAATCAGGTAGTAGTACTGATCCATCAAATTTTCGACCTATTTCAATACTACCTACATTAGGCAAAATATTTGAAAAAATCATATTAAACCAGTTGTTATGTCATTTTAATGACCACAAGATTTTTCATAAAAATCAATTCGGTTTTACAAGGAATCGCTCAACTATAGACGCGGGTGTGGAGTTAATAAAGAACATCTATGGTGCCTGGGAGAACTCCCAGGATGCTTTAGGTGTGTTCTGTGACTTGTCGAAGGCCTTTGACTGCGTCCATCATGAAATACTTATCCGGAAACTGCACCACTACGGAATTAGGAACAAGGCTCTTGACCTCTCGACTTCATATTTAAATAATAGGATTCAAAAGGTCGATGTCAATGGTATAAAATCGCCCGGCTCTCTAGTGTCAATGGGCGTTCCACAAGGTTCGATATTAGGGCCATTCTTATTCCTAATATACATTAATGACTTGCCTTACTATGTAGGGAATAATCACGAGATTGTATTGTTTGCAGATGACACTTCACTGCTTTTTAAACTCAAGAGACAGTTAGTTAAATATGACGATGTGAACAATGCACTCGCTAAAGTTGTTGATTGGTTCACTATAAATAATCTTCTCTTTAATGAGAAGAAAACTAATTGCGTAAAGTTCTAAACACCAAATGTGAGACAAGTTGGAACCAATTTACAATTAAATGGAACTGATTTGGACCTTGTGGAGTCAACAGTGTTTCTCGGTATTACCATAGATGCTAAATTGCAATGGGGTCCACATATTAAAACACTATCTGGAAGGCTGAGTTCGGCAGCTTATGCTGTTAAAAAAATTCGACTATTAACGGATATAGACACAGCTAGAATTGTTTATTTCAGTTATTTCCATAGTGTTATGTCCTATGGCATCTTGCTCTGGGGTTGCTCTGCAGATCTTAATACTATCTTCATCTTGCAGAAAAGGGCAATACGAGCAATTTATGGCTTGGGTCCTAGAGACTCCCTTAAGGATAAATTCAAAGAAATAAATATTCTAACTGTTGTGTCTCAATTTATTTATGAAAATCTAATGTATGTTAAGAAAAATATTCATAATTTTGAAAAAAGGAGTGATGTTCATGTTATAAATACTCGTAATAAGGACAAACTATCCGTGCATGTCACTCGTCTCCACAGAATAAATAATTCTTTTATGGGGCAATGTATACGCTTCTATAATAAACTTCCCAAAGGAATCCGAGATTTGCCCATTAATAAGTTTAAAACAACTGTAAAAAGTAATCTTTGTCGTAAGGGTTATTACAGGATCTTGGATTATTTGGATGATAAAGCAGCCTGGGACTGATCGCTTAAATATCAATATATATAATGTTAAAGTGTAGCGTGTGTGCGCCCCGCATGGCAACACACTGGAGCTTACTTTTATATTGTAAAAATAATGAATTTAAAAAAAAAGACAAGCCCGCTGAGTTTCTTGCCGGATCTTCTCAGTTGAGGTCGCGTTCCGATCCGGTTGTAGACTTAAGAAAAAAAAATGTAATGACAATTTGTAAGTGCCCCCGTAGGCCTATACTAAATAAATGATTTGACTTTGACTTTGACTTTGACAACACAGTTTTATGAGGAGACATTAATATGTTGATACTTTTACTTGCCCCTATATTCCATCCTAACTACGAGACAATATAAATTATTTAATATTGAGACATATTACTAAGAACATAATCACATACAAACCTCAATAATCTAAATACTTATAGGTACTGTATACTACAGCACATAATCTCCTTAAAAGTGCGATCGTGAAAACTCGTGATGGAAGCATAATGCAGACGAACAATAAATCTTAAATGTATTCCGAGACAAGTTGCCGGCAACTTGGAAGATGAATTTATACTTAAAGTTGGGCTCAACCTCACCAGATTTGTTTATATGTAAAGTGTATTGTATTTACGAATTTATAAAGACCTACGCTTCACAACGCTGCGGACTGTCTATACGAGCTAAAATGTGAAAACATTGACAAAATTAAAAAAAATCTTTAAATACATTTGGAATATTTTAGGAACAAAATTTAATGAATAAAGAATATGTATTATATTTACATATTCCATACAAAATGCCCCCATCAGTTTGTAATATTCATTTATCTTTTTATATTTAATATTTATCCATGTCTAATTAGCTCATCTTTACCAAAATTTTAAACGGGCTACAACAAACAAACTTAGATCCAAGAGTTGTTCCATTAAAATTATTGAATTTGAATTATCCACTGATAGAACTTCCAGAAACTCTGTCTTAACTAAAAGTGCTTTAAACCGTACCACGTTAAACCCGATCGGCATCAAGGATCTACACCAGGGGTTCCCAAACTTATTTTGTCTACTGCCCACTTTGAGAATGAATTATTTTTTAGCCCCCCCATTTTTTCACCTACTTAAAAGCCACTATAACTTAGTATAACTATAACTTTCTGGGTCTCTTACCGACCCCCTTTAAGCCTACAGCGCCCACTTTGGGAAAGGCTGATCTACACCTACCTACCCGGCCGGGTCAAGATACCCGGATCGGTATACCCGATATCGATAGTATTCGGCGCACGTGAGCTATTCAAAGAAAAAGGTCGTAATGTAGTGTAACGTATACGATTCGCCGGCCTGTGTTTGCCGCGCCTCGGGGCTGGGAAAATATTTAAAAAGTAAAATAAGCGGAGAAAATACAGCGCTTCTTCGTGTATTTTGATTAAAACTCACAAGGTTCGTGCGCATTAAATACATAATTACGATGGTACCTACTTTGGGAACACGTGGAAAGCTTTAGAGTTATTTTTTGGGATTCATTAATTTGGTTGTGAAGGTCTTGTGAGATGTCCTCAGGTTAACTCAAGAAAACGATCGTCGAAACGATCCTCTTAAATAGGATGAGTGTGTCATCGAACGCCAAATAGTAAAACGCAACATTTATTTGGGAGCTGCTTAATATTGAATTATCCGGGATAACTTTGTTTCAGACGCGCAAAACTGCAACGGCAAATATGCAACGGCTCAAATAAAGCTCCCCTCAAGATTAATTTTAATCATATACCTTCCATGAACAGACAGCGATCAGTAACATTTTATTTAAATGTATACATAAACCCTTTTTGCAAGATATGATCAATCCTAAACTGATGAGCCGCCACACCTAGAAATTACATATAAACAAGCACACATCAACATCACATTCTCTTAAAAAAAAAGCTGTATATAAAAAGAAGCAGGAACCTCCCCCGAGGCTCGTTTGCCTGCTAACTGACTACTCTGCATAATGGCCAGCAATCCACCGGTCTCATAACTGGGACCGCATAAAATCTACAAATAGGAATAACAAAAGTTTTTCGGCGTGACTCGGTATTTTATATCTGTCTTATTCTTTCGGTGAGAGAACTAATGTTCTTAATATATGTAATATAATTGACTTCGTATAATAATAGTAATCATATCGCCAGACGAACACACCACCTATACGGTCCCACACTGAGCAAAGCTTGTGTTATGGGTACAAGGGCGAACTCAATCTATAAGACTTATACATATTAAACATCCATGACTCCAGTACAAATATTCATGATCATTACATAAATATTGTCACCACCAGGATTCGAACCCGGGATCCTCGGCGCATAGAGCAGCGCCACTACCAACTGCGCTAATCAGGTCGTCAAAGATTATGTATGATTCTAGAATGTCGGAGCGGTGGTAGCCACTTAAAAATTAAACTACCACATCTGCGCTTTCAAAAGAATTTGCTTGATATAGCAGATATCGCAGGGATTCAATAACAAGTAACACTTGAATAGTTATTATAATCTACTTTGTATCTTCAATTAACTATGTCAAACAAAAAAAACTTTCTACTCTGTTCAAAGTTCTGCTACAACGTCCTTTACTAAATCAGTAGGTACCTACTTATAAATGTAAATTCATAAGATTTTCTTCAATAGGTCCTATAAAGTTATAACAAGTCCAATATCTCAAGGATGCATGATGATATCTCACAAAAAAGATCTCTACACAAAAACCAGAAAAAGTTTTATCCGCGGAAAAAATCCCAAAGACTACCTTCTCACAATATTAAATCTTAATGTATACTTCGCTGGAGCGATACCCGATAGGAACTATTATACCGCCTGGAAGGGCAAAGGGTTCAACTATTAATATTTATTGTTGGCTCGACGAACTGGAAATATTGGTCGTAAATATTGACAGCGGAAGGGCTGGGGGTAAAAATTTAAAAGGTGCCGTGGAAGATTTAGATAGCCAATTTCGTACGACAGTAGATGGATTTCCGTTTTCTATTTGAAATACTATTCAAGGCATAAAGGTCAACTGAATAAGAATAAATGTTCGTTCAGACGTGTTTGAAAATAATAGGTATTATATTGGACGTGCTACACTAAGTAGGTACGGTGTTTATTGTAGAACAATAAGTGCTTTTAAAGTGCCTTTTCACTGCGAAAACTATATTTTTCAAACGTCTGGATCGCCCGTAATTGTCTTGTAGCACGCGTGCTACGAACTCGTTACGGCTGCTACAGACGTAGCGAAATAAGTGCTACGCGTCGTAGCAGTAAGCTCCACATAGATACGCCGAGGCTATGCTACAGCGTAGTAGCCTACAGAAGTAGAGCAATTTACACGTAGCGTCAATACAGTTTTCTGCGCTTTAATAGAGCATAGATACCACTTATTATCATTATTTCAATACTGAACACTTTAGTCATAAACACAATCAATGCCGCAGATTACGATTTAAAAATACATGTTACAATAAAACTTTATTAACCTAGATTTTGTTGTGACATTAATGAATGCAATCAATTTTATAACGGATTCACCTGATATAACAATTACTAAGCTCACACGCAAATTATGAAGAAATTAAACTAGGCACTCTACCTAAAGGTTATGCTACACGATACGCTATTGCCGTATAAATTATTTAAAATAATTTGCTCTACGCTCTGCCGTCCGCTGCGCTGTGGCGGAGTGCAGCTTAATGGGAGAGCTCGACACGTTTGGAGCTGAAGTATTTTATTACAAGTACCATGATGAATTATTTAAATTAATTCTGCGAAGTGTCCGCAAGCTTGTTTAAGAGTTATTGTGAGAACGTGACGTTGGCACAGGAAAGAAGAGATTTTTATGGTACATTTCATGAGAAATATCGAAGTCGTATTGCTACATCACGCGCAACTAGCAAAACAAAGTGAACTCATGACTAAGTACTTACCCCCATATTTATAGACGTTCTATAACATTATTAAACGTCATATAGTACTGCGCACAAGAGCTTTTCTTTGCACAGTACTATATGACGTTTGATAAAATTATAGAACGTCTATAAATTCAGAGGTTAGTCTTTACGAAGACGGATTTCTACGCCTGTAATAGATCTACATGGTTGTTAGAATGTTTAATTATAAAAATATGATACCGTGTGCAAAGAGGACAGCGATACTTTTCTTCCTGTAATTTGTATTCGTTCACCTTCGTCATTATATTGATTTTATTATATTTACGCGAATTCTACACATTGAATTAAAACTAATTTTAAGGAATTTATCGCTTATATTTTATGTTTTTTACGTTCCCGACGTTTCGGCTGCTTTACATCAACCATGGTCACGGGAGGACTGAGGTGTTTGACGTCCTAGTGTCAAATTTTGAGCTGGGGTAGCCTCATGTTTAATAGTTGTTTGCGGTCTATTCAGTACTGATTCCAATTTACACACAAATATACATAGAGTAATTTTAAATGGACCAAACGAAGTGACACCCCTTCACTGGCACCATGTGTATAACAGTTACGAAAGCTCTCGTGTCCACACGATCGCCAAGATAATGTCATGTTACAGTGGCTGGATAATCCACCGTAATTAGTCACCAGAGATCGGGCGGGCGGATAGAAGCGGCTACAACCAGTATAATCCGTTAACAGGTAGCTCAAATAAGGAGTACGAATGAGATGTGAATTGTGAATGGGTAGTGAATATGTTAGCGGTGAACCCTAAGGTCGGAACTTTCTCTCTATAGTGTAGTGTGTTAAGTATTCTGCGGGTAACTCCTGAATTCGAGAAGTATTTATGGCAGGGATTTTGGGAAAGAGACCCTTATTCCAAAATGAACTGATACCTCAGACACCCATAGCCAAATTACTTTAAAAATCATATCTCTAGTATTTTTTCCTATTGATACAAAATAATCATTTCATCGTGTATGAACTTATGCACGCTTATCGAATTGTTGAGTTTTTTAAAACTACAACAATGATACTTCATACTAAAATATTAGTCATTTATATAACAGGTTGGTACACGTAACACAACTTATACAGTATCTCGAAAGTTTGAAATAAGAACCTGTGTTAATTAATAGGGGTCGATTTTTAAACCTCGTCGACCCCCGAAATCAGTTTTCGTTTATGTCGACCCCTGGGAAACTGATATCGACCCCAAGGGGTTGATATCGACCACTTTGGAAATCTCAGATTAAGGCCATTGTCAACCAATTAAGTGTAGGTACTTCTAACCTTGAGAAGAATTAAGTGAACTGCTATGAATAATTACAATTGGCTTTAGCACCATTGCCTCTTATAACTATTGTGATGTTATACCAATACGAAAATCTTAAAAACTACACTAACAATCCGAAACCTTAATCAAAGGCATATAAGGTTTAAAATAAAGACAAAGTTAGTTACCCCCTATCCGTTTATAGCGGTGCCGCTGCGCCCTTGTTTCTTGTGCTCACGGTCCATCGATCCGCGAACCCTTCGTTTATTATGAAGAAAAAAACACAAGAAATATCTATAATTGGAACATTTACCTGTTATCGTAAAGGGGGAAAAGAGTTGTGTCATTCCGAACCGCGCATGCTTTTCTTTAAGAATCTGTTTATATTGCGAAAATGTATGTAGATGTTGTATAAAACAAAGTCGTGTTAGCTACACCATATATAACTCAAGAATGGGTGGGCCGATTTTCCGAATTTAGATTTATTTGAATTTGTCTCCGCCCCGAGAGGCAGTATGACTATAAACACATGCGAAAAATCCACAAAAAAAATAAAAATAATCATTTTTGTGATACATTTGAGGCGGTACAAAGTTCGCCGGGACAGCTATTAATTAATTAATGGATCGTAAACATGCAAACAATTGAATAATTGGATAACAGACAAGCAATCGTGGATTGCGTTACTATCGAAAATAAAACGAATGCTACGAACCGCACTTTTGCTAGCGCTCGGCAGAAAATGATGACATAGATAAAGCATGCATACGGAGCAGAGAGAGAGCATAGAAAAGCACATTCTGCTATTCAGAGAACTTTACTTTTTGAGGACGGTAAGAACATTTTAATTCCTGACGTTTTGCTGTGAATCGGATTTACACGTATTTTCTGGGCTAGACTAGTAGTAAAATGAAAACATTTATGTATTCAACGTTTAGTTGTCGCAACGATATGTTTTTTATACAACAAATTGGTGTTAAATGAGTTCACACTAATGAAATCCTACGAAACCCTTTAGATATTTTTTGCACTTCAAAATAATTTAAATTCTTTCAAAAATATGAATATCTAAGATTATAATGTTCGAAAGTACCTAATTCAAACATATTCTCTCATCGTACATACTGAGAAGTTATGAACTATTTACATTTCATTGGTCACATCAAAGTCAAATAAATTTCTCAAAGTAAAACCTCGCCACAACTTGCCGGCAGAATGATTATTTATTTAGGGTTGAGCATTGGTACTTACATTGGTACTTGCATAGGTACTTACGGATTTTTATTTAAATGACGAGTTAGTGACCTAAACATGGGACATTCCAAAAAAATTATGTGATGCGCCTCTGTTGTTAATAATAATGTTCCTAAAAATAATGTTGTTCTCATCATATTCTGTAAAAGCATCCATGTTTATGTAGGCATGAATATAAGCCGCGCGGGATAAAGAGATTATAAGCCACCACACACGCTTTAATCCTTTCATTTATGTATTCAATTTCTAAACATACAGTACGAATTGCATAGAACAGAACAACCAGATGGCATATCTATAAAGACCACAGAGGATTTGGTTTGCAAATGCAATGCTGCCGTTGCTGCGGTTATAAAAGTAATACCTAAATAGTATAGCCACTTAACGTTAATATAGGGCTTGTTTTCTTGCTGGAAAAGGCTTGTAGACAGGTCATAGGAATTTCCAAATTGTATGCGGTAGAATTGGCTTCAATGCTTGCTCGCGCCTTAACGGCGAACAGTGCCGACGACACCCGAGCCGCATTGCCGGGTGTCACCCGCCAACGGCTGACCGCCAACAGTCGCAACACAGAATCGCAGAAGGCTTGTCGTCACGTCACGTCACCCACAACGATTACAAACTATATAAGAATATTATACTTCATACACTTGAAGAGAAGTTTTTTTTATTTCCACTTATGCGTAGACAATGCTATATAATAACACCGGTTCGGGCATTAAAACCAATGTACCGGGTACCGCCTACGCTGAACTGTGTCACCAGTTCAGCGTAGGCGGTCTTGCGTCTCAAGAATCATTGCGCAAAATAAACAACATCATTCCTACGCCTACCATGCCATGCCATGCCATGCCATGCCATGCCATGCCTACCATGCCATGCCATGCCATGCCTACCACGCGTGCAAGTGAGAGCGACGCGCTCACTCTGCAGTCCTAACTATATTTGCGGTACGATCCATGCAGAAAGTGCTCAGTGTCTTGAGGTCTTGCAATGGTGCGCTTGGTTTTGGATTTATTAATTACTGGATCTTTATTCGGTGGTAGCACCCAGCCATCTTCTCTATTGAAATTAATATGTTTTTTTTTTAATTTCAATAGCCTCACGTATAATCCTTGGTCGGTATCAGTGTTCTTTTGCGAGGATTTGTGGTTCACGAAATGCCTTGACCATATCCTCTCCTCGATTTTTATAAATGTTAGCTGTAGACCTCAACAGCTAATGCACATTACGTAATGTTACGTTAATCCTAAATTTGTCTCGTATAATGTAAACAAGCGTATGTAGAATAGGTTTTCGCCTGATGTTACATAGATGGATTAATTTAAGCTGTCTGCTTATGGTAGAGTGATATGTTGAACAGCTTGTCGTGGCTAATTTATTGGTATAAAAGCGTCTATGAAAAAAAAATAAAGTAACTGTCTTCCCCGAAATTTATGGTCATTTAAAAGACCATTACACTCGGAATAGCACTTACCTGGCCATTCTGAAAAGTAATTTTCGAGCCACAAAGGAATTTGAATCTAATTAAAAAACAAAGTAAATATCTCTTTTTGGTTACAATTGCTATTCATTTATCTCGTTCAAGTATTAGCCTAAGAGCCCTAATTAGGAGTGTTACTACCCACATATCAAGTTCTAAGGTTACAACGTACCCTCAAAGGTCACATCACAAGAGTGATTGGTATAACAAATGGGAACGAGGGGTATTGTCCAGTCCGTCCAAAGGACTCGACTAACTGGAGTCAATTATTTATCCATTGTTTCTGGGGACGGGTTAATGGGTGTTATAATCATTGCGGATATACAATATGTACCCTATTGTGAAATTTATGGAGATGCGAGCCCTTTTAATAATGGCAGAGGGGATCGGATATGTAGATGGAAACTTAATCAACACACAATGCATCATTAAGTATTCTTAAAGACCGATTTATCTCATCTTATTCTGATGATATGATGGCACAAAAATATTCCTCCATAATGGTTTCTACTGGCCCAGTATTTCATGAGATCCTCCCATGTGCGGGTGTGTCGGGCAAGCAGAACAAGGTATAAGATGAACCATGGATTGCTGGTTGGGTGGGATTATGGATCAGAATCAGAATATATTTATTCATGTAAACCATTAAATACAGTACTTATGAATCGTCAAAATAGTTACAAAATGCTAAGCTACAACTTCACCACCCGTTCGGACTGCCGCTACTATGGAGAAGAACGGGCAAGAAACTCCATGGATGCTCATTTTAAAAAGATCCGTTAAATTTTTAGCAGTACATTGTTATGGGTATGTGAGAACAATGTAGGAACGGCTAGCAAACATCTACGATTTATATGAGTACCACAGTAAATATAATTAAAAAATGTTAAGCGTAACCATAGTTAAGTTGGTACTCAATAACAAGTCTTCTAATTACCGTACCACATACAAACTTAAGCACATTAAGGGCTCGCCAACGCGCCGGTCAATACTTTAAAAACCCTTTTGGGATCTTTGTCAATTCGAAAAAAAAAACTAACACTCAATTCTACGCACTACCTTGTACTTAAATTGCTTTCTAACATTTAAGTTCAAGTACACAGTAACTACCCCAGTCTATCAATCTTTCCAAAACTGTCCTCGCTTTAACTTTCTGCCCCATCTTCACGGACGACCATCTTCGCAGTTTGTTCCAAATTAAAAATGCTATAATCTAAAGAAACTTTCCGTTCGGTCCGTTACAGAGTTTCGAGCAAAATTAATCGTGATCCAGAACTCTCCATACTTGAAAAGAATTAACGATCCTCGAGAACAAAGGAGCGTTCTTTACAGACAAAAACTTCTCAACTAATTAAGGTTTAGGAGCTCTGACGACATTTATCCGAATGGGAATCGCTTTGAGCAGATTATTTGATCTTATAGTTTATTGTAGTATGACCTGATTGTTTTAACAATTAGCCAGAAGTTGTCTTATATAATTCAATTACTATCTCCGGTCACCGACGTTGTTTAAGTCTCAGCATTATCATTTCGAATTGCTGAAGATCGTGACTAAACAGAAGTCAAATTAGTGGTAACGTGTTAAATTTTTAAAAATAGCCACCGCGTCGCTTCGGTATCAATTAATTCTCTTGACGCAAACATTTGATGTCATTATGTATTCATGTCTCCACACAATAAAAATGAACTAATAACACAAGTGATGACGGTACTCAATTAACAGTACAAACAATGGATACAAACAAATATCGGTGTTTCATACGAGTATTAGTAGAGAATACCTAAATTCTTTAGTAAGCCCCAGAGAGCCATAGTACCACATAGTCAGTGGTTGATGTATGAGAAAATTATGTACATATATAATAACACAATCTCGGTCGTATCTAGATGATTTCCGATACTGCGCGACCGGATCTGCGATTTTTGAAGTATTTGTCTGTCTGTGCGCGTATCACGCGAAAACTACTGGACGGATTGTTTTGAAACTTAGCACAGTGTTAGCTTATAGCGTCCGTGGTTTCCTTTTCATCACGGCAAAGTAAACGTTAAGAGCTAGTTTCGGTAAAAAAAAAGTACAGAAACTAGCTCTTAACAACTCCATAGTCAGATACTCATAGATAGAGATACTCAAATACAATAAAAAATAATTATATAAATATACTAAGCTGACCCGGCAAACGTTGTATTGCCATATAAAATAAATTGAGATATAAACTATCCTATCTTTCAAGTTGGATAAAACAGCTGACAGTGTGTAAAATTTTATTAAAATCGCTTTAGTTGTTTAGGAGTTCATAGCGGACAAACACCGTGACACGTAATTTATATATATTAATATTAAGATAAATATATTGGAGGCGCCAGAGTGTGAAGAGGCTCGTTTGATGTTATAAAAATGTCCTCAGTCTCGATACACTAACTCATTTAAATTCCACATATAGTTTCGATCGTTCAATAAAACATGACGACGTTTTAATATTTACAGAAATAATAAGATCAGTATTGGTAACGTTTGTTTGTACAGATTGTATTCGTATTATGTTTGCAGGTAGAATACAAAAGGACATTCAAGATGACTCCGATGCTGTATAAATAAATCTTGATCAGTAATGTATCAATATTATTACGGACTGTTTTGCCAACAATCTCATGTAAGGGACACGATAAATATCAGTCATATGGTAGTATAAATAAACCCCCGAATTTATAGACGTTCTATAAATTTATCAAACGTCATATAGTAATGCGCACAAGAGTTTTGCTTTGCGCAGTACTAAGTATATGCCGTTCGATAAAGTTATAGAACGTCTATAAATTTGGGGAAAATATAAAACGAAAACAATAACAATAAGCAGTATATTGATTTCTAATACTAACGCGAATACTAGACATTGAAATAAAACTTATTTTACAGATTTTATCGCAAGCAACAACTAAATATAAGGGTACCCCAATTCAAACTATGACACTAGGGACGTCAAACACCTCAGTCTTCCCGTGACCATGGCTGCTGCAAAGCAGCCGAAACATCGGGAACGTAAAAACATAAAATAAACGCGATAAAATCTGTAAAATAAGTCTTAATTCAATAACCAGTATGGTACAAAAACCATCTGCAATCGTAGACCGAGACCCAAGCTTATATGACCACAAACCTGCATTAGGTAGACTAGAGAATGTGTGTCCATGAATAAATCGACAAAATCGAGACTGATCGTGCTACAAAATGTCCAGTGGAATAAATCTTACCCGCCCGTCTAAATCAGTTTCCGTGAACCGGGGGACGACACATGACTACATAAAATCTATCTATCTAGCCATCGCATGACGAATTTTTACTGCTCTCGTATGGGAAACTACCTTCGCTCGAGGCTTTAACTCCACAACCATCCATTTTGCTCTGCATCTAAGGATCCAATGGTCATAGTGTGATGACATATACCCTATCTGTCGTCTGTGCCAAGTCACGGGCAACATTTTTTTCATAGATAGGCTAATGTAAAATTAGTTTTCTGGCCGGAAAGCTGACGGATCGCCGGAAGACAGCATTTTTGTGGAAAACAATAGTTAAGTTTTAAAAAACAAAAATCATATACAACTAATGTTTTGGAACAAACGTCTCTAAATACAAATTTCAGACAATATTTGAAGTGTATCCTTCTTTACGTCTTATGCCCCACTTCTTCCCTCAATTCCCTGCGTACACATTATGGTAAACAACATGTAGATACATATCTCTTACATGCGAAATAAATATTTTATCTTTACAATGCTTGTGGGAGATGAGACCGCAGTATTCCTGCCAGGCGCGCCACACAGCGCAGGAATTTATTGGCCTTGGACACCGGTTTATTGGCGCAATCGTGGTTTATGTCCGTCGCGACCACGCGGGTCATTAATGTTACACTAGGGTTTGTGTATTGAAGTTTTTTATGCTGTGGTTCCTTTCTGCAGATCAATTGAAATTGTCCCTAATAGTATATACGTGTTAAAATAAAACTAATGTTACGGATTTTATCGCGTTTGTTATATGTTTTTTACGTTCCCGACGTTGTAAATCCTAGTTTAAATAGGGAAGATGGCTGGGTGCTACCACCGACTTGAGATTCAGTAATTAATATGATTAAATCCAAAACCAAGCGCACCATTGCAAGACCTCATGACACAGTGAGCACTTTCTGCATAGATCGGATCGCAAACAACAACTAAATATGAGGGAACCCCAGTTCAAACTTTGGCACTAGGAAATCAACTGCTTTATTACATGAATGCTGTAAAGCAGCCGAAACGTTGGGAACGTAAAAAACATATAATAATCGCGATAAAACCCGCGGTAAGATTCGTTTTATTTCAATGTGTAGTATTCGCGTAAATATAAAAAATCAATATTATATATTCAGCAAACTCAATTCATTTAAGTAAACGCGGAATCCACGGTGAATTTTCTGTTGTCTGACTTATTCACGTTATTTCTCATTTACTCACTCAATAAGGTCCTACAGCTTACATTCAATATTTTACTTACTTATGAGAATCTGACCGAAAATAAAACAGCTTAACAGACACACAGACTAATAATTCGCCAGCCATTAAAAAGGAACATTTAAACCCCAACAATATATAACAACGTCTTTGGTATTACCGGCGTTGATGACACCCTCAATGCCTTCTGCTATTTACAAATTCTATACAAAACGCATAAAGGGTCGATCCATATCCCAAACTCAGCCGTTATATTAAATATTCGCTGAGATTTCACCTGAATTGTGGACCGACACTACGCCCACGTCACCCACATCACCCCATCGTAAACCCAACCTTACAACCAATACACAAGCATTAAAATATCTTGGCTCAAGGTAATTACGTAGCTTACAAAAGCACAAAACAGGCAAAGAGGCATTTCACTGAATAATCAAGGGTTCGTTAATGACTTGTGATATTAAACTGTATAGTGTTAGAATTAGGGTTGTTCACTGAGAAAAATGACTCCCGTGCTTCATAAAATATATACATGAAGAATGATATCTAATTTAGACAACCTTAAATCTAGCATGAACATGTTGACATATCGTTCCGTCGGGTTCGATTTACGTTTTACAACTACTAGTTAACGTGAACGTAATGGTTGGATTTCATTCTGATGTTTATTGGTGAAGCCAATTCATGTTAAATTGTTATTATTTACGCACAAAGTGTCCGTAACAACTCTTGGTCCTTTTTTAACAGGAATACGGATAAAAGTTGCAGAATACCTTATAAATTATTCGTAATCATGCAAGGTATTTTTCTCAGTGTTTAGGTTAGTTTACTGCTTTCTTTAAAAAAAAACATATTGGATTTTATTCTGAGATGGCGTGGGAATAATAGTATGAGATATTGCCTTAATATCGGCATGGATTTTGACGTCACTCACGCGTCGCGTTTGGGTTCGGTTTTTGACATGTGTCAAACGTTAGAGATGGGCACGCCGAAGTGGGATTGGCTCTCATTAAGTTATTGACGTCATACCGTGGATCGCTGACGTTTATAGATGTCACAGGTTCATTTGGAATGACTTGATGTTGTACAAATGCATGTGAGGACACGCCATTTTCATATCATCATGTCCCATCACACAATCAATAAATACACATTATTTCATGTATAATGTGTATTTATTGAATGTGTTATTGCTATTCATTACTTGACATTGGCAAAATACCCGCTAAGTTGTGGGTGAGGCCATATTCATATCCATTTTATTTCATCGCATCTCATTTCGTAAAGAAAGAAGAAGAAATGCGTGTGACAGCCAAATTGTAAATTCCACTCTTTTACAAAACGGCTAACCGCTTCACAAAACATTGCAGCTTTGTAGTCCAGCCGTACGTGGACTCTCCAAGCCATCTTTCTTCAAAATAAAACCCGCGGCAATATAATATAGTTCGGTAACTGACAGCTTAATTGTATGACAACACACGCCAATTGGCGGTTTAATAATAACTACAAAAACTCGTACTAACCGGCACACGTGTTAATTGCACTAAATGATAATAATTGTTTGGCGTACGTACACCTATCTTGTTAGTTCAGTTTGTATGTTAATTTATTATTATGTACAGTACGATCTACATAATAAAATATTTAACAACTAGCTGCGCTCCGCGATGTTACCCGCGATTAAAAGTATGTCCTTTACCCCTGTGTCCTTTTGCAAATGCACGGATCCTGTATGCTATAGACACTTACCGGACCACTTAAAAACACATCAACCGAACTCCTCCTCGGATATCCCGCCAAATGTTTGACGAATAATAGGTATATAAGGCGGGTTTTTGTTCCATTACGTCATATCCAAGGTGAAATACATCAATTGTGTTGTGAAAGAATGTATAATAACGACCGATGTTAGGGAGGGTGTGAGTCGTCGTGCGTAGAGAAGGAAGAATAATATTAATTCGCCGATTTAGATAATGTCAAAGTCAAATCGTTTATTTCGTATAGGCCTACGGGGGCAGTAACTAATTGTTAACTCTATAACCGGATCGGAACGCGACCTCGACTGAGAAGATCCGGCGAGAAACACAGCGGGCTTGGCTTTCTTTTAAAGCCATGATTTTGACAAAAAAAAATAATAAGCTGCAGTGTGAAATTTCAAATTAATTATCCTCATATTAATATGAGACAGCTATGATGTCCTAATAAACCCTTTTCCATATCCTACTTCTAGTCGTACTTGTAGGGTCGGCGCCATATTATATTCTTACTTTATAGCTAATAATCAGTAGTCACACCCTTACCATTCGTACTATCTTTTCACATAGTCAAACCAACTATTATATCGTTTTCATCCACCCAGTTGCTTGCGACATCCATCAAAGTAAAATATCAAAGCTCCCAACAAAATACAAATTTCAAACAAGCCACTCATTTCAATTGAGAATTCTTCATGCATATAATAATCCGGCACCCGAAAGGGATAGTTTATGCTTCGCCATATTTCAGAATCGTTCGACCGTGCCGTCCCTCGGAATTTCTCCGTGTTTGTGTACTTTATCTTCTCACTCGACGTCTATTCTATTCATTGATGGCACGTTTATATAGTTATTTGGACCGATGTTATAAGCTATTTATTTTAAGAGATGAATATCGATTTCTTATATTTACGCGAATACTACACGGTGAGGTCTTGCAATGGTGCGCTTAGCTAAATCCAAACCAAGCGCACCATTGCAAGACCTCAAGACACTGTGAGCACTTTCTGCGTAGTACGCAAGCAATAACTAAATATGAGGGTACCCCAGTTCAAACTATGACACTAGGACATCAACCACTTCAGTCCTATACCGTGACCATGATTGCTGTAAAGCAGCCGAAACGTCGGGAACGTAAAAACATAAAATAAACGCGATAAAATAGTTTTCTTTCAATTAAGAGATGAAATAAAATATTTGTTGGTTTTCTAGCTGCTTTTACTTTTAAAATTTAAAAACGTCTTCTTCGTCGAATATCTGAAAAGCACTATTCGAAAATCTCCTTGAACGAATTTTATTTTTACTAGTGTAATTAGGCTTTGGGCAATACATCCTAACCCTAACGGGATTATTTTCAAAAATAATGTATCCAATATGAGCCAAGTACCATTTACAAGGTATACCTATAACTAGTGTTACTAGAAACTTAATATTATAAAAGTAAGTGTAAACATTCGAATTCACTTGGTTAGGGACTCCAGTCCGTGACGATCGGTTCCAGTGATCGGCCTATGCTACTCAAATAAATTTCCCAGCCAGACCCGATCCCAAAACATTATTGTTTTCATCAAAACAGTGACCCACCTTCATAGCATTGAAACCACCTGACCTTTGCTATAAAAACGTGAATTTCCTTTGAGCGCCACCCCTGACATCGCAAAGGGTCCGGACCGGCGCTTCATTAGCCCCCACCTAATGGCACTTACATTTATGAAGCATTTTTTCACCTTAATGACTCGAGATTACGTAAATCATTTGTTTTTTTTGTTTACATAAACGATGGGTGTATCATCATCATCACTCTTATCCTGTTCAGGGCTATCTGTGCCTACCATCTCTCTATAGCTCTCATTTTTTTTTTTAATTCCTTGCGAGGCAAATTTCAAAATTTGTATTTCCGTTAATTGCTTAGATTCGGGTGTTTTTGTGATATCCCTCAGTCCATTGTTCGACACTTCATTCCCGTATTCAATTAAATTTCAGATGGAATGGCTGAACCATGATTCAATTATCGTTTTGCTGAATCAATTACGAATGTTCCAACCGAAAACAAAGTATCAGCTATTACATAAAGGTTATTTGAAAAACGCAGGTAAAATATTGAGAACGATGTAATTTTGGTTGCACCTATGACTAATACTAAAAAAAAAATGAGAATTAATTTCTGACACCAAGGCTAGAATTTAAAAAAATATAAGAACAAAATATAATTTTATTGTATCAAGACTATTTGACATCAGTTAACGCAACACGTGGCATTTCATGTTAGTAAGAAAGAGTGTGGATATAAAACACTTGATCTCCTGAAGTCTCAAATTGGGCACCACAACATAAATCATTCAGTGAAGTCCCATGTTGGGCACCACAACATAAATCATTCAGTGAAGTCCCATGTTTGGCGCCAAAACATAGAAGATTCAGTGAAGTCCAATGGTGTCATCTTGTAACACTTAAGACGAGCAAGCACGTATAAGCTTTGTCACTGTCTCCTCATAAAATATAGTAAATATTAAGCCTTTTGGGACAAAATGCGCTACTACGTGACGCATTTAAGTCGACATATTGCGCTTTCACCGTTATCGTAGGCAAACAAATTTCGAGAAGTCATTCATTTTATTAAAAGAAAATAATCGCGTCTCTTCACATATGGATTAATATGTAAGATGGCTTAATATACCATCCTGTAACAATTTGATTGAAGAGTCTGTATTGGCAAGGACGAACATATTGGTAGAAACAAAACTCTATACTTCGATACGCTATTCAGCTGCAAACGACAGTAACGTCGGATATTATAAATGCGAAGCGTCCGAGATAAGACGGAGCCGGCAGTGACGGGTGTACCCCGTTAACGATATTACATTTCAACGCCATCTACCGCTAAACAATATAATTGAATTTACCGAACGTTGTTGCACCTCACTGAGGATCTATTCCATATTTGAAATTGAATTTGGAATGGATAAGATGGACAAATGAAGTAAGTCACAAATTACAAGCTTATTTCTGGCATGAAAAATATAGACCAACCTATAGGCAGTGCTTGGGATAATTAAGACCAATACTGAGCAGTAGTCTTAGCACAGTCTTTTACCAAGTCCATCCATCCATCCAACGAAAGAACTCAATTGCCGGAAATAGGTCTCGCCAATGACATGAACATTTACCAAGTGCCATTCGAAAATAAATAACTTATTACTGCAAAGGTCTTATTATACCACAGAGTTGCCCATAATGGCGTTTATAATTTAAATGCACTTCTTTTCTCCATTGACCATATTTGCATGGCAATAAAATTTAACTTTCCAATAGAAACGATTCTCGTACTTCGCCAAATATTTAGTCGACAATATATACATACTAGCTGCGCCCAGCGGTGTTACCCGCGGTTAAAAAGTATGTCCTTATCCTCTAAGTCCTTTTCTGTAAATCATGTCGATCCTTTGCTCTATGAAAAATTGAAACAAATCTATCCTGCGGGAACTATACATTTTACCGGGATAAAAAGGCCTGGCCTATGTGCTATTCCAGACTATAATCTATCTCTGTGCCCATTTTCATCCAGATCCGTTCAGCCGTTCTGGCGTGATTGAGTAACAAACATCCATCCATTCAAACTTTCACATTTATAATATTAGTTAGACTACAAGCCTCCTAAAATACACCAGATTTTTTTATTCCAAGACAGTATGTTCCTAAATCTTATCCAATACCATCCAGCTCGAGCATAGATCCCCGGCATTAGCACTAAATCTGTGCGGGTCTTCTTAAGATACCTTAATACTACCCGAGAATTAGTTAATCTTTCTCTATTCTTCGCTAAACAGTCTTATTTTATGTTACCCTATCGAAGTCCTACTATGGTGTGTCTGCATATAAGCTAAAGATCAACTTATTGGCATGTAAAATATCACATACAAATTGTGCTGCTACAATAGGAACTTATTGTACTCAGAAAACGTTAAATAAAATACATTTGGATACTTATTTAGTCTTTTTATTTTTGGCCACACGTATGATTTAGGAATTTCCGGAAGCAACATGTCACTTCATAGAAAAATTACTTCTGCTGATTTATAGTAACGTCTAATGATAGTCCCTAATTTTAATGGAGATAGCGACTTCAATAATACCTAAATAACTGCTTCATTAATTCTACAGGGCTCAAAATTCTCTTTACAAATTTAGGCATTAAACGCATCCAATCGAAAGCAGTGTACTTGCAACAAAAATGAAACAATTAATTCACAGAAAACTAGAAATAAAAAAAAACATGTCTAGAAATCCTAGTGCCCTATTACCACAGTTTACATAGCGGCCACCAAAGGCCAAGATAACAAAGACAGTTTGTGTAATCAACGGAATTCCGCAAACTATTATGATGGCCAGTGGTACATGGCACCTGTTAAAACAAACGGCAGATGTGTTGTTTACGACTCAGTTACGCAAACGACGAAGACTCATGAGTATATCAGATACACTATGCGAGTAGAATGAATAGTACGTAATGCTCCCGCAATACGCCCGCAGTACGTGGTTTTCGTGTCACTACAATTACAGCTGCGAGCTGACCAATCGAGGAACCTCGCGAGGCTATTTTGCTTATCTGGGTTATACGCTCGCCCAAGCGCTGTCATCTGTCATTTGCTTCGCTGTCCGCTCTACGTAGCTGTACACATGTTAATCATACTTTGAATCAACATATAAGCATAAACCTTAAAAAACAGAAAAAGGCTATATAAAAAATGTAGTTAACGCCTCATTTTTATCATTTTTAACCGACTTCAAAAAGGAGGAGGTTCGCAATTCGGTTGTATTTTTTTTTTATAGTTATCAAGTCATTTTAGTTTCAATTTAGTCTATGATTCCACACGCAAGAATGTACCGTTTTATACACGCATGGAGTGGTTACATCGCGATTAAGCAACTACAGTAGTCACAGAGAATATTTTATTAGCGCCCAATTACTATCAATGATCCCCATCACCAAACTAGTACACCAATGAAGCCATTCATACAACCAAAAATGCTACTCAACGCGTGTATATTTAAACTCTAAAATCGCTTGAAACATATTTGGTGTGACGGTGATGGATGGCTGTGGCTCGTGCAAGACAATTTACAACGATCGACACGCAAACAGAACGACATCGATACTCGTTGAGTTTTTTTTTTTTTTTATTACGATATAGGCAAGTATTTGATCTCGATCTCACCTGATGGTAAGTGACGATGAGATCTACGATGTAGCATACTTGCCTAGAAGGTACCTGTTCACTCTCGACTTGACTCAGTTGTTAACGGACGGCATATTGTGATCCAATCGAGTCGGCGGTCGAGTGACTCGACTCGACTAGTATCGAGTACTTGACCGGGATTGGTTCAGGCTTTGTTTAGTTAACCAGCATTGATTACTGGCCGGAGTAGGCTATACAGCTGGAGTAACTGCTGCACGCGAGGCGTATTACCAAAACATATTTCCAGGCAATATACTGAACTGCATGGCAATTTCATATTTTAGCTCGATTATACATACTTATCCTGGAACTATCTTTTTCCGTATTGTAATGTAACAAGCCAATACGTTACGTTACAATATGGACTAAGACATAGTACTAATTAGAGGGAATTTATGTCGTTAACATAATACAGATGACAACAATTTTAGGACGGGAAGTGAACTGTCTAGAAATAAGAGTTCGTAATACGCCCCCTGGACTCATTCAATTGATTCCATTCAGTCTGTAGACTGCTTTACACCGCTAGGCGAGCGCTAATAAAATTCACACATTCATTCAATTATATTTATTGAAATTTACATAATATATTTTCACCGATTTACTAACTATCGCATAAGATTTGTATACGAAAATAAATCAAACTTGACCCGTACGCGTTGGTCTTCGGCCTTTGTATGGAGAATCGAAAGTTTTAAATACCGTCCGCTAGAGGCGCTATTCAATTCTCCATACAAAATGTCTAAATACGGTAGACTATAAAGTATACGGATAGCTTACCAATAATCTCGCACTAGACGTTCAGTAGCTCAAGCAGGATCTTTTTACGTAGCGTTACGGTAACGTAAGCAAATGTCTGTCGCTTTCCCACCACACACTACATAAATGAGCATAGCAGTGCAAGCATGCTTTCTTGATGACGTTACGATTGCATTAGGAGATCCTGCTTACCCTACATCACACTAATCACACTAATATTATAAATGTGAAAGTTTGGATGGGGTGGTGGGATGGGACGGATCTGGATGAAATTTGGCACAGAGATAGATTATAATCTGGAATAGCACATAGGCTACTTTTTAACCCGGTAATAAGGACATACTTTTTAATCGCGGGTAACACCGCGGGGCGCAGCTAGTGTCTAATATTTATAGAAATTCACCTCATAGCGATTCTAGAAAACATCAAGTAAATCATACGTGTATAAAAGTACCCATAAATTAATGTCACACCATATATCAATAAGAGCGTTTCACACTGAATAAAACGAATCGTAATTCAGTTTAATCATCCGAGCCGATCTGACAGCATTTCAATCACAATAAACTTTTAGCTCGAACGAATTTCGGACAGTTTCAACGATAATAGTACGAACTTAATTCGTTCAAAACGCGACTCGGATTTAGTTATTTAATTTTCCGAGAGAATTACCCCTTCATTCCCTTCTTAAATACGATTGGTTTCGGGCGATGAAAAAGAGAAAATTTAAAGTGAATTTGAACTAGACGTACCTTTAAACGAAATGCATTGGAGAATTTTGATTCACTCTGCCTTTTACTCGTCGAAAAACTAATTTTCATTTATCACAGTGGGCATACATAAAATGTTGTTTAGTGAAAATATATGCAGTGATTTAGTCTAGTAAAACACGAAATTACTTTGTTTTATAGACTTCTGCATGTGTGGTGGATAATTTTATTTCTAACTCCTCCTGTTTTCCATTCGATTAATTTCGTTGCGGGTTCCAAGACCATTATGTTTTCTCTGGGACTCGCCGAGGGTCAAACCTCGACGTCTTCGTTGGTAACCGCTTACAGGAGCACTAGTGGAAAGTCCCTCAACGTGAATTCGTTTTATTTAATTAAGGTCGCTAGTAACAGTATACAAATAAATAGTTAACCCCTCTAAGCTAAAGCTTGTGCTAGATCCGAGCTCACGTCAATACTTTAGACCCCATCCCAAAGGTATTGATCGAACCCGTAACCTGCTAGCTACAACGGCAGCCTATCTCAACAACTACTTTATTGACGCTTCATCAAATTATATATTTATCAATTCCTTGATCATGATTGTGTAGTTTTTTAAACAAAACCATCATGAACACATACACGGAACCTCGCAAATCAGTTCTGTCATTCTCAGCTGCTATTGACGACATTGCACTGTGATGAATGACTCACACCAAAGTCTACCCATTCACTGAGCTGTTACGTCATGCAGTTTGTTTACGGCTTAAGATGAATGCGCTGGTGACAATGAATTTCCGACACAGATAACACTCATACACGACGTGTTTACATAACTTTTGAGACCGTTATTATAGTGCAAAATAAAGATGCAAATTGCATAAATAAGAGTATAGGTTATGAGCACGGCTTTTGGAACAGTGGGGGATAGCCTGGTGACAACCTCGCTAAAATCGCTTAGATACATAGCGATAGGAAAAGAAACAACCTTATTGGTGGACGTGGCTGGGGAAATGTTATCATTGGCGATTTAGGGATGCTTTGGATATTCACAATATTCATGATTGATTCTTGGCACCTACATGCCGAACGTTCCCAAAACTGGAAATGCTTTAGAATTGTGTTACTAATCTCGGCACATAGATCCTCTCTAGACAAGTTTTATAGTCGCTTGACCCAGTCTATGAGAATCTATTTAATTATGTTCTAACGATCTAACAAAAGCAATGGCTATACGAGATAATTATATAGACGACACATTTATCTGGAACATTTCTATTTACTAAATGACAGAACAAAATAATTAGATCACAGCAACTCTAGAACCAGATTAATTGACTAATAAACCTTGAACCCTACACAGCACGATACATCTGTAAGCATAATGAACTCTAATACAATTATCTTACCGCCTAACTCAAAAGCATCAGCTATTAGAATGGAGGCCAACAGCAAAAAACAAATGAAAAAAAACTAGGAAGAAGAAACAAATACTGCATGATAACGACGACGTCACAAATAAGTAAGTAGGACTTGCATATTATTAGAGTAATATTTGAGGATTCGTCTATTAGCTATAAAATTAAGCTATTTAGAATTAAGACTTCATTCCACAAGTTAATCAATAAAAATCATCTCATTCAGCCGATATTATGACCTTATCAAAAAACTAATTCCTCAGGGCCACTCGTTACTTATATTAATAAGTATTTTCCTGTTCACAAGTACATTAGGTACTTGTTATAGGAGCCAGACTATCCCTCAGGGCATACAGGATGAGTTAATAACGACATAGGTACGATTAGGAATATTGTCGCGACTCGAGGATGCCTACACGGATTAATACTGAGCGTAGGCATTTAAATATAATTCAATTCAATTTATTTCAGACATGGTTCACAGTATGTGATTAAAATTATAACATTTCACAATACGTATTGAAGGGACAATCACAGTATTTTTAAGTAACCCGTTATTTTCGCATCCCTGTGTATTTTCTTTGGTTAGTACTTTTCATTTCCAAAAGCAATACTCATTGCACGGGTTAAGCATTACGTCATATCATCTCAGAAGGCATTACCGGACTAACAATCACTTATCCTGCTGTTACGACGATTACTCATGCCAAAAACTCGTGATACGGAACAATTAAATCCTTTTTAGGGTTCCGTAGTGAAACTACCCTTATAGTAACGCTATATCCCTCAGTCTATCTGAGCAAGAAAAAATCCAGCGCGCCTGCCCTAAATGGAAAAAAAGTGGACCGAATTATTTTTTACGTACCGTTCGCAAGGTCTTGTTAAATAGGTATATATAATGAGATTGCTTATCGTTTTTTTTTTAAATGGAGCGCCGCTAAATGATGATGACGTTTAATGATTTGCGAAAATAGTCCGGCACCTGTCTAAGCCATTGGCAGTGAACATTTCTAGAACGGAATTACAACACAGTTTATTGCGATGACACGGCTACGGAACCCTACGTTTTGCATGACTCAACACGCAGTTGGCCGGTTTTTTTACTACGCTCCGCTCACCACGTAATAAGTATATGATTCAGCAATTTTTCGCTTTATTTTCAAAAGGTTTTTAATCCCATTAAAATCTGTTACACTTTATTTCGATCGAGTCAATTGTTCTTGAGGATTATCTGTTACAAATTATTGATGCACCAGCTAATCTTTGATTAGGGTTTAGATGCGTTTTTGTTACATGTAAAAAAAAGTGAATATTATACACCTTCCTAATTTTCACTTCGGCAATAATAAAATAAATGGTCATTCGAAATGATACAATTATGAAAAACCTAAAGAAGACTTTCAAATACTCATTCAATGATAGATACCCCACTTAATATAGTTCGTCGACTTCATTTTCTTTCTTTTTCACATTATGGCGTCTAGATTTCGCCATATTAAAATTTAATTACTGTGGTGACACTCGCATGATAAAGACAAATCGATTGGCGTAAGAATTATCAAAATCGGCCCAGGCGTTTGGCATCTAGAGGGCCACAAAGGAAAAAACATAAAAAACCCACATACTTCAATTACCATCCTTTGCGACGCGCAGTCGGATAATTAAATCAGTATTTAATAGAACTTACTAATTTTGTATTAACGAATCGATACGAACAACTTGCTCATTCCAATAGGGAAAATGATAAAATGTCTTATGCAAATAATACTTCATGCTTGTCGATATTCTATCAACTTGTTTGCAACAGATCCGGTCCGTGTCTTAAGTAAAAATAATATTTAAGAAAACCAGTCAACATAGGTTTATACTTGATTAAAAAGACGTATTAAATTAATACCTAATAACAATTCAATCTTGTTGCAAAGATATAATATACCTACTCATGATGTTTTAGTAAATCTGTGATCCTTTTAGTAGAAATAATTTTGTGTTAATTATGTAGGTAGGTAGGTTAACAAAGCAGAAGACTTAAATATAATGTATTGCCGTACTTCTCATTGTCTTATGCAGAAGCAGGTTAGGAACACTTTTTTTATTAGTGCCCGGTAGAAATATTCATTAGAAGGGGAATTATTTGCGATACTACGGGCGAATTTGCAATTTTTGAAAATATTGTTCGTCTGTTCGCGTATCACGGGAAATCTGCTGCACGTATTTTGATTGAAATTGGCATGGTCTGTAGCCCGGGTTAACGTGTGATACGAAATAAAAACAGGATGGGTTCCCGAGAGATGGCCCAAACACTTAGTCCTTTGGTCACAAAGTCAAAGCACTGCTATTCATTTTATAAATTAACTAGCTGCGCCCCGCGGTGTTACCCGCGATTAAAAAGTATGTCATGTTTACCGGGATAAAAAGTAGCCTATGTGCTATTCCAGACTATAATCTATCCAGATCCAGATCCTCCAGATCCGTTCAGCCGTTCTGGCGTGATTGAGTAACAACCATCCATCCAAACTTTCACATTTATAATATTAGTAGGATAATTATCAAGCATGGATATGAAAACTTGTAACGGAATGAGTTATTGTCGTACATGGTCATACGCGTTAACCAGTAAAAGAGTCATGTCAGGAACATGTCAATAGACACAGCAAAAAGTCTGACAAAACAAATATATCTGTTAATTGATTGAACTAAATACTAGATTGATTTATAAGGTGAGCAAAAAAACTAAATATATGTTTTTACCGTCCAGAACACGATGCCACAGTATTACCATAAGGCGCTCGTACACGATACATGCAACATGCGCAGATAATAGGCATCATGTAAACTCCTTGTAATTATGTGCGAGTGTTCCCCAACTGCGCGAGTAGCCCGCGCGATCTGCGTTGAGTTACTTGTGCTTAAGCACTAAGTAAAGCTTACTAGACATGCGCGATAGTGAAAAGAGCATGTAGCTCGCGCGTGTAGCCCGCGCTTAAATCCGGCGGCGTTAGTGCATGCACCTATACATGCTTCAGTTACTTGTACCGTGTACGAGCGCCATATACACGAAGTGAATAAAATAAAAATAAATCTTTCTCAGATGTTTCTAAAGGCACTTGGTCTACCAAACAGACTTTACTTTTCAGACTTAGATTTAGGCTGCAAACCAATCAACTTTGCAATATCAACAAGCCATGATTTTTTTTTCTCAAAGATAAGTATTGATTTTTATATTTACGCGAATACTACAAATTGAAATAAAACTAATTCTACGGATTTTATCGTGTTTATTTTGTTCTTATGTTCCCAACGTTTCGGCTGCTTTACAGCATCTATGGTCACGGGAGGACTGAGGTGTTTGACGTCCTAGTGCCATAGTTTGAACTGGGGTACCCTCATATGTAGTTGTTGTTTGCAGTCCGATCTATGCAGAAAGTGCTCACAGTGTGTTGAGGTCTTGCAATGGTGCAATGGTGTGACTATGTTGCTGTAAAGCAGCCGAAACGTCGGGAACGTAAAAACATAAAATAAACGCGATAAAATCCATAAAATTAGTTTTAATTCGAACATATAGGTAATTAAAATTATCGCTCGCCGGTACCAGTCGAGAACGCCAAAATATTTGGTGGCTCTATGATAATGTCACTACTGAGTACCAGAAGATAACGCTAAAACATTTGTGGCTATATAGTAATATGACTGACTTAAGACTTGATTTTAATATGAATATGTAGGAATATAAGAAGAAAAGCTACAAGTAAAGCAACGTCTCATTAGAACGAAATTAACCATAAAACATAAAGGTGAGGCGGGCGAGAGTCGGTTCGTTACTGTAACATATTAGATTATGTTTCGCCCAGATCCAACCTTACACGCATTAATTTGTAATCAACCGTAAGAAGCCGAGGCTAATTAGATCGCTTGCTTCTGATTGCGTAGGTAGCGATTTTCAATGCATGGCGGCAAATTGAAATGTATTACACATTCTAGCATTGGGTTATCAGACATAATTCCATTGCTTGTGTATATCTTTCTGCGAAGCAAAGTTGTCAAACGTTTCACGCAATAGTTGCGTTACGCATCATTGCTTAAAAAGTTTAAAAAAGAAGATTATACAACATAACATCTAGTCAAACTGCGGCCAGTGGCATCTCTGGACTGTTTAATATATCTATCAATGAAGAAGAAACTTGTCATTTTGCCAACTCCAAAGTCAATAACATCTCAACTCAATATTTTTATTCACAAACTTCAAGTTTATAGAGACCACATTCAATCGCTGATGTGTTTATATGACCGCGAATTACCTGGTGTCCGACACTCGCGCTACCTTGGCCCCATTACAAAATCTAACCAATACGCTCCCTGAACATTCAAATATATCGCGACATTATAACTTCCAGTTAATAAATATAACATTTGAAGTGGGTAAAATCAATAAATTTTCAGTCAGGAGCCGAATTCTTGTCACCGGTTGTAAAGTTTGTGCAACATTATGTTTCCCAAACGATTATGATATAAAAATAGCCAGTCCACAAATCCCACAAGTACAACATTCTCAGTTATATTTAGTTCCGTACGAAAGTTCCTGTTGTAGTTGGACGTCGATGGAGAATATACAAAGTAACTAGATTTGCAGGTTAGATAGACGACGGATTGACCGCCTTCGGAATATAAACTTCGGTAGCCATTCCATTCTATTCGATGAGGTGCTGATTAGCTCAATGAGTAGGGTTCCAGCTTTCTGATTTCTGTGCTGAGGGTACCGGCTTCGAATCCTCGTAAGAACACACATTGTGTGCACGAATGTTTGCACCAGAGTCATGGATCTTTGTCAATTGTGCAGTATATATGATACGAGCATTGCTTAGTGTGAGACCATACAGTTTGTGTGTTCGTTTGACGATAATATATTATTTCGGAAGTTTGTTTAGCCTTCTATTGTCTGGAATTTTGATAGACACAAAGCGACACCTCCAACCGTTAATGATAGCATTCCAACTTCCATGCCGTTTGTTTTAGGAATTATACTCTCATGGTGGAATACTAAACCTTGCTAAGTGCGAATCACATTTTAAACTCATATTAGTAAAGCTGAACATCGTGACGAAATTGGCATATCTGAGGTGACCTTACCGGTTCCCAAACGACGACAACGATATCCAGATATCGTACCGTACCGTATCGTACAGGTATGGTCGAGTATCGCCTAAATCCCACTCGCCTAGAACGGATCCGGTGCCTAACAGTGGGTTGTTAATAGGTGTTATATTCTGGTGAAGACAGTCATTCGTGGACAGGCTCCACACCTTCCTATCCGATCCTAAATATCGGATGAAATCGGATAATGTGTTGTGCGATCGGACGCTCAAAATACTTATTTAGGAGTTCACGTTATCCTATTTTATCTGATAATTAGGATACGATATGTTAGCATCAGAAAGTGTTGAGCGTGCTATAAACTGTTCCTTAAGTGGCCACATAAATAATAGGAGGCCAATGTAATAAAAAGTTAAGGAGACAGAAAGTGGAGAGAGAATTGTTCATAGAAGGCCACAATCGAGCAAGATTTTGAAATACGTCATCGGTCCAATACTAGACAACACGAAGCGTAAATACTCCGTACATATTTCCTAACGTAAATAGATTGACTACAGTTCATGCAATTTCAGCTATTGAAGCTATAAATACATTCAGTTCAATTTCCCTTTAATGTTTCTATACATATATTGCGATTTATTAAGTCATTAAGGATATTAAGTACAGTACAACATTCACAACAATACAGTGAAACAGTTAAAAAGAGTTTCGGTGATTTTAGAGAAATTAAACTTTGATGTTCTTCTTTTATTTTAGGTTGGCAATTGGCTACATAATAGTGCAAGTTTTGCCAGAGTCAAGAATTACTTGTTAATTGTTATAAAAGTATAAGTATGCCTGATGTTAATGATGATGTTGATTATGATGATGATGATGATGAGTTACAGGTTTTTTTATACTGTTTTTGTAAAAAATGCCAGCTAGTGAAAGAGTTCAGTTCTGTTTCTGGCTACGGGTCTGCCTTCAATGCAAGTGGGATTTAAATTCTTGTCCACCACAACTGACCTGGTGCAGGTGGCTTGGAATCAAACATTATTATGGTATAATAATAGTGTCTCGAAAAGTTAGAAACATTCACCAACATTGCATAGTGTTAGATAACGTGATCAGAGTAAGCTGGGTACGCTGGAAGTTAACTCAATTCAAAAAATAGTAACAGGTATAAAATAATATTTAATTTTGGATTTATTTAATTTAAAAATATTCACTCTGACATAACTGTTTTGTTTTTCAAAAAAAAAATATTTTTATTGAACAATCTTATTTTATGTATAATTAATGCAATTAATATTCTAGTAAGTATATTATACAGATTTATAAATGAACCAGGAAATACCTACTTAAATAATATAGTAAACCAATGTGTATAGATAATGAATAACATACCATATACAATTTATAATGACGACCAGAGCTATAAGTTTTAGAGGAACAGGAAAATATTATCATTGGAAACCAAACAACACCATTCTATAATGGGCCACAGATATAATACAATATAAAAATCAAACGAATATTATTCAGTCGTAAAATATAATCGTTCCGAGATTGAACACTGTGTTATAATCATGCCGCCCAAATAATGCTAATTCTAAAACAGGGCGCCTCCTTTTTGTAAACAAATAAGTGTATTTTTAATTTTTCTATATTGCGCTCACTTCAAATTACACGGAAACAATTTAAATTAATCGCTCACCATATAAAGTCCTTGCAGTGGGAACAGAAGGTAGGCTGCTTGAAGAACCTCGGCATGAATTTGTGGTCTTTCACCAGGTAAACATTCTTCTTTTTGAGCGCACCCTTTCGGCCCCGCAGCCGAAACGCCTGCCCAGCTTTCAATTCACCACCGTCATCACAAATATTCTCGTCGTCAGCCATGGCGGCAAGCGGCGGCCGGGACGCCGGAGAATTTGGAAATAATTATTAATCACAAAATATTCGCTATACAGCGCAGCCCACACGGACAAACCACCGCTCTCAACCGAACGTCATCGCGATTTGTCAATGCACAGACAGAGAGACTTGTCAGATTGTGTCAGTGTCAAACTGAAATTAGATCAACGTGCTGCCATAAAAAAGATTACAATTTACACTCACGACTGTAATAAATAACAAATTAGGGAGTTAGGGACTAGGGACTCTGTTGAGATCATAAGACACTGCAGAAAACCAATTATCAATACATACTACATAACTACAGTTCTTTAATATTTAATTAAAATTCATTAAATTTTCTTGTTGTGTAAGAAATCATATTAATTTCAACTATGAAATAGTTATAATTTATTTTATAATACCCTTTGTGTTTGCAAGTGTTTAAGTTATGGCAATCTAAACTCGTGCTACTTGCGTTCGAATACCAAATGACGTAATTATATTCTGTAGTGAATCAATCGACATCAATTATTAATCATATAAAATCAGCACATTTACAAATTATTTTTAACAATTACTGATAGATTACAAACTACGCTGTAATCCTTTACAACTCTCATAAAATAATTACGACAATTCGTCACCAATATATCCATAATTTTTTTCTTGATGTTGCAATTTGAACGTACCTATATGCTCCTCGCCCGCGCGTTCCGACCCCCTCTCGTCGCCGCATTTGATGACAGAAAAATAACGGCCGATATTTTTCAAGATTAGTTCGGTTGGAGAAGTAATAATTTGCGGTGCAATTTAATTTGAAATGTGAAAGAACAGAAAACTGTTTGTAAACATACTGTTGTAGCTGTAGCTGTACGAAGAATTTTATAAAGATGAGTTCGGATAATTCAGATTCCGGGCCTGGCATAACACTATCGTTGGTAGCTCAATTTGATGATATAAATCGTCTGAACAATGTCCTCAATGACGGAGCAGCCGAAGAATGTAAGTAGAAACCTAAAGACAATATAATGTAAACCATTATCTTTCATGAAAACTAGCACACAAGTAGGCATTCTTTCCGAAATTATTATGAAACTACCTCCTGCTTTGTTTACGTTTACTTAGCGTTACTTTGACTTGCATCTATTTTAACCTTCAAAATACTTCCTAAGGTCACTCTCAAAGGCAGCTATTATCACAGAACTTCATACATATAAACCTTCACAGTAAGGCACATTTGACCTTGAACTTTAAAATGGGTCCTGATTGAACATTATACATTTTGGATTATATTGAACACATTCACAAAAAAATTATCCATCCTTAAAGTGATAAGTTAATTAAGGTGCAATAAGGTAGAAATGACAAGAATAAGAAAGTCAAACCTTAAACAAAATGCACTAATTACAACCAAAATATTTCTGTAATTTGTACAGGACTTTGTTTCAAGTAAATTATACTACGTTTGTATTTATGTGAAATGTTGTTTGCATTTATACAATTATCTTTCTACTACAGGTTTCCTAGCATTTGTAAAGCAGATGGAATGGGTCCGCTGTCAGTGGGCGGCGGCAGAGGCTGAGGCATCCCGGCTGCAGTCAGAGCTGGACGAGGCCCTCCGAACACTCACCAAGTGGGAGGCCAAGTTCGCGCATGTGAGAAAATTGCTTGACGGAGAGAAGAGAGAGAGAAATATTGTGTTGAAGAAATATAATGAGTTGGTAAGTACAGGTTTTATTACATTAAACTTTATTTTGGATAATTATTGTGCTTCTGATGAAGCATCAGGTTGTAGTCACACAGATATCATATTAACATGTCTGTTAGATTAAACCTATTCTTAGTCTCAGGGTACAATAATATTGGACATAAAAAAAACAAAAACCGTGCTGAAACTATCATTGAATATTCAGATAGTACACATTGCCATCAGTAAACATACTTATTAACAAAGTTTATAGCAGATTTTACACTAGCCAACAACAACATGGATTTCTTGGAGAGTTCATATACTTGATTAATCTTGGCCTCTGGTAGCTTGTTCTTTAAATTCATGAAGGCATCTTGTCTCACTACCAGCTCAGTCCTGACCATCTCCTTAACAGGCTTAAGTTTTTCAATATAAGAAACAATCAATGTGGGATCATTTAACTTTTTATCTAATCCAACAAATATTTTTATATAATTATTGTTAATGACTTTTTTGATTAAGTCAATCTTAGCTGTAATCAATTCATCAACATTCAGAGAATTTATTATTTCTTCTATATTTGGTACAGATTCATTATTATTATATTTGGTAGATTTATTATTATTATATTTGGTAGAGATATCTGGAATTTTGGGTGATGTTTCGATTTTCTCTTCCAATGGTTTTGGTGAATTATCGAATAGGTCCCTGAGTGCATGACGACCTGTAATGGTAATAGGAAATCATACATTAAATTGGCATTTCATAAAAAAAAAACCTAAAATTCACCAAGCTATGGCGACAATATCATTGGGCTTCCGTTTGAATGGTAGGTAACTAGATAAAAGTTATTATTTGACATTATTTAGTACTGTATCATTATTCAATGACATTGTATTTTAATATAATCTTATAATGAGGAAGTCAGAAATTAGGGCACAATATTTTAAATGGTTGATAACTATCAAGAAATTATGTCTTAAATTATATTTTTAACTAACAAATAAAATTCTAATAATCTATTCCAAATTTTCAACCATGATTATCACATGCTAAACGGTACTTGCTTGAAAAAACCTGCATGTGTTAGAGTACCCCTCTAAATGCGTGTGAACTCCGCCAATCTGCTTCGGGCCAGCCCGGTGGACTATGGCCTAATCCCCCTCGCATTTAGTGGGGGCCTGTGCCTTTATCCTTATTGAAATAAAATTCCACTTACGCTTAGGTTTGCAATTCAAACAGTATTGATGATACTTTGCAACTCCTTCTTCTAGTTCTATCAACTTTAATTCTACATCCAATGCATTCTTTCCAATCGTGTTGAACTCAGCAGTAACATTACTTTTAGCTTTCAAATTATCGGCATAATGATGATAATCATCTTGTAGATTCAATATATCGTACATAGTCATACCGAACAAAGATACGCCAGTTTCTTTCAATTTAGTCCTTATGTTATCAATGTTCTCTGCATACATCACATTGTCGCCATCAATTCTGCCTTTCATGGCGTCATGATAGGCATGTTGGAAGTTTGTTAAGTTAATTTGTATCCGCCGGTGGAGATCTGTCAGCGAAGTGCAGTAATAATCTTCGTCTTTCACCGTTTTCAGTTCAGTTTCAGTGACAAGTGTATCCAGGCGGTTATTGTTTTGTCCTGGAACATACATTGTAGATACATATTCTAACGCCTTGTATCGTATAATCCTCTTGACCAGTCAGCAAGACCACTATTCGTGTTTTGTATCAGTAAACAATTAATGTAGTAGTAACTAATGAGTAAATTCACTAGTCAGAATGTTGGTTTTATGCTGTGGCTTTTAATAAAATCTTATTTAGCACTGATATCTTACGTTCAACCCCACCTGTGCATCACAATGTGACCGATTTAAATAAAATGATTTTGAAGAAGAGAGCTTGCGGGCTTAGACTCAAAACATTGTTATTTATAAAACACAATAAAAATACGTACTAAGGCAAAAATCATCGTGTCATTTTAGTGACAAGATTAGGATCTATTTTTAAGACTTACATTTCATTTTTGTTGTGTCCTAAATGAACTAAATAATTGGGTGTACAAACTAATTGCTCCCGCCGTGTAAACTCCTTAAGTTAGATTAAGGGATATTGGGATAAGTATAACCACTTACTCATTACCAACTTCGGCTCGTCGCAGTTATTGAATTGACACAACAGCTTGTACTTCTCCAAGGACTCCAAAATGTTCTGAGCACGTTCATATACGTAAAAAAACTTATGTTCATAAGTATTGTACTCTTGCAATTTCGACACTAAGTCATCAACAATAGGCTCCAATCTCATTCGGGTGCCGTCAATATCTTCCAGGATATGTTTGAGATGTTCCGGACGAGTTTCCAGTTCTGTTTGTATATTTTGCAATGATGTGATGTGTTTGTTCCGAACGGCTATAGCTTTAGGGAAATGAGTTTTGCTTATATCATGAGTAATGTCTAAATTGGATTCTAAATAGTTGATCATGGTGATAATATCCTTCTTGCTGATCAAACTCTGGCCTGGTGGACATTTTGATGCAGTTTCTGAAAGAGAGATTAGTTGATTAATTAGTTCTTTGAGAATAAGAGTTTCTAGAGGTAGGGACGCGGTATAACTCTATGGTAATGTTTGACTCTTTGGATCCGTTAGACTATTACGAGGCTGCCAGTGTGCAAAGATATGTAAGGTGTGTGCCTAGTGTACACCTTTAAGTATTCCTTTGTGATTTACTGCTCAAACCGGTCGTGGGCGCGCGCGCACGGACGATACTTATTTGATTATTTTAACTGAAGGGATATTTGCGCATGTAGTATGTGGCTTGGAAACTAGTTGAGTTCTGGATTTCAAACACCTATATAAATATATATATAGTCGTGTTAGTTACACCATTTATAATTAAAGAACGGCTGGGCCCATTGTTTAACCTTGGATTTTTAAATTTGTATCTACCTCGAATGTCAGAATAACTATTAAAACATGAGAAAAGATCACCAAAAAATATTTTTTTGTCTCAAACATTCGATTGTCAGGCGGTACGAAGTTTGTCGGGACAGCTAATCTATACATATAAATAAAATTGGAGTGTCTGTTTGTAATATTAAAATAACCGCTTTTTACTAAGTGCATTTGGATGTATACACGTTACCTATACCGAAACAACATTTTTTACAATTTTTGTCTGTCTGTCTGTCTGTCTGTCTGTCCGTCTGTCTGTCTGTCTGTCTGTTTGTTCCGGCTAATCTCTGAAATGGCTGGACCGATTTTGACGGGACTTTCACTGACAGATAGCTGATGTAACAAGGAGTAACTTAGGCTACTTTTATTTTAGAAAAAAAAATAGGATCTCACTAAAAAAAAAATAAAACCAATGTTGCAGCGCAGCGCCTGAATTAATTATGATAGCAACAACCTGCAATGCGTGCCGCGGGCTCAGAATGGGCGAGCAGGCTGTTGTCAACGGTTGTCTTTGTTAAATACCACGCGGACGAAGTCGCGGGCAACAGCTAGTAAATAAATAAATGCCTTAAATGTCGTACTAAGATCAGTACCTATGCAATAAACGAACAAGAATAAATGAGTGGGTATTTACTGCGGATACATACTATGTAAATATAATACTATACCTTCCTCGCTTCTCCGCTGAGCGTGTAGTTGCCGGCGGGGAGCGGGGCGTGGGTTGTAATCTTCTGTAGACTCATGGCCTATCGATTTAGTCTCCCTTGAATCACAATCATCTTTCTCGGCAATACACAACAGCGAGAAACTAAACAGAAGAATGATAGTATAAAATCGAGGAAATAACATGGCGAAGGCTGATTAATTAATGTTTTTTGTATCAACTAATACCTATTTATATAGCTCTTTAACTAGTGTACAAAATTTCAGTAATGCAAGTTGGCTATAACATTAGGAATCTGTTATGTTTTAGTTCCATTCCACGTATATTTTTTTTGAGGAATTTATTTGTATTCCTTTTGTAATTAATGTTATCGTTATTATTTATGCAGTTGTGTTTTCTTTTTCGAGCTAGCCAAGTATTTCTTTGTATGTCTATCTGTATGTTATGGTGAACCTAGCTGGCAAAGATTGAACTGCAGGCGACCACATGGGTAGTCGATAGCGGAATTCCATGTGTCAACTGCTGGACATATGCCTCCCCCAGTCTCCTTTACATCACAGTCCTCCGCTACTCTCATCCAGGGGTTATTCTGAATAGACGGAGACGGTATCAAAACTTTAGGACGTTCTGATCGACGTTACGATCTGTCAAAAGACTATTTTAAAATAACGGTTCGATGACAGTTTGAAAACATTCGATCGCAGAAAGATGACGTCGAGTTACGATGAAATTGAATAGCGAATGCGGAAATCTGTAGAGATTTCGATTCCGCCTCCGATATATATAATAATAATAATATAATACCAGCCCTTTTTAATGTCCCACTGTTGGGCACGGGCCTCCCCTCAATGCGAGAGGGATTAGGTCATTGTCCACCACGCTGGCCCAGTTGGCGGACTTCACACGTCTTTCGAGGGGTTCTCTCAGACATGCAGATTTCCTCGCAATGTTTTCATTCACCGTTTAGCAAGTAATAATCATGGTTGAAATCCCAGAGGTGCGAGCCAGGGTTTGAAACTGCGATACTCGTTACCGAGGCAAGCGTTCTACCAACTTGGCTATCACTGCTATTAATCCGATATAAATTTATAATAATCCCGCTATGGAGGTTTATTACTATTCATTGCGATGTCTATCCACAGAGCAAACTTCTGGACATGGCTCGCGACCTCCTGTTCAACGACAACCGCGCGAAGTTGAACGACGAGACGCTGCAGAAACTCGCCTTCTTGAACGGAACAGCTCCTCAGGACCACAATGCGAAGCTCAACGGCTTACCGGAGCTTAACTCCACTGGTGAGTAACATTATCCAAAGCATACGTAATTTGACGACCTGGGCCCCAAGTCTGCTAACACAATCGATTCATAATCGAACAGCAACCGCATAGTAACTGTCACTTTTGACAGATATCCCGTACAATATCTGTCAAAAGTGATGCTGTTCGATTATGAATCGATTGTGTTAGCAGACTTGGGGCCCTGATATGCACAGTCAGTAGTGCTCTCATCATGCAACATTGCCCAAAGTAAAGTTTGTTTTCAGCAACATTTTAAGTTGCTATCAATTATGTTAGCAATATATTAAAATGAATGTGTTCCTTCTTATTTCCATTTACAAAAGTAATTTGTAAATGTGGGTACCATGTAGCTATTAACTTGTAATTATATACTTAGAGTTAGTACCAGTTGCTTAAGTCTGCCTAGCCGTTCCTATATTGTTCTCACATACTTATAACAATGTACTGCTCATAAATGTAAAAGATCTTTTTAAAAAGAGCAACCATACAGTTTTTCGCCTTTCGTTCTTTCGTTGCCGTTCTTCTCCATAAGAATGGCGTTCCAAACGGCTTGCAAAGTTGTAGCTTAGCATTTCGTAACTTTTTGACGATTCATAGGTTTATATGAAATAAAAAATATTCTGATTCTGATAAGTCTGTAGGTAGTGAAGAAGGTAGATGTGTTCTTTATTTCATTGTGTATCCCTAGGTACCCTCCTCTCGGAGATGTCATATTCCCGGTCGGAGGACGACCTGGACCTCTCGCTGGCGTCCACGCGCCGCTCGTGGGTGCAGCGCGGCGGGTGGAACGCGCGCGAGAACCAGCCCGTCTCCAAGAAACGACGCTCCTCTTCCTCATCTGCCACCAAGGTAACCATTATATTTTTTTATTCATGTTAGTCCAAAATAGTACTTATGTTGCACTGAGAAAAGCCGGCTAGATATTCAGTGGTTACGCTTTAAAAAGTAGAAGCCCATGGCCAGGACGTTTTCAGCTGAGACTACAACTATTACTCACAACTAGTACTTTACTACATTGACACCAAGCTTCTACGGACTACCTCTACTTTAATACATTAACAAAACGCTACTACTGACTACTACTACTTTACTACCTACTACTACTTTACTACCTACTACTACTACTTTACTACTTACTACTTTACTACCTACTACTACTACTTTACTACTTACTACTACTACTACTACTACTTTATTACTACTGACTACTACTACTTACTACTACTACTTTACTACTTACTACTACTACCACTTTACTACTTACTACTACTTTACTACCTACTACTACTACCACTTTACTACTTACTACTACTTTATTACTACTTACTACTACTACTACTTTATTACTACTGACTACCTTTACTTTACTACATAAACACTATGCTACTACTTACCACTACTACTACTACACTGCTATTTTACCATGACAGATGGTGGAGCTGCAAGGTGGTAAGGTGCTGGCCACCGCCACCACCACGCTGACGCTGGAGCGCGCCCCGACCAACCACGACTTGAAGCCGCCACAGAACTTCGTAAGTATCACTCTCAACTACACTAGCTTAAGCACAATCCTTTTAAAACGCTTACTTAAGCCTTCCGTCCCGCTTAAACCACAGACTTTATTTACAAAAATGACAGATGTGAATATTTTTATATTGAATGTGTGTGGTTGCCCCTAGCAACCGATATCGGAGAGCAGCGACGAGGCGCCGGCGCGCGCGGTCAAGCAGGAGTGCGCGCCCTCCGCGCCGCCGCGCACAGGTTAATATGTTTCTTATGTCTCTTACTTAATAAAACACTGATTGACTGCCTGACAGATAACGCATAGCCTGGAGATTTGACATTTGAAAAATATATTCTTAGAGAGTACCCTAGAAGTGCTTCAAGGAGGGTTTTTTTTATATTATCCCACTAGTGGGGTCAAACGGAGGGTCAAAGTTTGTAAGAGGAATGATATTTTTTATATAATATATTATATATATTAGAAAGAAATTACAAGACAGATAATAAACAACAGAGGAGTGGAGACATATAGATCGAATTTCGCCTGCCACCCAAGTCATGTATATTGAATATTTATATAAGTAATATATACTGGGTTCGCCCCCAGTCCATTGTACGGTACCCATAATACAAGCGTTGCTGAGTGTGCGACCGTATAGTTGGTGTGTTCGTCTGGCAATATTTATTTATTTATGTCTTTGAGAAACCCACGTAAGACGTGTGAAGTCCACCGGCCTACTCACATTGGGCCAGCATGGTGGATATGCTGTAATCCCTCTGTCCACTGGCCTTCTCACACTGAACCAGCGTTGTGTACTATGGCCTAATCCCCTCGCATTGAGGATACCTTCAAACCCAACAGACATTGGGCATTGGCCATTGGGCTAGTATGATTGTAGCTATGGGGCCATCCATAAATTACGTCACACGTTAAGGGGGAGGGAAGGGGTCGACGAAGTTGACATTGTGTGACAAGGGGCGGGGAGGGGTCCCAAATTTTGTGACATCACATTTTTTCAAAATATATTTTATATCTAAGTATTACAACTATTGATTTTATTGAAAAATAATTTAAATGCAAATAAAAACAATTTCGGAACACTGCTTTTAATTTCATAAATTTCTAAATGTAAAATTGCAAAATATGTGACATCACACGACGTGGGGGGGGGGGGGGGGGACTCACAAATGTGACCAGCTGTGACAAGGACGGGGGAGGGGTCAAGGGGTCTTCGTGACACGTAATTTATGGATGGCCCCTATGTGGTTGCTAGACACGGAGAGCGCGTCGGACACGCCGCGCGCGATGCCGCAGCGTACTCCGTCGCTGGTGTCGGCCGGGTTCGGCGCGTCGCCGCGCGCGCGCACCAGACAACACAACTTCGTCGCCAAGAACTTCTACAAGAGGGAGACCTGCGGACCCTGCGGCAAGACGTGAGTGTACACACACCAACACTAGCACACACTATTGAGTACGTGACATATGTTATTATGCCATAGAGTCTTTTGTGGGTGTGCACAAATCATCTCATCAAAATTTCAGTATTGTAGCTGGATTTGTGTAGTTCTCCCATGTCTAGTATTTTTTCAGATTTTTTTTTCTAAGTAAATCTTCGTCATCGATACCATTATCCAAGAATTTGTGTAAATTACTGCTGATAGGCCTCAAAGAGTGCGTACCCAGGGTTATGAAACAAATAAAAAAAAATAATGTCAGACTTCCTTTGGCGGCAAGTTGAAGACTGAAGTTGTCAATTTTCCAAAATATGTGTTTCTTTGATAAATATCGGTGGGATATTGACCGATTGCCAACATGACAGTGCAACAGGATAATCTGTGTGTGTGTGTGCGCAGTATAAAGTTCGCGAAAGTGGGCGTGCGATGCGAGTGGTGTCGCGCGCAGGCGCACGCCGAGTGCCGCGCGCTGCTGCCGCTGCCCTGCGTGCCGCCCGGCCCCGCCGCCGCGCGCGCGCTGCAGGTGACACCTATATATATATATATAGTGCCGCGCGCTGCTGCCGCTGCCCTGCGTGCCGCCCGGCCCCGCCGCCGCGCGCGCGCTGCAGGTGACACCTATATATATATATATAGTGCCGCGCGCTGCTGCCGCTGCCCTGCGTGCCGCCCGGCCCCGCCGCCGCGCGCGCGCTGCAGGTGACACCTATATATATATATATAGTGCCGCGCGCTGCTGCCGCTGCCCTGCGTGCCGCCCGGCCCCGCCGCCGCGCGCGCGCTGCAGGTGACACCTATATATATATATATAGTGCCGCGCGCTGCTGCCGCTGCCCTGCGTGCCGCCCGGCCCCGCCGCCGCGCGCGCGCTGCAGGTGACACCTATATATATATATATAGTGCCGCGCGCTGCTGCCGCTGCCCTGCGTGCCGCCCGGCCCCGCCGCCGCGCGCGCGCTGCAGGTGACACCTATATATATATATATAGTGCCGCGCGCTGCTGCCGCTGCCCTGCGTGCCGCCCGGCCCCGCCGCCGCGCGCGCGCTGCAGGTGACACCTATATATATATATATAGTGCCGCGCGCTGCTGCCGCTGCCCTGCGTGCCGCCCGGCCCCGCCGCCGCGCGCGCGCTGCAGGTGACACCTATATATATATATATAGTGCCGCGCGCTGCTGCCGCTGCCCTGCGTGCCGCCCGGCCCCGCCGCCGCGCGCGCGCTGCAGGTGACACCTATATATATATATATAGTGCCGCGCGCTGCTGCCGCTGCCCTGCGTGCCGCCCGGCCCCGCCGCCGCGCGCGCGCTGCAGGTGACACCTATATATATATATATAGTGCCGCGCGCTGCTGCCGCTGCCCTGCGTGCCGCCCGGCCCCGCCGCCGCGCGCGCGCTGCAGGTGACACCTATATATATATATATAGTGCCGCGCGCTGCTGCCGCTGCCCTGCGTGCCGCCCGGCCCCGCCGCCGCGCGCGCGCTGCAGGTGACACCTATATATATATATATAGTGCCGCGCGCTGCTGCCGCTGCCCTGCGTGCCGCCCGGCCCCGCCGCCGCGCGCGCGCTGCAGGTGACACCTATATATATATATATATATAGTGCCGCGCGCTGCTGCCGCTGCCCTGCGTGCCGCCCGGCCCCGCCGCCGCGCGCGCGCTGCAGGTGACACCTATATATATATATATATATAGTGCCGCGCGCTGCTGCCGCTGCCCTGCGTGCCGCCCGGCCCCGCCGCCGCGCGCGCGCTGCAGGTGACACCTATATATATATATATAGTGCCGCGCGCTGCTGCCGCTGCCCTGCGTGCCGCCCGGCCCCGCCGCCGCGCGCGCGCTGCAGGTGACACCTATATATATATATATAGTGCCGCGCGCTGCTGCCGCTGCCCTGCGTGCCGCCCGGCCCCGCCGCCGCGCGCGCGCTGCAGGTGACACCTATATATATATATATAGTGCCGCGCGCTGCTGCCGCTGCCCTGCGTGCCGCCCGGCCCCGCCGCCGCGCGCGCGCTGCAGGTGACACCTATATATATATATATAGTGCCGCGCGCTGCTGCCGCTGCCCTGCGTGCCGCCCGGCCCCGCCGCCGCGCGCGCGCTGCAGGTGACACCTATATATATATATATAGTGCCGCGCGCTGCTGCCGCTGCCCTGCGTGCCGCCCGGCCCCGCCGCCGCGCGCGCGCTGCAGGTGACACCTATATATATATATATATATAGTGCCGCGCGCTGCTGCCGCTGCCCTGCGTGCCGCCCGGCCCCGCCGCCGCGCGCGCGCTGCAGGTGACACCTATATATATATATATATATAGTGCCGCGCGCTGCTGCCGCTGCCCTGCGTGCCGCCCGGCCCCGCCGCCGCGCGCGCGCTGCAGGTGACACCTATATATATATATATAGTGCCGCGCGCTGCTGCCGCTGCCCTGCGTGCCGCCCGGCCCCGCCGCCGCGCGCGCGCTGCAGGTGACACCTATATATATATATATATATAGTGCCGCGCGCTGCTGCCGCTGCCCTGCGTGCCGCCCGGCCCCGCCGCCGCGCGCGCGCTGCAGGTGACACCTATATATATATATATATAGTGCCGCGCGCTGCTGCCGCTGCCCTGCGTGCCGCCCGGCCCCGCCGCCGCGCGCGCGCTGCAGGTGACACCTATATATATATATATAGTGCCGCGCGCTGCTGCCGCTGCCCTGCGTGCCGCCCGGCCCCGCCGCCGCGCGCGCGCTGCAGGTGACACCTATATATATATATATAGTGCCGCGCGCTGCTGCCGCTGCCCTGCGTGCCGCCCGGCCCCGCCGCCGCGCGCGCGCTGCAGGTGACACCTATATATATATATATAGTGCCGCGCGCTGCTGCCGCTGCCCTGCGTGCCGCCCGGCCCCGCCGCCGCGCGCGCGCTGCAGGTGACACCTATATATATATATATAGTGCCGCGCGCTGCTGCCGCTGCCCTGCGTGCCGCCCGGCCCCGCCGCCGCGCGCGCGCTGCAGGTGACACCTATATATATATATATAGTGCCGCGCGCTGCTGCCGCTGCCCTGCGTGCCGCCCGGCCCCGCCGCCGCGCGCGCGCTGCAGGTGACACCTATATATATATATATAGTGCCGCGCGCTGCTGCCGCTGCCCTGCGTGCCGCCCGGCCCCGCCGCCGCGCGCGCGCTGCAGGTGACACCTATATATATATATATAGTGCCGCGCGCTGCTGCCGCTGCCCTGCGTGCCGCCCGGCCCCGCCGCCGCGCGCGCGCTGCAGGTGACACCTATATATATATATATAGTGCCGCGCGCTGCTGCCGCTGCCCTGCGTGCCGCCCGGCCCCGCCGCCGCGCGCGCGCTGCAGGTGACACCTATATATATATATATATAGTGCCGCGCGCTGCTGCCGCTGCCCTGCGTGCCGCCCGGCCCCGCCGCCGCGCGCGCGCTGCAGGTGACACCTATATATATATATATAGTGCCGCGCGCTGCTGCCGCTGCCCTGCGTGCCGCCCGGCCCCGCCGCCGCGCGCGCGCTGCAGGTGACACCTATATATATATATATAGTGCCGCGCGCTGCTGCCGCTGCCCTGCGTGCCGCCCGGCCCCGCCGCCGCGCGCGCGCTGCAGGTGACACCTATATATATATATATAGTGCCGCGCGCTGCTGCCGCTGCCCTGCGTGCCGCCCGGCCCCGCCGCCGCGCGCGCGCTGCAGGTGACACCTATATATATATATATATAGTGCCGCGCGCTGCTGCCGCTGCCCTGCGTGCCGCCCGGCCCCGCCGCCGCGCGCGCGCTGCAGGTGACACCTATATATATATATATAGTGCCGCGCGCTGCTGCCGCTGCCCTGCGTGCCGCCCGGCCCCGCCGCCGCGCGCGCGCTGCAGGTGACACCTATATATATATATATAGTGCCGCGCGCTGCTGCCGCTGCCCTGCGTGCCGCCCGGCCCCGCCGCCGCGCGCGCGCTGCAGGTGACACCTATATATATATATATATATAGTGCCGCGCGCTGCTGCCGCTGCCCTGCGTGCCGCCCGGCCCCGCCGCCGCGCGCGCGCTGCAGGTGACACCTATATATATATATATATATAGTGCCGCGCGCTGCTGCCGCTGCCCTGCGTGCCGCCCGGCCCCGCCGCCGCGCGCGCGCTGCAGGTGACACCTATATATATATATATATATAGTGCCGCGCGCTGCTGCCGCTGCCCTGCGTGCCGCCCGGCCCCGCCGCCGCGCGCGCGCTGCAGGTGACACCTATATATATATATATAGTGCCGCGCGCTGCTGCCGCTGCCCTGCGTGCCGCCCGGCCCCGCCGCCGCGCGCGCGCTGCAGGTGACACCTATATATATATATATATATAGTGCCGCGCGCTGCTGCCGCTGCCCTGCGTGCCGCCCGGCCCCGCCGCCGCGCGCGCGCTGCAGGTGACACCTATATATATATATATATATAGTGCCGCGCGCTGCTGCCGCTGCCCTGCGTGCCGCCCGGCCCCGCCGCCGCGCGCGCGCTGCAGGTGACACCTATATATATATATATATATAGTGCCGCGCGCTGCTGCCGCTGCCCTGCGTGCCGCCCGGCCCCGCCGCCGCGCGCGCGCTGCAGGTGACACCTATATATATATATATATATAGTGCCGCGCGCTGCTGCCGCTGCCCTGCGTGCCGCCCGGCCCCGCCGCCGCGCGCGCGCTGCAGGTGACACCTATATATATATATATAGTGCCGCGCGCTGCTGCCGCTGCCCTGCGTGCCGCCCGGCCCCGCCGCCGCGCGCGCGCTGCAGGTGACACCTATATATATATATATAGTGCCGCGCGCTGCTGCCGCTGCCCTGCGTGCCGCCCGGCCCCGCCGCCGCGCGCGCGCTGCAGGTGACACCTATATATATATATATATATAGTGCCGCGCGCTGCTGCCGCTGCCCTGCGTGCCGCCCGGCCCCGCCGCCGCGCGCGCGCTGCAGGTGACACCTATATATATATATATATATAGTGCCGCGCGCTGCTGCCGCTGCCCTGCGTGCCGCCCGGCCCCGCCGCCGCGCGCGCGCTGCAGGTGACACCTATATATATATATATATATAGTGCCGCGCGCTGCTGCCGCTGCCCTGCGTGCCGCCCGGCCCCGCCGCCGCGCGCGCGCTGCAGGTGACACCTATATATATATATATATATAGTGCCGCGCGCTGCTGCCGCTGCCCTGCGTGCCGCCCGGCCCCGCCGCCGCGCGCGCGCTGCAGGTGACACCTATATATATATATATATATAGTGCCGCGCGCTGCTGCCGCTGCCCTGCGTGCCGCCCGGCCCCGCCGCCGCGCGCGCGCTGCAGGTGACACCTATATATATATATATATATAGTGCCGCGCGCTGCTGCCGCTGCCCTGCGTGCCGCCCGGCCCCGCCGCCGCGCGCGCGCTGCAGGTGACACCTATATATATATATATAGTGCCGCGCGCTGCTGCCGCTGCCCTGCGTGCCGCCCGGCCCCGCCGCCGCGCGCGCGCTGCAGGTGACACCTATATATATATATATAGTGCCGCGCGCTGCTGCCGCTGCCCTGCGTGCCGCCCGGCCCCGCCGCCGCGCGCGCGCTGCAGGTGACACCTATATATATATATATAGTGCCGCGCGCTGCTGCCGCTGCCCTGCGTGCCGCCCGGCCCCGCCGCCGCGCGCGCGCTGCAGGTGACACCTATATATATATATATATAGTGCCGCGCGCTGCTGCCGCTGCCCTGCGTGCCGCCCGGCCCCGCCGCCGCGCGCGCGCTGCAGGTGACACCTATATATATATATATATATAGTGCCGCGCGCTGCTGCCGCTGCCCTGCGTGCCGCCCGGCCCCGCCGCCGCGCGCGCGCTGCAGGTGACACCTATATATATATATATATATAGTGCCGCGCGCTGCTGCCGCTGCCCTGCGTGCCGCCCGGCCCCGCCGCCGCGCGCGCGCTGCAGGTGACACCTATATATATATATATATATAGTGCCGCGCGCTGCTGCCGCTGCCCTGCGTGCCGCCCGGCCCCGCCGCCGCGCGCGCGCTGCAGGTGACACCTATATATATATATATATATATAGTGCCGCGCGCTGCTGCCGCTGCCCTGCGTGCCGCCCGGCCCCGCCGCCGCGCGCGCGCTGCAGGTGACACCTATATATATATATATATATAGTGCCGCGCGCTGCTGCCGCTGCCCTGCGTGCCGCCCGGCCCCGCCGCCGCGCGCGCGCTGCAGGTGACACCTATATATATATATATAGTGCCGCGCGCTGCTGCCGCTGCCCTGCGTGCCGCCCGGCCCCGCCGCCGCGCGCGCGCTGCAGGTGACACCTATATATATATATATAGTGCCGCGCGCTGCTGCCGCTGCCCTGCGTGCCGCCCGGCCCCGCCGCCGCGCGCGCGCTGCAGGTGACACCTATATATATATATATAGTGCCGCGCGCTGCTGCCGCTGCCCTGCGTGCCGCCCGGCCCCGCCGCCGCGCGCGCGCTGCAGGTGACACCTATATATATATATATAGTGCCGCGCGCTGCTGCCGCTGCCCTGCGTGCCGCCCGGCCCCGCCGCCGCGCGCGCGCTGCAGGTGACACCTATATATATATATATATATAGTGCCGCGCGCTGCTGCCGCTGCCCTGCGTGCCGCCCGGCCCCGCCGCCGCGCGCGCGCTGCAGGTGACACCTATATATATATATATATATATAGTGCCGCGCGCTGCTGCCGCTGCCCTGCGTGCCGCCCGGCCCCGCCGCCGCGCGCGCGCTGCAGGTGACACCTATATATATATATATATATAGTGCCGCGCGCTGCTGCCGCTGCCCTGCGTGCCGCCCGGCCCCGCCGCCGCGCGCGCGCTGCAGGTGACACCTATATATATATATATATATATAGTGCCGCGCGCTGCTGCCGCTGCCCTGCGTGCCGCCCGGCCCCGCCGCCGCGCGCGCGCTGCAGGTGACACCTATATATATATATATATATAGTGCCGCGCGCTGCTGCCGCTGCCCTGCGTGCCGCCCGGCCCCGCCGCCGCGCGCGCGCTGCAGGTGACACCTATATATATATATATAGTGCCGCGCGCTGCTGCCGCTGCCCTGCGTGCCGCCCGGCCCCGCCGCCGCGCGCGCGCTGCAGGTGACACCTATATATATATATATAGTGCCGCGCGCTGCTGCCGCTGCCCTGCGTGCCGCCCGGCCCCGCCGCCGCGCGCGCGCTGCAGGTGACACCTATATATATATATATAGTGCCGCGCGCTGCTGCCGCTGCCCTGCGTGCCGCCCGGCCCCGCCGCCGCGCGCGCGCTGCAGGTGACACCTATATATATATATATATATAGTGCCGCGCGCTGCTGCCGCTGCCCTGCGTGCCGCCCGGCCCCGCCGCCGCGCGCGCGCTGCAGGTGACACCTATATATATATATATATATAGTGCCGCGCGCTGCTGCCGCTGCCCTGCGTGCCGCCCGGCCCCGCCGCCGCGCGCGCGCTGCAGGTGACACCTATATATATATATATATATAGTGCCGCGCGCTGCTGCCGCTGCCCTGCGTGCCGCCCGGCCCCGCCGCCGCGCGCGCGCTGCAGGTGACACCTATATATATATATATAGTGCCGCGCGCTGCTGCCGCTGCCCTGCGTGCCGCCCGGCCCCGCCGCCGCGCGCGCGCTGCAGGTGACACCTATATATATATATATATATAGTGCCGCGCGCTGCTGCCGCTGCCCTGCGTGCCGCCCGGCCCCGCCGCCGCGCGCGCGCTGCAGGTGACACCTATATATATATATATATATAGTGCCGCGCGCTGCTGCCGCTGCCCTGCGTGCCGCCCGGCCCCGCCGCCGCGCGCGCGCTGCAGGTGACACCTATATATATATATATAGTGCCGCGCGCTGCTGCCGCTGCCCTGCGTGCCGCCCGGCCCCGCCGCCGCGCGCGCGCTGCAGGTGACACCTATATATATATATATAGTGCCGCGCGCTGCTGCCGCTGCCCTGCGTGCCGCCCGGCCCCGCCGCCGCGCGCGCGCTGCAGGTGACACCTATATATATATATATATATAGTGCCGCGCGCTGCTGCCGCTGCCCTGCGTGCCGCCCGGCCCCGCCGCCGCGCGCGCGCTGCAGGTGACACCTATATATATATATATATATATAGTGCCGCGCGCTGCTGCCGCTGCCCTGCGTGCCGCCCGGCCCCGCCGCCGCGCGCGCGCTGCAGGTGACACCTATATATATATATATATATAGTGCCGCGCGCTGCTGCCGCTGCCCTGCGTGCCGCCCGGCCCCGCCGCCGCGCGCGCGCTGCAGGTGACACCTATATATATATATATATATAGTGCCGCGCGCTGCTGCCGCTGCCCTGCGTGCCGCCCGGCCCCGCCGCCGCGCGCGCGCTGCAGGTGACACCTATATATATATATATATATAGTGCCGCGCGCTGCTGCCGCTGCCCTGCGTGCCGCCCGGCCCCGCCGCCGCGCGCGCGCTGCAGGTGACACCTATATATATATATATATATAGTGCCGCGCGCTGCTGCCGCTGCCCTGCGTGCCGCCCGGCCCCGCCGCCGCGCGCGCGCTGCAGGTGACACCTATATATATATATATAGTGCCCGGACCCGGCGCTGATGATGATGATTACTGATGCGCTAAAGAAGCGCAGTTCAACAGTTAGAATACCCTGTGAAAAAATATGACAAGTTCAACATAAACTTTGAGAATGCGAGCATAAAATAGCCTCCAATATGTCGTTAATCTTGTACCGGTGTGACTAGGAGGGCTGCATAGCGGACTACGCGCCGGGCACGCCGCCCATGGTGCCGGCGCTGCTGGTGCACTGCGTCAACGAGCTGGAGAAGCGCGGGCTGGCCGAGCGCGGCATCTACCGCATCAGCGCCACCGAGAAGGACGTCAAACGACTCAAGGTAACAGAACCTTCATATATTGATTTCTTATACTGACGCGAATACTACACATTTAAATAAAACTAATTTTACGGATTTTATCGCGTTTATTTTTTGTTCTTTACGTGCCCGACGTCTCGGCTGCTTTACAGCAACCATGGTCAGGGGAGGACTGAGGTGGTTGACGTTCTGATGTCATAGTTTGAAACGGGGTACCCTCATATATTTGATTGTTGCGTGTGGTCCGATCTACGCAGAAAGTGCTCACAGTGTCTCGAGGTCTTGCAATTGTACTCTTGGTTTTGGATTTAATATATTAATTACTGGTTCCCAAGTCGATGGTAGCACCCAGCCAACTTCCCTATTGAAATTATGATGTTTTTTAATTTCAATGGCCTCGCGTATCATCCTTGGTTGGAATCGGTGTTCTTTTGCGAGTATCTGTGGCTTATCAAATCTGATATAATGGCGGATGCGATCTTGTACGTACGTACGTCTTGTGCGATTTCCCACTTACTGCTTAAGGGGGAAGCTCAGGGTCAGGGCGCGAAATTCAAAATGTCAATGGTTTTTATTTTTTTACGAAAAATTTGGACATCTTTACGACGTAATTTAGTGTTTTGCGATATTAGCATTCTGCATTGGATGTCTCGGTGTATTAAGTTTGCTTAAAAGAGTACCTAATCCGATACAATACCATAAGGTTTGTAAAAACCGCTACTTTTACTAACTTTATGGTGTTGTATCGCTTTAGGTATTTTTTTAAGCAAACTTAATACATTGAGACATCCAATGCAGAATGGTAATATCGCAAAACACTAAATTACATCGTAAAGATGTCCAAATTTTTCGTAAAAAAATAAAAACCATTGACATTTTGAATTTCGCGCCCTGACCCTGAGCTTCCACCTTAACCTTCAAGTAACATTCAAATTGACTACCAAGTAACCACCCCGGCAGGAGCGTTTCCTCCGCGGTTGCGGGTCACCGTCGCTGGCGACCGAGGATGTCCACGTGCTGTGCGGCTGCATCAAGGACTTCCTGCGGTCGCTGCGCGAGCCGCTGGTGACCAGCGCGCTGTGGGCGGACTTCATGGACGCCGCCAAACTCAGCGAGCCCAGCGACGCCGCCGCCGCCGTCGTGCAAGCCGTCAGCCAGCTGCCGCAGCCCAACAGGGACACGCTCGCCTTCATCGTGCTGCATTTGCAAAAGTAAGTAAAGTTAAGTAAATAAGTAAAGTTTATTTCGGTATAAGCATTACACATGGCAGTTAAGTAGCGGATCCAAACTAGGCGGAAGCCTGTATCTTGGATACCTTATTAGATTGCTTAATCTACGTTAGCTTAATAACATAAAGCGTACGTGTTAATAAAGAAAAAAGACAAGAATGAAATTAAAATAATAAAAGTAACCACATAATATTCACCCTTTTTGATGTCCCGCTGTTGGGCACGGACCTCCCACGCTGGCCTAGCGCGGGTTTGGCGGACTTTACACGCCTTGTCCTTCGGTTCTGTCGGAACGCAGGTTTCCTTACGATATTTCCTTCACCAATTAGCTTGTAAATCCAGAAGTCCCAGAGGTGCGAGCTGGGGCTTCAAGTAAGCACACCATAGTAGAAAAAAAGATACAACAGCGTGTGATTTTAGGCTTGTCAAGTTTACAAATTCATCATCAGTCATATTTAAATAGTGTGTTACCGAAGCACGAAATAATGATTCGGTACCGTCCGGCAGGCAGGCGCACGCCGCTCACCCTAGGCATCTATAAAATTTTAATAGCCTCTGTTGTGCTACAAATCCGGATTTGTCTTTGTCCCTACCTTTAGCAAATGGGGGGAAGAGGAACCCACCACTGACCCTCGGCTTGTCAACTTTTCAAAGCGAAAGATGTCATTCGTAGCCCTGCAGTCCTGAGGATGCCTCGTGTAGAGGCGAAACACGTGTCGAATACTTTTTTAGATTCGCTTCGTTTCGGGGAGAATTGCATTTTATTTGAGGTCCCGTCACTGATACATAGTTTCTCAACTAACATCTTAGCGGAGTTCGGTGTTGCTGTCTTCTTTAATTATCGATCAACTTGTTTGGTTTGTAATTGTAAAAGTTGACAAGCCGAGGGTCAGTGGTGGGTTCCTCTTCCCCATTTGATTAACAATGGATTTCGGCCAAGTATCGCCTAGTTCTATCAATTATATCCTACCTCTAGCGTGCACGTATAATGGTTTCAGGGTAGCAGAGAGTACAGAGTGCGAGATGGGTATAGACAACCTGGCGAAGATATTCGGACCGACCATCATCGGGTACGGGCTCATGTCGCAGGCCGCCGAGATGTACAACGCCACTACGCAGATGTTTAGCGTATGTATTGACATACTTGTATTTAACTTATTCTTCTTCATACAAACGGCATTATGAACAGAATAAGTCGTTAAAGACGAGCGTTTTCTTAATGGTATTTCTTTTCGCAATTTTGTATGTCCTCTATGGACTATGACAGTGAGTAACTGTCACTTTTGACAGATATTGTATGGGATATCTGTCAAAAGTGACAGTTACTATGTGGTTGTTGTTCGATTATGAATCCATTGTGTTAGCACACTTGGGGCCCAGCTCAGTTGCGAGTTCGTAGTGACTGTTTTCTGTGCTGAAGGCCCGGGTTCGAATCCTGATATGGGCAAATTTCGTGTGATCAGCACGAATGTTTGTACCGATGTCATGGATGTTTAATATCTATATATATATTTAATACTGGGATCGCAGCAGTCCATTGTACGGTAGCCATCATATCATATCTGGCGATAGTATTATTGTTAAGTAGCGTGTATGGTCAAGAGCGTTGTATCGAGTGTGGTGGGTGGGCAGGTGATGCAGCTGCTGCTGCGGCTGCCGGCCGACTACTGGGCGCAGTGGGCGTGCGCCGCGGCGGGGTCGCCGGCGCCGCCCGCGCACCTACATGCCCAGCCGCGCCCGCGCGGGTACTTCTTCTCGCCCGCGGACACCGGGTGAGACTTATGCACCTTATAGAACCCATTCTTCTGTCAACAAACCGCGACTTAACTATGTTAGACACATCTAAACATATCGCTGTCTTGCTCAAACATTACGGCAATCAGAAGGACAACGATAGAATTAATTTAGTTTATGTGCTAACAGAAATAACACGATCATTTCAGTAAAATTAAATACTAGCACAGGTAGGTAGTGTAGTACGCTAATAACCGCAGATAGGCCAATTTGTGAAGTTCGCTAAATAACACAGGTTGGGCCAGTACGGTGGCTGAATTTCCCTAGAAGTGATATGTGACCAAACATATTTGACGGCCCGATTAGCGCAGTTGGTAGTGACTGCTTTCTGCGCCGAGGGTCCCGGGTTCGAATCCTGGTAGGGACAAGCTTTGTGTGATGAGCACGAATGTTTGTACCCGAGTCATGGATGTTTAATATGTATATAAGTATTATATACTGAATTCGCCCTCAGTCCATTGTACGGTACCCATAACACAAGCGTTGCTTAATGTGGACCGTATAGTTGGTGTGTTCGTATGGCGATATTTATTTAATTTTATTTATATCGAAATTACTATTTCCTTTTCCAGCATATCGAGGAAGAAGAGGAACTATTTCCAGTGACGTTAATTTAATAACAATCAGTTAGTTAATAAAACCTTTTTTCGTTGGTTCGTGTAAGAGAACAACTTGTGTTAACCATTATATATTTATAACCGTTTAGTTTTGTTTCTCATATTAATAATTTGACTAACATAATTTAAGTTAGTTAAGTCGCTTCTAGTATTTTTAAAGCCCTTAATATATTTAAATTTAGCTATAAAGTTACACATCACGTTATAATCTTTAGTTTCTGGTACAGACTATTGTATGATGTACAAAATGTATTTTGTGTTAACATTATAATCCGCTCAAAATGAGTTTGCGTCTGTCAAGTTAACTGCAATCAGGGCTACCAACTCTTAAAAAAATATCCATACCAACGATACGAAATAATGCTAAATAACTTAATCCAATTGTTAAAATCCCTTAAATAATACCCCTATTCAAATATTGTTAACCTACCTATTCAAATATTGTTTCAAGGAAAAAAGGGCATTAAACTTTATCCCCAAATTTATAAACGTTTTATAACATTATCAAACGCTATATGGCGTCTGATAATGTTATAAAAAGTCTATAAATTCGGGAGTTATAATATGAGATACTTCCACAAAAGATGGCGCAAATACAATAGAATATCTTCAGAGGCCATCATACAACACACCACACAAGACATTTCGTCTATTTGCACTGGTTTTGGTCTAATTGTTGGGGTTTTATTGTATGCCTCCAAAATAGCCCTATTTCAAATTGGGCCTTAAAAAGCCCAATACGTGTAGTATTTCCTCATTAAATTTGGAAGTTAATGTCCGAGCCTAAGCCTTCTCATAATCACTCAAATATTTAAGACACACACACACACACACACACTTGATATTTAAGATCATGTTCTTCTCAGTCTCTCGGATTTTGGAGATTCAAACTTGTTTTTGTAATAGTATTAATAAAAGTGTTGCCACTACAGAAAAGTTAAAACTTATGTTATTTTCACGCAGTCACAAAAAAACAACGCTACACTTGGAGCGATCGGTCGAAAAAAAATAAACACTAGGTCTCGAAAACTGATTCAACTTTATCGTAAGGATATTCCGATTCCGTTGTACACACTTCAACTATGGTGGAACAATTCAATAAAAGTACTTAATTTAGTTAAATATTTGTTTAATTTGTTTAGTTTTTTATGGTCACTGATTTGTCCACTTTTTAGATATCGACAAAAATGGATTAACATTCAGTGACTTTCTATTAGAATTAATATTAGATAATAGAGGAAACACGAGACGACTTGAATCAACCAGCACTGGTGACTATAGTCTTGTGCTGTACACATCACTATTTTTATATCGATAAAATGTAATATTAAGATTTATATTTATAGCCAATTTCATCAACGAATAGGAGAGGATGGTAGTTATAGTAGGTATTCGCTCTCGCCCGCGGTAACAACCAAAGATAAACCCATTGTTTTTTTTAATTTACACTGACAATACAAAACATTTTTCAGAAGTGATTTCGATACATTTTGTGAGGAAAACCAGAAAGCAGTTGATGAAATTTGCTATAACCCATTCGTAGTATTAGTTCAGATCAATTACTTTTAAGTTGTTTTCCGTTATCGTGACGTCTCCCGCCGCCTTGCGATCGACGACTGTATAAAAGCATTTTTTTTATATATTGTGTCGTATTTAAATATAATGTAGGACTATCAAGGCATATACTTGTTGCTCAATAAATAAACTAGGGCCCCACAGCTTAAGGTAAAATTGCACCTTCGGGTGTGTTTTTGGAACGGTTAGTCAAAATTAGCCACTGAAATAAGCTCTAGCATGTGCGTTTGTAACGGAAGTCGTAAAGTTCAAATTCGCCTGGGTTGAATCCCAGTGCATGCTAAGCCTTGTGTAAATTCATCGATCCATCCATCAGACGAAAGACGCCCCCCGCCACCGCCAAGCCCCCAATGATTTCCACACATGATGCTCCTCCGCCACTAGCATCCACAGGCTTTCTGAGACGCGTGTAATATCATCGTTCTACTGTGGGTGGTTGTGTAAATAAGTATCAGGAATCGGTGTAAACTGAAAGCCGAATCAACATAATTAAGACAATGCAGACATCTCCAGAGGTCAGTTTTCAGCATCCCCCCCCCCCCCCCTCATCGTGGCTGCAAATGTCTTGTAAATATTTTGCTTATAAGACCTGGTTACGGGTTATTTGTTAATTCTATTTAAGTAGATTAATGATGTTTATATAATATTATTCACCACATAATGGCGAAAAGTATGGTTGCTCGCCGCCAATTGCTAGAAGAACCCCTTGTTTGCACACAGCCACTTGGAGCAGCATTTGTAAGTACATAGCAATAAACTACATAAGGTTTAACAAAAGTTGTGTCATTAATTTAGTCAGTAACAAAAAAAAATACAATACGTTCTCCGGCTATTTAGTAAGTGTCAACCATATGAGATGTTTCTTGCGAATTGTGTACCGATTATGTTGCCAATGACAAGTTGATAAATGAAAGGAACGTAAAATAATGATTATACTTACAGTTAATAACAATTAACAGGTAGATTGATAACCTGGTTTTATTTGGGCATAGACAAGCTTCTTAGTTTAACCATTCACAACAACACATATACCCTCAAATTTATAAAAAGTTTTCGTTCATTTACCATTGCATTACGACGTAATTTTTCTTCTATAAATACTTCGGCATGGTATATAGATAAAATATTTATAAACTAGGTTTTTATTTTAATATGTATTACGTTTACGTATCAACTAAACCTCATACATATATGTAGGCATCTTATCCATATTATGACCTCACAATTTTTGTTAGACCTCATATAAGGTATAACAAAAATAGTGTAAAATACTTGAACCAATGAATCAGTAAGTTCTATGATCATGCGCTCAGTACAGGGTGTTTATTTTTTAAATGTCATATAATTTGATTTATTCCTCTGAGAATATTATCTTTATTAGCCTTGTTTATAATATTTTACACTATTACTGTTACAACTTATACATTCTATTTGGCGGATCAAAATGTCACCATTTCATGTAACTAGCCATCGACTAGTATTAGTTACACACATCACGTGTATAATCTTCGTAGTCATTGACTTTATGTAAATGAAATAAACTTGTATTAGCTATATAATGTTGTTTTTTTTATGTTTTATCTTCATTGACTGCTACACCATTTTGGCTACCCCGTGTCGTGGGAAAATTGATTAATTAATTTTACTTATATCTTGAAATAAAACTAATCTTAAGGATTTTATCGCGGTTTATTTTTTTATTCTACGTTCCCGACGTTTACTTATATCGTTTAAAAGTGGCCTTAATGCAATTTGTTTAAGGTCTTTTAATTTGTCATTCATTTCATTATCGTCATCTTTTTAAATCATTTGGCAGTAGACCGTGCAACATTATGCCGGGTTTGTTACAACAATATTAAACGATAGTCCGACACTAACTGTCTCAATTGGAAGCGTCCTACTTATTTTTTATATGTGTGAATATGCGTATTTTTATTTCAATGCGTCCAGCCGTTTTTACATACCTATTCACTCAAAAACTTACACACACTAGTTGGTAATATAATTGCTTTGAAGGTAAATAATGCATAAAATTACACTTCTATATTTTGTATATAACGGTGATTCAGATCATTTGTAACAAAACAAACTAAGAAAAGAAAAACTGCGATTTCTTAAAACTAGCAACTAAGTAATTAAATAGTGAGCAATTAAAATAAATGTTAGAATTTTTTTGTAACATATAGAATTTAGTAGGTGAGACTTGACTTGTCTAAAAAGTAGTTGCTCATTATTTTACTTATTTAAGTGAATGAAAAAAATATTAACAGTGTACTTATAAAATAACTTAAGAAATCAATAACATTTACCCGTAGATTGGAAAACTGAAAAGTATCATAATAAAAAAATGATAGAAAATACATTTACAATTTAAAGGTACTTATGCACTGAATAAGAAAACTTTAAGACATAGAATTAACAATGGTATATTACGACAGTCAAAGTTAAACAGAAAAAAACGTGGTAAGTAAATGAAATTAGCATCCCACTTTTAACTATTTGCAGTCGCAAACAATACTATACGACCCATTTTCTATAACACTTATGATGCAGTAAGATCGTCATATTTGAGAGCAGTTGCCCCCCCCCCCCCCCCCCCCCCCCCCCCCGATTGTGTTGTACGATATTGAACTCTAAATGGGTCCCAATATAAAGTTCGCGACTTTACAGGTATAACATATTTAAAAAAAGATATATTAACAAAAATAGTAAAACGTTACTGCTACATTTTCTCTTAACAAATCAAACACATGTATGTGTGGGTAAATAGTCCATACATAAATGTGTTTGTATGGTCCTTCTCGTTAGGTCTAAAAATTGCCTATAATATATTTTTGCTGAACCATATGACAGCTTGGACACTTGGAATTTTATAACAGTCTTGCAAAATATAAGTCATTTTTTTTTCAACGTGCCAACCACCATTTAAATCCAGTATCATTGTTCCAGTTTATTAATGAATTATTTTTAAGTTCCATAGTGTTAAGTATTTTGGGCAGTTTACCGGCCCCGTACCTTATACCGTAAGGCCGCAAATGGTATATCAGGTAGTCCAGCACGTACATCAGTTCTGGGCCCACATAGTGGAACGACACCGCGTGGTCTGAACAGCAGTCTAAACCCTGGAAGGAAGGATTGTGTATGCTGTGTTATTGGTATTAAAACTTCGGTTGTCTTGAATTTATCTCCTTTTCTGCCTGTCAACACGGATAACAAGTCGCGGAAAAAGCAGTCTTCAATCCTATGGGAATGAGCTCTTTATTGTAACCAACCACTCGCAAGACTTTACCAGAACTATACAAGCAGGATTGACTCACCTCGTCTGCTGGGTAGAACATGTAGGACCAGTACCAGGAATTCTTCTTTTTATTGGGGAACAGATGGTCGTGCGGCACGAACGGGAAGAATCTGCCGCGGTGCAGCTCGTCGCGGGAGTCCATCGCACGCACACCTAGGTTGTCTAAACACTTGCCTGAAAGAAGATAATGTATCAACAAACTTATTATATTGATGTTAGGCTAAAGGACATGATAAAGGCCTCCAATCAGTCCACGGGGAGGAGACGTACACACATCACAAAAAGTTGGACATACTTATTAGTTAAATTATTCGAGAACTATAAAGTTACTTGAAAATAAGTGTGTAAGCTGTATGGTAAGTAATTCAGGTCAGATCCTTAGATGCTTACCAGTTTCGTGATGAATGTTTGTCGATTAATTAATGCTTCTATCAATGTCACTTGCGGTTCAAGGATTCTCTCTTTAGACGTAAATGCAGAATTGCAGCGAGCACTTTAAAGCTATACGGTCTCAATAAAACACCAGTGCCGTATAATCTCTGATGCTTACCTATCTCCACATCTTCATTACCCTTATCGCCCGCGTTACAGTATTTCGGCGTTGATAGACCCTTGTTCACGAACTTGTTTAGTGCTTCTGCACTTAACACGTAGCCCGCGCCTCCACTCATAAACCCCTGTACGAAAGCATTAAAATTTTCATATAGAGCGCTAGAGGTCGGTTTAGGCCTGTAAGTACCTGCCTATTACCTGATCTACAGCTAAATTAATCATTTTGAGCAATAAGTACCTACCCTAACTGCCCCGGCGTTGCTAGAACCTTGAACAAGACGTGGATAGTTAAATACCTGCGGCGAGAAAGGCTTGAATCTGCAGCCGAAGTATATCGGATCCTTGCTGTCGTAGTCCGCCAGCATGTAGCGGAGATTCTCAACCACCACGTACCTGAAATAAAGGAAAATTTATTAGAATTTATTAAATTTATTTATTAAAAAAATTTGCACGGTGCAAGGGATATGAGCGTCAAACGCGGAATCTATCTAATAGGTATCTTTATAATTTACTAGTATAAAACTATAACTAGGGTAGATAGGTACAATTAAATATATTACGGTCTAAAAATCTAAGGTAAATAAAAATTAAATGCTGTCAGTTGGTAATTGCCCCTGATCACGTTTTCGTTGCGTATTATTCACTCACGTATCATCATCAGCTTTGAGGAACCAGTCCGCCTCCCTCCGATGATGCTCGTACACGTAGCGAAACGCTGCTTTAGTCTTCGCCCACAGATGATCCCTCCCTTCATGCACTGGGAGCTTCACTGACGGCAGGGCAGGGTCTGGGAGCAATATCAAATGGGATGCGTTGGTGATATGAGGGAAATATCCTTATCTAAGATGACTCCCTGTTGATCTACCCAGTAATGTGTCATTGGAGGAGCATGACCAGCAATATAAAGTCCTCGTACAAGAGTATCAAGAGCTTGTTGCACCTCTTCCCCCAGCCGGTCTTGACGGGCATGGCCTTAAGGCCCCATAAACATGAATATTGAAGAAGCTATCTTGCATTTAGAATAAATTATATACAGCTTAGTACCAAACGCCTCACCTTTTGCGGTGCTCATAAACAAAAGCTTGTTGCACCTCTTGCCCCAGGTGGCCTTGACGTGCTTGGCTTTGGCCTCATGGTTACGGGGCTGCGTCATCACCCAGCAGAGCACGCGCACGCGTCCCGCCAGCTCATCTGCAAGCGAGCGGTCCTCGTCTCGATGCGCCGGCGCGTCGCTGCTATGTACGCCCTTCGACATTATCGGGTCCTTGCTGACGTCCCGCATTGATTCTCTGAAAGGACACGCCATTTTCATATCATCATGTCACATCCATTATTTTATTTATAATGTGTATTTATTGAATGTGTTATTGCTATTAATTACTTGACATTGGCAAAATACCCGGGCCGCAAGTCTTCTAACACAATCGTTTCATAGTCGAATAGCAACCGCATAGTAACTGTCACTTTTTACAGATATCCCATACAATATCTGTCAAAAGTGACAGTTACTATGCTGTTGCTATTCGACTATGAATCCACATCCATTTTATTTCATCGCATCTCATTTCGTAAAGAAAAAAGTAGACTATGAATCGATCGTGTTAGCAGACTTGGGGCCCCGCTCAGTTGTGTATGAGGCCATATTCATATCCATTTATTTCATCGCATCTCATTTCGTAAAGAATGAAAGAAGATTCTCTGAAAAGGTATTAGACTTTAGCAAATATATAACCTCGGGATATTATTATATAGATCGGTTTGACTTTACTATGGTCCAATTATGTTTTGAAAATAGGTTCGTTAAATTAGGTATCTATAAGAAATGTTTAAGTACCTTGAAATGCGTCTTAATTTAGCCAAGATTGAAATCATTGCAAATTGGTTCATACACTAGTCATACCTACCTAGTTACTAACTACTGTTTTAAACATTGTACTTCGTTAAACATAAAACGGGATACTGTACATTTGTATGTAATGTTTTATTTTTATCTGAACAGGAATTTCCTGTGATAACGATAGGTTAGATACCTAAGTACTCACTCTGTTATTTATAAAACCATACAATTGATAGCACCATCACGCCTATTCCGGGAGATAGGAAGTGGTGCTCAAAATTAATATTGTAATTATCCTGAATATAGAGGCAAAGTCAAATTATTTATTTTGAGTTGGCTTACGGTGGCACTTATATATTGCAACCGGATAGGAACGCGACCTCAACTGAGTAGAGCAACGTGAGGCTTAGACCCTAATCCCCCCCCCCCCCCCGTCACCCCTACCTAAAGTATGAATAAGTGTAGAACTCTATATGTCGGAACTTGGAACACAGACGAGATCCAGAGGCTAAAAATCTTAATTACGTTAGGTATAAAGAAAGCATATTTTTGAGTAGGTAGGTGAATATTAAAAAAAATAACTAAGGAGTATGAAATTAGTAGGTACATGAAAGTGTGTGTAGAATATAGTTATTAAAATAATTGCAAGAGTTACCTGTTCGTCTGCGAAGCTAAGCCTTGCGTGAATCCACACGACGTTAAAATAATGTATCCAATACTAAATCCTATGGATATCCCGATCACCACTGTTAGAAGAAAACGGCGACCCGTCACCCGACCCTCTGCCTTCATGTACATTTTAAAATCAACGTCCAATAAAACATATATCTATTGTTTTATTGTGGACCGTATGAAGTCGTGTGCCTTATCGTGTCGATAGCAAAATTATATTTTTCGTCGTTGTGAAAAAAATACCAAACGACATCCCTCGGGATGAGTCGTGGATACAATGGTAGAAACATGTTTGTGAAGACTAATTAAATATTCTATCTCGCCAATATTTTTTAGTGCTGGAATGGCCCGCCGCGCTCGCCTCTGGCGCCACCGCGCGTAGGTGCATAGAAAATTCCTGTATGTAAATAACTTATATTGAGGACGAAAATTAAACTCCAATATTTGTATCACGGTGATGTATTTGATTTATAACAAAAAAAACTGAGCAAACATTTATCTTAATAAACTAAATAAATCTACGTGTTCAAAAGAAAACTGCATCTAAATACAATGTATTGCTTAATAATTAAAACTAATATTCGAATATTCGTAGTGCCTACTGAAATGTGTAATTTGGCTTTGGTTATGTATTCGGACTAAAGTATGTAGATACAGCATTATAAAGTATTTTTTATCAGCTCAAAATAAATAAAAATTGATGCTAACAAGAATATAACAACCAGCTACTCAAGCCTGTCTCACCGTTCCTACATTGTTCTCACACACCCACAACAATTTACTGCTCAAAAATGTAAAAGATCTTTTTAAAAAGGGCAACCATGGAGTTTCTTGCCCGTTCTTCACCATAGGAACGGCATTCCGAATGGGTGGTAAAGTTTTAGCTTAGCATTTTGTAACAACTTTGTCTTGTGTTGTTCTTAGTGGTTTACATGAATAAATATTCTGATACAAACATTATATAAGTTGCTCGTAAAAAAATGTCCAAAAGGAATTTTCGATAATGGATGCTAAAATAAAATATTAACCCTAGCGAAGATAACCACTGATTTTATAATATATAAGGTGTAACAAAAATAGTGTAAAATATTTTAACAGATGAATCAGTAAGTTATATGGATCACGTTGATGTATAAAATAATTGTGTAAATAATGTTTGATTTGTTTTTACAAGGCGAATCAGTAACGTTTGACCAAGCGCTCAGTACGGGGTCTCATTTTTTGTGTGTCTAATAATTTTGATTTATCCCTTTGGGAATGTTATCTTTTTAACCTACTATTAGCCTTATTAAAATATGTTACTCTTATATTGTTACACCTTATTTTTTTTTTTAATTTAATACAAAAAAAATGTTTATCAAAGATAAATTGAAGCATACACTTTGTTGCTCGCGAAAGTCTTAAAATGCCTTTTATTGACTTTGATATTTAAATGATTATTACATTTTATTATTCATTATGTGACACTTATTACATATACGTCACGCAAGTGCCATCCATTCAGAATGGACCTAAATTCTTAAATCTATTAAGATTCTTTGGTTAGAATTATATTATCTATCGTTCAATTTAGTGTTTCCCAAAGCCTGGGTCGGTCTTGCAGTAACGTTGCGAGACTTGCGTATTCGTTGTGCGAAAATGCAATAGCAACACATTGGACAACACTACTTCCATTTTATTATTTTCTTGATGAAACATCGGATCATCCAAAACATTGAAAAAAAAATACACCAAGACGCCTGTAATGCACCCATATTACGACGATGGTATTTTTGGCCCTAATTTAATAGGGGGCGATGGCCTATTGCCATTATACCGGCCCCTTTTCTCCTCAATATGAGAAGGATTTAGGCCGTAATCTAACACGCTGGCCCAGTGCGGTTTAATGAACTCCACACGACTTTTGACAGACGTGTAGGATTCCTCACGTTTGCCTTGACCATACAGCAAGTGCTAATCTTTATAGAAGATGAGATTCGCACATGAAAATTCGGAAATCTCTGAGTTTTTTTTTTTTGTATATTTTAATAGGTCCACTTTTTAAGTTGACGTACGTAATAATTAAACAGCTATGTTCTTAAGGAACTGTCACCGATCAAGAAAGCAATAAAATGAAAATAGTGTGGTTACGTTGAGGGATGAGATGTACTTGCAAAATTCAATACCGGGGCTTCCAAGTATGAGTATGTTAAAATACCAAGGTCGAAAACTACGTTTTATAATACTCGAAAGTATTTGGCTGCTTTTGACCTCATCGACTGAGTGCAAGTGCCCAAAATAAAACATAGATTTCGGTTCATGCACTCGGGCAACTTCGGAATACTTCGGGCACAGTCTCCATTTGTGCTTCTTATTAATATGAAGATAAGTACTGATTTCCAATGCAACTATTTTCAGCCCTTGCAGCGGAGCCTCGTGTACTTTCATACTTGCAAGTATTTCCCACGCTTACTAGGTCGCCCTACTTCGAAGCGAAGCCCTGGTTTTAAAACCTGGTAACTTAAATACGTCTCATCCCTATTTACGTTTGAAATTCGTTTTATCCAAAGCCTACCTTCATTTGTAGACCGCCGGCGAAATATACAAAATATCAATTATCTACTTACTCATTTAAAATAAATTAAAGGAACGTTTGTTTATTTACAAACACAAATATTGCTTAATAAAAAAAATCTATTGTAAATGCCTAAACACCCTGGTATTAAATTAAATATTATGCTCTTAAAATTATGGCAATAACTTGTAGCCTGACATGGCCCAAAATGTTAATAAATAAAATAAATTAATAGATGGCCTATTCTATTCAATGATTCTATGAAAAAGTATAAGCTTCATGATCGTGTCCTGTTTTATGTTTAAAACTAAACGTTTCAAAACTTATAACCATATATGGAAGTTTGACATGTCACCCCATTGGACCATCCAGAGATTTATCCTCATTGGACAATGGAGTGAAATGTCAAACGCACTCAAATCAATACGCCATTCCAGTTGACATTTACATCAAACTCTATCAAAATAGATAACTTATAAAAAAAATCATGATTCGAGCACGTATTGCCAGTAAAATATTTCTTAATATATTTTTCAAAATTATGATCAGTTTTATACAATCAAAAATATTATGTCAGCACTTTTCGTAAATAATATATTAAGACTTAAAAAAAATATCAATATCATCGTCATTATTTTGGTATTCGAAGCTTAAATTAATAGTTTGAACGTACCGATCTTAGTTTACCCGACTTTATAACTCTACGGCCACATCTGCGGCTTAGTTCACTAATTAGTGCCCTAATAATGTCTCGAAGCATATTTGGGCAACAGCTTAACACATAAATTTACTAAAATAATTACTAATTACGTTAGACTGTAAGGGCAGAATTACATTAATGTAGCCAAGCGTTCAACGTGGTGCTTAGCCAATATACGGCTTAAGGCATTATACTTAAGGCGTAAATTGACTATATAATAACACTAACGTTAACCCAGATGTGGCCGCAGCATTAAGGTAACAATATTATGCCGTTTTTTGGTAACTTATATTTATCATTTAAATTATATTTTAATAATATATTATATCAATTTCAAATATACATATTCACATAATATGTACATAATAGTATTTAATTTATCAGATCAGTATCATTTTCAGACTCTAGGCATAAGCAGTCGTGTTAGGAATGTCTTTTTTTTCGCGTTGGCAAGTCTTTTTATATGGAACTCTGACACTGAATTTAACAGATGCTGTGAGTGATATAATAATTCCAGCCCTTTTTTTAATATCCCACTGCTGGGCACGGGCCTCCCCTCAATGCGAGGGGGATTAGGCCATAGTCCACCACGCTGGCCTAGTGCGGATTGGCGGACTTCACACATCTTTCGAGGGGTAATCTCAGACATGTAGGTTTCCTCACGATGTTTTCCTTCACCGTTTAGCAAGTGATAATCATGGTTGAAAATAAGATTCGCACATGAAAAATTCCAGAGGTGCGAGCCGGGATTTGAACCTGCAATCCTCGTTACCGAGGCAAGCGTTCTACCAACTTGGCTATCACTGCTTGCTATGTTATAAATTACTTTAAAAAATGTAATCGAGGTTTATAAATGTTTGGTTTATATTTTTTTTACCTTTTGTTTCAGTGTCATCATTAAGCCACCTGTTAAATCCAGTATCAATAATCTACTCATCAATTAATTGTTTCTATCTCCTTAGAGCTGTTAGCTCTTAGTATTTTGGGCATTTGACCAGCCCCGTACCTTATACCGTAAGGTCGCAAATGGTATATCAGGTAGTCCAGCACGTACATCAGTTCTGGGTCCACGTAGTGGAACGACACCGCGTGGTCTGAACAACAGTCTAAGCCCTGGAATGAAGGATAACGAAAGCTATGTTACTGGTATTAAAGTTGAGTATAGTTCGCGCAACCAGAACTGGCATAAACAACGCTATATTATAGTGGCATAAAGCATTTGTCGAAATTGACGTTCTAATTTAATATTGCTACGAAAATTTGATGTTTAAACTGTTATCACGAGAGTTGATTCTCCCACGGAAAAATTGTCTCAAGTACCTGGGAGGAAATTCAGCCTACGTTTTTGCCAATTGTTCACGCGGACAGCGTTTGCATGTTTAGCGACCTATGTAATATGAATATAATATGTTTTTAACATCACTATAACTTATTTTTTTATTAAAAAAAAAACGTATCGTTGCGTCTTTAACAAGTAGCCTTACAAGCGGAATTGAGATTTGACCAACCACAAGATTTTACGCCCGATTTTACCACACGAACTGTACAAGGTAAATCATTATAGTCGACTCACCTCTTCTGTTGGGTAGAATATATACGACCAGTACCAGAAGGACTTGTCCTTACTGGGGAACAGATGGTCGTGCGGCACGAACGGGAAGAACCTGCCGCGGTGCAGCTCATCCCGGGAGTCCATCGCACGCACGCCCACGTTGTCTAAACACTTGCCTGAAAGAAGACAATCCATTTACAACTTTATTACACTATAGCTTTTGACTTTAATTTCCATACGCAACTCTCTATTGCATAGATGGCAACCGCTAGCAAATCATTGCAAGGAAATTACAACCTTCGGTTTTAACTGATAACATCTCAAGTCGGTCGGAATATTTCGGAATTCATCGAACATCTTCGCCGCAACGACGGATCTAAGGGCGGACTTATACATTTGGAATTTCATAATCTCAATTCATATTATGGAACCAAAACAGTCAAAATAACATACAATTCTGTTCTGTAGAACAAAAACTCGGGGGAAAAAAAACAGAATCAGAAAGAAAAAAAAATATAGAATTCTGAATGTTTCTGGTTATATATTTTTTTCAGATCGATCTGACAGTATTATACTGACGAGCGGGAGGCGTGAAGAGAGCGTCCGTATTTAAGATTATGAAATTACGAATATATAAGGCCGCCCTATAAGACGTTCAGTCGCGTTTGATAGTTCAAAGCACCTTCTGGACGTCAAGTGCCAGCTAACTGTATACTTTATAGTCTACCGTATTTAGACATTTTGGATGGAAAATCGCCTCTATCGGGTGGTATTTAAACCTTTCAATACTCCATACAAAATGTCTAAATACGGTAGACTATAAAGTACAGGGTTAGCTTAAGAACAATTTCGCACTTGACGTACTGTAGAATACTCTACAACACAAGTAATTCACACTTTTGGGGTCGAGTCACCTTCGTCCGTAGGAGAATTAAATACCCTCGAGATACCCTACATGTGACCCTGGGTGGTGCCAACTAGGTGACAACTCTACTGGTGGTAGGCTTCGGCCGTGGTTAGTCACCACCCACTGAACAAAGCCATGTCTCCAAGCGGCCTAGCCGTGTTCCGGCATGATGTTCGGTGTTGCCATTCATGGATGGCGGGTCAGATCAGCTACCCGATCTACTGCCGCCATCCTAACTAGGCAAGTATGCTCCATCATAGATCTCATCATCACTTACCATCAGGTGAGATCGAGATCAAATACTTGCCTATAATATAATAAAAAAATAAAAATAAAAAACTACCTATAGAATTTGTTCGCGCTGCGATGCTTATGTCTTAACTCTTATGAGAGCATACTGAATCGCTTCGATGCCTTGAGATGGAGAGGATCCCGCGCAGGTACCAATTAAGCTACGACCTCATTAGCTCAGTACATGCTTACCCATCTCCACGTCTTCATCGCCCACATCGCTTGCTTTACAGTATTGCGGCGCCGGTAGGCCCCTGTTCACAAACTTGTTTAGTGCTTCTGCACTTAACACGTAGCCCGCGCCTCCACTCATAAAGCCCTGTACGAAATCGTTGTGATTTTGGTGCAGAGCTATAGAGGTCGGTCATAATAACTTTCTTAGCTATATATACTTATTAATTAGGGTGTTTGTGCGCTTGTTCGTGTTCGAATTCCTCACAAACTTTTTGGGTAGCTAGCATAACGTGGATGCGCCTGTCAAGTGTGACATACGTAAAATATATAAGTTTGGGTATACTTCGAGAGTTGAACCACAAATTAATAAGAACCCGTTATCCAATAAACTGGTGCGACAAACATATTAACATTGAAGCTGTCTTGTTAACTCCATAAAACAGGTTTTGCTAGCATGTAAGTATACAGGGTTTAACATCGAGGTGTATCAGTATGGGGAACTCCGAAACTATAAGGTATACAAAAATATGTTCTAAGGAACCGTGTTGTCGATTTTAGGTACAAGAAAAACTGCATTCAGAGATTTAAAAAAATGAAATTCATACATGAATCTGAAATCGATCCCGGTCATTTTCACAATCAATATCGATATTAAAATAACGATTTTTTTTTCTCACAATAACTTGGTCCGATTCCGGATTCACGCATGAGTTTTTTTTAAATCTAAAAATGCAGTTTTTCTTATCTCTCAAATCGACGACATGGTTCCTTAGAACATATTTTTCTATCTCTTATAGTTTCGGAGGTCCCCATACTGATCCACCTCGATGTTACACCTGTATATTACTTAGTTCGAAGTCTGTTAACAAGATAATCCATCAGAGTTGTCAGGCGCAACCACATTCCATTGCTAGTGTTGTACCTATCTCAGCGTCCTCGGCGCCGTGGTCGTCCGCCCTGCAGAGGTGCGGAGTGGGCAGCGCTTTATTCACGAACCGGTCGAGCGCCTCCCTGCTTAGCACGTACCCCGCGCCGCCGCTCATGTACCCCTGCCGGACGTTCGACGCTCAACAAATTTGTGGAATTTTGCCCCAATTATGATGTAATTTTGCCCAAAAATAGTGCAAATCTGCCCCAATGATGGAGTAATTTTGCCCCAAAAAGTGTAATTTTTCCCAATAACGGTGTAATGTTGCCCCAATAATGGTGTAATTTTGCCCCTATGATGATGTAATTTTACCCCAATGATGGTGTAATTTTGCCCCAATGATGGTGTACTTTTGCCCCAATGATGGTGTAATTTTGCCCCAATGATGGTGGTGTTACTTTGCCCCAATAATAGTGGAATTATGCCCATTAATGTAGGAATTCAGCCAAGTAATTTGCCCAAATAAAGATGTAATTTTGCCCAGTAATGGTAAAATGAACAGTGAACAAATATTGTCAGTCTTAAAGTTTGCCTCAGCATTGGCAGAACATTGAACAAGACGCAGTTAAATACCTGTGGCGAGAATGGCTTGAATCTGCAGCCGAAGTATATCGGATCCTTGCTGTCGTAGTCCGCCAGCATGTAGCGGAGATTCTCAACCACCACGTACCTGAAATAGGACTCATAATAATGACCTTGTAGAAAATCTAATTGGCACTAATAGTCCGGGAATAGGAGACTTCATCACCTCAATCATTGTGTAATCGGAAAAAAAAAAAAAATGTATGATGATCTTAGGATTTATTTAAAACAAGCCGACGCGACGGATGTCCTGTTCCGAATTACCAATTCATTATTTTTTTATCCCCACAAACATGATTATTCAAGAAAAATATTGCTAAATTTGTCCAGCCGTTCTCAAGTGATGCGCTTAACAGCGAACAGAATTCATTATTTTATTCATTAAGATCATATGAAAGACAAAAGCGTCATGTAATAAACAACAAAAGTTCCTTGAAGTTTACGCGATCGAGGCCGCGAAAAATTGCATTTTTTTTTCTTAAATTCTTCGCTAAATTTTGAAATCTGTGAATTACAAAACACCTCGCTTAAAATGCATTCAATAGTACGTCTAACAGTGACACTAGTAATATCCGTTTGCTCCCGTTGATAAGAAACTATTGTGATTATCGTACGGCCTTGTCCGACCGCCCATCGTGGGTACATACACAAAGCGAGATGGCGAACGCTAAGTTAGTACTCATCCCGACCGAATCTAATTAGAGTGTAATATGATTCATATGTAAATTTTTGGTGGAATTCCACGTTTAGAATACATTGCATTTTTAGTCACATATAGCTACTAAATTAGTTTTAAGATTTTTTAAATGATTCTTTTCGATACTTTTTTTGTTTTCCTTGCGTACAATACTTCTGCTAATGATCCTTACATAAACTGAGTCGATCTGCATTATGGTGGACGCGCTAGGTCGGGCGCGTAATTTTAAATTTCGAAGGCTTTTAAATTTTTTACGAAAAAAATATTATTTATTTATCTTTTAAATTTGCTTATAAATTAATTTCAAATGCAAAAATACTCTAGAATTTAGGTTTTTTTTAAATACTTTGTGGCATCTAATGCACAATGACAATGTCGCAAAAACGATATTACATCGTAAAGATGTCCAAATTTTTCGTAAAAAGAAATAAAATCCCTCAAAAAATTCGAATTTCGCGCCCCGAAATAGAGCTTCCACCTTAAAAATAAGGAATTGGTCAATGTCATACATCTTTATGGACAACTCACGCGACCAAAAAATTTACTAGACCAACATAGTTATCACAAAAAAAGCCTATAACATAGACCTAACGAATTGCGGTTATCGCTTGGAGTACTCCGGAAGCAGTGCCCTATTTTTATCGGCGACTCACTAGTACAGTGGACGCAATTTGATTGGTTTCTGTTGAAAACCCACTCACGTATCATCATCAGCTTTGAGGAACCAGTCCGCCTCTCTCCGATGGTGTTCGTACACGTAGCGAAACGCTGCTTTAGTCTTTGCCCACAGATTGTCCCTCCCTTCTTGCACTGGGAGCTTCACTGACGGCAGTGCAGGGTCTGGGAGCAATAACAAATCAAATATAACTCTAAATCCAGCCAGGGCACACTCCTAGCTCAAGCTTTAGCTTAGTTGGAGCGCCTCAGGCACGAGATCCAGAGGTGGGGGGGGTGTCTTTCTCCAGGAAGTGCTCGGCCTTGTCCTCGTAAATGTAGAGACGCTACCAGGCTTAAGAATAAAGCGTTTAGGAAAGTACCAAACGTCTCACCTTCTACGCTGCTCATAAACAAGAGCTTGTTGCACCTCTTGCCCCAGGTGGCCTTGACGTGCTTGGCCTTGGACTCGTGGTTGCCAGGCTGCGTCATCACCCAGCACAGCACGCGCACGCGCCCCGCCAGCTCGTCCGCCACCGAGCGGTCCTCGTCTCGGTGCGCCGGCTCGTCGCTGCTGTGTTCGCTCATCGACGTTATCGGGTGCAACGACAAGTCCCGCCCCATTGATTGCCTGAAAGTTCGTTGAACTTTAGACCTCAGAAATGTCCTAATAATGGGCTTCCACTTGATAAGATCGGAACTCTGGATATTATTAGATCATTTGAATTCGACTTTTTATAACGATTAAATGGGAAACTTTTCAGACTGTACGTTTCTTAAAACTACCCACTTAAATTTTAAAATAGCATGATAAAATTATATGATATGCTACGCCAGCATGATAGCCCAAGACTACGTCATCGGCCATCTTCGACCAATGAGCTGTGTTAATCCTATTAAAGATTATAAGCAATGGCAACACTGATCATGACGTAGTCGTAGGCCATTGCCGCAAGAGAATACTTGGCGTAGCAATTTGTTGTACTATGCAAACTAGTATCTCAATGCAACTTTTAAATATTACTATAATGGCGGCGTGACAATTAATTTAATCTATTTGGTCGAAAGAGAATGGACTTTTTATATCATATCATTGGATGATATGAAAACCGCCATTATTTTTGCCATTTGAAAGTTAAAAGAGACTTAGGATGAAATGACAGACAGTGTAAAAAGGAATTACTAAATTCATTTAATTGTAAACGAAAGGAACTTATGATTTGTCAAGTACTCAATTAGTGCCAATTCTGTTGTTTATAAATTATGACTAAACAATATTTGACACGATTAAAATAATGGCTCATTAATTACTAGGTGCCATCAGAAGATTGGACAATACAGTTCAAGTATTTCAATAAAGTTTAGTGATTATGTTTGTGCACAAAACTAATCTTGACTAAACTAAACATGTTTCTGAAGTACGTTACTGAAACTCCTATTAGCCCCTGCGAGTAAGAGAAAATGCGGTAGTTGATGCGTGCTTTAGGCTTTAAAATGCGTTAAAAACGCTTCAGAATTGTGAGTGTGGCAGCGACGCACTACAATATTATCCTAACAATTAAAATGTCTGCTCTATGTGTACGCATCGCATGAAGGCAAGGGCTTTCCGAATTAGCCAAATATTTACTACGTATATATATGGCTATACTATGGCGTTTGCAAATTGATTTGAGTTAGAAATAGTTGGGACAGAGAGTTTAAATATATTAACGACTTCTATTATTTTTATTACCGACTTCAAAAAAACAAGAAGTTTCTCAATTCAATTGTATTTTCATTATAAGATACACCGTAATTCATATTACAATGGCTGTCAATGTTGGCTTAATGCACGGAATTCGTAAACGTGTAAACGATAACTCCATGCCATGCCAAATGTCAACAAACAAAATGACATTACAACGTCATTGCTTGTCTTGTCAAAGTCATTCCTTACGCGTTTGTGTTGCCATAACATGTACCTCATTAATTCGTAATGTGCTAGTATGCACAGGTGTTATTAAACCGACAGAAGAAAAATACATTATATTATTTACTATTTATTCAAATGATTAAACACCGTGTAATATTTGACTTTGCTTACGACAATGATAATAAAATTAGAACCTAATAAACGGGTAATAATTTTTACTAAAACAATTAGCCATAATGTATATAGACAACAGATTTGGTACCAGCATTTATGTAATGTTTTCAGAAAAAAATTGCCAATATCCGATTTCTGAAGCTTATGTTTAATATGGTCAGTTGACTGATCTGATAGAACTTCAAATCTAATGGCTTACCCAAGTAATAATAAGCCTTAATAAGCGTCTTTCTATACAGAACTTGTAACCGAGGTTTATGACTGGAAGCCCACCCTGGCCACTTAACTATTGACGAGAGCCCAGTTCTAGCACAAGCTAATATGGCTCCCAGATTGAACAACGCATTAGAAACCAGCTCAAAAACTATTAAGCAAGCCTTTGTAAATAATCAAAGGAGTAAGCACTTTACAGGGCATTGCCATAAGCATGAATAAAAAAAATAACTGAACTTAAAATGAGTTCCCAAGTTTACGGAAAGTTTTTATCCAGTTACAATAAATATCGTCAGACAAACAGTATGGTCCCGAACTAAGCAACGTTTGTAATATTGGTACCGTAAAATGGACTGAGGACGGTCCCAACACCCAGGCTCCTGACCTGACCAAACTAATCAGACTAAGCTAAATTTGCCCAGATGAGCCCACACTATGCTCAAAGGCAACTATCACAAACAAACTATCGTCAAAGCAATGTCATTAAAAAGTACTCTAATTAAACTAAAAGGCTTTATAATACTATTTTTAATTGCAAATTGATAAAAACTTCTATAAATTTATAAATAAAGGCAGGCCTCGAGTATAAAAGCTAACTTCATTTAATGGACAAATCAAAAAACAAACAAATTCTTTACAGTAGCTACGAATATGTAGGTGTTGTCAATGCAGAAAAAAAAACAAAATTTAACTAGTAAGTATACAACCAAAAAATCAGCCACGCATCCCTAAAAAAATACAAAAAAATATTTTTTCCAATTGTGTGAGGCACAAACTAAAGTTTATAGTTGTATATCCCGTTGCATTCAAAAATTACAGTATGCTTAATATTTTTTATTAATGAACTAGCAGTCCCACCGAACTTCGTACCACCTCAAAATCAAATGTATGAGAAAATTAATTATCTCTATTATCTTTTTATTATTATTCCGCTATTGGGGGCGGAGACAAACTCAATAAGACAAAGATTATAAAAATCGGCCCAACTGTTCTTGAGTTACGAGTGGTATGACTAACACGACTTTGTTTTGTATATATAGATAGATAGACGATAGATCGAAATATAATATTCCAGTCGTTTCAGAACGCATCGCGCGGGAATCACGGGTAAACATTCGACGATAAGTAAAAGACTTGGCATAATATGATGAATTTTTTTCGAGTCTCTAGGGGGGAAGGGGCAGCTACCCCCCACCGTCTGCTCCCCGCTGGCGACAGTCTAGTATACGGAACCATCATTTCAGTGCTTGGTTTATGATTAGTTTTATTCTTTGCGTCTGATTAAAATAGGTCCACGGCATATGTCATTGAGCAACTAGTACGATTCCGATCGTTTGCACTTGTTTCGAGTGTTCCAAGTATTGCACACTGATAAGCTAGGATACACAGGTCTAAAATGACTACCTACAGTAAGTTATAATCGTTTAAATAAAATATGGCGGAGGAAAAACTGAATAATGTGGTGGCAAATTGTTTCTTATGTTAGTATACTTTTAGTATTGTCGTCGGGTCTCTTCGTTATACCTGCCAGTCTACACTTATTTAATTCTATATCTATATACAGTGTGTCCATGGATACTGTGCACAAATGAGGACAGAAAAAAATCGAATAACCAATCTAAAATATTCTATAAAACTAACCTCCGAATTTATAGACGTTCTATAACTTTATCAAACGTCATATAGTACTGAGCATAAGAGTGTTGCTTGCGCAGTACTATATGACGCTTGATGAAGTTATAAAACGTCTATAAATTTGGGAGTTATTGTATAGAAATTATTCGGTGGGCGTGTGGAGAAATTCCATCGATTCTGGGTTTGTTTGATTGGTAGGTGAACAGGGTCCGTTAATTAATTCAAAGGGTGGTCATTATAATTCAATAAAAAATATTTTAGTACAATTTTAAATTATTTTTTGAACTAAGACCGCGAAAGTTTCTTTATCTGCTAAACAGGTTATACATTACCTAATTATTTATTTTTATTTCCTTTAACTTTAATTGTTAATGTTTAACTTATGCCAAAATTAATCCTTTATTTTTATTGTTTCAACACCTACACTATCTACCTACCTACCTACTAAAGGTAGTTTTTTTTTCTTTTTCAAATGTAACCACATCGAAATACAAAAAAAAAACTTGTGTACTTGTCGAAAATAACCTACATTTGCATATGGATATAGATAGGTACTATTAATTGCATTCCAACGATAGCGAACAGGATTGTATTGAATATTTATGTATCTGCGGAGCTACTTTATTTAGGTGTTATCAATCACACTAGTTTCGTTCAACTTTTATTTCCCTTTAAATTAGGCATTTACCAGGTATTCCATAAGACACAAGACTATGAAATTAGCTGAAATAAACTATTATTGCGGTGTTCACATCGGTTAGTTGCCGAATTTTCCTAACAGCGTAGGCAGCGGATCTAAGTCGTCCCACTAAAACTCTGATATGAGGGCCCCTCTGTAACTTAGAGTCGAGCGTTATCCCTAAGAAAACCGTGTCGTTAACTAGCTTCTCATTATTCAGTATTACTTAGGTAAAACGTAGCGATAGCCAAGTTGGTAGTCCGCTCGCTTTGGAAGCAAAATGTACTGGTTCAAACCCCCGCTCGCACCTTTGGGTTCCCAGGACCAAACAATTGTCACATTGCCGTTGTTACATGCTATGTTTATGCCAAATCAATAACATTCGTTCAGTGTATTTGAAGATGCAATTTTTTGGCTAACCCGCGGAAACCCATTCCTTTTCCCGGAACGAAAATTATCTAAAATATAAGCGATATATAAAAGTCCGTTCAGCCAGTATCCCAGTAATACGCGTTCAGATGGAAAAAAAATATGGTACCTATTACGGTATACGTTTGCTGTACGATATTCAACCTTAAATGAGTCCAAAATTAAACTCCGCGACTCGACTGTACCTACTAGAAATGTCAAACAAACTTTCCGAAATATAATAAGTAAGGAAATACAGTAGGTACCTACTAATTTGATTGTATTTATCTACGGGTTTTTTTTTCACTGTTATCGGTACAGGAAAATATTTCCGTTAGTTAAAGCAACGAGTTACCTATTTATTTAGTTAAATATACGGTGTAATAATAAAAGTGTAACATATTTTAACAGTGTTAACAGTAGGTTATAAAGATAACATTCCCAAGGAAATAAATCAATTTATCGACATTTAAAAAATTACACCCTGTATTGAGCGCATGGCCAAATGCCACTGGTTGGTTCGTCTTGTTTAAAAGAAAAAACATTTTTTATACGTTTATTTATACATCATCGTGATCGATATAAATTACAAATTCATCTTGAAATAAAACTAATTTTAAGGATTTTATCGCGTTTTTATTTTAATTTTACGTTCATCATTCATGTTAAAATATTTTACACTATTATTGTAACATCTTATACTTATACTAGCATTTTCCTCAAATTCCTGAATTTGATGAACACCCGCAACACTACATAATACCAGTTACTTAAGCCTACCTAGCCGTTCCTACATTGTTCTCACATACCCATAACAATATACTGCTCAAAAATGTAATAGTTCTTTTTAAAAGCAGCAATCATGGACTTTCTTGTTCGTTCTTCTCCATAGGAACGGCATTCCTAACGAGTGGTAAAGTTGTAGCTTGAGCATTTTGTAACAATTTTGACGATTCATAAATACTGTAGCTACTTAATGGTTTATATGATTAAAACATATTCAGATTCTGATACTGTAGCATGGAACATAAATCATGTAACTATACAATTGGGGCATACTCACAAATGAGTATGTTTTCACAGAACTAGTATAAAAGATTCGTATTCAATTTACCACACTCGCTTATTTAAAACAAATGAGTACATGGCATTACGTGTTTTTGTTTTTCAAAAGCAAACTAAGAAGCCTGTCATCGATAAACACATTTTTTTGTTGTTGTAAACATTACTTATACCACGCAGCCATTGAGCTCAAAAATAATGTACTTGTTATATTTTGGTATGTATATTGATAAGTACCTACATCTATACATATAAATAAAATTTGAGTGTCTGTTTGTAATATTAAAATAACCGCTTTTTACTAAGTGCATTTGGATGTATACACGTTACCTATACCGAACAACATTTTTTTAAAAATTTGTCTGTCTGTCTGTCTGTTTGTTCCGGATAATCTCTGAAATGGCAGGACCGATTTTGACGGGACTTTCACTGGCAGATAGCTGATGTAACAAGGAGTAACTTAGGCTACTTTTATTTTAGAAAAAAAAATAGGATCTCACGAAAAACAATTAAAACCAATGTTGCAGCGCAGCGCCTGATTAAGTTTGATAGCAACAAGCTGCAATGCGTCCCGCGGGCTCAGAATGGGCGAGCAGGCTGTTGTCAACGGTTGTCTTTGTTAAATACCACGCGGACGAAGTCGCGGGCAACAGCTAGTTTAAAATAAATCAGTGAAAAATGAGTTTGTGGATCAATTGGTTAAACACTCATGAAGAACTCTTTCTTGTTGCTGATGAATTTTATTTTTTTAAGTTTTGGTAAAATTGATAAATAAATAAAAATCTGCTATTCATCTAAGATACATATGTAAAATTTATACTTAAATGAAATTGATTTATTATTAGGTAAATTAAAAAAAAGCCATTCCAAATTATAAATACGTAAGTATTAAAAAAATTACGGGAATTTTAGCCTACCATGCCGCATGCAACATATTTTAATAGCAACATAAAATAAAAACAAAAAAAAAAGAAACGCCATGCAAACAATAACAGATAGAGATAGAGATAGAGTTACCTGTACGTCCGCAAAGACACGCCTTGCGAGAATCCATTCGATGTTAATAGAATGTATGCAAAACTAAATCCAGCGGATATCCCAATCACCAGTGTTAGAAAGAAACGGCGACCCATCACCCGACCTTCTGCCTGTAGAATGTAGATACAACAATCCACGTCCAAAAAACATTTAATTTTTTGGCGCGCGGACCGCTCGAAAGCGTGTGCGCTCGCAACGAGTCGTCGAAACAAGTGTTAAATTATTTTTGTGCACTATTCTCGCCAATTTGAACGATACGTTAAGTGATCAGTAAAAAGTATTAAAAAGTGAGTAAGAACGTCCCTCGCTCGAGTGTCGCTGATAACAATGACAGTTATGGGAATCACTCAAATATATATTTAATATTATTTACATAATATACGTATCACACATATATGTATATGCTCTTCAGATGCGCGCTTATAAATTGTAACATATTTCTAATTACTTTTTTTGTGTACGTTTTTTTTTTTTTTAGGTAATAAATAGGTCATATTACATATACAAAGAAACACATACAAAACCACAAACATTATTTTTTTCACTCTGTATGCTCTTGTGGAGTATCGTTCAATATAACATTTTGAGCAAAGCAGAAATATATATATTCGTCTCACTTATACATTTTGGGGGATTATTAGAGTCACTTATTATATTTTAAATGCTAGCTGTCCCGGCCAACTGCGTACCGCCTCAGAATCAAATGTATGAGAAAATGAATTATCTTTACTATTATTACGTTCGGTGAATATTTGCCATGTTTTAATAGTAATTGTGCTATTCGGGGCGGAGACAAATTCAAAAAATCAAAGATCCAAAAGCCCACCAGTTCTTGAGTTGTATACTTAAGGAATAATAGCCCAGACTGAATCAATACTGGTACCTATACAATGACGGCATCTAACAAGGAGGTGTATTTTAAACGGTGCATTTTAATACCTAATGTTTCCAAATATGTAACCTAGATAGATATACTCGACGCGCTGCCTTAAGCGCTAAAGGCAGTAACTCGAAATTTGAACGGTCCTCCAATTCAGTTTTGTGACATATAGTCTATTTTTTAAGGGAAAGAATTTCCTCAGGCCTCTTTCAAATTTATTCCGACACCTGTTTCAATAGAACATCATTGGGTATGGCGTTTTCACTATATTATACTAGCACCCAGCTAAATATGTTATCGTCCAATGAAAACCAATTGTGTCTTGTTGCGTCCTAGTTTAGCGATACAAAATATATTTACGAGGAGGTATAGAGAACTAGGTAGGCAACTAAAGTGCCTAGGTAGTCAAACTAAATGTACAAATATGTATAATAGTTTTAAAATATCAAAATTAATATTTTGCGTCTGAAATACTTATTATTGTTATATTGGTATAGACTAAAGGCCCGTGAGGTGCAGGCGCTTGGCAAATTTTTCGCGATTTGTCGTAACCACGGACAAGAAAACTCATCAGAAAGGCTAGGTCGTATCTCTTTTGGGTACATGCATATTTTTTTATACAATATGTAAATATATAATATGTTTGTTATTTAAGTGCAGGATATGTGTATTATTAATTATGCTTTATAACTTAGAAGTGACTTAAGGGGGTGAACAATTGAGAATATATGTAGAATACTGACAAGTCGTATCTCGCATATGAGCTACAGACCTCCACTGGGGTTCGGATTCTAGCGGGAAGCGTGCGATAATGCTTCGCAATTACGATTTAATCTATTATTTCATAAATTAATTTAGTAGTAATGCACAAAAATAAACAATTCAGATTTTTAAAGAGGTATATCTGATGAGCTGTTACGGACACAATTTATGATATAGGTCGAATATAAGCATATTTTTTTCTTTTTTATAAAATTTATGAATAATTAATAAACAAACTTTAAACAATAAAACTCATTCGTGACGAACTTATCCAATGTTTTTTTTTTGTAAAGCATATGAATAAAAGGAAAACCCGACGTGTTCATTGCATTTTTACAATGTCCGAACCTTAAACGTGTTAAAACCGTTAACAATAAAACATTCCCAACAAACGACTCGTAGCGTAAGCACACTCACTAAATAGGTGTACGATGAACGGAACATATTGTAGAAAGAGCGGTAAGTGGTAACTAAATCGAATACTGCGTTCGATCACCAACACTTGACATGTAAAATATATCGCCACAGACGGATAGACAAACGAAACACACCAAACGCATTGTTTATTTGTTTATAATGACAGTGTTTGTTGTTCAAGCATGTACTCTTTGCGTCATGCCCGCGACGAGCTAAATACCAATCATTCGCGATGGTAGGTATCATCAAAACATCACTAGGGTATGGATTCCTATACAATATAAAGACTCCTTGCGTGTATACTTCTTGCAATGCGAGCTAACGGAACAAAGTAAAATGTATGAACCTGTCATGGCATGGCTTAGCATGGCATGGCATGGCATGGCATGGCATGGCATGGCATGGCATGGCACGGTATGGCATTCCGAAACTAGTCGCGTTAGCTGACGCAAGTGGCGACACCTCATGGCCGAACGATCACATTTTTCGCAGAGTACCCTAGCACTGTCCTAGCTTCAAGCCAGCTAATATTTTTTTTAGGCTAAATGATTATACTTACATTACTTTTCAAAAGACTTTTAGTTACTAAACTATCGTTAACTTCGTCCATGTCTACTGATACACTACTATCTTGTTTTACTTAACTCAAAAGTCAGAAACGAATGAACTGAACAATGTTTACTTACGTATAATTAAAAACAAATATTTTATGAGTAATAAAAAATTTATAGTTAGATTTTACTGTCAAAATTAATTACCTACCAGTTCGACTCTAACGTTTTTATTGAAGTTCGAACATTACAATAAGTGGGTACCTAAAGCAGAGTCTAGTAATCTAATAAGTAACACTCGCGCTTTCGCACGCGCTGATCCAACGGGTGTATGTTATTACAGGAAAACAAAGGTCAACTCCTACAAAATTCACGTTGACCTCGTGTATGTTCCATGCTATTTATGTTATATTATATTACACACGGCTAGATCCGGCTGAAGCTAGTATGTTGACATGAGCTGAAACCACTTCTAGGACAAGCTTCGGTTAAGTTGGAAGGGCTAACGCAACTACTCGAACCTAGGGTGTGCTTTTCGCACATTACTAGTAATTTCTTTTTTAGCTCTAGGGTAATGTCCAAGTTCTTAAACCAAATTTATAAAAAAAAAAAACTACAAGCAATACAGATCTAACATAGTGTGCTATATAGGTAATTACTCAATTAGTATTTTATATTCATAGCCCCATTCTTTATCCGGACCGTTTGTACACTATTTTTAACAGTTAAGACTTATGACTCGTAATTAATTGCCAATAAAGCTTTATCGCCACAACCAACCAAAATCAGGACTGTAAAAGAGTATTTGCAATACATACTATGGACCAAATTCTTTTTACAAAACATTTTTTTTATCAATTATGATAGTTTGTAAATTGTTTTTTTTTTGTTCTTGGTTCTGTCCCTTAGAATATTCTGCCTAAAAGTTGTTAGATAATCAAGTGTGAAATCTATACCTACACATAATAAAAAATATTTTTTAACCTGTCTGCTGAACATTATAATATTTCTATTGTAAAATAAGTAGGCAATATTAGATGTAGTTATTGCTACAGAGGTCTGAGGCCCGGGCCAGAGTTTGTTTATACTAACTTGATCTGCAGCTGCACCATCATATTTCATTTAGAGGATGAAACTAGCTGTAGAAAATAGGATGAAAAAATTGTGCTTAGAGCACACTTGTGTAGTGTATAGTTAGAGTTTATTGCTCAATATTAATGTGCCGATTCATGGGGATGGTGAGATAAACATAGACAGCATACATCTGTTTTTATGAATGAATTATAGAGGTAATAGCGACACACAATTACAAAACGCGCACATTAATATCGCCGCAACTAGTTTATATGAAAACAACTTGGTCATTGACCATGTCCGAGGTATATGGTCAATAGTAAAGGGATATGCGTGCGTTTAGCAACTTTCTATTTGAACTGTATTTATAAAATCCCACTAAGATACATTTTATCACCCACCTACAAAATGTTTTTTGCAGAAATACTACCGAATAAACATTACGATACATATGTTAGTATTAGTTATTATCTTTAGAAAATTATAAACACAAACCAATGAACCTATATTTAGGCTAATTATGTTAATATACAACATAAGTGAATCCAAACCAAGAAATACAACATAGTAATTTAGATTGATTTACGTATATTTCGGACTTACGGTCATCTTGGTCACTTAATTTTAACTTGTCAATAAAATAGGATATTGATATTGAGCGCAAATTAATTCATTTTACATCAGATAAGTAAGTCATTTCAACTTTAATTTTAAACAAGCGAAATATTCTTACGTTACACGCAGAAAAATATCACTACCAAGTACCAACAAACAACGGGTACGGGGCCGGGGGGATATTGCTGGTTCACTGTCTGTCACTGTCAATATGTCAGATGTATCGTCTGCCTGCTGGAACGGCCTGCGGTTGCCAGTCAGCGCAGAGAAAATATCTATGGCACTACGATCAAGAAAGTGATGGCAGTCTGACTCAATGGAAAAAGGCCATTAGAGGAAAAAAGTGATGGCAGTTGAATAAGTCCCATAGAGCTATATGACACTTTATTAACCGACTTCAAAAAAGAGGAGGTTCTAAATTCGATACTATTTTTTTATGAACCTCTTGGAATTTTTTGGCACCGAATCAACTTTCGTTACAATTTTGATTGAGTTAGACTAGATAGATTCGATTATTTTTTGCTTTTCAGTATTTAAATGTTCCCGAGTGAAGGAAATTAAAATAAAATAATATAACTTGACTTTTCAAGTTCACCCAAGATGCTTGGTAAATTTTCAGTATCATCAGTATCTTGCTGATAAATGCAAGTGATGTGTTGGGGATTATTTTCATGGCTTTCCCATTATCATATGTCTTATAAATACAAAGATCGATATTCTTTAAATTTCTATTCAAACCCTATAAAACAGGAAACATTTGGGTAAGGGGTATATATTACTAAGCCAGTCGTTAGATATGGAAATAAAATTTTAGGAAATGTCGATGAATGGTACACCTTTAATGCAGGCGGCCTACTGAACGACTTGTCCTGGCACTAATGAAACGATGAAACAAGAGTAAACCTCCGTCTTAAAATATCAGGTGTCAGACTTGTTCGTGCCTGTGTGGTTCGCGCTTATTTTTAAAGTCGTGTGAAGCGCGCTTTACAAAGGTTAAATTCGTAGAGAAAAAACTTACCGTAGTTTTTTTGTGCTTTATGGTTATTTATGGTGATTGATTACTACGAACTCTGTTTGTCGCTGTAAACAATTTTATTATTTTATACTTTTTATTTCGAATAATTTCGATCAGCCAGTGAAAAAATCAATAACAATGTACACGTAATAATTTTATCTTAGCCAATATGTATGTGTTTATCTCGTGATTAGTGATCATCAACAGACACCAGCTAGAAAATGAGGGGATTAGTGTTTTTTGGATTTGTTTGTTTTCTGCAATATGTTGCTGGCGGCTACAGGCAGTTATGCGATAATAATACTAAGGAGCTCAGCTGTACCACAGAGGTATCTATATCGTTATTATGTGATGACGCAAAACTGCATCAATTATTGATTTTTGTACATACTTGTTGCATTCTGACAATTTTGTCCTTGATGGCACTGAAACGATTTCCCATAAAATAATTTCGCCGTAATCAAAATTATTACATTATTCCTCTTGTGTTCTATCCATGTAGTTTTATGGTAAACATTTTATGTCTATACTATGTGATGTTGAGTTTGTAGTATCCCATTTCTGTATGAAGAATTCCAATAAATTTCTTTTGGGTGTAACTTTGAAAAAAAAAAACAAAACATAACATTATACAATATGATGTAGGCACCGCTCATATCAAATAGGTTTAAGTGTTATATAAATCAAAATTTCTATGAGAATCTATGTTTATAAAATAAAAGATTGTGTTAGCTCATATTATATCAATTGTTCAGCATACATACTTACTTTAACATCTGCACTTTGTTTGTTTCCATTATCTGCATGGCTAGCAAGCACGCCAAGCCATGACTTATATCATGGATTATGTTGCATTGAGTTACTTGCTGTAATTTCTCTCATGCTAAGTCTTAGAAAAAAGAAAAGACATTTATTTACAACAAATACAAAAGCTAAATAATAGCAATACTAAACATTGACTTCTAGTCTTCATAGGTATTTATGAAGTTTTCATAAAAACTCTTTTGTATCGTCACTATTTTAATATAATAATAATCACAGCCTTTTTTATGTCCCATCAATGCAAGGGGGATTAGGTCTTAGTCCACCATGCTGGCCCAGTGCGGGTGGTTGGTTATTATTTTATCTACTGATAATTGTTGGAAATTGGTCACACCTCAGTATAGTTCTGGTTAAGTAACTTGAGGTAGTGTTCCACCTGAACCCTCCAGCAATGTCATTGATTAGTTCAACAAGTATAGATGTATATGTGACAACTTTATAAAATATAAAAGCATAGCACTTGGCAGCTTGAGCCTTATATGAAGTATTTTTAAAAAATTAAGCAAATCACGCTTATATTAAGTTATTGGGTGAAGCAACATTTCTTGTGACCAATGTGTTTTGGGATGTGCATTTATAAATGTTTCATACTGCCATAATGTGATAATAATTACAATACCAAATACAGAATATTAATTAAGAAAAAAAAAACAAGGTCTATAATTACAGGATAACTAACAAATAATTACCTTTATCTAGCTGAATAATGTTCCATATAAAACCAATATAATATTTGCTAGAGGCATGTTGATAAGGTTTTCCTTATTGCATATTTGTTCAGCATTACTTTAACTATAATAATGAGATAGAATAACATTCAGTGTTATGTACTAAATAAATGCAATCAATTTCTTACAACACATTGTTTTTGCCTCATGTATCACTTGTATTTATTGCAGATTCAGTTTGTGTACCATAAAAATGTCCCCTACAATTATTTTTGTTCCAAAAACATATATGTATATTAAATGTATAGCACAATTCAGATATAAGTATATACAGGTCCCCGAGATACAGGTGCAGAGCCTAGTATAGAGTCCATTAACTAACTATTTGAGTCCTTTGTTTTTTTTTTTTTTTTTAATTTTATAATATGTAAAATGTAAACTTTTTTGGTAAATAAACAATTTACCGAAAAAGCTAGAAAAACATTTTATTTTACTAGTTAGGATTGGGTTTTGCTGAGATTGAATTTAGATTTATAAGCCTATAAGTATATGTTTGTACCAAATTTATACCAAGCATCACCCAACTATGATCCGTAACCCTCAATATTTAGTTTGTGGAAATCAAAAATCAGTGATAGCTAAGTTAAAATAACACTTGCCTTGGTTACAAGTGTCGCAGGTTTCAAGCCTGGTACGCACCGCTAGGATTTCATGCACAAATCTCATTTCCATCCATGGGTATCACTTGCTAAATGGTGAAGGTAAACATCGTGAAGAAGCATGTCTGAGAGAACCCCTCAAACGGTGTGTGATGTTTGGCAACCTGCACTGGGCCAGGGCGGTGGACTATGGCCTAACCCATCGCATTGATGGAAGGCCTGTGCCCAAAAGTAGGTCATTAACAAGGGCTATTACTATCTATACATACATATAAGCAAAATTGGAGTGTCTGTTTGTAATATTAAAATAACCGCTTTTTACTAAATGCATTTGGATGTATTCACGGTACCTATACCAAAACAACCTTTTTTAAAATTTTTGTCTGTCTGTCTGTCTGTCTGTTTGTTCCGGGTAATCTCTGAAATGGCTGGACCGATTTTGACGGGAATTTCACTGGCAGATAGCTGATGTAACAAGGAGTAACTTAGGCTATTTTTATTTTAGAAAAAAAAAATGGATCCCACGAAAAAAAAGCAATGTTGTAGCGCTGCGCCTGATTAAGTTTGATAGCAACAACCTGCAATGAGTCCCGCGGGCTCAGAACGCGCGAGCAGGCTGTTGCCAACGGTTGTGTCTTTATTAAATACCACGCGGACGAAGTCGCGGGTAACAGCTATTAGTAATATAGTAGTTTAGTATAGGATTGATAAGGTAGTAAGCAAACCTTTTTAATTACAGATTCTCGGCGAAAATCGGACCAATTATGACATGTGCCGGATGAAAGTGTACCCGTCCGACAGCCAACAGTGCGGGGCTATGTCCTTCGGAGCCCTGGCGCCCAACACGCACATCGGCGGGGTCACGCTCAAGCCGTACATTATGACGAGCATGCGCTACAGCAACATCAACAGCCCGTTCAGAATGAACCATACTGTCCTGAATATAACGTTCAGCAATATTAAGTGGAAAAGTGAGTTTTAAAGGCTATACTTTATAGCTCATTTTCGTCAAACTCCTAGAGCGGACTGTCTTCTTAGTCTAAGAGCATAATCTCGGTGATGTTTATCGATTAGATCTTAATTTCAATGCTTCTAATAGTTTGAGATTTGAACCCAAGAAAATAATCTTTAACTTGCAAAATGTGTAATAAAAAATCATCCCTGGTTCATCTCTGCCTTGTTTCTCATACAAGATCCAACCAATTAATAGACATAAAAAATAGACTGTGTTATAATTAGGCAGGGCAGTCAGAATTGTCTGTTTCGGGGAGACACATATGGTAAATATACCATGGGCCCTGGGGTGTTGAGGTTTATATAATTATAATTTAATTAAATACTCGGAGCACTTTTTAAAAACAAACGATGTCAAGAGGCGCCATAGAGAAGAGAGAAAAAACCATAGAGAACATTATGTATAGAAAATTTTTCATACATTATTGTCCAACATAAATTTTCTAAAGAAAATATTTTCTTTGTCATTTCAGCCATGAAATTCCGTTTTCAAGATAAATATAGGGACATGAAGAATCACTGCAGGAACATCACGATATCGAATGACCTCCTCATTAACGACCAATCGGTGCTGTACTACGATTGTTACTGGGCCAAGACCGATGACAAGGACGGCCAGAGCCACATCCTGGACTTCGAGGCCACCGCTGCCGATGACACTGTGAACAGAGGACAGTATTACTTCAATATACCCTCTGCGGAAATGCTCAGTAAGTATAAATAGTTGTACCTTTTTTGTTTTTTTCCGCTGGGAAATGCATTTACGCATACCGCCCAAGCCCGGGGGAGCTTGGACGGTTATGTGGGGCTCCTGTACTCGTCCAGACTACCCACTAAAACCCAGCGCCGCCCTCTCTGCCTATAGTGGGGCGCCACGGGATCGCTCTATGAGCAAACTACCGTGACGCCCCGAAATAATGAGTTGTACCTATCTGACCATTAAGATATATACATTATTATGTGAATAATTATCCCTGCTATATTATTACTCATATAATTGTGACAATGATAGTGTGAAATATTTTAACAGGGACAACAGTAGGTTATAAAGATAACATTCCCAAAGAAATTAATCAAAAACATGAGACATTTAAAAAATGACACCCTGTACTGAGCGCACGGCCAAACACTACTGGTTCACATTGTTTAAAAAAACAAACATCATTTACACAATTATTTTATACATCAACATAATCTATATTACTTACCATTACATTTACCGATTCATCTGTGAAAATATTGTACACTATTTTTGTTACACCTTATATAGATATTAAACATCCATGACTCGGGTACAAACATTTGTGATCATCACACCAAGCTGTGCTTACCAGTATTCGAAGCCGTTACTCTTGGCACAGACAACAGGATCACGACGGACTGTGCCAACCCAGTCATCTATTACTACAATCACATTTTTTTTACAGGTCCAACGACAACCGAAGAAAAATGGAAACCGTTCATATACATAGAAATATTCCCTAGTATCATGAGGCTGCACATCATGCCTCCACCGCGACAGCTCAAAATCAATTCCTACCACATCAAAGTAGTCACTCCATGTGGCAAAGACACGTGCAATGTGAAATCCAAGACAATACGCCTCCAGAACAATACGGACGAAGTGACCTACGATTATAACTTTGTTGGTGCGAATGGATCTTTCAGCTTTGTTGTGACCCCGCTCCATGGAAAGTGTGATGTCATCGGTCCCGGCTGTCAGACTGTTGAGAGTCCTAGGATTATGATCAGTAAGTACCATGCGCTTGTATTTAAGCCTCTATATAACTTGTCATCCAATCTTGAGGGTCCTTACAAATTGACTAGTCAAGATGCGAGTGCCAAGTTGGGCCGTTTGTTGAGTACTTTAGGGTATTTAAAAAAATATATTTAAAATGCAGCTTATTATACACGCGCACTTTTCACTTGTTTTTTATGTTGGAAATCGGCTACAAAATAGTGCAATATTGTGCCAGTGTCAAGTAAAATCTTTCTTCGTGATTTTAAATATAAGTACCCCTGATGATAATGATGATGATGATGATAAAATGAATCCCCTACCCCTATCAGTAAAGATGTGGACACTTTACTGAAAATGTACCAGACATCTATGGAGAACTTGAAAAGTCAAGCTATGGTATTTTATTTCCGTCAATTGTGTACATTTATAAACACACAATATCCTACTAATATATCACATTATTTATCAAAGCAACACATTTTTTGGATCATAAAACAAAATTGACAACTTCACTGGTCAACATCCCGCAAAAAGTTTGTAGAATAGTTTTAAAATTGAATGTAGCCCACTTAGACGAAGAAATAAGTTATTAAGACTGAGTATCCCAATATTATTTCTTTGTCTATTACCATAATGTTTTAAAAAGTGACGTGACATTTGGTCACTTCACTTTTTAAAACATTATGGTTTCAATTATCTTTATAGTCGTATCTCTTCCAGGCAGCGATCAACAATCGTTGAACATCTGCATAGCCAGTGTGACCGCGCTCGTAGTGGCAACACTATTCGCGTACTACATCGTGCTGCGCGCGATCAGGCGGTATTGGTGCAACGAGAAATACAAATTAGCTATGGGTAAGTTAAACTTTTACTTCAACGGTAAGTTAAAATAGACTTTGAGCATCTAGCAATACAGTTGTAAATAGGTTAACACGTAGTTGCTGTGCTGATTTTGTTGTGGTAATTATTTAGGGAAAACGTACAGCAGACAACTATTATGTGAACACTTGTGCAAAATAATGTTTACAGGGTGTTAGTAGCTTCATAACGAAAACTGATACCATAGATTCAACTGTTTCTGGACCTCCCAGAATTAGAATTTCCCGTCGATCTTGACACGAATTATACGCATTTTTATCAAATCATTATATAGATGTCTATCTCAAAGTGATTTTAAATAAATGACTAATTTAGACATAAAACTGCAATATAAATTAAAACTCAATACGCTCTAGCGGGCTCGTAAATCAGCGAGTTGGTTATCGCGCGGAGCGTTGTGGTGTGATCGCGTTATGTACCATACATTGCGCGCTCAAAATTTACACCTGTATGACTTTTGATTTAAATGATTTCTATCATTGTATTATTGCCACAGGTTACAAGTGTAACTTTACGCAATAATTTATAAGGTATTCTGCAACTTTTATCCGTATTCCTGTTAAAAAAGGACCAAGAGTTGTTACGGACACTTTGTGCGTAAATAATAACAATTTAACATGAATTGGCTTCACCAATAAACATCAGAATGAAATCCAACCATTACGTTCACGTTAACTAGTAGTTGTAAAACGTAAATCGAACCCGACGGAACGATATGTCAACATGTTCATGCTAAATTTAAGGTTGTCTAAATTAGATATCATTCTTCATGTTTATATTTTATGAAGCACGGGAGTCATTTTTCTCAGTGTATCCCTAGGATAATACAAATAACATCAAGGATTCCGGTTAAATCTGTATATTCCCTATTCTTCTACCTAACGTTGTTCCAATTTCGTAGCTTACACAATCGAGATGGTAATATTTATATTACTTCCAGGCATGGAAATCCCAACACCGCCGAAGATCCTAGTCATATACTCGCCCGTGAACCGGCTCCATGCGGAGTGTGTCGCCTCGTTCATCGCGTACCTTCGCAACGAGTACGGCTTCCACATCATGTACGACGGAGACATCTCGACAACGTCCCACGGGGACCCGTACATATGGGCCGAGGAAGCCTTCCGACTCGCCTCACACGTGCTATACATCGTCGGCCCAGCAGAAGAGGTAAATCCGTACAATAATATCTACGACAAACCGATCATAAGCGTCCACAAAGATATAGACACCCTGCTTCTGTCCTTCGTCAAAGCGAACAGAGCCACACGCTGCGCCAAGGATATCACCAACGTCTTCTTCCAATACTCCGACGGTCAGGTTCCAGTCGAGATGCGACTCACAACGGAATTCCATCTACTCAAGGACTGGCAGAAATTCATATCGTGTTTGTCCAAAAATTTGCTGCCGATAAACCATATCAGTCGCACTGAGAAAGGCAGGTGCTTCATCGAGGACTTGACTCGAGCGAGGAAGTTGTTGAACGGGAAAAGCGACGATGTCGTTGTCAATTGCGGAAAGATCAAAAGTTTCGAAAAGAAAATATTGCTGTAACTTACGGTGTTTTGAGTTTTTCGATACGCGGTTGGCAATTTGATGTGTTAGAGTCGTGGTCGGCGGGGTTGATTGTTGCGTGAACCACGGAATTATATTTCAAACGAGTTGTAGGTATATTGATTTCTTATATTTACGCGAATACTACACAGTTTGATTTAATCGCATTTATTTTATGTTTTTACGTTTCCGACGTTTCGACCGACTCTATCCTGTCAATTACAAAATTATGAAAAAAAAATGCACTGGCAGACATGACTATTTTTAGCCGATTTCCAACCTTAAAAATACGTACGAAAGAAGAAGAATTCAATGGTGATATTGATAGTCACGAGGACTATAAGTTGGTTTGTGTAATCTGGTTTAATCGTAGTGATCATATTTGGATAATATGATCACTACATTTATAATAAAAAATAGCAGATCAAAACTATCAGACTAGTAAAACAATTCAACATCTTTGATTTGAGTAAATATGAACTTTATTTTCGAACAGTTAAACATAATTTTTCTATGCAACAGTCTGTTCTGTGACAATTTGAAAACTGACACACCTTTTTATTCCGCTACTGAACATTGTTATCGGCATGGAAGAACAAATTTTTTGTCATGCATTCCTTCTTGTATCATTTATAATTTATATTTTTTATATAAATAGTCTGGAACCAAACTGCCTAGGAATGGAACACGCTACCGGCGTCTTTGTTCCCCGTTGACTATAATCTGGGTGTTTTCAAGTCGAGAGTGATCTCATCGTCACTCACCATCAGGTGAGATCGAGATCAAATACTTGCCTATAATGTAATTTAAAAAAAACCATTCTACTATTGGACCACATTAAAATTGGTAACATCGTGAAAGAACAAATCTACGTATATAATATTGTTTTCTGAATACGTTTTGGCGAATTCAATGTTCACAAAATGAACTACATATAAGTTTGTATATTTTAAGGCAAATTGTTAAAACGATCACTGTATTTATCTATTAAATAAAAGGTACTTGAGAATGGGAGTTGGGGCAAAAATATTGTATATAAGGACTGTCCGAATTTGGGATATTTATAGTTCTGAAAGACTGTGAAGTGGGGTTTCAGGGGTTGTTGGGACGTTTGGGGGTTTGAAAATATTTTTGTGATTGTTTATAATTGTTGTCACTCTCCTAGTACGATGCATATCGATTGATTCTAACAGTAAGTGTTTAATATTAAATATTTTTTTTATATCGGCTATCGACTTTTGAATGGCAAACATTTATGTTATAATATCCCACCTACAAATTGCTTTTAGATGCTTAATTTTTTTTTCCAAAATACATTATAAGGCGTCGTTCTAATTGGCCAACGATCGTACGATAGCGATGCGATTTCGTCGCGCGATGAAAATGATTCCTGTGCTCGCACGATGACTTGCGAGCTTCGATTACGACACTCGAACTCGTGCGACGAAATCGTATCGTTTATTCGTACGATCGTTAGCCAGTTAGGAAGACGTCTCATAGTGTTAAAACATTATATCTTCAAAATTCTTTTGTACCCGCGCGCGTGCACTAAAAAGTCGATAATGTTAAAAATTGATTTTAGTTTATGAATTTCGACATTATAATGACGTCGTAAAGTTTATATTAATTTTATATTGTAAGATTGTTTAATAATTTCTGTTCTTTTTTATATTCATATCTATATAAGGTGTCTAACAATTATAGTGTGAATTGATATTGTATCGCGACATATCTACGGAAAACACGCGAAGAAAGCTGGGCGAGCTATTTATTTGCCGGCAACTGTGGCTCAATATCAGTCTTCTTACGTTACGGTAGCGGGTCTGCTGCTCACACCATAGATATAAAAAAACTTGAGAGGTGTCAAGGGACACCCGGATGGAACGAAGTTCCTTTATTATTTTTTATTATTTATTATGTACAAAAAATCAATAATTTTGGGAAACAAAAATATATCGCCCCCTGGTGGGCTCGAACCACTAACCTTTCGGTTAACAGCCGAACGCGCTAGCCAATTGCGCCACGGAGGCACTTGTGCAATGTCTCGAAAATACTGACCATTATGTAAATGCAAACGACAAAGATAGCAAAAAGTGTCGTTACAACTTTTCGTCTTAATTTTTTCCGTCTAGCCCCATTTCGCAACGCGCGATAAGGAACTTCGTTCCAAAAAAAGAACGACAGCATGTTTCCTCGATAAAATGACTGTTACATTAGGTGTTCCTGCTTATCCTTCAGTACCTCGAGCACAATCTGTTTTACATACCGTTTCGGTAACGTAACGCCTTCCATCCCTCTTACACCACAGATTACATGAATAAGTTCGTCGGTGATAGCATGTTTTATCGATGACAAAACTATTCGCTAAGATGTTAACGAGATCACGTTTATGTGTATAATATAATAAATGGTCTTCGTTTTTTTTTAACTAAGAAGTTTGTCATACTCTGAATTGACACATATATTTCACCTTCTAAAATATTTTACACTATTTTTGCTAAGACCTTAGGGTATACTTTAATGCGGACGTAAACGCGAACGTAAATGTATATACATATTTTATTTTGTAAAAAAAAACTAATTGGTTTTCTTTTTAATGTTTCAATACTATCAAAATTGGGTGTGCCATATTACACTATTAAGAGTCTGTATCTTCATGTATCTGATCGATGTTATACGATCGGCGGGCGACTTTACGCAACACTATATGGCTAGGGTATACATAAAATCGACCCTAACTACATTGTTATACGGTTCTGAACGCACTACGATCACCGCGCTTGTATCGCTCATCACGCTAAACAGTCCCAAGATTTTTATAATCGAAGTAGCTCTATTTAAAATCGCAACTATGAAACAAAATGACGATTTGGACGTTCATTTGATGTCATAGTTATCTCGTGGCACTGTCTAATTCTTTAAAGTCCGCACTACACATGCGTGCTACTCGCACAAAAAGCAAGCCAGCTACTTGAACATAATCCTAATCGCATGTTGCGGTGGGAGTGTCTCAAGCGTGCAAGGAAACCGAGCTGCGTGCAGCTGGCACGTGTATCGCATTGACAAGAAATGCGAGCTACTTTACACTCGCATGTTTTGTTTTACTGCCATGTGTATTCCGGGCCTTACTAGATTTACGGTCTTTTTTTTTCTGTATCCTCTGCTTCTTGCACCAGTTTTATTGTATGAGTACGAACTAGCTAAAGATGCCTCTCTACGATAAATCGCAGCGAAATCTCGATGTCGATACTTGCGATTTCACATGGATGGCGCGGGCGGTGCGGACATATCGGTTCATCTTTTTTAGATCGGCAACAAAATAAAGCCATTGTCGCCAGTGTGTGTGAGATTTAAGAAAAAAGTTATGTTGACGTAGGCATTCAGTTAAACCTCTGTGTAGCCCGCGAGGTATCGTTTGGCATTTGCATACATTTCTTTTCCATGGAGGCCATATCCAGGTATCGAGCTGGACCGAGACCGCGAGGTATCGCAGTGAGGCATCTTTAGCATGTAAAATACCCTTACAAACGCATGTAGCCAATACCAAAAAGTTTCGTCTATCCTCTATTTTCAGATACATACTAATACCCTGATTACATGTAACGCGTTAAACGGCGAGACAGTGCTCTTGGCCGATTAAACAAGGCTTATACGTACCGAACACTCGGCCGCGAGCACTGTCTCGCCGTTTTACTCGTTACGTGTAATCAAGGCTTTATTATCTGTGTTTATTAATAAAACACATTACTTCAGCTTAGTTGTTTTTTAATTATTATATTATTTTTAAACAAAGAACTATGCACGAGAGAACTCGGATGCGAGGGGGCTGCCAACTTAAAAAATATAAAAAAGAAAATGCCATAGAGAAACCAACCGTGAAGTAATGTGTTTTATTAATATTAATCTGTAGATACTACGTACGTAGCGATCAATGTTCTCTAGTTACGTTAGTGGTAATCGTTTGTAAATTTTTATATAAACTATTATGTCGTTGATCTCAATTGGTAAAACTGTTCAAGTGTGTTCTATCATTATACAGGATCTTCAATTATTAAGCTCAAAATATTATACCTTGTGATGTATTTTTATAAAATAAAGTCGTAAGTATGTATTATGACTATTTTTCATTTATGTAGACGACGTAACTCACGATCCTTCGACGACCCTAACCCTAAAAAATGAAACAAAATTAACGATACCTCCCTAATTAAATTCTAATATAAAAATAGTACTTACTTATTGTATAACTTGTTTGCAAATAAATACAATACTCACGAGCACGCTGCAGCAGCACTATCTATGGTTCTTTAGGCTGTCAACTTTTTTTTTCCATCTGTCAGATTGAGTCGCCGGTGACAGAGTTCGCTGCAGTGAAAATTTCGAATCGCGCCTCGTTTATTTAAACCACACCACTCCCAACCTACGCTCATAACATTTATTTTACGTTCAATATTCGGTAATCCCGGCTGCGGGGTTCATAAGACAACTTGGTTTAGGTTCGAGCGTAGACCGCTTGGCTAACGCAACGGGTGGTTGTGTTCCATTCCCATTTAGCAATTTTTTTGAAATTTTCCCTGCTCGAAGTTTTTCTGGGGTAGCCCTCACTTCATTGTAAGGTAGCCACTGTATAATGGCTTATATATAATGGGGTTGCTTGGTATGGGACCGTACAGTTGATGTTCGTCTGGACTCCACTGGGCAACGTCGCCACACTTACGATTCATCAAAATGTCTTTCTAAAACTGAATTTCAGTGGATCTATAAGTGATCGTTATAACATATTATAAAGCCTGAAACACGTTATTAAGCATTAGTACCGTGTTATAATCAATGTTTATACACTCTACCGTTAATGTTAATATATATATTTTTTAATTTGGCAAACCATAGGTATTTTGTCAGTGTCAAGTAGTATAAATAATTTCAGTTTTCGAGCATATGCACAGGCCCAAAGGCTAGGCCCAAGTAAAATAGGGAGGTATTTTACTTGGGCCCCCCATCTCTCTATCAGTAAAGTCATACTTTACTGAAAGATTTTTTATGGATTTTGTGAGAAACTGAAAAGCCAACTTTCGTCACTCTGTTTCAATTACCTACACTCGTGCACTTTACCGAACCCAAAATGGTTAATATTCCAGTTATATCACTCACTATAACTCGTAGGAACACTAGTTTTAGAAATTAAATCATATCTGACGCCATGACGTTTCAGTTTCCCGCCAAAAAAAACGTTAGTAACGTTAATGTTAATATGTTGACAAAACTCTGTAAAGACGAAGGTACGAAAAATAAAAAAGCCAATTCAATTATCATTGGTTTAATTATCACGATTAGGATACACCAAAACACCAATATTGGAATGTTGTATACCATACAACGACAAGTCTTACCGATCAACATACTGAGCAATCACTAGGAAGAATGAGTTATTAATTTTAAGTCGTAACCCCAAATTTAAAGACGATCTATAACTTTATTAAACATCTTATAGTATCTGTAGTAGAGTGTAGCTTTGCGCAGTACTATATGACGTTTGTCAAAGTTATAAAACTTCTATAAATTTGTTGGATATTTTATACAATAAAATCGATACAAAAAATATAACAAATAACATAACCTGGCTTTGGAGATTATCTATATTATTTACTGCTCTTTGGGCGCAGCTAAAATCCATAGCACTCGGTCTTTCTTCACTTTGGCACAATGATATATCGTGTTTATAAATAAATCCAAACGGCGGTACTTTGGTACTTTAACTGTTTGAGTCATTGCTATCTTGCATTTTTGTACAACGCGATAAAACTAAACAGTACCTCAAGCACAATCTTTTTTACGTACCGTTTCGGTAACGTATTCCATCCCTCTCACGCCACTGATTTCATAAATAAGTATGACAGAGACAGCATGTTTTTCTCGATGACCTAACGATTACATTAGAAGTTCCGGCTTACCCTACTGGGCCCCAAGTCTGCTAGCACAATCGATTTATAATCGAACAGCACACGTATATAGTAACTGTCACTTGTGACAGATATCCCATACAATATCTATCAAAAGTGACAGTTAACATGCGGTTGCTGTTCGAGTATGAATCGATTGTGTTAGCAGACTTGGGGCCCTGCTCTCAAATTTGAGTAGAGTAAGCGGTAAGTCTCGTCAAGTCGACCCCCTATTTATAATAGGAATATTTAATAATTTATGTCATAACGTCGAGCAAATATTAGACAAAATTATGTAAAAGACCTATGAAAGATTTTAGCTGCACCCACAAAGCATTGCACAGATAATAAATAAAAACAACACAGTTATAAATCGTAGACTACAGTTATTTTAAAAGCAAAACAGTCATGATTATGCCAATATAATGAGTCTATATTTTCAAATTTGGAACGACAATTAGGTATCAGAGGAACCCTGGGCCCGTTCAGATGCGAGCGGTATTTATATTGAGTGCTTCGCCCTTAAAGTTCATCTGTACTCATACACAGGCAACCGTAAGAAAACGCTGTTACGAGTTTTGTCAACTTTGCTGTAGCACAGTTTAATTGCCGTTCCAAAACTGAGCACGTCTATCCTATATACAGCCAATATCCATAGGCACAACCTATTAAAACCATCACAATAATATAAAATGGCAAATTAGTCACAATAATAGCCAATCTAAAAATGACATTTTTGTCATATACATTGACTTTGGTCATGTTAGACTCGTGTAGTCGTTATTAAAATAGCGGGAATTAAGGTGGAAGCTCAGGGTCAGGGCGCGAAATTCAAAATGTCAATGGTTTTTATTTTTTTACGAGAAATTTGGACATCTTTACGATGTAATTTAGTGTTTTGCGATATTAGCATTCTGCATTGGATGTCTCGATGTATTAAGTTTGCTTAAAAAACGTCATTAAAACCATATTACACGGCTGCGATGCAGATATAGACTTTAACGGAAGCAGTTACCTTTCATTATCATCTAAGCAGTATTTTTGTACATTTACACTATCACTCAACCAATATATTTATATATCTGTAAATTTAACTTAATTACATGGTTGATAAAATTGAATTTACTTCTCTATTGTGTCTCACAAAAATGTCTTTATAACATATCGATAGACAAATATCAGCCAAACACCCTTCAGGGCTCCAAGTACCGCCGCATAGTAACTGTCACTTTTGACAGATATCCCATACAATATCTGTCAAAAGTGACAGTTACTATGCGGTTGCTGTTCGATTATTAATCGATTGTGTTAGCAGACTTGGGGCCCTGTAATCCATACTCAGACCAGTGTGGCTACTCTAATTCACGCTAGGAAGCTAATATTTGTCGTCTTACCAGACCGTAATTGTCGCCATATTGCGATATAACTCGCAAGTAAATTGTATTCCGCCGGCTGGTTTATGCAGACACTAAACTAGCGCCCTCTTGATTGCTTCAGCTAGATTCATTTAGCCTAATCTGGAGAGAGATATGTTAGCATTAGCCATTGTAAAGTGAATGTTGTTCAGATAAAAGCTCAGATTTTAATTATTAAATCATGCTCTATGAAGAACATTACACACTGAATCTTATAAAATAAATTATAATATATTATTTTCATCTACAGGGTGAATCAGAAAGGGTATACTAAGCCTTAATCCTGCGCTTCGTTAGCGCGTTTGTATAGTGTTCATTATGTAAGGTCAGAATTTCGATATGAGGATTTAAAAAAAAGTGACAGACAACTGTGATTTTTTGAGAGCAATTTTTTTTTTCTTAAATTTACAATTTCTCCAAAGAAGCACAGGTTCTAGGCTTAGTATAACCATTCCGAATAACTCTGTATATCTCAGCAACACTGAACTCCTCTAAATTGTTAGAGATGTTAAGGGTAGTTTCTCGACCAACATCTTAAACGAGCTTGGTGATGCTGGCTTCTTTAATTATCGATCAAACTTGTTTGGTTTATAATTGGAAAAGTTTACAGCCAGAGGGTCAGTGTTGGGTTCCTCTTTCCCCATTTTTTTAACAATGGTTTCCGCTAAGTATCGCCAAGATAATAATTCCAGGCCTTTTTAATGTCCCACTGCTGGGCACGGGCTTCCCCTCAATGCGAGGGGGATCGCCTAGATCTATCAACTATGTTGGTCATGCGTCATGCTTCAAACTACAATAGGAGACAATACCTCACTCACATGATCTCCAGACTGCTGTCGCTGTTCTTGGTGGCCTGTTCTCCCTCACTGGAGTTGGAGCCGCCGGACTCGGACCTGTGGCTGCGGCTCCTGTGCGGCTTCTTCTCCTCGTCTGAGGCTGCTTCGGTGGAGGTAGCTTCTTCAGATTGTCGCTGCCACGCCGGAATGGATGGAGGTTCCGATGGGGTTTTGAGCGAGGGAAATTGGTTCCTAAAATAAAATTGGGAGATAATAAGTACCACCTGCATTACACTACCATATACATTATAGAAGACGATTAAATTGCAGCAAACCGCGCGCGGATTTTTGATGGATAACCCGAGAGCGTGGGCTTTCATACAAATGTATGAATTACCAAGTCTTGCTAGAAAAAACGGTGCGTGATTTTGCCGCGGTGCGAACTCGGTCTTAGATATACTAGTTGGAGCGTATTAAACGCACGCTGCGAAGTTTTTGAACCACCAACGTTTTTTCATAAAAGTAATAAGGTAGTGAAGCATGTTTTACGAGACCCACGACTACCCTAACCTAAATCAAAGTAAGAAAATAAAACATTTGTAATTAGGTCTGGCATCCGTCACTCGCCGATCCTACTGCAAAGCGCGCGGTACCCCGGGAGTTCGGGCCCCAACCGCGCTTACAAGAGATAGAGTTACGCGATAAAAAGAGAAGCGAATAGTCACGCCAGTCGCATAAAATACAGCAGTATTCGAGCTGAAATGCATTTTATTTCGTTGTAGCAAGAGTCGGTATTGATTTAAAGGCATTACTATTTGTTAATCTGCGATAAGGTCAATGGAAAACAGAGTTCTCTGATTACGTTCGCGGCAACAATCCCCTAGTGCCTGCGTTTTTTATTATTATTATTGGTAGAATAGAAGGTAGAAAATGTCGTCACCCACCATTGAGTATTTATTTTACCAACGTTTGACGGCGACATTATACCTATTCCACGTTTCATCGACTGGAACATGGCCTTCGAAATACGGAAGAAGTCAATACAATACAGCAATTCAATTCATAGATCAGCTTTGACAAAAACCTAAACGTTATTCAAATAAGATAACAAAGAAATCCTAAAATGGTACACAGTGTGACCAAGGTCGTCAGTATGAAATGTCATCATAAATTGAAGCCTGCCATTAGGACTTATCATGGAACTCAAATCAGGACCTTAGGGAGCGTTCAAGTATTACGTAACGAATTGGGGGGGGGGGGGGGGTGTCTTCTGAAACGTTACGATGCGTTACAGGGGCGGGAAGGGGGGTTGAACTACGCGTTACGTAACACTTCAGAACGGTCGCGTAGAGACTTTACGTTTTACTAGGGGGGGAGCGGTTAAAGAAAAACGTTATGGCGCGTGGGGGGAGGGGGGGGGGGGGGGGTCAAAAATCTCCAAAAATTGCGTTACATAATACTTTGGAGCGTACCTACCTCGCTACACTATTAATTTTTACCACTGTCTTTATACCCTACTATCTGTGAGCCATCTTGGGAGCCACAGCCTACTACAACTTGAACGCACCCTTATCAGAGTTAATAGTAAGCCCCCTAAACATATAAGTTGGGTGGTAATATAATAGAGCATATAGTACCTATTCAACAAGATCCCTTTCACAGATGCGAGATCCGACTTGATGTTGTCTAGTTGCGATTTCAGCACCGTCTGGTGGGCGCTCGCCTGCATCTCGGTTCGCAGTGACGTCACGTTCGCGTTGAGAATGTCCAGCGACTTTCGAAGCTCGTCGATGCACTCGGACGTCGTTTTGCGTTTCGGTTGCTCGATGAATAGTAGGCGTCTTATGTAATTCTGTGGAACGATTTCAAAGAGTTGATAGACAAAATATTCATTTTTTTAAATGTATAGTAAACATAAATTTTCATTTTTTTTTTAAATAATTCGACTTTTTGTTACAGTATGTTAAGAAATAATAAGTAATTATTCAAAGGCCAACACAGTTCACAGCAATTCATTTAAAATTAAGTTTGTAACATAAATTATTCAGAGACAATTAACTCTTTTTGTGGACTAATGAACTTTGCAATTACAATTAAAATTACTATCTTATATCAGTCAGTGTGATAAGATAAACAATTAACTATTCTGTGTTAAAAATAGCACTGATTGCTATCAGTGCCATTTCAATTGCTAAGTTATTTGTAATTGCTGAAAGGTTCAGTATTCAGTGAGAGGTAATTTAAAAATATTTACTAATGATAAAATAGCACACACCCCTAAGCACAGGTAGAGGCCATATACAGCAAGCTGAATTAAAAAAGAAATGTTTTTAAAATAATAACAATTTGACTCACTTTATAAAACCAGTAACATCCATACATAAAACCTCCATACACCAATATAGGTACCACATGGTCTCTAAACCAGGATCTCCGCGATTGGTGAAAGAACATGAGCTCTGATGTCAAGGATGGCACGTCCAAGAGCTCAGTGCATTTTTCCAAAGCCTTCTGTATCTCAGGGTCGGAGAGCCCCTTGCTTCGTAGGAACCGTTCTTTGCTCTCTATTGTGCATCTTTGTACGTTTGGATTTGTTAAGAATTTTACTGCAGTTGTCACCTGAAATATTTATTTATAATATGATATATCTAACACCAATAAACATTTGATTTTGGTTGCTATCACATACACTGACAAGCTAAATTGTCCGAGCAAGGTTGTGAGGTTTGATGCTTTTTTAAGAGTTCTCTACTTCAAAAGGTAAAAACTAAATAATTACAAGATCATTTCTTGTTGATCATAGGCCAATTGATAGCAAACTAATTGAATTCAATACAGGTATTTTAGATAACCTTTGTACTTAAACAAAATCTTTCTAGTTTATATATATATATATTTTAAATTAATTTATTAAGGTCAGGTGCCTAATATTCTACACTAGATTAAAAAAATGAATATTTTATGACACAGCAGTTACATAAGTTATAAAAAAAGTTAAACTCACATATGCAATGGATGATCAACTGATTGAGACATTTTATTATGTAACCTGTGCCTAGTTTCATGTAGGTTAGGTTAATGTATTGTGTACATTAAAAATAACCATTATGGAGCTTTTACACAGGCCAAATGATCTAATCCAACATTTGGTTTGTGTTGATAGAGGTAACTCTATGTCTACTGTGTTTTCTTAAACATCCCTATATTGGACTGGTTTTGAGTATGTTTAACTAACATTTAGTTGCTCTTACCAAATATAATCATTGAATTTTTTAACAGACAATAAATAATATCTACTTTCATATGTAAAACCGGCTACTTGTTTCTTCTAAACAAAGCCAAAAACAAAACAATGAATGTATTATTTTTTTATTATTTTCTTCTTCTTTTTTCATTGATAATAATGATAAAGAAAAAGGTAATGAAATAAACATGAGAAACAAAAGTAATTAAATACAGGAAAAACAAAGTTATATTTGGTAGGTAATTGTTCCATAATTTTCTGGCAGCCTAAATTATGTGCCCAAGTGAATGTTATTTTGGTTTGATAGAAAAACGAGTAGGTATCTGTAGGCACATAATAGAAGACCTACATAATGCGAAGGTCATTTTAAATTATATTTCATGTATATGCAAGTAAGGTTACATTTATTCAAATAGCAAACAAGTAGGTACATAAATTAGACCATGCATCAAATATAGTTATGCGAAGATAAGGAAGCAATTACCAGATTTTCACGTATTTCACCTCCCGCAGTCGCTAGTGTTTCGGAAGCCATGTCTACTGGATCCTTTTATGATCGCACAATACTAATATCTAATTGTTTTTAGAAAATAAACGCTTCTTGATTTCTTCTTCTTCTTGATTTAGAATGACACAAAATTACCAATAAACTGCAATAAAACGAGAATAAAATCGCACGTAACAAAACCGACCATTGGAGTTTGATCGAAATAAAATTGTGACATTATCTATTTGGAATTGGCAGTGACAGCCAGATAATACATAAAGAGCATGTATGTTTGATTTTTGTTACTGGGGTAAGTTTACGATACTCTCACCCATCGTAAAAAATCCGGCCCGTTCAGAGAATGGGTTATATCGGGTTTTGCGTATAATGCAAACTTGCTTCATGTTATAGATAAGCCCATAAAGTGACTTTTTATATATGAGAAAGCCCGTTCAATTTCAAAACGTAAGCAATTAGCAAATTGAATGGGTAACCATAAGACAATTTGACACCGGTTAAATCGTTCAAAAACCCAATCAAACCCGTTCATACAGATTGTCTACGGTTTATAGGCTAAACATATCCGGGCCCTGGATCCTATCCAACTTGACTTCTTGCTTGCTTGGCTTCTTGCTTGAAATCGTAATAATTCGTGTAATCTGGCATACCGGAGGGTATGCCAGATTACACGCTCATGCTCGGTCTGCTACGACGTCTGTCATCCATACATCACCGTCAGTCCGACCGTCCGACCCGACAGTCTGTCACGTCTGTCATGTCATCAAATCAAACTTTTATTTTCATTAATTGTTAAAATCTTAAATTTAAATCTAGTAAAATAAAATGAGTGATTTTGATAACGCTACAGAGGCCGCCTCTCTTGCTGTACAATTTGATCAGAATGGACAAACTGATAAAGCGGTTGAATGCTACAGAACAGCAGCACGACTGCTGGACAGAATCCGAGATCGATTGCCAACAGAAAAACAGGTGGAAGTTAGGAATAAAGTGCAGGAATACCTAGAAAGAGCTACTACACTCAATGAGCAAAAAGGTATGCCCCTTTAATATTAGAAATTGCGACCTCAATGTTATTTGCAACTTTGTTGTTGATAACTTTTTTTTCTGTTTGTATGACTCATAAAATTAATATTGATATGTAATCGATTATTCGAACATAGCATTAAAGTGTACGATATCATTGTAGCTTAGATTAAAGCATTAACAACTATGTTTACATTGATGAAGAAACAAACTTTGTATTATTATGAATCAGACCACATTGTTTATTATGGTGCCCCACAGGGCACCATAATAAAAAAAGTGGTCTAGGTAGGAAACAACTTACTTAATCATATTGTAGAAAAGTGGTTTAGTTATTTTGGCGGCTAAGCCAGCTGCAGATACAGAAGGGAGGGGGGGGGGGGGGCACTGGGAAATCCTCCCCTGACTGAAGTATTTTCAACATATATGCCATTGCCTTCTATTAAAAGTGATTGGACCATAGACAGAGCACAACAGGCAGAATGCGAGAGAGGGATGCAGCAATGCTACTTCATCATGCAACAGGCACTGGACGCTGACGAGCATGATCAGAAGGATTTAGCGCTACAACTGTACACACAGGCAGTGGAACTGGCTGTCTCAGTAGTGAGTATATATATAAAATATATATGTGTATGATGTCAGTTTTTTTTATCTATCTTATTTTTTTAATAATTATCAACAAAAAAAATAATGATAGTCATGTTTGACCTATATATCAGTTTTGTAGTTTTCTTATTATTTCTAGATTACAGTATTAGCACTAATCTAATCATATCCTATTGTTAACTTATTCTAAAGCTATGTTAAACTCCGTCCCATACTATTCCTTGTTAATAATTGTTTATTGCAGAGAGCAAGTGACACAGAGATGAAAGCGAAGATAAAAAGTTTAGCTGAACAAGCATTGGACAGAGCCGAGGCATTGAAGGGTAGAAAAAGGCTGAGTTCATTGTCGATAAATGAATCACAAAGACCAGGTAAGTAATAATATTAAAGTATATAATCTATGGCAATTACTTTTTTTGTGTTTAAGTATAGTCTAAGAATAACAAAAAGGAGTGAGGTAACCTCCTTTATAGGCACTGTATGTAGGATGACAAGTGTAATGTTACCTACCTGTATATTAGGGTTTAGCAGAAAAGGGAAGATCTTCCAGCCAGGCGGGTGGTATGCCTGGTGGGGCGGCCGCTATGCCCCGACGGTTATTGTCGGGATCTTGTATAGTTATTTGCTCCGAAAATTCTTATAGCGCGATTCAGGATTGTCATGAGCATTGTCTATTGATCCGAATGCGTCTGCAATGCCATCTGTGTAGCTTATAGTGCAGTTGAAGTGGTCGCTACAGGGTATAGCAAAAATAGCGTAACATATTTTAGCAGGTTAATATAAAGTTCATATTAATAATGGTTATCTGTAATTTTTTTTAACCTCAATAACTCAGATATTCGTCATTCGGGGGGCATTACTTAAATACCATAATATTTTTATTTAGAGATATTATAATGCCTTGCACTGTTAGTAATAAAATAAAAAAATACATTCTAGGCATATCTCCAAACAAACCACCATTACAACGTGAGCAAAGCGTACACCTCAAAGTCAGTGGGAAACAGATCTCGTACACCGAAGAAGAGAAAGAAGTCCTACGTACCACGTCAAACATCAACAACAATTGTTTTCTACCGTTCATGGACGTGGATCTGTCAGAGAAGTTCCAGTATGCTATACCGTTTGAGGACAAAGCCAGTAAGCTGAAGTTGTCGAGTAAGCAAGAGAAGGAATTGACGAATCAGTACGATTGTTGGGTGCGGCCTCACGAGATATGCACAGATCCGAAGATGATTGTTGGTGATCACGTTGACTGTTTCAGTATCAAGCAGACTGTAAGTACAATGACTTCAGAATCAGAATATTTTTTATTCACGTAGACCATTAAGTACAGTACTTATGAATCGTCAAAAGTTACAAAACAATATGACTTGATCTGTGAACCTACTTTTTTGGTGTACATTTCTATGCAGCACTATAAAATATTCTGTGTACTGCTAAATATATTGGTAGAGATTGAATGGGTACGATAAGAGACATAACTAGGCAGCCGTCACTAGTTGATCTTACTGCGACAATTACCTGCAGCGCTCGCGCAAGGCAACTTTCAGTTGTGACCGTGAAGGGATCGCAAGAGTTGAGAGTTACGCGATAAAAGAGAAGCGTACGTACTAACCATTTTTAACACGCGTAACACGCAGTGGTGTGCAGTGTAAACTACCACTACATATGCAAAAACTCATGTCGATCCTTTGCTCTATGAAAAATTTAAACAAATCTATCCCACGGGAACCATACATTTTACCGGGATGAAAAGTAGCCTATGTGGTATTCCAGACTATAGTCTATGTCTGTGCCAAATTTCATCCAGATCCGTTCTGCCTTTCTGGCGTGATTGAGTAACAAATATCCATTCATCCAAACTTTCACATTTATAATATTAGTGGGATGACCTAATAGTCTGCCTGAAACATTAGAGTTTTTTTAAATATTTCCAGATAGTATCGGACTGTTCGTTCGTGGCGTCGCTCGCGGTCAGCGCCCTCTATGAGAAGCGCTTCAACAAGAAGATCATCACATCCATTATTTATCCTAAGAACAAAAACAAGACACCGGTTTACAATCCGTTCGGGAAGTACATGGTCAAGTTGCACCTTAATGGCGTTCGAAGGAAGGTCAGTTTTGTTTGGCACCTACACATCTGACATCGGCTTTATAATAAAAAAAAATACACCGTATAGTTAGTACCGTATACCGAGGCACTTAAAATTGTCATTTTCATTTTTTTTCTTAACTCTACAACCGGATCGGAACGCGACCTCAACTGAGAAAATCTCGCGCGAATCTCAGCTCGCTTGTTTTTTTTTTTAATAGCCATATTTAATATTAGTAACAAATTATATTTACCGTTGACATAACAGGCGCACCAGGGCCCCAAGTCTGCTAACACAATCGATTCACAATCGAACAGCAACCGCATAGTAACTGTCACTTTTGACAGATATCCCATGCAATATCTGTCAAAAGTGACAGTTATTATGCGGTTGCTGTTCCATTATTAATCTACTAGCTGTCCCGACGAACTTCGTACCGCCTCAGAATCAAATGTATGAGAAAATGAATTAATTGGTATTCTATGAAAAATTTAAACAAATCTATCCCACGGGAACCATAGCCTATGTGCTATTCCAGACTATAATCTATCTCTGTGCCAAATTTCATCCAGATCCGTTCAGCCATTCTGGCGTGAAAGAGTAACAAACATCCATTCATCCATCCAAACTTTCACATTTATAATATTAGTATAGATTGTGTTAGCAGACTTGGGGTCCAGGAACGCGGTGGTTGCGACTGTCCAATAGTCAGCAGTCGATGTTAATGAATGATGTTCTCAGGTTATAATCGACGATCGACTGCCATACAGTCGATACGGACGACTGCTTTGCTCCTACTCCAGCAATAAGAATGAGTTCTGGGTGTCGCTGCTTGAGAAGGCGTACATGAAGGTCATGGGGGGCTACGACTTTCCAGGATCCAACAGTGTGAGTAATGCTTATACTAAAAATAATAATACCAGCCCTTTTAATGTCCCACTGCTGGGCATGGGCCTCCATCACGCTGGCCCAGTGCGGGTTGGCGGACTGCACACGTCTTTCGAGGGGCTCTCTCAGACATGCAGGTTTCCTCGTGTTTTCCTTCACCGTTTAGCAAGTGATAATCATGGTTGAAAATGAGATTCGCACATGAAATCCAGAAATCCCAGAGGTGCGCGATTGTATCTACATGTGTAAATAGCCAGCTGAAAGCTGACCGCACAACCCCGCGAGGCTGGCTCAGGCGCTCGCACGAGGCATACAGTCGCGGGCACTCGCCTGAACGCTGTTAGCTCGCAAGCAATGCGTGTCCGAGCCAGATTCGCGAGGCTTCGCGGTTAGTCTGCACATGGCCAATGAGTGTCCCTTGCGTGCCTTGTGCCTTGTTTGAGTCGCAGTACTATCCCATTTCCCACGAATCGCACTAATATTATAAATGTGACAGTTTGGATGGATGGATGGATGTTTGTTACTCAATCACGGCTGAACGGATCTTGATGAAATTTGACATAGAGATAGGAATAGCACATATGCCACTTTTTATCCTGGTAAAATGTATGGTCGACATGATTTACAGAAAAGGGCATAGAGGAAAAGGACATATTTTTTAATAGGCGCAGCCACAGATATATAAGAGGAGATATGTTATGAAAGCGGTGGGCTTGCGCTCACGTTTAGCCAAAATTAGGCTAACATAGAGTTTTCGCCGTGAGTCGACTGCAACTGCACGTCGGTATCGGAGCTCTAACTTTTTTTTTTAAATGCCGTGTTATTCCGTGGTTGTGTGCAAAAATACTAGCAATAAAGTGAACTACGCGAAAGATGGAATCTCATTTCACCAGCCAGTATTAAGTATTTTATTTATTCGTCTTTAAAATCATTAAAAACAACAAATAAAAAAATATTTAATGCCTTTATTATGTTATTTTAGTTTTCATGTAGCACAACGACTTTTTTATTTTTGTACAAAATACATGGCTCTTTAAGTACCACCTATGTTCGCTACTGAGTGAATGTACGAGGCAATGGATAGATCGTCTAACGATACTTGGAATAAACTGGTGCGTCGCGTGGTACGGCCGCTGTGTGCGGCGACGACGCAGCACGCACCGAATTATTGGCACGCGTGTGTGTGTGAGACTTCGTATTGGTTGGTTTTATGTAATTGCATGTGTTTTGTGGCGAGTGGTGGGGAACAAAACGGAGACAGCGAGTTCCCATACATTTTGAACCGCACGGCATATCTCTCGTGATCTGTGGGCGCAGCTCTATTTAATCTATCTATCTATCAGCCGATAGACGGCCACAGCTGGGCATAGGTCTCCCCCAATGATTTCCACACATCACGGTCCTCCGCCACTCGTATCCACCGGCTTCCTGCAACGAGTGTGATATCATCGGTCCGTCTCCGTCTTTTGATTCGTGGTCGCTATTCTAGAACCTTTCTGCCCCAACGGCCACTACCCTATGTGCCGCCCACTGCCACTTCAACTTTGAAATTCATTGAGCTATGTCGGTTACTTTAGTTCTATAGTGTAGTTATTTAATATTTGCTTTAACATGGTCCCACAGAATATAGATCTCCACGCGTTAACCGGCTGGATACCGGAGCGGTGCGCCATCCGCGTCGGCGAGGCGGACTTCAACGCGGACGCCTTGTACGAGACCATCCGCTCGCGGCTCGAGCGAGGCGAGGTGCTGGCCACGGCGGCCACGGGCCCGCTGCCCGACGCCGAGGCCGAGAGGACCGGCCTCGTCGCCACGCACGCCTATGCCGTACTCGACGTTAGACTTGCTGAGGTGGATCATTTAAATAACAATTATAATAAGGCTAATATAACATTGAAATTATCAAAACAGGGAGTCTACGTGTTGGGTCAATATCCCCGCGCAAGCCTTCCATAGATCCGGGTATAGCCCGTGTGGTGAGAGACATAGATAATAATTCTAAATAATAAATAATAATAATAATGAAGACGAACACTTCTTATTGCCAATTGAGATGACGTAAGTTCCCCCCAGGGTGTGAAACTGCTGAAGCTCAAGAACCCCTGGTCCCACCTGCGCTGGCGCGGGAACTACTCGGAGCTGGACTTGGCGCACTGGACTCCAAGTCTCCGCGCTGTCCTCCACTACGACCCCGACAGCGCCGCGCAGTACGACAACGGAGTCTTCTGGATCGACTACGCGAGCATTCTCAAGTTCTTCGACGTCTTCTACTTGAATTGGAACCCTGAACTGTTTAAATTCACTTATTGCATACATCAGTGAGTATTGAATAGTAATAATACCAGCCCTTTTTAATGTCACGGGCCTCCCCTCTATGCGAGGGGGATTAGGCCATAGTCCACCACGCTGGCCCAGTGCGGGTTGGCGGACTTCGCACATCTTTCGAGGGATTCTCTCAGACGTGCAGGTTTCCTCACGATGTTTTCCTTCACCGTTTAGCAAGTGATAATCGTGGTTGAAAATGAGATTCGCACATGAAATCCCGAAATCTCAGAGGTGCGGCCGGGATTTGATTTTGAACGCTTGTCTCGTTACCAAGACAAGCGTTCTACCATCTTGGCTATCGCTGCCTTATTTGCCTGAGTATTGAAATTGATAATAATATCTCAAAGAGCTTCGAACATTTTTGCATGGAAGCTGGCAGATATACATACATTTTGCTTTATTTTTCAATTTAAAGATTAAAGCAGTATACAGAATGATCCGGAATGGATATATTAAGCCTTGATCCTATGCTCCTTTAGCGCATTTGTAATTTTATCGTCGGGATCTTGTATATATATTGCGTTCTACGAAAACTCTCATAGCGCGTTTCAGGATTGTATGAAGAATTTTCAATTGTTATGAATGTCTTTCTGCAGCGCCATCTGTGTATAAAAGTATTACACAGAAAGGTCACATTGGGTTTTAAACAACATTTGGTTCTCGGACTTTTTGGCGGGAAACTAAAAAGTCATGGCGTCAGTTGAGATTTAATTTCTGAAACTAGTGTTCCTGCGAGTTATAGTGAGTGATATAACTGGAATATTAACCATTTTGGGTTCGGTAAAGTGCACGAGTGTAGGTAATTGAAACAGAGTGACGAAAGTTGTCTTTTCAGTTTCTCACAAAAAATCCATAAAAAATATTTAAGTAAAGTATCCATCATTTTACTGATTGAGGGATGGGGGGGTATTTTACTTGGGCCTAGCGTTTGGGTCGGTGCATTTGCTCGAAAACTGAAATAATTTATATTACTTGACACTGGCAAAATACCTATGGTGATGCCAAATTAAAAAAAAACATTTGGATCTCAACAAAATGTCAATTGCAATTTTTAGTGAGCAAATTTTTTTTTATAAATTCTCATCGAACTTCTAATTCCACATGATGATTACAAATGAGATAAAAAAGCGCAGGAACGGTTGGTATACGATGATAGGAAATTCTCGATTATCATTTCGATATCGATTGCGAATGAACGCGTGACTCTTTTTTTTTTCAGAAAATGGGACGCCGGTACCGGTCCGGCCAAGGACGCGTACAACATCGGCGAGAACCCGCAGTTCTCGCTGCACGTGCAGGGCCGCGGCGCCGTGTGGCTGCTGCTGACCCGGCACATCACGCAGATACACGACTTCCGCGACAACAAGGAGTACATCACGCTGCTGGTCTACAAGAACGGACGCCGGGTCTATTACCCGTGTGAGTTAATAATAATAAATAAATATCGCCATACGAACACACCAACTATACGGTCCCACACTAAGCAACGCTTGTGTTATGGGTACCGTACAATGGACTGAGGGCGAACTCAGTATATAATACTTATATAGATATTAAACATCCATGACTCGGGTACAAAAATTCGTGCTGATTACACAAAGCTTGTGTCCCTACCAGGATTGGCCGTCAGTTTGATGACAGACAAAATAATAAGCCGTGCCTACATTGTTAGGCCGTTCCTACATTGTTAGGCCGTTCCTACATTGTTAGGCCGTTCCTACATTGTTAGGCCGTTCCTACATTGTTAGGCCGTTCCTACATTGTTAGGCCGTTCCTACATTGTTAGGCCGTTCCTACATTGTTAGGCCGTTCCTACATTGTTAGGCCGTTCCTACATTGTTAGGCCGTTCCTACATTGTTAGGCCGTTCCTACATTGTTAGGCCGTTCCTACATTGTTAGGCCGTTCCTACATTGTTAGGCCGTTCCTACATTGTTAGGCCGTTCCTACATTGTTAGGCCGTTCCTACATTGTTAGGCCGTTCCTACATTGTTAGGCCGTTCCTACGTTGTTAGATCGTTCCTACATTGTTAGGCCGTTCCTACGTTGTTAGATCGTTCCTACATGGTTAGGCCGTTCCTACATTGTTAGGCCGTTCCTACGTTGTTAGATCGTTCCTACATTGTTAGATCGTTCCTACATTGTTAGGCCGTTCCTACATTGTTAGGCCGTTCCTACATTGTTAGGCCGTTCCTACATTGTTAGGCCGTTCCTACATTGTTAGGCCGTTCCTACATTGTTAGGCCGTTCCTACATTGTTAGGCCGTTCCTACATTGTTAGGCCGTTCCTACATTGTTAGGCCGTTCCTACGTTGTTAGATCGTTCCTACATGGTTAGGCCGTTCCTACATTGTTAGGCCGTTCCTACGTTGTTAGATCGTTCCTACATGGTTAGGCCGTTCCTACATTGTTAGGCCGTTCCTACATTGTTAGGCCGTTCCTACATTGTTAGGCCGTTCCTACATTGTTAGGCCGTTCCTACATTGTTAGGCCGTTCCTACGTTGTTAGATCGTTCCTACATGGTTAGGCCGTTCCTACGTTGTTAGATCGTTCCTACATGGTTAGGCCGTTCCTACATTGTTAGGCCGTTCCTACGTTGTTAGATCGTTCCTACATGGTTAGGCCGTTCCTACATTGTTAGGCCGTTCCTACATTGTTAGGCCGTTCCTACATTGTTAGGCCGTTCCTACATTGTTAGGCCGTTCCTACATTGTTAGGCCGTTCCTACATTGTTAGATCGTTCCTACGTTGTTAGATCGTTCCTACATGGTTAGGCCGTTCCTACTTTCTTCTCACACACCCATAACAATGTACTGCTCAAAAAAAGTCGAAGATCTTTTTAAAAAGAACAACCATGGAGTTTCTTGCCCGTTCTTCTTCATAGGAACGGCATTCCGAACGGGTGGTAAAGTTGTAGCTAAGCGTTTTGTAACTATTTTGACGATTCATAAAAAATTGAATAAAAAATATTCTGATTCTGATTCTGAATATTGTAATAATTGTACCGTCATGTATGTAACTATCATGTAGGTAAAGTCGACCAAGAAACTCCTTTATCACCTTAAGGTTGAATTTCATTTGCACATCGTAGAATCGCAAGGCCTATTTTGGTCATTGGTCATTTATTTGAACTAAGAACATGTCAAATATGAACCTTAGTAGATTATTTATTTACCACGAGTTTTTGACAAAACTGATAAACCACTATCATAGCCGACCTTTAATTTCTGAATAGGCTGTGAAGCAATTTGAGCTGGCGAGATACGCTAATATGTTAAATCAATTTGCCAGACGATCCGGAACCCTACATCGACGGCATAAGGATCAACAGTCCGCATTACTTGTGCAAGATTATCGTCGGCGAAGGTGGCTGCGATAAATACACGTTGGTTGTATCGCAGTACGAGAAAAGTCGAACTATATTCTACACTTTAAGGGCGTACGCGACGTGTCCGTTCAGCCTCAACAAGTTGGAACCTTATCCGTATACTAGAACTGTAAGTATACGCCATCTTCACGACTGTCATTTAGGAAAGGGTAGGCAGAGGTGTACTGACCGTGTACCCATACGACCGACCTGGACCCCAAGTCTGCTAACACAATCGATTCATAATCTTACAGCAACTGCATAGTAACTGTCTTATAAGTCTAGTCTTAGAAGATAGATAAGTTAGAAAGGTTAGCGTTAGCTAATAGGCATCGTGCCTGGTCCTGAAGCAGCTATATTTGAGTCACATTTGAGTATACAGCGGAATCTGTAAGGCGATAGGTCGTGCGTCCGGCTGGATAGATGGCGCTGTTATTATTTGGGCACTGTTTTAGCCTGTGGCTATAAACTACTTTACAACATACGAAAAATATGTTGCTCATTGGTAAATGCTAAACATTTCTAACCTCTGACGCACGCGACGCGTTGTTATATGTTTGAGGTATATATTTGTCTGTCTGTCTTTCTGTGTGCCTGTTTGTGGCATCGTAGCACCTAAACGCGTGGACCGATTTCAATGCAGTTTTTTTTATTGGCAAGCTGGTAAGATTTACTATTACCGCCGATGCTGAATATGACACGAGACTCATTCATTATTATTGTCACTAGCTTAGGGGTGAATGGACCGCTCGCACAGCGGGTGGCTGCGAGAACCATCGTCAAACGTATCCGAACAACCCTAAGTTCACGATCACGGTGCCTGATGGGCGGGTGCCGTGCTGCCTGGTGGTGGAGCTGAAGGGCCCCAAGCAGTACCAGCTGGGGGTCGACGCCCGAGTCGACTCGCTGGACGACCCCAGCGTCACTGCGCCCTTCTTGAAGGAGACCTCTGGACCTTATAGGTGCGGATAAAACTTCTATACCTCATTAGCGCAGTTATTAGTGCCCTGCTTTTTGTGCAGAGGGTTCCGGGTTCGAATCCTGGTACGGACAAACTTTGTGTGTTGAGCACGAATGTTTGTACCTTTTTTTTTGTTTTCGCTGGGAAACGAATGTTTGTTCTGAGTCATGGATGTTTAATATTATATAAGTATTATATACTGGAATTACCCTCAGTACCCGTGACATGCATTGCTTAGTGTGGAACCATAATATAGTTGCTTTGTTGGTCGTGAAGAAGTTAATTATATCATGAAATCTACAGAGTACCCTCAGGGTGAGGAAGAACACTAGCTAGCTACTATACAGGGTGTAACAAAAATATGAAATAACATTTCAGGGATGAATGTACTCATAAAAACCAAACGAGTTTGCTTCAAGGTACATACTTCGACTCAAAATATAAAAAAAAATACAAACGGCCTTAAAAAGAAAATGGTATCAAGACGCGCCACCACACAATGAAAAAATCCCCTCGACTACATCACACTAATATTATGAATGTGAAAGTTTGGATGGATGGATGGTTGTTACTCAATCACGACAGAACGGCTGAACGGATCTGGATGAAATTTGGCACAGAGATAGATTATAGTCTGGAATAGCACATAGGCTACTTTTTATCCCGGTAAAAAGGACATACTTTTTAATCGCGGGTAACACCGCGGGGCGCATCTAGTTCATTCATAATTTTCTTACAACCTGTATATTTGGTGTTCCGTACTTCCAATGTAACCACTACTCCCCCAGGCCGGGCTTCGTGGTGCTGGAACTGCGCCAGCTGCCGGCGGGCCGCTACATCCTCACCGTGTCCACCTTCCTCCCCGGGCAGGAGGGGCCCTTCATCCTGGAACTGCGTTCCTCGTGCCAGCTGGCATGCGAGGCGCGCAACTAGAGACCGGTCGGCAGGAGAGTTCAGCACATTAGGTATTAACCTCGGATGAATTATACACTGGATAGAACTAAAGGCTGATTTAGAAAAGAATACTAAGCCGTGCAGTGATAGCCAAGTTGGTAGAACGCTCGCCTCGGTAACGAGGATCGCAGGTTCAAACCCCCCGGTTTGCACCTCTGGGATTTATGGATTTCATGTGCGTATCTCATTTTCAACCATGATTATCACATGCTAAACGGTGAAGGAAAACATCGTGAGGAAAACTGCATATCTGAGAACCCCTCGGAAGATGTGTGAAGTCCGCCAACCCGCACTGGGCCAGCATGGTGGACTATGGCCTAATCCCCCTCGAACTGAGGGGAGGCCTCAGACATCCTCACGATGTTTTACTTCACCGTTTAGCGAGTGATAATCATGGTTGAAAATGGGATTCGTAGATTTTATTATATTATGATTGCATTTGTGTATTGACACACATTTGAATCTGTGAGCCGAGCCAGTGTAATAATTGATCCGAGGTATATATATAGTCATCTTTCTATATTGCTAAGTTATATTGTTGATATTTTATATAATTATATTAATGACTAAGTTAGGTAGTGCATTTTGCTCTGCAACATATAAAGATGATTAAAAAAATATCAAACAATTAAATTATTGATCAATATGAAATTGTGTTAAAATCGATTAGAATATGAGTATCGTTTATTTTTAAGTTTTTAATGTTTTGTAAGAAATCTCAAGCTATGAATTTAATTGTGATTTTGACAATAATTTAACATACTAGTAAAATCTGTGACTGTAGGATTAAAAAAAAATGTATAAGAGCGCGCGCACACGATGCAAAAACCACACGCGAGACAAATGTAAGTAATTTAGTATGACATTATTATCTCGTATAAATATACAAATACATGGGCACTCTTTTCTTTCACATTCGTATCCGCCACATATGTATGGTACACCTATAAAAGGGGAAAACAATTTTAAACAAAAAACTTTACAACAATCGCACTAATTTTATAAATGTGAAAGTTTGGATGGATGGATGTTTGTTACTCAATCACGCCAGAACGGCTGAACGGATCTGGATGAAATTTGGCACAGAGATAGTTTATAGTCTGGAATAGCACATAGGCTACTTTTTATGCCGGTAAAAAGGACATACTTTTTAATCGCGGGTAACACCGCGGGGCGCAGCTAGTCAGTAATAATAAAATAAATATTCATTACGCGCACACATGCAAAAAAATATACAAATTCTTGAAAAAATTAGTAAACTGATCCGCGACTCATTATTCCTCTTTTATTTTAACCAAGTAATCATACAAGCCATTTTGGTATTATTAAGTTATATCCCCAACGACGGGTGGTTCCATAATGTTCCATTTGTGTCAATTCAACGAGTATTCTTTATTCTAAGTGCTTGATCGTTGTTCGCATAATCATGTTTATGTGACAATCGTTTTTTGTTACGAAGAATTTTTATATTTGTTTGGTTTAATTCTTAGGTTTTTTTTTTCAGGGATGTTCGTTTTATACGCGATAATAATCTCGTGTGTCGATATTTCAATATTCACAACATTAGATTTTTGTGCCGTATCGTGTGTGCTCGCCCTAATAAAGCTGATAACACACCGAAAAGCTCTCTACAAATGCATCTAGACGATATTTAAAGTTTTAAATTTCAAATTATTATTTTTATCGCAATAGTTGGATTTTGTATTAATTTAGTTTAACTTTCTGTGAGCTCTGTAGAATTGTTTCGTCATCAGTTTGTGTGTACGTCACTGCATTTAATTAAAGCATTTTCTTTTTAATTTGTAAAATAAAATAAAAAAATATATTTATACATAGTTTTAAATTGATGAAAAAGATGATACTTTAATTGTCTACGAATATTTTTTTATATTATAATATTATCTTCGCTAATTGACGCATAAGGAATGAGCTGACACTTTTTGTAGCTATTTTTTGTATCTACAATACTATCTAGTCACATGGAAGTGTTGATAAAATAAATATTTCCACACTATTTTTTTCGAAATTTTACACAAAATATTTAAGATGCATTTGCACTGGGCGTATATTATTATTAAAGTTTTTAGATATAAGCCCACGGCCTAGAAAAACATTAAGATCTGGCATGAAATCATAATGTAATAGAGCAATGTTTATTTTATGATTATGATTGATTTTAATCTTAGATTACATTAGAAGAGATAAAATTGAGGCCCGACAACATTGTAACACAAATAGTGTGAAATATATTAAGATGTCACCGAGTGATACTGATTTGAAAATATCTATTACATGGCCACGCCTCGGGCCTACTTTTGATTTATCAAAATAAATTCCAATCTTAAGGGCTGAGCCCACATTAAACTGTCGATCGTTCATAAGTTGTGTGTCTCGCATGCATTGACATAGCACCCTGCTGTGATAACCTAGTTATTTATTATTATAATTATATTATCATTATTGCTACTGCTCAGCAGAGGCGTGCCCTTCCTCCATTCCTCTGTCCTGGGCCCCAAGTCTGCTAACACAATCGATTCATAATCGAACAGCAGCCGCATAGTAACTGTCAGATTTGACAGATATTGTATATCTGCCAAAAGATGCAGCAGATAGCCTGGGCTATAATAGCCCATTCCGTAGGCACGATTTCATTCCGTTCACCCTTTTGGGCCTTCTGTGAGGTCGTTTGGCACTTCTAGGACTCCACTCTGTGGTTATTTTTGTCTATTGCTCTGTCCATGCGGCTGAATTGACCATCCAATTCAAATTTCAGTCTGGTGGTATTTAGCCCATTGTCACAAAGTTTAGCGCACCAATAGTATTTTTGATTTGGTCTGTGATCTTGACTCGCCTCGATTGTGGGCTTCTAAACCCTGAGTCTATTACATGCGGTCAGAGGGAAATTTCCCTTCATAAACTTAATGGACCACTACCTACTGCAGACATTATCTATATATGTTGTTTATATGTCTATAATCTAGAACTAAATCAAATTGTAATATAAAATAATGTTATAAAATAAATTTCTTTATATGGGATGTTAATAAAGTATTTTAATATTTATGAGTGTTTTATTTGCGGAGTAGCGATAGAGAATCTTTGGATTTTTTTAATATCGCGTATAACCGTAAACGTGATATTATATTATCATATATATTGTATCTATGACATATATGTATGACGTCATATTTATGTGACGCTATACTAAGCGTTGAACTTGCGCTTCTTTAGTTCGTAAATGTTTATTTGAAGTCTTAAATTGTCATTATGTGGAGAACAAATTATTTGATTAAATCGATATATCGGAATTCTGACTTCAGATAATGATTAAAAATGCTCTAATAAAGGTTCAAAGCTTAGTATACTCTTTCTGAACCTACCCGCCTCAATTTCCAGCAACACGTACCTACGATTCAATCCAGACTTACTAGGTATTCTAAGATATATAGGTAAATAATCCTTCGTAGGCATTATTCTAGTGATTTTCACTAGAAGTGAAGACGCCTTTATTGTAATGTGTTTGTGATGGAATCGAACGAGGACAGTAGTAATATAAATGGTAAATCAAATACTCGTTAGGCGCTACGACGGGTACTAGATATAGACCTTATGCCTTTGGGATAGGGGCCTGCTTATAACGTCTACGTTGCTTTACTTAGGTACTGCGATCAAGAGGGTGGTATAATTTATAAGCTACGACGAATTTTCTATTAGATATTTGTATGGAATATCTACTAGACGGTTAACCATACAAAGTGCTGGACTAACACATTTTAAAATGTGTAATAGGTTTGACTAAATCTATTAGGCCTGCTACCTTATCAATTATGGTCTACAGGTGGACCCCTTATGGTCATAGCGTGATATTGTTCCAACTTATTTTTTCGAGTGTAACCTAATTTAGATGTCAATGCGCAGATCACAATAGAGGTACAGTACGACATTTTGGGGGTAGTCCTCGAATTTTGTTTTATTTTGTGAAAAATGTGTTTCTTTGAAATATAATGTGTAATTTTGGTGGAATATTAACCATTATGTGTTCATAAACGTGCACGAGTGGGAGAAAAAAAAAAGTGAAACATGACTTTTCCAGTTCTCCCAAAACGTCCGGTAATTTGTCAATAAAGTATCCTCAACTTTACTGATAGGGGAGTGGGGGGTGTTATTAGACCTAGTCTATGGATTGGGCCTGCATAGAAACTCCCAAAAATAAACATTCCACTTGACGTTGGCTAAATACCTACCCAAAGGCGGGTGAGGCCAAATAAAAAAAAAAGGTACGTTACCTATTATTATTTTTGTTCTATAATTTAATTTTTGCATTTTGATAGAAAGCAGTGATAGCCAAGTTGGTAGGACGCTTGCCTCGCTGGCTCGCACCTCTGGGATTTCTGGATTTCATGTGCGAATCTCATTTCCAACCACGATTATCTATTGCTAAACGGTGATGGAAAACATCGTGAGGAAACCTGCATATCTGAGAGAACCCCTCGAAAGATGTGTGAAGTCTGTCTGAAGTGGACTATGGCCTAATCCCCCTTGAATTGAGGGGAGGTCCGTGCCTAGCAGTGGGACATTAAAAAAGGGATGATATTATTATTTATATATATTTTGATAGAAATTCAAGTTGCATTATGGTCTCTCTATGCCTTGTACGAGTACCCTCTATTACTTGTACCCCACTCTCAACGTAAATGTTTTATAAGGGTGCGCTTCAAAATTTAATTTAGCTCCATGTGTGCCATTCCTCGTTGTTTTCCTAGGGCCCATGTCAATGCTGAGGGGGAGGCTGGCACTTATCTCTTGTCAAATTGAGCTCGGAATACCTCTTTTCGCGTCTTATTCAGACCGTATAAATCATTATCCTTGTTTACTTATACAATAGCTTTTGTCCGTGGCTTTGCTCGTACGACCATCAACTTTGTTTTGCAGCTCGACTGTTCATATAAGTACGTTCTTATATAAAATAAGATATCCTATAATGAAAACCCCATTAAAATCAGTCCTGTATTCATCGTTAATGCTTGAACGAATATTCACTAAGAAAATAGTTATCAGAACATTTGTTTTTGATTCAGGGAAGTCCGAATAGCGTGTTGAATTTTTTTTAATATATTTTAATGTACAGACATACTAAATAGCTAGAGTTTTATAATAGAAAACAGATGAATAAAAAAGGCTTTTAGGGATTCTAATCAATTATGAACATACCTACTCTATAGTAGATAGCTTTAAAGTTACTATAATAGGTAAAGGCGTCGTCTGAACGTAAGTATGTATATTATAATAAGCAGCTTCCCTATAGCCGGGTATGGAATTTCAATGAAAATACCGGGATTTGATGTAGGATTACATCACGTTCCGGTTTCATCCATCACGCTTGTATTACTTATTGGGATGTATTACTGGGTGAATAGCTGCTCTGGAAATGTGTTCCAGATGTATGTGATAGGTTTCTGTTTGTTATGATAATGCACTAGCTCGGTAACAGTGCGGCTGATAATTACCTACAATGTTATAAATAATGGTAAAAGCTTTGCTTTATGTAGGTATAGTAGGTATGTATGTACACACCAATACCTACGTACGCATTAAAGACATTTATCATGTAGGTACCTACACAAAAGCACTGATGGCCAAGTTACTAGTGATCCTGGATTCCGTGCCGAGGGTCCGGGTACGAATCCTGGTAGGGACAAACTTTGTGTGATGAACACGAATGTTTGTACCCAAGTCATGGATGTATATACTGGGTTCGCCCTCAGTCCATTGTACGGTACCCATAATACAAGCGTTGCTTAGTGTGGGACCGTATAGGTTCGTCTGGCGATATTTATATTTAATGCTTAGGTTAACGATTAATGTAATTACTACAAATACTCCAACGTATAAACTAATTAATGTATTCAGAGGACCTAACGTACGGAATGAGCTACATTCGGTTAGCAATTCATTTTCGCGTCACTCCCTAGAGAACCGAGCACAATCGCTGATCAAATATTAAATAGTGCAAGTCTGAGATACAGAGCCACGGCGAACGCGGTGTGTGCGAACACCGCGAGTTTACTTGTATTGCAATTCTACAATTATTGGCTATACAACAGTGACAGCAACAGTGACAGTAGAATTTCCGTGATGCCCCAACAAACAGACATGACATAAAAACACTTGTTTGGGTTTAGTGACGGCCAAATGGACTATTGCAGCCTTTCCCAAAGTGGCCGACAACGCCCCCTTGTGGGCGCTGCAGGCCTAAAAGGGGGCGGTAAGAGACCCAGAAAAACGGGGGCGTTGTGTAGAGGCTTACAATAATTAATTTAATTTGAAGTTACGAGTATAGTGGTTTTTAGGTAGGTGAAAAAGTGGGGGCGCTAAAAAATAATTTATTCTCAAAGTGGGCAGAAGATAAAATAAGTTTGGCGACCCCTGGACTATTGCATTAATTTGTTTTTAAATATCTTTAATGTACTACATACAGCCCGGTTTGAATCCTGGTCAGTACAAACTTTGTGTGATGAACACAAATGTTTGTACTTAAGTCATGGATGTTTAATATCTATATAAGTATTATGTACTGGGTTCGCCACTGGGTATAGTTGGTGTGTTCGTCTGGAGATACTATTATATGTTTTATAATACCTTATATCGATATCAGGGAATGATTCTGCCCGTCAAACAATTACACTTAGAGACCTTATTAGATGTTCAGTTATACAATTTGTCATAACAGTTGTAATACCATATCGTGAGTTAAAAGAATGAAGGAGTCGTTCTATTATTTTCCTCCATCCGTGAACGCTATTTTACCAAGTTCACATATTAAGCAGTTAACTACCTTCGAGCAGGGAATTGGCACGAAATTAACAGGATCGCGCATCCTTGCAGTATAGAACAACATTGGGTACGTACATAATTTGCTGCACAATTGTTCGCTAGCTTTGTGCTAGCTAGTGTTATAAATTTCTTGTATCTATACGAAATTATGCGCTTTGTTTCGTAACGGGAATAGTTATAGAAATACGACTTGGTAAGTTAGCATACCAAGTAGTCTAACGAATAATTGAGTACCAATAATGTTGGCTTGGGGATGAATTATTCTATTAGATTACATGGAGTTTATTGCTGTGTAACACAGGTTTAATTCAGATTGCTGTCCTGTTAGGTTAGTTTTTAGGTACCATTACGTAACGACTTGCGACAAAAACTGGATTGGAGACGAATACAAGTATCGCCCAGCGTCTAGATAAGATTTTTAAAATCTAGAATAACAAATTAAGTCTCTTTTATACTTATTATAATGAATACAGGTTATAACAATGCATAGTTATAATTATATTATTAGTAGGCACTTCATGTCTCAACTATTTTTTTTACATTCAAACATCAAAATAATTTCGCATTCAATACTCGATACCAACTTAGTACGTTAGGTCTAGTGCGGGATTATTTGTAAACCAACTGTATACTTTAAAGTTTGCGTATTTGTCGCTAGAGGCGCTGTTCAATTTTCTATTCAAAATAACAAATACGTACCCTATGCAGTTTACGTTTTGATTACGAAAACTCTCACACCCGCACCTCAGTACACTCAACGTCTTGAGGATCAGACCGTCTGATTAACATGAAGTCTAGGCCCCGATCCTAGCGGAACGAATGACCCGTCGACTTAGTAGAGGAAGGTCGCCGCGACTTAGGAGGAATTAAACCCCACTGCTCGACCTCTTTGCATAAGACAGGGGGTGTTTTTAAATATATTTTTTAAAGGGAATGGTTCCGTAACCTGCAATATGCCTGCAATTGTAGTAGTTAGTAAATATACCAAGGGCCCTGGGGTGAAAATTATAGACTTCTTGTGATTTATATAATTATAATTTACTAGCTGCGCCCCGCGGTGTTACCCGCGATTAAAAAGTATGTACTTTTTAACGAGATAAAAAGTAGCCCATGTGCTATTCCAGACTATAATCTATCTCTGTGCCAAATTTCATCCAGATCCGTTCAGCCGTACTGGCGTGATTGAGTAACAAACATCCATCCATCCAAACTTTCACATTTATAATCGTTACTGAGATTTAAATACTCAGAACACACAACAACGCGGTACTTTTCAAAACAAACGATGTCAAGGAGGTGCCATAGATAAGAGAGAGAAAACCATAGAGATCATTATGTATAGAGCATGTTGCATAGATCATTGTCCAGCAGTAGCGTTGTATGTCCATAGTGAACTTATAACAGTGGATGCTTTGGGCTGCAGCTTGATATATATACATCATCGCGTCTGCATTCCTCGAAGGGGATGCAATGGGTTTTTTTTTTCTAATATAATAAGAGAAGGTCTATTGCCATACACTCGTCCTCAATGCGATAAGGATTTGGCTCATGGTCCACCATGCTGACGCACTACGGTGATTGATTTACAGGTTGGTGATTTTCGGACAACTTTTTGGGGTCGAGTCACCTTCGTCCGTAGGAGAATTAAGTACCCTCGAGATACCCTACACGTGACCCTGGGTGGTGCCAACCAGGTGACAACTCTACTGGTGGTAGGCTTCGGCCGTGGCTAGTCACCACCCACTGAACAAAGCCATGTCGCCAAGCGGCCTAGCCGTCTTCCGGCATGATGTTCGGTGCTGCCATTCATGGATGGCGGGTCAGATCAGTTGCGCTGCATGTGCCTAGTGAATGTAGCGTCTCTATCTACTGCCGCCTTCCTACCTAGGCAAGTATGCTCCATCGTAGATCTCATCGTCACTTACCATCAGGTGAGATCGAGATCAAATACTTGCCTATAATGTAATAAAAAAAAAAAAAAAAACTGTACAAAGACGTAGTTTACTCACGAAGTTCGCCTCCATCAAACTTGAGAGAGTGATCATTCATTATTGAAAATGAGATTGCAATAAAGCTTGTTCTAGCAAATTTTATTCCGCGGGCCCCCACGTCCCAATCGGGAAGGCGGTTCTTGCCAATATTACAACTGTAAAAAAAATCGGACGTTTTTTTTTTTTATTTACGTTGTAGGTTACGACGGTCCCCCGTTTATTACTTTTGTTAACACCGCCAGATCGTATCGCATTTAAATTTACGCCTTTTCTTCGCTGTATATCCAATGGTAGCCAAGTTGGTAGAACGCTTGCCTTGGTAACGAGGATCGCAGGTTCAAACCTCTGGGATTTCTGGATTTTCATGTGCGATTCTCACTTTCAACCATGTTTATCACTTGCTAAACTTGCTAAAGACGAGGAAACCTGCATGTCTGAGAGAACCCCTCGTAAGACTTGTGAAGTCCGCCAACCCGCACTAGGCCAGCGTGGTGGACTATAGCCCAATCCCTCTCGCATTGAGGGGAGGCCCGTGCCCAACAGTGGGACATTAAAAGGGCTCGTAATATATCCAATGATATCTGGCGTAATTTCTAGGAACGTTGTATTGGATTTTTGTCAAGTGTGTAGCGTGCGTGTATGTGATATGTTTATAGTTTAAACTGTCGATTTCAACGCGGTATTTTTTTGGTAGTATTGTCATCTCTTCTTTCAGGTTGGAATTCGGCAATAAATTAGAGACATTTTTGCGACGGTCACGTTCTTGCTTGCTTACAAAGGTCTCTAATTGTACCTACGGTTAGTATACGTCAGCCTTTCCCAAAGCGGGCGATAAAGCCCCATGTGGGCGCTGCAGGCCTAAAGGAGGGCGATAAGAGACCCAGACAAAAGTGGGGGCGTTGTGTAGAGGCTTACAATAATTAATTTAATTTGAAGTTATAGTGGTTTTTAAGTAGGTGAAAAAATGGGGGCGCTAAAAAATATTCATTCTCAAAGTGGGCAGTAGACAAATAAGTTTGGGAACCCCTGGTATACGTACTGAAAAACCTCCCTAAAGGATGTTACAGTATTATTTCCACTAAACTCACCAATTAATCAAATCACTTAATTAATTTACAAAGCGAACGCGGAACTCGCCATCCATCACTTGTAATAACAAGGTACTTACCAAAATAATGTCTCATTCCGCTTCAGTGGGATTTGATTAGATTTTAATTACCTATACCTAGTTGTTTGCAGTGAGTCAGCTGAAGTTTGAACGGGGCGTTAAAAGTTTTTTGAACAACTTTTTTACGGTACCAGGCATGTGGTCGATCGTAACTTAGTTTTTTTATTCATAATTAGTCCCCATATAAGGGCGGATTTTCAAAAAAATCCTCCTTAGTGCACCTTTTAGGGTACTGGAAGTATATACGATTCAAATTTCAAATATCTCATACCTCATACCTCAGACCCCCATAGCCAAATTACTTTAAAAATCCTATCTCTAGTTTTTGTATCAATTCAAAATAATAATTTCATCTTATATGAGTTTGTGCACGCTTATCAACTTATTTAGTTTTTAAAAGTACAAAAACGATACATCCTACTAAAATATTAGTCATTCTTATAACAAGTTGGTACAACTTACACAGTATCTTGGAAGTTTCAAATAAGAAATTGTGTTAATGAATAGGGGTCGATTTTTAGCCCTCGTCGACCCCCAAAATCAGTTTTCGTTTATGTCGACCGCTGGGAATCACTGGTCTAAGGAAACAGAGGCAGCTTCTCGAGGCCTTTCGGTTGGCCAGTACGCGGCTAATGACGTAACCAGTAATTAAAGGTTTTGTTGGTAGTGCCATTACTGAATTACTCAATGTACCCCGCGAACCGCAGACGTAAATATTAATAGAAATTCCAGGAACACTCCTTCGCTTGATTAATACAAGCAACTGATTAATACAGCCTTATTAAAAGACAACGCCACATAATTTAGGACTCTATCTCTGTTTATTTTGAGTCGAGAGCCGCTCAATTCAGAATAACGATAGTTTCTCGTCCCGCGCGATCGGTAGCGGCTGTACGTATATCTAAAACATTATTTAGTCGAAATGCTTCAGTGGAAATAGCTTTCGCAATCACATTAATGGATGTACCTACTGAACACGGAGGAGATAAACGGTAGTTCCATCGAAGCTTAGGTTGACACTGTGAGTATTTTCATGAAGAGCTATTTAATACACAATTCAGACCAATGTCATGATATAAAAGACTTTCTCGGAAAAATAATATAGCTTAAAATCCATTGACGGAATCGGTGTATAGATTCTGCCAATCGATGGTAGGCTATATTATTTTTCCGAGAAAGTCCTGTGGGCTTACGAAACATTCTTTAGCCGATTTAAGTATATGATGGATGTGGGATATACAGGGTGTCGGTGGCTAGTTAACGAAAACTAATACTATGGATTCGTCTAATAATTCTGAGCCCACCCCATCCCCCAGTTGCAACTTTCCGTCGATCTTTTCATGACATTTTTTCTGATCTTTTTAAATTGATTTTAGTATGAAATCATTATAGAAGTCTATCTCAACGTGATTTTTAATTTAAAAAACTTTTATTAGTATTTTAGACCTAAAACCGAAATGTAAATCAAAACTCGATACGCTCGAGCGCGCTCGTTACTTGCACGCGTCGGGTATCGCGCGGAGCGTTGTGTTATGATCACGTTGTTTACGATACATTGCACGCTCAAAAATTACAACATTTGTAACCCATGACTTTCGATATAACTGATTTTTATAATTTTGTTATAGACATTAAGTGTTACCATTACCCAAAGTTTTCGTTATCATGCCCCTTACACCCTGTATATGTTATTTATGCCCATATCGTAAGGATTTTTATGGATTTCGCTGTCACCGTGTCTAATTTAAACGTAAATATTATCGACACAAAGCATTGTTTATTTTGGGACCAAAATATAGTGTTTTCGTATGGCGATATTTATTTATAAAAATGTTTAACCGTAAATTCACGGCAAGCCTTACCTTGCATACTAAATATGGATTTACACCAGAGCTATGCCACTAATCCGGGCCCCAAGTCTGCTAACGCAATCGATTCATAATCGAACAGCGATGGCATAGTAACTGTCACTTTTGACAGATATTGTATGGGATATGTGATGGAAAAGGGCTTAGCTCAGGCAGATTTTTGTACATAAAATGCAAGCCAGAGATGTCTGGTCCAGACTACGATACACCGCTTCTTCGCTCAGGTTTTGTGCAAGGACTCGCTTAGGTTTACAGCTCTACTCTATCACATTGTTGGGTGATAGAGTAGAGTTCCTTGAAAGCTAGGAAGAAATAGCTGAGTGGACACTTAACCTATCTTTTACAGCTCCGGTGAAAATCCACTCCTAACTCCTCGTAACCTTCCCGCTGACTGGCGCGATACGATGTAAATACACCTTTAGGTGAATATGTAAACAGGTATCAGGTAATAGGTAAATGATTTATCCACAATATTACCACATATTGTTAGGGTTGACACATAAATATGTATTATAACTTCTACATACAAAACTAGCAAATTTATTCATCCCCAAAAAGTTTCGGCTAGCGTGCCTATGTAATCTACATAATTATTATATCCTTTACAAACACCACCCGGCCGAGGACGGAATATTTAAGTCATATCGTTGCCAAGGCAGGCGTTTTTAAGTGTATTGCCTCGGAGAGACAGCCCTGTGGGTGTGAGGAAATCCCTTACATAATACGATTATGATAGAGTCGGGCTACGTGAAATAATTGTTAAAATAACAGATTTATGTCAGAGGTACTGTTTCGCACACATATGGTGCTAATGAGGTCCCAACGTAGGGGGCGGGATTAATCTGAGGGCATTATCGTGGCCTAACCTGAGCGAAAATACACCTTTTTCTCGAAGCAACTAAGGCCACTTTCAAAGCTCCTGTCACTTTGTTATGGATCCAAGTGAGAGCCTGAAATTTTGTGTTACCGATAAACTCCTCCATTTCATGTTTTTATCTAAGTTTTATTTATATATTAAGTAGGTAATTTATTATAAACATACAATCAACATTGAGTAATTTATTGATTCAATACGTAACCCTGCAGGAGACCTCACAACTTTTTATGACGATAGAGTTTTCGTTCATTTTATATAAAACGATTTTGACAGGATAGTTCTTCTTTCCGTCTTCAAGAAATGAGATACGACGAAATAAAATCGATATGATTATGGCTCACCCACGCGCGTATTTTGCCAATGTCAAGTAATTAATAGCAATAACACATTATAAATTAAATATTGGATGTGACATGGTGATTGGTAAATATACCATGGGCTCTGGGGTGGAAATTATAGACTGCTTTTGGTTTATGTAATCATAATTTTATTTAATACTCAGAACACTTTTTAGAACAAAGAATGTCAAGGAGGCGCCATAGAGAAGAGAGAGAAAACCATAGAGAACATTATATAGAGCATTTTTCATAGATTATTGTTGTGATATGAAAATGGCGTGTCGACAGGATAGTTAAGTAAGGTTCATCATTATGTCATTCACTACGCAACAGACACTAATAAAAAACATTTCAGATTATTATAAATATGTACTGTGGTTGACATTACGTGTCGCTACCACGAGCCAATGAGAGAGTCGCGGCTTGACAAAGGCGCGAGAAACACAGCTCGTAATCTACTTACACACACAATTCGCCGGAGTCGAAAGGGTTGAGAAGCTCACTGAACAGCACTCTAATGCGTGATAAGTGTGTCAATCTTATACAGCTTCAGTGACGGTTAAATTGTGGGAGCATTACACAGGGTGATTTCGAAATGGTATACTAACCATTAAACTTGCGGTTATTTAGCGCGTTTGTAATCATTATGCGAGATCATAATTTCGATATATCGATTAATTATATTTACGCGAATACTACACATTGGAATAAAACTAATCTTACGGATTTTATTCCGTTTATTATTAGTTTTTTATCTTCACGACGTTTCAGCTGCTTTACAGCAACCATGGTCACGGGAGGACTGAGGAACGTAAAAAAAGAATAATAAACGCGATAAAATCCGTAAGATTTGCTTTATTTCAATCGAAATATCGATTTAAAAAAATGTTCCCACCAAAATGAGGATTGTATTTTTGTGGAAATAATGTTGTTTTTTAATTGATTGATTGATAAAGTTCGAAAAAAATATTCAAATAATACTATTAATACGATTTTTAATTTGGTCGCAGCGTGCCGTGCGTTCGAAAAAACGCTAAAGTCGTTTATATGCGATTGTCAGTAATCGAATTAAAATTTATTGGGCCCACAAATTGATTGCAAATCGGTGCGAGGTTAAAATTGCTTTTATAAATTTAATTTCATACGGTTTTTGTGGACGTATGGTTGTATAAGGTATAACAAAAATAATGTAAAATAATTTCAGGGTTGCACGAGTAGATCGTAACGATCACATTGCTGTATTAAAAACAAGTGTAATCGAAGTTGTTTTTTAAAGGAGGCGAACCAGTTGCTTCCCACCGCGCACTTAGTATTGTGGTGCTATTATAAAATGTCTAACAATTTGATTTATTTCTTTGGCCTCTCATTCTCCAAAGGCCTTTTAAGGGCTTGTTGTGGACAGACATCACATGGTGTGTTTTATATTCTACACGTAAGGCGATTAATTATTTATGAAATATCAATGGCACTGGTCTCTCATTCATGATTAGAGGTTTTTAACTCCCTGTAAAATTATGTGTTTTTTTCTCACAACACATTAGGCTAAAATGCTCGGACAGTAAGCAAGAAACAAGTAGCAATTGCCTTCGTGTAAGCCGATCGGCAACACAGTAACAAGTGTTCGGAATAGATTTGCATACATATCCAAGTTAGCCACTTGTTACTTGCGTAAGGACACTACACAAATTACTTGATTGAAAAAGCTATTCTTCTCATGGCCGTAAAGAATGGGCAAGAAGATATTATAACTGGCAAATTAATTTGTGGACATTCCTTTTTTTTAATAATAATAGTACCAGCCCTTTTAATCTCCCACTATTGGGTACGGGCCTCCCCTCAATGCGAGGGGGATTAGGCTATAGTCCACCACGCTGGCCCAGTGCGTGTTGGCGGCCTTCACACGTCTTTCGAAGGATTCTCTCAGACATGCAGGTTTCCTCACGATGTTTTCCTTCACCGTTCCTTTTTTAAATACCCAATAATATTAAGTACTTATTGGATTAACTGCAGTGGTATTTTGTGCAATGAACACCTTAATCAATCGCAGGTTCGGCCGGCACAGCAACAAAGGGCAATTTGTCTTGTTAACAAATTGCTGGAATCAAATCCCCGAGGCCGGATTAGCTGATGTATTTTGGTGGTACGAGGAACAATTTGTAGCTTGCCGTAATTGTGATTGGATTTGATTGTTGTTAAGTACACGTGCACTAGGTAAGGATTGAAAATATGTGTTACACAGAAGCAATATAATCAGCACTGAATTGTATGAATATTTTCAAAGTTGGGTACCAATGTATATTATAAGTGGTTGACCGTATTACAACGAAATTTTGGCAATAACTTCATTTAGAATGTCTCTTTGTTGCTTTGCTTGGCGGCGCGAATATAAAAAGCTGGAAAGTGTTTTTTAATTCACCAATTAAGTAATTACAACTTAAAATAATAAATCTAAATGAATTCAAATTTTAAATACACTTCGCTGCCACGAATAAATTTTCTCGCGGACAGATAAGCGCAATGGTTGTCTGAAAACTTTTAAGCCACTTAAAATTTAATTATAACGTTCAAAGTTAAGTAAATTAAAGTAACTCTATCGTAAAGATTCACAGTTAAAAATATTTAACAGTTAGATCATTTTATAGAGGAACAGAAATGCCCAGCCTCCAGTTCAAATCTCAGGCTAAGGGCATATGCCTTTGTGATTTGAATCTTAAAGATTATCCACCAATGAACTTACATTATTGCATTATGCTTTTAAAAAAATATCTAGAGGTAATAGGTTGATTTGTTTCCTTTTTCAAACGACGAAAGAAAAAGAATAAATCCGCAGACGTGCCGATGGCACAAAGTGGGCCCATGGACTGTCGCTTGAGGCGTCGACTCGACTCGACTAAGTCTCATTTGATATGGGTCCCGAAAGAATTTCACTTCCATTTTGGCTTCTATTGGTTTGTGGTACGTTTATGTTGAACAGATAGGTTAAGGAGACGGTATAAAAGTATTATACTTGGTCCTATTATACTTGATAGAGTAGATCAAGTATAATAGGACCAAGTATATTACTGAAACGTTTTAACTCTACATATGTATATTGATTTCTTATATTTACGCGAATACTACACATTGAAATAAAACTAATCTTAAGGATTTTATCGCTTTATGTACAACATGTACAAGATCGCACCCGCCATTATATCAGATTTGATAAGCCACAGATCCTCGCAAAAGAACACCGATTCCGACCAAGGATGATACGCGAGGCCATTGAAATTAAAAAACATCCTAATTTCAATAGGGAAGATGGCTGGGTGCTACCACCAGCTTGGGAGCCTGTAGTAAACATCATAAAATCCAGAACCAAGCGTACCATTGCAAGACCTCAAGACACAGTGAGCTCTTTCTGCGTAGATCGGACCGCAAGTAACAACTAAATATGAGGGTACCCCCGTCAAACTATGACACCAGGACGACAACCACCTCAGTCCTCCCGTGACCATGGTTGCTGCAAAGCAGCCGAAACGTCGGGAACGTAGAATAAAAAATAAACCGCGATAAAATCCTTAAGATTAGTTTTATTTCAATCTACATATGTAGAGTTAAAAGGCTTCAGTATAAAACGCACAGTTAATGGTCGCTAAGAAATGTATTTCCTTGCTCTTGTAAGTAATTATAAGGAAAACTAGGAAGGTTTCCGCGTTATCCCATTAAATTGCGTCATTACGTAGCGCCATTGAAATAATGCATTGCTACGACATAGCCCCTACTACAACGTGCTACGGCGTAGTAACCGTCTCTTGTTTTATCACATTTTTGGTAGGTGACATATTTAATTAAATAATTTTACAATTAGCCATAATGTTTGTTCTTATAATGTTTTGTTGTTATAATTTTCAATTGAGGTCAACTTCTATGAATTTGAGGGTGTGTAAATATGTTACAGTCAACACTATTAACCGATCAAAAGTAGTTTTGACTGGACAGCTTGGTCGAAAGATTTGTCTAAAAATCATTAGTTAATATGGCTTTTGACTGCAAATATGCGGTCAAAAGTGGTTTTAACTGACGTTCTTAATAATACTACACATTGAAATAATGCTAATTCCCGGTCAGTCCTCCCGTGACCATGGTTGCTGTAAAGCAGCCGAAACGTCGGGAACGTAAAAAACATAATATAAACGCGATAAAATCCGTAAAATTAGTTTTATTTCAGATGTAAATAGTATTATTTTTTATAATTAAAAGCGACCTTAGCGAACCTAACTATATAATAAAAATAATTAACATAAAATAAACACGATAAAATGGTTGTTAATTAAAAAAAAAATAACCTTAGGTGGAGTTATGTACCTTCTTAAAATTTTTGGCTGATATAACCAGTCAACACTACTTTTCACGGAATCAGTTCGACAAACCTATATTTAACCTATACCTACAGTCAAAAGTCCGTTTAACTGATTTTGCCAGTTAAAAGTTGTTTTGACCGGTTAAATGTTTTGACTGCAACATATATACCAAGATATCGAAGATCGTTTATCTATATGTGTGCAAAGTCAGCACAAAACATGTCCTAGGGGATCGCTCCGACTCGAGTCGGTCCCCCGACATCCATATACCGTTCGCTTCTCTCGGACTTGGATTTCTGCTTTTTACTTTACGAAATGAAATGCGATGAAATAAATGAATATGAAGTCAAAGTCAAATCGTTTATTTCGTATAGGCCTACGGGGGCACTTACAAAAATATGTTATTGTCATTAACATATTTTTTTTCTTAACTCTTTTTTTTCTATGAATGACCTCACCCACAAATTAGCGGGTGTTATGCCAATGTCAAGTAGTTAATAGTAATAACATATTAATAAATACACATTACACATAAAATAATGGATGTGACATGAAGATATGAAAATGGCGTGTCCGGACTTGATTTGACTTGAATTCGACTCTGCTTCAACTGTCTTATCAACGCGTCCCTAATTATAAATCTGTGGTTGATTGTACATTTGTTTATCATACTTTATATTTGTTTATTTTCCCGAATAAATAAAAATGAAATAAAGTTCCTTCCGAATTACACTTAGAAACTTTTTTTTTAATAGTTTTTAACACAGTAATTGATTTACTTGAATAAAACTGGTTTTGATGTCTTTTATTTACGAATTATTTTAGTTCACGCTAGCAAATACTCAAATCGCAATAAATCAAGAAAATATACAAACATAAACGTAAATAAATAAATTTTAAAAAAATATATATATTATTCCTGCTTTCATTAAAGTGTCCGGACCACATCAAGGTTTGAATAAAATACCGCTTCATACATTAATCTAGCAAAATGCATCTCATGAAAATACTTAAATAATTTTATTTTTTGAACACTGACAGAAGCTGAAATAAAAACGTTGTCAGTAAAATTGGACAGCCATATAAATGACCAGTCTTAGCAACCCCAACACGTCTAAACAAAATAAATGGTTGTACAAAAACAATCTCCACTTTATTAAGAATCTCACGCGAGCGCAGCTGCGGGTCGGAGCTAGTGTTTACTGGTATTGCCACGGGATTTGCCATACCAATGTCACTAGGGAATGATGAGTGACGCGCGTGCCAATTTACTGGCACAATTAATAAAATAATGCACACACGATATTGAGCTTTAAGTTGATAATGATAAGGTAAGGGCTCCGCGTTGTGGTCGGTTTACAAATGTTGGCGTATAAAGCAACAATTATTTGCAAGTTGACAACTTTTCTGATTGCCCCTCGCGTTTTAATGAAAGACAAAATAATTGCTGCTTCTTGTTTCAACATTTTATTGGAATTGAATAGGTATGTATCGTTATTGTGTTTCTTTTTAATTTGACTTTTTATTAACTACTTTTACTAACTAATTTAACTTTTTAATTTAATATCAATTACTAGCTGTTGCTTGCGACTTAGGCCGCGTCTTTAAATTGATATATTTTTTTTATTTATGAGCTGATTGAAATAAAACCAACATTAAATTTTAAGTGAAGCTTTACTAGCAAGTACTAGCAAGTACTAGCAAGTACTAGCAAGTACTAGCAAGTACTAGCAAGTACTAGCAAGTACTAGCAAGTACTAGCAAGTACTAGCAAGTACTAGCAAGTACTAGCAAGTACTAGTAAGTACTAGTAAGTTCTAGTAAGGACAAGTAAGTACTAGTATGGACAAGTAAGTACTAGTAAGGACAAGTAAGTACTAGTAAGGACAAGTAAGTACTAGTAAGTACTATTAAGTACCTACTACTGGGGTTGCGATTTCGTCACCTAATAGTACCTATATGGTGATATATAAGGTGATAGTACCTATATGAAGTTCCTTATGATATCCAATTCCTTTCCTCACCATTCTAGGCATACGACTATCAAATCGTCCACAAAATTAATATGCACCAAGGGACTAGGCACCACAGCTTTTCGCTCGATTAATCGGTAATCGCACAAAGTGATCATACGATTTTAATCGATTCATTTGAATCTGGCCACACGATTGCTCTGGATAACCCGCCATGTCTATAAATATCGCTCTAGGGTTGGTAGGGTTGGTTCTTACATCACAACGGCTACCAAAGCATTTATATACAAGCAAAGCTTAGGAACAGAGCTGGTATATAACAAGTTATATACAGTGTACACTTAGTGATAAGTGCTTATATAATGCATGTAAGTATCTCTAAACCGTTCCTTTACGACCGAATCAAGAAGAATGAATGAATGACGGCTAAGTCGTTCAGATAAAATAAAAAACCCACTAAGTTATGCGAGCGGTAAACTGCAGCTATTCATAGAATTCTGTTAAGTTGCCTTTACAACGAGACGTGCATATTATTGGTGATTTGAATTACAAATTTAATTTCAAGTCGAGCGTGAAATAATTCAGAGAGCATTTGCAATAAAAATTCTTTAGTTCAATGGCGCTGAAGAATCAACCATGAGACATTTATTTGCACTTTTAATTGAATACATTTTACAATTTAAATGCTCCTACAGTTGTTGATGAGAATGAAATCGTTATTTTTATTTTGTAAATAAATGTGTATAATCTAAGAAATACTAGTATTTAATCTAAGTATTTAAAGTAAAAATATTTAAATAATGGAGTAAAATGGAGGGATGTGATGTCACGCTCAAAAAAAAAAAAGTATGTGCGGTCACGTGGTCATGTAAATATAAGTATATAATATATTTAATTATTAAAAAAATATATGTCTTAAGATAATTTTAGTAAGTTCCTTATTGATTTCCTATATTTACGCGAATACTACACATTGAAATAAAACTAATTTTACGGATTTTATTGCGATTTATTATGTTTTTACGTTCCGGACGTTTCGGCTGCTTTACAGCAACCATGGTCACGGGAGGACAGGTGGTTGACGTCCTAGTGTAATAGTTTGAACCGCGGTACCCTATTGTTTAGTTGTTGCTTCCGGTCCGATCTACGCAGAAACTGCTCACAGTGTCTTGAGGTCTTGCAATGGTGCGCTAGGTTTTGGATTTAATAATATTAATGTTGCTGTAAAGTTGAAACGTCAGGAACGTAAAAATATAATATAACGCGATAAAATCCGTAAAATTAGTTTTATTTCAATTAGTAAGTTCCTTTTTTGAAACCCAACGTGTTCAACAACCCTAGCACTATTCCAAATGGAATCACAATTATAAGTGTTAATTGATTTGGTGTCAGTCGCTAAATTGATCAGTGTTATAACTGCCATCCACCATGGTTCGTATAAATTCACGTGCCATGTGATTACGAGCTGTCTGTTAAGTAATATAAAGGTTAAGTTTCCCAAGAGGAACCCTATAGGTACCCATGCCTATACTTATAAGGTTTAATAAAAATTGTGTAAAATATTTAAACAGCTGAATCAGTAAGTTATATGGACCACATTGATGTATAAAATAATTGAGTACATTTTATTATAGCGGGGAGTTGACCATTATTATTATTCAAATTCATCACGAATAGTTTTACACATTTCAATCTGAATTACCTACCAGTGGGGGGTTAGTTTAAGCAATTCGAAAAGTCTATATAGCGGAGAATTTTCGGATTTTTTGTATAATTAAAAAAAAATACAATCGAATTGAGAACCACCTCCTTTTTTTGGAGGTCGGTTAAAAATGAATGCACACCTCCTTGCCGCGATGTATAGTTTTGTATTGTCATTTTGACAGCTATTTAAAATAGCAATAATATACAGCTTTTCAATACTCGGGACCGACATCGACGAATCGGAACTCATTACCGATACCTACCGATTCCGTATGTTTTAAAATAAGCCCGCAGTGCTTCATTCGGTCATACTGCCGCCATTACGACTATACAACAAACAAGCAACGCCTCGTGAACACTCCATTCATCAGAGACTCCGCTGCTGCCCGGCACCACTACCACGAAACCTCGCAAACGATACTATCGCGAGCGAAGCGACCTCTTCAAACTTTACTACAGAAACACGATCACTACAACGATACACAGATGGCGCTGGCGATTCTCCATACAATCCTGAAACGCACTTTGAGAGTTTTTGGAAAGTATTACATATACACGAGCTTGTAACTGTCGGGGCATAGTGCCCGGAAGATCTTCCCTTTTCTGCTTAGGTGTGTTTTGTCTGATTGAATTACCTGTTAGGTTACTTTGCTACCCCTTTGAAGATAACTCGTTGTGAATTTGTCAAACTTGTTAGGGTTTGTTAGAAGGAGCTAGTCCCACACTAAGCAACGCTGGTATGATGGGTAGCGTACAATATACTGGGGGTTCACCCAGTATATATTGCTTATATAGATATTAAACATCCATGACTTGGGTACAAACTTTCGTGCTCATCACACAAAGTTTGTCGCTATCAGGATTCAAACCCGGAACCCCCGGCACGGAAAGCAGGGTCACTACCAACTGCGCTTAACAGGCCGTCAAACAATCTAATAATCTAATCTATTCCTCTTCACTCTACTCCTGCCCGCTTTTATGAAATCCGGGCCTAACTAAATTAAGAAGTGAGTTTACATGGTAGGGGACATCGGTTATGTGATTGATCATCGGTAGGAAATTGTAGTTAAGTCTTGAGCCTGCGTGTCTCGAACCAGAGATTATTCGTAAGCTAACTGTATAGTTAATAGTTTACGTATTTAGACAAATTATACGTACAATATACATAATGATTCAGAAAGGGTGTACTAACCTTTGCACCTGGAATCATTATGTGACGTCATAATTTCAATATATAGTTTAAAAAAGAAAAAAAAATAGATTTTTTTGTGAGCATTTTTTTTAAATTAACCTCGAAATTGTGACTTATAATATTATTAGCGATATGGCAACACTGTTCGACAGATCGCGCCTTCGCGCCTATATAACACGCGCGAGCCCCGACATCGCGCTCATTTGCTCTCCGAATTTTGTAGCGATAAGACGTGTTATAGCTCGTTGGAATTGTTAAATTTGAGTTATTTATGTTGGATTCCAATATTGAAGAATTGAGTTTGTTCGTTGTGTAATTACATGTTTTCATGTGATTTTATTCTTATTAATTAATTAAATCTACCCTCGGTTCCTCGTGCATATATTTTTTAATACAATTCGATAGGAACCGCTAACAATATAACCTTTATTATTATAATAATGCCAGGTGCGCTAAAGAGGCACTAGTTCAAAGGCTGGTATACCTTTTCTGAATCGCCCTATAAAATAATGCGATAAAGAAAAAGGGAACAAGACAATTACCGGGTTAAAATCCAATAAAGCATTTCTCAGAGCATTCGCTAATCAAACCATTGTGTCCGCCGCAATGTCTCGTCTCGCCCGCCTTAATTTAATTCTACCGCTTATTATTTCATTTCTGTAACCGTCTCTTTGTACTAGTCCTGGTGCTCTTTGTACTACAATTGTCACGGGAGCTGTTGGGCTTGGTTTCGTCTGCATTGATGTACAATTTAGATAAACCCACTTCCTAGTTTATATAAGGTGTGCCGTAATATTGTCACAATCCAATACTACTAACTGCGTTCAACAGGTCGTCAACTTAGTTTAGTTATTCGCGGCCTGATTAGCGCAGTTAGTAGTACCCTGCTTTCTGCGCCGAGGGTCCCGGTATCGAATCCTGGTAGGTACAAACTTTGTGTGATGAGCACGAATGTTTGTACCCAAATCATGGATTATTAATATCTATATAAGTATTGGAACAAAGTTCCTTATCGCGCGTTGCGAAAGGGGGCTAGACGGAAAAAATATCACGAAAAGTTGTAACGACACTTTTTGCTATCTTTGTCGTTTGCATTTACATAATGGTCAGTATTTTCGAGGCATTGCACAAGTGCATCCGTGGCGCAATTGGCTAGCGCGTTCGGCTGTTAACCGAAAGGTTGGTGGTTCGAGCCCACCCGGGGGCGATATATTTTTATTTCCCAAAATTATTGATTTTTTGTACATAATAAAAAATAATAAAGGAACTTCGTTCCATCCGGGTGTCCCTTGACACCTCTCAAGTTTTTTTATATACTGGGTTTGCCCCCAGTCCATTGTACGGTACCCATAATACAAGCGTTGCTTAGTGTACCATACAGTTGGTTCGTCTGGCGATATTTATTAGGCTTTACAGCAATACATGTGCAGCCAGCTTCGCACCTGCTTCTAATTGATAGCCTCATTAAGCCTTAGATATTACTGGGTATGCAGACTGCAGTAGTTCAAATACGCCCGAGGGATTCCTTTTTTATACCAGTTTCATTTTTGTTTAATCTATTACTCATACTTATCTTAAATTTGAAAATATTCGAGTTATTTCTTCTAAACACATTATATTCGATATTTTTTTTCAATTGAGAAGGGTTGTAATTCTAAAGGGTCCAAGTGCCAACAAAAAAAAATCTATATTATTACAAAAATACGATCTATGTGCCAAGCCAAGCAACTTTTTGTTGTTACAAAAAAAAAATGGCACTTAGACCCTTTAGACTTACAACCCTTTGATTGTTAATGCCTCATAACTATTGCATAGTCCTAAAACCCCATATAAATTCAATGTATACGTTTTTCCGGGAAAAATTGTACCCTATATAGAGGACAAATAAACCCTATCAGTGGTCCCTCGCACATTCTACCCAATTATAAATACATTTTCGACTCGAGTGGTTTTGATAAAATAACATCAGAAATGAGATCGGGGTTGCCTATTTGAAAATCAATTTTGCCGACAATAGCACGCGAGGTATCGAACCTCCTCCCCGTAGGGTTGCCGCACGTGAAATACCATATGCGTGCATATTCAAAAAGGAAATATTGAAATTTTAATAAAACAAAATGTATTTGCAATTTTATGAGGGGATTGATTTTTGGATGATTTGATTTTTTTTTTGGTGATGTTAATCCTTTGTTTGAGTTGTTTCGGTCTGATTTTCTAATATCCATTGTATTTTTTTTATTGAAATTTCGTTTGTATAATGTTTTGTTTTGAAGTAGGTTTTAATCATTTTAATTGTATGAAGTTGATTGTTTTAAGAAAAATAAATAAATAGGACGTCTCATTTTGGTGGTGCGTCTGCGTCTCGTGGCGAAAGTAGACATTCTTGATTGTAGACATACTACATATTTGGTGCTCTGTATTTTTTTAAACTTAATATTATGTTAAATCTCTTGTATTTCTCTCTCATTATTTTATAAGAAAATTGTATCATTTACTTGGGATTGGACTATATAGACTAAATTAAAAATAAATTAAGATTAAAATTAAAATTATCCTGGTATCAGAATGCACTCAGCAAATCCCCACCACCATCAGCCGACAGGGTGCAGATGACAAATTATACATTATTATTGATGAATTAAATTAAGTATTAATAAAAACGGGCAAAAAATAAAGTGAAAATAAACCCTTTGCTGAAATTGGGCAAATAAATTAAAGACGAATTCATTCTGATAGCCCTATTACATTCGCGCTCATATTTTCGGAAGAATTTATTGGCAAACTTCCGTTCGCAAAGTTATTATTATATCTGACACTTGAGGGAAAATACCTGTGATTACTGATAAAGATGTAGGAACCTATTATATTTATTTTAACTATACGAGGTTAAAGCATAAGCTGGAAACTTCGTCGTTTTACATATTACAACACTAGCTGCGCCCCGCGGTGTTACCCGCGATTAAAAAGTATATCCTTTTTACCGGGATAGCCTATGTGCTATTCCAGACTATAATCTATCTCTGTGCTAAATTTCATCAATATCCGTTGAGCCGTTCTGGCGTGATTGAGTAACAAACATCCATCCATCTAAACATTCACATTTATAATATGAGTGTGATTGCTCAGATAGGTAAAGAAGACGCGATATATGTCCGTAGTATGCTCGTATTTCGCAACATTTTCAGTCAGATAATTAGTTGTGCAACATTATACCAAGTTGCGTCGTCGCAGCAAATGCACATGTTCCAGGTCATTTGGGGCCGGTCGGCGCAAGGTCGGCTGAAAAATTAAATAATACTCTAAAACGGGGCGTTTGAGTTCTTAATCTGTTGCAAGTGGCGTCTGGCTGTGGCGACGGCAATTAACTTTATTGCTGTAAAAAGGCTGGGACTTAGCAGAGTTTATTTTGAAAACATAAGGAGAGCTAGAAATGAGTTCAATTGTCTATGTTTAGTTTGTTTAAATTATGCCCACATAAATACTTTAGTTAATTAAGTTTTTGTTTTTTTTTGGTATCAAAGTGCTTGTGATTATTGCTATTTTAATTAAATATTAACTTACATTCTCATTTGAATTCAATGGTAGCGTACAAGGAAGCTAATTAAAATAAAATAAAAAAACAAATAAATATCGCCAGACGAACACACAAACTATAAGATCCTACACTATGCAACGCTTGTGTCATGGGTAGGTACTGTTCAATGGTAGAAACGGCTAGACAGACTCTAAAGTCCAGCTGCTAATAGCTGGTCAAAAAAAAAGTACTAACCCCACCACTTTGCCAGTAGTTGTACATATTTTTTTTCAAGATTTCCATTTAGTTATCTAAAGGTTATAAACTATCTCCATTCCAAATTTAACTAAAATCCGCCCAGTGGATTCTGAGATACAGTTTTTCCATGTAAGCTTTGTGAACCTTTATAAATAAATATAATTCGTTTATCGGGATATAAATTATGTTGACTCAAGTTATACCTAAGCTATTTTCATGCCAAATTTAATTGAAATCTGTGCAGTAGTTTCCCCTCTGTCATATTCATATTATATATTCTCTTGAAAGGGACAGACGGACAGATAAAAGAAAATAGAGTTTCAGCGTCTGTACCGAAAATAATGTCTAGGTAAATGTCGAGAATAATGTATGAGGTACCTACTGATGTAATAGCAAACGAACCTATAAAGTATATAGGTAATTATTCTTAAACGCTAACCAAATAAGCCTAAAGGATTTATTAGGATTGTGAAAACACTATATATGTACGCGGCCAGACCCCATTTCAATTTATTTGTTCCTAGAACAGACATTAGTGGAATTTAGATGAACGTTTATATTGCCCAATTGTCTATATAGAAAAAAAAATGTTTGCTAACGAATTTTGTCTATAATATAAGTTAGAAACTTGCCATATTGTCTGAGATTAATCAGAACTTAATAAATTAATGTACCAGCCTATTTCTCGTTTAGTCAATTATCTTTACAACCGATGACGGTATGCATATTTAAAAAATTAAGCTGGAAACACTAGATAGCGCTGCCAATAATGAATAGCAATCCTTATGCTAATCGATTACAATAAACGTCTATGCATAGGCAGCACTCACCATAGATAATTAGTCTCAATGTTTATGATATAAAAAAATACTAACAGAACAGAGAACGCAAACCAAATCACGACAGTTTTTACTACAAAAAATCCTCATCCCGAAAAATATCCAAGAAATACAAAGCAGGAGGCGACTCTTATATAGTTAAACATACTCTCGTTTGAGAAGAGCAATGGCTACTTCTCCAGGCATACTCGTGCACTTGCGCTGCTTCATAAACATTTTAACTTAAATTTTAACTTAGTGCGAACTGCCAAGGAATGGAACACGCTACCGGCGTCTTTGTTCCCCGTTGACTACAATCTGGGTGTTTTCAAGTCGAGAGTGAACAGGTACCTTCTAGGCAAGTATGCTCCATCGTAGATCGCATCGTCACTTACCATCAGGTGAGATCGAGATCAAATATAATGTAATAAAAAAAAACGCTGCAAGTACGGAATATAGCGTTTTTTAAGGTTCCACAATCGGACTAGGATTAACGGTTACTTTTTTTATATCACGGCACGGCACGGCACTGTTAGGTATCAAACAGTGTTTTTTTAAATATCATCGCAGCAGAACCCATCGCACAAACACTAGTCAACATATAAAACAAGGATAAATCCTTAGCAACCAGCTCATACAGTGTTCAGGCTCAACTATTAGTTTTATTGGCGCGTTCGTGTTTACTGCCGTCCGTTTACGAGGGTCGGGCGGCGCCGGGTGAGGACATTGTATGTGATGTTTATTGGAGGGTGGGCCTCATTTGGTATACGGATGATTTATAACTGGGACTTGTAGTGTGGATTGCGGGGTGTTTATATTTTGACACGTGGTCTACATCATCCACGTATTAACTACGGTGTAGGTGATTGATCTTTTAGATCGATGACTTAGACTTAGACAAGAAAAAATCGACTAGTACTTATATAATATCTAGCTGCGCCCCGCGGTGTTACCCGCGTTTACATTTTACCGGGATAAAAAGTAGCCTATGTGCTATTCCAGACTATAATCTATGTCTGTGCCAAATTTCATCCAGATCCGTTCGGCTGTTCTGGCTTGATTGAGTAACAAACATCCATCCAGCCAAACTTTGATATTTATAATATTAGTGGGATAAGTTTGCCAGACGAACACGCCAGCTGTACGGTTCCAAACTAAGCAACGCTTGTAAGTATTATATGGGTACCATATAATGGAATGGGATTGATCGCAGTATACTTATAACATTTATATAGATATTAAACATCCATGACTCGGGTATAAACATTCATGTTCTTGATACAAAATTCGAACCCGGGATAGTGACTCTGTTGTCTATCACAGTCACTACCAACTGCGCTAATCAGGTTGTTATTTTTTTTTCTTCTATAAAAACTTAATAAAAAAACTTTTAGTTTAGTATGTAACATATTCTGCGGTCTGTACTCTCAAGTTGCAAAGGTTATGGTGGGCGATACACAAAAGAGTATAATTCATCATGGCGAAGCTTTCATTCGCGTCTGTTATGCGTACGCGACGAGACCCTTAAATAATAATGTTTCTATTCCCTCTCCCGCAACCCTAAAGATTCATTCACATGCACCGTCAAATAAAGTGTTAGAGATGGGATACTACTTGCGAAATTCAATACCAGGACTTTCAAGTGCGAGTACGTAAAAATACTAGTTTCGAAAACCAGGTTTTAAAATACTTGATAGTATTTGGCAGGTACGGCCGGTAAATACTTGCAGGTGTGAAAGTGTTTGCTAGTCGCGCGCGAGCCCTGGCTTCCAGGGTAAAAAATACTTCCATTGGAAATCGTTGCTTAGTGTGGGTTGACGAACACAGCACCCTTAGTGCTTAGTGTGAGAACTATGCGTCCCACACTAAGCAGCTAGGGTGGTGTATTATTAATATTATATAATATTATTTATTTACTAGCTGTCCCGGCGAACTTCGTACCTAACGTATAATGGTGACAGAATGACAGATAACCTTTCGCCTGACGTTCGACAGACCAACTGACAGTCAGAAAAAATAAAGCACAATAAAGAATTATTTTTCGTCCTTGCAACTTTTCCCCATTTTCTCACCGGGTAAACCTTTCCTGGGCTACGACGAACATTTCAAAACCAAAATCAGCTAAATCGGGCCAGCCGTTCTCGAGTTTTAGCGAGACAAACGAACAGCAATTGATTTTTATTATATAGATTTTAAGCATCGATTTCCAATGCATGAAATCTCAGCCTCAATGGAAGCTTGGGCACGAGGACGACTATATAGCAAGTATTTTCATACCTGCAAGTATTTCCTACCCGTACCAGCGCGCCCTACTTTAAGAGAAAGCCCTAGTTTTAAAACCTAGTAGCGTAAATACGTATTACTTAGTATACGCGATTTTGAGCAAATCGTAAGCCATTCCATTTTATTTTCTCCTAGTAACTGCTATAATAATAAAATATACTGAAATTAGATAGAAGCTGACTATGGCAGGTAACCGCAACCCTTCCAATATTCTCATCCCATATCCATCCAATACTCAATCCATAGTCTCAGTTATCTTTCCATGTTCCTCCGCCTGCTGAGGTCAATTCGCTGCTTATGCTATCATTTCAGCAATTGACCCCAGCAGGTGGCTAACATAACATTAAAATTATTCTCACAAAGGGCCTCTACGTGTTGGACACATGTCCCCGCGCAAGCCTTCCGAAGATCTGGGTATAGCCCGTGTGGAGAGAGACATAAATATACTGACATTAATTGACTAAAAAAATATTTATAGCGTTTACTATTTTATTTGAATAAGTCCTGTGAACACATCCTAACACGTTCGCACAAGACCGCTTCTCCATAAGGAAAACGAGACAGCATTGAGTCGTGAAAATGAATTCATCATTATGCCACCATAGACCGAT